>OX465565.1:17690082-19031082 GCA_950022955.1 Xestia ashworthii | reverse complement strand
CGAGGATTCCCCCTAATACACCTTAAAATAATTTGTATTCTAGTGGTACGCTCAAACATTTTCTGATCGCTTTCATCAAAGGACGCTTTGTCAGCAAATTTTCAAGTTCTTTAGCCCGCATACAGTGCGATAATGAACTCTCGGCTATTTCAATTTAAGTTCTGGTGATCTATTTTAGAAGAGGAAAATCTAGTTAAAATGTGTGTAGATTAATAATTCTGCTGCGACATGCTTTCTAGGTTAAGCTTGGTTCTGAATTAAATTGAACTTAACTTAAACTTACTGGCTGCTACAAGATTTTGAGATTTAAGTGAAGATGGATTTTATTAGTAAGCTATGAAAGTCTAAAATAGTTTACTCGTGATGAGATAGGTATATCAAGCTAGGAGGAGGTTAGGTATATTTTTTGTTGTACAGTCCCGCTGCTGGGCAAAGGCCTCCCCCAATTCCTTACATGTGATCTTTCCCGCGCCTCCTCGGACCAAACATTGCTGTACGCATCCAAATCTTCTCGCGGAGAAATTTAAATATAACAGGTAATGTTTTTTTATTATCATGAGACCAATAAATAATATAATTAACCTAGTGAACTCAGGGGACCTAGGTGTTTTCATCTAATTTTATTGAAATTAAAAATATCTAAAAACCTAAAACGAAAAAGACGTTCTAATTACGCTATTTCAAGAAAACGTCCCCCGTGACTATTATTTTCGTCTAGAAAAAATACTTGGAACTGCCAGCTTAGTTTAAATATTTTGATGACAGCAAGGGTCAAATAAACAAGAGGAAACTTTCCAAGTGCGGACCTACGAGAGGTCTCAAACTTGAGACACCAAATTATATGAATTTATATAACAGACAAGTAGCTCGGTGTTTTACATAATTCTTTGACAACTTTCGTATTAAATTCTTTGTGATAATAATATTGGTCGTGCTCAATTTTTGTGACATTATAACGACCGGAAATCATTGATACGACTATAGATTCAACGCCAGTCAAGTGATGCAATAGGCTAGTTTTAACCATAAATAAATTGCAAATCTAATTAGTCCGTTAGTTAAATTACTGGAAAATAATGGACACGTATTTTTTGTTTTTGTAAATCAATGAATACTGATAAAGATAAAACGCATCAAAACTCGGGAATGGGGGCTCGTGAGTCGTGACGTAACAACGCACTAAAAATTATGAATTATTTACCACGGGCGTGACGTATTGCGAATTTTAAAAGCGTTGTATCTTCGTCAATTTTTGTTTACGTAACAAAAGAAAAAATACGAGTCAAATATTTTTTGATAATCTAACTGAAGGATTAATTAGATTTTTTCAGTACACAAGCCTACTGTC
Source organism: Xestia ashworthii (assembly GCA_950022955.1). Taxonomy (NCBI): domain Eukaryota; kingdom Metazoa; phylum Arthropoda; class Insecta; order Lepidoptera; family Noctuidae; genus Xestia; species Xestia ashworthii. The sequence continues at coordinate 19,029,734 of OX465565.1, read as the reverse complement.
TATTTACCAGATTACGTACGCTTGACAATAATACAAGATAACATCACGCCTGTAATCCTCGAAGGGATAAGCATAGGTGTACTAAATATGTACACTCACTTACAGTCCGCCTGTTATGTTTAAGTACTATACTAAGTAATAGGGGGCAGCAATAAACTCGCCCCATAATACAACTGCTACTTAGAAATTCCTGAAGGAAAACACTTAAAGTACTTACGGGATAATATCCGTGATTTTCTTTCCTTTCTATGAGCTCCCGATATTTCGACGCTGTTGATTTGGCGTTGTATCCCGTAAGTACTTTAAGTGTAGTGCAAAACCGTGAAAGTCCTGAATAAAAACCCAATAATACCTACTTTGCTTTTGCCCTCCTGGGAATTGAACTCAGAAGCTGCGTTTGCCACCACTAGTAAGCTAACTTTTGCATCCCAGATACGGTTGAGTGTATAGAATCAAAGTTTTAATAAAATAGTTTTTGCCCAGTCTTTACCTGTGGTGCACAGACTTTGTCTTTGACTAACATCCAGAAGTCCAAACTCAAGGTTTGCCAAAGAGCAATGGAGCGCAGTATACTTGGTGTTAAATTAACTTATCGTGTTCGAAACACAATATTGCGCTCAAAAACAAAACATAGGTAGCTGACGTGGCTCAAAAAACTGCCCAACTCAAATGGGACTGGGCAGGACATGTCTGCCGCAGACAAATTGTGGGCCAAAATAGCTGGAAACTGGTGCCCTGACACAGTGAGGCGGGGAGGCCACGAAGGAGAAGGCGGGACGAACTGGACAAGATACATCCAATCTGGAAGGAGGACGCGCGAGTTCGCAAAAGGTGGAAAGAGTAAAAGGAGGCCTTTGCTCAGGAGAGAGAGGGACAGAGCAGGCCAGCAAAAAAAAGGCTTTGCCATTAAACTTTTAAGATAAGTTATGGAATCAGGCGTTACTTTGCGGAAATCCATGGCATTAAATGCTATGAAAAATATTTAGTTTTAATACCGCTAGACAAAAATATCCAGGTCTGAAAGCAGGACACAAATCCCACCGTCATGCATATGCACATGCACATATGGGCCCACCCTCCCGCCCTCATGCATATGCACACATACAAAACAAGTGAGAAATAATTAGCATGCCATGCAACCAAACCTTTACTCGACACGTGTTTCGCCCCTCCACGGGGCATCCTCAGGAGTTGTTGACTCGTCGAGCGTTCGAGCTCGAATGAGCTAGACGCACCGCTATCGGCCCTTTATATACCGTTTCGATGACGCTATAATAACGGTCGATACAACGTCACAAAGGGATGCCCCGTGGAGGGGCGAAACACGTGTCGAGTAAAGGTTTGGTTGCATGGCATGCTAATTATTTCTCACTTGTTTTGTATGTGTGCATATGCATGAGGGCGGGAGGGTGGGCCCATATGTGCATGTGCATATGCATGACGGTGGGATTTGTGTCCTGCTTTCAGACCTGGATATTTTTGTCTAGCGGTATTAAAACTAAATATTTTTCATAGCATTTAACATTAAACTTTTGGCGATTGAGATTTAATCTTGAGATCTAATAATCTAATAAAATATAAAATTGTTTCCAGTCGAAGCAGATTATTATCTCTAGGTTCATGAATGTTCTGTATCAACTAAATTGAAATAGTTGGAACTTCATAATTTTATATTTAAACAAAATAAACCAACCCCTTTTCACTCACTTTAAATTATAACTTCCCCATAAAGAATTCAAATCACCTTCCGAACAAGGCAATAATGGTTTATTTTACATTCTATCGGTACATTATAGTGTAGTACAGAAAAAAGGGAAGCAAACCGGATTGCTTATAAATATACAATGTACATGGCGCCGGCTCACGCAAACGTGAAACTTGATGGCGGGCCAGACATTTATGAAATTTTAAATTGATCCCGGTAAAAGCACGCTTGTTGACAAGAACTTAATAGAACGTTGATGTTTTGGATATTATTATTTAGATTCATAAGAAGCATTATTTTTGTGACTAAAAACTACTAGGTGGACCGATGACCTGGTGAAGGTTGCGGGAATCCGCTAGATGCGAGTTGCACGGGATTGATCAGTGTGGCGACACTTGGGGGAGGTCTATGTCCAGCAGTGGACGTCTTTCAGCTGAAATTATGAATAATTTATTTATTTATTTATTAAAATTATATGCACAATTAAAACTGTACAAAGGCGGACTTACTGCCTTAGGCATTTTCTACCAGTCTACCTTAGGGTGATGCAGAGATAAAACACAGTTGGTGTAATAACCGAAAAAAAAGACTAGAAATTATTTATAACTAAAATATATTATATAAGAATAAAATAAATACATACATATAGCAAAATATATAAAGTTAAGAGAGATAAACAAGAAAAACTACAAAAACTTAGTATTGAGACGAATTTGCCAACTTCTTGCGAATATGCTCTCGAGCCTTCACTTTGAAAGTGAAACCACTAGTCAACGTACTGATGATTATTTTAGGGGTAATTTTGGCTGCTTGATCTGGACGGGTCGATTTTTGTCAAGGTCGGTCCAAAGAAAGGAGATTTCAGGTTCCCTATGGATAATCTTTTTGAGACGGAGGGTCTTGGTATGTAATGATATGAAGACCCCTCCGTGTCTCAAAAAGCAGGGTGAGTTGATGCCGGTTGCCATTTGCGTCATAAAATGTCTCAAAATGACACTCTTAGTAGGTACTGATAAGTATTAAGATCTAACACTACATTTTTAATGAGCATTACTATTATAAAATGTGTAAAAAGATCCATAACGAATTTGAAAGGCACTTTTTCATCAGAATCAGAATCACTTCTTCATCCCTTCATTGCATTCTGGACCATACCGAGAACCTTCAAATTATGGAGGTTTTAAAGGTCGAAGTCCGAACTTACTCTCATTTTTTTTAAACAATTTATATAATAGTGTGCTATCATCTGTTCTATCTAATTATTGCCCAGAGATTTTTTGAGTGATTCCTGTTTTATTACCCCCTACGCAAAAACGACGGGGTGTTATAAGTTTGACGTGTCTGTGTAAGTGTGTGTGTATCTATCTGTGGCATCGTAGATGCCGAACGGATGAACCGATTTTGTTTTTTTTGTTTGTTTGAAAGGTGAATTGGCGGGAGTGTTCTTAGCTATGTTTTATAAAAATCAGTCCAAGATGGCCGCCGCCACAAAAACTCCCTCATTATGGGTATCAAATGAAAGGGCTTGACTGGTAAAATACTATAGGCTATAACAAATCCGAAATGGCCCCAACCACAAAATGGTCAATTTTTTTTGCACAAATTCCTCAATCTGGGCATCAAATAAAAGGGCTTGAAACCCGTAAGCCGCGTTAAGGAAATTCGTTCCAAAAAAAAATTATAACCCTATGTGTCGGGGTTTTTTTTTTATTTTAATTTAATGTTACTTGTCAATGACATAGATATTGTTGAATGCATGTGGCTCAATAAATTAACATCATTTTTTCCTACAGTGTGAAGACCGAACAAGTGCCAGGTGGTGCTGACAGTCAGCTGCGACTGGCTCGTGTGAACAGCAGCGACGCTGGCAACTACACATGCGCGGTCCGCGGGGCCAGGTCCCACACCGTGTCGGTGCATGTGCTCAACGGTATGTATTGGGGATGTTGTGGAGAATAGATAGATCTATCCATGTTGATAAGTGAGTAACCAGAAGATAGGATAAGTGACAATCAGCTGCGTCACTGCTATTGAGACATGCTAATCTCAATAGCAGTGACAGGTAGCTGCGTTTGCATGTGTCATTAGCAGTAACAGTCAGCCATGTTTGGCACATGTAATGACGCTGGCATACATGCACGGTCCGCGGTGCCAGGTCCCACACCGTGTCGGAGCGTGTACTCAACGGTACGACGTATCGTACGTACGTATATGGAGAAAAGATAGATCCATTCATGTTGGTAGGTGTATTAAGGACGATGCACGCTCGACCGTGCCGGGTCCGAGCTGAGTGTCGACCGTGCCATTTTGTATGGACACACGGTTGCGAGCCGCTACCGAGCAATGGACAATGGATTTTGCTATGGCTGACACTCGGCTCGGACCCGGCAGGGTCTAGCATGCGTCATCCTTAAGTGGAAGGTAAAATAAGTGACAGTCAGTTGCACTTAGCATGTCTCAATAGCAGCGACTGGCAACTACATAATCACAGACACACATAACTACACAATACAGGTCACACATTTAGGTGCATTTTTGGGACAAGCTCAACACACTATTCCCAAACCACTGCAACTCCTGTGCGCCAAATTCAACAGTGGAAACCACCAGATAAGTACAGAGACAATAAAGCTCGACGAAGTCCCAGAGAAACAATTAAAACTGCTTTGGATCCCGAAACAAAATTAAACAGAAAATAATAGCAGAGGAGTAGGAGAAACATAATTTCTACTTCTCTCCAAAATAAACATTAATAATAATTTCATTCCTTTCTTCCTCCTGAAGATTTCTCAAAAACTGCAATTCTGAAGCATTTAATTTTTGTGAATGATAGTAATAATAATTAAAAAAATTACTTTCTTCCGCTAGATAGCTTTAGTTAGCTCGGCTAATTTGTATGTTACTCGGTAAAGATGTAGCTTTCTAATGGTGAAAGCAAGTTTAACACGTTAAACGCCGTGGGGGACAACATATGGGCCTCATTTATTTAGTAAAAGGAGCCAGGTCAAAAATGCCCGATTGTTAAATTTTACGTTTATGTTTTTATTGCTTTAGGGGCTAGAAAATGTGCCAAATCACATGAAATAAATCGAAGAAAAGTAATTAGTGACTTTATTTTACCAAAATACTACTGTCACTCAACAGTGGCCCCCCATGGCCCACGCGGAAATAAATCGCGTTGTTCGTTGGCGGGGGCCGCGGGGGTCGGGGTGTCGGTCATCCCCGCTCATGTCCTGCATGAACAAACAAGACGAAAAAAGATGTAACTTTTTGTGAAACCTGCCCTAACAAACCATTTCTTTGTTTTAATTGTTTCCATAAAATTCATTAAATAATAGGTGTAGTAACGTTGATATTGATCTCAATAAGTGTGATTTAATTTTGTTTCATTTAAAAACTGTAATAAATAATTATTATATTTCTGATTTACAAACATGTAGTTTAATTAATCTATATATATATAATAATAATCAAACTATCCCCGAAAAATTAAACCCTAACTGCTTAGAGTACCACTTTAACCAGATTTTAACTACTTCAGTAAATAGTAACAGTATACAGTATTTTACAACACATTTTAAATAGTAATTTTATCGAAAAATAGAAAATAACACATTATCATACACACTTTTTCCTTTAGAACTTTCAAACAAGTCGTGTCCCGAAATGATTTGTCATATTTTTCTAAGTCATATTTTTTACTAAAAACCAAATACAATCTAGTTGTCTGCAGGGCCGTGGGGGTCACGTCAAATACATATTAGCTTCATATCTGTGCCCGACGGCCCAATAGAGACGCTTAAAATCGCCTCTGACTCGCGGTCATATGTTGTCCCCCGCGGCCCCAACGGAACTATTGTATGTCGACCATACGGTGTCCCCCACGGCCCAAACAGAAAGACTGAAAAATGAAAGCGGCGTTCAACGTGTTAAGGTCGGTTGAGTAGTTCTTGGGTTAAATCGTAACAAACAAACAAACAAAAATCAAATCTTTTCTCTATAAATTAGTTTAAATTAGGACCTGAATTATTATTGTGAGTAGGTAATAATCTTAACTCTATCTTAACATAAACGAGGTTCAAAATTTAATACAGTACCTCCAAATAACAAAGGTTACACGTGCGCATTTTGCTCTTATATAGACATGCTTTTCAGTACAGATAATAAATTATCCTCGTCATATTTTTATTAAATCCATCGGAGTGAGATCAGCACGTGTACCTATATATAAACGGTACATTCTTTTGAAATATATTTTATAACTTGGAATCCATTTAATTCAACAAGAGAAGAATCTATGTAATGAGAAATAGTTTGAAACCAGCAGATGCACATGAAAATCACTAAGAATAAAAGTTTTCTGAATTTCTGAAGCAAAAGATCAGGTCTTGGTCTCTTCTAATTATGTCCTATTCAGGGAACTACGATTTAGTTAAGGCGCTACCCCAGGCAAAATTAGCAACTCTATTTGTGGTGATTCAAACTTCGTTTGAAATACTATTAGAATAAAGTTCTAATCAGCTTGCACTACAAAGTGGTTTTTACGTCAGTCACTGCGGGTCGAATAGTGCGAAATTAGTGATTTTTATTCTTTATAAAATCAAATTTCCGTCTTTTGAAAAAAAAAAAACTAGCATTATGTTCATTATTAAATTGTCTATCCATTAGTATAAGAAGCAAATCAAAATAATGTTAACTTTACGAGAAGAAGCATGTTATAAATATTTTTTTCTCATTTTTGTGGTTTCATTGTGAGGGGATTTATTACACATTATGAGACTTAAAATAAAAAATAAAACTACCACTTTGCAGTCTAAGAATATGTAGAAATTTAATGTATTTTTATTACTTGGTATTTCTTTTGGATAAAGAGGAGTTGGCTCCAAAAAACTGCACAAAAAACGGCTTTTGCCTGGGGTAGCGCCTTAAAAATCTTCTAGTATAGTGAATTTTTTAACAATACCAGAGTTAGAGGTCTAGAATGGATGAATTTATGAGCTATGACAAAGATAAGAGTCATTCCTGTTCTAAATAGGGTAGGTGACAAAAAAAAATCTGAATAGTCAATCAGACAGATTACCAAAAAATATTGGACACTTAATTTATCTTTTTGCACGTAAACAAAAAATGAACACGAAACAGTGCGTCGAAAATGACGTCACAGGCCCCCACTCATGATCTTTGACGCGTTTTTTCTGCGTATTTTTTATCTTTACATAATGATAATAAAATCGTAGGAAAGTCAAAACTGTACATTGAATATTTTTTTTAAAAAAATACTTGGGGCTTGATCTACAATCGATATCGAAGCCAAAAATATAGTTTTTAGAATTTTTGTCTGTTTGTTTGTTTGTCTGTTTGCTTGTATGTATATCCGGGCTAAACTCAAAAAGTACTGCACGGATTTACTTCAAATTTTGCGTGAATATTACTAAGAGGTCGGGTCAACATATAGGCTACATATTATCACGCTATCACCTACGGGGGAGGATCACTGGCATCTTAGGTATTTTTGGTGCTGTAGAGCCATCACGCAGACGACGTCGTGGGCAGCAGCTAGTTAATTAATTTAATAAAACAATAAACACGCATCCAATATTTTTCGATAATCTAGGTGACATCCTGAGAGGTATGTTCACCAGCAATAAAATAACCAACTGTTTAGTAATCGGCCCGCTAAACGTCAACAGTTGTTAAAACATGAGGCGGGTATTTTGGTGTTCACAACTTGTTCTAGCTCGGTTAGGTAAAGAAGCGTTTTAGGAATGAAAGACCGAATGGAATATAAAACAGTCAAATAGTGTGGGTAACTTAACACGTACTAAACCGTACAAATGCGAAACATCTCAAATTGGTTGCATTATATGACGAGAACACGATGGAGATGACAGTTCTTTATCAAATTATTTGTGGTGTATGGACTTTTGAAGTTTTGCTTGTTTGAAATAGTTTTTAAATAAAATTTATTGGATAGTAAAAAGAATCGCATTACTAATTTTACGCATGCATGACGAAAAAGAAATAGTCACTAATATAGTGTCAAAGCACTAAGGCGTAATTGAGAACAAACGGACCGAGCAATGCCGCCAAATAACAAACGAGGAGTTCACAAAACTCTTTCAACGGTTTTTTTCTAACTCGTCCAAAACGTCATCATCCTCAAAGCAGACAGCATGTTAAGTTCTCACAATAATATCTGGATATACCTTAATGTGAAGATATACAACCTTCATATTGTGTCAATGGTTTGTTGCCCAGCAATGTTTGTTATATCTGTCTTCTCACCGGAAAACGTCTTGCAAACATCAAAATACACCGATTAACTACTAACCGGGACTTTAAACATCCTCCCCCACCTTGGTTAGAGAAAAAAGAAGATTATCGGTTGATTTGAATTGGTGAACATGAAAATGTGTTTCAAACAGCCTTTTTTAGATAATCAGACCGTCATATTTTTGGTGAACATGGACCTAAACAAATAATAATGATATAAGATTATTTGTTCATGAAATCGATGACCAATTGTCTACTCGGCGATTTAAAAAAAAATTATCAAAGAGAAGCATATTATACTCGTAGATAACTATAGATTCAATCAAAACACAGCGTTGGCAAAATACTAGAAAATTCTGTCCACAAGAATCAATACAATTTTCTAATAAAATAAATCAACCACGTTTGATCACCAAATGTTCTAAAATAAAACGAATGTAACTGAAGATCAAAAATAAAATATCAAAATTCAATCTTAGATATTGAGGTTTAGGCCAAAAATAATTTCCAAGTTTGATCTCAACTCACAAATTATATTATTATGCAAATAAAGAACTCCGAACTTTTATATGAGTATCACAAAAACTGATTTAGGTAGTAAAAGAGAACTTGAAAGTTGAAGTCGCGCCCGAAATAATAATGGACCACTTTCTAGTAGTACCATTGAAATAGGATACTTACTTTAATAAAAACAAAACACGGCCTCTTGGGCTTCAAAGGAATGTGTAGCAGTCCTTTCAGGGTTATTTTTTCTCAGTTTTTGCAATATTGTTGGAATGAAAGTGAGTTTTACAGAAGTTGAATAAGGGGTCAGCGACGTTGATTCGACGATCGATTTCAGTGGTACATTAATTTTGAGAGGACTGTACTACATCTTGATTATCAATAAAAAAAAAACAGCTAAATCTTATGCATCTTATTTTGCATATTAATTATTAGACTACTATCGGGGGAGCATGTAGCTGCGAAAAGAATTTTAAGTCAAGGTAATTCCTTTCCCTTTCCTGACATAGGTACTCGTTTAATTAGAAACGAGTATGTCAGGAATACTTAATTATGAAAATGTCGTGAGGAAAGTTTTGAATATGAGAAGAAGAAAGTCTTTTAGAAAGAAGAACGGTCATTCGTAACCCAGACCCGTCACGAACAAGACATGTCTCAGTATTTTTGTTTTTTTTTAAATATGTATAGCTAAAATATATATTTTTGTATTCAAAATCAATGGCTAACACCAAAATTTTGCCTTATGATTTTGATTTTTCAGGAGATTTAGAAAAAACATCGTAATTTTATGTCACTCACGACACAACAATTATGGAATTATCCAGGTGACCTGGTGTTGGAGCTGGATTATGTGTTTTAATAATCATTTAATGTATATGTTTTTTTTTTTATTCTTGTTCTACAAAATCTCTTCGAGTTTCAAGTTACCGAAAAAATTGATATTAAATAGAATCTCGTAAATGAAAACGCACAGAATCTCGACACAGAAAAAGGTATATTTTGTGTAGGGCATCTCGTAGGTCATCCTAGGAGGTTGTAGTCTGCTTAGCCGGACTAATTACCCTGTGGGTGCTCTGAGTGTGTCTATTTTTTGTGTGTTTTAGCTAAATTAGAATTGTCATTTTAAAAGAAATCCTTTAATGAGTGTATCGGAATTGTCATTATAAATAGAAATAATTGCTTATATAATTAAAAATATTTTACAAAATTAAAATATTTTACATTAACAAAATTAAATGGCAATAATTAGGTGTTAGCCACTGATATTAAGAATTATGTGAATATGTTTCTGTTACATTTCATATTACAAAATAACTGAGATAGGTTTCATTTGTGTCGGGCCTGGGTAAATTTTCTATGGGTCGTGACCGTTCTTCTTTGCTCTATTAAATGATATGGCTAGAAAACGGGTTAGGCTAATAAAGATATATGACAGAGCTAAATACAGGGTGTAAACAACCTCAACACGAAGCCGTCATCCCAGCATTCTGTACATCTAACTAAGTAACTTTACGCAAAAAATATTTATTTGTTCTGCATAACAAAACTGATATGCAGAACTATAGGCCAATAGCTAAAATTTCTGTATTTTCCGAAAGAAGATCTTCGAAAAAAATATTTATAGGTCTCTGTATTGTTATCTCAATAAATTTGACTTATTATGCAAGGAACAATACGGCTTTAGGAAGAATACCACAATCAACATGGCAATTTTTGATTTTTTACGTAGTACTATGCTGGCAGTAGACCAAAAAGCTCATGTTTGTGCTATCTACACAGATATGACCAAAGCCTTCGATTACGTAAAGCACGACGTCTTGTTAGACAAGCTGAGTAACTACAGTATCAGAGGTAACATTTTAAAACTACTCGAATCCTATCTCTCCAACAGAATGCAATGTACAGAGATTGCAAGAATATGTGAAAAAACAAAATTTGAAAAGAGTTTTTTATCTCATCCTAGATTAATAAAGTTTGGTGTCCCACAGGGCAGCGTCCTTGGGCCACCTCTTTTCTTGATCTACATAAATGATCTGCCAAAGGTGACTCAACATCAAATGGTGATGTTTGCAGACGACAGTACCACCATAGTAAAATGTATTGATCGTAATATTTATCAAGATGACATAAATAATACACTATCGGACATAATTAATTGGCATGATAAAAATAATTTAACTATTAATTTAAAGAAAACTAAAATAATGCACTTTCAACAAAGAACTGAAGTACCAAAAGTAAATATTAGACATAGTATCTGTGACATTGAAGAAGTTAAAGTAGCCAAATTCTTAGGTTTATTCCTTGACAATCAGCTTAGCTGGAAGGCCCACATTGAGGACCTAACTAAGAAAATAAATAAATCAGCATACACACTTTTCCAAATTGCAAGAAAAGTTAATATGAATGCCCTACTAGTTGCATATCACGGCCTAGTAGCCTCAATTTTGCGATATGGTATTGTTTTTTGGGGCAATTCTACTGATAAAGATATAGTTTTTAAGGCACAAAAAAGATGCATAAGATCGATGTGTGGTCTGAAAATTGATGATAGCTGTGTACCAATTTTTAAATCGCTGAAAATACTTACCTTACCCTCATTATATGTATTTGAAATTAGTGTTTTCGTCAAAACAAACATGAGGTTGTTCGAAAAAGTGTCAACTTTACGAGATGTTGCGATTCGTAGCCAATACGCAAACTCTTTATATAATCAGCGTTGTAAGACGGCCTTAGTGAGAAAGAGCGTCTTAGGCATGGGACCGCGCATTTACAATAAATTACCAGATGTAATAAAAAATCTGAATGCTACACAATTTAAAACAAAATTGAAGCTGTTATTAATTGACACTAATTAACTAACTACTAATATTGACACTAATAGTAATTAAGCATTGACTGTAGAAACTAGCTCCTATTATGGCATTTTGATTATTTTTATTTTTTGTTTTTCTTGTTTTTTATCATAATTCTATAAATTTTGACATATTTTCCTATCAAATAATTTGTGTATACCTCTCGCATGATTAATATTTTTTTATTTAGCATGCAACCATATATTTGTACGCCTCTTGGCATAACATAGCGACCTCTCTTTAATTTAAGAACTGTATTCACTACCTATGTTACACAAATAAAATTTATAATTTTATTTTTTTGGTGCACAGAATGCTTGGTTAACGGCTTTGTGATGAGGTGGTTTATACCCTGTATACTATATGTATTAAAAAAAACTGCTCAAAACTCGGAACTTGCTGTACAACTTGCTGTACAGGTATGCTGTAGAACAAAAAAAAACGAAGTGACCGGGGAGAAGACGTGCCTTTCGTCTTCATTTAGAGGTTTTTTACACCCTTTATGCTGCCGTGACTCTCAATTAATAGGAATAGGAGCAAAATTTATGATGCACCAGCGGCTTCGCCCGCGTGAAGTTTGATTATTGTCCCATGGAATCTTACTGCCGGGATAAAAAGTATCCTATGTTTTAATCCAGGTTATAAACTATCTGTGTGCAAAATTTCATCCAAATCCGTTCAGTAGTTGTCGCGTGAAAGCGCAACAAACAAACTTACATTCACATTTATTCTCCGAACTGCTAAGCTATCGGGAGTTACACGTGTTATTGTGAGTCAACTATAAAAGATAGACATATGCTGTCCTGGGATATTTTTTATATAATTTTATGTGGAATATTTCCGTTTTACATGATTTCTATGTAGCTTTAACCATTAAGGCTGCACACGCGACGGAAGCTAAAAAAACCAAGTAACTTCTCCCGTTTTCCCAACATTTCCTTTCACTGCTCTGCTCCTATTAATGGTAGCGTGATGAAAAGTATACCATTACCTGCTCAGGAGTATGTAGAATAATTGTACCAAGTTTCGTTAAAATCCGTCGAGTAGTTTTTTTTTCTATAAATAACATACAGACAGACAGACAGAAAGACAGACAGACAGACAAAAATTTTACTGATTGCATTTTTGGTATCAGTATCGATCACTAATCACCCCCCGATAGTTATTTTGTAAATATATTTCATGTACAGAATTGACCTCTCTACAGATTTATTATAAGTATAGATAGATAGATTTGAGTAGGAATGTGGACCACACCAACAAAGACATTCAAATATTTACGAATAATAGAAAGAAAGAAAGAAAGAAGAAAGAAAGAACTTGTCAAACACGTTATATTACAATATAACGTGTTTCTCTCTAGCGATATTGTAAACTCTCGAATTATTGTCAACTGAACATACTGAAGTATCTCTGCCCCCATAATCGGGACTTGGGGTACCCCCCCGTTAGGTTAGTTAGGTTCCTTTAAACCCTGCACTCGGAAATAACCCCGCGAAGCGGGGCTCCGTCTACTACGCTTTTTAGGGGAATATAAAGTGTTTTAAGGTTAGGTTATATTAATCGATATTTCTCAGGAATATGGTACAGTATCTGTTCATGAGAGTGGTACCACTGGGCAAGGAGGACCCCTCTTTCCCTCCACACCGCGTGAGTTGACTAGCATCGCATGCATTTCACGAAAAATAAATCGTTTTATTGTAAGCAGTATGTTCGTTTGACAATAATTCGAGAGTTTACAATATCGCTAGAGAGATTACAATGTAACGTGTTTGTCAATTTTACGGTGACAGTAACAAATCGTACTGTCAAGTGTCAAACGCCCGCTTGTCAGGTAGTACTCGTGCATTCGTGTGTCAAAATCGAAAATGTACGAGATCAAAATGTTTGTATGAAAATATTCCCAATGTTCTCTCTTTACTAGGAACAACGAAGTACCCATTAAACCTTTTCATTACCCGACTTAGGCGAAGCCATAAGGAAGGGTTGTGATTTTGGCAATCAATGAAATATGTGTATGTATGTACGTACATTTCTCCGTAGCGCCGAAACTTATCATCCGATTTTCATGAATAATAAGCCCGGGTAACATAGGCTACATTTTAACTACTTTATTTTTTTTTAGCTATTGTTATTTTCATGACATTCTTATTATTATTTTTTAATTTATTCGACTATTAATTTAATTTTTGTAAAAAGCAGCTATTGTTATTTTTTTTTTTTTGTATTTGTATTGTTATTACTGTCGAAACCTTATTAATTTAATTTAGGTTTAACTTTTTCTACACAATGTTTTTTGTTAAGAAATAAATGACTTAATCGACTTCAACAATAGGAGGAGTCAATTTTACCTTGTTAACCCCAAATTCAATTAGAGCGTGACTTTGCAGTCGTCTGGTTATTTAAACACTGTTCATAGACTATTAGCTGTTCTCGTTATAACAGTTGAAAAGTTGGTGTACACACATATGGCAGCACTATCTATGAAAATTTGTTTGAAGCCAATGTATGGAAGTTTCACCCTCCTGACACTGTTTTAAGCTATCACCGTTCACAACTAAACTTAAAATTCTGCTTACGGGATGTCTTCCGTGTATGTTCAGTTTTTTACACGACTGCCAAGGAAGTGTAAAGTTTTACCACACAAATACTTGTTCTTCCACTAACCCATACACTTTGTTCCAGAAGAAAGCCTAGCAGAGCTGCACGCCGGGACCCGATCACTGCACCCGCCGTCAGTGACCACGCTCATTTTACTCCTAACCATACTATACCTAGCTGAAACAACACTTTTATTGAAACCTGTGATTACGTTCGCAGCTCTAGCTAATGTTGAAGCGGCCCAAGGCCCCCCAAATGAACTATATATATTATTGTTGCCGACGTGATACGGACCGTTTAGAAACATGTAAATATACGTTTGATTATGAAGATAAATTATGAATAGTTATTGGGAAATAAAATTTCATTATATACTTTTGGTGTTTTATTTTTGAGTCTTGATTTTTTTTTTAGTTATCCCGTATTTTTCCACTTCCGCCATTTCAGCCACTTCTCACGAAGGGCAATTTCAATTCGCGAGGAACCCATCCAATCCATTCCGCCATCTTTTTTTCAAGTCTAGTCTTGCAATATTTGGCCCCACAGCTGTACCTGTGCTGGCATCCAGCAGACATAAATATTCCGCTTTATTAGAACATTGTTGAATACGATGTCATGAAGAAGAGAGTAAGTTCAAGGACAATTTCTCTTTGACTCCCTTTCTTCTGTTTTCAGCCTAAATTATTCCAGAAAATATAAAAATGAAAAAAACTAGTTATTAGTACTACGGCCGTCGTGTGACGGGAAACTCAAAAATGATCCTGAAAGCTAAGGTAAAAAACAGTGTATTCAAGATGATAGATTGAACCTTTCATCTGTGGACCCCGACTGAATTGGTCTGGCGTGATTGTTTAACTATTGTGTCTACTTCGCTAATAGTTAATGAATTATTGATTAACTTACTCTCCAGTCGGGTACTTATTTATCACTAGGTTTAAGAAAAACACAAACTCTTTTGCTATTTCACATTTTTACGAGTCAACTTCTAGTATAACTCTTGGCCAGAATTTGGTATCAACAAAACCTTTTAAAACTTCGGTAATAAACTTGGAGCAGCGGTTGAATTCTCAGCAAAATAAATAAGCAAAACTCTATTTTTAAGTGCTGTACCTGGCTGAAATTCAGAAAGAGGAAAAGTGGTCTATAAAGCCCCTTTTCAATGTTTTACACACCATAACATCACACCTGTAATCCAAGATTGGTTAGGCAGAGGTAATAGTACGATCGAACAAGCTATTTGGCTTACAGTTTCACCCACAAATCTATACTTAATCTGCAGAAGAGTTTGTTTGTTTGTTTGTTTGTTTGTTTGGTTGAACGCGCTAATCTCAGGAACTACTGGTTCAAATTGAAAAATTCTTTTTGTGTTGGATAGCACATTTATCGAGGAAGGCTTTAGGCTATATAACATCACGCTACGATAATTAGGAGCGGAGCAGGAATGAAAAATGTTGCAAAAACGGGTTTTTTTTCCTTTCGTTTCTCTCTCTTATTTATGTGACGCAGACGAAGTTGCGTTGGTCAGCTATAAGCTATAATTTATCTTGGAAACTTGAACACCTGATGCAGAACCGCAACAGACCAGCTAAACTATAAGAGATACAAATATGACACCATAGCAAAAATTGTTCCACGTGATGAGCATTTTCTGCTGAGAGAATAAATTTAAAGATCTGGAACACCTGATGTGGAACTCCAAGAGCCCAGCTACACCATAACACATATAGGAATGACGTCTTAGCAAAAGTTGTTCAATCTGATGAGCACTCTCTGTTGACTTATAAAAATCGAAGATCTGGGACACCTGTTGTGGAACTCCAATAGCCCAGCTACACCATAACACATATAGGAATGACATCTTAGTAAAAGTTGTTCGGTCTGATGGGCATTTCCTGTTGACTTAGAAAAAATCGAAGGTCAGAAACATTTGATGTGAAAATTATTGCAAAGCTATCACTAATTTCACTGTATAAAATAACATAAACTGGGAGTACCTCCACACGGTGAAGGCTGTAACAGTTTAGGACCGATTTTCGATGACGATTGTATCTCAATGAAAATTTGACTCGACTGGCCAAAACTACCATTTATTATTTAATTTTATCGAATAAAAGGGTTTATGTTATTTGAGTGTTGAATTTCCTTTTCCATTTATCTTTGTGATTCGGTGGCCTACCCGGTCACGCAGGGGAGCAGTCAATTAGATTTTAATTGATTAGATATCTTCACAACAAAACTATAACCATGCCTAGAAAGAGGTCAAATCTTTCCCAAATGTTCCAAAGGAGCTACAAGATTGAGGATCGTAAGATCCCAATAATCTACCGAAGAGCGTCAGGAGAGACTTGATGCTGTTCGAGAACACCAGGCTGCAACTTGCTCCGTGGAAACCTCTTCGGATCGCGAAGCACGCCTGCGTTCTTAGCGTATTTACGCATCTACATCCAGATCTCTAGAGACCAGTGAAGAATAGATGCGCAACTGGCTGATCGTGAACGTCATGCATTGTCTCGCGAGTCGGAAACGTTTACCGATACAGAATCACGCTTGAGTTCTCAGTGTATTCGCACATCTACTAACAGGTCTTTTGAAACGAGTGATGAACGTGAATTAACGTGATGCGCGACTAACTGCTGCTCGAGATTATCATACATTGCCCCGAACACGCACACAACAAAATATTCGTAATCAGTTAGAAAGTGAGAGAGAAAGAATTGCTGGAGTACGGCATGAAGAGACAGAAGAAGAGCGCAACGAACGTTTGAATTCTGATCGAATTCGACATTGTCTGAACAGAATGTCGATATCATCTGAAGAATCGGATGTGTCTCAAGATATAGCCGTAGGGCATGGCGACCTTCCTTGGGTTGATAAGGAGCGGAGTGCATTTACGTATATACTCCTATGATTGAATACGCCACATATTATGGTTCAAAATTGTACTTTTTGTGAAGCTGTTAAATGGCGAAAAGAAACAAACGGTATGTGTTACTCAGATGGGAAAGATCCGCTTTTCCCTTCCCCGGGCTCTTAGAATTCGACATCAGACGTTTCAGATCTTCGATTTTGACGACCCCGTTGTCGCTGGCATAAGCAACAGGATCCGCGTACGAAGTCGCGGGCAGAAGCTAGTTACATCATAAAGTGTAAACTAAATAGCTTGTTCGACCGTACACCCACATTTTGCCAGTATGGAATCGTATACTACCTGAGTAAACCAAACTAGAGATCCACAGTCAGCTTCGTGATGTGAAGCACCAACATTTGAACCCTTTTGCTGGGGTACTGGGGTACCTAATTGATGCAGTCTACTGTATGTTAGGATCGTTAATGAAGCTAAACGAGTATAAGGATGGCAGCTGCAGAAGGAGATGTATTTTTTATTAGAATATATACCGGCTCCCAAGGAAAAGTGACGTGAGTACACACCACAAATTTTTAATTAGTACAAATAAAGGGCTTGTCAAAGATGATCTTGTTATTATAAAGGGTGACTGGTAATTAGTATCATCATCAGCCTATAATGTTCCCACTGCTGGGATACGGCTTCCTTTCAATGAAAGGGGATGGGGTAAAATCTACTACGCGGGCCCAGTGCGGAAGGGTAATTAGTATACCTTTAACACGTAATTATTGTGCTCATGATAACAATCAACTTTTACTATTGGTGTACAATACACAATAAACGAGGTTTTAGCCTTTAAGCCCAGCTACACATACCTATGCGCTCTTAGCTTAGTTTTTATTTAACAATATTTACATGCTGAATGTATAGTAAGCGGAATAAATATGGATGTGGAATCTATTTATCTTTAACACCTCAATGTACCATATTTCACGTAAATAAAGATATTCTACTCTATTCTATGGGACCAAAGCTGAAATAGCGAAAAAAAACAGCTGTTCAGTACATCTAAGTTCGCCTAATGTACTGAACAGCTGATATTTTATTCGCGATTTCAGCTTTGGTCCCATAGTAAAAGTTGTTTGTGATCATGAGCACAATTACGTGTTAAAGTTTCGTACACTAATTACCTGTCACCCTATCTATGTGAAGTCTTAATAAATAATATTGATAAACAGAAAAGTTATTAGCGATTGTTTATATCCAAAAATGTCACTCAATGTATGGAAATATGGTACAGGCCATTCTTAAATTACGGGCAAAGGTCAATGCGCCTATCACCATATCACTGCGTGAGGGTAGACGCGACCAATGGATTGAAGCCGCAAAATCAATACAGATGACAACTAAGGACTTAGGCGAAGAAGGTAATAACAAGGTGTACCTACGTGAGTCATTGACACCTAGGACATCTTATTTGCTATGGAAAACCAAAACAGACCTCAAGGAAACAGCGCTATGTCAGTATGTTTGGTGTAGAAATGGGCAAGTAATGGTTCGTGTTAAAGAAGGGGACAAGAAGATTTTTTATGTGCACTCTGAAAAGGACATAGATCGCATTGGCAAAGATGTACAGAAAGGGAAATATGCAAGTACGTAAGTGGTTTGTTCTTGTTTTGTTCTTCTTGTTTATTTTTTTTATTTCTACGGAGCTCTCCGATCAAAACAAAACAGAGAGTATGTGCTACTCATGGAATGAATTCATGTCCGAATTACCTGAAGCACATAACAAACTGATTTTGCTGCATGTAAACATTAGATCGATGATTAAAAATTTTGCGCAATTGGAGTATATTGTCTCTGGGAGCCCGTATATTATACATCTACTGATTATAACGGAAGTTAACATTACCGACACAATGTCGAGTTTATTTGAAATAAAGGATTATGCTATGTGCACAGAACTACGAAGCAATAGAAAAGGAGGTGGCATTATAGTCTACGCCCACAAGAGCATATTGTTTACAAAAAAACAAGCGAATACAGTGAACTTTGAGTGTCTGTGGGGTGAGGTAAAAACTAATTTTGGCTATAAAACGAACGTGTGTTCAATTTATAGACCGCCAAACCTAAATAAAAATGAATTTATTAAAGAATTAACACGGTTTTTATCTGCATATCCGACCAATTTAAACTGTATTTTAATAGGCGATATGAATATAGATATATGTTGCACTAATAATATTGTTAAATCGTACCTTAACTGCTTAAATGGTTTAGGTTTTGAGAGCTGTATTACACAATTTACAAGAATTGATTCTAGCACAACTGGCACATCTAAAACGTGTATCGATCATTTATTCATTCGCGACGTTTGCGACCGAGGTATGCCCCGACATTCGGTGCAAGCCGCCGTCGTGCGTGAGTCACCGGCTGATCATTACATAACGGGTGTAGCAATTAACAGCGCGAGCCGCGCTCAAGCGTTTAAAGTTATTAAAAGATTAGATCATGACAAAATTAAACAAGAGTGGAGTTAGATCGACTGGAGCCCGGCACTCGGTTACAGCGACCCGAATGAAGTAATTGACTTTATTGTAAACAAATTTCAATTGACCTATTCGAAAAGTACTTATCAGTCAAAAATAAATGTAAATAAAACTAGGGAGTGTAACTGGATAACTGACAATTTAATTGTAATGAGTAATAAAAAAAAGAACTGTTACATTTATTTTTGAATGATACAAGTAATAAACAAAATGAGCTTATTTATAAAAAATACAGAAACAGAACAAATAGAATGATATGTAAAGCGAGAAACAATTCTATAAAGAAAGAAATTTGTGATAATTATAAAAACCCAAAAAAGTTGTGGGATATTCTGAATAAATTAACAGGTAGAATTGTTAAATCAATTGATGATGTTTTACTTAAGAATTTCAATTTACCGGCAAAGGTATTGTCAGGTGTGTTTGCACGTGATTTTGATAAAAATGTTAAGAATGTAATGAACACATGTGATGAGCCTTTGTTGGATGAGAGCACATACATAAATACCTCTCATGTATCATTGAGACTTGAAAAAATTAATGAAAATGTTTTGCATAAGATTATTACATCTTTAGATGACAAAAAAAGTCCAGGATTCGATAAAATAAGGGCCATAGACATCAAATATATCTCAAAAAGCTTAACCCCTGTGCTCACACATCTAATTAATTTATGTATTACGCGAACTATATATCCAGATAGGCTTAAGATAGGACTGATAAGGCCAATACATAAAAAAGGTAGTTTTAATGATACAAATAATTATAGACCTATAACTATATTGCCATGTATAGATAAAATAATTGAAAAATATTTTGGTAATTTAATTAATAATTTTCTATCCAGTAATAACATTTTGCATGATAGGCAATGGGGATTTCAAAGAAATAAAAACACCTCTCAATTGTTGGCAGATTTCACAGATGAAATAAATAGTCATTTAAACAATAAACAACATGTTCTTGCTGTTATGGTAGATTTTAGCAAAGCCTTTGATACGTTAAATTATAAAACACTATTTAAAAAAATGGAGCAGAATGGTATACAGGGTCCGATGTTGGAACTCCTAAAAAATTATCATGCTAATAGATATAATACAGTAAGCATCGCTGGTGAACTGAGTGATCAGATTCCAACAGAGCACGGCACAGCTCAAGGTTCCATAATTGGCCCGACTGAATACTTATTGTACGTAAATGATATGTGCAAAATATTCCAGCATGGCTCTGTATACCAATTTGCAGATGATACATGTATAATCACGGCACACGATGATATTAAGAAGGCTCAAACTATGATGCAGGAAAACTTTGATCAATTGTGCAAATGGGCTCACGATTTAGGCCTATCCATAAATTACAACAAAACTAAATTAATGCATATTCACTCAACTCATAAGAAAACGAGTCATGTGCCTAATATCGTCGCTCATGAGCACAAATGTATGCATTTAAATAACAACTCCTGTAAATGTTCACCTCTTGACATTGTGAACGAACATACTTACCTAGGACTAAAAATAGATAGTAAATTTAACTGGGGTCCACACATTAACCAGGTATGTAATAAACTTAGAGCTATATTGTCAAATTTATGTACACTAACACATAAAGTGCCCTACAGGACATTAAGACTTTTGTATGTGTCACTGGCAGAGTCGGTCATTAATTATGGGCTAGCTAGTTATGGTAGAACATATAAAACATATCTTAAGGACATATATAATCTCCAACTACGAATATTAAAAACAATTGTTCCATTAAAAATTAAGTTCATTATCAAAGATAACTACCATAACTTGTTTCAGTATTGTAAAGTTATGAGCATCTATACTAATATTATAAAGCAGAAGAGTTTGTTTGTTTGTTTGTTTGTTTGTTTGTTTGTTTGGTTGAACGCGCTAATCTCCGGAACTACTGGCTCGAATTGAAAAATTCTTTTTGCGTTAGATAGTCCATGTATCGAGGAAGGCTATAGGCTATATAACATCACGCTATGACCAATAGGAGCGGAGCAGCAATAAGAAATGTTGCAAGCGGGAACAAAGCAGTTTAAACTTCCGTTGAGTAGGCGATGCGTTGCGATATCAAAACTTCACGCGAACGAAGTCGCGGGCAGAAGCTATGAGGCTATAATTTATCTTGAAAACTTGAACACCTGATGCAGAACCGCAACAGACCAGCTAAACTATAAGAGATACAAAAATGCCACCATAGCAAAAATTGTTCTACATGATGAGCATTTTCTGCTGAGAGTATAAGTTTGAAGATCTGGAACATCTGATGTGGAACTTCAAGAGCCCAGCTACACCATAACACATATAGGAATGACGTCTTAGCAAAAGTTGTTCAATTTTATGAGCACTCTCTGTTGGTTTATAAAAATCGAAGATCTGGAACACCTGTTGTGGAACTCCAAGAGCCCAGCTACACCATAACACATATAGGAATGACGTCTTAGCAAAAGTTGTTCAATCTGATGAGCACTCTCTGTTGACTTATAAAAATCGAAGATCTCGGACACCTGTTGTAGAATTAATTTCCTTTTCCAGTTATCTTCGTGACTCGGTAGCCTACCCGGTAACGCAGGGGAGCAGTTACTTAGATTTCAATTGATCAGGTATCTTCACAACAAAACTATAACCATGCTTAGAAAGAGGTCAAATCTTTCCCAATGTTCCAAAGGAGCTAAAAGATTGAGGATCATAAGATCCCAAGAATCTATCGAAGAGCGTCAGGAGAGACTTGATGCTGTTCGAGAACATCAGGCTGCAACTTGCTCCGTGGAAAGCTCTTCGGATCGCGAAGCACGCCTGCGTTCTCAGCGTATTTCTACATCCAGGTCTCTAGAGACCAGTGAAGAATAGATGCGCGACTAACCGCTAATCGTGAACGTCATGCATTGTCTTGCGAGTCGGAGCCGTTCACGGATAGAGAATTGCGCTTGAGTTTCAAGCGTATCTACGCATCGACTACTAGATCTCTAGAGACAAGTAGGGAACGTGATGCGCGACTGACCGCTGATCGTGAACGTCACGCATTGTCTCGCGAGTCGGAGACGTTCACGGATAGAGAATTGCGCTTGAGTTCTCAGCGTATCTACGCATAGCTTCTTCTAGGTCTTTAGAGACAAGTGCGGAACGTGATGCGCGACTGTCCGCTGATCGTGAGCGAATCCGAAATTTTTACCGATACAGAATCAGGCTTGAGTTTTCAGCGTATTCGCACATCTACTAACAGGTCTTTTGAAACGAGTGATGAACGTGATGCGTGATGCGCGATGCACGTTCATTGAACGAACGTTTGAATTCTAATCGACGTCGACATTCTCTGAACAGAATGTCGATATCATCTGAAAAACCGGATGTGTCTCAAGATATAGCCGTAGGGCATGGCGACCTGCCGTGTCGACAGCGCGTTCGTGTTCCACGTGCGCCTCAGAGATGTCAGCATAAAGGGAGGGGCCCGCAAAGGTCGAAGCCTGCCGGGGCTGCGGGACTGTTCGAAAGAGATACCGTGGCCCTGGAACGTAAAGGGCGAGGAAGGAACATGGATGGGTTTTAGTCAGTAAAAATCTGACACTCCCTCCCGCTCCGCCCAGAGTTGGAGAAGTTATTTGATTATTTCCCAACCGAAAAAAAAGGGCATGGCGACCTCTTTGGGTTGATAAGGCACGGAGTGCATTTACGTCTCCTATGATTGAATACGCCACATATTCCGCCATCGGAAGTATGGCTAAAAATTGTACTTTTTGTGAAGCTGTTAAATGGCAAAAAGAAACAAATGTTATGTGTTGCTCAGGTGGGAAAGATCCGTTATTTTCCCGTCCCCGGGTTCTTAGAATTCGACATCAGACGTTTCAGATCTTCGACGACCCCGTTGTCGCTGGCATAAGCAACAGGATCCGCGTACGAAGTCGCGGGCAGAAGCTAGTATTTGATAAGCGAGATTTAGCCATTGTAACTCACTATAGTCACCATATAGGTAACCTGAATAAGATGACAAGACCTAACAACTTACGTAATCTGTCATATCTTCCAACCTTTGGAATAAACAAATGTAACAATGTGTATGGTGAGAGGGTGTGGAAATGTAGTCTGCCCATAATACTTAATAGGCTGCCAAAAGCCATAGTAGGTCAAATTGAAAAAAAAAATGTAAACAAATTAAATATGTACTAAAAAAACATTTCCTAAGTAAGGTAGCAACTGCTTAACTGTAAAATCTTTAATTCATGTAAGATTATAGTTAAGTTTAATTGGATTTGAAATGTATGTAATTTTTTTTTCGGAAATAAACAGATTTTATTATTATTATCTCCTTTATTCAGTATACATCTTACTTTATACATTTTTAAATATTTATTCAAAAAGATGTAAAAACATTTAAAAATATAAAAAATAGGGATCCGCCGGTGTCGGGAGCAGGGTCCAAGTCACCGGTGGTTAGGGTTGCAGAGACAGGAACCTCCTCACAATGCGAGCCGTATCGAGGAGTACTGCCTTCTGAATCAGGCCCTTGATCCAACCACCTAAAGAGAGCTTCGACAAATGTTCGTCGAGGCTCTTGGCTATCAAGCCATTGGCCGTCACGACAATCGGCACAATGATAACTGAGTTCATATTCCACATGTCGCGAACCTCGTGTGCCAAGTCGAGATACTTAATTTGTTTCTCTTTCTCAGCTTTCACGAGGTTCTCGTCATGAGGGATAGTAACATCGATTATAATTACGCGGCGCGCTGATCGGTCTATCACCACTATGTCAGGCTTATTGGCGACAATAGTCCTGTCAGTAATGATAGACTGATCCCAGTACAGCGTGACATGGTCTTTCACGAGAACTGGGTCGGGCACATACTTGTAGTACGGTACTTCCGATTCCACAAGATTAAATTTCAAGGCAAGTTGCTGGTGAATAATCCTGGCTACTTGATTGTGTCTGTGCAAGTACTCGCCGTTAGCTAGACGAGAACAACCAGAAATAATATGTCTGATGGACTCACCCGGAAGGTGGCATGCCCGACACACGTCAACCGTCCCGTCCTTCATAATATATTTCCGGTAGTTGTTCGTCAACATAACTTCGTCCATAATCGCACAAACAAAACCTTCAGTTTCCCCAAAGAGGTCGCCAAAACGTAGCCAGGACACGGACGCTAGAAAATCTACATCGGGCCCATGAAGAGCCCGGTAGAAGCGCCCGTGAAGCTCCTTGCTCTGCCATTCTTTCTTGCGGTCATCGGTAGTAAGTACCACAGGTTTGCGCCAGTTCTCTTTAGCCATGGACAACGGGGTGAGTCCCTTGTCCACTGCGACCACATCTCGGTGCATACCCACGTCGGCTTTTAGAAAATATTCTCTGAGGCTGCACACCTCGCGGTTGTGGAGGGTCTTCGCATTTAAAAAGCCTCGACCCCCGCACTTCCGCGGGATGTACAGTCTCATCACTGATGATCGTGGGTGATGCATCCGGTTTTCGGTCAGCAATGTACGAACTCTTCTATCCAAGGCTTCGAGTTCGGTCTGAGTCCATTTGAGTATGCCGAAAGAGTACATTAAAACCGGCATGACCCAACCGTTGAAGGCGCGCACCTTGTTCCCACCTGAAAGAAGGCTATTTAATACCTTCTTTAGGCGACCGAAGAAGCGCTCCCTCAACGATTGTTTCATGTCAGTTACGTTAATGCCTAAAGCTTCCGACATACCCAAATACTTATAGCTCTCGGATGAGGAAAGGGATCTTAGGTGTATGGAATCCGAGAGTTGAAGTCCCTCGGATCCCATAATCTTCCCTCGCTTTACATACATGACTGCACATTTGTCCACACCAAATTCCATCCCGATGGCGCTACTAAAAGTTTCGGTTACTTTCAGTAGCTCCATCAGTTGCAATTTGTTGGGGGCAAAGAGTTTCAGATCATCCATGTAAAGCAGGTGAGATATGACCTGACCATCTTTCCTCAACCGGTAGCCTAGTCCTGAATTCTCCAGCAATGTGCTTAGAGGATTCAGGGTTAAACAGAACCAAAGTGGACTCAGACTGTCGCCCTGGAATATTCCCCGTTTAATCCATACAGGTTCATCATTCCCCTGGATCTGCCGACATCCTGGATATCGAAGGACAGTTCTCCATTGCCCCATACATGACTCAAGGAAGGCGCGTAGAGTTGCATCTATCTTGTACAACTCCAGCACCCTCATGAGCCATGAATGTGGCACCGAGTCGTAGGCCTTCTTATAATCTATCCAGCATGTTGACAGATCCTTGCGGGCTCGACGGACCTGTTGGCTAATGGCCATGTCGATGAGGAGTAGCTCCTTAGTACCACGGGACCCATTCCTACATCCATTTTGAGAGGCAGACATAATAGAGTTATTGTCAATGTGTGTATTAATTTTCGTTCTCAAAATGGATGTAAGAAGTTTATAGACCGTGGACAAACACGTGATCGGTCTGTAGTTCTTGGGTTCCGCGGGACTACCTAACTTATGGAGCAGGTGGGTAACACCAGTTGTTAAAAACTGTGGTAAGGACCCAGACTCTAAGGATGACTGGAATTGGGATGCCAGGTAAGTGTGTGAACTACTAAACCACTTGAGCCAGAAGTTATGCAGTCCGTCCGGTCCCGGTGATTTCCAATTCGGTAACGGACGAACTGCTCTGGCTATATCTAGTGGCGTTATTAAAATTGGTTCCATTGTTGGAATAGGTTCACACACTCGCTCGACGTCACGCATCCAGTCAGCCTCAGAATGACAGATGGGCACCGACCAGATGCTGCGCCAGAAGGAACTCGTGGTGGCATCATCCGGGCGGCACACATTCGTCATATTTTGCTGAGGTCGCTCCCAAGCTCTGTATACCCACCTCTCATCGCTCTGGAACATGCGATTCTGCGAGTACCGATCAACCCGCCGCTTATACCGCCGTATACGGCTCGCCCATGCATAAACTTTCTGCTTCAGGAAGTCGATGCGCTCTGTGACACGGGACATGTATTCTTGAGGACTGATTTCAGTCCCCGAGAATGCCCGCCTCACAAAGCGCATCACACGAGGTCGTGTATTGCCCTCCCTGAAGCAGTATAGTTTGCCGATGAGTACCCTGGCCCCGTCAATACGGCGCTCGATCCTGCGCTGCCAGGCTGGTACGGCTGGTTTTGGTCGAGTAGCTATGTCACAATTTGGGAACTTGACATTAGCTAAACGACATGCCGCAACAGCCCCACAGAACAGGATCGAGTGTGTATCAACGAGGTCCTCGCTACTCTCGAATATATTCTTGAGTTGCGAGTCCAGGGCACACACCAGCGCCCTATTTTTTTTATGCATGGGTAACCGTGGTAATCGGGGTCTAAGTTCGGCAGAAATTGATCGATACTCACGAAGCGCATCCTCCAGAGCGCTCCTCAATCGGTCGTTGCACTGGCTACTTACCGTAGCAACCCTATCATCTTCCTCTATAACAGCGGGGTTGGACCGCGGTGGGGTTGCATGAATAGCTGATGCTTGTACCGCGGTTTGTGCTTGAGTGAAGATGATACGGTTGTTCAGTACCTCTGAGCGTAGCCTATCAAGCACGGCGTCGTCCAACAGGTGATTGCGTTGGATGACCCGCACCTGATCCGACAATCTTTGGGCCGAGGCGTTGACGGTTGGTTCAAGATCCTGAAACATAGACAGCATCCTAACACGGTACGCAGTGAGGTTAGTTCCCCCCTCTGTAGACCCGTAGTATGCGCGCATGACGTTCTCATTCATGGACTGAGTCCATCTCATGCGCTGCACACAACCACCGGTAGCGGGGACCCGGCTCGGGGCCTGTTGGCCCCTAAGTCCCAAGCTCCTCGGTGGCCGGCCTCTCCCCGCACGACGTACAGGTGTTGGCGACGTCGGCGGAGAGAAATATTCGTCACTCGAGCTCGACGCGACTGCCACTGCCGGTGACACTGGAGATCCGGGGTCCGGCGGCGGCGAGGCGGAGCTGAGCGACGAGTCCGGGGTTGGTGGGCGTGCGCGTCGTCGGGAGGCAGCTCTCGTGATCATTTTCTTAAAATCATCTCATTATTCTTGTTTTACGAAATTTTTGTATTGACGTCTTTGATTTGACAGACGTCATTGGTCGTGTGTAACAGTTTTTTCATATTTTCGATGTTTTGATTTTCTTTCTGGTTTTCTTTCAATTTTATTAATATTTGTGTGATTCCAAAACTGTATTAAAAGTAGAGGTATTTATTTTGTAATTATTATTATTATTATTATATTAAATTCTAATAAGTTCATTAATCGTTTTTGCAACCATCATCAGTCATTCAGTCATTCATCCGACCATCGATCGTAGCGTCATACAGTTATGAGTTTACCAATTATGACTCGAAGACAATTTTAGGATTTCGTTTTTTTTTACTTTTGACTACACAAATATGACCAGTAAAGGGTACGGATACAGCCCCATTTTTTTGTACTAATTAAAAAAAACTGGCCAAGTGCGAGTCGGACTCGCCCATGAAGGGTTCCGTAGCAGATTGAATGAAAGGTAAATTGCGGTTAACGATTTACGACGATTTAAAAAAAAACTACTGACTAGATCTCGTTCAAACCAATTTGGCTACGGAACCCTAATTAGGGGTGTGTGAGTACGTTCACCAAAAAAAAAATCCTTGATCTTTGATTGTTAAGTCTCCGAAAAAGCCTTAAAACTACACAAAATTCGTACAAAAGAATACCTCTACCTTTAGTAAAAGATGAAGAAAGATAACAGAAAAGCCGAAGAGGCCTAGATAATATGAAAAATATTTATAAAATACCGTCAGAAAGATAGGCATAATTTCCACTGACTTCAAAGGATTACCTTCGATATTTTTATATTGAATTCAATATTTTTCTAGTTATCTTGGTTGATGCTTCTACAATAGTAATGTGTATATTGGTGAACGAACATAAAAGCACATTAACCTTTTGACCGCCACAGCATAAACGCACGCGCGAGCCCTCCACGCCAAGCCACAATTTCATCTACTATTTTGTCACATATTTGTGTCGTTTGGCGTACAGGGCACGCGCTTGCTTGTCACGTATATGTGACAATGGCGTCCAAAAGGTTAATGTTAATCACAGTTAATAAGAAATCAGAAATGACGAAGACATCCGCAAGAGAACCAAGGTCACCGACGTAGCCCGAAGAATTGCTAAACTTAAGTGGCAGTGGGCAGGGCACATTGCTCGCAGAACGGATGGGGCCGAAAAGTTTTGTAGTGGCTACCGCAAACTGGAAGACGATGCGTAAGAAGACCTCCCACTAGGTGGACCGAGGACCTGGTGAAGGTTGCGGGAATCCGTTGGGTGCGAGTGGCACGGGACCGATCAATGTGGCGACACTTGGGGGAGGCCTATGTCCTGCAGTAAACGTCTTTCGACTGAAATTATGACGATGATGTTGACAGTTAATAATATTACGTATCTTTGAAAGAAAGAAAAAATTGTATTTATTCGTCGTAAATTCATGACGTAACGTGAACATTAACCTTTTGACCGCCACAGCATAAACGCTCGCGCGTGCCCTCCACGCCAAGTCACAATTTCATCTACTATTTTGTCACATATTTGTGTCGTTTGGCGCACAGGGCACGCGCTTGCTTGTCACGTATATGTGACAATGGTGTCCAAAAGGTTAAACATTTAACCGCCGACTTTTTCGCCAGTTCTATAAGTTTAAGTCCTATGTAATAGGGGGCGAGCCTAATGCCATCAACCGAGTACAAATCCAGACTCTATGGCTGCTACTGAGATGTTCAACACAAGGAAAATCCTAATTATTATTATACAGTGGTGTCGATTCTATTGTGCACAAACTAAACTTAGTTTAGGCTATTGCTATCTTTTACTAAAAGGCAATAAAAAGACGACTCTATCTATGAACTAAGTTAGAGATGTCAAACTAGTTTAGGCCTTGCGCTTCACCGTGTTTTTACTCGACATGTTTTTACGTGCACCCTTCATTTGTATGGGAATATTAGTTCCAATTAAATTTGACAGCTCTAAATTACGTTCGTCTCTTTGTCGTTTTATTAGAGAGAAAAAGATAGCATAACCTAAATTAAGTTTAGTCTGTGCACAACAGAATCGACACCTTTGTCCAGCCTGGCAGTCGAACCAAGGACCTTATGCTCAGCACCATACCATCGAGGCAGTTAACAGTTTTCTAAATCAAAAGCTCATAATAATACAATTTGAATAGACCACTCATCATCTGCCTAGACTTTTCCCAACTATGTTGGGTTCGGCTTCCAGTCTAACCGGATGCAGCTGAATACCAGTATTTTACATGGAGCGACTGCCTATCTGACCTCCACAACCCAGTTAATACTGGGAAATACGATACCACCTGGTATCTTATCGGGATTATATCCATGTTTTTTTTTCTCGAAATACCAAAAGAAAATCACGGATATAATCCCGTAAGTACTTTAAGTGTAGTGAAAAACCGTGAAAGTCTAAAACACCACCTGGTAAGACTGGTTGTCACACTTTTTGGGCCTCTGACTACCTGTAACTACTGTCAAAGATAGACAAATGACAGCCGGGACCTACAGCTTAACGTGCTTTCCGAGGCGCGGCGGAAACTCGGTATGTAAGTGTGGTGACCCATCCATAAATAAACCTAGGCAAGCACGGCTCAACCTAACGATCGACCCGAGCGGCTGTTATTATTTCGCCACGAGCTTCTCTCAATTTTAATAGATCACTATACGTAAACAATTAGGTTCAGATCGTGGCGGTGAGTGTACAGCAGTCAAATGGTTAGTATCTTATATACCTACCATTCCGCTATCCACCTCTAACCATCTGTATGATTTGTGGCGCAAAATGAAAATTACTTGCAATATCTAGATTAAAATAGGTGTGAATGAAGCCTACGAAACTGTAGACACTGAAAACTGCTGTTAATTTGTTAAAATGTCTTCGCTTACTGTTTTCTTGCGCTTATAAAGTCGAAGGTAGAAAAAATGTCGCCAACTCATCGACAACGTGCCTGATAATACTGAAGACTCCAGAATCAGCTGCTTTGTCTACTAAAATTCAGACTCCAGACAGAAGTATCGTTTTGGAAATACATCCAAGTACACGTTGTATACCATAATTGAATTCCGTGCGTTATCTTATAAATACGGCTCCCATTCTTATTCAAAGCGTAGCGGTATATGCTCGCACACGTACTTATGTACATATATATTATGTACATATAGGTATATGCTAAGACTTTTATGATTATCAAGGATAAGTGTATTTTTAGGGTCTCCTGTTTTATAGGTTGATCTAGGTAAAAGTATTTTAGTTGAAAAGGTGCTCGAAGTGAACTTTTCGATCAAAAAAATATGGTTATGATGATCATGTGTGCTAAACTCAAGTAGATAGTATTAATGCCATCAACGTATAAAAAGTTCTCAAAGGTGTGTAGGTAGTTGTCAAGTAAAATCTTATATTTACATAGAAACATAACATCACGCCGAAAATCCTTGTAAAGTTCGGTAGAGGTGTATCTAGTAGTAGGTAGACTCACATTTAGCCAGTTATGGTTAACCCTATGTAAAAGGGGGCGACCCTATTCCGTCAATGGACCCCAAGTTTTGACTCCGTAGCTGCTACCGAGATATTCATCATAGAAAAAACCGGCCAAGAGCGTGTCGGGCCACGCTCACTGTAGGGTTCCGTAGCTTCCCAGACCATTAAAAATACCAACATTTTTCGTCAGCAAAAATAACTTTGTTTTTCATAGTATTTGTATGAAAAACAAAGTTATCATTTGCGTTTTTTTGAAAAAGTGCTATATAACTCAAAAACTATTCAACTCATCAAGTTGAAAATAATTTTCCTAGAAAGTTCATATAAAGGTCTACTTCTGTGATTTTTTTCATATTTTTTAAACTTATGGTTCAAAAGTTAGAGGGGGGGGGGACACATTGTTTTTGACTTTCGGAGCGATTATTTCCTAAAATATTAATATTATCAAAAAATGATTTTAGAAAACCCCTATTCATTTTTAAATACCTATCCAACAATATATCACACGTCAGGGTCAAAATTAAAAAAAAAATCGCTCCCCACTTTACGTCTGGGGGAGGTACCCTAATAAAAATGTTTTTTTAAATTTTTATTTTTGCACTTTGTCGGCATGATTGATATACATATTGGTACCAAATTTCAGCTTTCTGGTGCTAACGGTCACTGAGATTATCCGCGGACAGACAGACAGACAGACATGGCGAAACTATAAGGGTTCCGTTTTTTGCCATTTGGCTACGGAACCCTAAAAAAGGACACTTTGTCCACCCTGGGAATCAAACCCACGGCTTTATGCTCAGCAGCCGCACTTCAACCACTACACTAACGAGACAGTCAATCATAAAGTTCAAATCAGAACGTAATGCAAAATGCTGACACAGATGGTTGGACAACTGTACAGAACACGGATTAGAACGAGTGATACGATTGGGACCAATTCAAAAATTCATTAGGTCGACTGATCCCACACATGTGGGATCCACATGTGTGGGATCAGTTCACAAAAGAGCCTGGTTAGTACGAAAAGTACCATCATTTAACATTGAAAATTATAACTAGCAGTACTTAGTACTTAAACGTCCAACGTTTAAATATGAAAATAACCCTTTGAAATCTTAATGCTTTCATATCTTTAAGCAATCTATGCTACAAGTACTAAGACCTCAGGAGTTTGAAATAGTTTTCCTTTTACAAGGAACATGAAAATACCAAGGGGTTTCTTTACCTACCTCCGGGGTATAAAGGACAAGATTAAATCAGATTCTGTTTACGTACAAATAGAGGCGTCGAAAGAGAGATCTACTTACTATGTCTTTTATTTGTTCCGAGGATACGGAGAAACTGCAAAGCGGGTTTTGAGGTACGGTTGAACAAGCTATTTGGTTTATATTTTACAACGTAATGTGTAGGTTAAACCATAAACTAAATAGCTTATTCGACCGTACTTAATAGACAATGTGAAATAAAATTGTACTGAAAAAAAAATGTGATCAAATTTTATAGTTTAACACACTTATGTAATCTCTAACGAGTTAGGCCAATGTGTACCTATACTACACTTACATTTCTCCTATTTAGTTTAGGTCCTACGTAATAGTGATGAGCCTATTGCCAACAACTGGACACATCCAGACTCCAGGCTGCTAATGATAAAATCCTGATGGAAAGGCATAGATTACTTCGCGACGTACCGACGTAGCCCGAAGAATTGCCAAACTTAAGTGGCAATGGGCAGGGCACACTGCTCGCAGAACGGATGGCCGATGGGGCTGAAAAGTTCTGGAGTAGCGACTGCGAACTGGAAGACGTTGTGTTGGAAGGCCTCTCACTAGGTGGACAGATGATCTAGTGAGGGCTGCAGGAATCCGCTGGATGCGAATCGCACGAGACCGGCCAAATGTGGCGACACTTGGGGGAGGCCTATGTCCAAGCAGTGGACGTCTGTCGGCTGAAATGATGATGATGATGATGACTTCGCTCCTGCGGCCTCTAGATGAACAAACCAGTTCACAACCATCATTTTCACCATCCATGCAAGCCCCAAGTTCACCAACTGAATAGGCCTCACTTTACATATGCCAAGCTTTATGTTCTTGTGCCAGCCTCATCCAGGATACACCCGCAACATAATAAAACCTATTTCTTTCTTGGTCGGAATTTGGTTTCCTCAGCACAGCACATGAATTGGACCCACTGTACGCGAGAAATCGTCTTACTTTGGTGCTCTGAATTGAGCTATAAATGCAAATAGTGGGCACCTAAATCTACTTCTAAACTATCTAGGTTATGGTCTGATAATGTAAAACATTTCTAAAATATTGAAGTTATAAATAAAACGAGAACGCTTAACCCGAAACATAAACCCTCCCAGTGGGATAATTCATCATGTAAAAATGGCCAAATTCTATAAAATTCGAAGTTCGTCCTTAGTTGTTTAGAAAGCCAAAAGTATTTTTTTTGTACATCTTTTTTTAAACTAAGTTCGATAAGTTACCAGGAGATCAGAAATTCGAACAAGTTTATAGCGCCTAGTACGGCTGTTAAGTTGATATTACGAAGCAACTTATCATCGTCTAGTGGTTTGGAAACTCACACCACTTTTCTTGAACGTTTTTGGAGAGATCTTGTGAAGTCATGTTTGCCTAGTACTTTTTATGCGAACAATTTATTTTATGGGTGTTTTATGATGACACATTTTGTTGTTACTTAAATGATAGGCAATCAAATAATTATAGGTGGTTCAGCTTTGACAAACGATTCAGTTTACCAAATGTAATAAAATACAAATTAAAAAAATACAAGTCTTTTTGACGTCAAGTCCTCAAGTTGTAAATTAAATATCTTTTCGTTTTAACAGCTTCAAAAGAGTTTGTTAGTCAATTCTGAACTTTAACATCCATTGATAGAACTTGATTATTTTGATTGGAATGGCAAACATAAGTTTGTTGTAGGTGAAATCCTTTTGAGACTGGTTGAAAGTATCTGAATGACTTTAATAATTAAGTGAAGGCAAGGGTGTTAATAAAATATTTATGCGGCCAAATGGTTTGGTATACACGGTTGAATATATTAAAAATGAGGTTAGAGTTTTAATAAACGTAGAGTAAACTAACATTCAGTTTGAAATTCAGATTTGTTATTCTTCTTAAGGTCTAAGTTTGCATAGCTTACTCCACGTTTATGAATAAGTTGCGGATCGGCGCGGCAGCGATGGACATCGGACTTCGACTGACACTTCAGTTTGACCGAACCTTTGGACTCTCAAGTTTAGTGGGTTATATGTAGGTAGACGAATAAAAAATTCACTGTTTGTCATCAGAGCAGCGGTGGCCCAGTGGTGGCGGCCCCAACTTATGAACGGTATTCGAACCCAGACAGACGCATTACTTTGTGTGATTTATTTCATCACCACTGCTCTCAAAACGGTGAAGGAAATCATCGTGATGAAACAGTCATGTCCTAGAACCAAAAATTCGAAGACATGTGACATCTACCAATACGCACTGGGCTCGCGTGGTAGATTATAGCTTATTCTCTCTCGTAGAGAGGAGGCCTGTGTCCCAGCAGTGGGAACAATTAATAGGCTGATGATGATGATGATGTCCTCACATCTGTAAACCCCAAATGGTTAGGCAGAGGTGTACCTGTACACCCACATTGCCTCAGTTATGTTTTAACACATATGTAATAGGGAGCGAGCTTATTGTCATCAATCGGGCACAAATCCAGACTCTGTTTCTGCTACTGAGAAATTCCTGATAGAAAAACCCAATAACACTTTGCACGACCCTGCAATACAACGTTGAGTATCTAAAGGATGTAAAAAGGCTCTTAACTAAACCGAAAGGCACTTGTTCTCCCCGTCATTGCGATTTTTTAGTTCTAGCTATTTAATGCGATTTATTATTTTAGTTTTATTATTATTAGACCTAATATTATTAGAATTGTATTAAATTATAGAAAACTAACACATACGAGTATATTTCAATTTATAAAAATTAAAAAATAAATTATCGTACAATGAATCTGATTAAAAATATAAAAATATACCTGGGAACCTTCTAGTTACGGCGATATTGTTCCAACTTTTTCACAAGTTTTTTTTTTTTTAATATGTTTTTAACGTAGGATTGTTCACTTTGAATATCTCCACGACCCCCGTACTATTCAAATGATCTATTAGCATGATTTGTAAGTGCGATAAATTGAGTTCTAACGTAAAACGTGATTTTCACCCCAAAAAAAAAGTCGTTTCCCAGCGAACATTTTTATGTAAAGTTACTTAGTTTGATGTACATACTTATAGAATGTTTGGTTGACGGTTTCGTGAAGAGTCTGTTTAATCATCTCAATACCAATTATCTGGTGTCCACGCCACAAGCCTCGTTGCTTAGTTTGACACTAGGTGGCGCTGTGTGTAATGTCCAGCAGTTTTTATTTATTTTAACGTTTGCTCTCTGCTTTGAGCATTGACAGTGAACGACTGAAGGAGAAGAAACAATAAGTAGCTGTAGTGGCTGCTATACGAACAATTAATCTTCCTGGTGAACTGAATTAGCCGGAATTGGTAAAATAAAACAGAATTAAATTGTTGAGTAAGTCGTAATTTTCTATTTACGTTTATTACCACATAAACTGTTTTACAGCGACGTTACAATCGCGGGAAGTCTTCTGAAATCCAACGAGACGTTAACAAAATCGTAAATATCAAAGTTTAAAACATATTAACTTGTTCTTAAATTCAGCTGAATTCAGTTCAGTTGTTCCTTTCGAGTCGAAGGCAATTTTCTTGATTGATGAGTCGGGCCCGTAAGGTGTCCATATTAATAGCAGGTGTTTAAGAAGTGGGTTTGTTTGATCTAGGGGTATATTATAAGATTTAGTGGTAACATAAAATCTCTTATGGGGTTAATAGAAAGAAAGAAATAACTCGTCATTATGAACTACTCGGGACCAACCGCTGAGTCCCGGAAAAAAAATGCTGTTCCATACTTTTACATCACACTTATAATCCCAGAGGTGTATGTCGGCGGCATCAAGGCCGTCGTCGTTGAGAGTCACACAACATATTGGTTGGCACCTATTTATTTACACAGTCACACAATTACTACGCAAATAATAGGAAATAGCAGCACTGTTAAAGAAAATACCTTACTCCAGTTTAGAGTGTTTATTCCATGATTAGCTAACTAGGAATCTCCAAGAATAATAATAATCTTTCTTTCACATTACAACGGCTCTTATACACAGTTATTCAAATCGAGGTTGGTAGCGATGGGTAGAATAAAAATAACAATATTTAATATTACAAGGCGGGAGACATCAAAATAACTGCTTAATAATCTTCGCCTTAGACTAAACTTTTAAATAATGAAAGCTGACATATTAAAATAACTTCCTATTAAAATAAACAGAAGTACTTAACCATATTTAAGATAATTCAATCCTAAATCCTTATTATTGAAACAAACGGAAATTACGATTACTTTTAAAGTAAATAAACGGAAATACAAATATTAGTTCTGTAATTCAATACATGTCAAATAAAAAACTCACTACCTACCTTATAATGCAACTATTAATTCAATAAACCTACATAAGTCAAACCCCGAAATTGCTGCCTCAAATAGTTCAGCTGTAATTCAACCTAAGCAGCTGAAAGGGGGAAAGCAGAACCGTCGCTGTGACACCCTTCCGAGGAATCCGGTACAGCGCTGTCCAGCAAAGCAGGACTGTGATGAGGACGGCTTCACCTTAGTTCAGAAGAAGAAGAAGCCTACTTGTCGCAATCAATGCGGTACTGGACTGTCAGGACCAAATATGTTGCTGCGTCCAGCGACACCAACGACGTTGCTGTATGTGTCCCGACTGCATCACTCCACGAAGGTTGAGGAGATCGTTGAGTACATGAAGGTAAAGACTAGCTGGACCTGGAGGGTCGAGAGGTTGGAGCCGCGTCACAACACCAACTTCAAGTCGTTTGTGGTGCGAGTTCCGACACAATATCTCGACATGTTTCTCAAGGAAGAGTTAAGGCCGAAGGGTGTAGTCTACTGACGTTTTCGCGGCAGGCTACATGACACCGCACAGCGTAACACGACGCCGCCACTTCGTGTGTCATAGTTCATAGCTTATAAGTTAGATATTTTTATGTGTTAGTATATTTTTTATGTTGCTATTTGTGTATTTTACTTAAGGGCCTTAAGATGCCTGATAATAAAATTATTATTGATTGATTGATAAGTCAAATTAAGAACGTAACTACCCTCGAATTACTAACTAACTTAAAATTAAAATCAAGTAATGGTTTTGCGCCCATATGTACCTACATGAGTCCCATATTCTATGAATATAAACGGCGACCATGTAAACGCTCACGAATCCAGATTCCGTGGCCGCAAATACATAGTAGCAGGCATTATTTTAGAGGATAAAGGCGTTAAGCTTAATGAAGTGGTGGAAGATTGTTCCTCACCGCGATTAGCTTCGTCTAGACTTATTGAACGAGCAACAGATGCGGCCTAGGCTTGACCGGAATAACTAAGGGATTGTGCTACGCCCGTCTGGGTATGCTTGGATTCGGCTTAGAAATATTTTTACAAAATCAAAATAACAGGGATATACTTCTGGTTCAATCGGAACCCGTAGAAAGATATATTAAAGAAAATCAATGAAAAATGCAATTCAATTGTTTAACATTGCATTTGGTGTATTTTGATACTATTTCTAACGACGTGTAATATTCTCTTAACAATCATAGTACAAAAGTACATTTGGAGCGTGAAGGGGTAACTGACATTGATAAAATCTTGACACCATTTTAATTTCCAAGACCAAATGACGTTTGGAGAATTAAATCACCATTTCACCATTAGGCTTTGCTCTGAAGGAAGATTATTAAACCAAAATCATTCATACTCCAGTAATTTCTCACAAACCACGCAAACTTAACACTTCTGAATTCATCCTTTTCATAAGAAACCCTGTCAGTAAGGTAATTAACAAGAACATCTTACACTATCTCCTAATTACAGTGGTGGCACAAGAACTGATAAGCTTTGACCGGCGCTTCCAAATTGATGTCCTTTCTCGTTAATGTTAAAACCTATGTGGGTAGTTATGATAACGAACTAGACGACTTTATACAGGGTGTAAACAGACTCTAAGCCGTCAACCAAGCATTCTGTGCATCAAACTAAGGAACTTTACACAAAAAATATTGCTGGAAAACGGTTTTTTTTGGGTGAAAAATCATGCTTTTGTAGTTATAACGCATTGAAAACATTGTGCTAATGGATAAATTTAGATTTAGTGCGGGGTTCATGGAGTTATTTAAAGTAAAAATCTTACAATAAAACATTGACCCCCATTATCTCCGTAACTAAAAGGTTCCCAGGTATAGTGTAGGTCAAAAACTGATCGGAATGACGGGAAGAACAAGTGCCTTTCGGCTTCGTTAAGAGGTTTTTACACTGATAGACGATAATGTGCTTTTTGTCATCTATCTGTGTGCCACGATATTAATTGTGAGACTTTGTGTAACATCAGGTTAGGCCTGAATTCTTGTCGCGCTCACGGTCGGCCGGGTACAGTCGGTCGCGTATGAGAATACATTGTGTTCTATAAAGCACCATACTGCGACGCTGACGTCAGCGACAGTGACACCGACAGCCTCATTTTTTTCTCGCTGACATTTCGACCGTACGCGACTGACCGTCAGCGCGACAAGAATTCAGGCCTAATTCTTTCTCCGCAATGCTTCAGCAGACTGCAGTGGTATTTATCGGCAACTTTATGTACTTATATTTCTTAATTCAAATTCTACACGATTTTAAAGACTGGAGTGATCGAATACTAAAATGGAAAATACCCACGAGTTTTCTGAAACGGGTTACTAGTTGCTAGACGATGATTTAGAACTGTATATTTTGTATTATTAAATATTACTTACAGGCTGTTGTAAGCTTACTGTTTTAGTAACGTAGTTTACTATTTACAATAACATAATTATGCACATTGTAAAGTATTGATAAACTATACTAAATAAACACACTTCAAAAATGAATTAATAAAGTATTTGCACTTATTTCAATTAAGAAATCCGTGGCAATTTTCTTGAACAGCTTAAACTTCTTAAAATTGTGTGTAAACCCACGTTTTTCCAACATAAATACAAAAGTAACAACAGTAAGTAGGTAGGTGGGTAAGTTATTTTAGTGAGAAATTATACAAATTGAACACTGATTCAGGACGAGGTAATCGCATAAGAAACTAAGGTATTGTAGGTTGGCTGAAGTATTTCTGACTGATGGTTTAAAGTGTAAGAGAAAGCTGTATTGTGTACCTACATTATTTTGTGAAATAATAGTAAAGAGTAATTTTTAAATGTGTAAAAACATGGTACATTAAAGTCTCATAAAATAGGGTTGTGAACTCACATATTGTTCACAAACTAACAGAGTACTTAGCCTGAGAAATTCAAATTTTCTGCCTTTTTGTTTGCAATTTGGCAGTCAGGCTGTTGAACAAAATATGATTCGCGGCCGTAATACGTCTCTATCTAAAGAATTATAATCATGGAAATCTATATATATTTATAAATCAATTGCTGTTCGTTAGTCTCGCTAACTCAAGATCAGCTGGACCGATTTGGCTCATTTTGGTTTTGAATTATTTGTGAAAGTCCAGGGAAGGTTTAAATGGCGAGAAGTAGGTAGGTAGGTAGGTAGGTGGACAGTAGGTAGGTAGTAGTAGGTAGGTAGTAGTAGGTAGGTAGGTAGTAGTAGGTAGGTGGTAGTAGTAGGTAGGTAGTAGATATGCAGGTAGGAAAAAATGCATTGCAA
Organism: Xestia ashworthii; assembly: GCA_950022955.1. Classification (NCBI taxonomy): domain Eukaryota; kingdom Metazoa; phylum Arthropoda; class Insecta; order Lepidoptera; family Noctuidae; genus Xestia; species Xestia ashworthii. Next base: position 18,989,995 of record OX465565.1, on the reverse strand, counting down.
CGCAACAGGTACGGCTTACGGGTAGTCTTCTATAAAATCTTTTAATAATCCCATTGAATGGCTTTAAGTTTTATGTTTTGTTTTTATGTCTACAGTAGACAACGTCTACCACATAACAGACATGTCCCTGGCATTTCCTTTTCAGCAACTAATAAGTAAAGAAAATAATATAATCTTCCAAAATTTCACAAAAAATGTCCCATTTTTACGGCCGTGATTAGAGGACTGCCAGGCAAATTCGAAATATTGATTGGAAATTAAACATATTCTTCTTTAAAATTTCAGTGTCAAAAATAGTTAAATTGGCTCAGTTTTCGAGCAGAAAAAAGGGAAATCGAAAACGTCGATCTCGTCAAAATTGTTGTGATAAAATAATTGTTCTTCTGTGCTGCAGCTATACGTAGTTTCTTCAAATACCTTGCAAGACCTGTTCCCTCTTAACGAAAAGATCGATTTTCCAGGATATACAATCCTGGAAAATCGATTTAAGAGTTCCTGCAACAAAGCATCATAGAAAACTCAGCTACAATATCAGTTTCGCAGCGATTTATTCAAAAAGATAAGACTATTACTTCGCCCGGCGGGCGTCTCCATTTTGCGAATTGTTTCCCTATGTTTAATATCCACTAAATTTGAGGCTTACCACAGATCTAGGAAGACGGTACAGCAGCTTTGGAGTAAATTGCGAGTTTACTGTTTTAGTAAATTTCGTACAGATTTTAGTAAGATGAATATTCTGGCTGGCTGATTTAGAGATCTGCTTTGAGAAAACTACTTACTGGAGTTCGTTTTGCCTGAAAGGTTATTCAGAGTCTGCAAATCCCGTCTGGATCGAGGTTCCTTTTCGGTAAGCTTGTATCATCGCATTTTTTTTAACTTGTTCACACACAAGAAATTTCTTCTGTATCGTGTGTGTGTACAAACATTTAAACTCACATACACAATCAGCCAGACCTGGTACAACTACCTGAAATATTTGTTCTGTGCGGGGATCAAACTCGCGACACGTAGAGTTTCAGCCGATCGCTCATCTACTGCGCCAACCGCACTGTAAAAAAATCCCTCCGGCAAGCCGCAGGAGGAGGTAGATTTCGAAGGTGCTGGAGCGTCCGACTATAGAAAATTTGTATAAAGAGTTGTACTTATGTGTACAATCTACAAAAAAAATTATGATTTCAAAATCGTTGTCCTGTAATGGAAAGTTTACCCTTTTTAAATTCTCTCATAGGAGTTTAGCATGGAAACGCCCTCAAATGTTTAGTTATAATTTTTTATTTCGAAAACTATAAGTTTTATCGCTAAACTTTGAAGGTATTAATTGTAAAGTAAAATATTTGCTTTCAAAAAAAAATATTTGCGACGTTCAAAATGTTTACTGTTTCGGAGATATGATTTTTTTTTCGCAAAAAAATTGGAATTTTCAACCCCCTCCCCAATTTAGGGGTTGCACCAAAAAAGTTTTAATTTAAAGATGTCCGTATTCGTACTCAGAATGATAAAAATGAGAAACGGTTCAAAAATTTTCCATAGGGAAAAAGTTATGGCCAAAAAACTGATATTAGAAAAACTGCCCCCCCGCCTCCCCCCATGGACGAATTCCGCCCATTCACGAACTTAGCCTAAGTTTTGACCGTTTCGATTTTTTGGCCAAGTTTGAAAGCAATCGGTTCATAATTGCGACCTGTAGAGTGTGGCTAAATTTAGCTTGTCACCCATATACATACGTATTCATATATATCCCCGTAGGTGAGAGACCAATAGGTAGATTTTTTTTTTTTTCAAAAAAAAGGAAATCTACCTAAAAAGGTAAGTGATTTTGTGTAGGTGTTTATTAACAAATAGATGGATAGATAAATCATTTATTTAATGCACACAACACACAGAAGCACAATTAAATGATACAGTTTACGTATAAAGAACAAGGTGCCAATATACAAAAATAAAAACATATTTGCAAAATAAGTATAGTAACACCATGACATACTTCAAATAAAAAGAAATAACAATATCACACCAAGACCGAGATCATCCTATTTATTACAAATTTTCAATAAGTTATACATCTTTGCTTCAACCAAAGGCAAGTAACATATCTGTTGAATGACCAAAACTCAAACACAACTTCAAGCTGTAATCGAACCTGCTACCCCAGCGCAAAAGTCACTGCGCCAATCACAAAAATATGCCCCTATCGAAAAGTTAAATCATCCAAACAGTGCATAAAGTACTGTTTTATGTACATTCCAACTCGATATACGGGATGTGACCTTCAAGAACGAATTCAGTAAACGAATGTCATTGTTTATGTGTTTTGTATGGTAATCGTTTATTTTGTATCAGCGTTTTGTTTGGCAAGCAACCCGGATAGGAAAGAGAATGAACATGTCATTTAAAGTTCATATAAACTTCGGTTTCTATTGCTTTGTTCTGAATGTTAGTTACTTACTTGCCCTTTTTCTTTTTTGTCGACGCTATCCGAAATTACTGTAGAATCAACTTACCAAAGGAACTTTTGTGGTCTGTTTAGAAGGAGTGGATTATACATTTACACGGTGAAATACTCGTGGCAATGTGAATTTAAGATTTTTTTTATTTCCTGACGACCTCACTAATCATTATTGTAAAATATGTATAACTTAATCACATCTTATTTTACATATTCACAATTATGTAAATTTTATAATATTATGCATCATTTATCAATTACATTGTGTAATAATATTGTATATAAGTTCATGTCCCTGACAAAGGTTGGACACTGAAACACATTATGGACTTGCGGATGATTGACATACTCATCTATATCCATCCACTGGCATTTGTTTACTTCTCTCTGGGATGGTACAATTTTATCCGAGATAGCTTTCATCATAAGAATTACGTAAATGTCAGAGTTTTCAAACATCATGTGTGTGCGTATGCCGAAACGTGACAAGTGATTCAAATACAGCGTCATCATCAGGTCCTGACTTGATGATTATGGGACAGCCTGGGAAGTTTACCCTTTCACACACAAAAAAACAAAATTGGTCCAACCATCGTCTAGTAATCATGGAACATTGAATTGAGAACCTCCTTATTTTTGAAATCGGTTAATAAAGACGTTATGGTAGGTGACTCAAATATCCGGATAGCTTATATAAGATTCGGCCGAGTATCCTTAATTTTCTCCTAAGAATTTAAGAGTTCCGTTCCTTTGTCATGGATCCCATTATCAGAAGTAATCAGAACCTTACCAAATTCTCAGCAAACTAGCCTTGAAGTACATCTATTCCAATAAAATAAAATAAAACAATACATGTCACGGTAATAGGCTTATCCCCAGTAAATGGGACTTAACACAACTAACTGACGAAATCTGAGTGTATTGTATACTTCTGAGTACCCCCACAGAGCATACAGGCGTGATGTTGCGTCATGATGTTGTATAAACAATAAACAACCAAGCGATTGCAGCAATCACTGCAGATTTGGCAACTATTTTTGAAGAGTTCCATTAATTTATATCTCCGATCTTAACCAAAAAAAAATGGGACCACACGGGAAGCACCAGCTTTCAAATAAAAAAAAGAACCATCAAAATCGGTTCCTACCGAAAGTTATGAGAAAAAAAATACAGTCGAATTTAGAACCTCCTCTTTTTGGAAGTCGGTTGAAAATCAACTGAAGTTGGTAAGTTCAAAACAAAACAACATCAAAAATGAATGAATGAGGACGGATTTAGAGAAAAACCACCAACAGGGAAATTCTCCCTCCTTATCAGAAGGTCTTAGTAGCTAAATGACCAACAGCGCGAAACGTCTAATGAGCAGTTAGTAGGTCTAATTAGTAAAATGTCCATCTAGCAAAACGTCCAACTATCATCTATTTAGCAAAAAAACATTTTTAAAATGTACTCAAGATGCATAATAAAAGTCAGTTGTAAATTACATTAAAGTTATTTGATTAACAAAAAATTGGATTAAAAAACCAGTAGCCTCTTAAATATTTTTATGACATTAGGCAAAAAATTGAAGCAAATAAGTAATGCTAATCACATAGCATTCATAACATTAGCGACAGCTAATACGAATACGAATGACAATTCACCATAAAAAAAGAAATATGCTACGAGTACCGACCATGTACGCAACACCGCGCTCCAAAACACAAATCACTGACGTTGCTCAAAAAGCCGCTAAGCTAAAGTGGGCCTGATGATGATGAAAATGGTTATTTTGACCCACAGCTCGTCAGGCATACGGCAGATATGGCCAGTGCCCCGCTCTAACTCAGCAATTAACTTGTCATTCAAATTAGAGCCCTAAATCGTGTGTCGTATAAATATATTTCATGATGTCAATATGAAAAACCCAACACTGGTTGTCAGCTCGCTTGCCGCTACCATACAACTCGACTCACACGCTGCGTTATTTATTTAACAAATTACACAGTGATATGACATTTAAAATAAGCCGTTTATGTAAGAACATCGATATTTTACCCGTACAATTCAACACACATTTTTACAATTTCTTATTTAGATAAAAGAGGTACCCAAGAAAGTTACAAATACGGTTTATTTTAGAATTGCTGTTGCTAGAGAAATTGAAGTAAGATAATATCGTGAGAGGCAGCATAATAGGTGTAGCTGTAATACAACTTCTTGAAGGTTGTGTGAAACTAGTGGCAAATATAATATTCGGAGTAATTTGGCGACATTGCTCACGCATACACTGGCACACTCACAAAAGCGAACAACTTGAGTTTACTTTGCTGAATTCCTTTCACATGCACGCTGGTTGAACATACGTGGTTATATTTGGAACGGGTCTGCTTTTCCTTGCAAACCGCTGCCATCTCAAAGAAGTTTGAGAACCTCCAATGAATGCCAACGTTGAAGAAAACTTTGTTAGCTGCAGTTCTAGGGTCGTTTCTATGTAATATCTTCAGGATACAGAGTATCCCACTTGTAGTACATGCAACTATGATGAATGTGATGTGACGAATTTTTGTTATTTTAAATACAGCTAAAATACATTTGTTAGATTTGAAATCAATGGCTGACGCCAAAATATTGCCTTATGATTTTGTTCAGGAGACTTAGAAAAACATCGTAATTGTATGTAACTCACGATACAACAATTATGGAATTATCCAGGTGACTTGATGTTGGAGCTGAATTATGTATTTTTAATAATCATATAATCATGTTTTATTTTTATAGTTGTTTTACAAAATCTCTTCGAGTTTCCAGTTACCGAAAAAATCGTCGTAATATAGAATCTCGTAAATAAAAACGCACATAATCTCGACACAGAAAAAGGTTATTTTTTGTGAATGGCATCTCGCAGGTCATCCTAGGAGGTTGTAGTCAGCTTAACCGGACTAAGTACCCTGTGGGTGCTTTGAGTGTGTCTATTTTTTGTGTGTTTTATCTTATTTGACATTATCATTTTAATATAATTGCTTTCGTTAAAAAAATAATTTTAAAAGATATTCAGAATTGTGTAAATACTTCTGCAGGGCTATTACGTATCTTTCTGATATCCAGTGACTAACGAGCTTTGGATGATAATCGAACTTTGATTGCAATCGAGAATGTCATAATATTGGTATTACGTACCACACTGAATGGACATCAATTTACGGTGACTAACGGCGGCCTGGGTACGATTGTCATCGCGTCACTAGTTCACCACTCTAATTTTTATCGACTATTATGCGGCTAAGTTGAGTAGCGCCCTTTGAGCGTTACAATACTTGGTTTTAGGGAATATTTATATTAAGCGGTTTATATGACACGTGACATTGTTTTTTTAAATTGTGTTTTGATTGTGCTAACCTAAAAATAACTTCTTTAATAAAATTATTAAAGGAACCTAAGTCAATGTTTGGCTAATGTGATAAGTTGTTGTGTAAGTCTGTTTATATTGTGATGACTCGTAACATTCGGTAGGTCATGTTCCAGCTGTCAACTTTTGGACTGCGAATTTGAATTCTTCGAACCTGGGGAGTATTCTGTTTTAATTTACATATTATTGTTGTATCATTTACATACGACATACGGAGCGACGTCCTAGTAAATTACAGCTACAATTATGTCTTATTTTGCTTGTCAAATTGTAGACGCAAAATCGAGGACGAAAACACCCCATGTAAAGAACATTCACTACAAACCCTACTTCACACTTTATTATGGTGTCTCTAATAGCTTTGCTGTAAATATTATAACTAAACCAGTTAGTTCATTGTAAAATACATGTTAAACTTCTTCCCACATAAAACTAATGTTCATATCAATCCTCTAATCTTAGCTATCAAAATAAATGGTAAAATAGCCTTTCCCCAAAGTGATACCTAACTGTAATAAGTTTGAGAATATTGAATCAAATTTAAAATAAATAATATCTAATTTTAGCTTTTTTTTTTCTTATTCTTCTTTCATTTAATATTTTACTTAATTCTAACTTTAAAACTCCTACCATCTAAAGGTTTCAACAAACATAATTTTCTCTTAACATACTCAGCTGTTTCTCGTCACATTTCAGGTGTTGCAGGCAATATGATGACCTGCGGAGCTACGTTTGTGACATGAGTGACAAAATGAAAGCAGCACTGAAGGAGCTAGATTCATCTAGAAATGAGTGCAGCAAACTACTGCGGGAACGAGGAGAAAGTGAAGTTGAAATCGAGTCAATAGTGGACAAAAACACTCAACTAAAGAGCCAGCTTGCAGAACTTCACACTCGGCACATGGGTGTACTGGACCAGCACGACCATCTCTGTCAACTAGTGTCAGGTTTTCAGCAATGAAACGACACTCATGACTGAAATGAATATCTGAACTAGAAGAGGAATTGTGCAAGGCACACAACACCATCATCATCACTGCTGGGACACGGCCTCCTCTCAATGAGAGGGAATGGGCTAGAATCTACCATGCGGGCCCAGTGCGGACAACAACACCATTACCTCCATCAATTCGCTGAAAGCTAGCAAAGAGTTCATTGGCACCAATAACCTGTTTCATAAGCTGATTGATGGTGTATCGGGACTGGAGTGTGAGCAGCCCACCATCACCGCATAGATTTAACTGGGGACGATACCGTAGCTAAATGTCCAATTTTAAGTAGCCATAATAAAATTAAGAAATAGGTATATGAAGTTGTTACTTTCTAAATCATACTCTAGCTTTGAAGCCCACCCAAAATAATATCACAGTGTATTCTGATATGGACTAGGAACAGGTTTTGGATCATTGTTAAATAGCCATTCTAAATATACAGTTTTGTAGTAGTATGTACTCAGATGTAATTTATTACAAATAAAAAAAGTTTGGTTTACAGCATTTTTATTTGTTGTTTTTTTTTTCCAACATATTTCACAAAACAATATACATTTTAGCTTGTCGAAATCAAGCCTTCAAGTGTTATAAAACTGCCTACCTATGTCATTATTAGTTTTATAACTTTATAACGCTCGAAGGCTTGAGTTATTAAATATTATTTAATAAAAATCAAGCCTTTTCATTTGTACAAGGATCAAGGATCTGTACAAGGATATTTTGGCACGTGGCTGAAATCAGAACTAACGAAACCATTCCAAAACTTCAAACTTCATTTTCGCTCTTTATCAGCTAATCCCAGAATTATTTAGGTGCCATACTACACCACAAACACAAATAACAATAAAACAACAAAAGATGTAGGTAACGTTTACGTTTGAAACCGGCTTCGATGTATTTCACAAAACCCTATAAAACGCAACATATGAGTAGCGTCTATCACGATAGCTATTAGAGACTCAATTGTTATCAATTTGATATCCATTATGCTTATATAATCGCAATAGTATAAGTATCGATACGAAAGCGTCTGTCAAAATGAGTTACGGTGACTAACAGCCACGATTGCCATCAATTACGTCATATTTGATAGCGTCTGGTCATACATAATACGAAACTAGTCTTTTGACAGTTAATTGATATACGCTGAGCCCAATTACTATCATTTCGAACTGTCAACTGAGTTACATAATAGCCCTACTGGACACATCTTTTGGCCCACCTTAGAGTTTAGGTTTCGATGGCCCCTACCGAAATATGATTGCTAGATTGAACAAAAACTGTTGATGCAGTTTTAAACCTGATACATTTTACCATCTTTTTCGATCGTATTGTTTTAAATTTGAATTCAGAATACCATACGACATGGAGCTACGCCTAACAAGTCGGATATGCGCCTAGTGGCCATTGATTTTTGAATAAAAAACATGTTTTATCAAATAAAGGTTTAATTTAATAACGGGTGTTGCCTCCTTGGGCATCTACCACAGCTCTCATACGATCAGGCATAGAGTTTATCAACCGGTCTATGAAATTTGAGGGATCATCTCCCATTCCTCTTCTATGGCAGTTTTCAACTCCTGCATCGTCTGGGCAACTGGCTGACGAGCCCTAACACGTCTTTTAAGCTCGTCCCACATGTGCTCAATGGGGTTCATGTCTGGGCTTCTGGCTGGCCAGTCCATAACTGTGATGTTCACATCCTGAAGATATTCCCTGACGATGCTGGCCGCATGGGCTCTTGCATTATCATGCATAAAAAGGAAATTTGGGCCCACATAGTCCGCGTATGGTATCACGTGAGGTTCTAAGCACTCACGAATGTACCTTTCAGCATTTAATGTTGGCAGCCGTGGTCCTGTAACAACCTCAAGTTGAGTTTTGCCGCTCGCGGATATACCGCCCCAGACAGTCCATGAGCCACCGCCATACGCAACCCTCTCTTCAAAGCAGCATTGTGCGAAACGCTCTCCCTTACGTCGGTAGACCTTCTTCCTTCCATCATTGCCATGTAACACAATTTTAGACTCATCAGAAAAGAGTACACGGCTCCAATCTTGCTGTGTCCAATTTAAATGACTGCGTGCGAAATGAAAGCGCGCTGTTCAGTGGGCTCGCGTTAGTTTGGGCCCATTAGCTGGCTTGTGTGGTACCATATCGCGTTCTTTTAACCTTCTCCGAACAGTTAGAGCGCTCACAGATACTCCGTGGAAGTCGCGAAGTTGGTTTTGTATCTCAATGGAGGTAAGGTGACGATTTCTCAAGCTGGTCGTCACGATGAATCGATCCTGCCTTTCAGTTGTGACCCGAGATCGTGGCCTTCCTTGGCGACGAACAAAGCCGCCAGTCTCTAGGTACCTCCGATAAACATTTCGGACCGCAGATCGACTTAAATTAAGTTGAGCACTCACGTTTCTTTGGCTGTGTCCGGCCTGAATAAGCTTGGGCGGCGACTTCAGGTGAAGTATCCATAGATTATTGATAGAACCTCACCTTAATGTTAAGAATAAGTAATGTTTGTTGCAAAACCAAAGATATCAATCACTTTTTCAAGAATTAAATCCAAGTAAACCAATAAAACCAATAGTATTCGATTGTTTGATATCAACAAACAGGCTCCAAATTGTCTTTTTTTTCTTTAAATTCTGTGTTCGAAATTCAAAAAAAGACTATTGAATGAAATTGTGAATGTGCCAGGTTCAAAACTGCATAAAAACTTTTTGCTCGACCTAATATAAAATTTTAGCTAGGACCAAACGAAACTGAAAATACAAGGTGTTCCAATAGATGTGTCCAGAAGTTTATATCATATCTGTTACATTTAATATTACAAAATAACAGAAGAACATCACGTTCCCGTCCACACTCAAACCCCTATATCCCTCTCTACATGAAACGTTTAGCGTGCCTCACGCGAATTCCCAGCTCTATTGAAGTGGCATAATGTCGTACCCGGATCGCTTACCACTAATGTAACATATAAGACAGCGATAATCTAGGTATGTGCTTTTTGTTCAGCACTACACACCAATCGATCTTCAATTTTATTGTGAAGCAATAGAATTGAAAATTGATTGGTTGTCGTTTGCGAATTTCGAAGTAATGAGTTTCGCTCTACATTGGGTTGTTTCTTGTGGGGTTGATGGATGATGGCAGATAATGAAGATGTTCTATTTTAGAGTTTTGTGTTCACTACGAACCCAACTAAAGTTCGAAAGGAGTGTACAAATAAGGAGAGCTTTCCAAAATCAAATACAAAACTTAAACAAAATTGTGTATTGGGAAAACTTATTTATTTTCCCATACAGGATCGTAGCTCATCATTTCAGCCGAAAGACGTCTACTGCTGGACATAGGCCTCCCGAAAGTATCACCACATTGACCGGTCCCGTGCGATTCACATCCGACGCCGCAGTCGCTCAGGTCTATCTCTTCGTTTGTAGTTGGCTGACCAACCATTTTATTCCGAATTACTTCCGTGCCCCGGAAAGTACGTAAAGCCATTTGATTGATCTCGGCTGTCATTTGTCGATCTTTGACAGTTGTAACAGGTAATCGGTGGCTCGAAAGTCTGACAACCAGTCTTACCAAGAGTATTGTGTAACCCAGTACTAAGTTGTGGAGGTCAGATAGGCAGTCATTCCACGTAAAATACTGGTGATTAGCTGCATCTCTTAGACTGGAAACTGACCCCAACATAGTTAGGAAATGGCTAAGCAGATGTTGATGACAGATTGAACTTACAATGGGGTCTTCAAACTTCTGTAGGATCTACTGTAGTCTTGGAAACAAAACAAACTACGTTTTTTTAACCGACTTCTAAAAAAGGAGGAGGTTCTCAATTCGGATGTTTCTATTTTTTTTTAACCGACTTCTAAAAAAGGAGGAGGTTCTCAATTCGGATGTTTCTATTTTTTTTTTTTTTTTTTTTTTTTTTTTTTATGTTTGTTCGGGCATAACTCCGTCGCTTGCCAACCGATTTGGAAAATTCTTTTTTTTTTGGAAAGGGTATTCTTTCCAAATGGTCCCATAGCCACCAAGTCGGGATCTGATGATGGAATCTTGGCGAAATCGAGGGAACTCTTCAAATTTTATATGAAAACGTGTTGCGATTTTGGTATTTTCTACAACAAGTGAAGCATTTGCGTTTGATAAGAACCATTCTACCATCAGATCTGATGATGAAGCCAAGAGTCACGGAACTCCATAATGAGACAATGTACCCTAGTCGTGTTTGGGCTTGATGTAATTGTAACGGTATGCACTTTCCATGTATATCAAGCACACGAGAACCACTAAAAAGTGAAAAATAAAAACTTTTTTGCAAAAAATAAAACCGACTTCAAAAAAATAACAAAAAAGTGAAAAATAACTTTAGCTTCTGAAGTCGGTGACAAAAAAACTAAATCAATCAAACAAAGGTCACCGACTTCAGAAGCTAAAGTTATTTTTCACTTTTTTGTTATTTTTTTGAAGTCGGTTTTATTTTTTGCAAAAAAGTTTTTTTTTTTTTTTTTTTTTTAATGTTTGTTCGGGCATAACTCCGTCGCTTGCCAACCGATTTGGAAAATTCTTTTTTTGTTGGAAAGGGTATTCTTTCCAAATGGTCCCATAGCCACCAAGTCGGGATCTGATGATGGAATCTTGGCGAAATCGAGGGAACTCTTCAAATTTTATATGAAAACGTGTTGCGATTTTGGTATTTTCTACAACAAGTGAAGCATTTGCGTTTGATAAGAACCATTCTACCATCAGATCTGATGATGAAGCTAAGACTCACAGAACTCCATAATGAGACAATGTACCCTAGTCGTGTTTGGGCTTGTTGTAATTGTAACGGTATGCACTTTCCATGTGTACCAAGCACATGTAAACCACTAAAAAGTGTAAAATAAAAACTTTTTTACAAAAAATAAAACCGACTTCAAAAAAAAAACAAAAAAGTGAAAAATAACTTTAGCTTCTGAAGTCGGTGACAAAAAAATTAAATCGATCAAATGGGTCACCGACTTCAGAAGCTAAAGTTATTTTTCACTTTTTTGTTTTTTTTTTGAAGTCGGTTTTATTTTTTGTAAAAAAGTTTTTATTTTGTTTCAAAACATTTCAGTGTAAAAGCTGCCCCAAAATGTTAGTGGCACTCAAAAGAACACTTCACCTACATTCTGAATTCCTTTTATCTCCACTAACCAGAGACGATTTTTATTACCACACATAAAAAAAGTAATTTCAATAAACTTTATAGTTCCCACTTAAACACATTTAATTCTAACTAATAATATTATTCCCAACTGATATTCACATATACGAGAAGTTTACGAACATATAAATTCTGGTTTTCCAAAAATAAAACGGTGATTTTCAATTAAATTGTCATTAAATGGCTCCACATTTAAATCGCCACGCATTCTACTGCTAAGCGAAAAACGGTTCGTGTCGTTTTAACCACGAAAAAGAAAGAACAGAAAATCTTCCGTATCTAGTTATGCTGAGACATAGTACACAAGGCTACCAATCCAATACTCGGCACAAAATTATTGCAAAAGTAATCCTGACGTCAATTGTTTGGAAAAAAGATACCGTGTCTATTGCAAACACGTTACAAATGTTCACACTAATGCTTCGCATCTATTGCCATGCTTTTGGTTCAGGAAAATTGTTCGATTCGTTTTGCAAGTGACAACAGTATGTAATTGTGCACAAAAAAGGCATAAAATCCAAACGAAGAAAGAAAGAAAGAAAAATATTTCTTTGACGGCAGTTAATAAAGCACACACACAATAATATAAAAAAAAGATACAAAACAATGAGTAAAACATAGTAGGTACGTGCTGTGTGCCTCACGGCTGCGCCAAAAGGGTCCATTTCAGCATTCATGCCAGACATAATAAACATAATAATATTAAAACAAATAACGACCCTGCAACGTAACCCTGGTCGTTTTTGTAGATTCTAAATATGTTCTTATGCTTAAGGAGGACATATAAACTTTCTTTTAGTCAAAAATAGACCAACCCTATTTGAATCGTTTTCCATACATCAGATCTTTGTAATCGTAAAAACATAATACAAACAAAAGTTTCAAATGATCAAATAGCTCTTCTGCACAGCTTTATTCAGTGGTTTGACGCAAACCGGTCCGCGAGCTGAATTCAATTGTAAGACAATTTGTCGACAATACCCGGGTTTCACACTCCGGTGGTGTCGCTTTCGCATCAAACAGAACTCGCTTTTTATAAATATATCAAAAGATAATCTACATCTAATGTTAGAAAGGGAGATCGTATTTCTGTGTAATGTGATCTGTGATGTGCTCAAGGCTTTTATCAGGTAAAAGAGGGGTGTTTAAAGACAATATATAGGATGGTCTGGTCTAATAACTTTAAATTTTGCTTCAGATGAAACAGTTGCACGGCCTTACGTTGTCCTAGACCGATCATCATCTGCCTAGCCTTTTCCCAACTCTTTTGGGGTCGACTTCCAGTCTAACCGGATGCAGCTGAATACCAGTATTTTATATGGAGTGACTGCCTATCTGACCTCCACAGCCCAGTTAATACTGGGTAATACGAGACCACTTCGTTAGACTGGTTGTCAGACTTTTGGGCCACTGACTACCTGTACCGACTGCCAAAGATGGACAAATGACAGCGGGGACCAACAGCTTAAACATACTTTCCGAGGCACGGAGGAAACTCGGTATGTCAGGGTGGTCAACCATCCACATATCAACCTAGGCAAAAACGGCTTAACCTAAAGATCGGCCCGAGCGGCTGTTATTATTTAGCCATGAGCTCCTCTTGTCCTTGACCGATATTGAAAGATATCATGCCAAGTCAGATTCAGAACATGAGTTAAATACTCGTATTCAGCTACGTTTAGACTGAAAACCGACCCCATCCTTGACAACAAGAATTTGTGTGATATTACACTAAAACTAAAATACCCGACTACTGGCAATTCACGTTCTAATTTATTTCGGGATTTACAAGGTAAAATCGACTTTTCCTATTGTTGAAGTTGGTTGGCTATGTTATCCGGACCTTATTAACAAATAGACTGACAACTCACAAATATACATGTCGGAGAAAGAGAAAGTAAACGAAGATTCTTGGTTGCGTACGATAAATTGATTGCTAATTTAAAATAACTTGTTAAATCCTAACTGTTATAACATTTACTAAATTTTAATCTTGTGTAAAATCTAACTAATTTATTTAAAAGTCATTGCATTGTATAATATCAAATCAGAGCAGAGGATAAAATATCTGGAGTAGGGTCGAGGCGCCATCTTGACTTGCTTGACATGTGATGACAGGGCAAGGATTGCTTGGATAACGGTGGTGGATCGAGGATCGAGGTGGATCGCTGGTGATAAAGTTAGTTTGATGTCGCGAACCTGCTGCTCGAATATAATTGCTATGCAAACTAGTTATCGTGCCATTAAATTGTGTGAAACAACTTACTTGGTTTTGTGCTCGCATTTCACCTAAACGACGCCCACTAGACTCCGTGAACACTGATGATGTCGAGGAGGATGTTGCTTCTCCGATATACATATACTGCTAAAATCATAATCATTTCTTTGGTATCGCCGTAGACAAATAAAAAGCAGTTGCAGATAATGAGCTTCAGCAGACAATGATTTATACATTGATATTACAACTAGATTTTTAGGTCTCAAGTGCTTTCCGAAGAACAAACAAGTCTCGTCTAAAGAACCGTATGTTATTCGAAGCACGATCCTAGATCGATTTATCTGCGAGTAGTTATAGAGCCGAGAACGTGTTCTAGGAGCGCACCGATAATTGCTACACCGATATTTTTTTGCATTATTGCTGTGGGTATAGGTTTAAGAAAGCAAATTCATCTGGGCTTCTCGCTCTTGTTCCATTTTACTTGAGTAACATGCGTAACACCTCTTTTTTAGTTTTTCCAGTCCACCCGTCTCGCTATCATTCATGGTTTTAAAGATTCTTTGGTCTTCTTCTCCCTCTTAACCATCAACATCATACTCGATGCTCTTTTACTCATATGCGTTTCATCCCTACCCTTTACATGCCCATGCCAAAACAAATACAGTAAAATTAGGTCAAATTAGAAACCTACTTCATGAAAGTCACACAAAGCTTAATTAAATATTGGTCTATAAGTGGCCAAAAAAATTATGAGTATGAACAAAGTAATGCTGTCAAAACATCTCCACCAGAATGTACGTGGAATGCTGAAACAGTAGATACCAATACAACAAGTATATGGGGTGTTCTTAACCAAGGTCGCGTGCAACTGGCATCTAACAAATTACTTCCGAGTCGATATCCACCGCGCCATTTATCTTTTGTTCGGCTTCCATTATACGTGTCTACCCACCTGAAGACAAAGCGTAAACTTATAATTGACTTGTATTTGTATTGTTATGGGTTTTGTTATTTGTGAAAAGGGGAAAAAATACAAGTTATTTACCATAAGTGCATCGACCCACCTTTTAGGAGGGCTTCCAACGCTACCCTTTCCGGTACGTGGTCACCACTCCAGAACCTTTCAATCCCCATCGGACATCCGTTCTGCGAGTAACCACTTAAGTTTGGCAATGATAAAAGATGTTTTTAATGTACTTAATTTATCTTTTTTTACTAGATGGGGCCGGCGTTTCGTACCTGAATACTCCGAGAAGAAACACCCAAAACAAACTCAGAGGTCATAGTCTCTTAATGTCGAGACAACTTACATGAGAACCATGCAGATTAGTGTCTGATATGATCTTTTGAAGAAAGAACCATACAGATTTGAGTGGGCCAGTACAGTCAGTGCAAACATCTGTCAGTTATCGTGTAGCTCGACTTATAAGTCAACGAGCTCCATTTATTATTCGGACTTTTGACTGATGATGTTGGTTACATTGGTACTTGAGTTGTGGAAAGCAAAGAACCAGTCTTCGTCGCGACATTGGAGCTATTCCAAGCTACTAAATATAGGTCAAGCATTGGATATCTTTACCTATCGTAATAGCAGAGTTTATTGCTTAACAAAAATACAACGTATATTTTAGCACTAATTGAGTGGATAACTTGAAAAATATGAACAGTAAAACATAACACAAAGCAAACAAAGTTTCAAAGCTCTTTTTAACATCGGGCAAGCAACTCTTTTTTACTAACTTTTTGTAAATTAACATTCAGAATACACAGAGGGGCTATGTGAAAAACAAACGCCTGATAGTGATGGCTAACGGTGGCCGAAAAAATAAATAAACAAAAGTTCGATTCTGAAAAAAATCTCCGCAAATATGTAAAATTAATAACGAATGTAAAACTTCGTTCAAATACATAGAGCGGGAAATTAGAAATTGTCCATTGGCCACCGCTTTTAATTCGTTCAACTGTTTCTAGTTAAAAAAATGCTGTCGAAAAAAACACTACAGGCGTACTACTTTCCGTGGATACCGCACGATCGCCCGCGAGGCGGCGGGCCTGCTGGCGCATGGCTGGCTGCATCTGGAGGCGATAGTCCTCGCGCGCCTACACGAATGGCGCGCGGAGGCACTACGCCGGGGGGAAACTCCGCTGCCGCGGCAAATCGCCGTTCAGCGGACAGACCTCCGGCGCGATCTCATGGCGACATGGAGAGAGCGACTGTCGCAACCCCGTGCAGGGCACGCCACGATAGTGGCGGTAAGTCCCCTCTTTGAGGAGTGGCTTGAGAGGCGCCACGGCGCCCTCACCTTCCGCCTGACGCAGGTCCTCACCGGACACGGATGTTTCGGGAGGTACCTGCACCGAATCGGGCGGGAGGAAACGCCCGGGTGTTTCCACTGTGAGGATCGACCGGAGGACACGGTGGAGCACACGGTGGAGGTCTGCCCTGCGTGGGCGGAGCACCGCCGTGTCCTCGTAGCGGCGATCGGCGGCGGCGACCTCTCGCGTCCGGCCCTGGTTCAATCCATGGTCCGGAGCGAGACGGAATGGGAAGCCGTCACCTCCTTCTGCGAAGCAGTCATGCTGGCGAAGGAGGTGGTGGAACAAGAGAGGGAGAGAGCCTCTCTTCCCGGCCGCCGCGGGAGACGCACCGGGCGTCGGGGGCCACCGTAGATGCGGGCCTGTGGACGGTTAGCTATGGGCTAGCTAGCAGTCCGTACGTCTAGTGACGACAGGCCGTGTCGACGGCGCGTTCGTGTTCCACGCGCGCCTCAAAGAGATGTCAGCAGAAGAGAGGGGCCCGCAAGGGCCGAAGCCTGCCGGGGTTGCGGGACTGTTCGAAAGAGATACCGCGGCCCCGGAACGTAAAGGGCGAGGAAGGAACATGGATGGGTTTTAGTCAGTAAGAGTCTGACACTCCCTCCCGCTCCGCCCAGAGTGGGAGAAGTCATTTGATGATTTCCAATCCTAAAAAAAAAAAAAAAAAAAGGCGTACTACTTATTTGTGTTGGTCCCTGAAGTAGGTGAAACAAGGTATGGCAGTGCTGACGAGATCCATATTCAGAACGCTTCGATTCAATTTTGATTCAGGAAGTCGTATGTCTATCTCGCTCATTTTCGTTATAACAAAAAAGGATAGACATACGACTTGTCGAATCGAAATTCATTCCCAGCGATTGTGAATACGGGGGCTGATCTCTGTCATTCAGGTACTGATGACAGTCACCCACTGTCGTTAGCCCCTCTCTGATGATGTGCAGCTACATGAGGCATACCATTTAATAATAGGCTTGTAGCTACGATATTCTCTATTATTTATGCTTGTCATCGTTGACGTGGTTTCATCGAAGCTACACAAATGAAAATTTGAACTGAAGCATCCTGTCACCTAACGCTATCCCAATGGCTCGACAACTATCTTTAGTCCTTGCTTGTTGTTTTACTTCTGTGATTTTAACAGAAATGTTAAGTCAGATGTAGAATTAATTGTGAAAGTACTTAATGGCAGTTCTCGTACACAGTTCGTCTGCGTGGTCGAGCAGAGGTGGCAAAAGATTTTCTAGCAGTGCACTGCACGGTGTACGTGTGTGCTAGGCATCTACAGATTCCATACAAGCTGATGCGACGTGAGATCCGTTTCACCACCCGACCCGGCGGACGAGCGGTATCGTATAAGAACCGCCTATAACTGCTTATCATCAAAAAAACATAACAGATTTTATATTCCATTTCAAAAGAACCAACAAAATGGCTACCACAACCGTTCTGTGTCGTCATTTGCATGGAACACATACAATGTCATATATCGCCCTCTCTCATGCGTTACCATGATTTATGTTGTTATAAAATAAAATATATATTTGGTACACATTACTAACGGCTCCCCGTTGAATGTTATGGCTGCAGCCCATGAGACGTATAAAACATTCGATAAGTGCGAATCTGCCTAAGATGTATGGTTCTAAAGAAAATGTTGCGTTCTAAACTTTAACACGTTTCTGTCTAGTGACTTAGATATTACAGTGCAAGGTTATATGGTTCAATTTACAGTGGCTGTCTTTAAGACAGTACGTCTGGTAAAATGAATGGATACTTGTGCAGATCCACGAAAAGAGTGTTGTGAATGGACCTGATGCAACAAAGATTTTGATCACTAAAATTTTACGCAGTTTCTTAACAAATAGGTAAATATCCGTTTAGGGTTTGTACACAAAACTGCGATGCGACGTCGCAACGCAGAAATCTGTTGGAGAACTGTTACTGGAGCTCTTAGATTTTTTGCGATGCGACGTCGCATCGCAGTTTTGTGTACAAACCCTTACAGTAAAACCATAATGTCCAAATATAGGTATTTGAAGAAACTATTGCTGTCCGTCGACCGATTATATCACAAAAATTTGACGCGATCAAAGTTTCGTATTCCCCTTTTTCTCCTCGAAAAATGAGCCAATTCAGTTACATTAAATTTTAACAAAGATTATGTCTCGGTTTCTGTCATTTTTTATATTTAAACTTTTCGAATTTATGTGGTAGTTCTCTCTCTAATCATAGCCGTAAAAATAGGGATTTTTTGTCATTTTGGAAGGTCAAATTTTCTTTACTCATTAGTTAGTTGCAGAAAAAAATAAGTGTCAAGGAAGTGTCTACAGTAAATAATAAATATCGCTGGACATTACACACAGCCACAACAGTAGACTTTGAATTTATTTGCTTTGTTTTATATTTATACTTTTTCTTTCTTTCCGATTTAGGTATTATTTAGGCGGAATGAAATCGAGAAAAACTGTTCTAGTCATTATTCCACAAGCGTAAAACTGGTGTTAAGAAAGGACTCTGATTTTTTAGGTAATGACGGTAATCAAATTGTATACAGCATTTTTATGACCATTCATCTTACCGATTTTATGAGACTATTCGGTACTTCACATAAAAATGCAGAAAAGAAGATAATCCGATAACCCATTTAATAAGATAATCATAACCTCGTTTTACGAAAACTTATTTTAACACAAAAACCACACACATTGACCTCAATATACCATCATCTATCATACTTCAAAATAACTTTGCACATAGTTTCACACTTCAGACCACGGAATCCTAAACCTACTTCACGTCGCTCGAATACCTCAATTTATAGGTCACTAAAAATTTATGTCGGTGATTCCTTTCCAGCTGACTTTGATGTGTCAAGACCCTAATATCCTGTGTAATGACGTCATAATCGTTTTGTACGTAGTTTTGGTCTGAGAAAAAAACCACAATGGTCATTTTATGGGGTACATTTGTATGTTTGTGAGGACATTTTGTTGACCCTCATGAAAATATTTTTTGGTGTTGTAGTTTGTTTCTTAAGTACATAGTTTGCAGTATCACACTGAAAGATATATTTATGTAAATTAAGGAAATATGCAGTTATTTTTAACTGTTACAGTAAGCAATTTAACGTTAGAACTTATTATTTCATACTTGGTTTTTCATGAACGTGCAGAAAGGTTCAGTTTAATATAGGTGGAAGTGGTCAGTACAATATTAGTGATAACGCACAGTTTAACAACAATTTAACGACGCACATAAAAAACATCTTAAAATGCTACGAAGTTGTAGCCCGTTCGTAGCAACGCTACGCTGTAGTAGTGCTACGCCGTAGCAATTCGCGTAGCACTTTGCGCCTGCAATAGCAATTTCCCATTCATTTTTATACGTAGGCTCAAATGTTATAATGCTGCGTATACTTCCTCATACGCCTAAAGGGCTATCGGTTTGAATATCTCAATCCGTTTAAAAGGGTACCGCCATTTTTGTGCTGTTTCCGGTTATCTTTTGCTTTTATCTTTAACCGAGTAAGCAAGTTTTGTAGAAACAACATTGCAATATATGCGCATATGTATGTTTGTTTATCGGAAACTGTTAACTTTGTCCTGATGATATGTTCCTCCGATGTGTAGCTTTCGTTGAGATTTCCACAATCTATCAGTTCCACAATGATTTTATTTGGATTTGGCCCTCCGAAAATAAAAGTTAGTTTTAGTTATGTATTTTTGAGG
Source organism: Xestia ashworthii (assembly GCA_950022955.1). NCBI lineage: Eukaryota > Metazoa > Arthropoda > Insecta > Lepidoptera > Noctuidae > Xestia > Xestia ashworthii. Next base: position 18,969,710 of record OX465565.1, on the reverse strand, counting down.
TTCAGTATGGTGCATAAACTAAAAATTATCACTGTTGTAAGCAATATCTTCTATAGCCAACGCTTTTGTCAAATGTGCTATAGCTGTACTAAAATAAAAGTGGTTTTCCAAATAACTTTCCAAACAACAGAGGTTATATTTAATGAAAATTTAAAAACTAAAATCTTACAAAACTACCAAATAAAATGTTCATAGACGGTTAAAACGTATTTTATTATTAAACGCACTTCAGTAAAAATAAAATGGAATATTCTCCAAGCAATAAAGGATAACTCACGGCTAAAGCACACACACTAAATTAAACCAAGTCCAATGTACTAGATATACTGCAATAGTTACTGCCAGTACTCTATGATACTGCACTGCGACATAGATATGCATATTTTCAGAGCTAAATCACTATTCGGCTTAAGGTCGTGGCACACTAGATAAGCACCGCACCGGCACCGCTCCAACCCAGCAATTAACTTGCCATTCAAATTAGAGCATTAAATCGTGTGTCGTGTTAGTCGTGTAGCATATTTTATAATGTGCATATGAAAAAGCTTACAACGGGTGGTCAACACGCTTGCCGCTGCCATACGACTAGACGCGAGGGCAACTCGGAGTGCTCGCGCCGTCCGCGCGCCGCCAGCGAGCGGACCGCATGCTAGCTGCGAGCTGACTCCGAGTGGCTCGCGAAACAACGTACATAAAGTTATTTAGTTAGACAGCTCACGATACTAAACCTAGTTCGATAAGACTCCCAGATGATATTTATATATGGTCACGTTAACACTTGAGATAGATAACTTTAGCCTCATTTTCGTTATCAGCGACCCCGAAAAACACGATAACGACACCCATGATGGAAAACCAGCAATCTTTGATTTTCATTTTGACCTCATTTTTGTAATCAGCAACCCCGAAAACCATCAACGACACAAGGTAAAAAAAAAACAATGCGTTAAATTGTAAACAGTATGTTCGGTTGACACGACAATCTTTCAAGAGATTATTTTGAAGTGAAACTTATAATGCGACTTCCAACAAGGTTGCGTTAAACGTTTAACGCTACTATGGACCCCCCCCATACCTCCCCTCCCTACCCCTTACTATTTTCATTTCCTCATTACGAAGTATCACATCTTCTGCGCGGAGGTACTCCACGCAATATTTTTTTTGAGATGAAATAAGACAGAGGTCGTAAGGTCGCAGGGCACACGCCGCGCTTGCCGAAATCACCCGAACATTGGCGATGATAGCCGATGCACTTCCTCTTGTTATCCAAACCGAAATTTTACTTCCGTACAATGTGGAGCTGTGTCAATTATTTGTTCCAAATAATTATATTCGCTCTAGGAAACGTAAATTGTTGAATGTCTCATTTATTCGCACGTCATTAAATTAGATTCAAATGGGGAAGCAATCTACACTAATATTATAAAGAGGAAAACTTTGTTTGTTTGTTTGTTTGGTTGTAATGAATAGGCTTAAAAACTACTGGACCGATTTCAAAAATTCTTTCACCATTCGAAAGCTACATTATCCACGAGTAACATAGGATATATTTTATCCCCGTACTCCCACGGGAACGGGAACTATGCGGGTGAAACCGCGGGACGTCCGCTAGTATTTTATAATAATCTCACGCGGTTGAATGTTACTGGAAAAAGGTAGTTCTTCGTAAAACATATCTCTCTTTCACTCCTAGTAGGACCATAAATGGAAACAAAACTACCTAAATCCATCCGTACTAAAAAACACAGGAAAACACCTACAATCGAGTACACAAGCCCTGTTTACTGAGCCCAGGTGTTCGTCGCGATGAAATATTATAGTAATTCCAGTGGGTACAGACGCGCACAATATTAATCGTATTTACGTATGATCGACTGTTGTATACGACTGTATGTGTTTTATTGTGACGTATTTGGGGTGTGGAGCTCGTGGCCAAATAATAACAGCCGCTCGGGACGATCTTTAGGTTAAGCTGTGCTTGCTTAGGTTGGTTTGTGGATGGGTGCATACCCATTTCATACCGAGTTTGATCCGTGCGCGTGCCTCGGAAAGCACGTTAAGCTGTTGGTCCCGGCTGTCATTTGTAGATCGTTGACAGTTGTTACAGGTAGTCAGTGGTCCAAAAATTCTAACAACCAGTCTTACCAAGGGGTACAGTATAACCCAGTAATAACTGGGTTGTGGAGGTCAGATAGGCAGTCGCTTCATGTAAAATACTGGTATTCAGCTGCATCCGGTTAGACTGGAAGCCGACCCCAACATAGTTGGGAAAAGGCTAGGCAGATGATGAATGATCGACTGTTGTGTACGACTGTATGTGTTTTATTGTTACGTATTTGTCGTGCGGATGACAAACGGTTAATATTTTGTAGAAGATAACAGTAGGTATAGAGTTAGTACTCATTCACGTTGACTCGCGGGCGCGGTGGCGGGCGCGGTCACGAAATATCAAACATATGGCGTAATATCCAAGTGTTCACGTACACAACGCACGTGCGGTCTAAGTAGCGGGCAAGCTAGCGACTGGCGCGCGCGGCGGGCTCGCGGCAATATCAAACGCGTGAGATGTTTGTGTGTGTTCACGTCGAACTAGCGGTGGAGCGCGCGATTTACTCGCGACGTCAGGTAAGTTCAACCAGTATGAACTGAAAATGGACTCGCGCAAACGCCTGGCGGCTAATGTGAACACGAACTCGACAGGTTTCCGCACCCGCACCCGCGCCCGCGCCCGCGCGTTCCTACGTGAACAAGTACTTAAGGGAATACTTTATACAAGGTGGACGGAACCTTATCAAAGCCGTTAACCAAGCATTCTGTATCTCAAACTGTGTAAGGTCCATGTGCATCAAAAATATGACGCTCTGATTATCTACAAACAGCTACTTAAAACACATTTTTGTACGGGAACATGTCACAGTGACAGCAGTTTTTAGATAATCAGACTGTTATCTTTTTGGTGAACATGGACCTAAGTCTTCGCAAAAGTTATTGCTGTGAAACGACTTTTTTTTAGAACTTTGGCCGACAATATCTTCTTAACTAAAAAGCTCCCAGATATGGTCCAAAACAAAAAGAATATTGGCTACGTTAAGAGGGCTCTGGCCTATCTCGTAACTTTCCCATTCCGACCACTAAACTAAATAGCATCACGAAAGTCCCATTTCGTAACTATTTTGATCTTCATATTGAATCCCATTACACCCAATTTGAGCTTTTCAACATTTCAGCTGCTACCTACTACCCTGAAAAATTGTCATTTCACCTAGGATAAATCTTATGCTGATTAGCAGTCATAAAGGAGGTGGAAAAACAGTGGGCTAAAATGTAATAAGTTGAGATAAGGTCTTAAAAATTTGTCATAATCAAAATCAATCAAAGCATTTATTTCAAGACTTGAATTGTCGAAACAAAAATGAACATTTAATGTAGCTACAGTCCCAGTCACAAGACATAAAAACTGTGAAAGTACTGTAGTTGCCCATTCCCTAGCGTAGATCTCTATGGAGAAGAACGGGCAAGAAACTCCATGGACACTCTTTTAAATCAAAATATTGTTACAAAATCTTGGTTACATCAATCATGTTGAGATGGTATATTATGTGAGAACAATGTAGCAAGATTTGCACGATAAAAGTGTCCATAGCAAAACAAAAACAAAATACAACCCAAAAACAAAATAAATAATTCAAATAAACCATGGCGACTAAGACATGACCAGTCACAACTGACAGCGCCCGTTCACGAACATGACGCATGGATCAGCACCATTCAGCTCAACCATTTTGAAGGGAACTAAATGGTCCGACACACGCGCCACCATCAGCGAGACATTTGAGTGAGCATGACATACTCATAACCGCCAGGGCACATTCAAGTCAAAAAAAAAAAAAAAAACGTAGGTTTCCAGCGAATGATAGCATTCTAGTACATAGCACTCACACAATATGGAATATGAGGTTATATAATACTAAAGATATTGAATTTATACAATGCAAAGATAGTTGTACAATCTTCAGCAGCTCCAACAACAGAAATTAGCGCTATCCCTTTATGCGCCCCTGTCCTTGTGGAGCAGGACCGGCATTGAGCCAAGCATTTTTATCAGCGATATAATCGTCCAATTTGTAATATGCTTGCTTACACAGTGTGCGTTTAATGCATGTTTTAAATTTGGTTTCATTTAGTTCAAGAATGCATTGTGGAATTTTATTATAGCATTTCAAACAGTACCCCATGAAAGACGAGTCTACTTTAGCGAGTCTGAAGCCTGGCTGAACTAATTGGTCTCTATTTCTAGTACTGTAATTGTGTCTGTCACCTCTTTTACCAAAAAGATGCAGATTTTTCCTGACATACATTATGTTTTCATAGATGTATTGACAATATACAGTCATGATGTTAATTTCCTTAAACAGTTCCCTTAGAGAATCGCGCCTAGGAAGATTGTATATGGCTCTGATGGCTCTTTTCTGCAGAATAAATATAGACTCAATATCAGCAGCCCGTCCCCACAGCAAAATGCCGTAAGACATTATGCTATGGAAGTAACTAAAATAGACTAGTCTAGCGGTATCTACATCAGTGAATTGACGGATTTTCCTAATGGCATATGCTGCTGAACTTAAGCGCCCCGCAAGAGATGTTAAATGAGAACCCCATTGAAGCCTTGAATCAAGCGTAAGCCCCAGGAAAACCGTTTTATCTACGAATTCGAGTTTCTCTTTATTCAATATTATCTCACAATCACTACTTTTAACATTCGGTAAAGCAAATCTTATGCATTTAGTTTTTTTTTCATTTAATACCAAATTGTTTGCTGTGAACCAATTATGGACTTCAAGTAAGGCATTATTCACGTCATCTAGATTTTGGGCTCGTCTATTTATCTTAAAAATTAAGGAAGTGACATCGGCAAATAATACCATATTTTGAGGTTGGTCTTTCAGTAAATAGGGTAGATCATTTATACATACTAAAAAGAGGAAAGGACCCAATATTGAGCCTTGCGGAACCCCCATTTTTACTTTCAAGCCCTGTGAATTAACACCATTTATTTGAACATATTGCAGTCTATCACTTAAATAAGATTTTACCAAACTAAATGCAAGTTTACCTAGTCCGTATTTTTCTATTTCAAAATATGAAAATTCATCATCTGCCTAGACTTTTTCCCAATTATGTTGGGGTTGGTTTCCAGCCAAACCGGATACAGCTGAATATCAGTATTTTAAATGGCCTATCTGACCTCCACAAGCCAGTTAATATTGGGAAATACGATACCACTTGGTAAGACTGGTTGTCAGACTTTTCGAACCACTAACTGTAACGACTGTCAAAGATAAACAAATGACAGCCGGGGCCAACAGCTTCACGTGCTTTCCGAGGCACAGAGGAGACTCGGTATGTAAGCGTGGTCACCCATCCACCGACCAACCTAGGGAAGCATGGCTTAACCTAAAGATCGACCCGAGCGGCTGTTATTATTTTGCCACGAGCTCCTCACCTAAATGATTATCGATTTCGTATCAATTAAAATCAATCATATTTTTAATAACAGCACAGTATTAAATTATCTGTGACACCATTGACTGCGGACCTACATTGACACTTGCCCATTATTTCTGCTTGTATCGTTTTCCTTTACGTTTTGACTGAATTCCCGATTATTTTATAACTTCTACTACCACTGCTTTGTTTATTACGGATTCCGACCCTGCCTATCTTGTACAATACTTGCTTCCATACTGGACACACCGAAGATCGCTCACACGTTTGACTTGGAATAGATTTTTTGGATTTTGCCATCGGCGTTGAAAATATGGATTGCTGTGTAAATAATTGTGGGATTGCAACTAATCACTGCAATACCCTAAGTCGACGACCCTCGGATGTGAAACAATTCCGTCAGTGATTCGGCAGTGGCTTGCACCTAACTCTGGAAGCAAATATAACCTAGCTGGGCTAGGTACAAAATACCTGCTGCAGTTGCACCTGCTCAATTTCTAGACGACATTTTAATGATAATATAAGATGTATAAACCATGTACTACTCGTACATTAAAATGTGTTTTTTATTTATTTTGGACGCCTTTTCGATAAGTGCCGTGTTTTCTACATTTCAAACATTCTCCACCAAATGTAACACACGTTAGTGCTTATAGAACTTACAAGTAATCAGCTCTTTTTAACCGACTTCAAAAAGGAGGAGGTTCTCAATTCGTCGGAACCTTTTTTTTTATGTAATGTTCCCCGATTACTCAAAGGTGGCTGGACCGATTCGGATTTTTTTTTGTTTTGTTTGAAAGGGTATACTTCCCAGGTGGTCCCATAGTCATCAAGTCAGGATCTGATGATGGGATCCTGGAGAAACAGAGAGAACTCTTCAAGTTTTATAGGCACACTCGAAGTGATTTGTGTGGTTTTAGAAAGAGTACATTTTCGGAGAGGTCCCATTTCAATTTGGTGAAGTTCTGATGAAGAACTTTGGAGATAGGCAACGTAACTCCTCAATAAATGCATATAATTGCTCAAGCAAATGGGCTGGGATTGCTGAAATGTTATGTCTGTCTATTGTTTACACCAGTTTATAACATAACATCACGTCGATACGCTGTGATGGGGTAAGGACATGTGAACCACTAAAAAGTGAAAAATATAAACTTTTTTGCAAAGTATAAAACCAACTTCAAAAACACAAAAAAGTGAAAAATAACTATCAAAAATAAGCTTCAGAAGTCGGTGACAAAAAAAATAAATCGGTTGTATATTTTGCAAAAAAGTTTTTTATAGAGACTGTAACAACCGCACTTTTACTAAACCTCACATAACTCAGCTCTCAGATTGTCAAAACTTACCGAATTTTCAGCGAGGAACTGATAAGTCTGAATCTATTAATTCATCTCGTTACATTCAGGCCCGGGAATGTATGTAATCGTTTCGGCCTCCTATTATTCTTATGCAGCGAGGGTGACTTTGTTATAAAATTAACATGAATCCTAACGTATCGTTTCTCCCGAGATGTGAGAAAAATCCAAGAAGGCAAGCACTAAATAATCTTAAATTAAAAATCGTTCGTCAGTTTTTTTTTTAATTTAAAATTTGGAAACTACCCAAACATTTTCTGAGGTTAATCAACATTAAAATAAGATAAAATTATAAATGTTCTACATTTATCTCAATCTCGAATTAACGCAAATATTATTCCAGATATTTAGATTTCCTTAGCCAGCTTTCTGTGAAAATTCAAAATATCTCCGTATCTAAGATCGGCGTTGCTAAATAGACTTAGTATTAAAACTCACAAAGAGAATGTAAAGTATTTTCGTTGGTTTTATAATTTTGTTAATATGAAACGGAATTGAAAAATTTTAATTGACTACGCTTATGGTGGAGTGCCAAGGTAGAACGCGACGCGGACCTGTGGACGTTTAGCTATGGGCTAGCTAGCCGTTCGAAGTCATTTGATGATTACCCAATCCGAAAAAAAAAAAAATAAGGTAGACCGCGAAATTCCATTTGTCTTACATTTTTGCAATTAGCAGGTCAGTTTCAGATTGTATATTGATTATAATATGATTCGCGGTCGTACCAAATATGACTTTACAGAGTTACAACATTGAAAGATTATTTCACATTCTCATTCAATGGGATTAAATGAACTTCGGCGCTCTAAATCGTAATTCTCTTACCCGTGTCCTACTTTATTTGGGTTTAGCGCAGCATGTCTTCTTTTTCAATACTTCTCTATTACTCGTTATCTCATTAATCACCTCATTTCAAACCATATCCTCCTTAACCAAATGTCGTTGACTAAATGTGGCTTTTAATTGTAATGAAAGATATTGTTGTTAAATAAACTGAAAGTGAATGAAAAAATAAAGAGTAACCGGTGGTGAACGATCACGAAAAAACGAAAATTTGAACAATTGTCAAATTCAGCGGTATTCGGTTCAGACATTTAAACAATAAAACCGTACTTTTGAAAAAACAATCGTAATTATACTGTTAACTGTACCCGTCCTCCAGTTCAGAAATCACCGGAGGCTCAGGATGATCATTTAAATACACATATAGAAATAATTTGAAAAAGGTTTTTACACAGTTATTTCCGTTCAAGCAACCCTACTCAGGCAACCCAAAAAATCTACATGTTTTAAATAAATGAATTTTCATACATTTTCACATGAGGAAACCGCCCATAACAAAACTGCCTTAGGCTCTATTAAAATCACTGGAATGTAAAATAAACACGAAATACGTTTTATCGAAAAATCAGGGAAATGGATTTTTGGAAAAATAACCGGCAGTTTTAATCCAATTTTTCCCTGTGTTATTAAAATATCCTGTCATTCTGTCAGTTATTCGTCGATCGCTATCGTGTTGCCATGCACAAACAATTTTCAACATAATATGTTGTAAACATATGTAAATCGATGGTAATGTTATGCACTGCAACATTATGCTTCTGTAACTTGCGTATACTATGTTGTTTTTGAATTATTCATGTAGTACCTACTCAACGATGTTGTAAAGCGGTTTTTTGAACTGTACAACTGATTACGAGTGTTTAGATAAGTGGGTGGTTTAAATTCAATGGGTGTATATGGGATTATCTGTACATTTATTGGAGTTTTCTTTTGTTTTTATTGAATGTAACTTGTTTTAGACCAGATCAGTATTGGGTTAAGCAGGAGCAATGTTTAAATTATAATTATGATTGATCTTCACGTTATGGCACTAGTCACGGCTGTCATTTGTAGATATTTGACAGTCGTTACTGGTAGTCAGTTGCCCAGCCTTACCAAGGGCTATGCAAATGTTTAAGTCCGTATGATCAACACATAGCCTGACGACTAAGGTCCATGTTCACCGAAAAGATAACAGCATGATTAGCTAAAAACAGCTGTCACTGTGACATAATACCATACAAAAATGTGTTTTAAACAGCTGTTTTAGATAATCAGACTGTCATCTTTTTGGTGAACATGGACCTAAATCGAATACAATATGTATATATACGTTTGAGAAAAATCCGCTAGGCTTAACTCAAATTGTATACCGACCCGAACATGGTTCAGTAATGATACATCCAGACAGAGTTTTCTGATCAGCACACAAACACGTGTGTTTGTTCAGGTCAGCTTTTTTACTCAAGATTACTCCCGAATCGAAAGTATCGATCCGAACAAGGGTAAAAATTATCATCAGCTAGCAGCAATACACTGCCGGACATATGAAGACCACTCAATCAAACGACATTGAACTCAATACTCGGCAACTCTCACCCATATGTACCAGTCATCCTTAGAACAAGTCTGTAGCACATTGTAATACAGAATGGATCACCATCATCTGCCTAGCCTTTTCCCAACTATGTTAGGATCGACTTCAGTCTAACCGGAAGCAGCTGAATACCAGTATTTTATACAGGGTGTAAACCACCTCATCACGAAGCTGCTAACCAAGCATTCTGTACATCAAACTAAGTACTCGTAACTTTACGCAAAAATTATTGACTTTTTTTGGGGTGAAAAATCATGTTTTGTGGTAAAACTCAATGAAACGCACTGAAAACATTGTGCCAATGGACGGATTGAAAAATACGGGGGTCGTGGAGGTGTTTAAAGTAAAAATCTAAAATTTAAAACATGTTGTACGAAATAAAATGCGTGGGAACTTATAACTTATAGAGTTTATTGTAATAAATTAATTAACGCAGTCGAGAGGCACACCGTTTCACGTAGCAATCAGAGAAGAAGAGAAAAAACAGTATTACCATTACACAAAAATGGCATAAAAGTGTTGCAAGCTCTTAATTAAAATTATTACTACTAATTCTAACACTAAAAATAACTATATGTTTAGACTGTCCTAAACATAATTGGGGCCGGCAGTAACCTACTCTACAGGTAATTGACATAGCCGTTTTACTGACCTTCTGTACACTTTGTTATTCATTTTAATATCGGCCGCTCTTACTACACTGTCTCTACCTGGATAGGTTTTTACAATTCGAGCCATATTATAATTTAAAGGAGTAGTGTTCATATCTTTTACAATGACTAAATCACCTTCTTTAAGGTTTGGTTGAGGGTATTTCCACTTGGGACGGCTCTGAAGCTGTGTTAAGTAATCATTTGACCATAGTTTCCAAAAATCTTGTTTAAGTTTGGTACAAAGATTCCAAAATTTTAAACGATTAACTGAAACATCTGTTAGATCAACTTCAGGATAGCTAGCCAGAGCTGTTCCAATCAGAAAGTGTGCAGGAGTTAAATAATTACAATCATTTGAACTTGCAGAAAGTAGAGGCCTAGAATTCAAAATACCTTCGATTTGTACAATGACTGTATTGAGCTCTTCATAGGTTAAACATTGGTTTCCTACTACTCTCTTTAGATGATGTTTCACACTTTTAACACCTGCTTCCCACAATCCTCCAAACTCAGGTGAATAACTGGGTATAAACCTAAATTTTATATAGTGTTGAGAGCAAAAACCATTAACAGTATCCCTGTGATTTTTGGAGGACTGTAAGTCATACAACCTTTTCATTTCATTTGACGCTCCTTTAAAGGTTTTAGCGTTATCACAATATATATTTGTGGGCATTCCACGCCTGGAAATAAAACGCTTGAGACATGCTAAGAAGGCTTCAGTTGTTAAGTCCGATACGAGCTCTACATGTATAGCTTTTATAGCAAAGCAAACGAAAAGCGCGATGTAACATTTCTTAACGATAGGATTTCTAACCCTAGCAACCTTCATATCGAAGGGTCCACAGAAATCAACGCCGACATGCTGAAATGGCCTGGACGCTGTGATTCTTTCTTGCGGGAGGGAACCCATCAACTGCTTAGCAGCCTCTGCTTTTAAACGAAAACACTTGACGCATTTACGCACCACCTTCTTGACCTCTCGAATACCGCTGACTATAGAGTACCTTTGGGATAGAGAGCTCAAAACTAACCTAGGGCCTGCGTGTAAGAGTCGCAAGTGTTCTCTCTCTATTATGAGATTAGTTACGTGAGAGTTTTTCGGAAGGATAGATGGATGCTTTTTATCGAAAGACATCTCCTTGGCATTATGGAGCCTACCTCCTACTCTAATAATACCTATTTTATCAAGGAAGGGATAGAGGCTACCTATTCCTGTTTTTATATTTTTTCCAGCAGAAAGTGACTCTACCTCTCTAGCAAAATGTTGCATCTGCGTACAACGCACGATGACTGACATAGAGTCGCGAAGCTCCTGAGGCGATAGGTTACCGTCCGTTATTTTATTTTTATTTTTCGAACAGTTGTTATAGAACCTGTAAATAAATGCTATCACTTTCTGTAATTTATAAACACTAGAATATTTTTCAAATAGCTTTGTTGAAAACGATGGCTCTACCTGTGTCAAGTTACACGGTACGTTTAGCTCATCAATCTGTTCAGTGTCTGTGGACAAATCTGACGATGTACAATTTTCAAAATTAGTATGTATATGTTTCCTGTCTGATAGGTAGGTTGGCCCGTGCCACCATAGCTCACTTCGCTGCAACCTGTGCGGCAAGACGCCCCTCGACAGTAAGTCTGCAGGGTTGTCACAGGTCCTTACAAATCCCCAATGCGTCTGATTGGTCAGCTCTACTATTTGCTTGACTCTATTGTTGGCATAAACATTTGACTTTACATTACCTGACTTAATCCAAGCTAGCACTATCTGGGAGTCGCTGTACAAGAATGTATCTAGATGGGAATACCTACCCACCAGGACTCTACCAACCCTATGCGCCAGTTGGGCTAAAAGTAGAGCACCATTGAGTTCAAGCTGGGGAATCGTCCTACTTCTATTCAAAGGAGCAACACGGGACTTGGAGCAGAGTAAATCTGTCTGCACTGAACCATCATTTTTTAAAATTCTTAGATAGATACAGCAGCCAAAGGCTTTTATTGATGCATCAGAATACCCTACCAAATCTACAGAAGAAACATCTTGACTGTTGACACACCTATTTATTTTTATTTTGCCCATTAACTTTAAATTGTTTAGGAAATTTCTCCAGTATATTAACTGGTTGTTGGGTACTATGGAGTCCCATCCTATTTGCAAAGACCATAGCTCCTGCATGAATATTTTGGCTACCACTATTATTGGGCCTACTAAGCCGAGAGGGTCAAACATCTTCCCTATAAAGCTCAGAATTTTTCTTTTTGTATTTAAATTATGTTCCTCATCAAAATTGGGGCTAGAAAAAGTGAACTTATCTGAAGTTATATCATACATTAAACCTAGAGTCTTTACTAAATTATCCCCACTCATATCTACATGTTCAAATTGTTTTTGGTCATCTGGAATACCATCCAGGACATCAAGTTTATTTGAGCACCATTTGTGTAGAGAAAAACTACCTAACTTGAGGAGCTCTACCAATTGGGATTTTAGCTCATGCAGCTGCTCTATATTATCCGACCCACCCAGTATATCGTCGACGTAGGTACTCTTGATCATTGTTTCAGCAGCAAGTGGGTATTTATCCTTATAGCGATGAACTAATTCAAGTAGGCATCGAGTGGTCAAGAATGTAGACGCCTTCAGTCCGTAAGTTACAGTCTGAAGCTGTAAGCAGCTGATAGGCTTCTTAGGATCATCTCGCCATAAAATATTTTGAAGGCAAGTGTGGTGGCTGTTTATCATCACGTTGCGAAAGGCCTTCTGAATGTCACAAATTATTGTGTAAATATAGGTCCTGAACAAGACAAGAATATCAAAAAGCTCACTCTGTACCACGGGGCCATTCAGCATGACGTCATTGAGGGACACCTGGCTGCGGGACTTCATACTCCCGTCAAACACAACGCGAAGTCGGGTTGTCTTACTTGCCTCGTTAATAACAGAGTGATGTGCTAGAAAGTAAACAGGATCTCTATCAAAATCGTAATTAGCCACCTCTACCACCTTAGCATGTCCTAGCTCTACATACTGATTTATGAACAATTTATACTGCTCTAGTAACAGAGGATTTGACTTAAACCTTTTTTCTAACATCAGGAATCTTTGGTAGGCAACTGAAAACGAATCGCCAAGCTGTAATTCTTTCAGAGGTGTGATGAGAGGCATATCAACATAGAATCGATTATCTTTCAGTCTCATAGAACTTTGAAAACTTTCTTCAGCCTTTACAAACTCATCACAACTCGGCTTCATAGGCTCAGGTACCTTTTCAGAGAGCCAGAAATTCTCCATTATATTTTCTAATTTGTTATGATCATTTATAGCAAAATTAGATACAATATCACAAGTTAAATTACTCACTTTTTCAGGAATATTACCACCAACAACATACCCAAATAAGGTGTTTTGTAATACCGGTCCATTTTGAATTTTTATGCAACCATCTAGCAAAACATTGAAATAAACATCTGCACCCAGTAACAAAGAAATCTCAGCTGGGATATTGTACTCCTCGTCTGAAAGTTTCACATTTTTTGGTAAATTCCACCCGGATACATTTATAAATTGTTGGGGTAATATTGTTGTTATTGTGTCAACAATGTGACATTTTAAATTTAATTTTACATTATTGTAGCATGAAAGCACACTTATATTCACAAGTTTATTGATTTGTGTTTGTTTATTACCTATACCTATAATATTATGGGTTTGATTCATAGCAACTAACCCAAGTTTATTTACAAGGTTGGTTGTAACAAACGATGCCTGGCTGCCCGTGTCAAGCAATGCTCGGATAAGAACTTTTTCACCATGTTGGTTTAATAAATTAACCTTTACAGTTGGAAGCAAAATGTTGTTGGAAACAGGGTTAGACAACAAAGTCACTGCAGGCTCAATAGGAGCAGCTTTTTCTTCATGTAACAAAGTGTTGTGCCCTAATTTACATATTTTACATTTGAAATTAAACTTACATTTCCCCCGGTGTGTCCTCAGACATGTGGTACATAATTCATGGTCCCGCACAAATAACTGGCGGACCTCTAGTGCTGCTGTTTTGAACTCCGGACAGCTGAAAAGAGCATGGTCACTTTTGTTACAGTGTTTACACATTTCTTTTACTTGTGAGGCAACATTGGTCACCTTTGATGGGGTAGATTTATAGAACCTACTTGTACTTTCATAGCAAGTACTATTGGAAGGTAAGCTATCTTCTAACGCTATAGCGCGCTTTTCAAGAAAGCTTAACAAATTCGCCATGGAAGGCAATTTTTCTAGATCCTTATCTAATTGATAAGCCCTATTAGTTATTTGATCTAATTTTCTTGTTAGAACAGAAATTAGCAACATGTCCCATGTATCGATGGGCTGTCCCAGATTCTTTAATGCATGCAGCTGTTGCTGCACATCTGACACAAAAGACCTTATTGAGGCTGCAGTGCCTTTTTGCATTGTAGGTAAATCTAATAGACGGCTAATATGATTTAATATTAACCGCGTTTTGTTATCAAACCGCTTCTCCAACAAGAATAGTGCTTCTTTGTAAGACTGATTGACTAACGGCAAATTGACAATGACTGCCAAAGCATCATCTGTTACATATTTTCTTAAATAAAATAGCTTCTGCACATCAGATAATGATCTGTTATTATCAATAACAGCCATAAACAAATCAAAGAATGGCTTGAATTTTGTGAAGTTCTTCCCGTCAAAGGGTGTTATATCAATGGTTGGCAATTTACACGTGGAAACATTATGACATTCTGAGACCGATTTTTTACCTATCTGTTTCAAAGAGGCATTAATTTTAGCTAACACAGAATAATATTGTTCTTCTATTGGACCAACCTGTTCGCAATCGCTTTCGTCAATACTTAGTATGTCCAATTGCACAGCTTCATAGCTCTTGAGCGCCGTGATGAGCTTCTCCTTGCGAGCCTCCAGGATATCCACGGTAGCAGACGCAAAACTGATGGGGTCGTTCACAAACGTCTCAATGCGTGTGATTGTAGCCTTGCATTGGCCACGAAGAAGTCGATGTTTACGCAAAGTTTCCTTGGACTCCGCCATGATGGAACACAAGCAGGATGTAATGCTTTATTTATTCTACGACTTTCGAACACTCCGCGCACTTTTATAAGTAAGCCGCACTTCCTAAAATACGAACTTTGATGACACTTTGTCTTCGTTTGTTTACGAAACAAACCGATGACCATAGATTAGAATAATCTCCGATGACACAGACAGCAGTGACAGCTGAGTGAATGATTCCGGCGCAATGGCCGCCGGGCGGATGTGGACCGCGCTCACAGCTGCCAACACCGACGATATTGACGTCACGTCCCGCGCGAACTTCACCGCTCACAAAATTAAAATGTGGGTAACTGATAAAACCAAACTCGATGTGCAGAAAATCGTAATTCTTACGATTATTGGATGATGTGATGCTGTATCTTGATGATGCTTCGTTGATTTTCGTTCTAGCTTTGCATAGAACGAAGTTGCGGGCCTCGCACAAATCCCGCCAAGAACGCCGACTTGTATGGCAAGCCGGCCTCGACGAACACAATTTCTCCACAATTTGCGAAGCTGCTCGGCACTGATCTTACACTTCTCGAAGGACCACCGCACGCATGTACGAAATAAAATGCGTGGGAACTTATAACTTATAGAGTTTATTGTAATAAATTAATTAACGCAGTCGAGAGGCACACCGTTTCACGTAGCAATCAGAGAAGAAGAGAAAAAACAGTATTACCATTACACAAAAATGGCATAAAAGTGTTGCAAGCTCTTAATTAAAATTATTACTACTAATTCTAACACTAAAAATAACTATATGTTTAGACTGTCCTAAACACATGTATTAAAAAAAAACATGCCAAAAAGTTGTAACTTTGACCCCCAATATCTCCGTATCTAGAGGGTTCCCTGGTATGGTGTAGAACAAAACAACGACGGGAAGAACAAGTATTTTTCGGCTTTTTTAAGAGGTTTTTTTACACCCTTTATGGAGCGACTGCATATCTGACCTCCACACGATACCCCTTGGTAAGACAGGTCGTCAGAGTATTGGGCCAATGACCACCAGTAACGACTGATAAAAGATCTAAAAATTACAGCCGAGAACAACGACTTATCGTGCTTTCCGAGGCACGAAGGAACTCTGCACGTAATGGGCGGTCTCCCATCCCCGGACCAACCTCGGCAAACGCGGCTTAACCTTAAAGATCGACCCCGAGTGGCAGTCATTATTTATTTATTCATTCATTCATTCATTCATTCATTCATTCATTCCTTCATTCATTCATTTATTTATTTATTCATTCATTCATTTATTTTATTTATTTATTCAACTACTACTACTATAAGTTATTATTTAACCACGAGCTCCTCCAGAACAGAATAGATGGAACGTATAATTTCAAATACAGACAGAGAGACACTTTTATTGAAGTGAAATGATACATATAAACGTATAATTTTCTATCTCCAGAGTCAATGACAATTTGGAACAGTTGCCTAATTTCCCTGAAGAAATTCTACAGCCATGTGAAAATGACTGACACTTTGTAGACTGAAAATTGCTTTTCACACCTGAATAAGAAAAGAAATAAGAATCATTTTAACCTCAATGTTAAATTCAAACCAGTCACGTAAGTAACTTTTTGTCTATACCAATATTATAAAGAGGTGAAATTTGTTTGTAAGTTTGTATACAGGGCTACAGGGGGAATCTCCGGAACAAGTGATTCAATTCTAAAATTTCTTTCACTGACAGAAAGCTTCATTATTAGTGGGTACTATAGGCTACAAACTATTTGTATATCATGCACAATAACCGGGCAAAGTCCTAGTTAAATATAAAAAACCTCACATAAAATATTTGTTTCAGAACCTCTTTACACATTTCTTTATTTTAGACAGCTTTCTGTTTTTTACATTGAAATAGTATCTTTTTTATATTTTGATCAGAAAATATCACGTCTCGCCCCACCGGGGATCACCTATATCTGTCAAAGATAAAAATTCCCATCGTAATGCTGGCTATCATTTGTCATATTCACCCCACCTACGTAAAAGTAGGGGCCGCGAAGTAAGCTGTAAAATGATAACCGGAGTTGAAACGTTTCTATTTGTCTTTTATGGATTTAGTGATTTGAGTATTATGATAAAATTTATGACTTTTGAGCACTGTGTCAAGCCAGAATTTTGTCGTTTTAACAGAAAACGGGAGTTAAATCCTGAAGAACTGGTAGTAAATCACATCACAACTTAAGAATTAGAAAAAAAAAAAAAAGATTAATAAGACATTTAAATAATCTTCGAGTTTCCGATTCTTTGCACGAAAATCAGAGTAATTCAGCAACTCGTCCCACATGACGGCCCATTTGGCACGAGTTGATGAAAATCAAAATAAATAATATTTTCGTTCTGCAACTCGTCCCACGTTTCTTTTTATGTGGAACTTTAAACTTTATCAACGTTTGTTTGGTACAGTTATTAAGACAAGATATAACAACAATCAAAACAAAAGTACTAGGCTATCAGGAATTGAAGATGGTATTCCAATCACAAGTTTACTCTGAGTTATTAAACAGTAAGTACCTACCTACTTTGATACCCGGAATATAAAAATACACAACTCCTTGAACTTCTGCTAGCCTAGTACATTTTGTTGGGTTATCTAATACGAATCACGGATGAGCACATATTCTGTCCTGGCGCGTTTTAATGGAAGACTGACTATTTGATCCAAAAAATAAATTGCTCATGTCGTAATGTATGACAAGAAAAAATCATTAAGTCGCTCTTAATTACACATCCATATCCTCCGAACGAAAAAAGAAATGCAAAGGCATGAGATAATCGCAAACTTTAGACCCCCACTGAGAAAGATATGGCGATGCTTTGTAGATCATATCGGACTTTTTGTTTCGCGGAGAGAATTTATTAAGTGCCCCTGTGGGTGACAGATTACCTTTCAGATCCTATGTGGACAACCGCACGTCAGTACTAAAACTTGGAGTGCGAAAACCAACCGTAATCTCTACGAAATAAAATCGTCGTGAATGCCAAATTGTTTCTTTTGTTCGTGACGTTTACTTTGTGTGGACAGTGAAACAAATGAAGGTTGTATTGAACCTATGGTATAGTGTGATCTGTTTTTGAGTATCTCGTTGATCTAGGGTTCGTAAAAGCAATTTCTTAAAAAAAAAGTTCCTTTTCAGTTTACGATCTACTTGGTCGAGCTAAGTTTGATCACTTTTGAGGAATTTCTTCAGTTCCCATTATTTTCCCGTTTTTATCAATTGCTTTGATGTTTTTGGGAATTAGAAATCCTATTAATGGGTGCAGAGACCTAATATTAGTCTCTGCTTCTCTCTTCAGGGAATAGATATCATCATCAGCAGCTAATAATGTTCCCACTGCTGGGATATGGCCTCCTCTCAATGAGAGGGAATAGGCTATAATCCACCACGCGGCTCAGTGCGGATTGGTAGATGTCACATGTATTCGAATTTTTGGTTCTAGGACACGCCGGTTTCCTCACGATATTTTTCTTCACCGTTTTGGGAGGAATAGGTATAGTAGTGGTAAAATTCTAGTACTGTTTAGGTTAGCTGGTTTGCCTAGTATAATGAGAAACTGCGGCAGAAATTGGCATGCAAGTGAGAATTGTATGCCAAACAGTGTTTCCAGGTTTTGGCAATGCTTACGGCGTTTAAACATGTTCTGACGTGTTTGTGTAGGTTGAAATTGTGTTTAACATGGAAGGAATGATTTAGAGAACTGTAAGGCAGTCTGGCTATTCTACTAAACAAATATAATTATCGTAAAATCATTTATTCACTGACAAAAACACAGCTGCTGGGTCTAGATTCTTGAAATTATGCGGGAGATTCATCTAACCATCGTAAAATGTGTGAAAACCGCACATAGGAAGTATTTTTTAATTAAAATTCCTTACAAGGTGATATTTTGAATAAACTTATGAAATTTTTCAGATGGTATTCCATCGGACAGACTACTTGTGGTCTAAAAAACACGTATAAATAAGGAAGAAAACAGAAGCTAACCAACTGGTTTTTTTTTATAAAATTATAAAATAATGCACATCGATGGAAGTTTACATTCACAAACGTTCATACATTCAGAGAAGCATCTAAATCAAACCTCACAGCAATAACGTAAAGCGATAACGATCAATCAAAAACACGTTTCTCCCAGACATACCCACAGATGGTCACGCCGTAATCAGTCGGTTTTACTCGGCCCTTATTCTTAGATCAGAGCCAAAATTAATTAAGTGATAAGACCACTTTGGCCCAAAAGCCTGCCAAAAACTCGAAGATTTTTTGTGCCCCCTAATCAATCAGCTTTTGTCTTACTAATCGGGGTTCTAGGGCCTAATCACTATAATTATCAGTTAATCTTGCATTTTGGTGACAAATTTTCTGAAGATCTGAACGTAACGAATTGGTCTGGTTTTCTTAGAACTTGATTTAGTTCTTAGAAAGAAAGAAAAAAACATTTATTAGCCCGCACTGTAGAAAAAACCCAAATAAAACGGTTAAATTATCAGTACAACTAATTTTTATAAAAGTAAACATTGAAAAAAAGAAACGAAATTGGTCTTGTACGAGGTCAAAAGGATCATCTATCTCAGCATAGTGCTGTAACATTAAAAAAAAACGACACAGCGCTTGTATTCTGACAGGGCCCACAGTTCTCAATAGTATTGTTGGGAGGAGCGTTCATGAAATTTTCCGTTCGACTTGTTTTGAGCTATGTGATAAGCAGGAAAATTCAATAAATACCAAATTTATATTTTTCTGTTTTTTGTTTAACAATTGGTTCACAATCAAAAAGTGTCAGACTTCAAGTAATAGACCTCTTTTCGATAAATAGTACTAACACAATTTTGTAAGGTTTCTTTCAATTATCACGATGAAACTCTGCCTCTTTATAAAACCTCTATTTGACAAAAAATATTCAGCAAATACCTTTATAGCAAAACCCAAGCGGTTTCTCTTCAAATAACGGTTGACCTACCTAACCTTGATAACATTTTAAAGTACCAGAATTTCTTTAGGTTTCCTATAAAGCGATTCCTTCAATGAAGCTTGCGAAATTTCACAAAATTGATAAAACGCTTTTCACAAATTGTGTTGTTTTTTTACATTGTCACCATCATCAAACGTCACGATATAATTTACTCCTTTTTAGTTTATTTATTTAAATAAACTCCACGTACAAATAGTGGTACATAGGCGGACTCACTGCCACATGGCAAAAGTTGACTGGTAGAGCATACCAGTCAAACTTTGGGTTAAACAGAACAACAGTGTGATTCAGTTTTGTTCATAATTTGTAATTTCTCACAATCCTTCCATCGTTTAGTTGTTTTACATGTTACTTCTGAGTGAATTTACGATAATGATGTTAAAATAAGTACTATTTAGAGCAGCGGTGGCCCAGTGGTGGCGGCCCCGACTAACGAACGGTAAGTCGTGGTTTCGAACTCAGACAACTTACTTTGTGTAGTTCATCGTGATGAAACCGGCATGTCCTAGAACCAAAAATTCGAAGAATCTACCAATCCGCACTGCATGGGCCCGCGTGGTGGATCATAGCCCAGACGCTAAATACGCGATTTGACGTGGACTTGCGGACACCAAACCGTTGTACAATAATTGTATTGTACTTACTTAAAGCGAATATCATCATCATCATCATTTCAGCCGGAAGACGTCCACTGCTGGACATAGGCCTCCCCCAAGTGTCCCTTGCGACTCGCATTCAACGGATTCCCGCAACCTTCACCAGGTCATCGGTCCACCCAGTGGGAGGTCTTCCAACGCATCGTCTTCCAGTTCGCGGTCGCCACTCCAGAACTTTTCGGCCCCATCGGCCATCCGTTCATTTTATTGACAATACAAAGTACTATATTCGCTTCAAATAGTGAATTTTCTACTTTCGAAGCGTTTATTATTTCTACTATGACTTTTCTGAATTACATTAATCTTTTCTGCAGCTTACGAAGATAAGCTCACAGAATTTTACCTTGTCCATGTCCTAAAGAATTACCTTAGGTTCGCTTTAATAAGAACATCCAATCTACTTCTGATTGATTTAGACTAGGTTGGAAGTCAGGGCTTAACAGCGTCTACAAGCCCGTAAAGTACCTATAAACAATCTTCAATAGCTATTGGGAGAGATAAATTTAAATGAAGTACCTATTTCATTAAAACTTCTAGATTGTATGGTTTTTCAAATTTTTATTTTTAGTTTTTACGGCTTTCTAGCAATCTTGTGAGTGCATTGAATTTTAACTTAGATTAAGATCGAATAGATTGGAAAGAATATAAAATATGTTGAATTTTGTTTTATGCTCTACTAAGATCAAATGCATAGTTTTGGAAAATAATAAAAATAGGTTGGAAATTATGTTTCTGCTTTGCCAGCCCTAAAAACCATTTAAAAACCATTTACTTTTTTTAATGCCATGTAATAATTGATTATTGGTAAGAAATACGTTCTGTAATTTTTAATATTTAATTCATGAGGTTACCATTTTGTTTTGATTTTTTACAAAAAACAAGAATAACCCCTGTATTTTATTAATCTAATAAAGTATCAAAAACAAAATAAACTCGACTATACACTCACCTAACTCATATTTTCATAACGTATCTACTAAAATCACAAAACACTCAAAAACGTAATATAATCTGGTTTACCCGGGTCACGTAAGCACTTTTTCAACATCAAGCCATCAAAATTGTACCTGGATTATCACCGGAAACTCACCTACAGATTGGACGTTACATCCGGAAAATCTCTCATTTATATCCGGGTGGGGACGACCCGGATAAACAGATTTACAGCACTTTGTTGAGGTTTTGGACATCAATAGGATTAGATAGCCGGGTAAAAAGGATGGCCCGGATATGAGAGTAATGAGTGAATAATGTTACTGGGTATCTCATGAGCTTCGGAAGTTTTTTTTGTAAATGGTCTTCAGTAAAATAAGGTACGAGTCTTACGGCCGAATACTGAAACGTCACTCAAAATTTAAGTAACACTTATATTTAACAGATACTCAAAAATGACGTTTGGCCATACAAAATTTTAAGTTTAGGAGCTTCTCAAATGTTAAGCAGCTCTTACATTTTGAGTGACGTTTCAGTATTCGGGGGTTAGTCCCGTATTACAGAACATCGCTCAATACTCAAGCATTACTTAAAACTAGATTCAAGTCATTTGATTGGTTGAAACTATTTTTAAGTAACGCTTGAGTCTTGGTAGACGTTCTGTAATACGGGCCTAAGTGACATATACAGGCAGGTCACTTATTATTGTGCTAGTAGCAAGTACATCAATTTACTACAAAATATCTCATTCGATTTTGAACTAAATCGTTAACAGTTTATGGTTTAAAATAATTTCGAGAAATTTGACAGATTGTAGTAGCTTGATGTGATGGTGTCCCGTGGCTTCGTATAAATTTAGCCATCCACACCCACTTGAAAAATTAGCCTGTTATTAGCCCACTCACCCTCTCGAAATGGTCACCTGTGGCTTTACACTATAACACCATAGACCGGTTGACTTTTGAGCGAAAGGGCACTTGGACGAATGAATACTCGCGCGACTGTACTTGCATCATGGATGTCGTTTTCGTGGTTTTCGGGGTTACACTTAACGAAAATGGGGTCTATCAGGAACGAAAACTTTTCTGCTTCGTTATCAGCGACTCCGAAAACCATGAAAAGACACCTACCTATGATGGAAAACCAAAAATTTTCTTCGGCGCCATCTTACAATTTAATGTTCACCTCAATTTCGTTTTCAGCAACCCCGAAACCTACAAAAACAACACCGGCCATTATGAAAAAGTCGCGGAAAAGTGTAGTTTCTGTTTCATCTATGAGTTTTAAAACCTGCATCGAAAATGAAAAATAAAAAAGTTAGTACCAAAGTCGTTTTCTAGGTAACAGGATACCTGTCTGCCAAATTTTACCAATATCGGTAGCGTATTTTATCCGTGAAAATGTTTCTAGCTGGTAACGGGCAGACAGTGACTGTCGCAGTTTACCTAGTATTAATGATATTGAATTTTATTGAAGTAAAATGTGGGAGAATTATTTTTTTATAAAACTCTTCTTATGAGTGTTTAAATGAATTTCTACAGCTTCTTTTTTTTTGCTGGCCAGTTGATACGAAACAAATAAAAAAAAACACATTCAGTCTTTGGAGACTGCCGACAGAAATGAAAGCTTGTAGCCGTAGCGCATCGGCTACGAGTGCACAAAGCGTTAGGTGACGGTCATGTAAGTTCCATGATTTTCATTCACTCAAAAAGTTCTCAACGAAGAACTTTCACTTCAAAAACTGCCTTTTTACCCGACTATGTCTAAGCCAAAATGTAGCACATAAACTACTTATCTGATTGTGTATTAAATGCAATTCTAGAAGAGCGTCTGTAGGTACATTTTACTATAATTAGTTTTGTAAAAAATTCTACTTTCCTTCTGTAACTAAAAGTCTCACAGTACCTACCGTTCCTAGTAGCTAGTTCTCTTTAGATTAGTCGAAACTTGCAGCGTGGGACGATTCCCAGTTGTTTCATTGGCATGTGGTTTCGTCCCGAACTGTGGTACGAATGAACTGTGGTACAGTCACGAGCACCATTATGTATCATGATCTGCCTAGCCTTTTCTCAACTATTTTGGGGTTAGCTTTCAGTGTAACCGGATGACTGTTTTCACTGACATAGCATTTTGTTTGGTCACCATACCAAAACGAAATAGGTCTTATGAGTCAATTTCAACAACTCGATTTTTTACCTAATTTCCATGGACATTTTCTTTTTCAGGTTTTTCAAAAAACTTTAATTATAAAACGCAACATATCCACATTATATATACATTTTCTAAATGGTGATTACATAATTAAATTACTCAGAGAGTTATTTGGGTCACCGAAATTGGTGAGCCACAGAAATTTTATTATTGCCACCGAAATTGTATTGGTGACACAGAAATTGTGCGTGTGCACAGAAATTGTGAATTACTAAAAGAAATACAACGTGGTGTACTATTGCTTAAATCAGTCTTACAAAATTAGCAATCAAGGAACTGATTATGTTTTTTACTCCAATGATGAGGTAAAATTTACTTGAAACATATACTAACAACCTAGGTAGGGGCGAGCCTCAGCTACCTACCGGGTCACATGTGACGGATAGTGAACTATCCTGTAGTATGAAGGATAGCTGCGAATAAAAGGAAACCGATATAAGCAGTTCCGGACCGAGCTGGTAGTTACCACTCTAGAAAAGGCACGGAAGTCCTGATGACGACCCTACGACATGGCGAGTAAACACCATATGTTCTAGTAGTAGTAGAACATAATTATGGTGTTTACCTGGTATCGGAGGAGTTGGCTTCATAATTAACAAAACCATGAAACGCTATGTGGTTGAAGTTGACAGCATTTCGGATCGCCTTGCTTATGTGATTGAAGACTCAGCAAAATATACAAAATCAAAATTTACAGGCATTTGCCCCAACATCAGGCTACCAGGACCAAATTGTAGAAGAGATCTACGAAGAACTACGAGCTCTGAAAAAAAAATTAAGACCCAATACACCTTAATAATGGCCGATTTCAACGCGCGAGTTGGTAACAAGGAGAACAGAGGAGAAACTGGCATAGACAACTAGCAAGAAATGCTGGAGGACAAATGTTCCTCAATTTTCTACAAGCTAACTCACTATATGCTATGAACACCTTTAAAAAACACGAGCAGCCTAGCGATCATCGATTGGTTAGAGCAGACATATAATATGTAAAACTACGAACATCGCGAAGGAATCTTGTTGTGAGGAAACATCTTCCAACCGATACCAAACTCAAGATACTGTAAGCTAACGAAGATCTATATAAAAATGCCGTCGATGTAAAACTCAACTGCGAACGATTAACCACCATGACCATAGATGAGATTAACAATAAACTAACAACAGCATTAACTCACGTCCTTAAGGAAATCACCCCAAGTGTCCTACCAAATAGACCGACTAAATTAACACCAGGTACTATAAAGATGATGGACCAAATAGGGTCACTATGCAGTGAGAGAAACGTGGATAGTCAGGAATACAGAGACCTACATAAGTACATCCGTAAACAGACCTGGAACGACTTGACTGACTATAACACCAATCTCATACAGGAAGTGTTAGAGAAGAACAGCAGCCGAAGGGTTCTTAAATTGAAGCTGAACGAGGGCAGGAAACAGATCTTCAAGCTTCTCAACGGAAATGGGGAAGAAGTCACAAATAAAAAGGCTACTTGCCTAAGAGTCCTATGAAACTCTTTATAAGAGTGCAGCAGCACCGAGCCAGACAATAGCAACTCTAGGGCAACCCCGAATACTAATCCAGAATGTAGGTTCCAAAGAAATTCCCGATGTCATTCCAAATGAAGTAATACAACAACTTAAAAATTGAAGAGCACCAGGGGAAGACGGCATGTTACCAGAGATGATTAAAATAAACGGAAGGGTCGTCAGCAATGTGCTCGCAGTATTATTCACAAAATTTTCATCGTGGAATCTAAAGTACCTGCATCATGGCACAACGCAATAATCACCCTGATCCACAAAAAAGGGGACATCAAGAAGCTGCCACTACAGACCCATTAGCCTCTTGTCACATATTTATAAGATCTTCTCGAGAGTTATAGTTAACAGACTCGCCAGGAGGCTAGATATTTTCCAACCAAGAGAACAGGCAGGATTTCGCTCAAGCTTCAGTACCAATGACCACTTACAAACACTTAAAACAGTCATAGAGAAATGTAACGAGTACAGGAATGACCACTTCGACTACGAGAAGGATTTGACTCGATAGAGTGGTGGTTCATAGAAAGAGCCATAGCCAGATGCCGCATCGATGAAAGGTACATACGAGTACAAATTCTCCATCATCGCCATCAAAACGCTACTGTCTGTGTCTCCTTGCACGAGAAAGTCGGGAAATTCCATGTACAGAGGGGTGTCAGGCAAGGAGACACAATCATCATCATCAACCTAGCCTTTTCACAACTATGTTGGGGTCGGCTTCCAGTCTAACCGAATGCAGCTGAATACCAATATTTTTCATGGAGCGACTGCAAGGAGACTCAATATTACCAAAATTATTTACCCTGGCACTAGAATACATATTCCAGCAGATGCAGTGAACTGGGAAAGGGCTGATGATAGATGGAGAGAGACTGACAAATCTGAAGTTCTGTCAAAGTAATTTCGGCATAAAAAATATTGATTATTTTCAAAAATCTTCTTTAACATTAATACAATAATTGATTGGTACAATTTCTGTGAAGTCGTGTAATTTCCGTGGGCACCCAGATGCCACGGAAACCACAGAAATTGGCACACAAAAATTGGAAACGTGGCTATTCTTTCAGAATTACAAGAAACTACCAAGGTCATGACTATTGTTTTCTATAATCTTAAATGTGTACCAAAGGCTGCTTAGCATGCTTAAAAGTGATACCTTTATTTCTTGGAAAAATCCTTTTAAAACTTGATCACCGAAATTGCAAAATTTTGTTCCGAGTGAACCGAAATCACTTTCTTAAATTTTTGGCGGGTAGACGTGGCAATATGGTGCACTACCATTCTAACTGTGTGTAAGTGCACGACTGTCTGTTGCCGGGCAGGAATTTATTGTTCGTTTAAACTCATTGGTGGAAGCTCAGGACTGTGAAACAAAATGACCATAGAAATTAGTAATTTCGCACGGACAAAACTACCATTGACATTTACTCATTAACTATTAGTCTTAACATTCAAAAATAATTAGTTTCTTGTTGGGCAATTATTACTTAGCACAAACAAAATACTTTTTAGGGTTCCGTAGCCAAATGGCAAAAAACGGAACCCTTATAGTTTCGCCATGTCTGTCTGTCTGTCTGTCTGTCCACGGATAATCTCAGTGACCGTTAGCACCAGAAAGCTGAAATTTGGTACCAATATGTATATCAATCATGCCGACAAAGTGCAAAAATAAAAATTTAAAAAAACATTTTTATTAGGGTACCTCCCCCAGACGTAAAGTGGGGAGCGATTTTTTTTTTAATTTTGACCCTGACGTGTGATATATTGTTGGATAGGTAGGGGTTTTCTAAAATCATTTTTTGATAATATTAATATTTTAGGAAATAATCGCTCCGAAAGTCAAAAACAATGTGTCCCCCCCCCCTCTAACTTTTGAACCATAAGTTTAAAAAATATGAAAAAAATCACAGAAGTAGACCTTTATATGAACTTTCTAGGAAAATTATTTTCAACTTGATGAGTTGAATAGTTTTTGAGTTATATAGCACTTTTTCAAAAAAACGCAAATGATAACTTTGTTTTTCATACAAATACTATGAAAAACAAAGTTATTTTTGCTGACGAAAAATGTTGGTATTTTGAATGGTCTGGGAAGCTACGGAACCCTACAGTGAGCGTGGCCCGACACGCTCTTGTTCCTACATATGTTGGAGATTATCTTCATGAGAGGTAAATGCTGTGTATGAAAGTGATTGTGGACAGGACACAGAAATTGATAATTCGTCATTTACCGATGTTTTTCTTAGAAAGTAATAGTCTTACAAATATAATTTAAGTGGCTTCATTTAGATTCACGTTACTTTAATTCTGAAAAAAAAAAATCGTTGCATTATCTGTAAAACAGCACTGCGTTTTCAGCCTAGACGCGTAAATTTTCCGCCTGAGAAATTCACTCTTATCTCAAAGTGGAAACCGTTATTTGACGAGAAAAAATCTTTTGATTTCTGCTAGGTGTACACATATTGGGTGGCCCGTGGCTAACTAAAAACAGCTGCTCAAGTCGATCTTAAGGTTAAGCCGTGCTTGCTTAGTTTAGTCTGTGGATGGGTGACCACCCAATACATACCGGGTTTCCTCCGTGCCTCGGAAAGCACGTTAAGCAGTAATTGGTCCCGGCTGACATTTGTATATCTTTGACAGTCGTTAAAGGTAGTCAGTGGCCCAAAAAGTTTGACAACCAGTTTTACAAGGTGGTATCTTAGTATCTAGTAC
The DNA here is from genome assembly GCA_950022955.1 of Xestia ashworthii. Taxonomy (NCBI): domain Eukaryota; kingdom Metazoa; phylum Arthropoda; class Insecta; order Lepidoptera; family Noctuidae; genus Xestia; species Xestia ashworthii. The sequence continues at coordinate 18,941,647 of OX465565.1, read as the reverse complement.
TAACTGGGTTGTGGAGGTCAGGTAGGCAGTCGCTCCATGTAAAATACTGGTTTTCAGCTGCATCCAGTTAGACTGGAAGCCGACCCCAACATAGTTTTGAAAATGCTAGGCAGATGATGCTAAGCATAGTGGTGCGTGTGACTGTACAGTATACTGTGGTACAGTAAACTGGTCTCACTCCGTTACTAGGAATGTTCTTGGTAATTAGCATGTGGTACTGAAGTTTGGGCCGATGGGAAACGTGGTGGGTCGTCTAGACTTGTTACTTCTGTGGCGGTTTTAATTTAATTTAAAATCTAACATGACCTAAACAAGTTTCCATAGTTTCCATTGTTTGCAGTTTAATGTGGAAGGTTATTTAGTACCCGGTCGCGAATACCCTATTATGTTTTAACTTGATAGTAAATGGCTTACATTAAACTTTAAATCGTACTGAAGAAATACATTACACATCACCATGACAAACACCATAGGAAGATACCGTAGGTCATAGAAATTATTGACTCAAATTACCAAAGTAAGGTCACCAAAAAAACAAACATGAATTATAAGACACCTCAACTTTAACTGAATCCTCAATTAAAACAACTTCAATTCCTGACCTTTTACAACAGCCAAAATGTACCACAAAACAAATAGATCAAAGACTAATATAGAATGGCTCGCAATACACGCGGGAGAGAGGGGTTAATTGGAGCACTCATTCGAACCACTAATTGAACCGTCTTCTTTACGCCGCGCCCCGCGCCGTGCCGTCTATGTCAGCCCTAATACCAGTATCACTTTCTGTAATTATTATTCTGTGGTCCCAATGGTGCGATTGGCTTTTTGAATTGGATGAGTTGAAAATTTGTTTGAGTTTGTGAAAATTTAAATTCATGAGTAAAATGTTTTTCTGTTTTCATAAATTGCAATGAAGTCCTTTTTAGAAATAATTGGGGATGGTTTGATGTGAAGTAATATTGATATTTTGAAGTTTATAATTTTCACTGTCATAAGTGTGTGTAAGTGGCAAAGATACACTATAATCTACTACTGGACATAAAATCACACACAAACGTTGCTGACACTTACAGGCCTCGTTGGTCCAGTGGTTGTAAACTCGACTGCTGAATATGAGGGCCTGGGCTTAATTCCTAAGTCGGGAAAAGTGTTATTGAATTTTTCTTTCAGGATTTTTTCAGTAGCAGCTACGGAGATTTTCGCCCGGTTGTTGTCAATAGTCACGGATGTATAGGTACTATTTACTAACATCTCTGCCTTGCCCTTCGGAGATTACAGGGGTTGTATTATGTTGCTGTTGTTCTATGTGCGAATTGTTACAGCAAAAAAACTGAAAGCAATCAAAACGTTGTCAATATTCCATAAGACGATAACATGAGCTAAATTAGCAACTCTATTTGTGGTGGTTCAAACTTCGCCTGTAATACTGTTAGAATAAAGCTCTTATCAGCTTGCACTACAAAGTGGTTGTTACGTCAGTCACTGCGGGACGAATAGTGGTTTCGATCGATTTACAAAAAATCTATGGATTGGACTAAAAAAATAAAACACTATCATGATAATTCTTGAAGAATTATTAAATATTATTAATTATTATTTGTTGAATTATTTGATTCTTGAAGAATTATTTGCCAAAAAATTAGAATGATCGCATGTATTTTAGTATGTTTTTAATGGTTAAAAGAATTTTTTAGAGATAATAACTTCGTGATTTTTTTATCGAGGAAAATTAATTGTATTGTGTTTTCAAAACACTATCATACTACCATATACCCTGAAGAATATCATATATTTTTCTGGTTTTGTTTATTGCAGTGAATCATATACTTTTCGGCATTATAAAACTCGCGGTTAGCTCATGTAGTCGCTTTAACAACGATTAAACACAAATAGTACCTACACTTCGTTTTTATTGGTGAATTTTACCCTACATTGCAATCATCTTGATTTTTGAAAAAAAAAACAATTGAGCGCTTGAACTTTTACGATTGTCAACCCTACAATGGCAAGACTAATTTCCAGTCTAATTACGCGTAGAAAATGTAAGAAAAGTCTCATGTAATCTCGCGAGTCTCGGTCTTGAAACGTTAGTGTCTTTTTAGGGTTCCGTAGCCAAATGGCAAAAAACGGAACCCTTATAGTTTCGCCATGTCTGTCTGTCTGTCTGTCCGCGGATAATCTCAGTGCGCGTTAGCACCAGAAAGCTGAAATTTGGTACCAATATGTATATCAATCATGCCGACAAAGTGCAAAAATAAAAATTTAAAAAAACATTTTTATTAGGGTACCTCCCCCAGACGTAAAGTGGGGAGCGATTTTTTTTTTAATTTTGACCCTGACGTGTGATATATTGTTGGATAGGTATTTAAAAATGAATAGGGGTTTTCTAAAATCATTTTTTGATAATATTAATATTTTAGGAAATAATCGCTCCGAAAGTCAAAAACAATGTGTCCCCCCCCCCTCTAACTTTTGAACCATAAGTTTAAAAAATATGAAAAAAATCACAGAAGTAGACCTTTATATGAACTTTCTAGGAAAATTATTTTCAACTTGATGAGTTGAATAGTTTTTGAGTTATATAGCACTTTTTCAAAAAAACGCAAATGATAACTTTGTTTTTCATACAAATACTATGAAAAACAAAGTTATTTTTGCTGACGAAAAATGTTGGTATTTTTAATGGTCTGGGAAGCTACGGAACCCTACAGTGAGCGTGGCCCGACACGCTCTTGGCCGGTTTTTTTATTCTTCAAGGAGCAAAGACTAACTTTCTCGTGCTAGTTCTTTTGTGATTGAAACTAAACGGAATTAAATGAGTTGGCAAAATGTTAGACGAAAAGCTTTTGTGAGTCAGCGTTTAATTTGTGGGTGGGTTGAATAATAGTTTGATCGGCAGTATTTGTTCTTGCAAAATTAGACTGACCGCTGGTTTCTGAAAGCTAAATTTGATAGAATTCCTGTTTGAGTGTGAGTTTTGTACTAATTACTACAGTAAAGCCCCGTTCCTACTATGTCGTGACCACATACAATCGTGTAGTCTTAAGGGGAATGCTCCAAGGTAGCCCGCGAAATTAAAATTTTCCTACGTTTTTTGCAATTTGCAGGGCAGTGCTAAGTTGTATGTTGATAAACATGGTCGCGACTGTAAGACGTATTAATCTACAGAATTATAATGGATAGTATTTTTGTGTTCACCAAAAATCTTTTCTTCCCCGAAAAATACCTACTGATCGTGCACCAAATGTTAAAGTATCTCTGCCCCCATAATCAGGACTAAGGGCACCCCCCCGTTAGGTTAGTTAAAGGTTCCTTTAAACCCTGCACTCGGAAATAGGGGCCCCGCGAAGCGGGGCTCCGTCGACTACGCTTTAACGAGAATATACAGTGTTTAATTGTTAAATAGATGCTCGTTATGACATATTTTAATTAACATATTTTGGTGCACATTCAGTATATTTGGTGGAACACAGGCAAAATTAGGTAAATGAAATGGGAATAAATTGAAGTACTTTTAAATACCATCCAATTATAATAATCAAAATCATCAATACAACCCTCCCATCCCATAAGAGTCGAACAACGAATTTTTCACGGTCAAAGTCCTTCTTCGATTTTTTTTTATCTTTTTCATGAAACGGAAATGCGACTGAATTCGTACACGATCGAAATCCATGCCAATTTCTCGGCGATTACAATTTTTTTATACAATAAAAATGCCCATACAATTTTCAGATAATTTGAAAACCTTTAATAAAGTTTACATAACTGTGTATAACATTTGCATTTCTATTATTTTTCCCATTTACTGTTCGCGGTATTATGTTGCGCGGCCATTTTGAATACAATCGGTTTCATTACCATTCTTGTATTGAGTTGGGTCGAAATCAATTGAATTTTTTCGCTGTGCGCAGATTTCTGCTATAAATCAAGTAGTTTATTTAGCTCTTTATAGTCATAGTTACCTAGTACATGAGAATCTAAGTCTTTGTGAAGAAGGAAATTGATTTTCGACAGTTTATTTGACGAGAGATTGAAAGAAATTGTTAATTTAAAAAGCAATTTTCTGTTGACCTTGGCAATGTTAATAAAAGTGATCGTAAAAGGTGAATGAACTAGGATTTTTTTCAAGGTGAGGCCGCTCGGAGTTTCCTTGCATAATAAGAAATAAAGATATCTGCAGGAGAATTAAGCTTACAAACGTAGCCCGAAGAATTGCCAAACTTATGTGGCAGCGGGTAGGGCACATTGCTCGCAGAATGGATAGCCGCTGGCGTCGATAAGTTCTGGAGTGGCGACCGCGAACTGGAAGTGGTTAAGTTGGAAGGCCTCCCTCTTGGTGGACTGATGACCTGGTGAAGGTTGTAGGGATCCAGTGGATGCGAGACGCACGAGACCGGTCGAAGTGGCGCCACTTGGGTGAGGCCTATGTCCAATAGTGGAAGTCTTTCGGCTATAAAACCAACCGTTACTCAAGTATGGTAACTATGGCAATTTCTTTATAACTAAACTATAAATGGGTTTTTATCAAACCAAATAAAAACTGGACCGACAGTAGATGCGGTCGCCATCTTCTAATAAAAAGGGGAAAATCCCACTATAAAAGAAACTTCCTAAACGTGATTTGGGTCAATTTTTCCGCACGCCAGTTGATATCTGACGAAAAATTCCTATTTGAAAGCGGGACAAAGGCAAAGCGGCGCCGGCATTAGCACTACAGTGTAAATTGACACCTCCGAAGCTCCATTTACTATAGAATCGCTTAGAGCGAAGCCAATGCACTCTATTGTCACCGCATACGATGCTGATAAAAGAAAAGTAGCATAAGATAAGAATGGGCGGTAGGTACCTTTTAAAATTTTACTTTGAAATTGTCTGGAATCTTGATGGGATAATTTTGTTGAAAAATTTGTCCTAGCAAGAAGTTAGCATACCTATGGCATAATCAGCCTTTGGCCACATGTGACTGTTCCTAAAGTCTCATTTAGATGATGCCATTTTCTTGAATATACAAGAGCAATTATTGAAATCAATAATTGACCTTCAGAATTGTAAGCTATTACACGCGGATACTGCTTTAAAGCTTGAAAGCAAATATTATATGTCGCATCCAGGTACGTAGAACCCTGGCCAGTACGTACTAAGTGACATACATGTCAAACTGTTGTGGGCGCAGAGTGGGATACGGGAAACTAGAGAATTAGCTCCTTTAACTTGTATACAGTTATTGTTACAGAATCAATTACTAACACTACTGTACTAACCAAATACTCTGAACTTAAAAGGAACACCGGAGCAGTGCCTAGACCAGTATGTGTCGCGATCACGCCCGAACGATCACTGTCGATCCATGGGGCCGAGGTCCGTATCGAACACCATACCTCTAGACTCAGCTCAACGCCAAACAAAGGCGTTTGTGTTTAATTTTAAGTGCATACTCATCAGGATCCGACATATATATTAGCAACAATCAACACTTACTGCACTCATATTTGCAAATGAAGAGAGAATCCAATTGAATGCAAAAATTGCATTATAAATGATTGTACGTGCTGTTTATACCAAGAACAGTTTTGAATGAAAAATTGCTTAATAGAAGCAAGAATGTGACATGTTGTTTAGACGATGCCAGTCATTTATTGCTTCAATATTATTATATGCAACAGGCAATAAACTTGAACCGTGTAAATGGGCCCTTAAATTACAATTGGCTGAAACAATTTGCATTTCATTGTCAACATAGTTGTTTTGATACCTATTCACGTATAAATAACTGTTTGACACTATGTATGTCACAAAGTATGTCCAGACCAGGCTCCAATGCATGCGACATGGTATTAAGCTATTATGTTTCGGAGGAAAACCGCCCTTAATACTAACCTACGATTATACGGAAACTCACATGTGGTACGTTCCCATTGCTGGGACGCACGGCCCCTCTGAGATTGGAAATGATATCAACCACGTGAGTCCAGTGCAAGTTGGTAGATGTCATATGGTGTCCAATATTTAGTTCCAGAACATTCAGACGGATTCCTGGAAATTTTCCTTCATCGTTTCAGTTGTGTCCATTACCTCTGGACCAGCACTGTGGACGACTGCCGAGCCGACTGGAAACTTAGTCGGTAAAGTAACTGTTACATGTGTAAGTACAAGACAGTTCAATTCTGCAGAATTGTAAATCATCTAAGTGTTGCAAGCGTCAGTTGTACTGCTGGTCAGTGAGCCCAATCACTACCGGAGAGAGATAAGGCGCAATATGAACATCTTATCTGTTTTCAGAGGCACGAGGGTATCATACCACCAAATTCCAAACAACGGGCTACTCATCATCATCTGCCTAGCCTTTTCCCAACTATGTTGGGGTCGGCTTCCAGTCTAACCGAATGTAGCTGAATACCAGTATTTTATTTTATTTTATTTATTTATTTTATTTTATTGTGTTTGGGTGGCTTACAGCTAACAATACAAACATATATAGTGAGGCAATCAACGAAAAGCCATTGACAAGCCTCCACATTTAGCACTAAACTATTGTTGCACAAACTTATAATAAATAAAAAAAAATAAAAACTTATATCACAACTTAAGCACAAACTTATATCTAAGCATAATTAATAATATAACTTATCATAATATAAATAACAAAGAATAGGTGTAAAGAAAAGAAAAAAAAAAAAAGAAAATTATTTGGAGGATAAAAAAGAAATTTATATGGAGCGGCTGCCTATCTGACCTCCAAAAGTTATAGTTCTGGAGGTATTCCCCAGTTAGTTCTGGGGAATACCCCTTGGTAAGACTGATTGTCAGACTTTTAGGCCACTACCTATAAAGACTATCAAAAAAACAAATGACAACTGCTTAACGTGCTTCCGAGGTACGGAGGAAACTCGGTATGTAAGGGTGGTCACCCATCCACAGACCAACCTAGGCAACCCCAGCTTAAACTTAAGGTCAACCCGAGTGGCTGTTATAAAACACGCCGTTAAACTATGGGCTATTACAGAGAAATTTTGTAATGGAAAAGTCCAACAGTACTTCTTGCTCGACCCGGGAATCGAACCCGCTTAGGGGACTTTACGCTGATTGTGAAGATGCTAAGTGCAACTTCATCAGAAACCCAAATCAAACAATACAATACTTAACAATGCTCAGTTAGTAAATTATTTATTTTAGTGATTGATTCTCATTTTCGATTTTCTTTTTCTAAGAGAGTGAAAAATCTTACGTTAGTGCGGAGATATATTATTAATGGTTTCTGAAACTACAAAGAAATATATTCTTTTGTAAAAATAAGTTCTAGACATTTTGTCAATACTTTTTGCAGCTGAACAAATGCTTCTTTCTTTCAAAAAGTCAATGACATTTATTTCTGTTTGTGTATTTTTAAGATTTTTCGTACACAATGCTTCGAAGAAGCTCTTCATAAATTTAAATAATATGAAAGGTCATGAAAATTGTTTATACAAATGACATGAGTTGAAGGGTACATGAACTTTCTTTGCATATTATATTTTTGTGGACTGTCCATCTCTACTTTATAGAAATATTATTCAAAGGATTTACGTTGTGTAGTTCCTTTAATATATAAGGTATTAAAAAATTTACTGCAGGAAACTTGAGGAGTTGTTTGGAATCACAAATAAAAATTAATCACGAAAAAAAAATATCTAAGTAACGATCCGTTTCAAAGATATGCAATATTTTCATTGCGCACAAAATTATTAAATATGCGCACTTGACTGTACACCGTGGAGGGCGCCGCCGCAGTAGCCGCGCCGCGCCGCCCGTCGCGTGGTCGTTCACCCCTGCGACAGCGCAAACGTAGACAGCAGATTCTAACTTTCCCATCACATTTTGCAGACTTTGGACTGGCAATTCATCGAATTACTAACAAATAACTTATTTTATTGACCATATTAATGAATTACTGTTTTTAAATTAAGTAAGTTCGATAAGTTGGTATGTTAAAAAAAAAATTAAATCATCCTATTTACAATAATTTAAAAGCTATTAAATGAAGTCTTAATTTTAACCTTATTTACAAAAGGTGCTGAAAATGTCTACCACTTTGTCCAATGCACAAGTGAGCACGTTTTTCAAAATGTTTTACTGAATTGTTTTTTTTTTTATGTAAAAACTATTTTTTTTTAATATATTAATTTTTTTAGTTTTTAGTTTGTGTTTTTAGTTAATTTATAAACACCTTATATAAAAAATAAACGGGGCAGTCTTTGGGACTGCCGAAAGAAGTGAAGACTAAGTAATCCAAAAAAAGTTTATCTTAATTGGATAAGGTTGGTTTTGACTAACCGTTCCGAATTTTTGATCAGGTCACGTATCCTGGCGCGAGTTTAACATTTTTTACGCATCCCAAAAAGTGCACAACGCCGCTAAAGAAGTTTTCACTTCAATAATAGTAGCAAAAGATAATGGATCTAAACTGAGTAAAGTAACATGCGAACTTGTTAGTTTTATGAAATAGAAATTTTCACTTGAATGCAGTACATGTATAATTGTCAAACACGTTAGATTGTAATCTCTCTAGCGATATTGTGAACTCTCGAAATATTGTCAACTGAACATACGGAAGTATCTCTGCCCCCATAATCGGGACTTAGGGCACCCCCCCGTTAGGTTAGATTACCCCTGTCCTTTAAACCCTGCACTCGGAAATATGGCCCCGCAAAGCGGGGCTCCGTCGACACTTTATATTCTCCTAAAAATCATTGTCCTTTCAAAATATATATTTGGGAACCTAGATATTATGTAATCCAATCGAAATAAATACACACTTTCTTAAGAATATGTTTGGTTTACGAATTATTTTGGTAGCCCCTTAACATAATTTGTGAAACACGGCTGTACTAGTAAGTACACCTCTGACTAACTCTTCCTGGATTACAAGCGTCATGCATGTTTGAATTTCACTGAAAGCCTGCTGGTTGGAAAATGCAAATCCTCCACTGCAAAATAAATTGAACCGAACTATTGAAAGAAAAACCAAAACAAAAGTAGGTATATCGCCAAAAATTCACAACCGCGACCTCAAACAAAATCTTTACCACCATAATATATTCGAAGCGAAGGCAAGCAAAGATGAGAAAACATAAACTAGAGATGGCCTGTCGCATCGGATATTTGCTTAACAATATGTGTTACCAATATGCAGTATACAGCGTACGGCTTGACGGCACCGTAAAACGGAATATGGCCGGGTATATCCGCCGTACCTTGAATATCCGAAGGGGTTTATCCGCGCGGCTGTTAAATCCACGCCCTGCTTATGTTAGACAATGTGGCGACGATTGTGGTTGTGGACAAGTGGATAAGCGGTAGCGATTAGCGGAAGCGGGTTTGGTGTTGAATAGATCTCATAAAATTTGGCCGTTTTTCATGTTCTATAAAGTATACCTTAATGTTACGTAAAAAATATCAAATAAATATATGTTGTAGCTTGGTTTCAGTTTATTAATGTGACTGTAACATAAATAGATAAAACTTTCTAAATAAAGAGAAATAATGATTTACCTAGACACCTTTTCGCGTACAAAAATCGTATAGGATTCCTAATTTTAGTACTTACAATAGTGAAACATTTTTATATTAGTTAAGAATCATGTACTTAATAATTCGACAGAACAGTTTTTTTTTATTTGCAGTATTTTATTAGAAAATCGTATAAATAGAATTCCTGGTTCGCGGGTCTGCGCGCGGGCGACGGGCGGCAGACGGCCAGAGGCCTTCGTACGGTGAACCTGTGTCACTCTCGATCGCACGCTGCTCCCGGTTACGCGTAAATTTATTTACTCTTTTATCATAGGAATATCTGTTGTTTATCTAGTTTCGATTTTTTTTCTTATCATAGTGTTAGTGCGGAAAATAACAGTGACAGGACACATTTTTAGTGATAATTATTGATTAATAAGCGAAAGGGCGTATTTTAGGTTATGTGTTAGTGTAAGTAATTGTGACAGGACACGTCATCAGTTTTATTTATCGTGTGTCAGTGTGCATTGTATGTTATCAATTATAATCATGCATTCATGCCTAAGGTATCAAAATCAAAAAGAGTTCGTCAAAACCATTGGGCAAAATACTTGAAAGATAGCTGGTGAGTACCTACATACCTACTTATTCAATAAAAATATTATTTTTAAATATGTATAACTAATGTTTTGTACTGTTTATGATAATTTTTCAGGAAACCACGCAACTTTGAGCATGATCACCCAAACGAAAATACAGATCAAAACTCGATGCTCCGGGTTGATCCTGTTGCTAAGTAAGTGAAATAGACTCCTCTTTGATTAGTGCCCATCTTCATTTTCTGCACTTATTATTCATTTTTTTTTTATTTCAGAAAACAATTAGCTTGTTCCGCATTAGTTGAAATTCATCAAAACTCGGAAAATAAACTCCAAATTTTGGATATTCCAGTTGGACCCTTGGAATTTTGTTCAGATTCCGTTTCGCGGTAAGTGAGAAAATAATACCTTCATATGTTTTTCAGTGTCACTCATAGACTAGGAGCTCATGTCGTTAATTTTTTCAATCATTTCATTGCAATTTGAGTATCATTATCTCATCACCACTTCGTAGTTGAGTATATAGACTAGGGTCCTTGTTTTTTCAATCATTCCTTGTTTGTTACTATTACATAAAGTAATTATTTCCAGTAATTTTTTACGACCTGTTAGATAATAACGCAAAATGACTCTGGAAGGGAGGGTAAGAAGTTCTATTAATGAATAAGTTTTTTCTATGACTTTCAGGAGTATGAGGAAAAAAAATATTAGTTCTGTTGGAATACAGTCGCTTTTTAATGAAATTATATATATTACTTTTCAGAGATAGTTACAAAGAATTGCGAGTGCAAACAAATGAAATTGGTATCAACATGGTTAACACAGAAAGATCTGACAATCAGGATGAGGTACTTATTCAGTTACATAGGAAACCACTTAAATCCCGGTCTACTCAGTTCTTTTCTCAATAGTATTGGTGTATTTACTTCAGAAAAAAGATTTAGTATTTTAATTTTTCTGTTTCAGTTATTGATAACTACTGAAAAAGAAAAGAATATTGATGAAAAATACATTGGAAGACGAATCGTAAACGTATCTCACTTCACAAAAAAATACTTGAAATATGTAACCACGGTCCTTTGGGATGCTCAGCAAATGAGATTATATTAACAGGCGAAAAACAAAATGGTCTAATGTCAAAATTTTCATTTAAATGTAAAATGAGTAATACAGGTTTTATTATAAATAACGACAACTGTGAAGACAATAGCATAAACTTGAATGCCTGCGCAGTTGCGGGTACTGTTGCAACAGGTTGCGGTCGTTCGCAAATGGAAGAATCTTTTTCGGCTATGGATAATGCCTTCCTTAACCGAACATGTTTATGACCTAAATCATGAATTAATAGGAAAACATTGGGAGAGAGTATTAATCCAAAATATGAAAGAAGGTGGACAGCGTGAAAAAGAAATAGCTACAGCAGAGGGAAAAGTAATCGAAGATGGTTATGGAGACGTAGATGTCATAGTTGACGGGTGTTGGAGCAAAAGATCGTATAAAAAAAACCTAATACGACCACATCCTTGTCCGTCTTTCCCTACCGATTTTCTCAGGATAGGATGGACCTAGCAAGTTGAAATTTGTTTATACCAGACACTGAGGTTTATAGTCCCTATTAGGTGTATAAAAATCAAGATCCTGAGTCAACACGATATAAAGATATGGGCTAGATTTTCGCGAAAACTTGTAGATACCATGTTTTGAGTCGAAAATCAATAAAATATAGGTTTTCGACTCAAAACTCCCGTTGACCTAGAATCACGATATTTGGCGAGAAGCCATTTTTCATGTTGCGGCGACCTCTCGCGTCCGGCCCTGGTTCAATCCATGGTCCGGAGCGAGACGGAATGGGAAGCCGTCACCTCCTTCTGCGAAGCAGTCATGCTAGCGAAGGAGGTGGCGGAACGCGAGAGGGTGAGAGCCTCTCTTCCCAGCCGCCGCGGGAGACGCACCGGGCGTCGGGGGCCAGGTGGTGGCTACCGGCCACAGTAAAAAAAAAGCAATATGTTACAGCACATGTAAAGGAAAAAATGAACTGAAAACCGTCAATATGTAGTTTAATAACACAAAAAAGCAATTTGAATCGCCGTTCCATGGGATCGAACAGCAAAGTTTGTCCTTTAAAAAGTGTGTTGTGCGGAACCCTCGGTGTGCGAGTTCGACTCGCTCTTGGCCGGTTTTTTTTGTCTAGGTCTTAAGAGCGCGTATTCCAAAAGTTGGTAACGTCGCAAATAGCTGTCAAATTTTTACATGTTTTAATTAATTTGGCAATTTTACTGTATGAAAATAAGAAATATGGCTCTATAGTGCACTAAAAAATTGAATATGAGTTGCTATTAAAACCCTAAATTTGATGTTGTAAACGTTTCAGGTGTAAAAAAGGAATTTGGCAAGTTCCCAAATACTTTTTTACATCTAAAACTATATATTCGGTGTTACGTTATTAATTATTGCATTCCCTAATCAATTTTTTAGTGCACTACAGAGCCATATTTCTTATTTTCATACAGTAAAATTGCCAAATTAATTAAAACATGTAAATATTTGACAGCTATTAAATCTATAAGGTAAAATTATTAAATAATCTGAAATAATATTTTAAGAGAAAGGCTTGTACCTAAGTATATAACTGATGTCGAAATATAGTAATTACTTTTGTTAGTGGAGTCAGGCCTCTGTGTGTCTCCATCTCCACGTACTTCGTCACAGTTAAGCACTAAATCACAGTTAAGTTTACAACACTAAGGTCCATGTTCACCGAAAAGATAACAGCCTGATTATCTAAAAACAGCTGTCACTGTGACATGTTCCCATAAAAAAATGTGTTTTAAACAGCTGTTTTTAGATAATCAGACTGTCATTTTTTTGGTGAACATGGACATAAATCCTGTAGTTTAACAACAGTTTTTTAAGAGTAAATAAAAGACAATTATTGATATTTCCAAATAAAATTTTGTTTCATTCACACATAATAAATTAGTACAGAGTAAGTACCTACTGGTCAAAGTTAATATAATTTTGGAGCCTAAACGTGCGACACGACAAGAAGAATAATTAAATAATAATTGTATCTACCAATGTATGATCACAAAATGAACGCAAGCTCCTGGACTTAATTATTAGTACAAGTTTGAGCCGGTAGATGGCCAAATTTAATGACATTTACGTAATAAGTATCAGGTGAAGTACGGGTAGGTGGGGTGTGGGGAAGACTAAACGCTCAAGGTCATTGAGAAAGGGGAGCCTCTTATGTGAGTAAATCTTACAAAAATTATAGATGCAGAAGTTTGCATGGATGTTCGGGTCTCGATGAAATATGGCACAGATATTGTATTTTAGTAGTGTACTGTATTGTATTTCATCTATTTTTCATTTTGAGAAGTTGTTGTTTTGCCGTTTTATAAGAAAGCTGAATCCTATTGGTGGGTTTCTTTAGCTCGTTCTAGCTTCGCTTTACTAACGACTGTATGTTACCATCTGGTAACATATATATAGCCGATGTATTAACGTAGATGAAACAAAAAGTTGCGTTATGTAATTTTTGCATATCACCATGGGAACAAAGCGTGAGTTAAAAATTTAAAATCAGAATAACATATAAGATTTTCGGTTTGGAACAGGATTTCTAATCTTTTTCGTCACAACAGTTTTTAACAGCTGTTTAATAAGTTAATCAGGCCTCTTTTAAATCTCGATCCAAAACAAATTATACCACGAGGGTCGCTCAAAAGTGATCATTTAAAACTCCAATACAATTGTCGCTGTCTTCTTACACCATATCCTGACCCAAACGTTCCTAGTCTGGCTAACAGACATGATATAAGGTCTAGACCCAGTGCATATAGTTGATGCGTCTATTCCACCGCGTATACAGTTTCTGTATGAAAAGTATTCTCTATGCTTCGATATAATATAACGCATCAAATATCCCAATGAATAAAAATATATGTATAACAAAGAATTGTTTCTACTGTCATTAATTTTTATTGATCCCGATATATCTGTATTGATGTGACAGTTATAACCCGAAACCAGTCAAAACTATTTTTGGCTGGTTGCTGACAATACTTTTATTATGTAAAACACAATCATTTTCTCGACTAAAACCACTTTTTACGGAACACCTTACTTTTAAATAGAAACATAGAAAAATAAGTATCATATCATAATTTTCCAAACCGCAAGGCATTTTGTACCTACATTATCCATATTTTACCAGTTCTGAACAAGTCTCATGAAAAATTCCGAGCATATCAACCGGGCCCAAATCCAGACTTCATGATAATCAAACAAGTACATCACTCTAAGCACTCACTTGAAATCACTACAAAATATTTTATAAAGGTAACAAAAATATCCTACCAATCTGGTTTTTTTTCTATCATTATCACTGATAAACGCGATATTTCCATATTGTTTACTATTTGTTTTGAGTTCTCGGATATTTCGGCATACATTTTTTAGGAGGGAATATTTTATATTGTTAATGAAAAATCAGTTTAAAAAATTATAAATCTAAGAGACCAGAAGCAAAATATATTAAAAATGACAAATCAATAAACAATCTTGAACGTTATGTTTCTTACAAAGTGTTTTAATCAGCAAATAAGTAAATAACAAGCCTAATAAGAATTAAACAACGCGACTCAAATCCAAATTATATCCTTCCCAACACCTGTCAGTTGCCTCCTCTAACCAGAGACCAAAAAAGAACAAAGCAACATCTAAAAAGGCCGCCGGACCAGGTAGGTTGAAAAGGGAAATATCTAAGAGTATATTTTTTTGTAGTCAATATCGATTTTGACCGGTAAAGAGTTTTGACCGTGACATAGATACAGTCGCAACCAATCTCAGAGATTATGAAGATAATGTCAGACATTGACAATACATAGACAGATTGGACAGAAAACATTCGATACTCGCAGGCTTCCATTATCGGAGAAAGGCTGAATTATTTGTACTGAAATATGTATGGACTGCTTACAAATAAAATATACAATACTTTGTTATTTATTCATGAAAGAAAGACGATGAATTTATTAGCCACAATTCTCGTAGTTAGAGTACTTGTGAGAGTTCGATTGGGTCAGCAGTACACTTGAATACACCGTGTTTTTACACCGAGAAGTAAGTAAGTATTACTTTACACACACATTTGCCTTATCCTTTGGGGATAACAGACGCGATGTGTCATCTTTTAAATTATGTATGTTTTAGTCCGCTATCCGCAGTTCGGAATACTGTCTAGTCCGCTCGATGCTCGAATCAATCATTACAAATTACAAGAAATAACCAATAAAGTCCTTGCCTTTTCCCAACTATTTTGGGGTCAGTTTCCAGTCTAACCGGATGCAGTTTAATACCAGTATTTTACATGGAGCGATTGGAGATCTGACCTTCACAACCCAGTTAATACTGGGTAATACGATACCACTTGGTAACACTGGTTGGCAGAACTTTTGGGCCACTGTAACGACTGTCAAAGATGGATAAATGACAGCCGGGACCAACAACTTAAGGTGCTTTCCTAAGCACGGAGAAAAGTCGGTATGTAAGGTCACCCATCCAGATACAGACCAACCTAGGCAAGCACGGCTTAACCTAAAGATTGGCCCGAGCGGCTGTTATTATTTAGCCACGAGCTCCTCCAACCAATAAGGTAAAAACCTTAAATCAACCTTCATACATCTTTGAACCGAAATACTGGCCAGACATTCATGCGAAGTAGGCACGTAAATCGACCATTTGATTCAAATTTCGAATTTGGGTCCAAAATTCATGGCTGTCTCCACAACGGATTAAATCAACTGCCGTCATTGGTGGAGCCATTTTCGCCGGACATTTGAGGAGTTCGAAAAGTGTTCCATATTCAAATCTGGGAAAACGTATTTTGGTTTGAGCGGTTTTGCTTGGAACTAAACGGTTATGATGATAAGAGACAATTTTACGTGTACATGCATTTGGTGTATTTTGAACTAGAAAAATGTAAAAAAATGTTAGGTATAGGTTATGATGCAACGGAAATCATAGAAAAGTGACTGTGCTATCTGCTATCTACAAATATATCTCCAAATATATCTACGAGGTTGCGGGAATCCGGTGGATGCGAGTCGCAAGGGACTGGTCAATATGGCGACACTTGGGGGAGGCCTATGTCCAACAGTGGACGTCTTTCGGCTGAGATGATGATGATGATATCTACGAATAAACTAAAAAACTACTGGACCGATGAAAAAATCTAGCTAGCTTCATTGTCAGCGAGGAACATAGGCTATATTTTTATCCCCGTACTCCCACGGGAACGGGAACTTCACGGGTTAACCGCGTGATGTCCGCTAGGTGTTGTTGTAAGATTAAGGTCCATGTTCACCAAAAAGATGACGCTCTGATTGTCCACAAACAGCTGTTTAAAACACATTTTTGTATAGGAACATGTCATAGTGACAGCTGTGTTTAGATAATCAGACTGTTATGTTTTAGGTGAACATGGACCTAAAAATACACATATTTAAACTATACTAGACGGTAAGTCTAACCTACTGATCCCAATCATACTTCAATCTACAAAAGTCAGCCGAACGAGTACATAAAGCTAGTGATCGCAGTACCTAAGCTAGTTGGTTACAGTCTAAAAATACTCGACCCTTTCCCTTATAATGAATACTTTAGCGATTGGAAAGCAATGCTGCATACTCGTTGGGTAATACCTAGTTTTACTGACAGTAACATAACGTATTATTAAATACTGCAGTATGGCTTAGGTTTCTTAATATGATTTGTTTGATAAAACAATGTTAAAACTGATATAAGCAAATATCGTCACTAAACTTATTAGTACTGATTGATTTATTATGTATAATTTCTTCCAAAAATTGTGCAAAAAATATATATCTTAATTTCTTTTTTTTGAAACTTACCCAAAAACATGCGTCCGAAAATATCAAACCAGGTTCCAAGCCTAACAAAGTCTTTCATCAACAAATCTGGGTGTCAAATATTCGTACGACTTATGTCATTATGTTTGGTTGACCAAAATGGCATTAGCCAATTCACTCGAGTTTCGACGGAACTGAACTGAACTGCAATATACATTCGCAAATAAAACTACACTCATTATTCGAAAGAAGGTTTAATTCCTCCTCCGTTTTATTTGGTCGGCAAAGTCCTTCACTTACTTGGTCGGCTGATATTATACGCACGGTATAAAACGATTTTCCTACCCCAAGCAGATGTTTCCTACAAACCCCTACATCATTCGAAAAACTGACATTATTCTGCCCCCATTTCACAAATACAGAAAATAACACGAACAAAACATAAATCATCTATATTCCTACCAGGATTGCGCACCACGTGAGCATTTGTGTGACATAACTGGGCGTTCTAGCCCGATCCACCGGATAGCTCATGAATATGAATGCCCCATACAGGCCATTGAGACAGTCTACACGAGCGAATACTAGACAAATAGGGCTTTAAATACCAATTCTAAGCTTGGGGCTATGTAGTTGTAAAAGGTACATGGGTTTATAGAAAGCGGTGACAACGGTCGAAACTAGCCGATTTCATTGATTTGGTGAAATCAATGTATAGAAAGAAAGAAAGAAAGAAAGAAAAATATTTATTTGAAGTCAGTTACTAAAGCACACACAATAATATAAAAAAGATACAAAACAATGAGTAAAACATAGTAGAAATGTGCCGTGTGCCTCACGGCTGCGCCAAAAAGGTCCATTTCTGCATTCATGCCAGACAGGTGATGAAGCCTTTTTTAAACTTTCACGACCAGGTGGCGTACCATGACGTCTTATAGCATGATTGTTTTAATCTTATTCCAGAGTGAGAAAGAGATGGCGCTAGACGTTGTCTGTAGCTCCGTCTCTTTTCCACACTGGAATGACGTTAAAACAATCCTGCTGTAAGACGTCATGGTTACCCCGCTGAACACATGATAAAACAGTCGCTGAAAGGGTCAAGGAACACAGTCATAGCAGCCTGAGTCAAAAATCGACAAAAAACAAGTCTGCTATAGCGGAGAATGTAATAGACTCAGGACCCAACCACTGAATGGAGTTACACAACCCAAAAATTCTTGCCACTGAGAAGCACTATTATAAGAGAATGGTTCGGGAAGCGATTGAGATCAAAGTATCCTTTTCAATCGCGAAGACTTCTTCAGAATCTTTTCGGCTTGGAATCCAGTGATCACTAAATGTACTCGTCAAATGAAATCGCCTCAATATACGGACACTGTTAGTGTAGTGTGCTGTCCTAGTGTGAACTGGCCATATTTAACATTTATGAAGATCAAGTGAGGGTAGTTAAATAAATTGAACGTCGCGGTACCTCCAATACTTCAGTCTCCCCGCGACCACGGCTGGTGCAATCCGGTCGAAACGTCGCTCGGGCTTAAATTAAAGGTAAAGTTTGCGATAAATACCCGTTTCCATATGTTTTATAATCAATGTATTTGCTGACGTTTGGCCGCAAATTGCCTGACGTGAAACAACGACGCAGCCTAGGGTGGATCACGCTTTCCTAGAAGAAACCGAATCACTCAAAACTTGAATAGAACTAGATTATGACTAACTAGCCATATATGACAGGTTCCAAAACTAAAACCCCTAAAATTGTTAACAAAATCCGATTTAAATAGGGAAATAACACTTTCACAAAACAGACAACAGCTAAATTAGACGAAATATTTAAACTCTCTCAAGTAAAATTCGAAAATAAAGTAACTCTTATCAAATTGGCTGCTAAAATTAATTAATTCAATTTATCAAATTTTAAATTAATTGATATTCAAGCGATCTACATAATTGCATTACGCCTTTTTCCTGTAACAAGATCTGAAGGAATCCATTTAGTTATCCATTTCATAATTGAAATTCCCTCACTGTAATTTGATAAGGTGTTAACTAACTTATTTTTGGCAAAATGTTTAGTTTCATGACCACATAAATTTATATAAAATAGGCGGCCATTGTTCTTATAAAACTCTGTTTATTTTCTGACGACTATAATGATACATGAACATAAATTATTTGAGTTCATTAAGGCTCACTTGCACTAAGAATCACTAAATGCGTTTAGTGCTAAAATGTGTTTTAAAACTTTGCTCTACTTCTGTCAATTTGTGTGAAAACGGCAAAGACAGAATTTTAAGTTTTATTAATATTTTAAACGCAAAAGTTTGAGAGAATGAAAGGCTAAACCGATTTGGAAGAAATTGAACACACAGATAGTTTATAACCTGTATTACCACTTAGGATACTTCTTCTCGAGTAACGAGTCCGCGCAGATAAAGTCACAGGCAGATACTAGCGATGTTTAAGTTCCTACACGCATTTTGTTAATTGTAGCGCCAAAGCGTCAGGATAGCCGGTAAAATTCAAATTTTCTCAGGTTTGGTGCAATTTGCAGGCCAGTACTAGGTTGTATGGAATGACTTTTTCAAGGTCAAAATACTTCCTACACTTTATGAACTTGGAGGGTTGTATTGATGATTTTAGTTCTGTAACCACATACGTCTTACAGTCATGAACAATATTTTAACCAACGTACACCAGCATTGGCCTGCAAATTGCAGTAAACGTAAGAAAACTTTGAATTTCGCGGTTTCCCCTGAAGCATCCACCTAAAGCTGCTTCACTCTCTAAAAAATAGTAGGAATAAATTTTCACATATTGTATCAACTTAAAACTATCATAATTTATTTCATTAATCAATTACGTTACATACAATATCTTACCAGGCGTTAATGACTTAATAAGGTAACTACAATAATGGATAAGATACTGGCTAATTGTATACAAGACCTTGCTTAGATTTGCGCAACTAAATTAACTACAATTTATTAGATTGTTCTCCAAGACAGGTGAAAACCTTATTACTGTTCTCAGGTTATTTTCACGTACATTATTCTACTACAATGTTATTATTTCGGTGTATTATTTTGTTCTATTTGTAGGTTTATGATTAGGGAGTTCGAAATAATGTATGATTTTGGGATATTATTTAACCATTCAATCGTTTGATTTGCCGTCACTGTTTTGCCGTGAAAAGTGTCTCACATCTCATTTTCATGACAGTTTAAGACATTATGTGTGTACACCTCTATATAGATGTCAATAAACATAATCTGGCAAAATGGGTATTATTGGTTCCTCCTACACCGAGTGCGAGAGCCGCGCTCCGGACCAAACTAAGCCTCATCTGCTGGAGTGTCCCAGGTGTCCGTTTTCTCATGACGACCTAAATAACGCTTCTGCCGCTGTTATAAACGTGGTCACCTACTGGGCCCAAACCATCTATTATTATAGAAGTACATCGATACGACGAGAAGAAGAAGAAGGTATTCAATTATAAATGCGAAAGATTGTGAGGGTGGATGAATGAATGAACGTTTGTTACTCTTTCACGCAAACTTCTAACCAGGTTTGGATGAATTTTAGTACATATACGTAGATAGTTTATGACCTGGATTAACATAAAGGTAACGGTAGTACAATTCCGTGTGATATTGCCGAACTCCACGCGAATGAAGCTGCGAGCACAAGCAAGTAAAATATAAACGCAACTTACTAGTTAACGTGGTCTTACGATTTTAATATATGATCTGACTAGAATTTTTCCAACTTTCGACTTTTAGTGCAACCGTCCGGACAGACTGGCAGACTTTCCTAATATAATCAGCAATTGAAAACCAAATTTAATATGACGTGAACAGAAAACTCCTTGGTTTTATTGTTTGTTAGACATTCGGACTTTAGTGGTAGATGCGACAAATATTTGCAACTACCACGAGTGAGATGGAAATCATCACCATCATCATTTCAGCCGAAAGACGTCTCCCAAGTGTCACCACATTGACCAGCGGATTCCTGCAACCTTCACCAGGTCATCGGTCCACCTAGTACTTTTCGGTCTTCCAACGCAACGTCTTCCGGTTCACGGTCGTCACTCCAGAACTTTTCGGCCCCATCAACCAGCCGTTCTGCGAGCAGTGTGCACTGCCCACTGCCACTTGAGTTTTGGAATTCGTCGGGCTACGTTGGTAACCTTGGTTTTCTTGCAGATGGGAAAAACCTAGTAAATGTATAATAAATTCATCCATTTTATATCATATTTGAAATTCATTGTGCTCCGTAACTGGTTAAAGCTTTGAAAATTGGGACAGTTTGATTCGTTCTATCTATGCATTCGTTGCTCAGAACATAGAAATGGGACGCTCTTGTCCAGTTTTACGTCATACGCCAAATAATACATACGAGTATGTACCTAGTTTTATTGTCATAGTAAATTATGGTATTCTCTGTGCCCTAGCTTTTACGATTTTTGCTTAGATTTGGGATTGTACATAACGATAATTTATTAAAAGTGGAAGAATGCCTACTAACAGTCAAACCATTTCACGGTAAATCAACTTTAATTTTGTTTAAACTGATTTTGAATACTATCTTTTTTTTTTTTTTTTTTTTATTATCCAATGCAAAGTTTTACATAAATTACTTAAATATATAACCAGCCTACTAAAATCCCCCAACTCTCCCTCAGTTGGTGGCAAGTGATCATCTTGTCGCGCTTGCTTGGATACATGTTATTCATTATTTGCGTAACTAACCGAATGTTTTGCCATAAGGCTTACAATGGAAATCATTGGAATACCTTACAACATTATTTTATCCGGTTTCGGGGGAACCCAAAAAGAGGTTAAAGTTTTTCACACCATTGTCTTTTGCGTTTGTAACTCACCTGTTTGTCGGTCACCTCTAACTTAGTTTAAACCAAAGACAAAACCACCCAGTATCCCTATGGTCCAATTATAACTTATTCTCTAAGTTAGCATACTCTTAAGCGATGCAATGCATATACAATGCAGTCTCTAAGCTCACCACTATGCATAACTTGAGAGCAAACTTCCCTTTAAAGTATATTCTAGAATCTAGTTTGATGCTTAGATCCCGTCTGCGAGGAGAAATGTTTCTCTAGCGGTGGTTGGGTGAATAAGTTTTGCACCGGGTGTTGTGGCGAGAGTTGAGGACTGGCCTCTACTGTATTGGTAAAATGGGCTAAGTTGTCGCAACGACTTTGATAGTTTTGGAAAATATTTAGGTTGCTTGAACGATATCTCAATACTGTTACTGGTAGCCTGTATCATCCCACTACTGGGCCTCTACCCACGACCTCCAAATCTATCTATCCTGGGCCAACGTGGACCACTGCTCGTTGGTTCTGTCCATCTCATCCCATCATTTCCTGCGAGGCCTACCGCGACATCTCAATAGGTAAATTAAGTTAACATTAAATGATATGCATAACACGTAGTTTTAATGCCGCAAAAAAGATCCAGGCCTGCATGCAAAAGGCTTTATGTGTATATTTTAAAGCCATAGTCTATTTAAGACAATGTTATTATGTGTAAGAACAATACACTACAATAGCATGTCATAAACAGCGAGATTGTTTTCTAACTACAATGAATAGGTGCTTAGTTTAGACGTAACTGACTTAAGTATTGTTATAACAGTGTGGTAGAAACCACACATCCACCAGTTATGTTAAACTCACGTGTAACTCATTTTGTTTTTTTGGTAGGAGTGGGAAATCCCCGCGGACTCCTCGACTACCTCACAGGTTGTGAGACAGTCAAGGTACTCGTAGTACTGGACTCGAACCGGCTGAAACCACACTCCTGCCCCACCAGTGTCCCTCTGACATGGGAATGAGAGCCCTTGTGTACAAAATTTTTGAACTTATTTTGCGACAGATTTTTAAAAGGCCGAAGAAACCAAGCATAAAATTTTAGACAATGTGTTTATTAATACTGTATGATTCTAATTCCATTTTTACTATTTATTATCTTTATTTTCTTTACCCTTACATACCGAGTTTAATCCGTGCCTCGGAAAGCACGTTAAGCTGGTGGTCCCGGCTGTCATTTGTCCATCTTTGACAGTCGTTACAGTGGTCCAAGAAGTCTGACACCAGTCTTACCAAGTGGTATCGTATTTCCCAGTATTAACTGGGTTGTGGAGGTCAGATAGGCAGTCGCTCCATGTAAAATACAGCTGCATCCGGTTAGACTGGAAGCCGACCCCAACATAGTTGAGAAAAGGCTAGGCAGATGATGATGATTATCTTTATTTTCAAGGTACTGTTTATCTAAAATTTTATTATTATAGCCTTTTTTGTACTAATTAAAATATTTAATAATTTTATAAATGATTCTTTCCTATTTTAATTTTCTACAATTTCACTTGTCTTTAAGTATTTTCCCCTAATATTTAGCCCACATAATCTTGATTTAATTAACATTGTTTCGAATTACTGGTTTTGTGTTCATGATCTTTATATACTTACTTAATATATATTTGTATATCATTTTTTTAAAACCAAATTAATATTCAAATTCGAAGACAAACACGAACGATTTACGACCAATTTGACACAACTTGTCGATTCCACTAGAGTTGACTCACACAGACTAGCATAATCCTAGCCACTTTCTCACGAAAGTGACTGACACGTGTAACCATTAACCGGGTGTAAATCCAGACACGGGGCTACTACTGAGTAATTCTTAATATGAAAAACCCAATAACATTTTTTCCACCCTGATAATCGAACCCAAGACCTCAAACTTAGCACCAGTCGGCCAATGAGATACCACATAAAAAAACATTGCAAACATTAAATAAAATACTGAAAAAACACAAATACAACAAGCGAATCACTTAAAAAATAAAATGTACATTTTCAACACCAATATTTTGAAAGCGAACGAGACTAGACGCCCCGCCCGCCATAATAATAAGTGTCTTCTTAACAATTTGACAGATGTCAAAATGCTTTTGCTCGGGCACAAGAAATGTCACAGACTGCCAGCATTTTGAGGTTTCGTGCTTCCAAATTATTGTTTAACCGTTTTAAATGATTGAACATGATTTTAGTAAGGGGTTTACAAATAAATGTTTTATTAGGCTTCTTCGTTTCATATGTTTTTGTTGATTTATTATGACATCGGTTGACAGAAAAGGGATTGGTGATACATTTCTGGTTCATACATAAGTAAATAAGGTTTTGTGTTCGGTTTATTAAATGAATATTTAGTATTGTAACTGAAACTCGATTAGAAGACTAAATTTTGGTGAGCATAGCCCTGAGTTCGATTTCCGGGCTGGGAAAACCGTTATTGGATTTTTCCACCAAGATATTCTCAAAAGCAGCCACGCAGTATAATTTAGTGCACTGTTTGTGGCAATTGGCTCCAATTATTTGGGACCTTAACGTAACAGCAAAATGTGGGCGTACTTGTAAGTCCACTTCTGCCTTACCGTGCACGGATTACAGGCGTCAGATTATGTTATGTTATACATTTTAAAATGTGTTTATTTTACGAATTGAATATGAGTTTCACAGCGGTACTCTGAACCGCTGTGAAACTGCCGGGTAAAATCTTCCTTATAACGATTTTCGGTGATTAAATCGCCACCCCGTCTCCGAATAAGATGCAGAAAAACTAACCCAAATATAAGAAAGGTTCAACAGTAATTCTGGCTATCTTCAAAAATCCATTGTACCCATACTGAAAATTCTTCATAACAGGCATTTGAAATCAAACGTATTTTATTTAAATTAATTCCCGATAGGGACCGAAGTTTTGCACGAGTTTGGGAATGTTCGGCTAATCCTCCTGAGGGAACCCGACGATAGGTGTCGCTGTACTGTTTGAGCAAGCTTTGAACCGACGACACAATATAGGATTGGATGGCGCTATTTTATTGTTTGTTTTGTCTGTTGGGAGTTTCCGCAAACGTGTTTGCGCCTTTGCACCTTTGCCGTATGTCACGATGTGCCAGAGGTATTTGAGTAACTTCCATATTGAGCATTACTTCTTTTTCGTGTGGTTAATGCTTTTATTTTTTTTTCGATGTGGAAATTCTCAATGGATGTCCTCCACCCTGGGGAGAGCCGAGGGGTCTGTCAGACTCATACTGACTAAAACCGCACCGGTGTTCCCTCGCACACTTGCTTTGGGGGGCTGCGGGTTCTAATGCGATTTCCGTTGCCCCGGACTAGTGCCGGCCCGCTTAACCTGCGGGCCTCGTCCCGGGGGGACGATTAAACAAAGAGATGCCAGCATAAAGGGAGGGGCCCGCAAGGGCCGAAGCCTGCCAGGGTTGCGGGACTGTTCGAAAGAGATACCTTGGCTCCGGAACGTAAAGGGCGAGGAAGGAACATGGATGGGTTTTAGTCAGTAAAAGTCTGACACTCCCTCCCGCTCCACCCAGAGTGGGAGAAGCCATTTGATGATTTCCAATCCGAAATAAAAAGGAAAAGCATGCTGGATTCTTCACGATGTTTTCATTTCTATTGATCACCGACTCGACCAAAGATCAACGACTTGACTGTCCGACGGTTATATCACTAGGCCATTATTAATGGTTTTGACATGATGAAGGGTGATTTGACATTTTTATTATTATTACCAAAAACAAACAATTGTAATTATGTACTAACACTAGCGTTTATGATGTGTATGTAATGTATCAACTAACAAATGGATTTAATGATCTGTTCAATAAATGATTTGATTTGAAATACTACTTATGAACGATGCACGTTAAACCGAGCCGGGTCCGAACCGAGTGTCAGCCATAGCACAATCCAATGTCCGTTGCTCGGTAGTGGCTCGGCGTGAGTGTGTCCATACAAAATTGCACGGCCGACACTCGGCTCGGACCCGACACGCACGCATACTCTAGCTTGACTGGTACGGTTTCATATTAAGAGCGGAAAATTCAGAAGAAACGAAAAAGAAAATCGAAAAAAGGAAGAAATCCCAACAAAGCATGGGGTTTAACATTTTCACAACCGGCAGGTGAAAGGCTAGCAGTGGTGCCCATTCTGTTGTGTACAAACTAAACTTAATTTAGGTTATTGCTATCTTTTACTAAAAGGCAGTGCGAGAAAAGAACAGCTATAGCTATGAACTGAGTTAGAGATGTCAAACTAGTTTATGCCTTGCGCATCACCGTGTTTTTAGGCGACATGTTTTTACGTGCACCCTTCATTTGTATGGAAATATTAGTTCCAATTAAATTTGACAGCTCTAAATTACGTCCTGACGGACGTAATTTAGAGCTGTCAAATTTGTCTTTCTCGTTTTATTAGAAAAAAAAGATAGCAATAGCCTTAATTAAGTTTAGTTTGTGCACAACATTATTTGTATGGAAATATTAGTTCCAATTAAATTTGACAGCTCTAAATTACGTCCGTCTCTATCGTTTTAGTTTGTTCGTAGGTTTAGTTTGTGCACAACAGAATCAACACCAATGTCTGGCAGCTTATAAATATTTCTAAAATAATCAAAACGAAATAAAAACAGAAAACCCCAGTTTCGTTTCGATTTTACAAAATAAGGGTTCCTTGAGATCACTGTCTTGAATAAACAATCTCAGATCTATATTCGATCAGACTATCCTTAGGGGATATTCTACGTCTAGACGAATTTGTTTTTTTTTTTAAGTCAAGTGTTGACGTCCATTCTGAATTTGTTTTTTTTTTTTAATACAACTTTGACGGGTTCTCACGAAGTTTTGTTTATTTTGAATTCACTTAACAGGGTTTGCTCTTCAGCTTAGGTATTTGCGTTGAAAATCTTCGTGAATACTTGATTTTTTTAAGGCATTGTTTTTATTATTCGTGAAACGGCGTTAAATGAAACAATAAAGGATTGTAAATGTATTTCCGTTAAATATGAAATTCGACGCAGACATTAAGAGTTTATGCGCGTGTGCTCAAGGATGCGCCCTATTGTTGCTCGATTTTGTTCTAAATACAATATTGAGACAGTCCTTTATTCAGTGACATCATTTTATACACTTGGTGAGCTATGGGCTAGCTCGCCGTCCGTCCGTTTTACGAGTATGACGACCGGCCGTGTCGACAGCGCGTTCGTATTCCACGCGCGCCTCAAAGAGATGTCAGCAACAAGGAAAGTGCCCGCATGAGCCGAAACCTGCCGGGGCTGCGAGACTGTTCGAAAGAGATACAGTGGCTCCGGAAAAAAAGGCGAGGAAAGAACATAGATGGGTTTTAGTCAGTACTAGTCTGACACCCTCCCGCTCCGCCCAGAGAGGGAAAAAAGAGTAGAACTGAAAAGTAAGTAATCCAAAATAACCTTTATCTTAATTGTATTAGTCTAATTTTGACTAGCCGTTCTATGAAAGCGTTCGGTGACGATAGCGCGAGTTCCATGATTTTTGTTCACCCAAAAAGTGCTCAACGCGCCTAGAGAAGTTTTCACTTCATAAATGATCACACTCAAACCACTAACTTGCTTCTTTTAACATTTACATTACAGCTTCAAACCACGACGTCACTAACCACTTACAAGAGTACAATGAGAACAACGTCGCCGCCATTTTGTTACGTCACCAACTCACCACGAACCAGGTGTAGACTTTTATTGAGACAAATGGCTCCGATCTGCAACGCGACGCTTAGCACAACTTTGTCAGTTAAAGCGGTTTTGCTTCTTCTGAATATTTAACACTCTTTGATGGGTGTTTCAATGTTGGCTGTAAATTCGATGAGCAACATTGTTGACAGCAATATAAGTAGTAAGTTGCCGATGAAGCCTCTTTACTTAGAATTAGTAAAAGTAGGCTTGAATACATACCAATATATTCAAGCCATGAAACTTTTTTCGAAAACTTTTTGAAATAATTGTGAGGTCTTTGAAGGGAAAAATATACAAACGGTTAGGTACACTAAAACTCTCTCTTATACTATCTCTTTGCTAAAATTGCTTTAAAATTTTCATTTTTTAATTATTCGTCTTTCATGCAGGACAGTTAATGAGTGAATGCCTTTCAGTTTAAAGTACACTTAGGTTTGTATCGGTTCGCAGCGCATAAAACTTAACCTTATCCGCTGGGCCACAAGATACACTATCAAGCAAAAACAAAGTAAGCACTATAATCTTCATCATTCCCCGGACCTTATTCCAATTTGTTTAGAGTAATCTTCTTCTTCTATACTACTTGTCATTTCAGCTGTCAACTACTTTCTAGCCATAGCATCCTTCACACAGTTCATCCATCGTTTCTTTGTTCTACCTCTTCTCTAATAGCCAGTATTAAAGAGCTGGAAATATATAAGCTTATTAAAGACGTCTGTTCTATAGAGGAAATTGACCAAAGAAGTCCGTGATACTCTTTACAGATTAAAAAGGCCTCAACTCAGCTAATGGGACTGGTAAAATAAGTTGAATATGGAATATGGTGAAAGAAAGTACTGGAGTGGACACCACGGACGGAACAGAAGAATGTGGGAAGGCAACCAACTAGGTAGACAGACGATTCATCAAAGTCACCGGAAATAACTGGATAGCCATGACACATAAAACCGCCAAAAGTGGAGAGATTTGGAAAAGACCTTACACCCAGCATTGGCCAAAGATTGAAGAAGAAAGTATTTAACAGCTAGTGGCACTTCCAATTTGAAAGAACTTATTATATAGATCTAGCACTGAAGAAAATGAAGGTACAAAAACATTCCACCTAGAAAACCGATATCTACCTACTAGGCTAGGAAAACAAGAGCGAGGACTCTTGAAAGTCCTCCCATAACAAAAATATACCATCATTTTCTCAGCCAATGCTTCGAGTACTCTCTCTAATATTTTTCTACTTACTCCTAGACCAAAATCTCAACATTGTTTTTTTAATATCCAGTGCTCAAATAAAAATATAAGTACTAGGATATTGCTTGGCAAGTCAGCAAATATTGGAAGGAGCCAAATACTTGGAAACTGAAGACAAATCTGGGTTAGCTTTGAATGGGTGATACGTACTGAAACTGGAGATAGCGTGTTTGATTCGAAATATGAGCGGTTGAAGAGAGTCGTAGGTGTAAAAATACGAGAACTTTGTTGGCATATAGGTAAAAATAGTAGTCATTCTAGAGAAAACGAATTGTGTGAAATGCTAACCTTGGTTGTTTATGTTTTGGGTTTGCTATGGTCGTTTATGTTTTTCACACACAAGGGTTTCTGCGAGGCGTTGCAATTCTGAGCGACCGTTCATACAGCACTTTTCTGTAGGATATTATATCGTAAAGCACAATCCACACCACCGCCAGCTAACGAGCAAGTGAACGAACTTGGCGAGCATCGGTTTTCCTCTTTTCGTACTTTGATCACACGTCAACCTACCATTGCTGTAAAAAAAACATGGGCGGTCTTTGGGGACAGCCGATAGAAGTTAAAACTACAAATAAAACGTACGTGACGGTCACGCGAGTTCCATTTTTTTGTTCACTCAAAAAGTACTCAACGCGCCTGTAGAAGTTTTCAGTTCAAAAATGCCAATGAAATTGCCATGCGATCCCAGAATCATGCAGTTAAGTAACATACAGGGTCACAGGCAGTTTTAGTACTAAAACTCCGAATGACGCATTACAGCTATGTCAGCTATTTAACTGCATACAGCTCTTAGCCTCATCGAAACTAGCAGCACGAGCAAAATGACAAGCTATTAAGCTAACAGTGGCAGCACATGGTGTAATGCTACCAAATTCGCAAAGTTCGGCCGTTTTATTATATTGGGATGCACGTTTCAGGGGGTCTAAAATCGAAGCTTTAGCAGAACATAAAATTTAAAAATTCTTAAAATGGAAATTAGTATAAAGTCCATTTTAAAAATTTAATTTTTTTACAGTGATGCATACAATGTACTGCTAAAGCTTCCATTTTAGGCCCGCTGATCCAATTTCACTTTCCACTGCTCACTTACTTGAAGTTAGAATACTAAAATAAATAATCTATTAATTTCAATCTATTTATTTTAGAATTATAAAAAATGTTATTAATTGAAGCACAAAAACGGTTCTGAAATTAATTTCAATAATGAAGATAGTTTTAATTTTTAAATGTAAATCTCTTTGCTACAATTGCTTTTTAATTTTCATTTATTCGTCATTCATACAGGAGAGTGAATGACTTTTATTTCTGAATGTAACTTTAAGGTCCTTAATGTCTTTCAGTTTAAAGCACACTTAGGTCTGTATCGATTCGCAGCGCATAAAACTTAACCTTATCCGCTGGACCACAAGATAGACTATCAAGCAACAAGCATATTGCGATAGAAACAGCGATGAAAACAAATAAAAAAAAATTGTAACAGCAAGCCTCGAGTCACCGCGATGTGACGGTACTCAAACGAAGAAATAAATTGACCCGAGCGTATCGCTTGTCAAAAGTTGCGTCATCTGAGGTCGTGATAGTAGCTTTCACAGTTTACAACTAAATTAACACTGTCGCTTACGGGATAACTTCCGTGATTTTGCATTACAATAATTGAAAATAATTAAAGATATTCCGTAAGTGCCGTGATTGTAAGTTTTGTAGTGGTCATTTACATAAAGTGTATGAAACAAACATATGATAATGTTTGCAATGCGGTGGCCCCCTCATCAAACTGAATCATGAAGACATCGAAATCGAAAACCAATTAACTAATGTAGATGTATGCCCAAATTCAACATTTCCCCACAACCCGGTAACCAATCCAAATAACTGCAGCTTGCAACTGGGACTCGTTTAGTTCGCTCGCTCCGCTTCCTTCGCTCCACGCATCACTGCTCCGCTCCGTTCCGCTCAACCACAGCTCTATTTGCAGCTACGGATTAATTTGTTGCTCGCTCTCTTATTGGTTGTTTCGACAACTCGAAGTCTTGAACTGAACTGAGACATGTTCCAGTCCCGGAGGAGTTAAAGTTGGAGTCTATGTGCAGTTGAGTCATTGAACTTGTGATTAATCATTGTCAACGTAACGAAAAAGGTCACAGTTTTTTCAAATGATTCTTCACACCTGTAATCCCTGAAAGTTAAGGCAGATCTTTGCCATCATTAGATTGTGAGGGGCTCGAATATTACTTTTTAATCATCATACATTTTCAAAGCTGAGAGCCCAAGAGGACTAGTACACATTTCTCACATAATCAAAATCATTCAAAAGTAATAGTTACATTCGAACTTTATCAAAAATTAAAAAAAAAAACACGAATTAAACATATCGTAAAGATTCATAAAAACTAATCAATTAGGTACTCGTAAAATGAACATCTTGAATCATTTTAATTTCAGACGAAGCGGACAGTATCTCCTAGAGAGTGAATTTCCAAGATAGAAGGCCGCCATTTTGCTATAACTCGATAGTTCTCTGAATTAAACTGAATGTAACTCGATCTATTGAAGAGAACTGCAGAGGGAACGATTAAATTTTGATTGACTATTGAAAGGTTGACATTTGGCAGTGTTCTAGCTATACCTTATTGGATATTCTGTAATTGTGTGTTAAGGTTATTTGATAAGACATGTCAAAGGTTTCGAACAATAACACGATCACCACATTTAGTTTTAACTAACAATTCATAGTTTTAGTAATAACTAGCTTCTGCCCGCTACTTGGTTCGCGTTAAGTTTTGATATCGCAACGCCTGCTCAACGGAACCTTTTTTCCCGCTTGCAACATTTCTTATTGCTGCTCCGCTCCTATTGGTCATAGCGTGATGTTATATACTCTATAGCCTTCCTTGATAAATGGACTATCCAACGCAAAAATAATTTTTAAATTAAATTTAATTAAATTCCTGAGATTAGCGCGTTCAACCAAACAAACAAACAAACTCTTCTGCTTTATGATATTAGTATAGATTTGCAACTGAATCTTTTCGATTGACTGCCTCGTCAATCTAGTGGTCGTAAGCGTGACTACTGAGCATGAGTTGATCTGGGATTCGATTTCAAGGCCGTGCAAAATTTTATTGGGTTTTTTTTTTCTGGAATTTCTCAGTAACTGTCTGAGTTGACTCTGATTTGTTACATGAGTATTTAATGGCATGTAACATGAACCCAACTCATTTATTTTTTGCTAGACAGATAGATAGATACTAGGTACTAAAGTAGGGCCAGACACTTCAGCAAAATGTAACAACGAAACAATTGTAATGGCTGGAATAAAATATTATTTCTTTTTTGAAGTTAGAATTGCACATTTACTTAACATTTTTCAATTACAATTACATATTTATTGTAATAATGGCAAAAAAGCTAACCTTTCCTTAGGACCGACAGTTGTCAAATGTGATCTATTAAATTGGCCCCACATTAAATAATATCTAGTAGTATCTATCTGTCGAGCTCTTTAAAGGGTATAAAACACCTCTTAACGAAGTCGAAAAGCACTTGCTTTCAAAATCAAAATCAAAATCAAAATCAAAGCATTTATTTCAAGTAGGCCAGTTACAGGCACTTTTGAATTGTCGAAACAAAAATGAACATTTAAAGTAGCTACAGTCCCAGTCACAAGACATAAAAACTGTGAAAGTACTGTAGTTGCCCATTCCCTAGCGTAGATCTCTATGGAGAAGAACGGGCAAGAAACTCCATGGACACTCTTTTAAATCAAAATATTGTTACAAAATCTTGGTTACATCATTCATGTTGAGATGGTATATTATGTGAGAACAATGTAGCAAGATGTGCACGTTAAAAGTGTCCATAGCAAAACAAAAATAAAATACAACTCAAAAACAAAATAATTCAAATAAACCATGGCGACTAAGAGATGACCAGTCACAACTGACAGCGCCCGTTCACGAACATGACGCATGGATCAGCACCATTCAGCTCAACCATTTTGAAGGGAACTAAATGGTCCGACACACGCGCCACCATCAGCGAGACATTTGAGTGAGCATGACATACTCTCAACCGCCAGGGCACATTCAAGTCAAGAACTGCCGTAGGTTTCCAGTGAATGATAGCTTACTAGTACATGGTACTCACACAATATGGGCTATGCGATTATATAATACTAACATTGAATCTATACAATGCAAAGATAAGTTTGTACAATCTTCAGCAGCTCCAACAATACCATTTAATGCTATCAATTTTTGCGCCCCTGTCCATGTGGAGCAGGACCAGCATTAATCCAAGCATTTTTATCAGCGATATAATCGCTCAACTTGTAATATGCTTGTTTACATAGTGTGCGTTTAACGCATGTTTTAAATTTCGTCTCATTCAGTTCAAGAATACTTTGTGGAATTTTATTATAGCATCTCAAACAGTACCCCATGAAAGATGAGTCTACTTTAGCGAGTCTAAAGCCTGGCTGAACTAGTTGGTCCCTATTTCTAGTACTGTAATTGTGTCTGTCACCTCTTTTACCAAAAAGATGCAGTTTTTTTCTGACGTACATTATGTTTTCGTAGATGTATTGGCAATGAACCGTCATGATGCCAATATCCTTAAAAAGTTCCCTTAGAGAATCGCGCCTACGAAGATTATATATGGCTTTGATGGCTCTTTTCTGCAGAATAAATATAGACTCAATATCAGCAGCCCGTCCCCATAGCAAAATACCGTAAGACATTATACTATGGAAGTAACTAAAATAGACCAGTCTAGCGGTATCTACATCAGTGAATTGACGGATTTTTCTAATGGCATATGCTGCTGAACTTAAGCGCCCCGCAAGCGATGTTAAATGAGAACCCCATTGTAGCCTTGAATCAAGCGTAAGCCCCAGGAAAACAGTTTTATCTACGAATTCGAGTTTCTCTTTATTCAATATTATCTCACAATCACTACTTTTAACATTCGGTAATGAAAATCTTATGCATTTAGTTTTCTTTTCATTCAATACCAAATTGTTTACTGTGAACCAATTTTGTACCTGAAGTAGGGCATTATTCACTTCATCTAGATTTTGGGCCCGTCTATTTATCTTAAAAATTAGGGAAGTGTCATCAGCAAATAGCACCATATTTTGTGGTTGGTTTTTCAATAAATAGGGTAGATCATTTATATAGACTAGAAAAAGGAAAGGACCCAATATTGAGCCTTGCGGAACCCCCATTTTTACTTTCAAACCCTGTGAATTGACACCATTTATTTGAACATGTTGTTTTCTATCACTCAAATAAGATTTTACCAGGCTAAGTGCAAGTTTACCTAGTCCGTAATGCTCCAGTTTCAAAAGTAATGTGTCGTGATTTACGCAGTCAAAAGCTTTGGAGAGGTCACAGAAAATTCCTATTGCGTCTTGGGAATCTTCCCACGCAGCAAAAACGTGCTTTAATAAGGTTACACCGGCGTCAGTTGTACAACGACCCTTGGTGAAACCATACTGTTGATCATGTAAGATTCTGTTGGTGTTAAAATGATAGAGCATTTGATTAAGCATTACTTTTTCAAAAACCTTGCTAAAAACTGGTAACACGGATACAGGTCTATAATTATTGGCATCTTTACTGTCCCCGGATTTGAAAAGAGGTATGACTTTACTGTATTTCATTAAATCAGGGAACACTCCTTGGTCTACACATGAATTAAAAATTAAAGCTAAGTACGGGGCTATGGTCTCAAGTATAGATGTACAAACTTTGATAGACATTCCCCATAGATCTTCGGTCAGTTTGATTTTAATTTGCCGGAAAGCTTTAATAACTGTCATAGGGTTAATGTGTTTAAATTTAAATTCAGCCAGGCAGCCAGATACATTCGCCTTTAATAAGCCAATTGAGTTTTCAGGTGAGGAATTAAGGGCCTCCGTAGTTTTTATTGGTATATCGGTAAAGAAATTTACAAATTCTTGAGCTACTTCCTGATTAGAGCTTTTAGAACCACATTCTGTATCTAATGTATAGCTATTATTACGTATTTTCTTTCTGTTAGTCTCGTTATTTATGACTTTCCAAACGGTCTTTATTTTATTTTCTGCTGTTTTGATCTTGTTGCTAATGTGCAGGGCTTTAGCAACCTTGCAAGTATTTCTAAAAATCTTTGAATACTTAGAAACATACTTGCTAAAAGTTTCTGTGTTTATAAAAGTCTTAAGGCTGTAAAGCTCAAATAGCCTTTCCCTACTTTTTCTGATACGTCTAGTTGCCCAATCACTAAATATAAATTTAGGGCAAATACTCTTTGTCTTCTTTTCAAAAGTTTTGTTGAATTCCGTGTGAACTAATGAAAAGAAACGGTCATACAATTGATTTATATTAATATCCTCTTGGCTCATTTCACTTAACTTGTTCTGTAGGGAAATATTAAACCTATTTAATTTGCAAGAAGTTATAGGTCTATATTTAATCTGAACATTTTGTATTGGAGTTTTACACCTAAAAGTTACAGTTTGTCCGCTATGGTCAGACGGCAAACAATTCACTATGGCTTTATCTAAATAATCACAATTGCAGAAAACATTATCTATACAAGTAGCAGAAGATGATGTTACTCTAGTAGGTTCTATAAAAGTGTTGGTCAAGTCAAATGACTTAAAAAGATTTAATAACCGACTGCTATTTGGATTCTCTTCTAAAATATTGATATTGAAATCACCACAAATAATTGTAGACTTATTACTGGCTGCAAGTTTTGCCAGGACATCTTCCATTATTGATTCGAATAAGGAAAAGTTTTGATAGTTTGGGGGTCTGTACACACACACAACTACATGCTTATCTAGCTCAACACAGGACAGTTCGACGCAATGTTCAACCGAGAGACCTACTATGTCATTACGTTGCTTATATTTAAAACTATTTTTTATTAATATTAGGGAACCTCCACGAAGCATAGTTTTACGGTTAAAGCAGCTACCCACCATAAAGTTCTCATAATTAATAAGCATTTGGTAATCCTTTAGCCAATGTTCAGTAAAACAAATAATGTCAAACTTACTACTTTCTAAAAACAATTCAATTTCTAATAATTTGGAAGAAATGCCTTGGATATTTTGGTGGAATAATTTTAAGGTGTTCTGCTGAGGCCCTTTTTTACTAACTAGTTGAGTGCAAGAAGATACCTTGGTGTTGGTAGGATTAACAATAATATTGTTAATGGTACCTTCTGTTGTCTCACTTTCTAGTTTAAATTAATATATGGAGTGAGGCCGGAGACTCCCGTGCCATCCTCTGACAACAAGACCCTATCACTAATAAACCCTAATTGAGAATTTTCCACGGTGACAGATGGATCCTCTCCAGTACAATGTGTGTAAACATTTATAGCACTAGTGCTATATTCATTCGTGCCAGTCACCTGAACATTAGTAGAATTACTAATTGTCGATGTATTAATAATATAACTAAACTTAGACATACTATTTATGTCTGTGTGAATACTATAAGATAATAGCCGAGCTATTTTGTGTCTACATACAATAGGTAGATACACCTTACCCCGTGTCGACTTTAGTTTACCAACAATAGTGTTGATATCCAGATATATAAGTCTGTCACTATAGTGACCTACTAGAAAATGAATATGGTTATTTAACATATGTATATAATTGTTTTTCCTATTACCCAAATTTTCAAAATAGGGAAAAGCACACAATATGATTTTACTACATTTTAACTTTAACAACTCGGATACACAGTCAGTGATATCTTCCTTTTTAATCTTAGAACTATTGCCTACACATATAGTTATGGTGGTACTAGGATCACAAACGGTTTTTGTCGCAGATGCCATAACCTGTTTGTAGGTAGACCCTGGCATACAATTGTTTTGAGTACAATAATTCAGGTTATTACTAATTAATTTACCTAGCCCCTTACCTATATTGTCAGAGAACATAACTGAAAGATTACAATCATGATTATTATGAGAAATAAAATTACCACTCTCAGGCAGACTATCATGTGTAAAATTATTTGATTGTCGGTTCGGTAAACTGTCCTGAGACAAATTCTCAACCTGGGATGGGTCCTCCATTACCTCAGGCTGGATATTGTCATGGTTGGTAACCGTCTGACAACTACATTGACCCATTACCAACTCATTTGCTGCAAAAACATGTTCCCTAATTTGGTTCTGAGATATCATATACCTACTAGAAAGGGAACTTAGTGAATCCTGAAGTACCTGTATTTCAGACTGTAATTGCTGAGTATCAATTTGATAAATTTTTACACTGTCTTCCAATTTTATTTGATAGTTGTTTAACTTATTTACTAAATCAACACGCTCTTTCCTCAGTGGAATATATTTGGAAAAGCGTTTTTGTTGTTTCCTAAATAGATTACATTTTTTTATTATTCTATTCAACTTAGCATATTTTTTTAATTTGTTTTTGCTAACTGAATAATTTTCTTTCATTAATGAATCTTCTGTCAGATCAATAGTTATTAAGGAAGGGGGGTTTAAATTATTATTATTGTTTAATAATTCATTATATAAGAGGTTTGTTTCTTTAGCTTGTGAACATGCTCTTTCTTTCTGTAACTTTATTATACAACTATTGGCATGAATTAACTTATCTTCTAAGTCCCTAATTTTAAATAAAGCCTGCTCATATAAATCACTACAATTACTGAAACCATCCGTGACCACCTTCAGTTGATCCCGTTCATCCACAACGTCCAAGTATTGCTGATGAAGGTCTACTAGCTCCCGTTTTAAGCTGGAGTTTTTGCCGTTAATCTTATCGACTTCCACCTCACTCTCTTCTCTCTCCTGTAACAGTTGTTGGACTTGGAGGTTTGATTCTTTAAGTTCTTGGAGGGCCGTTCTCAATTTTAACTCCATATCCAGAGCAGTAGCCTTACGGGTCATCACAGGCATGGTTTAAGGATGGGTTACTGAAAATTAGAAATAAAGAAACGGTGAGAACTAATAGAATAGACTAATAAAATAAAGTTAGCAATGAGAGGGGAAAAAATAAAAAAATAATAAATGACAAGAAAGAGCCTTTAGTTATGTAATGAATGAGGTTTAGTATATAATAGCTTTAAAAGTTTATCCAATTTAATGTGTCAAATTGAAATGAGTGTTCAATTTCAATGGTTTTATTGTCTTAGGGATTTACTTTTACTTGTGTGGGTAGGTTGCTTACAAGAAAATTTAAACTTATCTTAAGAAATTACTTAATTAAAGTTAATAATGCACAATAAATGATCATAAACGATATATTTATGAATTTGTATTGAAAAGATCGATTTGAAAATAAAAACAAAGTACTTAATGGAATTATTGTCTTTGTTGTTTTATGACCGGTTCTCAACAAAGAGATTTGTAACCAGTGCAGGGTAATGATTCAGCAAAAATAAACATACTAGAAATTGGCATGGATGTGCTAGAGAGTTAAAGTGACGATTGTGTGCTATTATTAAATAAAAGTAGACAATACTTCCCCCGAATAATCCGTTTAAGTTCGTAGTTAGAACGTCAGCTGTTGTTTCTAGGTTACCGGTGTCGTTGTATTACCGAAAACTTTATCAATTTTCAGGATAACAATTTTCCTGAGTATTTACGCATTTATGATACGTATTTATACATTATTACACATTACTATAACATAATTACTAATTAAATTTCAACTACTTTCTCCGTCATTCCGATCATTTTTTTGTTCTACAGCATACCTGGGAACCTTCTAGTTACGGAGATATTGGGGGTCAAAATTCCAACTTTATGACAAGTTTTTTTTAAATACATGTTTTGTGTAAGGTTTTTACTGTTACTTAGTTTGATGTACAGAACGCTTGGTCGACGGCTTCGTGATGAGGTGGTTTACACCCTGTATATTGGGTAAAGGACATAATGTTATGTGTGTATTTAAATAAACCGTTTCAGCATTTATTAGGCTAACAAACATCTAAAAGGATACATTACAATAATACTCGTTTGTGAGCGATCGACCTATCTCCCAAAATAAAAAGCCTATTTTTCTAACACGGAAATCGAACCCGGCACCAATTCGAGTAGCTCGCCACTAAACAAATGGAGCGTTCAAACCAAAGATTATAGAAACAAGTTAGATACGTTACTGAAAGATTTATTCTTCGTTTGCTAAATGTCTTAAGTACATTAAAAAATCCCGTGTCGTCTCAAACTATATTATTATGCTTCCTTTGTCCCAAAAAACCAATTTAAAATATGTTTTATTATTATTTTATTCCCACTTCATACTTTTTATGGTTCCGTAGTCAACTAGGAACCCTTATAGTTTCGCCATGTCTGTCTGTCCGTCTGTCCGTCCTCGCTTAATCTCTATGACAGTTAGCACTAGAAAGCTGAAATTTGGTACCAATATGTGTATCAATCACGCCGACAAAGTGGTAAAATAAAAATTGAAAAAAAAATGTTTTATTAGGGTGTAAAAAAAAAATCACTTCCCACTTTACATATAGGGGGGCTCTATATGTAAAGTCGGAAGTGATTTTTTTTTTATTTCAACCCTAACGTGTGATATATTGTTGGAAAGGTATTTAAAAATGAATAGGGGTTTACTCTAGTATTTTTTTGATAATGTCAATAATTTCGGAAATAATCGCTCCAAAAGTAAAAAAACAATGTGTTTAACCCCAGTGGTGGTAGATGCGACAAATAGTTGCAACTGCCACCAGTGGTGGCGGACCAGTGGTGGTAGCCGGGAATAAAGGTAACTTTTGAACCATAAGTTTAGAAAATATGAAAAAAAAATCTGAAAAGTAGAACTTTATAAGGACTTTCTAGGAAAATTATTTTGAACTTGGATGGAAACAAGTTTTTGTAGGTACAAAAAAGACAAAAAGTTGTACAAAATAATCTCTGGACTAAGTTTATAGTATAATCGTATATGCAAGCATTTTTTTAACTTCGTTTACATTATCCTGAACGTATCTTTTTTCAAACAAATAAATAATTATTGAAATCGGATTGGATTGAACACTTATTGTGACGGACGGGAAACTACGGAACCCTACACTGAGCGTGGCCCGACACGCTCTTGGCCGGTTTTTTTATATTACTTCTATGGCCCATTTGTTTTTTTTTTAATATGCCAAAATATTAAGACGATTTGTTTTGGCTTGTCAGGTTCAACGCTTGGATAATACATAGTTACCACTACGTTTTTCTCTTTTTGGTAAAATTACATACTATATACTCGTACAATCCGTCTACCAAGCCAAGATTTGCATCTCAAAGATATCATACACATCATGGTAAATATATTCAGTAGAGTTTCAAGTATGTTAACGTAACATAATATTACGCCATAATTCGTATTTTGTTTTCAGATGGGAAATCATCAAATGACTCTTCTCGCTCTGGGCGGAGCGGAAGGGAGTGTCAGAGTTTTACTGGCTAAAACCCATCCATATTCCTTCTTAACCCTTTGTGTACCAGGGCCGCGGTATCTCTTTCGAACAGTCCCGCAGCCCCGGATGCTTGTAATTCCTGAAGGTTAAGTTATGTTTTTACATGATTAATAAGGGACGAGCTTGTTTGCCATCAACCGGGCACTAATCTAGACTCCGTAGCTGGTACTGAAAGACTCAATTGCACTTTGACCTGAGCTTCGAACCAAGGCCTCATTCTCGTCAGTTGCCCTCACGACCACTAGATCAATAAGGCAAAATGTTACTCGCCCAGAAATTGGACATATCTGGCGACAAAATTCCCTCAATATCCTATGACAATACAGCTTATCCCTCTTGTTTCCATGATCCGAGGTTGAGCCCAATTTTACGTGCAATTTATCACGGATTAACAATTTACAATCTGCGTGAGGCCAGGGGCCTCCACTCGTCATAAATCCACGTTCACGGACGATTGGCCTCGGCAGGCCATCGGAGGTCTCGACTCTGAGGGTACTTATCTTAATGATTTACATTTGGGGAGTTGAGTTTATTTTATTTTGGGTGAGCTGGTTCTGACTGTATAAAGTTGTGTTAAGACGCCTGCGGAGCATGCGTATTTCATACAAACGTAATACCAAAATAATTTGTAAATTAAACATATTCCTAAGGTAGTGTGTATTTATTTCGATTGAATTACAGAATATCTAGGTTCCCAAATATATATTTTGATTGGACACTGATTTTAACAAGAGTTATAAGAAAAATAAGTTTTCTATAGAAAATTTAAATTCCTCATATCTCGTCTTTGCATCACTATTCTCTCAAAAAATATATTTGGGAACATAGATATTCTGTAATTCAATCGAAATAAATACAGACTACCTTAAGAATATGTTTGATTTACAAATAATTTTGGTATTACGTTTGTATGAAATACGCATCCTCCGCCGGCCCCTTAAGTTATGGTTCTATTACATGTTTTTCGGCGTGTACATTTTCTAGATGTTATAATAAATTCATTTATTGTGTTAGTTAATTCAAATATTACAATACCGCTTTATGTACTTCTAATATGTGCAAATATTGGATACATCGCATAGAAGATTGTACTGGTTATTCTTTAAAATATGAAAAGAAACCATACTGCAGGTATTTATTAAATGTTTCACAGATTAATGTGGTTCTGCTTGCAAACTTATACCATTCTTACCTCGACATTGAAGTCAGACGCCAACAATGACCATTAATGACGACCCGATTGGCGTAGTGGTAGTGACGCTGCCTTACGTTCTTAGGGTCCTGGGTTCGAATCCCGGTAGGAGCAAATGTTTGTGTGATGAGCACGGACATTCGTTTCCGAGTCATGGATGTTTATATGCATAATAAGTATGTATTTACAAACAAAAAAGTATATATGTAGTATATCAACTATCTAGTGTCCACGACACAAGCTTTGCTTAGTGTGGCACTAGGTGGCGCTGTGTGTTAATGTCCAGCGATATTTATTTATTTATTTATTAATGAGATGTTGACAGTTGTAAATCTGCAACAACTTCATGAGCCATTTTCTTGTCATCATTTAGACAAATTAAATGCTTAAGCAAGAAGAAGTAAGGGTGATTGTAGAAGACGATTTTCATGGTTAACAGGAAACAAAATAAAATCCAAAGATACTGATTTCAGTTCTAGATATTTTCAATCTAAGAGCATGCACTAACTCAAGTATCAGTCCTCGTCGTGAATGCACTCAATTTGTCTGCGTCACCCAGTAGTTAATGCCAACTAGATAGATGACGCTCACTATTGCCAATCTCAGAGTAGCTATTATGTCACAGTGCCATGTACTAACTGGAGAATTTAGAAAGAGACGTTTCCGTCAATCCTCTATTTTTTCGATTTGCAACAGTTGTACGAACCGAAGACCTCATGGTGATAAGTGGCAAGTGAAATGAGCTAAATGCTAAAGGAATAGCTCACTTACTGTTGCATTTCCTTGTATTTATAACAAAAACCCTTCGTGACTCGGAAAGCACGTTCATCGATTGGCCCCGGCTGTAATTTGTAGATTGGCAGTTGTTACGGGTGGTCAGAAACCCGCAAGTCTTACAGCCAGTCTTACCAACGGTGCTGGTTGATGAATGCACTGACAATCCAAATACTTAATTATTTAATCTCTTGTTAGCTTATACAACCAATATTTGTACAAGCTCGAAAGAGGATTTCAAACTTCAGTACATTACTTATATTAATCCACTACACTAGGCTCTATTCTTGAGATAGTTGTAACAAAACTTACTAATAATCTAGAAAGCACTTAGGGCATTGACCCAATCTTGAGCCCGAGGCTGTTCAATATTATCTAGATACAAATCACAATACACAAGCCAGAGCCAAATTACCTACACAAGACATATTATGGGAGCATGTGTTGGTAAACTCAATAACTTAAGTCATTAATTACAAAATATTGTGGTAGTATTAACAATTGGTGGTAAATAAACTAAGTAAGCACAGGATTATAAGAAGATTGTTCTGTCTTATCATGGATTATTATTCATTTATTTTCAGAATCAAAAAATGTATTCCATACGTTGTTAGTAACTCACACATAGAACTATGTTTGTATATGTTTGTTTTTAATTAATAATTATTAATGTCAACATTAATAATTTTAAATTTATAACATTTACAAGGATCCGTGAACGATCCTTTGATGGTCTTTAAAGAAAAAAACGAAGTATCCATTTTAAGTAAGCTAGTTGCAGGCAATTTTGAAGCAAAGATGAACATTGAATGTGTGTATGTTTATTATTATAGCTACAGTCCCAGTCACAAGACATACAAACAGTGAAAGTACTGTAGTTGCGAATTCCCTGGTGAAGATCTCTATGGAGAAGAACGGACAAGAAACTCCATTGATACTCTTTTAAATCAGAATGTTTTTACTAAACCTTGGTTATATATCATTCATATTAAGATGGTGCATTATGTGAGTATTCTAGAAATTCGAGAATATATTAAATAGAATCAACAAATTTTAAGTTCAGAGTTCCAGACCAGACCCCGCATTGGAAGAAAAAACCAAATAAGTTATCTAACATTCGCTTTATTATTATTGTAGTAGAGACAAAACAGTCAGTCTGCTATGTCATTGTAAATACAGGGTTAGTTTTCAATGACCAGCCAAAATTTTAAAGTGAAGATCTAGATATCAAAAGAAAAAATTTCAGCCCCTGCAGCTAGGTTATGGTTCCAAAGGGGGCTGCGAGGCTGCCGTACACGCTTTGTCGATCTACCTAAATTCTGGCAAAGGTGAGGTCATCCTGAAGGTTGATATTAAGAATGCCTTCAATTCAGTTAATAGGGACACCTTGTTAACAGAAATTAAAAAAGAATTACCTCAAATTTATAGTTTTCTTTGGCAGTGCTACAGACTCTACACCTGTCTAAATTACTTTTTCGTCACAACCTTCTGGAATCTGCTGTTGGCTGTCAACAAGGTGACCCCCTTTTTTTTTTTTTTTTTTTTAGGATGGGAAATGTAAAGAAAATGTTCCTTCCTCGCCCTTTACGTTCCGGGGCCGCGGTATCTCTTTCGAACAGTCCCGCAACCCCGGCAGGCTTCGGCCCTTGCGGGCCCCTCTCTTCTGCTGACATCTCTTTGAGGCGCGCGTGGAACACGAACGCGCCGTCGACACGGCCTGTCGTCACTAGACGGACGGACGGCTAGCTAGCCCATAGCTAACCGTCCACAGGCCCGCATCTACGGTGGCCGGTAGCCACCACGTGGCCCCCGACGCCCGGTGCGTCTCCCGCGGCGGCCGGGAAGAGAGGTTCTCTCCCTCTCTCGTTCCGCCACCTCCTTCGCCAGCATGACTGCTTCGCAGAAGGAGGTGACGGCTTCCCATTCCGTCTCGCTCCGGACCATGGAATGAACCAGGGCCGGACGCGAGAGGTCGCCTCCGCCGATCGCCGCTACGAGGACACGGCGGTGCTCCGCCCACGCAGGGCAGACCTCCACCGTGTGCTCCACCGTGTCCTCCGGTCGATCCTCGCAGTGGAGACACCCGGGCGTTTCCTCCCGCCCGATACGGTGCAGGTACCTCCCGAAACATCCGTGTCCGGTGAGGACCTGCGTCAGGCGGAAGGTGAGGACGCCGTGGCGCCTCTCTAGCCACTCCTCAAAGAGGGGACTTACCGCCACTATCGTGGCGTGCCCTAAGGTGACCCCCTCGGGCCAGTGATTTTTAGCTTAGCTATTCACCCTATTGTTCAGCAGCTAAATTCAAAATTTAACGTTTGGTATCTTGATGATGGAACCTT
The DNA here is from genome assembly GCA_950022955.1 of Xestia ashworthii. Taxonomy (NCBI): domain Eukaryota; kingdom Metazoa; phylum Arthropoda; class Insecta; order Lepidoptera; family Noctuidae; genus Xestia; species Xestia ashworthii. The sequence continues at coordinate 18,897,083 of OX465565.1, read as the reverse complement.
GGGCGGCGATGTAGATACTGTTTTAAATGATTTAATTTTCTTAAAAAATAATCTTCATTTCATTGGCCTTGACCTAAACCTTGCAAAATGTGAACTGTTTTTAGCGAACCATACCGACCGACAACTGACAATTTCTAAATTTAACGCAGTAGCCCCTAACATCAAAATTATTGACAAAAGTTCTCTTCGTCTCCTTGGGTCTCCAATTTTCGAAAATTCCTTTCCCGATTTCATCGAAGAAAAAATTCAAAATTACAATGATATTTCGGAAAAGTTGCTCCAAATTAACATGCATTCGGCCATCACCATTATCCGTTATTGCTGTTTCGGCCCTAAATTAACATATTTCTTACGTGCTTCTCCTTTATGGAAGCACACTCATCTTTTAGACAAAATCGATCTAATCATCAGAAATTCTTTATCATCCATTTTAAATGTGGCCTTGGACGACCGGGCCTGGACCCAAGCTACTCTACCCATTCGTATGGGAGGGCTCGGCGTCCGCAAAATTTCTAGTATTAGTTTACCGGCTTATATATCCTCGGTTCATGGCACTGAGAAATTAATCAGGAAAATCCTGGCTTCCACACTGGTTGATTTTGATGTGCCGTGCTTCGCCGAGGCTATAAACGCTTGGAAACTCGCTTGCCCGAACTCTGAAGAACCCGATTACCCATTTTCCCAGAGACGGTGGGACGAGCCGCTCTGCAGAGTAGTTCAGATCAATCTACTGAACACGTCTGCTACTACTGCTCAGCGTGCGCGCCTGCTGGCTGTGGGTGAATGGGAGTCGGGTCTTTGGCTTCACGCACTACCTTCGTCGAACACAAGCACGTTGCTCGACGACACCACTTTCCGCCTCGCTGTTGCTCTACGCCTAGGCGCTCCATGTTGTTCTCCTCACCGCTGTCACTGTGGTGAAGTTGTCAACAGCCTCGGACACCACGGCCTGTCATGCAGCCGAAGTGCGGGCCGTTTTGCGCGGCACGCGAACTTGAATGACATCATCCGCCGATCTCTTGTTACCGTCGGTGTTCCAGCTTTATTAGAACCCAATGGTTTGGCACGCGACGATGGCAAGAGACCGGACGGTATGTCTTTGTTTCCATGGAAGATGGGTAGGCCTCTAGTGTGGGACGCTACATGTGTCGATACTCTTGCTCCTTCCCATCTTCCTAGTTAATCGTGCTGTGCAGGGGCTGCCGCTGCGGCTGCGGAGAACCACAAGCGGCGTAAATATAGTAACCTTATTGGTAACTATATTTTCGAGCCGTTTGGGGTTAAAACTCTAGGACCGTGGGGTCCGAGTGCTCACAGCCTTTTCAAGGAAATTTCAAAACGCTTAGTTGACACTTCCCGTGACCCTAGGGCTGGCTTTTACCTTGATCAAAGGCTTAGCGTTGCCATTCAGCGTGGTAACGCTGCCAGTCTCTTGGGGACATTACCAGTTGACAGCGTAGAGGAGGAGTTTTTTGACGCCTTTTTTTAAGTTTTTAGTTTAAGTTAGTTAGTTTAGTTAATTGTAGCAAACTGTAAATAATGTACATTTATGTTTACGTACAACCTATTTAATAAATATATGAGATGAGAAACGAACGATAAAAATGACAAACTCTAGAAATATATTTTCGACGGCGTCATGTGAAATTGATGGTTAAAGAAAACTGCATTTTAAATATTATTGTTGAAAAAGATAAAATAAAATAATAGCATTCATTGAAAATGTCCTAAAGATTTCCTAAATCATAAACCTTGTGGGAAACAATGCACTTGTGTGCGTGCATGCACCGCCAAATGTATGTGTATGCTAACTGCTACTCGTCTAGGTTGTTGAATTGAATTGTGCTGTTGCAATATCCACACGTTCGCTTTTTTGTGGTGGACAAGAATGAAATTTTATTTGAATTTTTTTATTTTTTTTGTTAAATACAACGAAAATATTATTGATTCTAAACCGTCTCTGAAAATTTGTCCGCTCATTGAAAACTATCCCTGTATATGTACAGTTCCTACAAATATCAAATTCACAATTATACGTAGAACCTAAAGTGCCGATTAAATTACATAAGGCGGATATAATTACACAATGGTAATTATATAACATAACAATGTACTACAAGCTGAAAACAAACTACCACGGTCATGATACGCCCATCGTAAGACGTTAATACATAATAATATGTGTACATCCGATAAGTAAATGATTAACTGCAAATATTGTGAGCTGATATTAATGTTCGGATATGGCTCAAACTTAGTTAGTTTATGTTATAGATTGATGATAGTAACCCTTTATGAAAACGTGACAAACTATCGCTTTAACTATAATTGAACAGATGAACATTAATCATTATATTATAGTTTTGGGCTTTTCACATTAGTAGTCAATGAATGTGAGAATCAACAATGATACTCATAGATTGTAAAACTAAAATTCGCTTCGAGCAGAATTGACAAACGGATTGCTGACTGTACATAGTTGGTTTATATTAGCATGTAGGTATACAAATAATGTTTTACGTTTATTATTATTTATTTATTATATTATTTGATCCATATGATTGACCCTATCGATTGATGTCAAAAAGGTACAGAATGTTATTTTTTCAAACTTTAGTCGATCCATCCCGGGTTCGATTCTCGATTCCACAGTGTGGAAAGCAAATTTTCGAAAAACTGTGAATACAGATTTGTTTCTTTTTAAAAATAAAAGAGTGTTTCCTTTGATAAAAATTTGCTATCATCAGTATTTAGAGTACTTTTCCTCCTGGTGGAATTGAAAAATACCACCCTGTATACATATAAATCTAAGCTGTATGAATTACGTATATTATATTGTATATAAGTAGCTTAGTTTATAGGTTGAATTAATTTAGGATGTAATGTTAATGCACGTAAGTGTATCCTCAAACCTCGCTTTCAAAATTAGATTTGCTGAAAGAAAACCCATCTCTGGGTTAAGTTCGCCTTTGTACATAAGCTGTATTATTGCAATTAATTTGTATATCTGTTATTTTGTGTGTAATAAAGAATAAGGAAAAGAATAAAAACCGTCATTTGCCTTTTCAAAACTATTAATACCGGCTTCCAGTCGAATTTGATACATCAATACTGCTTATCTGATCTCCACTGCTCAGTTACTGGATTTTTTAACTTCTGCGCTAAACCTTTCAAATTCAGCCTATAGTGTTCCCACTGCTTGGACACAGGACTCCTCTGTATGAGACAGAATGGACTCTAATCGATGGATTAGAGTCCATTCTGCACCCGCACTGAGTCAGAGTGATGACTCTGACTCAGTGCGGGTTGGTAGATGACGGGAACTGCCGGTTTCTCAAGAATCTTTTCCTTCCCCGTTTTGAAAGCTGGCGTCTGGATTTGAAACCATGACCTACCAAGTAAGTGGCTGGGCCAACACTGCACCAAACCTTACCGGCGCTCAACCATATTGGCGCTTAATCATTTAGTTGTTTAACCATATTGGCGCTCAATCATGTTGGTGTTAAACCATGGACTTTTTTAATTAAGATAATGATTTTGATGAAACTTTCAAGAATCCAAGGCAAAGAAGAAAAAATATTGAATATGTCCAAACAAGTCCCTTAACAAACCAACCAACAGTCCAAATAACATATTCATACAAAACGCAGTTAAACAAAGCCTGAATATATAAAGCAAACAACCCGATACAGTACAAAAAACAATATTTTATATTAACAGACAAATCCGTGGGCAAATACGAGTGTTTCCTCGATTATTTATCGTATTTAGGTCAAGTTGCCGCTTCTTATAAACGTCAGATATAAGACGTATCGGCATTAGATCGCCTCCTGAGAATTATACCAATGTTCTAGGATACAAAGGGCAAATATGTTGTTACTTATTTGGTCATTTCTAGATTGACAGGGTAAAAGCTAATAATACCTTTCTTTTGGTTATTTTGTTAGTAATGCCCAAATTGAAGATGGGATGACGAGCTAGACTTTTACTTAAGGCTGGGGTATCTGCTAAATTAGCAATTCTATTTGTGGTGGTTCAAACTTCGTTTGACTTTACTGTTGGAATAAAGTTATAATAAGGTTGCACTACAAAGTGGTTGTTACGTCAGTCACTGCGGGCCAAATAGTGCGAAATAAGTGGTTTTTATTTAATTGTAGCGTAATATAAGATCAAAATGCTAATTAAAGTTTACGGTCTATTATGCAACACATATTTTTTTGCACATTTATATTCACTCATCAAAGAGGAGTTACATGGAGAAAACCTCTCGTTAGCAGATAGACCCCCTTAAAGGATTGGGCTCAAATTGCGAAAGAGAGAGGGAAAATGAAAGGAAGGCCTTTGTTTCTCTTTTGAAAACACCTACTGGTTAGGCAGTTACACAAATGCGATTGTTAATAACCATAACATAACCATAGAATCATGAAACAAAGAAGAAAAAAAGGCATTTAGTAGCCCGACAGGACAAAACATAAAAATAATAAAAATTGATTAAATTGTGATTATAACAATAGTAAAATGTAAACACAGTGAAAAAAATGGTGCTGTAACATTAAAAAAAAACAACCCGAAAGGGTAAGGCAGAGATGCTTTTCAAATGAAAGGTATTTCCCAGGCCATTGTTAGTGCGTTACTTAACCACACCACTGGTAATAATGCTTTGAAAATCAATACACCGAAAGTAATCAATCATGTTGTCAATGCAGCGAACATTGACAACTTGACTGCTCACAGTTTTTTCACCCCATTTCTCCACATAAAAATCTTCTAAGTTTCTCTTTTAACTATAATAGTGAAGTTAGGTACATCACACTTTAGGTTAGTAACCCCTTTTGAAAATTGGTTGTGTAATTTACGCTTGGAAATAAATGTACCAAACATTATTATGATATTGTATATCCAGCGCAAAATAGAAACAGAATTATTTTACTAGGAATTGTAAATTGAGTATTCCACTTCTAGGGTTTTGCAGTGATTTTAATTTAAAAGTGAATTATTTAAAAATAAGCTGGTCTATAGATAAATAGTACTTTATAAAGGGTGTAAAGAAACTCTTAAAGAAGCCGAAGGGCACTTAGTTTATTAGAATAGAATAGAATAGAATACTCTTTATTATGTACACCATAAACATTATAGATTCAAAAATTTTAAACATTTTACAACACAATACACACATACATATTCACATACATTTTCACATTTTGTTTCATAATTCTTTTTCCTTTTAATTTTTTATTCTCCCCGTCTTTGCAATCATTTCTTTGTTCCAGGTGTGTCTACCTGGGAACCTTCTTGTTAGGGGAATATTGAGGGTCAAAGTTCCAACTTTCTCACAAGTTATTTTTTTTTTAAAACATGTAGGTAAAATATGATTAGTAAGTAGGCTGTATAAACCAAACATTTCCAAACATTTAAAAGGCATGTTTCTGTACGAATGATTGAATGGGTGATTGAACGAAGAAAAGGTAAAGAAAAACGCAAGATGGCGAGTAATATAAAATACTAAAGACGTGTGTAATGGATTGAGCATTTTCCTAAAATAAACTATTCTAAAGATGTTTGAAAGTTTTCCTGGAGATCCCACCCACTACATACATGTTTTTAGATTTTTACTTTAAATACCTCTATGACCCCCGTACTTGAATATTATGGGGGTCGGACGCCCCGTACTTGAATAGAACGGGGGTCGGACGCCCTGTACTATTCAATCCATCCCACTTTCACAATTGTTTTAGTGCGATACATTGAGTTTAAAGCATAAACTTTGTCCCCCTTTTTAATTAATTATGGTCGAATTTCAACTACTGGCGACCACTAGTATACCTACAGGGTGTAAACCACCTCATCACAAATCCGTCAACCAAGCATTCTGTACATCAAACTAAGTAACTTTACGCAAAAAATATTGCTGGGAAACACCTTTTTTTTTTGGGTTAAAAATCACGTTTTGTAGTATAACTCAATGTAACGCACTCAAAACATTGTGCTGTTGGATGAATTGAATAGTACGGGGTTTGCGGAGGTATTTAAAGTAAAAATCTTACGATAAAAACTAGTATTTAAAAAAAAAACTTGTCTAAAAGTTGTAACTTTGACCCCCAATATCTCCGTAACTAGAAGGTTCTCAGGTATGGTGTGAACAAAAAAATGATCGGAATGACGGGGAGAACAAGTGCCTTTCGGCTTCGTTAAGAGGTGTTTAACACCCTTTAGATTATGCGAGGGGGCTATTAGGAACGCACTGCACGAGTTCATCAAATAAAATAGACTTTATAGTTACCTTAAAGTCCATTTTAAGAATTTTAAATTTTTAACGTGACGATTCTAATAAAGCGGCCATTTTAGACCCCCAGTATCGTCTCAACTCGGGAGGTTTGTGATTCTGAAATACACACTTTTAAGCGCCACTTGTAAACGACATCGTCTCGGATCTGGATCAGCTGGTAAAAATGAGGCGAGGTGCAGAATTACAGATCCTGGGCTTTGCTTATAAGTATCTCAGAAAATCGCTTTAACGTCTGTTTTGTGGAAACCTCGTCAAGTATGCACGTGAATCCTATCAAAACTTCAAAGAAATTGGAGTTACGTTATGCTATTTTTAGCTGCCAATTTCACTTAGTTGAAACATTCAAGAAAATTACTTTCAAAAAAAGAAATCTTGTAAATGTGAAAGTTTGAAATGATAGATGGATGGATGTTTGTTACTCTTTCAAAAACACTACGAAACAGATTTAGATGAAAGGCATATTATAAGATATTTTTCCCGAAATTTAATCCCGGTAGACAATTATCGAACAAGACGCGGGTGAAGCAGGAGGTATGAGCTAGTAACAATAATAAGAAATATATATATTACTAGCTGACCCGCGCAACTTCGTCTGCGTAAGACGAACCAACAGTTCCTAAAATTAGCGCGTTCAACCAACCAAACAAACAAACTCTGCAGCTTTATAATGCTACCTTTATAAAATAAATAAATAAATAAATAAATAATATTAGTACAGATTCAAGTAAGTAACAATTTATTTTGGCTCGAATAGGTTTACATTAATCGCCAAAATATTCTACTTTTGTTTTTTCAATTATGGGCTCTTCCTTCGACTGCCTTACGTTTCTATCCTTGGGCACTCGACGATTTCATACTCCAGCTAAGTCGAAAGTCTTCATCAAGTGGCATGGCATGAGCCGCGACACGTTAAAGCTGCTTCAAACTGTTGCGGACCTCTCGCATCTGCCTTCCTTCTCCAAACTCAGACCTTTGATGTTAGTCATACTCCAAGCAGGTCAACACAACACGTAGATGTAGAAGCTGTAAACTCTTGAAAACCTTTTGCAAATGTTTTCGTCTCCTAGCCGAGCCGAGCCGATGAGACCTTCGATGACAGTAATACTCCAGCTATTACTAAAGTTCTCATCAAGGTGCGTTAAGTGAGCCCAATGACGATATAGCTGCTGTAAACTGTTGAGGATCTCTTGCAACTGCCTTCAGTCTCCATTGTTAGACCATCGATGACAGTCATACTCCAGCCAGGTTTAAAGTTCCCATTAAGGTGTACGAAATGAACCTTAAACACGATAGAGCAGATTTGAAGTGTTGCGGACCTCTTGTGACTGCCTTTCGTGTCCATCGTTAGACCTTCGATGATACTCATACTCCAGCTAGGTCTCAAGTTTATATCAAGGTGCATGAAATGAGCCGACACACGATATAGCTGCTGTAAACTGTTTCGGACTTCTTGTGACTGTCTTAAGTCTCCATCGCTATACCTTCGATCACAGTTAAACTTCAGCCAGGTCTAAAGTTGTCAAAAAGGTTATGAAATAAGCCCCAACACGATCTTCTTCTTTATCGTGTGGTTAGTGCCTAACCTAGTGTGAGAGTTTTTATGCCGGCCAAGGTCCTCAGTCTTGACTTTACATGCCGTCGATGAAATATCTCTCAGGCATGCTGGTTTTCAGCGGACAGACCTCCGGCGCGATCTCATGGCGACATGGAAAGAGCGACTGTTGCAACCCCGTGCAGGGCACGCCACGATAGTGACGGTAAGTCCCCTCTTTGAGGAGTGGCTGTAGAGGCACCACGGCGTCCTCACCTTCCGCCTGACGCAGGTCCTCACCGGACACGGATGTTTCGGGAGGTACCTGCACCGAATCGGGCGGGAGGAAACGCCCGGGTGCTTCCACTGCGAGGATCGACCGGAGGACACGGTGGAGCACACGGTGGAAGTCTGCCGTGCGTGGGCGGAGCACCGCCGTGTCCTCGTAGCGGCGATCGGCGGCGGCGACCTCTCGCGTCCGGCCCTGGTTCAATCCATAGTCCGGGAAGAGAAGCCGTCACCTCCTTCTGCGAATCAGTCATGCTAGCGAAGGAGGTGGCGGAACGAGAGAGGGAGAAGAGAGCCTCTCTTCCCAGCCGCCGCGGGAGACGCACCGGGCGTCGGGGGCCACATGGTGGCTACCGGCCACCGTAGATGCGGGGCTGTGGACGGTTAGCTATGGGCTAGCTAGCCGTCCGTCCGTCTAATGACGACAGGCTGTCTCGACGGCGCGTTCGTGTTCCACGCGCGCCTCAAAGAGATGTCAGCATAAGTGGAGGGGCCCGCAAGGGCCGAAGCCTGCCGGGGTTGCGGGCCTGTTCGAAAGAGATACCGCTTCCCCGGAACATAAAGGGCGAGGAAGGAACATGGATGGGTTTTAGTCAGTAAAAGTCTGACACTCCCTCCCGCTCCGCCCAGAGTGGGAGAAGTCATTTGATGATTTCCCATCCAAAAAAAAAAGAAGACATGCTGGTTTCCTCACGATGTTTCAGCATGCGATGTTTATACAATACGCACATGAATCTGAAAAATCAGAAGTGCGTGACTTTGATTTGAGCACGACTATTTTCAATATAAAATGAGACAAACTTTGCGATACACGCTTTTCAATAAAAAATGATCATGAAAATCGAACTTCTCTGGAAAAAGTTATGCGTCATAATCATCATCATCCATAGTCCGACTTCACCCACTGCTGGGTACAGGCCTCTCTTTGTTTGTGCCAAGCTCCACGCTCGTGTGCCAGTCTCATTCAGGATATCCCCGTAATGGCAACAATATCGTCTGCTTATCTCACCTCTGGACGACCAAAACTTCTGTTTCGATTTCTAGAACGCCACTTAGTCATAGCTTAACTCCACCTGACATCACTGCATCCTGCTAGGTGACCTGCCCTACTCCATTTGAATTATCATCATTCATCATTATTTCAGCCGAAAGACGTCTAATGCTGGACATATTGTGTCGCCACATTGACCGGTCTCGTGCGACTCACATCCAGCGGATTCTTACAATTTTCATCACGTCATTTAAGTATTGCTCAGCCATAATATAGGTACCTATACATAAAGAAAAACAGGCGTTGGAAAGAAAAACTCTTCCAAAAAACCAAACTTGAGACATCTGAAACGGGCGAATGTCAGTATCATTCTTTCACGGAAAATCATAACACCGTGATTCAGAAAATGGAGTCAAATGAACAACGCCATTAACTATAGAGCACGAAGTTAAACTGCTAGAACATATGCATGGAAAGCGGTCGAACAGATACTCTACCGGCTATGCAGATTTTTAAAGCAGGGTCACGTTGACTATTCTCTTCTTCTCTATCTTGTTATTTTTATTCATTAGTACCATTTTGATTCAATAGATGTCACTGCATGTATCCTTAGATCATTCTCCTTAAAAACTTTAAAGTCATAATATGTCTTTTGATGGAGAGCACCGATTACAAAGAAACAAAAATGAAAACCTTCTCTAAGTTATGCATAATATTAATTTGTGCATTGAATCGAACCACATTGGTTTTATAATTTACTCAACAAAAGGGCTACGTAAAGACACACAGACATAGACGAAAATTTATGAAATAGTAGAAAAAGGGTTCCGTGTGTGATCCTTTAACTGCTTATATATGTGCCATATTTACAGATTTATTATTTGAAATAAGTGATTCCCAAACTGTCGTTTAAGTGTTAAAAAGCATGTATCTATACAATGATTTGGAAATCTTAAAGCTTTAAAAAAAAACAAAATACTTTGTTACAAAAAGTGAGAACCGTGTGTAGTGGGTTTTGAACGTGCGAACCAAAGTTACTATCGGAAATCTTACAGCATTAAACAAAATCAAAATGTATTTGTATGTCTTTACTGAGGCTTGAACTTGCGACTCATTGTTCGAAAGGCGGTAGCCGTCACCGATAGGCTATTTGTTCTAATGATAATTGGTTAAAAATAGTTATTCTATTACAATGCATGTTATGACGGTTGTCAGTTGTCAAACAGTTGACAAATATAGACGAAATGCATATTGCTCACCCCCGTAAGTAATTAGCGTGATAATATATAGCCTATGTCCTTCCCTAGGTTGAAATACATCTCCGTGCCAATTTTCATTACGATCCGATCAGCCGTTTTGTCGTGAAAAGGTAGCAGACAGACAGACAAACAGAGTTACTTTCGCATTTATATTATGGTATGGATACTCTAACTAAAAAATCTTTCCAGCTATTCTAAAATACTCTTTTTCAACGAATCAATACAGCATACCCTCTTCACGTACATTAGTATACACATCGTAAACATTCCCAGCCGTCTGAATTAGCATTTGTCACAACTCCATGGATAAAAAAGCTAAGAGGACCGTTTGAAGATGTGTTCATCCGTGCACTTGAAACAGGGACTCTTGAGTTAAGAGTCCTCGCCTGAGGACACCCTGCAATTTGAATATTTTGAGAATATTTGGAATGCGAGAATGTTTTATTTTTTGTTATTTTGGTTTTTGTGGTATGCATGATGTTTTGGGCGCTCTGGGGAATACCTCATTTTTCTCATTGACAAGAGGTTGAAGTTATATTACGGTTTAAATGCAAACAGAATAACGGTTTCCAAGAAAATTCAAGTAATATTCAGCGTGTTAGGTTAAACGAGGGACATATTGAGGGAAGGTATTCAGTATTCGATTCTCAATCCAAATATGTAAAAAACCTATAACCTTAATTTTTGACATAATTGTCTAATTAAATACATTACTCATGGACACTGAGCGCGTAAGTAGGTGTCACGCGGTAAAACACGTGCCGGTCCTGAGCTCCGTGCGCAAACTCCACCCCTTTCCTTTGTTATGTCCCCGATGCACCGACAGGCCACATCCCCGCGCCACCCCGCGCTGACCTCAGTGTATGCGCGAGCGCCGTTACTTCCGCATGTATGTCTGTCTAATATTGCGTTTCCGCGTATCGCATTTAACAAACAACCCGCTTACTTCGCGATATTTAAGAGTGTCCTGTAAACGTGTTCTTGAATAACCAAAAATTACATCTTATCTTCATTCCAGTGAAGAATATTGGGATTATGGTTCGTGCTTAAGTGTTATCTAGTGATATTGTGCGAGGAACCGTTAATTATTATGCAAGGTGTCAATCAACGACTGCGAACATTCGGTCAGTACCTAGTTACTTGCCTGTCCAAAGCCAGATTTAAAGTATGAAGGGAAAATGGATTACACCTAGAAAGGTCATTGACCCGCACACATGTTCTGCGATAAGCGCATGGCGCACACGTTGCGAAACTTAGGCGAAGTTTTTGGTATGGATCTATCTGTTATGTATTAGTGTTTTCTTTTGTTCATATGTTTATTAGTATCATGTAAGCATGGACTATTGCGGGTTTGAATAAGTCCCTCGTTTAAACTAACATACTGTATATAGGTGTGATGAAACGATGGGTGGATTGTGTGAGGAATAATATGAAACAAAAAGGAGTAAATTTTAGCGTGACGGTTGACTGAGGTGAACGTAATTTAAGAAAAAAACGTGTTGCGTCAACCCAAGCGTAACAAGGGCAGAATAATGATGACTGATCAAAGATTTTCTGTAGTTCCTCAAAAGAATTTTGACCCATAACATAATTGTTCTCAAGTCAAGAATTTCCTGGAATTACAAGTCCTTGAAGTACAGCTTATTTCTGATTTTGTTAATCAACACAAGAATGTACATTGGATATGATTACGAGTATCATCAGCAAGAACAAATTCTTCATCTAGCTCATAAATCTACAAGACGTACGAAATTAAATTAAACTAATCCCTTACAACTAAGGGAAACTGCTGTGAATTATTAAATAGTTTAATATTAACATGACTGTTCAAAGCTACTAAGTTTGGGCCTACCCCAAACAAAGTTAAAATTGGTGGTGAATTCCTTTTAACTTTCGAATTCACTTGCATGCATTTGTACTTTCTGTAAACATTTACGATTTTGTAGTCAACAATTTTTCTAATCAGCTGATTATTTTGAGTAACATGTTCAATCATCTTAAAACGTCCCCACTGCTGGGGCACAGGCTTCCTCTTCTGTGAAAGGAAATGGGCCATAATCCATTATGCTGGTCCTTTACGAGTTGGTAGAAGTCGCAAATGTCTTTGAAATTGGGCTCTGCGATAGGCGGTTTCTTAAATATGTTTACTTTCACCGCTTTGAGAGCAATGGTAATGAAATTAATTTCAAGCTCGTGGCCAAGGTTCGAACTCACTATTTAAAACTAGTAATTCGGGGGTATTACCGTGGTGCCATTTTGCTCTCTTAATGGGAAAGATCGTTTAAAACCAGTTTGGGATAAAGAGTTTGAAGAGTGAATCGAATTGGAACTAGGCCACGTATTAGGCTCAATCAAAAAGGTTTTTATATCAGATTTACGCATACAGTAAAAAATACTGCTTACGCAAGTTTCTGTATTATAAGTTTTTTACTATAGTATATACGAGTGTGGTACATCTCATTGTTATATTTCCAAAACACGCATATTTTTTCATGTTGTCAACACTTATTGATACACCTATCTCCTTCCTTCCTACTACGTCCCATGCGACAGAAAGAGAAAGGTCCAAGGTTTTTGACAGGAGAACACCACGGTGGAATTTTTGATTTCCGTTTGAATCGTTCACCGCACCACACATATTTTTACCGCTTGCTTCCGCGGCGCGCGCCGCAGAAACTAACAGCTGAACCACCGCAAAGACTCTAAATCTTAAAATACGTGTTGGCCAACACAACGTGGGACAATTAAAAACCAAGTGAAGTGCTGAAGAAATCTCCGGAACACGTGCTGGATCTCATCCCGGCGCACTGCAGTCGCATCTATCATCGGTCCAGGCGATCATCCTCACCTTCAAGTAAGTCCCTCTTTCCCGTTACTCTCATTTAAGTGTTGGCAACAAATAATTTCGAATAAATTGTTTTCCCGCGCAAAATTATAACCCCGCACATGGTCCTTCGAGCTCCCGCTATATCCCAACTTAACCAAATATAGTAATATCATTTATTACCAAACTGTGCCCCGGTTTCCCTTGAAGTTCGGTAACTGACCAACGGGATTACACTACCAGAATAAAAGTATTCTAAATGGTAATCCATGTATGTGCCAAATTTCATCCAAATCTGTTTTGTAGTTTTCGCGTGAAAAAGGAACAAACATCCTTTCATTTACCCATTCATATAGAGCAGCGGTGGCCTAGTGGTGGCGGCCCGACTTACGAACAGTAAGTCGTGGGTTCGAACCCGGGCAGGCTCATTACTTTGTGTAATTTATTTCATCACCACTGCTCTCAAAAACGGTGAAGGAAAACATCGTGTGGAACCAAAAATTCGAAGACATTTTTGATATCTACCAACCCGCACTGGGCCTGCGTGTTAGATTATAGTCCATACGCAAAATACGTGCTTTGACATGGACTTGCGGACACCAGCCCGTTGTAAAATACTATACAATACAATACCCATCCATCCATCCTAACAAATTTTCGCATTTATAATATTAAGAAAGAATTCAGACTTGCCAGTATAATCCTACTGCTGGATTTAACACATAGAGAGAGAGAGAGAGAGAGCTGAAACCAGGACAGGAAGTCTTCATCTAACCTCCTACCACCTCGGTCTATCAAGACCAGCCAAGGACCAATTTTACAAAGGTACAAATAGAATAAAAATATTCTAAATCCATTTAGTCTGAGGTTGTTTGTGAATGCTAACCATCCTGTCAAAAAAAAACAAAGAGAGAATCAACAAGGAACATAATTCAATGAAAGCCTTATTCGACCCGCCCTTAAAGAAATAGGGCTTGAAGTCATTATTCACAGAGACCCTCAAAAGGACACCAATTTAATTAAAATAATATTTCTGAACAGGTAAGTCTATTACATTGTCTACAGCTGTTTTATTTTAATAAAAAATTCTTGCCAGATTCTGGGCCTCCATTTTGAACTGTCGTTCCGTAAATTCGTCTTCTACAATTTTTAATATAAGCACTGGGCTATTTTTCAAATATTCTCCCTATTTGTCATGGCTTTATTACAATGTTTTAGATGCCATCTCTAAGAGAGCGTTGGTATTAGGTAGAATTCCATCAATAGAATTAAATCTGAAGGTTGTTTGTTTATCTTCTGAACGAACTTCGATTCGAAATCAGGACACAAGTAGACCATGATTTGGGTTAGGATATAAGATATTTTAATTCCGGTAGTACGTTACAGAACTCAAATTGAGTTGGGCAGGACACCTAGCAAGACGCAGTGATGACAGGTGGACTAAGGCTGTCACGGGATGGCGTCTAAGAACTGGCAAAAGGAACGTGGGTCGTACGGCAGCGAGATGGGCAGACGACTTATTTGCCGTCGGGGGAGAAACCTGGATGAGGCTGGCACAGGACCGTGGAGATTGGCACAAGAAAGGAGAGGCCTAAACCCAGCAGTGGGTGAGCTTGGGCTGTGGATTATGATGATGATGTACGATCCTATGGGAAAATTTGCGACCTCCGCTCGAAGCCATGGGCAAAAATTTTAGAGGAAGGGCTATAATTACATAACACATTATGTATTAGATTTATGATTATTTTTGCCTTCAATATTTACAAAATTATATTATACTAGCGGACGTCCCGCGGTTTCACCCGCATAGTTCCCGTTCCCGTGGGAGTACGGGGATAAAATATATCCTATGTTACTCGTGGATAATGTAGCTTTCGAATGGTGAAAGAATTTTTAAAAACGGTCCAGTAGTTTTTAAGCCTATCCAAACAAACAAACAAACAAAGTTTTCCTCTTTATAATATTACTAGCTGACCCGCGCAACTTCGTCTGCGTAAGACGAACCAACAGTTCCTAAAATTAGCGCGTTCAACCAACCAAACAAACAAACTCTGCAGCTTTATAATATTAGTACAGATTCAAGTAAGTAACAATTTATTTTGGCTCGAATAGGTTTACATTAATCGCCAAAATATTCTACTTTTGTTTTTTCAATTATGGGCTCTTCCTTCGACTGCCTTACGTTTCTATCCTTGGGCACTCGACGATTTCATACTCCAGCTAAGTCGAAAGTCTTCATCAAGTGGCATGGCATGAGCCGCGACACGTTAAAGCTGCTTCAAACTGTTGCGGACCTCTCGCATCTGCCTTCCTTCTCCAAACTCAGACCTTTGATGTTAGTCATACTCCAAGCAGGTCAACACAACACGTAGATGTAGAAGCTGTAAACTCTTGAAAACCTTTTGCAAATGTTTTCGTCTCCTAGCCGAGCCGAGCCGATGAGACCTTCGATGACAGTAATACTCCAGCTATTACTAAAGTTCTCATCAAGGTGCGTTAAGTGAGCCCAATGACGATATAGCTGCTGTAAACTGTTGAGGATCTCTTGCAACTGCCTTCAGTCTCCATTGTTAGACCATCGATGACAGTCATACTCCAGCCAGGTTTAAAGTTCCCATTAAGGTGTACGAAATGAACCTTAAACACGATAGAGCAGATTTGAAGTGTTGCGGACCTCTTGTGACTGCCTTTCGTGTCCATCGTTAGACCTTCGATGATACTCATACTCCAGCTAGGTCTCAAGTTTATATCAAGGTGCATGAAATGAGCCGACACACGATATAGCTGCTGTAAACTGTTCCGGACTTCTTGTGACTGTCTTAAGTCTCCATCGCTAGACCTTCGATCACAGTTAAACTTCAGCCAGGTCTAAAGTTGTCAAAAAGGTTATGAAATAAGCCCCAACACGATCTTCTTCTTTATCGTGTGGTTAGTGCCTAACCTAGTGTGAGAGTTTTTATGCCGGCCAAGGTCCTCAGTCTTGACTTTACATGCCGTCGATGAAATATCTCTCAGGCATGCTGGTTTTCAGCGGACAGACCTCCGGCGCGATCTCATGGCGACATGGAAAGAGCGACTGTTGCAACCCCGTGCAGGGCACGCCACGATAGTGACGGTAAGTCCCCTCTTTGAGGAGTGGCTGTAGAGGCACCACGGCGTCCTCACCTTCCGCCTGACGCAGGTCCTCACCGGACACGGATGTTTCGGGAGGTACCTGCACCGAATCGGGCGGGAGGAAACGCCCGGGTGCTTCCACTGCGAGGATCGACCGGAGGACACGGTGGAGCACACGGTGGAAGTCTGCCGTGCGTGGGCGGAGCACCGCCGTGTCCTCGTAGCGGCGATCGGCGGCGGCGACCTCTCGCGTCCGGCCCTGGTTCAATCCATAGTCCGGGAAGAGAAGCCGTCACCTCCTTCTGCGAATCAGTCATGCTAGCGAAGGAGGTGGCGGAACGAGAGAGGGAGAAGAGAGCCTCTCTTCCCAGCCGCCGCGGGAGACGCACCGGGCGTCGGGGGCCACATGGTGGCTACCGGCCACCGTAGATGCGGGGCTGTGGACGGTTAGCTATGGGCTAGCTAGCCGTCCGTCCGTCTAATGACGACAGGCTGTCTCGACGGCGCGTTCGTGTTCCACGCGCGCCTCAAAGAGATGTCAGCATAAGTGGAGGGGCCCGCAAGGGCCGAAGCCTGTCGGGGTTGCGGGCCTGTTCGAAAGAGATACCGCTTCCCCGGAACATAAAGGGCGAGGAAGGAACATGGATGGGTTTTAGTCAGTAAAAGTCTGACACTCCCTCCCGCTCCGCCCAGAGTGGGAGAAGTCATTTGATGATTTCCCATCCAAAAAAAAAAGAAGACATGCTGGTTTCCTCACGATGTTTCAGCATGCGATGTTTATACAATACGCACATGAATCTGAAAAATCAGAAGTGCGTGACTTTGATTTGAGCACGACTATTTTCAATATAAAATGAGACAAACTTTGCGATACACGCTTTTCAATAAAAAATGATCATGAAAATCGAACTTCTCTGGAAAAAGTTATGCGTCATAATCATCATCATCCATAGTCCGACTTCACCCACTGCTGGGTACAGGCCTCTCTTTGTTTGTGCCAAGCTCCACGCTCGTGTGCCAGTCTCATTCAGGATATCCCCGTAATGGCAACAATATCGTCTGCTTATCTCACCTCTGGACGACCAAAACTTCTGTTTCGATTTCTAGAACGCCACTTAGTCATAGCTTAACTCCACCTGACATCACTGCATCCTGCTAGGTGACCTGCCCTACTCCATTTGAATTATCATCATTCATCATTATTTCAGCCGAAAGACGTCTAATGCTGGACATATTGTGTCGCCACATTGACCGGTCTCGTGCGACTCACATCCAGCGGATTCTTACAATTTTCATCACGTCATTTAAGTATTGCTCAGCCATAATATAGGTACCTATCCATAAAGAAAAACAGGCGTTGGAAAGAAAAACTCTTCCAAAAAACCAAACTTGAGACATCTGAAACGGGCGAATGTCAGTATCATTCTTTCACGGAAAATCATAACACCGTGATTCAGAAAATGGAGTCAAATGAACAACGCCATTAACTATAGAGCACGAAGTTAAACTGCTAGAACATATGCATGGAAAGCGGTCGAACAGATACTCTACCGGCTATGCAGATTTTTAAAGCAGGGTCACGTTGACTATTCTCTTCTTCTCTATCTTGTTATTTTTATTCATTAGTACCATTTTGATTCAATAGATGTCACTGCATGTATCCTTAGATCATTCTCCTTAAAAACTTTAAAGTCATAATATGTCTTTTGATGGAGAGCACCGATTACAAAGAAACAAAAATGAAAACCTTCTCTAAGTTATGCATAATATTAATTTGTGCATTGAATCGAACCACATTGGTTTTATAATTTACTCAACAAAAGGGCTACGTAAAGACACACAGACATAGACGAAAATTTATGAAATAGTAGAAAAAGGGTTCCGTGTGTGATCCTTTAACTGCTTATATATGTGCCATATTTACAGATTTATTATTTGAAATAAGTGATTCCCAAACTGTCGTTTAAGTGTTAAAAAGCATGTATCTATACAATGATTTGGAAATCTTAAAGCTTTAAAAAAAAACAAAATACTTTGTTACAAAAAGTGAGAACCGTGTGTAGTGGGTTTTGAACGTGCGAACCAAAGTTACTATCGGAAATCTTACAGCATTAAACAAAATCAAAATGTATTTGTATGTCTTTACTGAGGCTTGAACTTGCGACTCATTGTTCGAAAGGCGGTAGCCGTCACCGATAGGCTATTTGTTCTAATGATAATTGGTTAAAAATAGTTATTCTATTACAATGCATGTTATGACGGTTGTCAGTTGTCAAACAGTTGACAAATATAGACGAAATGCATATTGCTCACCCCCGTAAGTAATTAGCGTGATAATATATAGCCTATGTCCTTCCCTAGGTTGAAATACATCTCCGTGCCAATTTTCATTACGATCCGATCAGCCGTTTTGTCGTGAAAAGGTAGCAGACAGACAGACAAACAGAGTTACTTTCGCATTTATATTATGGTATGGATATATAGTGTAGATCAATTTTGGTTCAAGCATGTGGACTTAAATGATAAAACTGCGAGTCGCCATTACTGGACACCTGCCTGTGCTTTAAATCACAAAAACAAAAGCCTCATAGTCCAGAACCTATTATTATTGCAATCAAATATCACAACTTAGGACCCGTTATTGTTAATATTTATCCGTGGTGCTAGGCAACTGGGCCTATCCCAGTTGTACACGTCCTTTTGTGCCTATTGGTCTTGTTTTGTTCTGTCTCCTGCTGATATGGAGGAAAGTGGAAATCACGGTTTTTTCCTACTCCTCGTCGATTCGAAACAGTTAAATTCATTCTCTGGGACTTCGTCGAGCTTCATTGTCTCACCGTTTTTCTGGAGGTCGCCACTGTTGATTCTGGCTTTCAATTTAAGAGTTACAATGGTTTGGGAATAGTGTGGCAGGTGTCGTTTGACGTTTGAAAACCGTCAAAGCCTTGTTTTTCGACTAAACTTGAGAACGCGCTTACAAAACGTAGGTATACAATCCCAAACAATTTTCCAAGAACCACCTAAACCCACTTTCATTCATTTTCCAGCCACAAATTTATTAAATGAATCAACAGTATAGACCACACCATCTTTGATAGACGCGTACCGCTTTCATCAGACGCTAACTACATCTTAATTGACTTTCAACTGCTACACCCCTTTTCAGTAACTTCATTATCTCTCAAAGGATTTAAATTAAAGGAAGGGCTGTTACTCTAAGCGAATTTATTTTAATTATCAAAGGATGTTGTAACGAGTTATGATTTTATTTGGATAGTGTGTGTTGGATGTATAGTGTGTGAGTCGATGGGGCCGAAAAGTTCTGGAGTGGCGTCCGCGAACTGGAAGACGTTGCGTTGGAAGGCCTCCCACTAGGTGGACCGATGACCTGGTGAAGTTGGTGCACGGGTCCGGTCAATGTAGCGACAGCGGAGGCCTATCTCCAGCAGTGGATGTCTTGCGGCTGAAATGATGATGATGAGTGTGGGTTAGGTTGTCGCAATGCGGTACTGGACTGTCAGGACCAAATATGCTGCTGCGTCCAGCGACACCAACGACGTTGCTTTATGTGTCCCGACTGCATCACTCCACGAAGGTTGAGGAGGTCGTAGAGTACATGAATGTGAAGACCAGCTGGACCTTGAGGGTCGAGAACTTGGAGCCGCGTCACAACACTAACTTCAAGTCGTTTGTGGTGCGAGTTCCGACACAATATCTCGACAAGTTTCTCAAAGAAGAGTTTTGGCCGAAGGGTGTTGTCTACCGACGTTTTCGCGGCAGGCTACGTGACACCGTACAGTGTAACACGACGCCACACTTCGTGTGTCATAGTGTCATAGTTCATAAGTTATATTTTGTATGTATTAGTATATTTTTAAGTTGTAATGTATTTTTGTGTATTTTATCTACGGGCCTTAGGTTGCCTGATAATAAAATGATTGATTGATAACAAAAACGTTGAAAGGGAATCGACTGTTTTGGTATGGACTTGCAATGAGCAAGGAGGAATTGCATGGGACCAAAAGAGTGATGAATATGAATGTTGATGGACAGAGAGGGAGACCAAAGAAACGATGGATGGGTTTTACGAGGAATGAAATGAAAGAAAACGAAGTAAATGATAGAGTGACGGACAAAGGAGAATGGAAGAAAAACACGAGTTGTTGCCAACGCCAAGAAACAGGAAGATTATGTATTAGGTTAGAGTGTCCATTTAGTTTTTTGAACATTCTTCTCCATATAACCTTTGAATAGACAACCATAGACCTTTCTCAGTTATTATGCCTTGAGGCTGGACTGTAATTTCATCTTTTTTTTTTTGAAAACTACTCGTATATCGTGCTTGTGTGTCGTTATTTGCACTACGACACAAATGACGTATGGTTACTGGCAGCTTTGAATGGTGTTACTAGGTGCCTATTTTATAAACTTTTGGAGGTAATTTTTGACGAAAAAGTACCTATTGATCAAAACAATTTTTCCGATCAGATTTTGAAATAAAATTCATAGACTGGCGAAAATGACTTCCAATTTACCACAAGCCAATGCAACCACACCACTACTTTTGATGCAATTTGTACATGTGTATTTGTACATTTCTACGGCGAGATGGGCAGACGACATAGTTGCCGTCGGGGGAATACCCTGGATGAGGCTGGCACGGGATCGTGTAGATTGGCACAAGAAAAGAGTGGCCTATACCCAGCAGTGGGCGAGCTGAGAGCTCGAGTGAAAGAAAGAAAGAAAGAAAACATATTTATTCGGCACATGCCATAAGTGCACACAACAAATAAAAAAAATAAAGTAAGTTTAAACAACATAAAAAAAACTTAAATTCATACTGTAAAACTAAAAACTAAAAAAAAAAGAAAATATTGTGTGTCTAACGGCTGCGCCAAATAGGCCCAGTTCAGCAAAATGCCGAGCAGCTAGTGCCCGACGCTGGTTTAAGTGGAGTGGATGTTGATGATGTATGGTCGAACAAGCTAATTGGTTTATTATTTAATTATTTAACACTTCAAGCACATAGTACAGAGGCGGACTTAATGCCATAGGCATTCTCTACCAGTCAACCTTTGGGTGATGCAGAGACAAGCAGTGGTAGGTGTACATCTGAAAATAATTATAATAATATCAAGGTAAACTACTACTAGGTTTACAGTTTAACCCACAAATTACATTGTAAAGTATAAACCAAATAGCTTGTTCGACCGTACACGTGTGTACTTAAGGGGCCGGCGGAGGATGCGTATTTCATACAAACGTAATACCAAAATTATTTGTAAATCAAACCTATTCTTAAGGTAGTGTGCGTTTGTTTCGATTGGATTACAGAATATCTATGTTCCCAAATATGTTTTTTGAGAGAATAGTGATGCAAAGACGAGATATGAGGAATTTAAATTTTCTATAGAAAACTTATTTTTCTTATAACTCTTGTTAAAATCAGTGTCCAATCAAAATATATATTTGGGAACCTAGATATTCTGTAATTCAATCGAAATAAATACACACTACCTTAGGATTATGTTTAATTTACAAATTATTTTGGTATTACGTTTGTATGAAATACGCATGCTCCGCAGGCGTCTTAAAGATTGGACTGACATTAAAAAGAAGAAAAATTATATGAAAACCTCTTTATTACAAAAACTCTAACAATGTCCTAATTAATTGGTCTAAAGAAGATAAATTTCAATTCTTTACTTTATTTTCAGTCCCAAATAATTCATTTCAATAGATATTCACTAAAATTATTATCTTATCGTTGTTACACCAATATGGCGGCAGGCTCGTTTCTCACAAAATTAATTATCTAGAATGATGTGACGTTAATTAATTTCAGAAGTTATGAGTATATTTAATGTGTTTGTATTATATCTTTGTCTAAATTAATTTGCTGTCTATTTTGGGATCCATTTGAACGTAGCGTTATGAATAAAAGATTGCTTTTATTTATTTTTGTTAATAAATATGAAAGAGAAGTGAGCAGTAATTGTTGGCATGAATAATATTTCCATGGTGTTAGCAGTTTTAAATAAGTTTAGTGCCCTTGATAAATTAAGCTAATTCTGATGTGCTACTGTTTTTTTTAAGTTAATCTAATTCAGACTCGCGCAACTCGCGTTGTTTTTTGAGGAGCTCTTTGCGGAATAATAACAGCCGCTTGGGTCGATTTTTAGGTTAAGCCTAGGTTGGTCAGTGGATGGGTGACCACCCATTACATACCGAGTTTCCTCTGTACCTCGGAAAGCACGTTTAGCTGTCGGTCCCGTCTGTCATTTGTAAATCTTTGACAGTCGTTACAGGTAGTCACTGGCCCAAAAAGTCTGACAATCAGTCTTACCAAGGGGTATCGTATTACCCAGTACTAACTGGGTTGTGGAGGTCAGATAGGCGGTCTCTCCATGTAAAATACTGGTATTCAGCTGCATCCGGTTAGACTGGAAGCCAACATAATGTAGTAATTTCCATCAAACAATAACCTCCACGTCCAAAAAAGTAAGCCCGGATATTTTGTGAAATTATTTTGCAAAACCTGTTTTACTTAATTTTAAAACAAACAAGAAAATATTTCTCACAACTATTCTCTGTTTAATAAACAATGCTTTGACGCATCCCGGGAAACACAAATTCCACCTCAATATTTGGGTTTCGAATAACAAAACAGCGCTGAAACAAATTAAGGCTTTGTCTACAGTCTGTTTGTAGGCTGTGTGCGGTAGCTTTGACTGCATTTTTGATAATGCATTCAATGGTACCTCACAGAAGCTCAAGCGGCGTAAATAAAGGGTGTAAAACACCTCATAACGAATACGAAAGGTACTTGTTCTCCTCGTCATTCCGATATTTTTTTTGTTCTACACCATACCTGGGAACCTTCTAGTTACGGAGATATTAGGGGTCAAAGTTGCAAGATTTTGACATGTTTTTTTTTTTAATACAACTTTTTATCGCAAGATTTTTACTTTAAATATTTCTACAACCCCCGTACTATTCAATCCATCCATCCGCACAATGTTTTGAGTGCGTTACATTGAGTTATACCACAAAATGTGATTTTTCACCCAAAAAAAGTTGTTTCCCAGCAATAATTTTTGCGTAAAGATACTTAGTTTGATGTACAGAATGCTTGGTTGACAGCTTCGTGATGAGGTGATTTACACCCTGTATTTATGGAAACTATATTTTCGATTACTGGGCGAAGGCTTGGCATTCCAATTCTGTTCGCATTAGGGTAGACGACAACAAAAACAATGAGTCCGTCAGTTTGATTCCGTCAAGAATGAGCTCTAAGGTCCATGTTCACCAAAAAGATGACGGTCTGATTATCTAAAACAGCTGTTTAGAACACATTTTTGTATGGGAAAATGTCACAGTGACAGCTGTTTTTAGATAATCAGACTGTTATCTTTTCGGTGAACATGGACCTTAGCCTATTATGAAACGACCAACCCTAACCGAGCACCTATCTATTGACGTTTCATATGTGCCTATGTTAAGTTGTATCAAAAATGTTCGAATTTTAAACGCATTGTTCATCCGTATGCGACAAAAATTGGCAAAAAATAAAACCGACTTCAAGAAACACAAGAAAATGAAATAGTATATTTTATAACGAGGGACTAAAGGCCATAATATACCCGAGGTGGTTTGACTCCCGAGCTTGCGAGAGAGTCAATGAAAGCGAGGGTATATTAAATTGGCGTTTAGTCTCAAGGTGCAAACTGTACTTTTCACTTCAAGTGCTAGAAAAATAGTCATTTAAAACCGAACAAATTTACACTCGACAGGCGTGGCGTTTTGTGAATTTCAAATGTGTCGTATCAAATAAAAATCCCCGGTACCGTATTAATCAAGTCCTGGTCTTCTCATTACATCCATTGTACGTCGCTACTCGTACTTCGCTTTAGCAATGTTCGTTTGATTAACTGTTTTGGGTTCTCAGTATCGGTACAGATGTGTTAATAATCTTTGTCACACAGTTACCGTAGAGGTGGAAGTACATAGTGATATAAGTAAAAGGGTATAGTGCTTCAGCTGTCGTTTAGATATTGTTTTCAGTGTTTTAAAATGGAAGGTGAAATGTGCATCAGGTAATAATGTTGAGTAGCATAGTTGCGAAAAGGCTAGGCAGATGATGATGTTATACAATGAAGAGTTTTATACAGGGTGATTATTAATTGACTGCATTCCTTGAAATGGGTGATACTAGACCTAATTTGCAACGATTTTGATCCCAATAGCTTGGAGTCCAAACTGGGCTATTTAAGGGGCCGGCGGCGGCAGAGCGTGCGTCGTTCATACAAACGAAATACCAAAATAATTTGTAAATCAAACATATACTTAAGGTAGTGTGGAATTATTTCGATTGGATTACAGAATATCTAGGTTCCCAAATTTATATTTTGAATGGACACTGATTTAAACAAGAGTTATAAGAAAAATAATTTCTAAAATATAAATTTGGGAACATAGATATTCTTTAATCCAATCGAAATAAATAAACACTAACTAAAGAATATGTTTGATTTTCAAATTATTTTGGTATTATTTTTGTATGAACGACGCACGCTCCGCAGGCCTCTTAGCTAACAATCACTCTGCATATTACATAACACAATATACAACCGTACACTTACATTCCACCAGTTATGTTTAAGTTCTATGTAAAAGTAAAGTAAACCACCTCATCACGAAGCCGTTAATCAAGCATTCTGTACATCAAACTAAGTAACTTTACGCAAAAAATATTGCTGGGAAACAACTTATTTTTTTGAGGTTATAGATCATGTTTTGTTGTAGAACTCAATGTAACGCACTTAAAACATTGTGCTGATGGATGGATTGAATAGTACGGGGGTCGTGGAGATGTTAAAAGTTAAAACCTTACAAAAAAAACTTGTATTAAAAAAAAAAGTTGTCAAACAGTTGTAACTTTGACCCCCCATATCTCCGTAACTAGAAGGTTGCTTGAGAAAAAAATGATCGCAATGATGGGTAGAACAAGTGTCTTGCGGCTTCGTGAAGAGGTGTTTTACACCCTTTATAGTAAGTACGAATCAGTAACAGAATTAATGTCGAGTAGTAGCTCATGGGTTCAACTAATTATCACCACTCCTGCTCTGAAAACGAGTGGACGAACGTACTGGAAACCGACATGTCCTAGACCCATACAAATCTAAGACATGTGACATCAACACGGAGATCATAAACCCAAGATCTCATGTTCAACAGTAGCATTTGAAGCACAAGCGTAATAGCGAGGCATTTTAATATGAAACAAGTGCGAGTCGGATTCGCCCATGAAGGGTTCCGTGGCAGCAAGTAACATAATACGAAAGATGACGTATTAAAAAAAACTACGTACTAGATCTCGCTCAAACCAATTTTCGGTGGAAGTTTACATGGTACTGTACATCATATATTATTTTTAGTTTTATCATTCTCTTATTTTAGAAATTACAGGGGGACATACACATTTTTGACTTTGGTAGTGTCTCTCGCGCAAACTATTCAGTTTAGAAAAAAATTAAAGTAGAAACCTCCAAATCATTTTTGAAGACCCCACACGTACGTACGGGTTTGATGAAAAAAACATTTTGAGTTTTGAGTTTCAGTTCAAAGTATGGGGAACCCCAAAAATTTATTGTTTTTTTTTTCTACTTTTGTGTAAAAATCTTAATGCTGTTCACAGAATACATCTGCTTACGAAGTTTCAACAGCATAGTTCTTATAGTTTCGGAAAAAAGTGGCTGTGACATACGGACGGACAGACAGACAGACAGACAGACATGACGAATCTATAAGGGTTCCGTTTTTTGCCATTTGGCAACGGAACCCTAAAAACTAGCTGACCCACGTAACTTCGTCTGCGTAACATAATAGGGAAAAAGCCCACAAAAGGAATTAATATTTTAATGGACTATCCAACACAAAAAGATTTTTTCACTTTCAATTAGTAGTTCTTGAGATTAGCGCGTTCCAACAAACAAACAAACAAATTCTTCAGCTTTATAAGATTATAAGTATAGATATACTCGAATTTACCTTCATACCGATGATCTATCGTTACCTTTGTAACTAACCCTACAATAGCATTGATTTAACATAACTAATAATAATTACCTGGAAACATAATATCCCAAAATGAGCCCATTATTCAATAATTAACTGAGGTTAATGACACCGCGATAGTAATTACATCATGGAGGGACATCCTAATTCGTATCGAAATAATGATAGCCGCGGTATCACGGTAATTAATACAGTCTCATTATATTGGAACTAATAAGGGTATGTGCAGGCCGAAATATTGTAGGCAAGTATTGCACCGCTATTGATGTATTTGTTCGTTAGAATTCATAGAAGTTTAATTTCCCATGGGGAGCCTTCGCAATTGCAATTGTTTACGTAAAATGAAATGCACCTCTATTTTAAGGCGATAAGACGAGCTAAATTAGCAACTCTATTTGTGGAGGTTCAAACTTAGTTTGAAATGCTGTTAGAATAAAGTTCTAATCAGCTTGCACTACAAAGTGGTTATTACGTCAGTCACTGCGGGCCAAATAGCGCGAAATGAGTGGTTTCGATCGATTTACAAAAAAAACTATTGATTGGATTAAATAACTAAAACACTATCATGCTAATATATTGCTTGTGGAATTATTTGCCAAAAAATCAGAATGATCGCATGCGTATTAGTATGTTTTTTTTTTGTTTGAAAGATAATTTTCGAGATAAGATAGCATATATCCTGAAAAATATCATATGTTTTTGGTCTTTTTACTTTTTAGTAATTACAAAACTCGCGTTTAGCTCATTTAATCGCCTTAAGAGATTTTTTTGATTACTAAGGTATACCGCGAGGCAGCGGTGGCCCAGTGGTAGCGGCGAACTTACGAATTGTAAGTCGTGGGTTCGAAGTTTCAATCCCAGGTAGGCGCATTACTTTGTGTAATTTATTTCATCACCACTGCTCTCAAAACGGTGAAGGGAAACATCGTGAGGAAACCATGTCCTAGAACCAAAAAAATCGAAGACATGTGAAATCTACCAATCCGCGCTGGGCCCGCGTGTTGGATTAAAGCCCATTCTCTCTCATAGAAAGGGGGCCTGTGTCCCAGCGGTGGGAACATGAAATTAATGATGAAGGTACACACCTCTTTGACACAAAAAGAAAGAAACATAAGGAAGTACAAATGAATTTCTGTTACATTAAATTAAAAATTCAAAAAACCCCCAACACACGTAGGGTCATAATTTCAGAAGCCCTTTCATTTAATACCCATATTGGGGGAGTTGTGAAAACAAAATTTAATTGACCATTTTGTGGTGGTGGCCATCTTGGTTTGAAATTTATTATAGGGAATAGTATTCTACTAGTCAAGCCCTTTCATTTGATACCCATATTGAGGAAGTTGTTGAATAAATATGTAATCCACTATTTTGTGACGGCGGCCATCTTGAACTGATTTTTAATCAAACATAGATATGAGCACTCCCAACTAATTCACCTTTCAAACAAAAAAAAACAAAATCAAAATCGGTTCACCCGTTCGGGAGCTACGATGCCACAGACAGACACACAGACACGTCAAACTTATAACACCCCGTCGTTTTTGCGTCGGGGGTTAAAAAAGGGATTTTGTAACTCAGACGGTTTCATACCATTATGGCATGAAATTATAACTGGTTTCGTATGCAGACTTTTTGATTTCTACAGTATATAAAACTTGTCAGAAAAAATATCTTGATCTGAATGAAGCTTAATATAAATTCGTTACGACATAGTCGCCGATATCATAGGTCGGCACAATTTACGAACTAATTGTTATCGTCCATGATTTGTGATAGTTCTCATATTTGCGATATTAGCACATAATATATTATGGGATATGGACTCTGATTGAAGCGCCCATAATTTCTTATTTACAGATGGTGGAATAATAAATAATTATAAATTACTTAAACTAATGTCTGCTAATAAACATGGAACTACTAAGTGTTGGAGATTTTGATTCAATAATATTGCAACACCAACATTAAAATGTAAATCGTTATTAAATGTGAACTGTGGCAACATTCTGCCCTCCTATCTGCAACTGGTCCAATACAGACGTGAATTTTACTAGTCTGCCGTTTTATTTCATCTCTTTCGGCACCAACGTGGCAGCTATTTAGAAATTCCGGATGAAAAAATCAATAACAATATTTTGTCCGGCCCGGGAATCGAAACCCAATTGGTTGTAAATTGTTCCATAATAAATCAAATAATCCATTTTAAGAGTAGATTCATTATGTGCAGTAGTTGAGTTTTAAACTTGCATTCCCATTGGTGCTCTAAGCATTTGATTTTCACCACTCTCAATATTCAATTGAAACATTTATCCTAAAAGCTCGAAATAAATTACTTTACGTTCACGACGCATTTAATATTCATGTATTTCGTATATATTTTGAATGCTTGTTTCCCATTCGCATACAAATCATTCATTTCCGTATAAAAATACATTCATTCATTTCGTTCATTCGCCGGTTGTTCCGTGGGTTTGCAAACAGATCAATGGAACATATTTACTTTTGTCATTACAATTTATTGTCGAGACTGGGATTCAGTTTGTCCTGTATTTTGCATTGTAGGTATGTAGTTTTTGTCGTATTTCCATGTATTTGTCGTTTTCTATGGAGCTGTGTGTTCTAGTTTGTAATTATTAATGTTTTCACAATCAAAATGATTGTGTTGCTATTAATAATTGCTGTATGCACCAACAAAACAGTAGGTGCTAGTTTGGAGCATTTATTTATTTTAATTTTGTTTATTAAAATATTCACAATACTGGTTAATGTGAATATTTCAATACACAATATAGTTTTTCATAATATATGAAAAACTATACAGGGTGTAAACCACCTCATCACAAAGCCGTTAACCAAGCATTCTGTACATCAAACTAAGTAACTTTACGCAAAAATTATTGCTGGGAAACAACTTTTTTTTTGAGGTTATAAATCATGTTTTGTAGTAGAACTCAATGTAACGCACTTAAAACATTGTGCTGATGGATGGATTAAATAGTACGGGGATCGTGGAGGTGTTAAAAGTCAAAATCTTTCAAAAAAAAAACTTGTCAAAAAGTTGCAACTTTGACCCCCCATATCTCCGTAACTAGAAGGTTCCCAGGTATGGTGTAGAACAAAAAAATGATCGCAATGATGGGGAGAACAAGTGCCTTTCGGCTTCGTGAATAGGTGTTTTACACCCTGTAAGATGGATGGAGAGAGAGTGGTAGACCAAAGAAAAGATGAATGGATAGTGTAAAGAATGATAATGAAAGAGACAAGAGTAAATGATGCCGTGACGTCTGGCAGGGGGGAATGGAAGAAAAAAAAACGTGTTACGCCGACTCCAAGTACATAGACATTGGCAGGATGATAATGATTCCTTTGAAATACATAACGAATTTCTTCTGCCTTTTTTTCTGACGAACAAACATTAAGTAAATAGTATGTGTAGTTATAGTAATTTCTAAACTAGCAGGTTCCGTCAATCAATTCTATCCCCACAAATTGTATGTAATGGAATGATTTTTTAACGTTCTTATTCACGCTATTCCAACTGAACTTTTGTATATGATAAATGATATTATTTTGCAAATAGGTTTTCACAAACACTTTTACAGGCCCTTTTATTAAACTAGATGGGGCCGGTGTTTCGTACCTGGCTACTCTGAGAAGAAACATAGAGGATACAAACTTAGAGGAAAGTCCAGACATAATCTTGTTCAACTCACACGAGAACTAGGACCGCGAATGAACTAAACAACATACAAATTCCACTACACACACATACACAATACACGCACAGATTTTACTATAAAATCTAATATAATACGTAACACTAAACCCATTAACCCTTCATTACTGGGGCACCTGCACATCACGACACATTAGGGTCATTTGTACCTGCGTACCTTGATTTATTCCCCCATCGCGTTGAAGGGTTAACGCATTGACGTCAACGCGAATAAGCGTCTTAATCATAGTATTCAAGGAATATGTAGGGTTGGATTTCGACTTACGTATGTACCTACGGGTAAATTGTATTCAGTAAAATTTCTAACTTTACTACGAAATAATACATTTCGTCTGAAATTTCATAAGTCCACCATGTTACAACGTCTCCGTAAAAACTTCTTTTGGCGCGTTAAGTAGTTTTTGTGCAAACGAAAATCATCCAACTCGCGTGGCCGTCACCTAACGCTTCGTAGCACTTGTAGCCGATCAGCTACGGCGTAGCACCGCCGGGCACAACCCGTAGCAAATGTATATTACTCAGTTTTCACTTTTATTGGCAATGAATTCCACATTATATGAGGCGATGTTATCATCTGGGTCATTTCACGCAGGCTCAATTTTTTGCTAATTTCGGTGGAATTTTTGTTTGTATATAAGACAAGTTTATGTTTTCGGATGAAAAAATAAACTTGTCTTATTCTAGAACACATTAGTATTCTAGATATTTTAGTAAGAAACAAATAACTGTAGTTGTTTTGAAAATATGACGTCCACCGAAATTGCGAACCCACCAAAATTGAAAATTGTACACCGAAATTGCAAATCTTACACCGAAATTGCAGCATCACACCAAAATGGAATTTTTGTATTGTACCATGACAGTTATAAAAAAACAACCTTGTTAGCTGTGTGCTGGTTTATTACTGAACTTGGGAAGGGAGCGCGCGTCGCAGCACGCGCTATATATCTATAGCTACTTATATATACATATATATCATTCCCCCCCCAATTAGTTTTTTGAACCTGTTGACAAACAATACATAATTATTTTAATCACAATCGATTCTTTATTTTTACTAATGTGTAACTCTTTTAAATATTTCCCAGTCTATTATTTTTCTAAGACGCTTCGAAGTTTGGCGTGTGAGTCCAGCAGTGGACGTCTTTCGGCTGAAATGATGATGATGATGATGAAACGGTACCACATCGTTAGACTGGTTGTCAGACTTCTTGGGCTTCTGACTACCTGTAACGACTGTCAAATTTGGACAAATGACAGTCGGGACCAACAGCGTTATGTGCTACGCAAATAGAGTATGTGATGGTCACATGAGTTCCATGATTTTTGTTCACTCATAAAGTCCTAAACGCGCTTTTAGAAGTTTTCACTTCCAAAACATCGACAGCGTGACATCGTTTTACAACAAAAATAACTTCAGCCAAATTGTGAAGCAGTTTTTTGGCAGATGTACTGTGTATTAGCATACTGCAAGATATTTGATAAATGTACACAAAATATAACATCACGCTTTTTTCCCACGGGGGTAGGAAGAAATCACACAATACGACCTGTTACGATCTTACTCACTCGGGTTCCATCTATCTGGCAGAATCTTGTTGCTCCGAAATTCATTTAGCATAACAGACTTGGCATAATTTTCTTTAAACGAATATATGAAAGGCATATTTTTTTTGAATATACTTATTGTTAGGCTGAATGTTTGTATGTCCGAATTTGGAATGGCATACTTTTACATGGCAGATTTTTTTTTGACATAATTACCTTTGGCAGTGTTCAAATTTCGCATAATTTCGTTTAGAATAATGTTTATTTAGAGCGACGATTATTTGATATAATTTCACTTGGCATACTATGATGATTGCAGAATTTCATTTGGAATAATTTTATTTGGCATTATTGCCATTTTTCAATGCCACAAAATAGCATTTTTAACCTTAATTTAAAATTAAAATATTATCTTAAAAAGTCAATAATATATTGTGCTAGAAAAGTTAGTGACAGAAACGAATCGCTCCAAAACCGACTCCACGTAGTTTTGTCTGCCCTACCCCTAGAGTGTAATTTAAAATCGCGTAGGCGCGGAGGGGCGAGGCGGGCCGCGAGTTGAGGAGCAGGTGGTTGTAACACACGCCGCCGCGGCTGAGGCTGGCCGGCGAAGCCGGCCTGCATGCCGAAGCTGCAGTGGTGAGCGTTAAACCCATCTGCGACGATAAACTCGCCTGGGACCGCCGTAGCCCCGCAGCGCCGAAGCCGTGACAGAAACCATGCCTGCTGCATGTTGCATACTGCATGCTTGCTTGCATGCTGCATGCTTGTTTGCATGCTGCATGCTTTTTTGCATGCTGCATGGTTGTTTGCATGCATTCTGTATTCTTGTTTGCATGCTGCTGCATGCTTGCTGTATGCATGGTATATGTTTGTTTAGATTTTTGCATGCCTGCTACATGCATGTGGCATGCTTGCTTGCATGCTGCGTGTTGCATGCTTGCTTGCATGCTGCATGCTTGCTTACTTGCTTCATCCTTGCTTGCATACTGCATGCTTGCTACATGCACGATATATTCTCGTTTGCATGTTTGCCTGCTTCTTACTGGGAAATAAAAACCAAGTGTTCACAATCAACTGACTTTATGAATTTTCTGTGATTTGATAGATGAGTCTTTCCATTATTATGCATATGAAATGTATGCCAAAAGATAATTCTAACTGTAAACTTTCTGAAATATAATAGTTCTGCCTTTAAAGACTATCGATATGAAAATTATGCAAGACGATTCTGACTGTGAACTTTCTGCGTTAAGATGGTTCTAATTTTAAATTATATGCATATGAAATTTATGCCTAAAGATGATTCTGGCTTACAAAATTATGAGTTTGAACGTATGATAAATGAGTATCTGCCAAACAATTTTCTGCCAAATGAAGTTTATGCTATCAGCTGGTATGCAAAATAATATTATGACATAAAAAGTTCTGCTATAAAGAGTGGACCCCCATTACTGATAATTAATTAACTGAAAGTGCTGTACTGATAATTCAAGCATTTTACTTTGTGTGTTTTGTCCTGTGCGGGCTAAGCGATGCTTTTTTTTTATTTTTAGGGTTCCGTAGCCAAATGGCAAAAAACGGAACCCTTATAGTTTCGCCATGTCTGTCTGTCTGTCTGTCCGCGGATAATCTCAGTGACCGTTAGCACCAGAAAGCTGAAATTTGGTACCAATATGTATATCAATCATGCCGACAAAGTGCAAAAATAAAAATTTAAAAAAACATTTTTATTAGGGTACCTCCCCCAGACGTAAAGTGGGGAGCGATTTTTTTTTTAATTTTGACCCTGACGTGTGATATATTGTTGGATAGGTATTTAAAAATGAATAGGGGTTTTCTAAAATAATTTTTTGATAATATTAATATTTTAGGAAATAATCGCTCCGAAAGTCAAAAACAATGTGTCCCCCCCCCCTCTAACTTTTGAACCATAAGTTTAAAAAATATGAAAAAAATCACAGAAGTAGACCTTTATATGAACTTTCTAGGAAAATTATTTTCAACTTGATGAGTTGAATAGTTTTTGAGTTATATAGCACTTTTTCAAAAAAACGCAAATGATAACTTTGTTTTTCATACAAATACTATGAAAAACAAAGTTTTTGCTGACGATAAATGTTGGTATTTTTAATGGTCTGGGAAGCTACGGAACCCTACAGTGAGCGTGGCCCGACACGCTCTTGGCCGGTTTTTTTTTATTCGTTTTTTCAGTATTATCTATTTTCACTTTTCAAGAATGTGAAAATATCCCCAGACGATAAAAAAATCTAATAAGTCCATCAGGTAGATAATTAAAAAGTATTTGACCTGTATTTTTTCTTTTGTTACGTAAATCAAAATTGACGAAGATACGACGCTTTTAAAATTCTCAGTACGTCACGTAGGTATATGTTTTAGCTAGTTCTGACGTCACCCCCGTGCCTTGCCAATGCCTATATCCTTGTTGTCAATACTCATTAATTTACAAAAACAAAAACACGTGTTCACTATTTTTTAATACTGTAACTAAACAGATTTGCAATTTTTTGATACCGTCGTCATACATATTTCTCATACATAGTTAAGACCCATGATTGTTTAAGATTAAAATGATTTGTCTTGATCCCTAACCCTCCTTTAAGAAGAGGTCATTGCCCTACAACATACTGAAATGCCCTTCATAGGATCCGGGCAGCAATCCCATTTATGAAACCGTTCTTATCATGCCAAGGTGACGGGGTAAGTTACCATAAGCCATTGCTGACGAGATTTCCTGTTACCCGCGTAATCCGCGAGACGGGTTTTGTAGATGAAATCTGTGTGTGTGTGAAACTCATGTGTGGGTATCCTCCCGTAAGGCATCAATAATATACAAAATGTTGTACGTTCGTAAAGACCGCGCGGCGGTTTGCGAACTGTGCCATTACAGGATCTAATCTATGAAAAAAAAAACATAAATACATTAACACACACTTTTATCCCAAGGGAGTAGACAAAAGTTTATTTATTTTATAGTTAGCCGCAAGGAGCTAGTGACTAAATCGTCCGATCTTTAGGTTAAGTCGTGCTTGCCTAGTTTGGTCTGTGGATGGGTGACTCGGTATGTAAGGGTGGTCACCCTTACATACCGCGTTTCCTCCGTGCCTCGAAAAGCACGTTATGCTGTTGGTCTCGGCTGTCATTTGTCCATCTTTGACAGTCGTTACAGGTAGTCAGTGGCCCAAAAAGTCTGACAACCAGTCTTACCAAGTGCTATCGTATTACCCAGTATTAACTGGGTTGTGGAGTTCAGATAGGCAGTCGCTCTATGTAAAATACTGGTATGCAGCTGCATCGGGACACTGGAAGCCGACCCTAACATAGTTGGGAAAAGGCTAGGCAGATGATGATGGGAGTAGATAACATTTACAGAACGTCACTTGCTACGTTGTTTTCATACACGCACACTGGTTGCAAGTACCTACAGCAACTAACGTGTTGTTATTATACTAAAAAAATCCCTGCATGCCACAGGTCTAATCAAAACTAAAACAGGTTTGTCAATTTGGAACGGTGGTGCTCCACTAGTAACGGCCCCAATTTCAAATAGGTCATGAGTTCCCACCTTTTATCTCAAAACTTTAAAGGAAAACATCGTAAAGAAACCGGCATGTCCTAGAACCAGAAATTTTAAAGCATGTGACATCTACCAACCCGCACTGGGCCCGCGTGGTGGATTACACCATTCCTCTCATAGAAAGGAAGCCTGTATTCCAGCAGCTGGAACATTACTGGCTGGTTATGCTCAGCACGACGGAACATGTCCCACCAGCGACAATCCAAGTACTGGCATTACTGAATATTTTTCGTCGTATCTTTTCACCCAAAAACGGTGGCATTAAGAATACTATCAAGCAGACATGTCGTTTCTTCACATTTTGATTCCATGGTATTGAGTGCCGCATTTATAACGACAGGGGGTGCAAAAAAAAAAAAAAAAAAAAAAAAAAAAAAAAAAAAAAAAAAAGGGTGCAATGATCTGAGATCATAATTTTAGCTCTTTGTGATTATTTGATGTATTCATTAAGGCCCATTTACAAGATGCATGTTTATCGCCTGTTACGTACGATAATATTGAAGCAATAAATGACTGGCATCGTCGAAACAACATGTCACATTCTTGCTCTACTAAGCAATTTATCCATTCAAAACTGTTCTTGGTATAAACAGCACGTACAATCATTTCTTATGCAATTTTTTGTATTCAATTGGATTCTCTCTTCATTTGCAAATATGAGTACAGTGAGTGAGGGTGTGTTGATTGTTGCCAAATTGAAATATTTAATTTCAAGGTTTTAAGTAGATCCTCGTGTAAACAATAGGGAATATGCATGAATTTTTTTCTTCACTTAAATCAATTAATTACACTGTTATCAACCCAAGAGAAGTATTAAAAGTTAATTTCAACTACTGCTTGTCGCGTAAAAATAATACTAAACTCCTGCAATTTTCTATGACAGTTCAAACGTCCGTGATTGTAGCGACCATACTTTGACGTCATTTATCAAAATCTACCTTGTTTAAGTCTATTTTTTTGGCCTTAATAAAGTAATTTTACCAATTGTATGTGCTTTATTCAAGCAAAAATTGCGATAAAGATATTGTAATAACATCGTATTGCAACTTTACCTACATTTCAAATAAAAGTTATTTTTTGACTTGTGAATTTTGATGTCACTACCGCCGCTATCGAGGACGACGTGTTTTGAGAGTGCGTTCCGTTTCACCAAAAACATGCTACATAAAACAATAAATTGTAAAATAAGTGATGTTTTAGAAACTTAAACAAGTGTACCATAATGTTTATAAGCGCCAATACAAGGCATTTTTAATAAATAAAAAGAGTTTTGTATTTCTTGCATATTCCCTATTGCTTGCAATTCTTGAAGGTCAATTATTGAACTTGTATGTTCAAGAAAATCGCATCATGTAAATCAGGCTTTATTCTGTGTTGTAGTGATTTCCATGGAATGTTTAGTCTGTAATGAAGCTCAATTGTCAAGTAGACTGATATTCAATACAAGCTAATCTTGTCTTCCGTGTTGGCACGAGATACTGATCGCATAACAGACAGAAAAAATTTTCATTTTTACGGTTGGCACAGTGGCTGAGTGACTGGCTCCTACGCCTTGTGTCGCGGGTTCGATACCCGCACGGAACAAATATTTGTATGGCCTAGATGTTCCAGGTCTGGCTGTATGTGTATGTGAGTCTCAATATTTGTAAACGCACCCATGATACAGTAGAAATATCAAGTGTGCGCCAAGTTTAAAAATAAACTAAACAGGCCATGAAATTATTTGCATAATATGATTCACGCCGTTTTCCCATTAGACTTGGGATCTTTTTAAGCTCAGAAAAGCCTAAAAAATTTGGGTCTGCCATTTTTTGGTCTAATATAGTTTCTGGCAACATTTGGCTTCATCCACCTTCACACATCTAGCCATACCCGCCCCCCCGGTACCAATACAATAACGTCTTTCAAAATATAACACTGAACAAACATCTTAACTAAATTATCCGTGAAATTATTTTAAAAGCTTTAAAGCCAGTTTCAATAACGAGGAATTTCAAACAGATTGAATAAATTCAAGCTTTAATCATTTCAAGCTTTAATAACTTCAATCAAAATAACTTGAAAACTATTTAGACTGCTCCGTGACAATTTAACAGCTTGCCAAAAGTTTCATCTTAACTTGTTCCAAATAATTTGAACGTCACCTTGAAATAATTATACCTAATCTTTAGTCAAAGTTTACCAAACGGATCCTTATTAAAATTTATGTTTACAGAAATTGATAAATTTAAACTGAATTCTGTGGGTGCTTGCACATATACAGGGTGTAAACCACCTAATCACGAAGCCGCCAACCAAGCATTCTGTACATCAAACTAAGTAACTTTAAGCAAAAATTATTGCTGGGAAACAACTTTTTTTTGGGGTGATAAATCATATTTTGTAGTATAACTCAATGTAACGCACTCAAAACATAGTGGTCATGGATGGATTGAACAGTATGGGAGTCGTGGAGGTATTTAAAGTAAAATTTTACATCAAAAACTTGTATTTAAAAAAAAAACTTGTCCGAAAGTTGGAACTTTGACTCCTAATATCTCCATAACTAGAAGGTTTCCAGGTATGGTGTAGAACAAAAAAATGATCGCAATGATGGGAAGAACAAGTGCCTCTCATCTTCGTGAAGAGGTGTTTTACACTATTTATGTGGATTATCTTCACTCAGCATAGGCCACCGGAACAATCGAGGACATACGTTCGAAAAAAAATCATGCAGGCAGTCTACTGCAGATAGAAGTGAAAAATATGTAATCGACATCTGCTACGGGTTGTGGTGCTACGCCGTAGCGGATCGGCTACGAGTGCTACGAAGCGTTAGGTGACGGTCACGCGAGTTCCATGATTTTTGTTCACCCAAAAAGTGCTCAATGCGCCTATAGAAGTTTTCTGAAAAATGAAGCTTCACTTCACATATTCAGAGATTCCGGATGAAGTTTGCGAGTCGGTAGCGGCTAACTATGTGTGGTAATTGCTGCTGATCCGTTTTTTTTTTTCAAGAATACCGAATCAAATGTCTTGAGTCAAATGTGTGTGACACCCTACAAACCGCAGTCACAGATAAGTAGACCACTAACTTTGATGAAACATTAACTAAACAGCGTTATATGAAATGCTGAAAGTATTAACCTACTCAGGTTCCTTTAATAGACACTACTTTGTTTCTCATTCAAACATAAATAATTTGGTCCTCATTACTAACTCACCAACATTAATGATAACTTATAAGAGCGGCTTTAACATCAAAGATGAATGACAATTCACCCGTTTCAGTCGCAAAGGTTCAAAGCACAACCCACTGAACTACTACTAAATAAATAAATACCAAAACCACATACAAATAAGTATCAAGTTCCCACAATCACCTACGACGCTACGTCGCTACGAATTTCGTAGAACCCGGTCAATACGCTACGCCTTTGCTACGAAGATTCGTAGCGCTTCGATTAAATCGCAGACAAGACGTACAACGTTTTACTTGATTTTCAAGACGGCTGAAGTAATTATTCTCCATCTTATCTCTAAAAATCTAAACATCAAAGAGTGATAAAATCAACTTTTCACAACTTATTATTACACACCCTTTCCGCGAATTCCTTTTGGCGTCGAAATAAAGATTTTATTTCCAACATTAATTATTATATCTACGACTCAAATACCAACAGACTGTTTCCTTAACTGCCAGCAATGATTAAGTGGCTATAAATAAATGTAATTAGCCACTTTCACCGGCATCGTAAAACATTCGGTCGTAATCGTTTTACGTTGTCTTTCAGTTTTACTGTGTGCGAAATGCGTATTAAGTCATTTGGAGACGAATTATTGCTTGAGTTCACATGCAATCACACACATACATGAGCGATTTGCACACAGACATAGATTTGTTTGGGAAATAATCGTTTCTCAGAATTACATTACGTAACATCATCACACTTGTGACTACTGAAGGGCTAGGTAATCATCATCTACCTAGCCTTTCCCAACTATGTTGGGGTCGGCTTCCAGTCTAACCGGATGCAGCTGAATACCAGTATTTTACATAGAGCGACTGCCTATCTGACCTCCACAACCCAATTGATACTGGGTAGTAAGGTGCCACTTGGTAAGACTGGTTGTCAGACTTTTAGGGCCACTGACTACCTGTAGCGACTGCCAAAGATGGACAAATGACAGCCGGGACCATCAGCTTGACGTGCTTTCCGTGGCACGGAGGAAACTTCGTATGTACGGGCCGAAGGGCTAGGTAAAAGTAGTTTATACCCGCATTTCGTCATGTAATATTCGGTGACCCTACTTCCAGCAACCCGACACAATTTCAGTCCCCGGGCTGTTACTCAGAAATTCCTGCCACACTTCTCTGACCTAGGAATCGAACCCATGACCAACGAAGCAATTTAGTCAAGTTCACATAAAACTTGACTAGATTGCTTCGTTCGTCGAAGGGACCCCGACCACGTACCCAAACAAGCCTAGGACTGGAATCCCCACTGAAAAAGAAAGTTTGGCCGTCCCTGACAAACCTATTATCGCACCGTATTGGCAGGAGCGACGAGCATTGGAATGACGTGGAGCGAGGTGAAGCGTGAAGCTCAAGACACACAGAGGACATCTGTGGACGCCCTCTGCCCCATCTAGGAGACATTAAGTGATGTAAGTCAAGATTACATCGTTAGTCTTGAGTTTTCTTAAAAGATCCGTGTAACATTCTGTGAAACAGTAAAATATGTGACATCTTCTGCGTCCACCTAAATCATGTCTCACTAAATCCAACCAAGCAAAATAAAAATCGCGTATACATGCAACAAAAACTATCAAATAAACGTAAAACACCAGCTAAACATGTTACATTTAAAACATAAACTAAGGGATTGAAGTAAAGTCGACCGCATGTCGACCACCATCCATACTACAACAGCATAAAGGCGATGTTCATATCCATTTGTCACCATCTCGGATATGCGATTGAGCGTACAATATAAAAACTTTATCGCACCCATATAAAAAATGTCGGCATATATTTACGACTGTTTGGGAATTTAGATAAAAAGCAACATTTACTCATTGATCATTAGTATGGCGTATGTTTCGGTTGGGCAATAGATTGAAGAAAATAAGAGAATATGATAGGAGTTAAGAATATTTTGTGAAAATGTTTGAGTAGGCTTCTACTTCCGAGTTGAACCGAGTTAGAATAAAATAGAATAATCATTTATTCGTTAATGGACAGCACAACACAATCGAGCAGTACATACATATACATAAAACAACAAACAGCTTAACAATCAATTAAAACAGCTGAACTGCGCTGAGCATGCCCATAACAAAAGGATAACATAGTAAGTTCGCACACAGGCGCAATTTCCCCAAACAAATATGTCTGCCCCCGCGTCTGTTTGTCTGTGTTGCCAGTAAAAGTCATGGCACAGATTGACGAACAGTATGGTTTATTATACTTCCTATATTTATATTTGCTCGTTTATTTATTTATTTATTTAACACTTCAAGCACAAAGTACAGAGGCGGACACACACACACACACACACTTTATTTATTTTTTATCCTTATCCGTATCCGTATCTGACCGTGGCATCACTTTGGGCCCTATCAGAATATCAGCGGTCTCTGACGTTTTTTTTTAAATGTCACAGCACCATGCTGAGATAGGAGCCTTTTGGTCTCGTACAGGACAAATTTGGTTCGGATTTTTTATGATTTTATTATTTTTCTCACTATGTTTTACTTTTCATTAGTTATAATCATAATTCAACCATTTTTATTTTGTGTGTTTTGTCCTGTCGGGCTTATAAATGCTTTTTCATCCTTTCTTTCTAATTTATATCATCACCGCTGACAGCCGTCGCAACCATAATTTGCTAGAGCGAGAAACAGGGCGGGAATACTGTCATGTCCAAATCAACGAGGCCATAAGGTTCAATTCTAAATGTAAAAGGTGTACTTGTTCTCCCCGTCATTGCGATCATAATTTTTTGTTCTGGAACCTTCTAAATTTTGACGACCCGATTGGCGTAGTGGTAGTGACGCTGCCTTACGTTCTTAGGGTCCTGGGTTCGAATCCCGGTAGGAGCAAATGTTTGTGTGATGAGCACGGACATTTGTTTCCGAGTCATGGATGTTTATATGTATAATAAGTATGTATTTACAAACAAAAAAGTATATATGTAGTAAATCAACTATCTAGTGTCCACGACACAAGCCTTGCTTAGTGTGGCACTAGGTGGCGCTGTGTGTTAATGTCCAGCGATATTTATTTATTTATTTATTTATAAATGAGGAGAAATTGGTAGCGTTCTACTTTTTCAGAAAAGAAAAATATTTTTAATATTTTTTTTCTTTACTATCAATACCTCCAAGACTCCCGTACTATTTAATTCATCCAACAGCACGTTTGGATCGATACATGATTATTCACCCCAAAAACGTCGTCTCCCAGCAATAATTTTGCTTAAGGTTACTTAGTTTTATGTACAGAACGCTTGGTTTACGGCTTCGGGAAGAGTTCATTTACACTTTGTAGTTCATAGTTTTGCTTAATTTAAATAATTGTAAATAATTTCCTAACTTTCGAGAGGGGCTAAATTTAAAATACACCAGACGTTAAAAGTGTCGTAAATTATCTCTAGTACCTAGTTAAAATAATATCATTAAACAAAGTGAATTTTCAAACTTTC
Source organism: Xestia ashworthii (assembly GCA_950022955.1). Taxonomy (NCBI): domain Eukaryota; kingdom Metazoa; phylum Arthropoda; class Insecta; order Lepidoptera; family Noctuidae; genus Xestia; species Xestia ashworthii. The sequence continues at coordinate 18,855,142 of OX465565.1, read as the reverse complement.
TGACTTTTATGATCTTACGAAACTTTTAGTTTTTATGGCTTTCTGGAGTAAAAATAAGAGACAAATCGTTTGAAATGTTTGGTTTGACAAATTTTCGCAAAAAGTAGCAAAACTTCCCTTAAATACTTATGTCGGTGGGACGGGATATCGACGAACAAATGATTACCATGTATGTTACCAGTAAATCATTACGGACGGCATTTAATTTTTTCATTAAAAAACAGCTGTTTTCCACAAAAGTACCTTGAGAATCTTAAGGGGCCGGCGGAGGATGCGTATTTCATACAAACGTAATACCAAAATTATTTGTAAATCAAACATATTCTTAAGGTAGTCTGTATTTATTTCGATTGAATTACAGAATATCTATGTTCCCAAATATGTTTTTTGAGAGAATAGTGATGCAAAAACGAGATATGAGGAATTTAAATTTTCCATAGAAAACTTATTTTTCTTATAACTCTTGTTAAAATCAGTGTCCAATCAAAATATATATTTGGGAACCTAGATATTCTGTAATTCAATCGAAATAAATACACACTACCTTAGGAAAATGTTTAATTTACAAATTATTTTGGTATTACGTTTGTATGAAATACGCATGCTCCGCAGGCGTCTTAACGCACAAAATAATGGTGTATTGTACTGTACTTTCATGTTTTAATTACAGTTTTAAATTTTCTATATTAACACAAACGTGGTGTTGGCTGGAGAAAAACTGTCTTGGCTGAGAAACATTCACGAATCTACTAGAATCATGAGGCCTGATGAGTTGTTTCACTTTGCAAAGAAGAAATATTCGGACTTGATGGCTAACCTTCGGTAGTTAGAGAGGCACCAGAAGAGGAAGAACAGATTATGTCAATATTTCTCATCATCATCATCATTTCACCCGAAAGACGTCCACTGCTGGACATAGGCATCTCCCAAGTGTCACTTAATTGACCGTCACAGTGCATCTTGCATCCAGCAGAGCCCTGCAACCTTCACCAGATCATCGGTCCATCTAGTGGGAAGCCTTCCAACACAACGTATTCCGCTTCGCGGTAGCCACCCCAGAACTTTTCGGCCCTATCGACCATCCGTTCTGCGAGAACCGAACGAAGCCCTGCCCACTGCCACTGAAGTTAGACAAATTTTTGGGCTACGCCGGTAACCTTGGTTCTTTGGCGAATGTCAATATACGGTGAAACTTGGTTATGTGGGTCCTGGATAAGTGAGAAACCTCCAGAGCTGGAACTCGTTCTGAGGTCCCGACATTTATGCCCCAGTTATCCAGGTTTCCAATCTTCTCCATCCTTTTGGTAAGTCGTCTTCCCATCTCTTAATTTGGCGTCCTTTTCGTCTTTTTCCATCTCTAGGATACCATTCCATTACGTCTCTCGTCCATTTACGAGTATCTCTGTCCGTTCTCATGATGTGGCCTGTCCAGTTCCATTTGAGTTTTTTTTACTTTTAGTAAGACATCGCTTACTTTCGTTCTTTTTCTAATCTTTGACGTCGTCCACCTATCACGTTGCCTTATGACGTGACAGAGATGAGTGGAAGAAACTAGGGGAGGCCTATGTCGAAGGACAACCTGACCAACAAACTGGTTGCTGAAGATAATCGTAGAACTTACTTAGAATTAAGTCATTTCTTTTATTGTTTTACTTCTTTATCAACTAGAGGTTTTTAGTTTTTATTTTTTTTTATTAGATAGATGTTACATTTACATAAGCTTATAATGTACCTACTGTATTTTGGTCAGCGAATAAAGGCTTTTATTATTATTCCTTTATTCAAATTTTTACAAATTTTCTACATTTTTAAATATTAAGAAAATATATAAAAAACATTTAAAAATATAAAAAATTGTAGCCCACCGGTATCGGGAACAGGGTCCAAGCTACCGGCGGTCAGGGCTCCAGAGAGAGGAACCTCCTAACAATACGAGCCGTGTCAAGGAGTACCGCTTTCTGAATCAAGCCCTTGATCCAGCTGCCTAACGAGAGCCTCCTCAGGTATTGGTCGAGGCTCTTGGCAATTAAGCCATGGGCTGACACGACTATCGGCACAATGATTGCTGAGTCCACTTCCCACATGTCGACAACCTCGCGAGCCAAGTCAAGATACTTGATTTGTTTATCTTTCTCGGCTTTCACGAGGTTCTCATCATGCGGGACCGTTATGTCAACAATCATTGCGCGCCGCTCTGATCGATCCATCACCACTATATCAGGTCTATTAGCTATAACAGTCCTGTCAGTGATGATGGATTGATCCCAGTACAGTGTGATACTGCCATTATCGAGAACTGGGTCGGGCACATACCTATAGTAGGGCACTTCCGATTCCACAAGATTGTATTTTAGAGCAAGTTGCTGATGGATAATCCTGGCTACAAGGTTGTGTCTATGCAAGTACTCTCCGTTAGCTAGACGAGAACACCCGGAGATAATGTGACGGATTGATTCGCCTGGACGGTGGCATGCCCGACATATGTCAACCGTACCGTCCTTCACAATAAATCTCCGGTAGTTATTCGTCATCATTACTTCATCCATAATTGCACAGACAAAACCTTCGGTTTCTCCGAAGAGGTCCCCGGATCGTAGCCAGGACACGGACGCTAGAAAATCGACATCAGGCCCATGAAGAGCCCGGTAAAAGCGCCCGTGAAGCTCCTTGCTCTGCCATTCTTTCCTGCGGTCATCAGTAGTAAGTACTACAGGTTTGCGCCAGTTCTCTTTAGCCAAGGAGAGCGGGGTGAGGCCCTTGTCCATCGCGACCACATCTCGATGCATCCCCACGTCAGCTTCTAGGAAATATTCCCTGAGACTGCATATCTCACGATTGTGGAGGGTCTTAGCGTTTAAAAAGCCTCGACCCCCACACATCCGCGGGACATACAGTCTCATTACCGAAGAACGCGGGTGATGCATTCGATATGCCGTCAACAATTTACGGACCTTCGTATCCAGGGCGTCTAGTTCTGTTTGAGTCCATTTGAGTATGCCGAAAGAGTACATTAAAACCGGCATGACCCAACCGTTGAAGGCACGCACCTTATTTCCGCCTGATAAAAGACTATTAAATACTTTTTTCAGGCGGCCAAAGAAGCGCTCCTTCAACGATTGCTTCATGTCGGCAACATTGATGCCCAACGCTTCCGACATACCCAAATACTTATAAGTTTCGGTTGCTGAGAGGGATCTAAGATTTATGGAATCTGAGAGCTGGGTTCCCACAGATTCCACAATCTCCCCTCGCTTTACATGCAAGACCGCACATTTGTCCACACCAAATTCCATCCTGATGGCGCTACTGAAGGTTTCAGTTACCTTCAGTAGCTCCATCAGTTGCAAATCGTTGGGGGCAAAGAGTTTCAAGTCATCCATGTAAAGGAGGTGAGATATAACCTGACCATCTTTCCGCAACCGATACCCTAGCCCTGAATCCTCCAGCAGCGTGCTAAGAGGATTCAAGGCTAAGCAGAACCAAAGTGGACTCAAACTATCGCCCTGAAATATACCTCGCTCTATCCTTATCGGCTCGCTATTCCTCTGGATTTTCCGACATCCTGGATAGCGAAGGACTGTCCTCCATTGCCCCATACACGACATCAGGAAAGTGCGCAGAGTTGCATCAACTTTATACAACTCTAGCACCCTCATGAGCCATGTATGTGGCACCGAGTCATAGGCCTTCTTATAGTCTATCCAACATGTCGACAGATCTTTTCGGGAACGACGAACCTGTTGACTAATGGCCATATCAATGAGGAGTAGCTCCTTAGTACCACGGGACCCATTCCTACATCCATTTTGGGAAGCAGACATGACAGAATTGTCATCAATATGTTTACTAATTTTAGTTCTCAAAATGGATGTAAGAACTTTATAAACTGTCGGGAGACACGTGATCGGTCTATAATTTTTGGGTTCCGTAGTACTACCCGATTTATGGAGCAGGTGGGTTATACCTGTTGTCAGGAACTCTGGCAGCGACCCCGACTCTAAGGCTGACTGGAATAGGGTCGCCAAGCGAGCATGCGACCTTGTTAACCATTTAATCCAGAAGTTGTGCAGCCCATCCGGCCCTGGAGACTTCCAATTAGGCAACGGACGGACTGCACAAGCTACGTCTTGGGGGCTGATAGTAATTGCCCCCATTTCTAGTACTGGATCGCACGCTCGCTCAATCACCCGAGTCCATTCACCCTCAGCATGGCTGACAGGCACCGACCAGATGCTGCGCCAGAATGAACACATTGCATCATCATCCGGCAGGCGCGTGTCAGCCACACCTTGGTCCGGTCGCTCCCAAGCCCTATAAACCCACCTTTCATCTCTTTGGAATGTGCGATTCTGAGTGTATCGGTCCACCCGCCGCTTATACCTACGAATACGGCTTGCCCATGCATACACTTTCTGCTTCAGGAAGTCGATGCGCTCTGTGACACGGGATATGTAGTCTCGAGGACTGATATCAGTCCCCGAGAACGCCCGTCTCACAAAACGCATCACTCTAGGGCGAGTATTGCCCTCCCTGAAGCAGATCAATTTGCCGATGAGTGCTCTGGCCCCACCAATACGTTGTTCAATCCTGTACTGCCATGCCGGTACGGCTGGTTTTGGTCGTGTAGCTCTGTCATCAGAAAATTTGACATGAGCTACACGACATGCCGCTACGGCCGCACAATACAGGATCGAGTGAACATCGGTGAGGTCTTCGCAGTTATCAAAATAATTTGACAACTGCGAATCCAGAACAGCCACCAGCATCTTATTTTTGTTATGCATGGGCAAATGAGGTAAACGTGGTCTAAGTTCGGGTGTCATGAACCGATATTCTCCAATCGCACCCTCCAAAGCTCTCCTCATATCCTCATTGCACTGGGTACTTACATTAGTAACCATGTCACTACTCACATCGCCATCACGATTTGGTATCGTGGTAGATAGTGGTAAAACCACAGCCTGCGACGGCGGCGTGGCAATGACATGACTACTCTGCATTTCAGTTCGCAAGCGATCAAGTACGGTGTCATCCAACATACGATTACGCTGGATGACTCGCACCTGATCCGACAGTCGTTGTGCCGACACGTTGACAGCTGGCTCAAGCACCTGAAACAGAGAGAGCATCCTAACACGGTACGCGGTCAGGTTGTTTCCCCCCTCTGTAGCCCCATAGTATGCGCGCATGACGTTTTCATTGTTTGATTGCGTCCATCGCATGCGCTGCACACTTCCGCCGGGAGCTGGGACCCTATCAGAAGCCGGTGGGCCTCGAGGTCCTAAGCCGTCCGGCGGCCGGCGTCCTCCCCGTCGACGAGCAGGTGGTGGCGTCGTGGGCGGAGAGAAATACTCGTCGCTCGAGCTCGACGCAACTGCCACGGCCGGTGTCACAGCACACACGATGGTACTGGGTTCCGGCGGCGGCGAGGCGGAGCTGAGCGACGGGTCCGGAGGCGATAGGCGTGCGCGTTGAGCTGCAGCTCTGGTCAACATTGTCGTTTCATTTTATTTGTTGGAGTTTTCACAAAATGTACATGTGACATTTATGTCATTACGGATCACAGATATTTTTTTTCGTTTCTTCATGTTATCGATGGATTGTACTTATTGTTTATTTAAAACTATTTTATTTATAAAAACGGAGATGGTATTTGGTTTATTAGAATAATATATGTAATTATAAAATGCAAATAAACATATTTTTTAAATGACAACGACTTGTTGACTCTCTTATTATTATTATTATTATATCCAGGTTTCACTGTATCTATGCACAATGCAGTGAAACCTGGATAACTGGGACATTCAAGGGACCTGCAAATTGGTTTCACTTAAAGAGGTATTCTACTTACCCAGTGTCTCAGATATCCAGGCATAAATGTCGGGATCTCAGAATAAGTTCCAGATAGGTTTCAGACTTATCCAGGTCCCATTATACCAAGTTTCACTGTAATATGTTTCCCAAAAAAACATCGAACATATTCTTTTGTCGTTTTATCATAATATATTTACTCATTACTTCTGCAACGTTTTGCTAGCTAACTTAATTTGACTCAATATTCAAAGCATTCTCAATATTTACATAGAAAACACATCTCCCTTATTTCGACGCTCGAAGGCAGTTTTTATCGCTCGTTCAATCAGTCATCACTCATTGGCGTCACGTGGAAAAAATATTTAGATTCACAGTTGATTTTTCTCGTTTGATGCGAGACTTTGTTGGGCCATGGAAAAAGCGAGTTGAAGAGGAAGCGGGTTTCTGTGTGCGTAAACAGAATTTTGTTTGAACGATTGTCGTAGAACTGTTTCAAAATCGTTTTATTTTGGATCAGAATGATAGGATTATAAAAGGTCCATTACTTTTTTTATCATCAGCCTATTAATGTTCCCGCTGCTGGGTCACAGGCCTCCTATCTATGAGAGAGAATGGGCTATAATCCACCATGCGGGCCAAGTGCGGATTGGTAGATGTCTTCGAATTTTTTGGTTCTAAGACATGCCGGTTTCCTCACGATGTTTTCTTTCACCGTTTTGAGCGCAGCGGTGATGAAATAAATTACACAAAGTAATGCGCCTGCCTGGGTTCAATCCCACGACTTACTTTCCTTTGTGTGGTATTGAATTACCCAGTAGTAATTGGGTTCTGGAAGTCAGATGTAAAACTTACTGGTCGTAAGTAGGTACCGCCACCACTAGGTCATCGCTGCTCAGTTACTTGTGAATGCATAAATTACGTAGAAGTTTTGTAGATTCAAAATCATCCTAATATCATGTACAGCCCGATTTCACCCACTGCTGTGTATAGGCCTTTCTTTGTTTGTGCCAAGCTCCACATTCTTGGGCCAGCCTCATTGATGATCCACCCGCGTTGGCAACAATATCGTCTGTTTTGGTGGGAACAATGTCATTTTTGTTAATTCCATCTCACAACCGGACGACCATCTCTTTCCAGCCCAGATTAATAATTATTTATGACGACCACCCTTTTTCTCGATAATTTGAAAAATTAAAGATGATATAGATGTTGAAACAGCACAGAGAAATAAGTGGAAGGTTATCAGGGAGACCTTTGCTCATCAGACAGTCAAGGTTAATAAAAAAGGGCTCCCCAAGTCGCAATCAATTATTTTATAAACAAGCCACATTAATTTCTCTACAAAGTTCCTATTTGTTAAACCTGAATGCTTTGTGAAAATACCGGAATTGATTTTCTTAGAAATTGATGTTTGTTAACGTAACTCATACTAAGAAAAAGCTGTAATTTCTTTTACCTGTAGATTGGACAAGAGGTTTCTCGGAAAATGGCCTTTGGTTCCTAAGCAGCTTGTTCGTTTATAAAAAAATTAACAAGCTTATGCCCACGGCTACGCCTGCGCCGAGTTCGGTAATATTATCCCTAGAGAACGTACCACCGCGGCACCGGGATAAAAAGTATCCTATATGTTAATCCAGGTTTATAAAGTACATGTATGCCCATCCAAATCCGTCCTACCGTTTTTAAGTGAAAGAGGAACAAATACATACTCACAACTTTCGAATTTCGATTAGTAGTAAGAAAAATCAAAGGTCTTTGTGTAGAAACTCCCCTGAGGGAGCACCATACTTATTTCTTCAGAAGGGTCAAATTCGTAATACTCGGAACTGGTGTTTGTGTATGACCAGAATAAATGTGTGAACGTGAACGAAGCCAAAGGAAAAAATTGGCCAAATGCGAGATGAAGGGTTTCGTTCAGGGATTGAAGGTAAATTCGCGATAAATACCCGTTTTCATATGTTTTATAATGATTGAAAACCAGTTCCAATTTCGGTTCTGGTTCTAGTATCGGTTCCGGTTTGGGTTCCGGTTTGGGTTCCGATGTACCGGTTCTAAATACCGGTGCCTAGAACCTTTAAATTGAATGATATTATACCGGTTCCTTGTCACCCCATTTAAAGGGTCCTTACAGAGGAGGGGATGGTGTTCGGAGCGTGTTTAACATACCATACTTTTTCCTTTAGTTGGCCTTAGTTCCACACCTCAAAAAACAAGTTTGGACTGGCTTTGCCTAAGAACCGGTAAAATAAAGGTTCTTAAAGTTTCCAATGTAGGTTCTGGTTCCTGTTCCGGAACCCCAAAATACCGGTATAATGCCGGTATTATGGAACCGTTTTCAATCCCTGGTTTCGTTCGTATCAACGTAGTAGGGGAACTCCATTTAATTTTAATTTATTTTATTATTTGTTGTTATAGCGCCAGCAGAAACACACATCCTATGAAAATTTCAACTACCATTAAGCATCATGAGATGATCCCGCTGACAGACAGACGGGCGGACAGCGGAGGCTTAGAAATAGGGTTCCGTTGGTAACCCTTCGGGTACGGAACCGTTATTATTTTATTACGAACATTTGTTATTAATATTATTTTAGGAACTTGTGGCTAAATATTAACAGCCGCTTGGGCCGATCTTTAGGTTAAGCCGTGCTTGCCTACGTTGGCCCTGTGGATGGGTGACTATCCTTACATACCGAGTTTCCTCCGTGCCTCGGAAAGCACGTTACGCTGTTGGTCCCGGCTGTCATTAGTCCATCTTTGGCAGTCGTTACAGGTAGTCAGTGGCCCAAATAGTGTGACAAGCAGTCTTATCAAGTGGTATCGTATAACTGGGTCGTGAAAGTCAGATAGGCAGTCGCTCCATGTAAAAACTGGTATTCAGCTGCATCCGGTTAGACTGGAAGCCGACCCCAACATAATTGGGAAAAGGCTATGCAGATGATGATGTTATTAACATTATTATTTTGCTAGTTTCTACGGGTCGCCTGAAGCCCGCAATTATGTCTTACCAAAGACTATCGGGTTGGATAGTTGCTTCATGTCATCATCATTATCATTTGAGCCGCAAGATGTCCGCTACTGAATATAGGCTTCCCCCAAGTGTCGCCACATTGTCCGGTCCCGTGCGACCTGCATCCAGCGGATCCCCGCAACCTTCACCAGATCATCGGTCCACCTAGTGGGAGGCCTTCCAACGAAACGTCTTTCGGTTCGCAGTCGCCTATATAACTTTTTAGCCTCATCGGTCATCCGTTCTGCGAGCAATGTGCCCACTGCCACTTAAGTTAGGCAATTCTTCGGGCTACATCAATAACTTTGGTTTTCTTCTGGAAAATGCTTCATCTAAAAGACTAAATTTAACTTCCGATAATTCTCCTAGCCCCACACTCTAAGACAAAGACCCTCTTAATGAAGAAGTGTTTGCATAGTTCACGAGAAACGGTTCTTGATCGAACAGAATTAAAATTAGATCGAAGAGGAAAATTCGGACCCCAAGGTTCAATTTAGTACGCTAGGTTGGTACGTAAAATTGGTTTTTCGAACGAAAGTCTTGATAGCATTATTTTAAGGTATTTTAATTAAAGAAGCACAATCAATTTTTGAAATAATTATTAGAAATGTCTAAAAATGAATGAAAGCCTATATGTTTCAAGGTATCTTCCTTAGGGCTCATTTACGCCGCCATGGGATCTGGAGGCGATCGTCCTCGCGCGCCTGCACGACTGGCGCGCGGAGGTACTACGCCGGGGGGAAACTCCGCTGCCGCGGCAAATTGCCGCTCAGCGGACAGACCTCCGGCGCGATCTCATGGCGACATGGAGAGAGCGACTGTCGCAACCCCGTGCAGGGCACGCCACGATAGTGGCGGTAAGTCCCCTCTTTGAGGAGTGGCTAGAGAGGCGCCACGGCGTCCTCACCTTCCGCCTGACGCAGGTCCTCACCGGACACGGATGTTTCGGGAGGTACCTGCACCGAATCGGGCGGGAGGAAACGCCCGGGTGCCTCCACTGCGAGGATCGACCGGAGGACACGGTGGAGCACACGGTGGAAGTCTGCCCTGCGTGGGCGGAGCACCGCCGTGTCCTCGAAGCGGCGATCGGCGGCGGTGACCTCTCGCGTCCGGCCCTGGTTCAATCCATGGTCCGGAGCGAGACGGAATGGGAAGCCGTCACCTCCTTCTGCGAAGCAGTCATGCTAGCGAAGGAGGTGGCGGAACGAGAGAGGGAGATATCCTCTCTTCCCGGCCGCCGCGGGAGACGCACCGGGCGTCGGGGGCCACGTGGTGGCTACCGGCCACCGTAGACGCGGGCCTGTGGACGGTTGGCTATGGGCTAGCTAGCCGTCCGTCCGTCTAACGACGACAGGCCGTGTCGACGGCGCGTTCGTGTTCCACGCGCGCCTCAAAGAGTTGTCAGCATAGAGAGAGGGGCCCGCAAGGGCCGAGGCCTGCCGGGGTTGCGGGACTGTTCGAAAGAGATACCGCAGCCCCGGAACGTAAAGGGCGAGGAAGGAACATGGATGGGTTTTAGTCAGTAAAAGTCTGACACCCCCTTCCGCTCCGCCCAGAGTGGGAGAAGTCATTTGATGATTTCCCATCCTATAAAAAAAAAAAAAAAAAAAGGGCTCATTTACGCAGACGCGGCGCGGGCCGCTTTAAATTCAAACATATGTCAATGTATGACGTTAAGCCACAAGTTGGTTTTCCGTTCCCCAAATAATTATCTTCTATAAACTGTGGGATTCGGGTATTGATGGGGTTCACTTAAAAGTTATTTATGTTTTTTTTTTAATATTCAAACAGCATATGAACGCTAGATAACAATTTTATTCGTAAGTTGCACTGGCAGAAGTATTTATTCACTAAACTTATGCGAATTAGACTGATATTTTATTTATTCGCGAGAAGTGGCGAGAAGAAAAACACAAAGAGCTTATGTCTGTTTGACATCCGTGACTTGACATGACGTCACTACGCCGCGTGCACCGCGTCGGACGCGGCGTGCGACGCCGCGGGCAACGCCTTACAGCACGCCCCGCGTCTCCCTATACAATATTGTACTAATGCCGTTGCACGCGCCGCCTCTCCAGAAATGAGCCCTTAGACTGATTATGAGACCGGTTTTGGGCGATTATCCAGTATCACTAAGTGATACTGGGTAATCACCCAAAAATTGGATAGATTTCGTTTTTACAGCTTTTTAAGTCTTTAAAAGCTGTAAAAACGAAATCTATCCGATCAACGTGTTTTCCGAAACCCGGAAAGGTCTGTGTATGAAATAAATGCTCACTTTTTCACTGGTTAAATCGGCAAGCTTTTAAAAAATCCTCAACTGCAGACACTGCGGTTAACCGATGGACATCGTTCCATAAAAGAGGACTTTCTCTCATAGACCGATTTCACGGTATAGACCGGTTTACGTACTACAGCAAAAAATAAACATTTTCTAATGCAATAAGCCAACGTATGACTAAGTCGGAACTCGGACACAGTATCGATCCTCAGTCTCATCGGTGCTTAGTCCGACAACGTATTGGTCGGGCAACTTAATGTCATACCACATGGGAATAACGATGCCATATCTGTTATGATATTGTTTGAACGGCTGTAGTTTAATTCAATCACTTTTAAGGCGATTAGACCAGCTAAATTAGCTACTCTATTTGTGGTGGATCAAACTTCGTTTGAAATGCTGTTACAATAAAGTTCTAATCATCAGCTTGCACTACAAAGTGGTTTTTACGTCTTTAAGTTAAGTCGCGCTTGCCTAGGATGTTTCATGGATGGGTCACCCATTACGTATCAAGTTACTTTTATGCCTCGGAAAGGGTTGGTCCCGGCCGTCATTGTAGATCTTTGACAGTCGTTACACGGAGGCCGAAAGTCTAACTATCAGTTTTAGGAGTGGTATTTTATTGCCCAGTACTGAGTTATAGAGATCAGATAGTCACTTTATGTAAAATTCTGGTATTCAGCTGCATCCGGTTAACGGTAGCCCGAAAAGAGAGAGAAAGGAAAAGTATTTTCAGGCTTTCGGCAAAAACGTTAATCAACCAAAAACCCAAACAAATATGGATAGCAGACATCATTTTTCATATTTGGCCACACAACTTTCACTTCAAAACCAAACCTATACTCAATCACAGGAAACAAAAGAAAAAAATATATATCATAAACCCCGAACACACTACTATCGAAAACGCGCTCAACCGATCACGTAACAGAAAAATGTCATTTGTAACGTTAGTTGAATACGTCCCACACAAAATCGTGTTCAATGGACGCGCGACATATCACCTGAACGAAAGCAAGATTGATGAGTAGCACGCGACCGATAAACGCTGACGTGGCCACACCTTTATAACTGAAGGTGTTCGTGGTTCCAACACGTTGTATAGATGTAGGGTGTATGAGTTCGGAGGAATAATTTGGGACAGTTTCAGTTTGAAGTTTTCTGTACGGTTTTATTTTGTACATTTTTGTTTGCTTATGGAAAGTGGGTGTTTCTTTAATGCTGGGGCCACACTAACGAGAAATGCCATTAATTATTGCGAAAATGGACGCATTATCGCAATAATTAATGGCATTTCACGTTAGTGTGGCCCCAGCATAACAGACTTTTTTGTTAAGTACTCTTTTATAGAGGTAGCCGAAAGCAAGGTTTTTCGGGTTATAAAAATAAAATAAAATTTATATTATAATTTTTTTAGTAACCCGAAATAATAAAATGAAATGCTGATAATTTATATTATTATTATTTTTTACTCCGAAGCTTGCTTTCGTCTGGAATTTGCCTGATTATGTGAAGTAATAGGCTTGCTTAGAAGAAACCCAATAATTCGTCAAGTGCTAGCTATGATTTTGAAAAATAAAAAGAAGTCCCACAAATTCCAAACGCATATCCAACCTGCACAGAGGCTTCAGACAACTTCATCTAGTGTCATTAGGGCGTTATTCTAGATAGTGTTAGTCAAGAATAGGTCGTTAGCGAACCTCATTTATTATAGAGTTTGACGACGAGTTTCAGCAAAAAATGCCCGCTTATAGGTATACTTACCTATAGTTATCAACTTATCAAATATGACAGAATAGTAAGGAGATTGATTAGAAAGTTTTATTATTCCGTTTATTCATGTATGTACATAGTATTTACATTTTTAAATAGTCTGATATAAAACTGTATAAAAAAACTTTTAAAAATGTAAAAAATTGTAGTCCACCAGCACTGGAAACAGGGTCCGAGCTGCCGGTGATCAGGGCTCTTGAGAGAGGAACCAAATAACAATACGCGCCGTGTCCAGAAGTACTGCTTTCTGAATCAAGCCCTTGAACCAGCTGCCAAGCGAGAGCCTCCTAAGATGTTGGTCGAGGCTCTTGGCTATTAAGCCATTGGCCGACACGACTATCGGCACAATGTCTGCTGTACTCACATCCCACATATCGACAACCTCGCGAGCCAGATCTAGATATTTGATTTTTTTCATCGAAAGTTTTCAAATACTCATATTCGGGTTTTGAAACTCGGTGAGTATCAATATTTTTAATACGTCGTGGTTTCAAATTTTATTAGTTAATATTGATCGCATGTGTAATTTTCTGACCAAATACATTCTGATAATTACAAATTTATAATTAAATATTAATAAAAGAATATTATTAAGTAATTATTTAGAGCACACGATTGTTGTAAAATTAATCTATTAATAATTACATTAAACACTCAATAAATAGAAGGGTAATCTATCATATTTAATTTCTGAGCCATGTACACAATAATTAGGCAGCAAAAGGTCGTTGCGGCCCCAAAAGTCTTACACCAGTCTTACCAAGTGGTATCGTATTTTTCAGTATTAACTGGGTTGTGGAGGTCAGATAGGCAGTCGCTCCATGTTAAATACTGGTATTCAGCTGCATCCGGTTAGACTGGAAGCCGACCCCAACATAGTTGGGAAAAGGCAAGGCAGATGATGGTGATTTACACAAGTCTGTAAATTAGTTGCGTTACGCCTACACTATGCCATAAGGCAAATGTTTAGCTCTGTGGTGAATACTCCGTATTCATACTCCGTATTCACCACAGAGCCAATGAAATCGTATTTGGCACAGATTTTGTCTGAGAACTCAATTTGGAATACGAGAATCACATACTCGACACAGTTTGATGTTCACGCCTGTATTTTGAACAATTGACCACGTACGCTGTCTATATCTATTTTTCTACTATTCAAATAACAACATTCAATCTCCGAAGAGTTAGGCAGAGGCGTACTCGATGGTTTAAGTCCTATGTTACTGATGGGTGAATAATAACTGCCACTCGGGCCGATCTGTAGGTTAAGCCGTGCTTGCCTAGAACTCCCTTACATACCGAGTTTCCTCCGTGCATCGGAAAGCACGTTAAGTTGTTGGTCCCGGCTGTCATTTGTCCGACAACCAGTCTTATCAAGTGGTATCGTGTTACCCAGTATTAACTGGGTTATGGAGGTCAGATAGGCAGTCGCTCCATGTAAAATACAGGTATTCAGCTGCATTCGGTTAGACTGGAAGCCGACCCCAACATAGTTGGGAAAAGGATAGGCAGATGTTGATGATGATGACCACGCTACGCTGTCTGTAGGTATTATTATGTAGTTTTCAGAATCCATTTTTTCACAATATTTATCAACAACTCGAGTATCATAACTTCACGCCGATATTCCCTTAAGTATAGGGCAGAGGTGTATCCAATAGTACACCAAAATTTAAAGGCAGTTGCAGTGGTTGTTGTTGCGAACCTACTTAAAAAAACTCTTAATCGATCCATCAAAGTAATCAAAAACAAAGAATCTATAAAAAAAGCGTAAAACATAACGACAGTTTAAAGCAGTTGCTCCGTTTCTTATATCATAAACGTCCCTTAAACGCAATTCTGACAAAATACTGCACTATACTGTCCTTCTTTTGACCTCAACATAATCATGCATGTCATACTAGCCCACAAACTTATCCTTTGTCGCTGCCACAGTGAACTCACCCATATTTCTATACCTATAGGGTCGTCCATACATGCATATGTTAAGTTTGGAACTCAGTGGAGTGGAACGGCAAGTAGCTTTACATGGATTAGTCATTAATACTTATGCTGATTTTTTTCCTTGATCGTAAACATGAGTGTAATGGCAGGAAGTTTTTTCGATATCTAAATACAAATGTATCTTTGTGGAACAGATATAATATTGCAGATGGGGATTTTATAGAAGAGGTAACATTAAACATAATTAAGACATGTATCTACGTAATAAAGGTGAAAAAGCCAATAACACTTCGCCCGAACGAGGAATCGAAACCAGGGCCTCGATTCTGCTATTACAATAGTGTCAGAGTATTCGATCATTGATTTCATAGTGATCAAGTTCTGTCAAATTTTGACAAGCTTGTTAATTCTACTATCATAGTGGCGCCATTATGACTTCTCAATGAACAACCACTGACACTCCATTGAATGAAATGTCATAGAATATTAATCTCGTACCTACATGAAATCTGGCATGAATAAATGTTCGCATTAAGTAGTAGATTTCGAAAACCATTTGTACTAAGGGTTTTATAATAATGACATAACGACAATGCCATTAAAACACAATTTTATTACGAGACCATTGACCGACCATTGTGAATTTAGCAGATTACGAACTTTAAGCAAAATGATAATGGGATGAGAATGGAATCGTGTTGGAGTGACGAATTTATTAAAATAGCAGAATTAGGCCCCAGGGTCTTATGCTCAGCAGTAACGCTCATGACTACTAGACCAACGAGGCAGTCAGAATGGTGGCAGTTCTTGGCCCTAATTCTTAAGAATAATAGTATTGTTACGAGGTTTGTCTCTCAAGCCCTGGCCACTGGCATTTCGGACCCAGTTCCCAGCGCGCTGGTGAGCTACTATAAAAATTAAATGTTTTTTTACAAAATTTTGTATTAGAATATTTAAAAATATGTGTGTCTGTGTGTGTGTTGTAAAATAAATAAACGAACATAGTAAAACTACAACAAAATTAATTCGATCTCTACGAAAATGAAAGGGCATTAATATTTACTCGTTTTTATCGTCGTGACTTAAAAATCTTTGTACAGTCTATCATCATCTTTCGTTTCTGCTGCATTAGATTATAATAGAATAGAATACTCTTTATTATGTACATCATAAAAAATAGAAATACAAAAATTTTAAACATTTTACAAGGGGTGACACAATGGGCGGTCTTATCGCTAAAAGCGATCTTTTAAAGACAATCTTTGGATGGATTTAAAGGGGAAGGAGAGAATACTGCAGATAACCTGTGGTGTACCATTTACATATATACAATAAATAAATACATACATATACACACATTAGACATACATTAGACATATTACGTAAGCGGAATACTATCAAAACCTATAAAATTAAAACCCTAAAGCAACTTAAACTTATGACTTACTTACTTATGACTTCTAAAGCAACTTAAAACCATAGTCTTGCGTTACGATACACGAGACTCATACAAAATTTCAACAAATCCCAAGCGCCGAACGCAAAAGCAAAGTCTAGATTAAATTCCCCTCAGCTCTCTACGGAGGTTATAACCTAACAAAGTCTAGAATATTCCAGCCTTCGGTATGTTAGACCTACCTTAAAAGACTAGACCCGCAGTTAAGTTTGTAGGTTGGTAGGTACTTATTTTTGTGCTAATAGCAACTTTGTTGGAAAGATAACGCTTGGTTCTAGTTTTAGAATTACTAAACCCAAGTTACTTACCGTAATTTTTGAAGGCAGTGGTGTTAAGTACACCCACATTTTTACAGTTTCTTTTAAGGTCTGTGTTAGCAAAAAAAAACGAGTCTATAGGTAACGGAGTATGTTTATCGGTAATTTATTAACAAAAACATATACCCATGCCTTTTTCTCTTGGGAAGAACGCAGAAACTACAAAATGTCATCTGCTAAGATTCTTACACACTCCTTTTGCATCGTCCATATTCGTATATGTAGTCATACACGTGATTCCGTTCAGTTCGATCATCATCTGCCCAACCTTGTCCCAACTATGTTCGGGTCGGCTTCCAGTCTAACCGGATGCAGCTAAATACCAGTATTTTACATGGAGCGACTGCCTATCTGACCTCCACAACAAAAGAACACCACATTTACAATAGTTAAAAGTATTTTATTAAATTTAATAATATTTTTTTATTTTGTTTGAGAATCTAAACAAATCTAAATTCCAGGCTGCTATTGCATATTTTCCAATTATATAAACTGAGTAACTCTTTGCTCAACCCACGACTAAAATACCAAAAAGGTAGAATTTGGAAGCTAAAAGCAAAAAAAAAACCATTCGATCAGCTGTTCATTTCGACGAAATATATGACGAAAATAAATCCTTCAAACGCCTTTTTTTGTCAAACAAAATTCAAAATGAAAATGCAGGAATCTGAATTTCATGGCCCGAATTGCACTGTGACGGCTCAGAAACTAAGCGCCCGCAATTTTCAGAGAATATTCCAAAAACATATTCACGTATAAAGTTGAGTCGGACAGATTACAATGCTGAAACTTTTACTGAAGAAAAATGCGGGTGGACACACCATGGTACATCTACATTTTACCAGTTATTAGGAAGTCAGGTGCAAAGAGGTGCAACATTTTTTGCTACTAACCCGATATGACTTCAGACTTCAAGGTACGAGTACTCCAAAAAAAAATCGATCAGAAATAGTTCAGTAATATTTTCCCAAGGACAAACCACATGCTTCTCTCTTTCTTTCAAACTTCAGCCTGTAATGTTTCTAAATAACGCGCAGACTTGGACCTCCTTTGTGAGAGCGCATGAACGCACGTAAAACAGCCAGTACTCAGGAAATTCATTAACAAAAGCCTGGGCTTAATCCATTAATAATCTGATTGAATTAAATTATTCAACACCTAACTGTGCGTTGAACTACAAATAAACATTTAATTCATTAATTATTATATACAATCAAAATTAATAATGTTATACATTTGTACTGAAAATTTCTCCATAAACCATAATCTATGCTTCGCGTTTGAACGAAGTAAATCGTTTGGAGGGTTACCACACTCAAAATGTAGTTAGGATATCCGAAAAGTTTAGCTTCTAGACATTAAAGAGTCGTCAGGATTTTATGCTGAAAATATTATAATCTTCTTAGGATGTTCCGTTGAGAATAAGTAATGGAGGAATAAAAAAGATTTGTGAAAATATCTTTAGAGCTTTAGTTTAAGTTGGCTCAGGAATTGAATTATTTGAGCTAAATATTAGGAAATGGTAGTTGTTGATTTAAAACCTTTAAACCCAATTTTAGCGTAGCTTACCCTTCGTCAAATACAAACGTTTTGGTAATTTAGCCTTATTAATGCCAAGGAAATTAGTAAGTCAGTAATCAGTAAGTAGAGCAACGGTGGCCCAGTGGTAGAGGCTCTGACTTAAAACAGTAAGTCGTGGGTTCCAACTCAGGCAATGTATTACTACCTGCTCTAAATACAATGAACGAAAACATCCGAGGAAACCGGCTTGTCCCAGAATTACAAAACAATCGAAGACATGTACACATCCCCATTTCGAAAAATATTTTATTACATTTCTTGTCTCTGTACACCGTGATCTGTTTCGATTTTTTTTCATGTCGCCACGGATATCGTGATCAGTGGGTAACACGATAACGAGGGAAACGGATACCGGTATTAGTGGATTCAACTAACCGTGATCCGTCGCTAACGTGATCTGATGCTGTGATCGGTGGAGACAGACCCAACATGGAGTGGATTTATAGCATTCTCCATCATAGAGAGATAATGCTGTGTGTCCCAGCAGAACTAACATTATGGGCAGATTATGCTATGCTTATGCTAAATCAGTCTATGGTCTGTAGCAGATATATTACATAAGCTGCTACTAGTTTTTCAAACCAAACAAATAACCTTGGTCAACAACATTTTGAGGTTATTTTGCCAATGAAACCATGAACCCGAAACACGTTAGAGAATGGATAACCAGCATCATACATGAGACGGTGAGGTGTTAGATAGCTCAAAACAGTATTTACTTAGAATTGAGAAGTTGTAAATAACTAGTAATCATGTGAACACTAACCAATGTCGGCAATATTGACATGCAGATTGTTCATTGTCTACGGCACAGATTCGGGTCATAAAACCATCTTTGGAATCCTCATAAAACATACAATCCAAATAAAACAATGGTTATAGGATTTATTAAAACTTTTTATTTGACATCAAAAATAATTTTATTATAGAAGTTGTCGCGTTTCATTCCACGCAACCGTCAAATCATACGGGTCGCGCTCAGTCATTGTAAAGATACACTTAAAAATCCATAACTTTATCAAGAGTATATTTACGCAAACAATTCAGTCATGTGAGTGTATGGGATACGGCAACGTATTAATTAAGATGTATCACCTTAAAATTAGAATTAATAAATATAAGCAATTCATTTTCCATGTTGCCATGTTAAGTGAAACGAATTGTCAATTTTGCATATTTGTGAATTTCCGTTTTTAGACGTCAGTCTGGGTCCAACATCCGCGCACGCTTCACGTGAGAACCCGGACTCCCGGCGTTGTTCGGTTTTTTTTAAATTTAAGATGGCGGAGTAAAAATTTTCCACGCGTCCATGTGCGCAATATTTCTTTTTCGTTGTAATTTTTAACGCAATTTTGCGATGGACTACGGCCTGTAGCCACGAGGATGTCGGTCAAATCGATTTCGTCACCTCCGTAAATGTGGCGCAAGCAAATCAACGCTGCGAGAACTTAGCGCGTGGCTTCATCGATGACCGCGTGTCCACGGTAACCTCACGACCGACCGAAGGAGGTCGAGAAGACGCGGACGTAGCGATATCTTCGCTCAGCTCAGCGTGCCAGCGTCCTTGGGAGGCGTCCCGTCCGTAGGGCTCCGCATTAGCGTGAGTGTCTGCCACCATTCATGTGTGGTAGGCGACCCCAAGGACTATTCGTCGTGCCTGCTTCGCTTCTCGCACCCGCCTTCTACACCAGCCTCCGCGCGCCCAGGCGCGAGGCCACGACGATCGCTATCGAGCACGTGCTCTGGCGATCGCCCGGTCCCCCAGCCCCGCGGAGAACCGCGAGAGCTTCGGCGACGTTCTACGGCGTAGGGAGTGCGATCATGGTACCATGAGTAAGTTCACCTTTTTATATAATCTGGCCAGAGAAAAACTAGAGTCAGTGCGCGTTTAACTTCAGAGGCCCGCTGCCCTATTCCTACTTCAGAATACGTAGTAGTAAGGTGTAAACGACTTTGTACAGCCTTCGATAACTTATGTAACTAACTTGTGTTAATATATTACCATTGTTATTGTTCTAGTTGAACTTCCTAGTTTTATTCTGAACAAACCTCCCATAGTCTTTCCAAAGCAAGAGGTCCTTGAACCAATAGTTTGACGCATACTCCGAGAGCTTGAAGACCTTTTTATTTGTAATCCTAAAATCATCGTGTGTTTACCTTCTACTTACTTACAACCATAAAAAAATAATTATTTTTTTTTTATTATTTTTTTTTTTTTTTCACACACGACAGGTCTGAACTAAATAAATAAAAACTGGTACATTACCTTGCCTAAAACAAAATACCCTTGGCCAAGCTAAAAGATCAAAAATTTCACCTTTTTCAATCAAATTATACCCACAGCCAATTCAAGTTAGAAAAAACCCACGTTAAACCCGTTATTCGCGTCCAAATTACAAAGGTTTACGTAAAATAAAAACAAATGGTTCCACATACACACGTGGTACACCATGAATTTATGTTATTACATCGTAGACTTTCACTTATCTCTAGAGAAGGAAAATCGTAAAAAATCTCCATGTAAACCCATAAACAATATTATGTGCTCCTTTCATTATACCTTTAAGAGTAATTCGCGGGGTCTGAGAGACCCACATGGAGTTTTAAAGCCGAGTCATAACGATAAGGTTCATTTGCTGTAATATGGTACATGGTTATGGTACGTGTATGTGTTAAAGCAGAGGCTGCCAACCTTTTTTGAACCGGGTCGACACCTTTTATTCTAGTAAACATTTAACTCTTGATCTGTGAACCCCAACCGTATTGGTCTGACGCCATTGTTTAACTGTTGTGTCTACTTCGCTAACAGATAATGAATTAAATGAAATTAAAACAGACAACATGATATTCATTAAATAAGAAAAACATGTGATAGACTTCTATAATTTACTTTTCACCAATTTTTTATGTCTCACACAAGAGTTAATGGAAGTTCAATCAGATGTTAAGGGGCCGGCGGAGCATGCGTTTTTCATACAAACGTAATACCAAAATATTATGCAAATCAAACATATTCTTAAAGTAGTGTGTATACATTTCGATTGTAATATAGAATATCTATGTTCCCAAATATATATTTTGAAAGGACAATGATATTAAAGACGAGATATGAGGAATTTAAAATTTCCATAGAAAACTTATTTTTTCTCATAAGTCTTGTTTAAATCAATTTCCATTCATAATATATATTTTCCCAAATACCTAGATATTATGTAATTCAATCGAAATAAATACATACTTCCTTAAGAATATCTTTGGTTTACGAATTATTTTGGTATTACGTATGTATGAACGACACACGCTCCGCAGGCCCCTTAAGTAAAAAAATGGTGTACCTAATGTTGAGAAACCCTTGTTTTAAGCTTCACTAGCGTATATTATAGCTTATCGTAAAGTTAATGTTACTTTAACAAGAAAATAAGCTGTTGCGTTGTTATTTTTTAAAAATGTGAAACTACTTTACTTTAAGTGTATTTTCATACATTCCAGGAAAAAGTCTTTATTTATACAACCACTCTTGATGAGGATTACTATTGTAAAATTTTCGACGAAATGTGAATATTTTTGAAAAGGATCATTTTCATTTAAAAACGAAAATAAATAAATACACCGTGTTCAATGCTCGTGCCTTCTCTTTCAAAAAGAGACCTTTGCCCAGCTGTGGGACAGTAATAGGCTGGTATTAAATTGTATTTTTATTCATTTTATTACAAATTATTTAATTTTTTAAATATTTCAATAAAAAACACATTAAAACTTTAAAAAATATTATCCCACCAGCGCTGGGGACAGGTTCCAAGCTGCCGTTGATCAGGGCTCTTGAGAGAGGAACCTCCTAATAATACGCGCCGTGTCCAGAAGTTCTGCTTTCTGAATCAAGCCCATCCAGTTGCCAATCGAGAGCCTCCTAAGATGTTTTTCGTGGCTCTTGGCTATTAAGCCATTGGCCGACACGAAGATTTATTATTAATACCCAGTAAAAATTTGATTTCTAGAATAAGTTATTAACTGTCAGTCAGATCGCGTAAATTATTCTTGGTTCTACTGCTGTGTCCGCTGTCAAAGAGCAGTCAAACTATTACGGGAAAAATACGAATACTGGACATTAACAAATACTTCAATATTGAATCTTACGATGATGACCTTATAATAAGGTGTAAAAAAACTCTTAACGACGCCGAAAGGCACTTATCCTCCCTGTCATTGCGATCATTTTTTTTTCTAGACCATACCATCTTTACTACCAATATTAATGATAGCCAGCACCAACGGTTTAACGTGCTTTCCGAGACACAGGAAAATCGGTATAAAATAGGTGGTCTGCTGGTCTCCCATCCCTAACTCAACCTAGGAAGAAGCGGCTTAACCTGAAGACTGACTCCGAACGGCTCTTATTATGCTTCAAATAACCACGACCATATTTTTTCCATCAAACCCCGTAAAAACAAAATAATACGCATCAAAACATGAAAAGTGAGTTTGAACTCTTCAAGTTGTGTTTATTCTGTGAAAGTAAGGCGAATCGTCCGACTAAGGCAAGGCGAGCTTAAACTTTCGAAACAACAATATTTGTGTTTTACAAATGTGCCTTGTTTTTGTTTGCTAAAGTAAAAGTTATGTTTGACTTTGCGTTGTTGTATTCTGTTTATTCTTTTTAAATGTTGAAACGGACATGAACTTAGATTTTAACTTCCTATGTTTGTGTTTTCCGGTCTTATAAAGGGATATCGTATTATCCAGTACTAACTGGGGTGTGGAGGTCAGATAAGCAGTCGCTCCATGTAAAATATTGGTATTCATTCAGCTGCATCTGGTTAGACTGGAAGCTGACCCCAACATAGTTGGGAAAAGGCTAGGCAGAAAATGATGATGATGTTTGTGTTTTCCGGTTTATTATTGCCTAAAATAAGTCGTTGCACTTTCCGTAGCCGCGTCGTTGCACTTTCCTCACTCGAAATAGAAAATATTTCGCATCACGTCGACTGAATCGTTGGTCTAGCGGTTGCAAGCACATCTGCTGAGAGTCATGGATTGAATTCCCAGGTCAGGCAAAAAAAAAAGGCAAGTGTTATTAGATTTTTCCATCTGGAATTTCTCCGTAGCATCTTCAAAGTCAGGATTTATGCCTGGTTGATGCCAATATGCTCATACTTTATTAAATAGGTTTACATAGCTGGCAAAATGTGGGAGAGCTAAAAGGTACATCTCTGCATAACCCTTCAGGTATTACACGCATGAAGTTTCTTTTACATAAACCTCATAATAGGCTTGTTAACTGACTTAAATTATCAAAAAATATTTGACCCTAATTTTTTCTTTTGTCACATAAAACCAAATTGAAAGATAGTTACGACGCTTTAAAAATTCCCAATACGTCACTGTTCGGTATGATTCTTAGTGAGTACTGACGTCACGAGCGCCCACTCCCGAGTTTTGATGCGTTTTATCTTTGTCAATATTCGTTGATTTACAAAAACAAAAAATACGTGTCCATTATTTTCTAATACTCTAACTGACGGACTAAATAGATTTGCAATTTATTGATTGTGGAAACAAGCCTTTGGTGCTTTTTTGGTCGAACTAGAGTTCTGTATATAAGTTACTAGCTGGTACCCGCGACTTCGTTCGCGTGAAAATTTAGATACGTGTAGGAGACTGCCTCGTTGATCGAGTGGTCGCAAGCGCGAACGAACATGGACGGGTTATAGTCAGTAAAAGTCTGACACTCCCTCCCGCTCCGCCCAGAGTGGGAGAAGCCATTTGATGATTTCCCATCCGAACAAAAAAAGGGCAATTATATGTTGGTTGTTCAGTGCCAAAAACTTCAAAATATAACACAGTTGTTCGGATGGGAAATCATCAAATGACTTCTCCCACTCTGGGCGGAGCAGGAGGGAGTGTCAGACTTTTACTGACTAAAACCCATCCATGTTCCTTCCTCGCCCTTTATGTTCCGGGGCCGCGGTATCTCTTTCGAACAGGCCCGCAACCCCGGCAGGCTTCGGCCCTTGCGGGCCCCTCCCCTTATGCTGACATCTCTTTGAGGCGCGCGTGGAACACGAACGCGCCGTCGACACGGCCTGTCGTCATTAGACGGACGGACAGCTAGCTAGCCCATAGCTAACCGTCCACGGGCCCGCATCTACGGTGGCCGGTAGCCACCACGTGGCCCCCGACGCCCGGTGCGTCTCCCGCGGCGGCTGGGAAGAGAGGCTCTCTCCCTCTCTCGTTCCGCCACCTCCTTCGCTAGCATGACTGCTTTGCAGAAGGAGGTGACGGCTTCCCATTCCGTCTCGCTTCGGACCATGGATTGAACCAGGGCCGGACGCGAGAGGTCGCCGCCGCCGATCGCCACTACGAGGACACGGCGGTGCTCCGCCCACGCAGGGCAGACCTCGACCGTGTGCTCCACCGTGTACTCCGGTCGATCCACGCAGTGGAAACATCCGGGCGTTTAAACCCGCCCGATTCGGTGCAGGTACCTCCCGAAACATCCGTGTCCGGTGAGGACCTGCGTCAGGCGGAAGGTGAGGACGCCGTGGCGCCTCTCCAGCCACTCCTCAAAGAGAGGACTTGCCACCACTATCGTGGCGTGCCCTAACATATAATTGCCCTGTGAGAAGCATGGAGTACACAATCGAATGCCTGTCACTTTTATGTTTTCGCCCTGGGTGAAATGTGGGTGTACGATCTGTTGATCGTCATTGTAAAAGCGAATTGAAATGGAAATAACGGGAATGCGGGGAATTGAAACACTCTCTCTTTTCGCAGCTCAGTTTTTGTAATGTTAAATTTTGTATGGCCAAACGTCACTTTTGAGTATCTGTTAAATATGTGAGTAAATAGTAAGTGCTACTTCAATTTTCAGTGATATTTCAGTATTCGGGGGTAAGTGCATCAAGGTTTTTGCATCAGCAGAACTGGAACGACAACTTTAAGCTCTAGATGATGGAACGGCACGTCCGCTAACTCTGGGGAGTTGAGAAATTCATTGGGGTAGGTAGTGCCATCGTTCTCTGTGGAGGGCTCCTGCAGGAACAACACCACAGCGCCAACACCGCCGTGTCCTCGTAGCGGCGATCGTTGGCGGCGACCCCTCGCGTCCGGCCCTGGTTCAATCCATGGTCCGGAGCGAAAGGGAATGGGAAGCCGAGATGGCGGAACGTAAGAGCGAGATAACCCCACGTCCCAGCCGCCGCGCGAGACGCAGCGGGCGTCGGGGGTCACGTGGTGGCCCCCAGCCACCGTAGGCGCGGGCTTGTAGACGGTGAGCAAGGGGCTAGCTCGCCATCCGTCCGTCTTATGACGGCATGCCGTGTCGACGGCGCGATCGTGTTCCACGCGCGCCTCAAAGAGATGTCAGCAAAAAGACAAAGAGATACCGTGGCCTCGGAAAAAAAGGACTATGAAGGAAAATGAATGGGTTTTAGTCAGTAAAAGTCTTACACTCCCTTCCGCTCCGCCCAGAGCGGTAGGGGTCATTTGATGATTACCCATCCGAAAAAAAAGGCACTACCATCGTCATAAGCCATCACAGTGTCTATGGATGTGTATACTTTTAAATAGCCGACGATCTCGAAATGTAATTTTGGTTTTGTTTGCTGACCCACTCATTCTTTGACGACAGCACTTCCCTCTCACACAACCACTGTTTACTTTTTATATTTACCTCTAAATTGAGAAAAAGTTAATTCCGTAGTCACAGGGAAAATTCTTCGGAATGTATAATTTTCCCAAATGCGTCCGATTCCAGACGGCCCTCTCCCATTTCCAGTAGCTTATTCCCAAAGGCACCTGCTTCGTGATCGTTGTATAGTTGAACGCGCGTTTTGCACGTAATGTGAAGTTTTTCAATACCGGTGTTCACAGTGGCGACACCGAGAGACAGGCGTTTATTTTCATCCATCGCTGTGCCCCTCTCAATAACTGGGAGTGTCTGTCTAAAGTCGTTTGCGAGCAAAACGACGACGTCACCCATCAGCACTTGGTTGCCGTGGCATGCATGCGACTGCTGCCAACGCTGCAAAAGGACTCGCACGTTTCTTGGGGTATATTTGCTAGCTAGATTCAGGGGAAATTTGAAAACGCTGTCATGGAAGCCACAGCCACAGCTACATGACGGGACGGTTGGCGCAGTGGCTGACCAAGTGGCTGCTGCCCTGCGGGTATCGGGTTTGATGCCCTCACCAAACCAATTTTCGTATGGCTTATGGTTCCGGGTCTAGCTGTTTGTGTTTGTGGGTTTTAATGTTTGTGAACACACCCACGATACAGGAGAAATTTCTAGTGTGAGGTTCTAGAGTAGGGCCAGCTGATAATTCAGCACAAATGCAAATATGGGATGGCACAGTTGGCGCAGTGGATGAGCAATCTACTGCGGCACTGCGTGTCGCGGGTTCGATTCCCACATGGATAAATTTAAAACGTCATAAATTTTTACCAAATTTATTTTTTTTTCATTTTAAACGTTTTTGAGTTTTATTTCGTACTTACTGATAACCTGTATTTTCAATGGTTAAAAAAAGATTGGAATGATTTGAAATTAAAATAAACAAATTACCTAGAACTTACAAAAAGTGAAAACCGGGTGGGGATCGAACCATGTTTATTACTTTTGGGAATCGACCAGTACCAAAAAAACAACACATAAAGTGGATACTTACAGCGGTTTGAACTTGAGCCTCCTATTTCATAGGAAGGCCGCTGAACCGATACGCCACGTATTCTTGTGACAAATGGTCTAAAATAGCCGTTCTACTCTAAGGCATGTTATGACAGTTGTCAGTTGTCAAACAGTTGAAGAATGTTGTTGAATTAATGAACATAATGAAATTTTGCTGACCCCCCTAAGTTATTAGCGTGATAATATATAGCCTATGTGTTATTCCAGACTATAATCTATCTCTGTGCCAAATTTCATTCAGATCCGTTCAGCCGTTGTGGCGTGATTGAGTAACAAACATCCATACATCCAAACTTTCGCATTTATAATAGTAGTAAGATTCGTTGTCATTAAAACTTATTCAAAGTTCTGAAACAACACAACGTGACATAACGTCATCTCGTAACAATATATAATCACGTCCATCATCATCATCTCAGCCGAAAGACGTCCACTGCTGGACATAGGCCTCCCCAAGTGTCGCCACACTGACCGGTCCCTTGCGACTCGCATCTAGCGGATTCCCGCCTTCACCAGGTCATCGGTCCACCTAGTGGGAGGTCTTCCAACGCATCGTCTTCCGGTTCGCGGTCGCCACTCCAGAACTTTTCGGCCCCATCGGCCATCCGTTCTGCGAGCAATGTGCCCTGCCCACTGCCACTTAAGTTTGGCAATTCTTCGGGCTACGTCGGTGACCTTGGTTCTCTTGCGGATGTCTTAATTTCTGATTCGATCACGCAAGGAAACTCCGAGCATAGCCCTCTCCATTGCCCTTTGGGTGACTTTAAGCCTTTTGATAAGGCCCATTGTGAGAATTTTTCTAAGATTTATTCATTTATTATATCCTATAGTACAGAAATGTTACTGGTTATGTTATGCCCACCATAATTTTGATATTCATCATCATGATTCTCTTTCCCTAATCCCAATTTATTTGGGGTTGGTACAGCATGTCTTCTTCATCCATACTCCTCTAGTTTATTTTAGTTTATTTTATTAATAGCTAGCCGATGCCCGCGGCTTCGCCCGCGTCAAATTACATACAAAAACCTTCCTCTTAAATCACTCTATCTATGATATTTATAAAAACCCGCATCAAAATCCGTTGCGTAGTTTTAAAGATCTAAGCTAACATAGGGACAGACAGACGCGGCGGGAGACTTTGTTTTATAACATGTAGTGATTAGGAAGAATTATTGCTTTGAAAAACAAAGTAAAAACACAAATCATTATGGGTACATTAAAAAGAGCATCAAACCACAAATAAAAAATATCTTCAAATTATCATAAATTAAACAAAACTATTAATCATCTTAGCAGACACCTCCGTTCTAACCTTATCATACTTCAAACAGTTCATACATCGTTTCTTTGGTCTTTCTCTATTGAGATATTCATCCTTTATTCTATTTTAAAGTTAAACTAAAGTATCTATCCGTCTACAATTGAAACACGTAGGGAACCTATCCAGAATATATGATTGCGTCAACACAGTTGATTCGAGCGTGGGATTCGAGCAAACTTGCGGATAGAGCTGCCCGCTTAATGTGTCCACAGCGCTTTTTTTAATTGCTTTCCTTTGACTGAATTCCGAATTTGTAAATGTTACATCTTTTTGTGTAGTCACATAGCTGATCGAGACTGGGTTTTCAAGCAAAGAAAGGGGTGAAGGGGTTCTTGCTCACAATTATTTGATTTTGTATTTAATTTGATGAAAAAAAGAAAAGTTCTTTATAATATCAAATAAATAAATATCGCTGGACATTAACACACAGCGCCATCTAGTGCCACACTAAGCAAGGCTTGTGTCGTGGACACCAGATAGTTACCTAATTTAATAAAAGTCGAATTAACCTAATAATCTTATGTTATAATCAAATCTAATAATAAAATGTATAAAATCTAAAAACAATTTAAGTAATAATAAAATCTAACAATATTGTAATCTTTTTATAATTTTAGTTAATGTAATTAATCTAACTGGCAAGATAAAAAAGGCTTTTTATTATTTATTTACATGTTTTTGGGATGTTTTGGAAATTGCTGTAAAGGAAATAGATTAGTATGCTGATTTTCTTAACTGTCACCTACAGAATGCCTACAGATGAGTCTCCAAATGGACCTTATATATTTATATTTCACTCCTAGATTATTAAAAAACTCGTGGCTAACCAATAAAGCCAAGACGCATGGATTGATCTCCAAGGAGTCGGTTCGTAGATGGGTGTCTATCACCAAGTTTTCTCCTTGCCTCGGAAAGCATCGCATCTTTTGTGATACTGAAATTCAGCGGCGTCCAATTAGACTGGATCCTTGTCAAGACTCCAACATAGCTTAGAAAAAGCTAGGCAGATAATTTTGATATCGATAAATTGATGAATTAAACAAAACTGAAAAATAATTTTGACCTCTGTTAAAATCTCTCATGCTGTAAGACGAATCTGAAAAAAACCTGTGAAATTTCATATTTTTAAGTCCTAAATCATGGGTAACCGGGAAACTCGTCCCAAAACTGCGCCCAAGAGCCATGAACTTTATAATGTCAAAATGTTCAAAACCATAATTTCAGGTTATAAACCTGCCAAACCTCAGCAACACTTTCTACACAAATTCCGGGAATATAAAGTAAGAAGTTCCGAATAACCCAACTTCCCCTCTCCAACTGGCGAGAATTGTTCAAAAAACAATTTTATACAAAACCTCCTTTGATTTTTATTCAGCGAACTCTTTAGACGCGCTTTTGTTTCACAAAGGAGAAAATGCTCTATTCAGTTGTTTATTTAGGTAATTATCTCGCCACTGCCTAGTTTTCCTCCAATTCGGGTAGGTATTTTAGTCCAGGATCCCGCCTTAGATCAACCTGCACTCATCTGTTTACTGAATATTAAAATACAGATAGTTTAATTACTAATGCGATATTAAGTTTTTTTTTTTGTCCAGCTAAACTTGCCCACGTTTGGGCAAAGGCCTTTCCACATTTATTATTATTTATTTTATTTCGGGAACAAAAAGACACATTCCTTCCAATTCATTTGATGTTGCGCTTCTTCTCGCCAATTTATGAGAAAGTCGTCCAAGGCGTTACACCGTGTTTCCCTCGGTCAGTTTTGCGATATATACGATCCCACAAATTCGCTGGCATCAGGCAGACATGGTCATGTCTGCCTGATGCCAGCGAATTTGTGGTCACTTAGTCCCATTTAAGGTTTCTAGCTTCACGAGCTACGTCAGCGATTTGAGGTCAGGAGCAAAGGTTGTCTAAGTATTATCGGTCAAGACTCACTTGGGAAACCTTGGCTTAACCATTATCAGGCAACCGATTTGCAATATTTTTATGTTTTATTCGGATAGCTAAAAAATTTCATTCGGTAACAGGATGGGTGAAGGTCGATCATAGTCAAGCTCTTGTACTTTTTCAAGCCCCTTTGGCATTCTTTAACCAAACAGTGTAATTTGAATCGGCTCCCGGTATCTACGGTTTTATTTTAAGAGAATTTTGTTTCTGTTATTTTAAAACGGAATATCTTGAGGCGTTTTCTGTGGGTTGCGGATTGAAATATATTTTCAGATGGAATTTTTGGGGAAAAGAATAATTTTGTCTTTTATCGTGTTATTATAACGAGAGATAGATGAAAAAAAACATCATATTTCTATCAGAAATTCCAAGTAGTAGGTAGCCCCATTACAGGACTTTAATGTAACTGAAGAAATGTGGGCGTATACTGTTTAACCCTTCAGGGATTTTAGGCGTGATTTTATATTATGTTTTAGAAGAAAAAAATAGACGTGTGGCACTCGAGGACTGCCGCGGTAAAGCTATTGCATAGCATTTTTTATCAACTTATGCAAAATAATAATAAAAATTAATAATAATTATAAAATTATAGTTATTTATTTATTTTATTTTTCCGCTTGTTGCCGGCTTGAGGACCAAACGCAGACTGAATGTTCAGGCTCGGCTTCCCGTCACGATAAAATTATGAATTTTATAATGATGGTTCTAGAACATAGAAGAATAAAATGGTTACAAAGAAGGTCTAACATCAAATGTATACAACCTACAACTCCTAGTTACGGCAATATATTAAAAAGAAAACTAGCTTGTCATTGTCATTATCTGACATGGGGTGGTTATTTTCGTTACGGAATTTCTGGATTCGGTCTCCACGCTCAAGGCCAGCGATAGAAGCTATGCAATAGCTTCTATCGCTTAAAAAAAATTGAAAACTCTTTATAAAATCTAGAAAAATACTGACATGACTTTTTTACAAATAAATACCGTTATTTAACCTATTTCTGGACGTTTTTACAGCAGTGTGTAAAGCCTTCCTTTTATCGAATATCGGGTTGTTGTCCGCAAGTCTACGCCTACGTGATTTAATACTGTGATCGGTGGAGACAAACCCCGTGTTTTTTTTTCAAATAAAACATAAAAGAAGGACTTCAAAAAACAATCGTAGGTACTGTCAACTTCACAATACAATAACAATTTTACTCAAAACCCACACTTTATAATTCCGAAAAATAATAAACAACAAGTTAAAATACGCAACCTTATACAAACACAGGATTTTAAACTTTATTTTGTATTCACTAAAGTTGAAAATAACATAAGCTATGGTAATTATTTCACACATACGAGTACTCCATCATGAAAGGAACTCTTTCCATGAATAAAATATTATTTTTATGAAGAATATAATAACAACGGCAAATAATTTGAATATGAAGTGTTGTATATAAATCTTTATGACGTACATATAAATTATTATATGAAGTCACATGAAAATGATTACATAATATATTATATTACAATTTATTGTTATGAAAAGGCTGAAAATGTCTTTATTTTATACCAAACATTAACTATGATGTAATGCTTGATTTAACAAAGAGAATAAAGTATATACTATTTCTATACATGAAATATATTAGTACACAATAAAATTGTCAACTGATATTCAGTATTTTGTCAACAACTTTCCGTTAATGTCAATGTATCTACTTTTTCAACGAAACTTGAAGCAATTTGCAATGCAGACTACGTGATCTCAGCGATCGAGTGGGAGCTACGCCGTTTCGTAGACTGAGCTAATCCGTAGCGCATACTGAACTACGCCGTAGTGCATACTCAGCTAAGCCGTAGCGCATACTGAGCTACGCCGTAGCGCATACTCAGCTACGCAGAAGCGCGCTTAGCAAGTAAGCTGTAGAATTAAACTAACTAAAAAGTGATCACATTTTTATTTAATCCTATAATAACTTGAATGTAAACACTTTGTCAAACGTAATTAGTACAAATTAGTCATGTGTCTGAGTTCAATCAGATACTGTTCTATTTGAATGGTTTCAAAACAATATCAAACGTTCATTATTCGTTGTACGGTCCTTCATACTTTGTTACCTAAGTTCGTTGTGGTATTACACATATTTTTAAACAGAAAAAAAGGTATAATACCACAGTTAATTAAGGTAACAAATTATGAAGACCGTCCAAAGAAATGCCCGGAGTGGCCGACGCTTGTGAGCTCAGTGAGTGGAAGGGCGCGCAGCGGCGCTCACGTAGCCGGGTTCGGTACCACGAGCCCGACATCGTTATAAACATGACATAACTGCTAATCTGCCTAACTCTTCGGAAACCACAGGCGTGATGCCTGTGGTTTCCGAAGAGTTAGGCAGAGATGTTCCTAATAAGACACCCATATTTCGCCAGTTACGTTTAAGACCTGTGTAATAAGAAACAGGCCTAAAAAAAAATTAAAAAAAAACGGTGATGATTGTTACTGAATAATTCCTGCTGAAAAAACAATAACAACGCCTAACCCGGGAATCGAACCACGGACCTCATGCTCAACAGTCTGGCTTGCGATCACTAGACCAACGAGGCAGTCCTTTGTTAAAATGGAAAATAATACGCCAATCCAGTCTTGCCTTAATGAATAAAAAATAGGTATCCCTTTCCAAAAAGAGAAGGTATCTTTTCTTTTGAAACCATAATTTCAAGCTCCTTGGTCATAAATTTTAAACATCACTTAGTATAACACCCCACCCTGTATACATGTAAAGGGTGTTAATATTCACGAGGGACATAGAACGTAATTAGGGGTGCGTAATTTAGATTAGAACCCTTACAATCTGATTAGCATTGGGACGCATTATGGGGTTAAAAAATAAATTTTATGTTCAACGTATGTTTTTTAATGGCAGGTTGGGATAAAAATAGATTTTCATGCATTTTGGGTTTTGTTTTTATGCGGGTATGATTGTATTACGTGGTAAGGTATGGCATTAAGTTTTTTCGTTTATGGTGGAAAGCAAAAGCAAGTCTGACAATCTGTCTTACCAAGGGGTATCATTTAACTGATTTGTGGAGGTCAGATAGGCAGTCGCTCCATGTAAAATACTAGTATTCAGCCGCATCCGGTAAGACTGGAAGCCGACCCCAACATAGCTGGGAAAAGGTTAGGCACATGATGGTGGTGGAAAGCAGTTTTGTGCATATACTAGAACGATAAAGGGCAAAAGATAAGTATGAACAAAATGAAAAAGTTTACAATCTATTTTTCCAAATAAGACACACTAAGTAAAGTTAAACGGAAGCCCCCTAACAACTGTTTTAATTATGTAAATGGATCATTAAAAAACCGGTCAAGAGCGAGTTAGACTTGCGCACCAATGGTTCCGTATAAACTTGTGGGTTTTGTGTTACATTTAACTACATATTTACGGTTTTCAATTTTTTTTTCTCTAAACATGTACTCTAAAACATTGCTTCTTGTCCATGATTCTTGGTCAACAGGAAGTACCCTATAGGTTTTAATTCACTTGTGAAAACGAAAATTATGTGACCTGAACAGTCATATCTTTTGATCGCGTTGACTATGGTCCATGTTCACCGAAAAAATAACGGTCTGATTATCTAAAAACAGCTGTCACTGTGACATGTTCCCATACAAAATGTGTTTTAAACAGCTGTTTTTAGATAATCACACCGTCATCTTTTTGGTAAACATGGACCTTAGAAGTTAATTTTTTCACAGCTCCAAAACGTATTGCGTATTGATATTAATTTCAATCTGATTCCTCCACGCGTTCCTCAGAAAAAGGGTCTTGACGGACTTACAACAAAGTGATCCTATAAGGTTTCTGTTTTTTGCCGATCGAAGAACGGAACCCTTTTTTTTCGGATGTAAATAACTTCTTCCACTCTGGTCGGAGAAACAAATTCATGTTTTTTCCTCGCCCTTTATGTTCCGGGGCCACGGTATCTCTTTCGAACAGTCCCGCAGCCCCGGCCGGACCCAGGTACAGAACCCTAAAAACATAATTATATAAACAGTTTATCACCAAACCTCCCTTAAACCCTTTAACTCTTAGTATTAAACCAACTTCCATAAACTACCCTCAGTAAACTGCTGAGTCCTCTCCTATAATAACTTCTCCAACTTTATCACTTTAACACTTCAAAAATTCACACGCGAAAATGTCCGGCCACTGTAAACATTTTCTCGTAATTTACCCCATGACATGACATGAATAAACCATAAGTGACTTAACGATGCGGATAACAAAACGCGTCCTAGTAACACAAACTACATTACATCATCTGTCTATGAACATCGTTATCATAGACCAATGGTTTCCAACCCAAGTCTATGGTACTGACATGGATCACCAGCAGTGGTCTCAAAGATTTAAGTTAAAAAAATCTTGTTTTACGTTTTTCGAATAGTAAGCAACGACCTATTGTCGGGCCTACGCTCTCCCTCCATACTAAAGTACTAATGCTTAACATAATAATATTATAATACCAAATGATTTGAAAAGAGTAACCATGGAGTTTCTTGCCAGTTCTTCTCCATGGAAACGATCAACGCGATCCGTGCACCTTTTTCGACGTTTTATATGCTCATCTAGGTGTGAAATAAAATATTTTGATTTTGATTTTTAAAGATAGTCCGCAAGAGGTTAAAAATTAGAATCGCCCTTTTTAACTTGAATTCACATTACAAAACAGTATATTTGTAGTATATCAACTGTCTGGTGACCACGACACAACCCTTGCTTAGTGTGGCACTAGATGGCGTTGTGTGTAATGTCCAGCCATATTTTTTATTTTTTTATTTATTATGTAAACTCCAAGAATGTCACGTTTTGTTAACTTGTAACGTTAGAATTTAAAGACTATATCCAAATTGGATTGCTAAAGCGACTGTTACAAATTCATGCTACGCTGACCCAAAATCAAAGTGGGAGAAGGGAGGGAGACTAATTATAACTACCTCGTTGGTCTAGTGGCCGCAAGTGCGTCTGATGAGCATGAGACCCTGGGATCGATCCCCAAGTCGGGCAAAGTTTTATTAGGTTTTTCCTTCTGGAATATCTCAGTAGAGGCCACGAAGTCTGGATTTGTGCCCGATTGATGGTTGTTCACCAACTATTACATGGAGTTAAAACATTCATTTTTTTTTCACATCATATTGAAAAAAATGACACTCCCTTCCACTCCCTTCCACTGGAAGGGACTTTTACTGACTAAAACCCATCCATGTTCCTTCTTTTGTGTTCGGGGGCCACGGTATGTATTTTCTACAGTTTCACAGCCCCGGCTATTACTCGTAGATACACCTCTGCCTTACCTTTCGAGGTTTACAGGCGTCACGTTAAGTGTAAATGATTTCAGTTTGATATAGTTTGATTGTCTCGCATTTTATCTTTAAGTTAATACTAAGAATGAAGAAATCAAATTAGTCCCTGGCCAAAAAAAAGTTTGAAAGGCACTGGTCTATAATGGTCTGCGTTACCATAAACAACGGCACATGTCCTTTCCCATAACTCGAGAGGCTTGTTATTTATGATGGCGGCCGCTTGTAAATACAGATTATACACAATGGGAGGCAAACGTATGTCGACATTCAGGCTGGGGACAGAAGTGGCCTGCGACACTTGAGATTATTTTCCTTGTGCTGTTTTTTTACCCTATATTGCAAAAATCATCATCTGCCTGACCTTTTCCGAACTATGTTAGGGTTGGATTCCAGTCCAACCGGTTGCAACTGAGAACCAGTATTTTACATGGAGTAGAGCCTCCACAACCCAGATAATACTGAGTAAAACGATACCCCATGGTAAGACTGTTTGTCAGAATTTTTGGGCCACTGACTACTTGTTACGACTGTCAAAGCTCTACAAATGGCAGCCGGTTCAACAGTTTAACGTGCTTTCCGAGGCACGGAGGATGTATGCAACCTTATATTGCAAAATATTGCACAAAAACCCACAGCTGATTTTCTCAGCCACAGAAACTAAAGAACGAAGATAGCTATTATTTTTTTATAACGTCTATAATAATTGACAGAAAAACAGACCATATTTTTTGTATTCTTGTTTCACAATTAAATTTTAACTGATCCTGATACTATTAGCTTGCATCATCCCAATGCTGGGCAAAGGTCTTTCCCAATGACCAGTTCTTCGATATAATAACTAAAGAAAAATAAATATGGCCGGGCAGTCGTTGGGGTTGGGGGAACTAAGCAATCTATATCGGCTACGGGTTATGCCCCGCACACGCCTATGGTGGTGCTACACCGTAGTGGTGCTACGCCGTAGCGGATCAGCTACGAGTGCGACGAAGCGTTAGTTGACGGTCACGCGACTTTCATGATTTTTGTTCACCTAAAAAGTGTTCAACGCTCCTTAAGAAGCTTTCACTTCACGGTTCGGCCCTTTTTAAATAAATCTAAGTTTCTATACAAAACCGGTCAAATTGTCAGTAGTATTCATTGGTTAAACTTAATGTTACGATAGTTGAAAAACCAGCCCTGGATGGGAAGACGCGTTTCCTTGTTCTACTTTATTGTTTTCTAGGGTGAAATCAGCTATTATTTAGCTCTCCGCTCCAAGTGTTTTTCGGCCAAGCGTTTCTAATAGGGAAGCGAAAATTCAACTTGTGTAAGTGGTTAAGGGAAAAAGCGTGGCGAGAATAGCGCAGTTTTAAATGAAACTATAGTATACACAGTGTGTTTTCAAGTGAGCGTGGATAGTTAAATTAGTTAAATTAGATAGTTAAAAGAAACTATGAAAAAACATTTCAGCCGAAAGACACCCACTGCTGGACATTGGCCTCCCCCAAGAGTCGCCACATTGAACGGTCCAGTGCGACTCGATTTTTGCATCCTTCACCAGGTCATCGACCCACCTAGTGGGAGGTCTTCCAATGCAACGTCTTCCGTTTCGCGGCCACTCCAGAACTTTTTAACTTTATGCTATGAAGATTAGCGAAAAAAACCTGAAAAGTGTCTACAGCCCGATTTTGATGAACATTAAAACAACATCAATAGATTTTTAGAAAATCAATATTATAGGATGTTTGAACCCGTTGTTTCTTTAAAACATACACTGTGTTGTGTATTTACTGAAATATTCATAAGCATATAAGTGCCAAGTGGTGTGATCGTTCAATTGCCAAGTCATAGGTCTCGAGACGGAACACAAGAAATGCACCTCTGATTTTTCGGATTCATGTGCGTGATGTATAATTCTCACTTGCTTCGGTGAAAGAAAACATCGTGAGGAAACTACCATTTCTGAGAGCATGTAAACCCAAGCCAAAGGTCCATGCGACATAAAAACTGGCACCAGGTAAGGCACTAACCAAAATAAAATCGCTGGACATTACACACAGCGCCATCTAGTGCCACACTAAGCAACGAGGCTTGTGTCGTGGACACCAGATAGTTGATAGTACATTCAGTATTGTAGTACAGATATATACTTTTTGTTTGTAAATACATACTTATTATACATAAGAAAGAAGTAAATATTTAGTGAAAATCGACTCCCATCCCTACCCAACGTCATTGTATCACACAGAACATCTATCATGTCAACCCACACACAACTGTTATGAAATTAAGAGGGTCCGTTTGTCACATCTAGCAGTAAATTGATAAATTATCCTTAATGCTTCGTTGTAATTATACTTTATCAGGCGAAAGTGACGTTTTGACGTTCATTATGTCTGTGTTATCGTTATGATAACGGTTATTGTAAATAGAATTGGCTGGATGTGGGTTATTTAGTTTTCGTCATTGGTAATTACTTCAGCTATTGTATCTGTTTTATCTAACTATGATGGAATCAGCAGTAGCAGCCACGGAATCTGGATTTACGCCCGGTTGATGGCAATAAGTAATCTATATCTGCTACCAGTGGTCGTAGGCCGCAGTGGATCAGCTACGAGTGCCACAAAGGGTTAGGTGACGGTCACGCGAGTTCCATGATTTTTGTCCACCCAAAAAGTGCTCAACGCACTTAAAGTAGTTTTCACTTCAAAAACTTCTAGCGTCAACCCTAAGTAATATGGGATAAGGGCAGAAAGGTGATAATGTCGGAGTATGCTTCTAGTCAAGCTATATGTAGTTGTAAGGAATATCAGTATTTTACATTGAGGGATTCGCTGCTCTTCACTATCTAGTTACTGGGTAATTCAAATTCAAGTTCAAATTTAAATTCAAAATCATTTATTTCAATCCTTTTAGGATCATAATTAAGCACATATTCGATAAAATTAACAATTACAAAATTTAAATTTCAATCAGTACATACAAAAATAATCAATTAAGTAAATAGTATAAATTATAACCCAAAATTCAAAATTATAATGTACCACTTTGTATGCTACCATTTGGTACAACTGCATGTTTTGGACTTTCAAGCAACGATAGGCAAAAAAAAACTACCGAGACCACCGATTTTTTGTGCTAAATGCGACACGGACCCATTTAGGCGCAGAATGTCCAATTGGCAAAATGTCCAGCGGTCATAAAATGTCCAATTCGCAGACTGCTCGCAATTTTTTTTTTAATCGCAGAATATTACACACAAGGCCATCTTGTGCCACAATAAGCAAGGCTTGTGTCGTGGTCACCAGACAGTTGATATACTACATATACTTTAGGTTAAAATACATACTTATTATACATATAAAATTTCAAGTATAAGTTTACCAGCCTTCCTCTCTTCGGTCTACGGTACCGAGAAATTAACCAGGGATATTTTATCTTTTTCACTGGTTGATGTTCAGATCTGTCTGATGCGATGAACGCTTGGAAAATGGCTTGTCCCAATACGGATTTACCCGACAACCTGTCCTCCCAGAGTCAGTGGGACGTGCCCCTCTGCAGTATTGTACGGAATACCCTTTTACATACGTCAATCAATACTGTGGAGCGTGCCCGTCTGCTGGCTGTGGGGGAATGGGAGTCGGGCTTGTGGCTTCAGGCACTTCCGTCATTCACCGTTCCGGGTCGCTACGAGTCTATGCTTAGGCGCACCTTGTGTTGCTTCGCATCGTTGTCACTGCGGTGTAGCTGTCGACAGCCTCGGACACCATGGCCTGACCTGCTACAGGCGCGCAGGTCGCATTGCACGGCACGCCAGCATCAACGACATTATTCGTCGGGCTCTTGCCAGCGCCGGCGTACCTGCGGTTTTAGAACCAAACGGCTTGGTGCGTGACGATGGCAAGAGACCGGACGGCATGACGTTGGTGCCTTGGAGCGTTGGCAGGCCTTTGGTGTGGGACGCAACTTGTGTCGACACCCTAGCTCCTTGCCACGTTGCAAGCACGGCGGGCTGTGCAGGTGCTGCTGCTGCAGCTGCTGAGATCCTCAAACGGCGCAAATACTGTAACCTTATTGGTAACTACAGCTTTGAGCCGTTTGGGGTCGAAACGCTCGGGTCATGGGGTCCGAGTGCACGTCTCCTTTTTAAGGAAATCTCCCGCCGACTGATCGACACTTCGCGCGACCAGAGGGCTGGCTCTTTCTTTGGCCAAAGAATTAGCATTGCCATTCAACGTGGCAATGCTGCCAGTCTTCTGGGCACGTTTCCCGATGACAGCGATGCGGAGGAGTACTTTGACGCCTAAGTGTCCTTTTGACATTTTTGTATATATATTGATACTAGTTTTACGGTTAGTAAATAAATAATGTTATTATATTATAAGTGTACGTAATTTATACATATCATCCATGACTCGGAAACAAATGTCCATGCTCATCACACAAACATTTGCTCCTACCGGGATTCGAACCCAGGACCCTAAGAACGTAAGGCAGCCTCACTACCGCTGCGCCATTTGGGTCGTGAAAATAATCATCAACTTTGTCACCCTGTAAAACATATGAAAACGGGTATTTATCGCGAATTTACCTTTAATATTTAAGCATATGACACATAATTATGTTCCCCAAAAAGTACCAGGCTGGCATAAACTCGAGGTTGTATGAGACACCGCTCATGACATAACGAGACTTTCGTCACGGTCACCCATTCAGATATCGACCTCGTCAAACATTGCTCATCTTTAGAAATGACTTATTATAAAATTCAAATTCAAATTATTTATTAATAATCAAGTACATATTTATCTGGTTTAACGGTGATCCCCAAACTAGACGTTAGTCTGTATCTTGGGGATCAGAGTTGCACATC
The DNA here is from genome assembly GCA_950022955.1 of Xestia ashworthii. Lineage (NCBI taxonomy): Eukaryota > Metazoa > Arthropoda > Insecta > Lepidoptera > Noctuidae > Xestia > Xestia ashworthii. The sequence continues at coordinate 18,814,798 of OX465565.1, read as the reverse complement.
GTTAGGTTATTCGGACGTACACGGCGATTATTAACAAGATTAAACTAAAGATAAAAATTTGTAAATTAAAGTAAGAACAAGGAAATTATAATTAAAAGTAATTAAAAACAAAAACTTGGTAACAATGCACATTCAAACAAGATTCACCAAATAAATCAGTCGTTTTATCATAGCTCTTGTAATTATGAAGTAGAATGCACTCAATTTGTTCTCATTTAATTTAAATAGAGCCAATTCATAAATGATACTGCACAAGTGTGTCTTTAATTATTGGCAAAACTGTCCTAACCACAAAGTTTTTGCCAAATTACTACACTCGCCACAAATTATTGCCAACGAGGGATTAAATATACGTCAGTCACAGTTTGTTAAACCAAACATTACAATATTTCAACATCTGAAATAGTTGTAATATTTCTTGAAAATACTACGCAACTGAATTAGCACTTTCTACTTTTCAAGTTAAGGTAGAATTCAGAGTGGGAGAGATTTGTTAAAGAAAACTTGTAAACAAAGTATGATACCAAAATGTTACACAAACGAATATTTAATTTTCAAAGGCAAAAGGCACACCGAAAACTCAGCTTACTTTTGTTTAGTTCAGTCGTAATTAATGTGTTTTTACTTCCCACTGGTTTTCCGTTTTGGGGCCATTCTAAGTACCAACCTGCCTAGTTTTGGAGTTGAATGTTTTTGGGCTAAACAAGGTATTTATTTAACTTCTATAGTTCAATGATACTAGGTTAAAATATTATATAAAATATTTATAACGAGGGACTAAACGAAGCCATAATATACCCGAGGTGGTTTGACTAAATTGCCATTAGAACTAAAAATGATTAATAGTCCAAGAATATTTAAATTCAAATTAAACTCATTCGTATTAACGAAGTTCTACTATAGTATAGAAGAGTTTTTTAGTGACAAAAATAATGCCACAGTGTAACTTGTTTATTTGTTTAAGTCTAATTCTTGACTTGCTTGATTAAGTTGAATGTTTGTTTTATTTTCTGACTAGGCTAATTGTGTTTTTGATTTGTTTTTTTTTTTTTTAATTATGTTGTTGATATATATTTTATTTTATTTTTGACTTTTTATCTATATTATTGATTGGAAATTTTATTGATTATTATTATTGTGCTACTCTGTATTCGACACAAATGTATTTTGTTAAGAATAAATGACTAAATGACAAAAAAAAAATGACTCCCGAGCAGTCAATGAAAGCGAGGGTATATTAAATTAGCGTTTAGTCTCGAGGTGCAAACTGTACTTTTCACTTCAAGTGCGAGAATAATAGTCATTTGAAACCGAACTGAGCGGTCAGTTTTTTCTTCAATCAGGTCAGTCACAGATTAACAATTTAAAACACAGTACAAACTCTCAGCATTTTCGCAATGAAGAGGATCCACAATCCACAGATAATTAGTACCTACATTACTGCAACAGAGGCACCACATACTTTTCAAAATCAACGATGCACACAAACAACAATATTTTTTCTCGCGCTGAAGAGTTCATTTGTTTTTTTTTCGATAAACCGCTTTCTATTTGCAAGCCAATGCGAAATTTAAATAAAACCTTTGACAAGTTACTCTTTTGTTAGCATGTTTCAGAGTAAAAGATTGTTCCATTTTTAAATTACTTTTTACTCCCTAGGGTATAAATGGTCACTTTGATCCCGCTTCGTAGGGCTATATTGGCGTACTTTTAGAGCATGAGAAGTGAAAAAATCATTAACGAAACCTTGGTAATATCAAAGTATCATAACATAACATCACGCGGATCACGCCCGTAACCGTTGAAAGGTTTGGCAGAGATGTATGTAACACCCATATTTCGCCAGTTATGTTAAGTCCCATCTACAAAAAGGCGAGCCTATTGCCATCAACCGGGCACAAATTTAGACTCCTTGGCTGCTACTGAGAAATTCTAAATGGATAAACCCAATAACACTTTGACTGACCTGGGAATCGAACCCAGGAACTCATGCTCAGTCGTCGCGCTTACGACCACTAGACCAACGCGGCAGGTAACTTGTATAAAAACGATAAATAAACAATTAGGCCTGAATTCTTGTCACGCTGACGGTCGGTCGTGACGTCAGTGAGAACATAATATGCCTGTCGGTCGCCGCTAAGGTCAGCGTCGCAGTATGGTGCTATACAGGATGTAAAAAACCTCATCACGAAGCCGTCAACCAAGCATTCTGTACATAAAACTAAGTAATTTTATGCAAAAATATTGCTTGTCATTGAGAGGAGGCCGTGTCGCAGCAGTGGGAACATAATAGGCTGATGATGATGATGATGATTGCAGGGAATCGATTTTTTTTGTGGTGAATAATCGTGTTTTGTGGTAGAACTCAATGTAACGCACTTAAAACATTGTGCTGATGGATGGATTGAATAGTACGGGGGTCGTGGAGGTGTTTAAAATAAAGATCTTACAATAAAAACTTGTATTAAAAAAACTTTTCAAAAAGTTGCAACTTTGACCTCCAATATATCCGTAACTAGAAAGTTCTCAGGTATGGTGTAGAACAAAAAAATGATCGGAATGAGAAAAAGTACCTTTTGGTTTCATTTAGAGGTTTTTACACCCTATAAGAATACAAAGTATACTCGTGTGCGACTGACCGTTAGCGTGACAAAAATTTGTCAGGGTTATTTCAACTAGCTAAATCCTAAGCGAACAGTATACCTCTACGCTAACAAAGCAAAAAAAAACAAACATTTGAAACTACACAAATCCCATCCCTAACAAACACTGTCCACATGTTAGTGTTGTCCTCACCGATCAATCATTAGTGACGTGCCGGATACAATCAATCATAGTGTCAATAACGAATACTTTATTAATTTTCCTGCTACGGGTGAACGATATTATTTTTTTGTTGTGATAAATAATTGAGCTTTGGACACGTCGTCGCGTAGCTAAGTTGGTTTTGATAGATTTTTGTATTGGGTATCAATATTTGGACTTAGAGGGTTTAGAAAATTGTAATCATTCCCTGCTATGACGACTCGTGAAACAAATTACTTTTTTTATTTTACAAAATTGTTCTGTTTTGACCTCGATCACGCCTGATAGAAAGCGATGAATGAGTTCTATGATGATGTGTGACATAAGTAATTATGTTTTAAGAAGTTTACCTACGTTTAACCTCGTGATGTCATACTGTCAAACTGTGTTTATGATGATGTGCTCACAAACGTCATTTTATGATAGGAAGAGAGATTTTATAGGTTTTTTTTTAATTCATGAGTTTTCTTCAAAGCAAATTTAAAGTAATGCATTTAAGTACATACGTAGTTTCGAGGTCCTCCTATACAATGAGGTAACAATGGTAAATTAACTAAGGAACTTCCCAAAATATTTTCCCAAAATTAAAAATGGCCTTCAAATATTTTTTTTATTAAATTTAACTCACAAAGATTATTATGGCCGACATAACCATAAAGTAATTTATTACTTGCATTAATTACTTTTTATAAGGGCTTGCAAGACACTCATCCACTTTCATCGTGTTACTTTTGTTAGTTTTGGTGTTTTTAAACGAAATTCTTAATAATAAGTAATTAAAAAGATAAAAATAAAAAGTAATAATTCTAATTTCGAGTTCTCTGTACACTAATTTGTAGTCGTCCCAAATAATGACGTAAAAATGGTAAATTAACAAAGGAACTACCCATAATATTTTTCTAAAGTTAAAAATGGCCTGCAAATAAAAATTTTATTCAATTTAACCTCACAAAAATTATTATGGCCGACATTACCATAAAATAATTTATTACTTGCATTAATTACTTTTATAAGGCTTGCAAGACACTAATATCGATAGAAAGTATCGATACATTCATTTTCATTGTGTTAACCAGTAGTTGGGAGTGAAGGTCAGCAGTCGCTCTATCTACATTTACACTATCTACATCTACTCATCATCATCATCATCATCAGCCTATAATGTTCCCACTGCTGGGACACGGCCTCCTCTCAATGAGAGGGAATGGGCTATAATCTACCACGCGGGCCCAGTGCTGATTGGTAGATGTCACATGTCTTCGAATTTTTGATTCTAGGACATGCCGGTTTCCTCACGATGCTTTCCTTCACCGCTTTGAGAGCATTGGTGATGAAATAAATTACACAAAGTAATGCGCCTGTCTGGGTTTGACATCTACACTAATATTATAAAAATGAAAAATTTGTATTTATGTGTGTATGTTTTTAATGAATAAACTCAAAAACTACTGTGCCGATTCCAAAAATTCTATCACCATTGGAAAGCTACATTCACCCTGAGTAACAGAGGCTATATTTTATCCCCGTACTCCCACGGGAACGGGAACTACATGGGTGAAACCGACGTCCGCTAGTGTAAAATACTAGTATTCAGCATAATTATACGCTTACATTTATAATAACAATTCCTGCATGAAGCAAACAATTCTATTTCCTTTTTTGAGCCAACTTGGGTGACTGGTATTTAGTGTAAGAAACTTTAACACACGATTGTGCTTATGATAACAAACAACTTCTACTATGGGACCAAACCTGAAATCGCGAAAAAAAACAGCTGTTCAGTACATTTATGTTCGCCTAATGTATTACTGAACAGCTGTTTTTTTTTTCGCGATTTCAGGTTTGGTCCCATACTAAAAGTTTGTTGAGATACGTGTTTAGGCAGGAAAATTTAAAATTAAAAACTGGAGCAGTGATATGCGTATGTATTCCGTTGAACAAGAAGATACAATTGACAATGTAGGTAGACTTAAAACTAATAAACTAGCACTAAACGCCTGATGAAATCTTCATTGCAATGAGTAGCACGAAGTTGAAGAGTTGCTAGCTTGCAGTATAGCTTTGATTTTATTGATGAAGTCAGATTAGGTTTCTAAATCTGAACATGCCCCCGGGCGTTGAAAGGAAATCTTTCAACCAGAATTTTCATTTAATGGCAGTGGGCATATCTTGCTGCATGCACGCCGGATGGTTCCACTCGCAGTCCTGATTTCGGCCACACGACTGATCCCGTCACGTCCTGGGTGGACTGCTGTGATCCGGCCTAATCGCCATTTCAATGGCGGTAAATTGTCTTCCTTTACTATAACCAGGCGATCAGTCTCTAAGACCGCCTTTGAAGACCTCCATTTTGTCCGCTGCTGTAGTTCAGAGATGTATTCTTTATTCCATCTCGACCAGAAGTGTTGACGTAATGCCTCTATTCTCTCGTACCGTTTTAAGTGAGTAACGGAAGCAGCTTCAAACGATGGCACGGGCAAGGATGTGAGTGAGCGCCCTATCAGGAAATGTCCAGGTGTCAGCGGCAAAAGGTCGTTAGGGTCCGATGACAACGGCGTAAGCGGGCGCGAGTTCAGGAGTGCTTCGATTTGAACCAGTGCTGTGTATAGTTCCTCATAAGTTAAATGACAATTTCCCATTACTCTCTTTAAATGAAACTTCACTGATTTGATACCTGCCTCCCATAGACCACCGAAATTTGGAGCGTAGGGAGGAATAAAAATGAAGTTGATCCCTTCAGCGGCCATGTCACCAGACAACGAACTACTGTTAGCCTTCAAAAATTTACCGATTTCGTTATAAGCGCCTACAAACGAGGTTCCGTTGTCGGAATATATATGGGTAGGTTTACCTCTACGAGACATAAAACGACGAAGTGCTGACAAATAATTTTGACTGGTTAAGTCACCCACCAACTCAATGTGAACTGCTTTCGTCGTAAAACAAACAAAGAGTACGATGTAAACTTTTACAAGTCTACAACCACGACCTTGACGAGACGCAGACAGTATGGGTCCAGCGTAATCAACCCCAACACATTCAAATGGATGACCACCAGACGCTACCCGTCGTTCAGGTAAGTTTCCCATAATGGGATTAATTGGTTTAGCTGTAATGCGACTGCAAGTGATACAACGATGATAACATGATTTAGCGAGGTTGCGACCACCTATTGGCCAGTAAGTATCTCTTATACAAGCCAGCAGTAGCTGAGGACCTGCATGCATTAAAGTTTTATGATTAAATTCAAATAATAGTTTAGAAAATCGATGAGTGGACTGTATTACTAATGGGTGTTTTTTCTCATATGAAAATGATGAATTTTGTAAGCGACCACCTACACGAATTAATTTATTTTTATCCAAAAATACGTTAAGTTTAGTCAAGGGACTACCTTTTGGTAAGCATTGATTTTTGATTAATAATTCATATTCGGGAAATGATTCTATTTGAGACAATTTCACAATTAAGTTTAACGCATTTTGTAATTCATCTTCACTAAGATGTAAAGTGGTCGGTGGTTGTTTTTTACAAATATGAATAAATCGTAACATGTATGCTACTGTGCGTTTAAGTCGAGAAAGGTTTGAAAAACGATTAAAATCAATTAAAGTTATCGGAGTCTTAGAAGTAGTTAATAAAGAAATCTCAGTTTTAATTTCTGGTAGCGTTTCCACTGCAGTGCTTGGAAAAGCAGGCCACTTGCTTGTTTCCTGGGTTAAAAAATTAGGTCCCGACCACCATAAATTACAACTCTGAATTTGACTTACATCAATGCCTCGAGATACAAGATCAGCGGGGTTGAGATGGGTGGGAACATGTCTCCAGGTACAACTATTAGTGTTAGTCTTGTCAACTATTTCTGCTACACGATTGCGCACGAATGGTTGCAGCTTACTTGGCAACATTTTTAGCCACCCTAACACTATTGTAGAATCACTCCAAAATGTACTACTTTGAATTGGTGCGCCAAGTGACTCAATCACCTTTTTATATAGCCTCACTCCAACCAAGGCAGCACAGAGCTCGAGCCGAGGAATTGTAGTTGGCTTGATAGGAGCCACTCTGCTCTTTGCTGTAAGCAAACGCACCTTAACTTCATTATTGTTATTAATACTCCTAACATAGATGCATGCACCATAAGCGGTTTGCGATGCATCACAAAATATGTGTAGTTCTATCACCTTCCAAGAATGACAAAAAACTAAACGTGGGATGCGTAAACTATTCAAAATATGTAATCTTTCAACAATATCTTTCCATGTCTTAGCGACATCTAGTGGTAAACATTCATCCCATGATAATTTGTGTAACCAAAGTTTTTGCATTATTACTTTCATTGGAATAATACAAGGAGCTAATAAACCCAGAGGGTCGAATATTTGGGACGTTACTGATAGAACGTTACGCTTTGTTACATTATTTGATATTGACGTATTATTAATTGAAAACCTGAGTTCATCTGAGTCTGTTAGCCAGTTAAGACCTAATGTTTTACTTGGCTCATTTGAGCCAATGTTTAAATTTAATGATGAACTTGTGACTTGATCGGATAAAACCAGGATATTGTTGGACTTCCTCTTCCTAAGTGGCATACCAGCGGCTGCCAACTCGGCGGTGACTTTCTGACGGATATTTGTGACGTCAGATATTGTATCCCCACCTGTGAGCAAGTCATCAACATAAAAATCGTGGATTATAATATCAGCGATCTTTTTATCCTTACAATCTAAGCCAACTTGTTTTAAACACCTAGTTGCTAAAAACGGGGCACTTGCTGTTCCATAAGTCACAGTGTTTAGTTCATAGGATTTAATAGGCTCTAAAGGGTTTTCACGCCACATTATTCTTTGCAAGTGTCTGTCATCAGGGTGTACGATCACTTGCCGATACATTTTTTCTACATCAGCAGAAATAATGTATTTATGTTTTCTGAATCTAAGAAGTAAGGACATTAAGTCGTCTTGGACAACTGCACCCACCATTTGTAGGTTATTCGATGAAACACCTGAAGTAGTGGGACTACTGGCATTGAACACTACTCTTAACTTTGTGGTTACGCTATGTTCTCGCAGAACACCGTGGTGTGGAATGAAATATGCCAGTGTTTTCGAATTAATGGAACACTCAGACATGTGTCCTAATGAAACGTACTCTTTCATGAAATCGCAATAAAGAGATTTTAAAGCTGGCTGACGTTGAAATCTACGTTCAATCGAAAAGAGACAATGTTTTGCTCTAGCCAGTGAATCACCTAAAATATTTGGTGATTGTTTGAGTGGTATTCTAACACAGAACCGGCCATCTGCCATTCGAGTGGTGTTATTTACAAAATGTTCTTCACACTTAGCTTCTTCATCAGAATATGAAGATGACTGATTGGGGACTTCTTCCAGTTCCCAGAAACGCGTTAAAAGGTTTTGAATGTCATCTCCTGAAGTGGGGTTGTGAGAAGAACTAACATTGAGTTGTGCAATGTTAACTTTTAGAACTGATGGTGACCGTGTTACTTGGACACCTTTAAGTAACGGACCTGAAACTAGCCAACCTAGCCTAGATTCAAATAATATTGGTTTGCCTTTACCTAAGTCGATTTTTTGCTGCCCCAGTAGGTCCCAGAAAACATCTGCCCCTATTATTAGATCCACTGCCGATGGCATGTGGAAATGAGGATCAGCTAAACAAATATCGCTTGGTATATTTAAATTATTAATGGATAATTTATGACTTGGCACTTCATCCGTTATGTATGGTAAAATAAAACAATAAAGATTGGTAGTGAAATTTTCACTCAATGATTTTACAGGAACACTGCACATTTTACTAATGTTTGTTTTAGAATTATTAATGCCTTGTACAGATTCATTAACCTGTACGGTAGGTAAATCCAATAAATCACATAATTTATCTGTCATTATGCAAGAAGTACTGCCAGTGTCCAGTATAGCCCTAGCGAGATATTCGCGGTTATTCTTATCATAGACTTTTATTAATGCAGTAGCCAATAGTACTTGACTTTTATTGTCAGGATATGTTGTAGCACATGCAGAGAGTGTCACATTTGTATTGGGATTCTTATCAACCGAGTTAACTACAGGAACAGTGCTGTCAGTTTGTGAAGTAGAAATATTGGGCGTAGATTTTTGTGATGCTCCTGCTACATGAACCAGAGTGTTGTGCTTACGCTTACATATCTTGCAACCAAGAGATTTGCAATGGTTTGCATAATGACCAGACCGAAAACAATTAAAACATACCTTGTATTGAGGAAGAAGCTCAAGCCGTTTTTCGTTGCTGAGACCAAGAAACTGTGGACAGTTGAGTAAATTATGTTTATCACTACAATGTGGGCATGACACCGCAGAGGAACTGGTATTACTTTTATTTTTCTGTGGTGGTGTATCACTGCTCACTGATATCATGGTTTTGTGCTTGTTAGATTTAGGAGTACTATTATGATTAGCCTGACTGCGAGACAAATCTAGTGTTTCAAGCAAAACTGCACGATTTCTCAAGAATTCTAGAAAGATTTCTAATGTGATTGTTTTATCTTTGTCTATATGAGCTTTTTCTTCCTCCCACTGTCGATAAGTCCTTGAATCTATCTTGTGGGTAACTACATAAATTATTAACGTACTCCAAAACTTAACTGGTTCTCCTAAAGATTCCAACGCACGTAAGTTTTTGTTTAAAGTATCAATGATGTTTTTAATATTATCTGAGGATTCTTTATTAACCACTTCAATGTTAAATAAGGCTGCCACATGATTTTGAATGAGAAGCCGTTTGTTATCAAACCTTTCACATAATAAATTCCATGCAATAGAATAATTATTAGCCGAAAATTCAATAGCACGTATGACTAAGGCGGCTGTCCCTTCCAAGGAAGCTCGGAGGTAATGGAACTTATTTATTTCATCAATTTGGTCATCCAAATGTATTAAGCTTGAAAACGTGTCATGGAACTCTAACCACTTGTCGTACGTTCCGTCAAACTTAGGTAGTTGAATGGTTGGTAGCTTGACCAGCCTATTGTTACTAACGCGAGAAAACTTATCTTCATCAACTATGTTATTCTGTCTGGCAAGTAATTCCTGTGCCCTCGCGACAGCTTTGAAATATGAAGATTCAAATTCACTACGTTCTGTTAACTGTGAATTCATATCCTCAACTATGCATTCCAACCTTAACTGAACGTCGTCATATTGCGAATAAACAAGTTCAATCTTACCGAGGCGTAACTGCAGTTCGTTCATCTGGGCTTGCGTTAAAGAATCCTTTTTAAACTCCTCTAAGTAATTAGAAAATACCGTTAATCGACCTTTGTAACTTGCTCGTTTTTTAATAAGCTCCTTTTCTTCCTTATCGGTCATTCTTTGGGAAGCAGGTAACCAGCTGAAACGTGACAAGTTTAAATTTTAATAAATGTAATAAAGGTATCTTTAATTATAGTTAAACACTTAAAAGGGGGTTACTGAATCGCTTATGTAAACTTTAAACATACAAATTTGCTTTCAACTTAAGATTACTGTTCTAATGTGAAATAGAAAACAAAATCTATAGGCGATAGATAATGCAAACACCGTTAAAATAATAATCTGCTTACTAGACTATGGACAATAACATTAATGTGATTGCTGGTTTTACTATTCACTTAATATTATATTATGAACTTTTACTCAAAAGTTAAAATGTAACGGAATACAATACATACAATGTGGGTAATAGGTACTTGACAAAGTAAGATTTCTTTTGATATTTATTGCAAGATAACAAAGGAAACTGCTAATTATAATGGTTAACAATTATTGTAAACCTAGTTTGCTGCTTGATTACCTTTAATACAATAGATTTACTGCAAATTATAACAATAATTTGGTAACTTGAATAGAAATCATACATGTGTAACTGAACAAAGAAATTGGATATCAATGTTGTACTAACCTTTATAATTCCATAAAAAACGTTTAATACTAGGTACCTGAATATGAGTAATGGGTTCTGGAATAAACGTAAATAGGAACACTGTACTGTACTGGACTATGCTGCGCTGTGACCCTTTGACCTTAGCCAGCTACTCACAAAACTCCAAACTTCAGTATTTCTTCAGAAATTTTATATTTCCTGGATTTATCCTTATTCCTGGATCACTTATCCGGCTCGAAGGACCAAATTATGTTGAGATACGTGTTTAGGCAGGAAAATTTAAAATTAAAAACTGGAGCAGTGATATGCGTATGTATTCCGTTGAACAAGAAGATACAATTGACAATGTAGGTAGACTTAAAACTAATAAACTAGCACTAAACGCCTGATGAAATCTTCATTGCAATGAGTAGCACGAAGTTGAAGAGTTGCTAGCTTGCAGTATAGCTTTGATTTTATTGATGAAGTCAGATTAGGTTTCTAAATCTGAACAAAGTTGTTTGTTATCATGAGCACAATCACCTGTTTCAGTATCGTACACTAATTGCCAGTCACCCTATATAATTATCTTCCTAAAAAAACTAGCTAAGAGCTTTTTAGGTGGATTTCTTGAGCATCTGCCCGGCCCCTTAGTAAAGACAACTGTTTCATTTTGCTAATGCGAAGGTGTCAATCAAATGTCGTGATCCATTATCGCGCGAATTATTGCAGGAATTTGACCCAATTTTATTATTATTTTAGTAGATAATTTTTATATTGGCGTCGGTACTTATATTTTTTTTGTTAAGTACCGAAGCTACCTTTACCTAGATTTCTGGGGAATTATTAACATAATTTCATCACGTCTCTAATTCCTGAAGGGTTGGGCATAAGTGTACCTATTAATACACACACATTTCGCTAGTCTGTTTCTAAGTCCCAAGTAATAGGGAGCGAGATTATTCCCATCAACCGGGCAAAAATGATATCTGCTTCTGAGATATTTCTTATGGAAAAACCCAATAACACTTTGGCCGACCTAGGAATCGAACCCGTAACCTCATCCTCAGCACAACTACACCGACGAGGCAGGTATAATAATAATAAGTGTAAATATAAATAATTGAGTACAGCAGTCATTGCGCCGATAGTCGTGTCGGCCAATGGCTTAATAGCCAAGAGCCTCGACCAACATCTTAGAAGGCTCTCGCTTGGCAGCTGGATCAAGGGCTTGATTCAGAAAGCAGTACTTCTGGACACGGCTCGTATTTTTTCTTCTCAAGAGCCCTAACCCTGTTCCCAGCGCTGATGGGCTACTATTTTTATATTTTTTTTTAAACGTTTTTTTTTATATAGTTTTATATTAGACTATTTAAAAATGTAAATATTATGTACAGAAATGAATAAATGAATAATAATAGTGGTACAACAACTACAATAATAAAAGTAATTAGGCATTCGTTGTCAGTGTTAGTCAAAACTTTGAGTAATAAGAGACCTTGACCCAAATGATCTATTATTCAGTCAACATTACAACATGGACTTAGATAGATCTTTAGCCGTAGTCTGGGTAGCCGAAATCGCTAAACTAACAGGTGAACTTTTAGAATGATGGATGGTCCAAAAACGGCAGTGCAAGTACGTAGGATTCGATAGGACTCGATTAGATAAATTTGACAGTTATTCTCGATAAAATGAGTTTTTGACTCGATAAAACCTCATTTTATCGAGAATAACTGTCAAATTTATCAACACGAGTCTTATCGAATTTTACGTACTTGCACTGCGGGGACGATTCAAATGTTAATTGTCGAATATCAAAGAGAAAAAAAATGGTGGCATGACAGGTAAACCATTTTATGTAACTTTTAACTTCTACTTTTGTTTAATTTTGATTGCTTATCCCGGAGAAGAAATGCAGAATTTCTCAGAGGTCATGGTTTCTTTTTAGTTCAAACAGTATATTATTAAGATTATGAGAGTCTAACAAGAGAGCCATTTGAGTTGAGCAGCTTTTTGACATTTTATTTAACTCAGTCATTATCTGCCTAGCCTTTTTCGGCTTCCAGTCTAACCGGATGCAGCAGAATACCAGTATTTCATATGGAGCGACTGCCTTTCTGACCTCCATAACCTAGTTCATACTGGTTAATATGATACCATTTGGAAAAACTGGTTATCAGACTTTTTGTTTTAATTTAGTACTCAATTTATTTAGTTGTTATAGCTTTGTTTCTTCAAAACTTTTTCGAAGACACCAACCATCACTCTACAAAAACAGATCGGCGTAAATAAGCAAGTTCTGTGTTTGTCCTCTAATCTCAAATGTAACTGAATGAGAGATGGCTTCAGATTTGCTTCCTGGTTACTGTTTACATAGAACTTTGTACATAAATACGAGACGAAAATAAATCTCACTAATGGTATTAACACGAACTCGCATGTAAATATGGCTATGTTTGACAGTAATTCGATAGGAACTGTGGAAGTGGTGTGATCTGTGTCTTGCAAAAATATGTTCTTTTTTTATGTAAACCGGTCTTTTCACACGCTCGCTTCACTCTATGGTAATCTGAAATCTTATTACTTTATACTCTAATTTGTTTGGTATGGAGATCGAATCCATGACCTGCTCTCAGTCGCTGCGACATTTTTTCTCTCCTTTTCTCAATTTATTTGGGATTGGAGCACCATATCTTCATCTGACACACTTCTCCATTACTAGTCAAATCAGTAATCTTACCCTTTCTCGCTGTATCATCCTTCACTTTCAATAGGCTCACTCCCATATAAATAGGATTTAAACATAATTGGTAAAAGTGTTTACTTCAAGGAACACCCGTGACCAGGTTATGTTATCATCTTTCAGAAAGTCCATCCATAATCGTTTTGGTTTTCCCCTATCCTTAAGACCATCCGCATTTTGACTTTCAAACTTAAATTCGCTTTTTCCCGTTCATCAACCTCGGAAAAAACCATTAGAAACAACAAGAAGGCATTACAATATATCTACAGGAGAAAACCTTCCATCACAATAGAGGCTACAGCTGTAAGGCTAATTAATCTTCATTTTTCTAAGAATAATATTGTTAGTACAGACATTGCATTGTAAACAGAACAATTCATTTTTCTTAGAAGTGATTTATTACTATATTTTTTCTCTGTTATTCTTTCTTCCATTCAAAGCATATTTTATGTGAATCTCACGTTAATAAGTCGGTTTATTTCAGTACTAGCTGACCCGCGCAACTTCGTCTGCGTAAGACGAACCAACAGTTCCTAAAATTAGCGCGTTCAACCAACCAAACAAACAAACTCTGCAGCTTTATATTATAAGTACAGATTCAAGTAAGTAACAATTTATTTTTGCTCGATTATGTTTACATTAATCGCCAGAATATTCTACTTTTGTTTTTCAATTATGGGCTCTTCCTTCGACTGCCTTACGTTTCTATCCTTGGGCACTCGACGATTTCATACTCCACCTAGGTCGAAAGTCTTCATCAAGTGGCATGGCATGAGCCGCGACACGTTAAAGCTGCTTCAAACTGTTGCGGACCTCTCGCATCTATCTGCCTTCCTTCTCCAAAGTCAGACCTTTGATGTTAGTCATACTCCAAGCAGGTCAACACAACACGTAGATGTAGATGCTGTAAACTCTTGAAAACCTTTTGTAAATGTTTTCGTCTCCTAGCCGAGCCGAGCCGATGAGACCATCGATGACAGTGATACTCCAGCTATTACTAAAGTTCTCATCAAGGTGCGTTAAGTGAGCCCAATGACGATATAGCTGCTGTAAACTGTTGAGGATCTCTTGCAACTTCCTTCAGTCTCCATCGTTAGACCATCGATGACAGTCATACTCCAGCTAGGTTTAAAAGTTCTCATCAAGGTGTACGAAATGAACCTTAAACACGATAGAGTAGATTTGAAGTGTTGCGGACCTCTTGTGACTGCCTTTCGTGTCCATCGTTAGACCTTCGATGATACTCATACTCCAGCTAGGTCTCAAGTTTATATCAAGGTGCATGAAATGAGCCGACACACAGCTAGGTCTCAAGTTTATATCAAGGTGCATGAAATGAGCCGACACACGATATAGCTGCTGTAAACTGTTTCGGACCTCTTGTGACTGTCTTACGTCTCCATCGCTAGACCTTCAATCACAGTTAAACTTCAGCCAGGTCTAAAGTTGTCAAAAAGGTTATGAAATAAGCCCCAACACGATCTTCTTCTTTATCGTGTGGTTAGTGCCTAACCTGGTGTGAGAGTTTTTATGCCGCCCAAGGTCCTCAGTCTTGGCTTTATATGCCGTCGATCAAATATCTCTCAGGCATGCTGGTTTTCAGCGAACAGACCTCCGGCGCGATCTCATGGCGACATGGAGAGAGCGACTGTTGCAACCCCGTGCAGGCCACGCCACGATAGTGGCGGTAAGTCCCCTCTTTGAGAAGTGGCTTGAGAGGCGCCACGGCGCCCTCACCTTCCGCCTGACGCAGGTCCTCACCGGACACGGATGTTTCGGGAGGTACCTGCACCGAATCGGGCGGGAGGAAACGCCCGGGTGTTTCCACTGTGAGGATCGACCGGAGGACACGGTGGAGCACACGGTGGAAGTCTGCCCTGCGAGGGCGGAGCACCGCCGTGTCCTCGTAGCGGCGATCGGCGGCGGCGACCTCTCGCGTCCGGCCCTGGTTCAATCCATGGTCCGGAGCGAGACGGAATGGGAAGCCGTCACCTCCTTCTGCGAAGCAGTCATGCTAGCGAAGGAGGTGGCGGAACGAGAGAGGGAGAGAGCCTCTCTTCTCAGCCGCCGCGGGAGACGCACCGGGCGTCGGGGGCCACGTGGTGGCTACCGGCCACCGTAGATGCGGGCCTGTGGACGGGTAGCTATGGGTTAGCTAGCCGTCCGTCCGTCTAATGACGACAGGCCGTGTCGACAGCGCGTTCGTGTTCCACGCGCGCCTCAAAGAGATGTCAGCATAAGGGGAGGGGCCCGCTGTCTCCACTGCGAGGATCGACCGGAGGACACGGTGGAGCACACGGTGGAGGTCTGCCCTGCGTGAGCGGAGCACCGCCGTGTCCTCGTAGCGGCGATCGGCGGCGGCGACCTCTCGCGTCCGGCCCTGGTTCAATCCATGGTCCGGAGCGAGACGGAATGGGAAGCCGTCACCTCCTTCTGCGAAGCAGTCATGCTGGCGAAGGAGGTGGCGGAACGAGAGAGGGAGAGAGCCTCTCTTCCCGGCCGCCGCGGGAGACGCACCGGGCGTCGGGGGCCACGTGGTGGCTACCGGCCACCGTAGATGCGGGCCTGTGGACGGTTAGCTCTGGGCTAGCTAGCCGTCCGTCCGTCTAGTGACGACAGGCCGTGTCGACGGCGCGTTCGTGTTCCACGCGCGCCTCAAAGAGATGTCAGCAGCAGAGAGGGGCCCGCAAGGGCCGAAGCCTGCCGGGGTTGCGGGACTGTTCGAAAGAGATACCGCGGCCCCGGAACGTAAAGGGCGAGGAAGGAACATGGATGGGTTTTAGTCAGTAAGAGTCTGACACTCCCTCCCGCTCCGCCCAGAGTGGGAGAAGTCATTTGATGATTTCCCATCCCAAAAAAAAAAAAAAAAAAAAAAAAGGGGAGGGGCCCGCAAGGGCCGAAGCCTGCCGGGGTTGCGGGCCTGTTCAGAATAGATACCGCGGCCCCGGAACATAAAGGGCGAGGAAGGAACATGGATGGGTTTTAGTCAGTAAAAGTCTGACACTCCCTCCCGCCCAGATTGAGAGAAGTCATTTGATGATTTCACATCCAAAAAAAAAAAAAAGGCATGCTGGTTTCCTCACAATGTTTCAGCATGCGATGATTATACAAGACGCACATGAATCTGAAAAATCTGAAGTGCGTGACTTTGATTTGAACACGACTATTTTCAATATAAAATGAGACAAACTTTGCGATACACGCTTTTCAATAAAAAATAATCATGAAAATCGGACTTCTCTGGGAAAAGTTACGCGTCATAATCATCATCATCCATAGTCCGACTTCACCCACTGCTGGGTACAGGCCCCTCTTTGTTTGTGCCAAGCTCCTCGCTCGTGTGTCAGTCTCATCCAGGATATCCCCGTAGTGGCAACAATATCGTCTGCTTATCTCACCTCTGGACGACCAAAAATTCTGTTTCGATTTCTAGAACGCCACTTGGTCACAGCTTTACTCCACCTGACATCACCGCATCCTGCTAGGTGTCCTGCCTTACTCCATTCGAATTATCATCATTCATTATTATTTCAGCCGAAAGACGTCTAATGCTGGACATGTGTCGCCACATTGACCGGTCTCGTGCGACTCACATCCAGCGGATTCTTACAACTTTCATCACGTCATTTAATTATTGCGCAGCCATAATATAGGTACCTATACATAAAGAAAAACAGGCGTTGGATTGAAAACCTCTTCCAAAAAACCAAAGTTGAGACATCTGAAACGGGCGAATGTCAGTATCATTCTTTCACGGAAAATCATAACACCGTGATTCAGAAAATGGAGTCAAATGAACAACGCCATCAACTATAGAGCACGAAGTTAAACTGCTAGAACATATGCATGGAAAGCAGTCGAACAGATACTCTACCGGCTGTGCAGATTTTTAAAGCAGGGTCATGTTGACTAATCTCTTCTTCTCTATCTTGTGATTTTTATTCATTAGTACCATTTTGATTCAATAGATGTCACTGCATGTATCCTTAGCTCATGATGATAAGTTCTCCTTAAAAACTTTAAAGTCATAATATATCTTTTGATGGAGAGCACCGATTACAAAGAAACAAAAATGAAAACCTTCTCTAAGTTATGCACAATATTAATTTGTGCACTGAATCGAACCACATTGGTTTTATAATTTACACATGATGCTATAACAAAAGGGCTACGTAGAGACACACAGACATAGACGAAAATTTATGAAATAGTAGAAAAAGGGTTCCATGTGTGATCCTTTAACAGCTTAAGTGCCATATTTACAGATTTATTATTTGAAATAAGTGATTCCCAAACTGTCGTAAGTGTTAAAAAAGTATGTATTTAAACAATGATTTGGAAATCTTAAAGCTTTAAAAAAAACCAAATACTTTGTTACAAAAAGTGAAAACCGTGTGGGTTTTGAACGTGTGAACCAAAGTTACTATTGGAAATCTAACAGCATTAAACAAAATCAAAATGTATTGCATGTCTTTACTGAGGCTTGAACTTGCGACTCATTGTTCGAAAGGCGGCAGCCGTCACCCATAGGCTATTTGTTCTAATGACAATTGATTAAAAATAGTTATTCTATTACAATGCATGTTATGACGGTTGTCAGTTGTCAAACAGTTGACAAATATAGACGAAGTGCATATTGCTCACCCCCGTAAGTAATTAGCGTGATAATATATAGCCTATGTCCTTCCCTAGGTTGAAATACATCTCCTTGCTAATTTTCATTACGATCCGATCAGCCGTTTTGTCGTGAAAAGGTAGCAGACAGACAGACAAACAGAGTTACTTTTGCATTTATATTATGGTATGGATTTAATGATGTTATACATGCACGATAGTAAGAACAACATGAGACAAACTTGTACCAAAGATTAAATATACGTCATTTTACAATATCAGGATGTTTTTATCAACCAATTTTAGTCAATTCCATAGCATACTGTCTTACGGTATTCTGCTGTGGGGACGGGCTGCTGATCTGCCTTGCCTTTTTCCAACTACTCGTAACTTTGTTGGCTTCGACAAGACTCGAAGCCAACAAGGTTAGACTGGAAGCCAACCCTAATGTTGCCTTCCAGTCTAACCGGATGCAACTGAATATTTTACATGGAGCGATTGCCTATCTGACCTCCTTTCCTTTTCCTTTCCTCGAAAAAAAATGTGACTAAGAAAATATTAAAACTTGAAGAAACAGAAGCAGATACAACAAGTAGGCTTCTCCTCGTCAATCGGGAATTAATGGAGTGTAAACAATCCCTTAATTTTTATGATACATATTCTTCCAGTTTTTCTCTTTATTACTTATTTTTAAACCTTTCAAAAACAGAAACAAGGCACTAGTGTGGTTATTTATAGGTTCCTAAATAAAGTGTAAACTTAACATCACATTATATAACGTTTCAAAAATTAATTAATAAACATAACTAGACATTTAAATTAAGGCAATTAATTTAAAACACTTCGAGAAACGCTCCTGCCACGCAGATGCCCTTAAATCTTCTATTGTTTGTAAATTTTAATTAAGATTCGTATTTAAATTAGATTTTACAACAAAAGTTTTGTAATAATCTCATTATGTATGGTGGTAAACATATTTATGAATGGAGTTTCTGAATGAATGTGCTTAAGCCTTAAATGGCTCGTTAGGGAGTCATAGGGGAAATGTAATTTGATGAGGATGAGTGTTACTCAGCGACTTCCGCATATGAATAGATTGTAATTAATTATAATTAGTCTGTAATTGACCTATTACAAGTAGGATTATTAAGAAAAATGCGTTTTCTTGTGCAGAATGATTATCCTTACAATTGTTACGAGTAATAAGCGCCATGTTTGCTCATAGTGGATTTGCTATTTTGAGCATTCATCATTCTCTGGCCCTTAGCCCAATTTATTTGTGATATATCTTATCCCACGGCAACCGATTATCACACAACTTTTCAGTCACCGGCACCACTTTCAGACTTCCTCTTATATACTCATTTCTTACTTTATCCATTCGCGTGAGACCAAGGGGGAGCCTTAGCATTCTCATCTCCGCGACGACGTGCAAATGCCTTTCATTCATCCCTAATCAAATGTACACCAAGATTTCCTCATGATGTTGTTATTTTTCTTTGAGACTGTAAAGACATAATTGAAAGTAGAATTGAAAGTAGCAGCCATTTTTTGCGTTCACAAGTTAAACGGGGCATAACACGTTAGGGCCCGTGTAATTTTTATTGTATTAAGTTCAACAACTACAAGAGTAGAGGAAGACATATGAAACGTTATAAGAACTGTGTGAAGGACGATATGAAAATAAACTAGGTGTCTGATAAGATGATGAGTAAAAGAGATGTATGGAAAAAGAAGATATGCTGCGCGAACCCTAAATAAATTGTGATAATGGCAGAATACTGATGATGGCAATTATAAAGACCGCATCAAAATCTGTTGACTAGCAAAATGCAGTAACACAGATAAACACCAAAAACGATTTTAAGTTTTGTCTTCGAGTGTGGTCTAGGGTAGACGACAAAAAAAAACTAATTAGTCCGTCAGGTAGATTAATAAAAAATATTTGACCCGTATTTTTTTTTTGTTACGTAAATCAAATTTCTTATCAGACTTTCCTCTCGCAGTTCTGCTGGAAAAAAAATCTTTTGAAATAAACAGTACCTTTGTGCTCTTCTATGTAAATATATTGTCCTTTTAAGTATTTTGTGTGTACATAAATAAATAAATCAAAATTGACGAAGATACGACGCTTTTAAAATTTCCAATACGTTACGCCTAAGTATAATTTTTAACTAGTTCTGACGTCACGAGCTCCCACTTCCGAGTTTTGATGCGTTTTATCTTTGTCAATATTCACTAATTTACAAAAACAAAAAATACGTGTCTATTATTTTTCAATAATCTATCTGACGGATTATATTGATTTGTAATTTTTTGATACTGTCGTCATGCCTATTCTGTTAGTAGTGGCGATTAAACGTTGGTATGCTTGATGGAGTTGCAGTTGGTTGCACGGGACATGACTTTTACTGTAAAGCATTCAGGGCAATTTCTTAACATAAAATAGACGTGCCAGGCTCGCACCCTATTATATTTGACATAACTGGTGTTAGACGAAAGAAAACCGAAAACCTACTCAATCGATACAGCACAGCACTACATGAGGACGCTATGTGGAACAGCACTAATTTTACTACTTGACATTTGTACGATTTCGCGGTAAAAAGGTTTCCAGTAATTTATTTTGTAAAACTGCTTTAAAGGGATTAATTTGTTTATAAAAAGTCTTTTAATTACTAATACTGGCTATCAAACTGTACAAAATTTTCCGCCTCTCGTCTCAAATTGACATACCACATATTAATTGCGAGTGCCCTAAAATTGCCGTCTAGCACCTTTCACTTCATCTTGTAAGCCCTAACCGACTAAAGGAGCACTCCTTAAGTTTTACACGTACGCCTCTCAAATCTTGAGCAGTTTCTTACAGAAAGAACGCGTGTAAAGTAAGAGGACTTTCGAGGTATTTCATTAATCTTCCACTCCGCAGCTTCATAAAAATTAATTAAAGGTTTTCTCAATTCTTTTTTTTTTAAGTTTTTTCAACACCACTGGTATAAACGCACCAGCACGTATTTGCAATGCGCAAAAAATTCATTAAAAGTCGCTTTTAAGTGCCAACTCCATAGGCTTGTCCTCATTTGATAACTGTACAATATTCCTCCACGTTTGAAACGAGAATATCAAAGTTTCATACGTGCCTCGGAAAGCACGTTATGCCACTGGTACCGGCTGTCATTTGAGATCTTTGTCAGTCGCAACAGCCGCATTAAAATCTGTCAACCACTCTTCCCTAGGGGTATTGTATTTATCATCGTCATCATCGTCAGCCTGTAATGTCCCCACTGCTGGGACACGGCCTTCTCCCAATGAGAAGGAATGGGCTATAATCCACCACGCGGGTCCAGTACGGATTGGTAGATGTCGCATGTCTTCGATTTTTTGGTTCTAGGATAATTATGCCAGATTCCTCACGATGTTTTCCTTCACCGTTTTTAGAGCAGCGAAGATGAAATAAATTACACAAAGTAATGCGCCTGCCTGGGTTCGAACCCACGACTTACTTTCATACGTGAGGTATTGCATTACCCAGTAGTTCCGGGTTCTGGAAGTTAGATGTACAATACTGGAATTCAGCTGCATCCGGTTATACTAGAAGCCGACTCCAACATAGTTGGGAAAACGCTAGGCAGATAATGAAGTCCACTATTCGCAGCCAGCCGGTTTAAGGCGCTTAGACGAGCTCAATTAGCAACTCTATTTGTGGTGGTTCAAACTTCGTTTGAAATACTGTTAGAATAAAGTTCTAATCAGCTTGCACTACAAAGTGGTTGTTACGTCAGCCACTGCGGGCCAAATAGCGCGAAATGAGTGGTTTCGATCGATTTACAAAAAAACTATTGATTGGATTAAAAAACTAAAACAGTATCATGCTAATATATTGCTTGTAGAATTATTTGCCAAAAAAACAGAATGATCGCATGCATATTAGTATGTTTTTTATTGTTTGAAAGATATTTTTAGAGGTAAGTTCGTGATTTCTTTTTATCGAGCCAAATTTATTGTATTATGTTTTCAAAACAGTATCATGCTAGCATATATCCTGAAGAATATCATATATTTTTCTGGTATTGTTTATAGCAGTGAATCATATACTTTTAGTAATTATAAAACTCGCGTTTAGCTCGTATCGCCTTAATTGAATCTTTATACCGAGTAATTAGCTGTTAGCGAAACTGTTTAGGTATCGAAAGAAAATAGTTTTAGAGCCAGTAATAGGCATCTATATTAATCCATACTAAGTTTACTGGTAAAAATTATTCTCCAATAATATTTTTATATCTGTTGGATCCGGTCATTATTACGGACATTAAATGAATCGTTGGCGCGCCATTTGGTAGCTTCACGAGAGCCATAGTGTTTTTACGATGATTTTCTGATAACTAAACCCAGCGTCAGCTGACGCACCCGCGGTGGGTGTAGGATTGGTAGGTTAGGTTAGGTTAAAAAAAAATAAGATTAAGTTATAGTACGCCGGCTGAAACTTGTTCCTTAAATAGTTTACATCATAATGAGCTAAACTTTGACCCCCCATATCTCCGTAACTAGAAGGTTCCCAGGTATGGTGTAGAACAAAAAAATGAGCGCAATGATGGGTAGAACAAGTGCCTTGCGGCTTCGTGAAGAGGTGTTTTACACTCTTTATAAAAACTCACACCACATTTTCCCTCCAAAGCTCAATGTAACACGCTCAAAGAAAGAAAAAAGAAAAAACGTTCCACAAAACCGCCCCTTACACGTCCATTCTTCACTTCCGTTACCGTATCCCTGTAAAACTACCCTCTACCTGAAAGGTACACAATGTCGCCCCCAACACTCCTTTGTCACGTGACAAGGGTCTCGATCGTCAAAAGTGTCAATTTGTCTATCAAAAGAATCTAGCTATCACAGGTATATAGAGGCACTTGGAAAATTTATACCTATTTATAGATTCAAATTGGGATTATAACATAAACTGAAATAAATTTTGATTGTTTTATTTTTGGGTAGAAAATAATCGTACACATCGTCGAAACAGGTATCTCCTGTGAAATTTGTTGTTTGTTTTTGTTCTACTTGGCGTAATACATAATTGCAATGTTCACACAATGTTCCCAGCGCTGGGTCACAGACTTCCTTTCCATGAAAAGGAAGATTATCCACGCTAACAGAGTAAAGATCTCATAAATCTCAGAATGTCCAAGGACAACGATTAGTATAACTCATTGTCATAATTCATAAGAGTAAACGTTTCCTAAAAATACATCCTTTCTCACAAAAATCTATCACTTACAAACATTTCAGACGACTAAAATCTGAAAGCTAACTAAAGGTTATAGTTATTCTTGTCCCCGATTCAAACTCCGCCACAGCTTACTCAGCGTAAACTCAGGTAATACCAACTAATACCAGTAACATTCCACTGTTCCATTTATTTTGTCCAGTTCATTCCTTCATCTCTTTTGCGGTTCACCGCAATACACGGTTTGATGTAACATAGCTCCAATTTCCGCCAACATTCAGCTTACTGCACACGAAAACAGGTCAATCCCCAGGATATATTATCCGCGTACACATTATTTCACTAATAATGAAAGTAGTAGGTACAGTTGAACAAGCTATTTAGTTGGGTGGTTACACTGATATACAGGGTGGAAGGGAAAGGGACGCACAAACGGTTATGCTTACGGCATGCTTAAATCATTATATGAAAACAAGTTACATTAAATTAAAAATTTAAAAAACCCCCGACACATAAAATAATGTACATTATTCTACTAGTCAAGCGGGAGTTGTGAGAAATATTATTTATTATTTTCTGGTGGCGGGCGTCTTGGATTTGAAATTTATCATAGCGTATAGTTATCTACTAGTCAAGCCCTTCATTTGATACCCATATTGAGGGAGTTGTTGAATAAATATTTATGTATTCCACCATTTTGTGGCGGTGGCCATCTTGGACTGATTTTTATCAAACATAGCTTAAAACACTCCTGACAAATTTACCTTTTTATTTAACAAATAAAAGAAAATCAGTATCGGTTTATTCGTTCGGGATCACACACACATACACAGACACGTTAAACGTATAACAGCCCGTCGTTTTTGCTTCGGGGGTTAAAAGAAATGACTAAACAAGTACACAGCGCACTAACATCATTGATTAAAACAAGTTGTGAAGTTGCTGTGTACCAAATGGATTGTTCGATCGTACGTGTATATGACAAAGTAGCTTAACTTTGGCTTCGCTCGCGTGGTATTATAATATTGTTCTCCAGGCCACCCAGAGAAAATACTATCCTTTCCGTTAGGTATGCTTGTAAATATCTTAACTTACCCGTTACATTTGTAAAACATTCGAACAGTACTGTAGTCTACCTTAGCCCTGGATCAAAAAAACTGGACGTCATGTGGAGATACCTTTGTCCAACTGTTGACGGACGACATTTTCTAACTGTGTCAGTAACAACCGGTACTCTAACATAAGCATTTGTCACAGAAATGAACACATTTTTACATCTTAATGAGTGTAGGTGCCAACTTTCCCCAGAACCACACAATTTTACCAACTTCCTCCTACATTTTATTCACCACGAATATCCACCCAATCCTAAAGTACATCCTATAAGTCAGAGAATAAAATAAACGCCTCCCACTCAAACACCGCAAGGAATCCTTTCGGCTTAGCCACTACACAAGTGTGTACGTTCAAACCACGTGGACAAACATCCAAACATTCAGAGTCGGAACAAATGTCTTGAGGCCTGCAAATATTTGTCCTGAACAAATTGGACACCCTGTTAGAGACATGGATCATCTGTATTGTAAGAATTAAGTGGGATAGTGTCCTGTTTGTTGTTGGTACGGATGCTAAACATACTGACGCGTATTGTATGTATGATACACAGTGTAGTGTATTTTAAGGGTTGTATTATCATGAAGTCAGTTGATGTTACATGGAGCAGAAGAAACTGCGTCAGATTCGTCGGACAGTGTGGGTGCAAATTAATGCTGAATAAAAAATATTCGACTTCAAAAAAACTGTCGTTCTTTTTTTGAAAATGGGTGACAGAAATGTTTGTATGAAACACCAGAAGGACCATAAAGCGAGCTTGAAAGCACGTTAAGCAGTTTTCATTTGTAGATCTTTGACAGTAGTTACAGGGGTCTGACAACCGGTCTTACCAAACGGGGGTTTTAAGGGGTATCATATTGTCCAGTATTAACTGGGTTGAAGAGGTCAGATAGGCAGTCGCTCTATGTAAAATACTGGTACCCAGCTGCTGCATCCGGTTAGACTGGAAGCCGACCCCAACTTAGTTGGGAAAAGGCTAGGCAGATGATGATGATTGCCCAGCATACGTAGCATGACCAATTTCTTCTCTAATCTATCGAGAATAGACAAAATATCAAACCCAAACAGATTTTTAAATACCATAGTGAAGCTGGTTAATTAGAGAGGGTTCCACATATTACTTACTGCCTGGAAGTTTGAGCAAATAAACTCTACCTATTCCAATCTTTGACCAAAAATGACTCGGTGAACAAAGCAAAAAAAACACCTCTGTTCTTCGCATATAAATTCTTCGTCATTTTCGCACACACGTGCAGTCCTGCCATCATTTCACACACACTCCACAAACACTTCCTTATCATTAACAACAACTTAAGTGGTGGACTGTACCTGTCGCTCACACACTTATCTCACCTTCTTCTTGGAGGTGTTGTCGCAAAAACTAACTTAATTATGTCCTCTATTTGTCCCCGACAGGTGCAAAGGCGTGCATTTCTTTTTCTTGGAACATCTGGAGCATAGTTAGAAGACAGTTTCTATGTTGAACTGAATGGGAAACGCGATACTATAAAGCATATTAATCATTATTATTTCGACTTTGACTTTCGCCAACATTGCCAACATTTTAGACACTCGACTCATTGTATCTGTTTTGCATTATCTTCTGTTACTTTATAATTTTGCCTAACGTTAAAATAGCAAAATAATAATAATATCGCAGGACATTACACACCGTCATCTAGTACCACAATAAACAACGAGGCTTGTGTCGTGGTCACCATATCTGATCTCCACGACACAAGCCTCGTTGTGTGTTGAAATACTACATAGATACTTTTTTTTGAAGTATTTCCTGATCAACAAATAATTATAGAAACGCGACTGTTTATTAAAACACGTAAAGGTATATGAGTTTTTAGACTGACATGGTCACTACTGGTTGACGTAAAGGTATACTTAAATAAAATTTACCTCCTTTCTGCACCTCCAATTATCGCCATAGTTGACTAACAGGAAAAAATACTTAATCTAGAACAATGCTACCTCCAGCGAATGTTAATTTAAGATTAGAATACATTAGCTTAAACCCTCACGATCTGCATTCTTGAGCAGCGGCCAGTCGCATCTGATTGAAGACTCTTAGCTATTCCTGTTGCAACTCCACCATTGCACGTTGCTTGCGAACTAATTTGCATCTGAAAATTCTTGATTAAAATACTTCTGTTTTGAATGTTGTTGCTGGCTTTGAATGTTCAGGGAAGTTAGTAACTTGGTTCAGTTCATTTGGTTTCCTTTGAAGTTTTTTTAAAATGGAAATAAGGTTTGCAAAAAAAACTAGATTTAAATACGGTGCCAACAGAGAATTGAGTATACGAAGTCAATCGGAGGAATTTGGTTTCATACGAGTAAGGATCTTAGCAATAATAAAATTGATTTGTAAAAGGGACCATGGAGTTTCATGCCCGTTTATCAGAACCTTCTGTCTAACTGACCAACTGTTTAAAAGTGCAGTCTAAGAAATGGTTTAAATTACACAATCAACATAAATATAGTTTCGAAATAAATCACGTGCACTCTCAAATCTCTTTCCATGCTGTGATCAGTACCTGGAGATTCAATAGATATTTAATTTCAGATTTTAATAATTAGTTATAATAATGTTAGTTTTTGAGCATCTTTTTGTGTTGGGGTTTGTTTGTTGGCAATACTACTTATCATGTATTTTTATTTTTATTTACACAAGCTATTCTGTAGGTACACTTGCAAATATGATATTCGTGTTACAACTCAATCATAATATACACATAATATGTAGTCGTAACCTTAGAGCTTCCAAAAACCTACTCCTTGAAATTCCCTCACATCGCACTGGTTTTATGTCCGCTTCTTATGCTGTCTCAACTATAAAGCTATGGAACACGCTACCCCTTGGCATTAAAAAAACTGAAAGCAAAATGGCTTTCAAACGAACAGTTCGGAAGTACTATTTGAAGTCAGACTAAATTACTCACAAGGTAGTCGTAGTTATTATTATGAGGTTTCTCGTATTTTGAACTATTTGTATGTATTTTAATATGTATTTGTTTATTTCATCTTATCTGTAATATATGTGTATTAGTATGTATACTATTTATGTACTTAATTCGATTTGTTAACAAAATGGCATTGTTCTCATTGATTTTTGTACTCTACCACAATGCTGTCATATTTGACCCAATGGTTGACTGGTAGAGAATGCCTTGTGGCATTAAGTCCGCCTATGTACCACTCTTGTACATGAAGTTTAAATAAATAAATAAATATGTAAATATATTTATTTTCCAAAAACACATACATTTAATAGTACTTACCGTTATTATTATTAGTGTTTTTAAATAATAACTGAGACACCATAGCACGCCCCATGGCGGCGTCACTATGTCACTCCTCTCCTTTGGCCTTTGCTGATAATCAGTGCTGAGGACTTACGGTTCGTCCGAAGCCACAGCATTTAGCTGAGCATCGACCATTTTTGCACGGATGGGACGCGCAGTTTCATTTATGTTTCACATAGTTCGTGCCTTCATGTAATGATATAAGTTTCGTATTGTACCTGTACCTATGACCTATGTAGTTTGTTATTGTTTTGGGATCTCCTTATGTCATCGTTGTGTCAATGTCATGTCGAGAATGCTCGTCTATGGTGTCACCATGCCATAGACGTGCATTTTCTAGAGTTGTCTGTGGTGTGACCACAGATGCCACAGGGCATTGACATATATTTTCTATCTCAATGCCACGGGGGATCTCAGGGCAATCGTACTTAGACGGAGAATAGTATTCTCTGCGAACTGCGAAGGAAATATTAGATTTTATTTTATTTTTATTTTTTTATTATTAGCTTTCATGTCTTCTTGTATTTTGTAGGGTTGCGTTTTATTATTGCGCGTTTGTAGTCTGTGCAAAATAAACGGTTTTTCTTTCTTTCTTTCTTTTTCTTTCACTCAAAATGAAATTAGAGCTATTGGTTTGTAAGTTTATGAAAAGGAACTAATGATCCAATCGGACACGGATCACACACATATCGTGCAAATTATAGCCGAGATATGACAAGGTTTGCAGAAGATGACTCGGGCGAAGTCGTAGTTGTTGATAAAATTGTTTCACCATTTTATAAATCACCCACAAATGCCACCGACACAAGTCAGAAATGGAACTGAAACTCTAATCATTTATTCAGACGACAAATGTCAAAGATGCTAGCCACGAAGCTACGTGTTAAAACTTTGAGAAGAAGTGAACGCAATCAAGTAACTATCGTCAAACGCGACCCAACTGTACTGAGGAGAGGAAGACTTTGCTTTCACTACGAAGTTTTAATTTTCGACTTGTGGAAGTAAGGTTGTGTGGGTAGGGTGCTTAACATGCAACTTATTTTTAAAGACTGTCTTTTCGGGTTCCGTACCCGAAAGGTGGCCAACGGGGCCGTATTAATAAGTTAATAATTATTATCCGTGGTGCTAGGTAACTGGGCTTATCCCTGTTGTTAACATCCCCTTATAGCCTTTAATTGGCCTCGTTTCGTTCTGTCTCCTGCTGATATTATGGAGGGAAGTGGAACAAACAGCTAACAACACAAACAGTGGTGAAGTGACATGGACATTTCGAGTCATGGATGTTAATATGTATATTAAGTATGTATTTACAAACAAAAGAGTAACATGTGTAGTATATCAACTAATTGGTGTCCACGATACAAGCCTTGCTTAGTGTGGGACTAGATGGCGCTGTGTGTTAATGTCCAGCGATATTATTATTATCTCCTTAATTCATTATTCATCTTAGTTTGTAAATTTTTAAATATTTCTTCAAAAAGATATAAAAACATTTAAAAATATAAAAAATAGGTATCCGCCGGTGTCGGGAGCAGGGTCGAAGTCACCGGTGGTTAGGGTTTCAGAGACAGGAACCTCCTCACAATGCGAGGCGTATCGAGGAGTACTGCCTTCTGAATCAGGCCCTTGATCCAACCGCCTAAAGAGAGCTTCGACAGATGTTCGTCGAGGCTCTTGGCTATCAGGCCATTGGCCGTCACGACAATCGGCACAATGATAACCGAGTTCATATTCCACATGTCGCGAACCTCGTGTGCCAAGTCGAGATATTTAATTGGTTTCTCTTTCTCAGCTTTCACGAGGTTCTCGTCATGAGGGATAGTAACATCGATTATCATTACGCGGCGCGCTGATCGGTCTATCACCACTATGTCAGGCTTATTGGCGACAATAGTCCTGTCAGTAATGATAGACTGATCCCAGTACAGCGTGACATGGTCTTTCTTTCTTTCTTTTATTATTATTATTATTGTCTTGACGCTTTTCTGGTGGTCGCCACTGTTGATTCTGGCTTTCAGGAGTTAAAGAAGTTTGGGAATAGTGTGGCGGGCTTGTCCCAAAACAAAAAAAAGCCTCCGCTGTCCGTCCGTTCGTCTGCCCGTGTGTCTGTCATCTGGCATCTCTGATCAGTAACAGACACTTGAAATATATGATAATAGAAGCGTGTAAAACAGCGGGCGACGCCATTCTATCTGTTTTCAACCGATGTATTGCGGAAGGCGTTTTTCCTCGCGTATGGCGACGTGGCTTTATACGAATAATTCCAAAAAGTGGTGATAAGCCACCGGACGACCCTAAGTCGTACAGGCCCTTAACCCTGCTACCAAATTTGGGAAAACTCCTGGAGCGCCTTATCGTTCCGCGTTTGCTACCGGACGGACCAAAGTTTCATAATAACCAATTCGGATTCACCGTGGGTAAATCTACTGTTGACGCGGCACTTTCTGTTAGAAAAATTGCTAATAACTCTGAACACAAGTACGTGGTTGGAATCTTTTTAGATATTTCCGGGGCTTTTGATAACGCTTGGTGGCCGATGCTACTACTTAAAATGAAAAATCGTGGCTGCTACAAAAACATATATAATCTTGTTCATTCATTCTTTTTAACCCTAGATCACTAACCATTCGTTTAATAGACGACGCGCACCTAGCGCTTTCGCCATTTCGCCAACTTCCCGTGGCCCCCCGCCCCGCACTCTTTTAGTACCTTCCTGGATAGTGAAATTAGTGACCCGCAAGGACTCATTGCGGATGCACGATAATTAGGTGGACATATATCGCGTGATCGTCGTTTCACAGACGAAAGGTTAGTAATGCTGTAAGTTTTTTTAGTAAAGTTGTACATACTTTTATGCTTCTGTTTATGTTTTTATTTGTTAGAGAAGTTAATAACATTCATTATCTACGAATGAATAATTATTATTATGGTTTTATGACGTGAACTCTATTCTATGTTGTTTTTTTATATTTTATACTGAGTTTTACAATATTTTTGTATTTATGTTTTCAGCATCTCAACTGGCACCCCCATATAGCCAAAGTCACGTCTCGCATACGTAAACTAATATATGTTTTCAAGAAGTTACGTAAATCAGCTGATCATGAAACGCAAAAATTAGTATATTTTGCGCTATGCCGGTCTGTCTTAACGTACTGCTTGCCCGTTTGGGGTGGTGCCACCCAAAATGTATTTATCCGCCTTGAGAGAGCCCAGAGAGCTGTCCTTAAGGTGATGCGCTCTCTTCCACGCAGGTATCCCACTCTGCAGCTCTATGCCGATTACAAGGTTCTCACAGTTAGGCAACTTTATGTGCTCCTGTCGACCTTGCGCAAACACTCTGCCCGCCCTCCAAAAGAACCGACTGGCAGGCTCAAGCACAACGTTTTTCCCCACGAACGCCATAGAACTGCATTTGCCAAACGTCAATTCTACGTTAATAGCATTAATATTTACAACCTACTCAACAAAAAATTTAAAATTTACTCGTGCCCTAAATATAAATGCAAAAACTTACTTAGAGATTATCTCCAAACACTAAGTTATGACGACACTGAGGATCTTCTGCAGGGTATTTTACAATAAAAAAAAAAAGTCTAAATTTAGCCATAAACGGATGAGTATACTGGGTACACCTCATTCTTTATCACTACACACACCCTACACCTACACACCACATACGCACTCACACACATCCTACTCCCATTCACTACTCACACACACACACAAACACACACACACTCGGACCCTACATTTTATTCAACCCACCACATAGTTGAACGTTTTCATTTGTGTTTTCTTAAATAGATTATATCCCGTTTTCTTTTACACCATTTGCTTACTGTTTGTAATGTCCTGTTTTTTCTTTTATATTATGGCTTTGTCTTGTCTATAACGGAGAATCACTGACTCCTAAGACACAGGCACATACACCTAGTTTAGGAGTCAGAGAATTAAAATTATTGTGAACTAGTTATAAGCCTTATTATGCTCTTTGTTTTTGATGATTGTACTGTGATGGCTTTTGGTGCAATAAAGAATTTATTATTTATTATTATTTTTTTTTATTTTGTGTGTGTTTTTTTTTGTCTTAATTTTATTTATTTTCTATTTTAGATGAATTTGAGAAGCGTAGAAGGCAAAATTGTGCAATGGTTAGCTGAATCGGAGACCGAATCATTACCTGACAATAACCTAATTCATCCGATTCTGAGGAATGTTCGGCTTTGACAGAGATATGACTTTAGTCTCATAGAAATCAAAACCAAATAAAGTCGTATACCTTCTATCTACGACTCATGACCAACCTGCTATTAGCAACAGCTAAATAAAACAGGAAATTATTGAATTTTACAATTCAAAAATAAAACCGACTTCAAAAAGAAAAAGTGAAAAATAACTTTAGCTTCTGAAGTCGGTGACGTTTGTATGATTGATTTAATTTTTTTGTCACCGACTTCAGAAGCTAAAGTTATTTTTCACTTTTTCTTTTTGAAGTCGGTTTTATTTTTTGCAAAAAAGTTTTTATTTTTCACTTTTTAGTGGTTCACATGGAAAGTGCATACCGTTACAATTACAACAAGCCCAAACACGACTAGGATACATTGTCTCATTATGGAGTTCCGTGACTCTTGGCTTCATCATCAGATCTGATGGTAGAATGGTTCTTATCAAACGCAAATGCTTCACTTGTTGTAGAAAATATAAAAATTGCTGTACGTTATCCTATAAAATTTGAAGAGTTCCCTCGATTTCGCCAAGATTCCATCATCAGATCCCGACTTGGCGACTATGGGACCAACTTGGAAGTATACCCTTTCAAACAAAAAAAGAATTTTTCAAATCGGTTTAGGCGTCTTCGAGTAATCGGGTAACATACATAAAAAAAAAAAAAAAAAAAAAAAAAATACATACAGTCGAATAGAGAACCTCCTCCTTTTTGGAAGTCGGTTAAAAAAAGGAGCAGTCGATACAGGGGACCAGATGTGCTCAATTATGAGCACAAGCCGTAAAACCAAACGATGGCCGCTGTGCTCGTTTTATGATAAACTAAACATATCTATAATTAATGCCTATGTCCTAAACGTAACAAATGAGATCTGTAATAATAAAAAACCTACAAAAGGAAGGGATTTTGCCTTAGCAATGGCAGATGAACTTATGGCACCTTGGTTTCGTGAGCGATATAACACTGTGACTTTGCAGCGTAATTTGAAGCAAATTATCGGCGAAATTCTAAAAATTGATGTTTCTGACGAACAGTCCAGTCAAGAGCAACCAAGAAACCGAAAAATTTGCAGCGAAAAAACGTCGCATGACCAAATACTTTGGCAAGGGCTGCAAGAGGGCCATTTGTAACGAACATACAGTTTCTATGTGTAATTCCTGCACTGATTAGGATATTTCAATTTTTTTATTATTATATGATACTTTAAAAGCTTAATTATTGTGACCTTTAATTTGGTTTAAGAAAATTAAACAGATTTTTAAAAGTAATGTTTTTTTTTTCGTAGTCTCAGAGACGAAAGGTTAGTTACAGCGTTACTCGAAAATAAGGTTAGTGAGCTAGGGTTAAATGGTACCGCGCAACTAAAACTCGGACATCATTCTATGTCAAAGTCCCTTACCATGGGATGTCCACAGGGCTCGGTAATCTCTCCGTATGTATGGAATATAGGTTTTGATGATTTCCTCGCGATCCCACTTCCACCGGGCTGTTCATTAACCGGTTACGCGGACGACGGCCTGCTGCTCATTCAGTCAAATACCCGGGCTGGACTCGAGAATTTAGCTGACACTTGCCTACGATTAATATCTCAGTGGGGCGATCGAAACCGTCTGACCATTGCACCGCATAAAACATTTCAACTAATTTTAAAAGGTGATCTTAAATCGTGGCCGAGCATTAAATTTAATAACGTTCCCGTGAAAAGAAAGCAGTCCGTATGCTACCTTGGACTGGTCTTAGAGAGGAATTTTTCATTCGTAGATCACATAAAAAATGTCGGTGAAAAAGCTAAAAAGAACTTTTATGCCTTAACGAGGATCCAAATCTACGTGGGGATTGTCATTTTTAACTTTAAAGACCATCTACGTGGCTACTTACTTGGGTTGTATGTGCTACGGGGCACCTGTTTGGGCCGATAGGGCCACCATAGGAGCGGTGCGACGTAAATTGCTTCAAAGCCAGCGTTTGGCGTTGATATTCTTATGCAAAGCGTACAGGACGGTTAGTACCGAAGCTCTTCCGGTGCTTGCGGGTGTACTTCCAGTCGATCTGGAGGTGCAGCGGCGGGCTGCAATGTACTATAACGCGCGTGAGACCACGGACGCAGACTTTTTAACCGTACGTGATCGTGCTAGGATTTCTAGATTATTCAAACCACAGACCGACGTCTGGGAGGAACTTTTATCTGAATGGCAATGTAGGTGGGACAATTCCATCAAGGGCAGGCACCTCCACCAGTTCTTTCCATCCGTTCGTGAGCGGCTGGACAGGACATGGCTGGAGGTTGATCACTGTGTTGCCCAATTTCTCACGGGCCATGGCAACTTTAAGAGTAAATTATTTTCCTTCAAGCTTGTTGACTCGCCTTTTTGTCAATGTTCAACATCTGACTGCGAATATGAACAATCTGCTCATCACATTTTGTGGGAGTGTAGTCTTTGGCAAAATGAACGCAATATTATGTTGGATAGTGTACAGGTTACATCCGGAGTTATTTACTATACGGACCTTGTGGAAACTAGAGCAAATTTCCGTGCGTTCAAGCGTTTTTGCCATACCTATTATTGGAATCAAATATAACAGCTCTCAACTAGGACCCATTAACGTTAATATTTATCCGTGGTGCTTGGCAACTGGGCCTATCCCAGTTGTAAACGTCCCTTTGTGCCTATTGGCCTTGTTTCGTTCTGTCTCCTGCTGATATGGAGGGAAGTGGAAATTACAGTTCTTTCCTACTCCTCCGCTATACTTTCTGATTAATTTCGTTGCGGGATCCAAGACAGTTAAATTCATTCTCTGGGACTTCGTCGAGCTTCATTGTCTCGGCGCTTTTCTGGTGGTCGCCACTGTTGATTCTGGCTTTCAGGAGTTACAGTGGTTTGGGCGTGTGTGGCGGGCTTGTCCCAAAAAAAAAAAAAAAAGACACTTGAAATGTTCACAGAATGTGTATTTCTGGTACCGCTATAACAACAATCAATACAAATAAATTAAAGATAAAAAGGGACTCTACGACTATGATGATACGAAACTCTTCATATGTGAGTCCGACTTGCATTTGGCTGGTTTTATGTTAAACACTGTTCTAAGCTATCATGGTTCACAACAAAACATAAAATGCCACTTACTTACTTGTTACTTTCTCCAGTTAACCCGCGATCATGGCGCTTGCAATGGCTTCGAATTTTCGGGAGCTCAAAAGTATTAAGAATCACGGAAGTTATCCCGTAAGTGACATTTTAAGTTCGGTTTTATATTATTATTTACCAGTTGATGCCCGCTCCACAAATTATATACTAAAACCTTCCTCTTGAATCACTATATGTACTAAAAAAACTCGCATCAAAATCCGTTGCGTAGTTTTAAAGATCCAAGCATACACAGGGACAGACAGACGCGGCGGGGGACTTTGTTTTAAAATACGTAATGATAATGATTCAATTCGAACACAAATTATTCATGTTTTGTTAGTAAAATTTATACAACTTTGTTAGTAAATTAATCTTCATTGAATAGATTGAAAGCAATTTTAAAAAAAGGTTTTATAATCATTAAAATATTAATCAATTTCAATGATTTTTTTCAGTAATGCAGCAATAACCTACCTTACAAAAAAAAACTTCACAACTCAAAGTAAATACAACACAAAATTATATCACTGTGCACTGGTTAAAAATAAAGTTTTTCAACTCAAACTCAAAGAGATCAAACCATTAACTCCGGCGACCAATACAAAGCAATATTCCTATTTCTTCACAGCCATCATTAACTAGATTGGATACAAAAGAGGCTACCCCGACTTCGCCTTTGAAAATAACGTGCTAACATAGAGTAGATAGATGCAGAAGGTTAGGCCGTATCAATATATCCACTCGAGCCTTTCGCATTCCACTGCTGCAAGCCTTTTCTAAGTTGCTCCACAACATCCTGTCCTCCGATTTACGCATCCGATCTGTCACCTTTTTAAGGTCGTCTGTCCATCTAAGCCAGCCCTATAATGGGTGTAAAAATACCGTTAACGAAACCAAGAGGCACTTGTTCTCCCTGTTATTTCGATTACTTTCTTCTTACCCACTGTATCCTTCTAGTTTCGGATATATTATAGGTTAAAGTTTCAACTTTTTCACGAGTATTTTTTTGTAATGTTAAAACATTAGTTTAGATACCTGTATCCCGAAGAATTGCCAAACTTAAGTGACAGTGGGTAGGGCACATTGCTCGCAGAACGGATGGGGCCGAAAAGTTCTGGAGTGGCGACTGAGAACAAGTTAAACCTACCTAACTGGACCGAATGAAATTACTTACACCATGTTAATTACCGGGGATTGCACGGACAATTCAGCGGAGGCCGCTTCTACTGGGCCACCATTACTCTTTCGTGCCCATTTTGTTCATTTTGAGTTGACCTTCTGTAAACCGTACTACTCCATAGTACAAATCTGGGGCAAAAGAATTTTTCAGTGAATTCTGAGATATCGATCGCACCCGGTGATATTGAAAGCCTATTTTTCTTGCTGACATCGTAAGAATTCGTAGCAGCAGGTTAAGTGTGAAAATATGTGTCAGTAATGTGGAAAATCTATTTTCTAGGGTAAGAATTTGTGGAGAATTCTTGATGTAAGTACCAGAAGTTAACAGACCCCACATGAGTCTAAAGCGTTTTTGTATCGAACTCTTTGGCGCGAAATTTTTGCGAAATTTTTGGCGCTAATTTTTTTAGTGCATGTCAAATGGCCTTTGCAAGGCTTTAACAGATTCAAAAATAGTAAAACAAACTCGTGTAAAAGCAGTAACTTCAAATTACCCTGGAGGCTGCCATTAGTTAAGGGGCCGGCGGAGCATGCGTATTTCATACAAACGTAATACCAAAATTATTTGTAAATCAAACATATTCTTAAGCTAGTGTGTATAATTATTTCGATTGGATTACAGAATATCTATGTTCCCAAATTTTTTTTTGAGTGGACTGTGATACAAAGACGAGATATGAGGAATTTAAAATTTCTATAGAAAACTTATTTTTCTTATAACTCTTGTTAAAATCAGTGTCCAATCAAAATATATATTTGGGAACCTAGATAATCTGTAATTCAGTCGAAATAAATACACACTACCTTAGGAATATGTTTAATTTACTAATTATTTTGGTATTACGTTTGTATGAAATACGCATGCTCCGCAGGCGTCTTAACTATTTTTATAGAATTTACAAAAGAAGCAAACTTTATTAAGATCGCGTACATTTACTACTTCAGTGGGATGTTGTCCCAGAGGAAAATACAACTACAAACATTATGACACAGGGACGTCAGAATCGTGATATTTTAAAAAATCACGTCATATTCATAATGCTGTCGAAGTCATCATCATCGCCATCATCAGCCTATTAATGTTCCCACTGCTGGAACACAGGCATCCTCTCTATCAGAGGAAATGGTTTATAAACCACCACGCGAGCCCAGTGCGGATCGGTAGATGTCACATGTCTTCAAACTTTTGGTTCTAGGACATGCCGAAACCGACACCCTCAGGATGTTTTCCTTCACCGTTTTTATGAGCTGTGGGTGATAAAATAAATCATAGCAATCGTAGCTGGCATAGTAGCTTGTAATAATTAAAGCCAAGCATGACTTTAAGTCAATAATAAAATGGTTCTTGCCTTCGTCATCACTAAACTGTTACCAAACACACATACCATTTTCGGTCACTGAATTAATAGGTCAAACTTTACCTCATAAAACCGTACATCATAATGATTATCAGTTAAACTTCTGGTCCCCAGGGCAAGTCGTTATCAACGCGATGGATGACGTCACAGGCTGACGGCCATTTGTCTCCGTCCGACGAACAATTAGGGGTGAGGTCGCGAATTTAGATATTTTCTCCTTAGCCACGTTCGTTTTGTGCAGGTGATTATTTATGGGCTGATGGTTATTGCAGAGAGATTAAGTTGTCGAAATCGTTGATTGATGTATCTTTTACTAACTCATTATCTGCGTAGCCTTTTCAGTATTAAGTTATGGTCGGCATCCAGTCTAACTGGATGCAGCTTATCAGTATTTGTCATATTTTGCCAACAACTATCCAAAATTACCACAAGACTAAAATACTAATGATTAATTAGTTTTCTTAGAAAAACAGATACCTCCACTACCCGTTATTGCCTGTACGTCGGTTTGACCTGATAGATAGCCTAAAGGATAATGAGCGGTGTCTACACCTAAGTGACGGAGAGGATAGATAAAATAATAACGCCCAATTTAGTCACCGGCTAAGCAGACACAATGCGCACAATATAAAACAAATGAAAACGTGTATTTAAAGCGAACTTTACCTTTAATTTAAGCCCGACGTTTCGACCGGATTGCACCAGCCGTGGTCGCGGGGAGACTGAAGTGTTGGAGGTACCACCACAGCAAAGCGAAGGCGTTTATTCAACTACCCTCACTTGATCTTCATAAATGTTAATTAGGGCCGGTTCACACTAGGACACCACACTACACTAGCCTGATTCCATATGTGTTATAATGTGTTCTGATTGTGAAAGTTTAAAAAGACATGCGCACAATATAATCACGATTACCTAGGTTATGGGGTTTACTATACCTTCTATTAACAAGTTAAAATCAGACAAACAGATGAGTGTCATTAGATTCTGTACCATGTGTATCTATTTCACTTTGATTCACAGAAAAAAAGGCCACGAAGAGCAGGAAAGACGATAATGATGGCCCAACAAACATATTACCAAACCGTAACCAAACATACTCAATTACAATTAACCTAACTCAGTCGAAACGCCAGCTATATTTGCAGTTGACACAAACAGTGGCGTAATGCAACTGATTGCATATTGGCAATTTAGCAGCTCTACTCGGCTCGATTTGCTACTCACTCGATCGTAGTTGCCAATGTGTATTGTCCTAACTATTACCATAATAAGGACGCGAGATATTCCTACTATCAAATTACTATTTCATCATGCCTATAATCCCTGAAAGCAGAGCTCTGCCGCTCAGTCAGACAGACAGGCAGATGTTTCAGTATACATACTATCAGGTATACTACTCGTATCACGTACATCCACATTTCCCCAGTAATTTTAAGTCCTATAGGATTCAGGGTCAGGGAGCGAGCCTATTGCCATCAACTGGGTATTTATCATAATGTAAATTATGATTCATTATGCACCTTCCACTAGGTGGACTGATGACCTGGTGAAGGATGCGAGTTGCACGGGACCGGTTAATGTGGCGACACTTGGGGGCCTATGTCCAGTAGTGGAAGTCTTTGAAATGATGATGATGATTAGGCTCACCCCCTTTAAAATTACTAAGGAAATAAAAAAAGCAGCCAAGTACGAGTCGGATTCGCCCATGAAGGGTTCCGTAGCAGCAAGTAACATAATATAAAAATATTTGAGTTGATTGAATGAAAGGTAAATTGCGGTTTACGATTTATGAAGTATAAAAAAAAAAAACACTTGCTGGATCTCGTCCAAATCAATTTTCGGTGGAAGTTTACATGGTAATGTACATCACAAATTTTTTTT
The DNA here is from genome assembly GCA_950022955.1 of Xestia ashworthii. NCBI lineage: Eukaryota > Metazoa > Arthropoda > Insecta > Lepidoptera > Noctuidae > Xestia > Xestia ashworthii. The sequence continues at coordinate 18,775,303 of OX465565.1, read as the reverse complement.
AGTTTTATCATTCTCTTATTTTAGAAGTTACAGGGGGGGGGGGGGGCACACATTTTACCACTTTGGAAGTGTCTCTCGCGCAAACTATTCAGTTTTGAAAAAAATGGAATTAAAAACCTCAGTATAATTTTTGAAGACCTATCCATAGATACCCCACACGTATGGTTTTGATGAAACAAAAAATTCGAGTTTCACTTCAAAGTATGGGGAACCCGAAAATTTGTTTTTTTTTCTGTTTTTGTGTAAAATCTTAATGCGGTTCACAGAATACATCTACTTACCAAGTTTCAACAGCATAGTTTTTATAGTTTCGGAAAAAAGTGGCTGTGACATACGGACGACAGACAGACAGACATGACGAAACCATAAGGATTCCGTTTTTTGCCATTTGGCTACGAAACCCTAAAAATACCTATAACTGTGTCTAGCCTTTAGGGGATTGCAAGTTTATAGGTACCTGTAAGCGTGTGATGTTATGTTCTAATGCACATAATACACGCACACACAAATATGTAAAAGACATATTTTCTATATGTAAAAAATATAAAAAAAAAAACAGTAAGAATCATAAACCCTTCCATCTGTAGTCGGACAGGCTTATTTTAACGTATGATGGAACACAGCGTTGGAGCATATAGCAAAATCCTGCAGCCGCTCCAGCACTTTGTGTGCACTCTAAAATTGCGCATAGTTCGTTCAAAATTGCTCCAAACTTATGTGCGAAAGTTGAGTTTGAATTAGTGAACTAAATTGCATAGTGCTAAGAATGTTTGGTAACTAAATTATTATGTAGTTTAGTTGTTTTAATAGATGAACACTCAGTGTTCGACAGTCTGTTCAGTTGTTCACACAGTTATCATCATCGTCAGATTATTAATGTTCCCAATGCTGGGACATAGGCCTCTTTTCATATGAGAGAGAATAGACTATAATCCTCCACGCGGGCCCAGTGCGGATTGCAGAAACCGGTTTTCAAACGATGTTTTCCTTCACCGCTTAGAGAGCAGCGGTGATGAAATAAATTACATAAAGTAATGCGACTGGTTCGAACCCACGACTTACTGTTCGTAAGTCGGGGCGCCACTACTAGGCCACCGCTGCTCTTTCACACAGTTATACGTTTCAAAAGGCTGGCTATATTATAACAGCCGTCCGGGTCGATCTTTAGGTCAAGCCGAGCCGGTCTCCACGAATCAACCTAGGCAAGGAGGTAAGAGACCACCCGTTACCTATCAGCTTTCCCGCTCCTGGCTGTCATTTGCAGAACTTTGACAGACGTAATGGTTGATCAATGGTCCGAAAGTCTGATAACCAGTCTCACCAAGGGGTATCATATTACTCAGTACTAACTGGGTTGTGGAGGTCATGAAAGGAAGATATAGACAGTCGCTCCATGTTATGCTGGTATTCAGCTACATTTGGTTAGACTGGAAGCCGACCCCAACATAGATGGGAAAATGCAGATAATACTAATTTATATTAGAAACATTCAGATAAATTAGTCCAGCAATACAAGTAGGTCAACCAAAAAATTAACTCAAATTAACCGATGAACTACACACTTATTTATCACACTCGTGATAGGTATCAGTATTAAATGACCATAATTCCTAAGCTCATAATTTCAAGTTAGTTTGTAATTACAACTAATTACGGAGTCAACGACAGCTGTTGCTAGAAATTATGATTTTAGAGAACATTGCTTTTTGTTTTATCGTCACTAGATGTCGATGTTTACGTCTGGGAAGTTTCTCTAGATAAACCTTTGTAGTAGACTTATTCGTGAGTTAAACCCTAGAAAACATTTACCATCCGAAAAAGTTAGGGTGAGGGTTGAAGGGTTAAATTTGACCCTGCCTAAATACCCTAACACGGAACATATTTAATCATGACCAGAAATCTTTATCTCGACATCATAAATTACAGGCGCTGGTTTACGAGTTACATCATCATCATCAACGGCCTATTAATGTTCCCACTGCTGGGACAGGCCTCCTCTCTATGAGAGAGAATGGGCTATATAATCCACCACGCGGGCCCAGTGCGGATTGGTAGATGTCACATGTCTTTGAATTTATGGTTCTAGGACATGCCGGTTTCCTCACGATGTTTTCCTTCACCGTTTTGAGAGCACGAGTATATATACACAATCTGATATAGAAAAAGGTGTCTGAAGAACAGATTAACTCTCCGGCTTACATGTAACATTTTATATCTAAGTTCAATGTTACCAATATCATCATCTCTCTAGCGTTTTCCCAACTATGTTTGGGTCGGCTTCCAGTCAAACCGAATGCAGCTGAATACCAGTATTTTACATGGAGCGACTGCCTATCTGACCTCCACAACCCAGTTAATACTGGGTAATACGATACCACTTGGAGAGACTGGTGTCAGACTTTTTGGGCCTGTAACGACAGTCAAAGATACACAAATGACAGCCGGAACAGCTTAACGTCATGCTTTCCAAGACACGGAGGATATTCGTTATGTAAGGATGATCACCCATGCCGCCGCGGGAGACGCACCGGGCGTCGGGGGCCACGTGGTGGCTACCGGCCACCGTAGATGCGGGCCTGTGGACGGTTATCTATGGGCTAGCTAGCCGTCCGTCCGTCTAGTGACGACAGGCCGTGTCGACGGCGCGTTCGTGTTCCACGCGCGCCTCAAAGAGATGTCAGCATACGGGGAGGGGCCCGCAAGGTCCGAAGCCTGCCGGGGTTGCGGGCCTATTCGAAAGAGATACCGCGGCCCCGGAACATAAAGGGCGAGGAAGGAACATGGATGGGTTTTAGTCAGTAAGAGTCTAACACTCCCTCCCGCTCCGCCCAGAGTGGGAGAAGTCATTTGATGATTTCCCATCCTAAAAAAAAAAAAAAAAAAAGGGTGGCCACCCATCCACAGACCAACCTAGGCAAGCACAGCTTAACCTAAAGGTCGATCCGAGCCTCTGTTATTACGAGCTCCTCTCTTTAATGTTACCAATACATAGGGTAGAATCTACTGTTACAAGAATAAATAATACTAAAAAATAAAAATATATTTAATGACAAGAAAAAATAATACATTTCCATTTGAAACTCTGTCTCCTGTGCTAGGTGAGACCTGTGTTACAGGGGTCAGTGTCTAAACCCGTTTTGGCACTAGTGTTCACAACATTTTATGCATCGAAATTTAAAAATAATAAATCAATAAAAATAATGCATGCGTGCTCTGGGTGTGGTGTGTTTGCGATTTTGCGTGTGTTTATGCGTAGGTGTGAATGTGTTGTGTCTATGTGTGTGTTTGGTGTGTGGTATGTATGCTCATGATTGGTGATTGAACTTAGGTTAAATTATGAGACTTGAATGCCTAACTAACTTTAATGAAATACTTACACGTCAAAATGTATGGAAAAACCGTTTTTTTTTTTTATCACCGATGACTCTCTGTGTCACCTTGTATTAGAGCCTCTATAAATACTAGGAATAGATTAAAACTGAAATATTCTTGGCACACCATACCAACTGAAGCCTCGGTTTACTCCACGAAAAGCCATTTATAATATTTTAGCCGCCGTAATTTCTCAACAAGCGCCTAACGAAATAAATCAAGTGAGTCATACATTAAGGCCGTGTGTATAATTACATGTACATAGTACATGTATATATGTACCAATATATCAGGCATCCAAGCAAGCCGTTGTAACCGCGACCTATCCTTTCAACAATGTACGTACATTAATCAACTTCCTATTTGTAATATAACTTTCTCATACTAATTTGTGTTTTGTAAATTCTGATGTATTTGGGGTGGTTTTATTTTCAAGGGTGGTCTTTGGTCCATAGTCTGAGCGAATTTAGTGTCTGGGATAATTGTGAATGTTCCTTCTAATCAGTTGACTTTGAATTAATAAAGAATAGTCCCGTACCTACTTCTCCTTCTGATCTAACTTCTCTTTGTCAATATTTATGCTCTGCACACAGCAAGAATCTTCGGTCCGAGAATAATCGTCTTCTTCGTAGTCCTTCTCATCGCTCTGGTTTTATAAAATCTTCTTTCTTTGTCCAGGCGGTCTTCCTTTAGAATGCGCTCCCTCAGAATATCCGGACGGTATCCAATCGGTTCACATTTAAAGTGAAAGCTCGAGAACACATGCAGAAGAAGTTGGCAGATTCGTCTCAGAACTAAGTTGTTGTAGTTTCTTTTTTTTTATATCTATGTTTTATGTATGTATCTATTCTTATATTTTATTTTAGTTTTAAATATTTTCGTACCTATTTGTTTTCTGTTATTGCACCTACTGTGTATTGTCTCTGCATCACCATAAGGTAGACTGGTAGAAAATTTCCAAGGCATTAAGTCCGCCTTTGTACAGTTTTTACTTGTGCATAAAGTTTTAGTAAAAAAATAAATAAATAGTCTCGTGGCTGAATTTTGGGCTCACCATCTCAATTTTTTTTGTCATCAAAACGCTAAATATCATACAAGATAATTGATAAATATTTACACTGATTGAAACTGTCTACTGAAATCAATCTGTGCCGATATTTCTTTAAAAGACCATCTCAGACACTAATCTGCATGGTTCTTGTATGAGATCACCAAAATTATATCTAGACCTTTAATATTGGAATTTGTGACGACGCATTTTGCATCGCTGTGTAGTACAAACTGGATTATATGATGACATATCTGATATTATATATGCGCAGCCTAAAAGAGACTAGCTGTAACTATAGACCTCTGAGTTTGTATCATCTGTTTCTTCTCGGAGTAATCAGATACTTACCTAACACCGGCCGCATCTAGCTTAAAAAATACGTGTACAAGTGTTTGTAAAACCTATTTGCAAGATAAACGAAGAAAAAGGTGTGAGTTTGAAACTTTCTCCACTTTATATTGTCACTTACGGGATATCTTCCGTGATTATTTATTGTTTTGAGCTCCCGATATTTCGACGCTGTTGCAAGCGCCATGATCGCGTGATCCCGTAAGTGACAATATAAGTTTAGTTTTAAACCGTGAAAGCCTAAAACAGTGTTTTCTCCACTTTTAATATTTTATTTTTATATATTTAGCCAATCCTATTATATCGAAAAAATTATAAATTTGCTGTTTCATACCAATGCAAATGAAAATGGATGAAACCGAGGCTGGTTTTTGAAACGAGAGTAATCCCACTTTTCCAAAGAGATGAAATAATAATCGACATTATAAGTACTGTTTACATAATTTAAAAGTAATATGTAGAACAATGTCAGTGGTAAAATAAAAATGCGAGAACGAACACGACCCATCCCTTGTAAAGATTTATCGATAGCATTCTATCATACGCGCCGTATCGAATGACTGTATAACCAGTGATGTATGCCGAACATTCGTCATTCGGCCGATTATATTTATTTTAAGCCGATATCGAATCGGAATTGTATGTCAAGTGCAGAGCTTGTAGGATTTGTTGGAGTTAAACGTGAGATTATGTTTTGGAAAAACATTTTGGTATAATTTTGTTCACAAGTTGTGTGCCTGTTAATAAAAATTACGAAGTGACACACAGACTTTTGTCTTACTTTTACCCATTTAGCGGGTGACTGGGTGTAAAACAGGTTTAGGCTGTGCGTTGCTGTCATAATCTGTCTAGCATTTACCCAACCATGATGGGATCGACTTCCAGTCGAGCCGAATGCAGCTGATTTCCAGTATTTTGCATGAAGCGACTGCCTATCCATAGATAATAAGTACACTATATTATTATTATAATACAAGATAAAGGTTTTCGTTTTTAAAACTGTGTACCCAAGCTGTTAGATGGCGCTGTTAGTTTTTGTTCAACAAATAAAATACAAAAAGTCCGAGGTCCAAGTGACCGAGGATTTGAATTTGTGAACTATCAAGGTAGTCGCTGCCACCGGTAGGCTATCTACTTCATTGACAAGTAGTCTAAAATAACTGTTCTCGTTATGATAGTTGTTAGCTGTCAAGCAGTTGAAAAGTTAATGTCCTCAAACACACAGATGGCAGCACTATCTATGAAAATTTTGTTTGAAGCCAATGTATGGAAGTTTCACCCCCCTGTGCCTATCTGACCTCCACAACTTAGTACTGAGTATCCCTTTGTCAGGGAATGAATGAATGAAGTTAAGGGTTGAGTAAGTAGATGTTCGTTATTTCGTTCGTTTCTTTCGCTGAAGGTAACAATTGAATTAGGACTTTCCAACTTAAAACAATAACAGAAAATCTGTTTATTGGACAACTAAAACTATTTTCAATTTATCATTTATCGAAAAAGCCATTTTTATTACTTAAGATAAAAGTTATTACAATGTATAGTCTTCTTCCTCAGTCATGATAAGAGTGAAACAATGTCGATATATTTTAGGCGAGGTCCGTTTGTACGCGAACATCACTAAAAATAACAAAGAAATAAAATCTACTTACCTGTAAATCTAGCTATATTTTATGATAAAAATTAAGAATACATTTTCATGCCAACACCGTAGACATTTTTGATCAGTTTAAAAAAAACATAAGGAGTGCAGTATTTTTTTATAAAAAACATCAAATCATTTGTTGACGACTGATTTATTTTGAAAAAAGAACTACCGTTCTACCCGCATATTTAAAAACCGAACAGCTTGAAATGACCTCAAACGTCAGTCCCTCCACGCGGAAACGTGCGAAACTGCGAACGGTTTATGATGAACGACGCAATAATAAACTTGGGCAGTTTCACCATCCGGCCTGAACGGAGGGAAAGCTCAGCCCCGATTTGCGTGAATTCAGTGTAATGCCAATTTTCCGCCGTTTTGCCCCTGGATGTACCAATTTTGAGCGTTATAATTTTGAGACTGTGGACGTCCATTTCTATACAAAGGACTTAGGAGTTGATATGATGGAAACTTGGACAGTCTAGGACAATGTGTCTAAATGTCTTGCTCTTGAATGTAACAATTTCAGTCGTTTGAGACTATCATATGGACGTCCAGACACGAACAAAGGTCCTTAAGGATGGTATGATGGACAATCTAGACTAAACGTCTTTGTTCCTAAACTGGCCCTACCTAGTTGTCATCGAAATTATTAATTATTTAAGCACTTGACCTTGAAATATTCTAAAGAAAGGCATTATGGCAAGGCGTAAAATTTTGGCTTAGTTGTCAAGCCAGATCTAAATGTATATTTCAACTCCACTATGTTTAGACCAGGATAAATCGACACTGAAAATATGCCATCATTTTTGTAAAGAAACAGTAACACGGGGTCAGGCAGACCACGAAGAAGATGGCGGCACGAACCAGATGTCTTCCTTGAGAATTGCAAGGAAATAGCGCAGAATCGTGACCATTGGTAGGAATGGAGTCCGGCCTTTGCCTAGCACTGGAACAATATAGACTAGCTATAGTTACTTTGTAAAGAAAGTCACCTTGATTTACATACAAGTTTATATTTCTATTCAAAAACAGTCCTTCTTACACTACATTTACCACACATTCCTCATGTAACCGCCAACGCATTACTTATTGTGAGAATTCCTGATCAGTCGTGCGTCCTGTTGATCCTCTTAGCCATTGTGAAACGCAAGTCCACTACAATAGTTACAGTACAAGTTCCACTTGAAGAAACTCGACAGTTAACCGTTGGCACAATGTAGACAGATGCAGAAGGCCAACTGAATATAACGAGCGTAAACAGGAGCGCACATTATCTTTCTCTTGCCCTTGTCCTAAATTACTAGGGTCGTTTTAATTTTTTTTTTCTTATACTGTGGTCATACAACCCGGTTACATCACCTCTTAACCTTCACTAAAAAGTGCAAATGTAACAATAAAATGTTCAAAAACAAGCACTTTCGTTGCTAATATAATGTCGTGATATTTTCATGCTATCAGTGCTTTATTTTTGAACATTATTATCGACGCCAGGTCCAGAGATATGTAACTGGGTTTTAAAGTATTTGATAATATGAGCAAATGGAATGTTAATCAGAAAACGTACTTGTGGAAGTCAAAATTAAATGCCACTGAAAACATAAATGTTTTTTTTTTTATTATTTAAATACAATTTTCTCTTCACAACACAATACCCTTAACATGTTATGATTATTACAACCTCAATTATTTGATTCCTAAGAAATTAACCGAAATGAAGTCAGTTTACTTTCATCAAATACTTTTCGCACTACATAATAGGTGAGGCGACATCGGTCTATCGCCTCACCTATTTTCTGTTGTTTTTGTGTCAGCAAATGCCAGCTGCAAGTGCGCTTGAACTCACTGTACGTGAAGCGTGTTTATGTGTGCGTGCGTTTACACTCGTAAGAAATATAACTTCTGTATCCACATATTTTGTGCTGTAGAGTACATTTAGGTTAAGAGCTGTGGGTGTATTAATACGTACGGTGTATTTAGACAATTGTTTACAAGTGTTATTGTTGAGTATGTACGTTTGGGCTAAGTATTTTGGGTTAGCTATTGGAGAATTGTAATGGCTGGGTGTTGCTAAGGGTTTGTTTAAGACCTTTAAGGAAAAACGACTGGCATAGTGCGTGTAAGTGTAGTAAGATATTTTCTGTTAATTGTTAAGACTGTTGTTACAATAGGCATGAATACAGTATCAAAAAATTACAAATCTATTTAGTCCGACAGTTAGAATATTGAAAAATAATGGACACGTATTTTTTATTTTTGTAAATCAATGAATATTGGCAAAGATAAAACGCATCAAAACTCGGGAGTGGGGTCTCGTGACGTCAGTACTAGCTAAAAATTATACCTAGGCGTGACATATTGGGAATTTTAAAAGCGTCGTATCTTCGTCAATTTTGATTTACGTAACAAAAGAAAAAATACGGGTCAAATATTTTTTAATAATCTACTTGATGGACTAATTTGTTTTTTATTGTCGTCTAACCTATTCCATTCTCAAAAAGCAATCTAAAACCAATGAATCAGTACGTAAGAACTTTAATAAATTGTTAGCTAACGGTGTGCTGTAGTTTCTGCCAAAAGTTATGAGTTTATGTATGTAAAACACTAAAACATATTCGCAATGTTTACCCACCGCCCGCTCTCAACACGACCTCACCTCATTCTTCGGAATTTCCATCTCAAAAAAGTATCTGAAAATATTCTCATCACTTTTAAAGAACTCATAATGATCTTCAAAAGTGATTTTATGTTTTTAAGCAAGGTAATGAAGCGTCATTTTTTAATGTTCCGCCTACTATTTGATCGTGAGATTACGAAGAGGGACGGAAAGGAACTTGGCTACTTAAATCATTATCTCTTCCGCAGTTGTCATTTGTTTTATGAAGATGAAATGTTCTGGACGATTCTTTGGATGTGATGCCTTTATGCAAGGAACGGAAAGTCGTTGTCTTTTCTCAATTTAACGCATCGAATATCAAATGACTGACGAAGGTACTAATGAACATAATTAGAATTGTCACTCATTAACGAAATGTTTCGCTTGTGAAAAGAAATGACTGCTTTATATAATGGATGGTGAATGTAGTAAAATGTTTTAAAAGTATAATAAAATAAAATAAATAAAATAAAAATAGCCTTTATTCCCTAATTAACAATAAAAATAAACTATCCTAATAACTTTATAAACAACTTAAACTATTTCGGGGTCATCCATCTCTGGATGAAGGCCTCCTCCATCTGTTTCCATCTGTGTCTATCTTGGGCCGTTCTGGTCCATTCTATCCCAGCCAGTGCAACGATGTCGTCTCGCCATCGTTGCAATGGTCTGCCTCGGCGTCTGTTTCCGTTTCGTGGATACCAGTGCAGGACACGCTCGCTCCACCTGTTGTCTGTGGTCCTCGCGATGTGGCCTGCCCAATTCCACTTCAGTTTCTCGGCCATATACAAAGCATCAGTGACTTTGGTCTTCGCTCTGATGTCGCTGCTCTTTATGCGGTCGCTTATTTTTAGGCCAAGCATGCTTCTTTCTGTAGCTCTTTGAAATGACCTTAATTTCAGTTTCATGTTTTCTGTCGTAGCCCATGTTTGACATCCGTATAAAAGAGTTGGTAGTACGTTTGAGTCAAATAGCTTCCTTTTGATGTCGTTTGAGAAATTTCCTTTGAATATTTCTTTAAGTGACCAATATTTCCTCCAAGCAATGGTTATCCTTCGTTTGATTTCTTTCATAGTCCTATCGGTGAAACATATATTTTGTCCCAAGTATATGTAGTTGTCTAGGTATTCGACATGTTGGTTATCAACGATTTGTTTATGTTTATGTTATTTTTAAAAGTATATTCTTTATGAAATACAGAGTTTTAACACTTTTTACAAATTAATATTTAGGAACAAATGAGAGTAAAAACTATAAGTACATTAAAAACAAAACATTAAAAACACAAAAACAAACGGGGAGTGCATAATAGTACATTCACATTTCGTCAAATATGTTCAAGTCCCATTTAATAGGGGCGAAACTACTATCAACAACCGAGCATTAATCTATACTCCGAAGCTTCTACTGAGAAATTCCTGATGGAAAAACCCTATAACACCCTGCCCGACCCGGGAATCGAACCCAGGACCTCTTACTCAGCTGTCGTGCTTGCGACCACTAGACCAACGAGGCAGTCACCGAACAAAATATATGTCGGAGGAAGAGGAAGTAAACGAAGAGATGATAGTTCTTTGCATACGATCAATTGATAAAATTGATTGTTAATTTAAAATAACTTGTTAAATCCTAATTTAATTCGATTTGATTTATCACATTTTAATATCTAACCAATTTCTTTAAACGTCATTGCATTGTATCATGTCAAATTAGAGCAGAGGATAAAATATCCAGGTTTTGATGGTCTTGACACATGCGGTGACAGAGCAAGGATTACTTGGAGAACGGTGGTGGATCGAGGATCCAGGTGGATCGCTGGTGATGAAGTTAGATTGGTGTCGCGAACCTGCTGCTCGAATATCATTGCTAAGCAAACTAGTTATTGTGAAATATTGCCATTAAATTGTGTAAAGCAGTGAGTACTTTGTTTTGTGATCGCATTTCACCCAAATGACGCTCACTAGACTCCGTGAACACTGATGATGTTGAGGAGGATGCTGCTTCTCCGACATTATATTAGTACGTCTTTTCCACACTATTTTCCAAATTACTCAATAGACACACAGTTTCATAAACCGTTCCATTGAACCGTGTCCGGGCCGGTCGGCCGCACAGCCGGTTTCCGGATAAGGTTCGCTCAACAGTATCGGGACTATCTAATTATGGGATAGTTAGTGTATTGTTCTAGAATGTTTGCTGAATACAGTTGGTGAGAGTAAATACTGGGTGTAAATGTTGGTAGAGTTTCAGAGTTTGATGTTGGTTTGAGAGAAAAGAGAACTTTAGTAGACTAAATAAAAGAATAGATTAAAGTTTTTGTTTATTCATAAAATTATGTTTTAACAGTTTCTTATGATGTGAAGTCTATGCCTGTTTCTAATAAGTAAATTTTGTTTCTACTGGAACAAAAAATAACTTAGAGCTTGTGTAAAATAATTTGTTTGCTTTTAGTATGACAGGTACTATAATTGCGGCGCAAACTGAACCTGTTCACCCCACCATCACGCGTCATACAAAACTGTAGCCAGAGCTGAATCTACTGGGTATCGTATTCTTAAGGGGCCGGCGGAGGATGCGTATTTCATACAAACGTAATACGAATATTTGTAAATCAAACATATTCTTATGGTAGTCTGTATTTATTTCGATTTAATTACAGAATATCTTTGTTCCCAAATATGTTTTTTGAGAGAATAGTGATGCAAAGACGAGATATGAGGAATTTAAATTTTCTATAGAAGACTTATTTTTCTTATAACTCTTATTAAAATCAGTGTCCAATCAAAATATATATTTGGGAACCTAGATATTCTATAATTCAGTCGAAATAAATACACACTACCTTAGGAATATGTTTAACTTACAAATTATTTTGGTATTACGTTTGTATGAAATACGCATGCTCCGCAGGCGTCTTAAGATGCTCGTATTAGCGAATGAATGGAGTAAAGTAAAACTGTTACTTAATAAATGTGTAATTAGAAAAATGATAGTTTCTACTGTGAAAAATGTGGATACTGGAAATATGAAACAAGTGGCAACCCTTTAGCATGGATTTATAGGTTACCTTAATTGAATTTACTGCGAGCAACGATAATGAACAATTTTTACATACCTACATAGGAAATTGATCGCTTCGCTGGCTATTGTACGTGGTGGCCATTTGTCATAGAAGTCAGGGGTGTCTAACGCTCGGTAATTTACGTCATGACACACAAGTGTCACTCGTAGCACGGCTTCAACCCTTTATGACTTCTCCCGCTCTGGGCGGAGCGGGAGGGAGTGTCAGACTTTTACTGACTAAAACCCATTCATGTTCCTTCCTCGCCCTTTACGTTCCGGGGCCGCGGTATCTCTTTCGAACAGTCCCGCAACCCCGGCAGGCCTCTCTCTATGCTGACATCTCTTTTAGGCGCGCGTGGAACACGAACGCGCCGTCGACACGGCCTGTCGTCGTTAGACGGACGGACGGCTAGCTAGCCCATAGCTAACCGTCCACAGGCCCGCATCTACGGTGGCCGGTAGCCACCACGTGGCCCCCGACGCCTGGTGCGTCTCCCGCGGCGGCCGGGAAGGGAGGCTCTCTCCCTCTCTCGTTCCGCCACCTCCTTCGCTAGCATAACTGCTTCGCAGAAGGAGGTGACGGCTTCCCATTCCGTCTCGCTCCGGACCATGGATTGAACCAAGGCCGGACGCCGCCGCCGCCGATCGCCGCTACGAGGACACGGCGGTGCTCCGCCCACGCAGGGCAGACTTCAACCCTGAGAGACACTCTATCACTAGAAGAACTTCAAAGTGAGATTCTGTCAGTTTTAGCGATGTTTAAAAGGTCAGAAAAGCTAATAAATAAGCTAATGAATACCTAGCAACGTAGATAAGTAAGTTCTCAAACTTCTATAATATAAATTTACTAACATGGTTCGAATTAATTTTGTGCACGTGAATAATAATTACGTACAATAATAATACATTTATTATCTTGTGATATTATCTGAATTAAATAAATAAATTTATTTATAGCAATTCTGTTGAAAGCAGTTTTAGCAATTCTAAATTCTTTTAAAGCAATTGTCAATTTGATCTGCCTTGTTGGTTGTTGAGGTGCCGAGTTCGATTTTCAGGTCGGGCGTTGCTTTTAGCTTTTTCGATCAAGAATTTCTCAGTAGCAGCCACGGAGTCTGAATTTTGGACCCGTTGATGGCAATAGGTTTGCCCCTTTTTTTTTACTTAGCCTATATTGTCCCACAGCTGGGCAAAGCCTCCCCCATAGCGTTCCACTCTTCTCTCCATGCGGTTTTTTCTGGCCAATCTCTCATAAACGCGTCTAGGTCGTCACGCCAGTGTTTTCTAGGCCTCCCTCGGCGACGCTGCCCGTCTTCTGGCACCCACTGAGTGGCGACTCTGGCCCATCGGTCCGGATGTATTCTACAGACGTGGCCCGCCCAATCCCACTTCAACCCAGCCGTCTTGTTCCCTACATCAGCGATTCCAGTTTTGAAGCGTTGGTTATCCAGAAAATAGAGTTTTGAATATGCCTTGTTTAGCTGCTCTTAAAGACTGGTTGTTCTTTAATGCTATTTTTACCCTATGATACTTCTTTTCACCTGTTTGTCTAAAACTCTATTTGTTCTAAAATAAAAGTAGATAGTTGTGAGTTTTTCTTCTTTTTTGTTTCAATCCGATTAGAAAATTTGCGAATGCCTTCTACTATTCTTCAACACCACATACATCGAGTTTTAGACTTTTTAAGCAATTAGAGAGTTCCAAGTTAAACTTTTCTGAGTTGTTGAAAAGGGTTTCCCTTGTGAGATTTTTTATTGGTGTTCGAAAAGATTCGGCGCGCGTTTATTTGATATCTAAATAAGTATTCAAATCTGCCCAAAAACGCCTTTTACTCGTATATATTCACAAATACACTAAACTCACACAACATACAGCTGATCCCAACAGTACTACGAGGTCAATATACAGCTACATTCAATTGGTTTTATACATCAAACACCACAACCGTGTTATCCATATTTGATAAAAGACGCAAAACGAATTCATACACATTCCATACTATACTGTTGGTCCCCCGGGATAAAATATAAATAATTTTGTTCAGCAAATAAAGGCTGGTTGCTTTTGTTCGTAGTTTGCTTAGGACCATTGTTTGATTGTACTCCTATGTTAACGTTATTATTGACACAATGCTGTATGTGGAAACAATCTTTATTTTACAGTAGCTCCCTGAAAGTTCTTTGAGCTATTCCATTTATAGGTGCGGTACGTCAATGGTCACATAGTGACTTTGAGCTAACCTAAAATTGTACGACGTCAAGTTATAATTATAAGTTTTTGTTACCACTTGAATGACGCGTTCCTAGAATCAGGGTTTCAGGATAAAATTCTAGTCTTGCTATTTTTCTGACAATCAACTCCTACAATCATCGTGAAGCTCCGAACTTCTTTTTAAGACGAATAGAGACTTCTTAAAGTTATTTTTAGCATTATCGAGGATCCAGTGAGAAAATAAGTTCTCATTAAATCCATCATGGATCTGAATCTTCTGAGAATAATCCCTAAAACTTTTGCAATAATATATTTTGTTCTTTTAAAATTATTCATGTTTTAAATTTTGCCCTACACTAGGATTTCCTCTGTATCATGGGTGCGATCACAAACATTTAAACTGACATATTATATATGTCACCGTAAAATTGTCAAATACGTTATATTACAATATAACGTGTATCTCTCTAGCGATATTGTAAAGTCTAATAAAAATAAACGGGACTTGGGGCACCCCCCCGTTAGGTTAGTTAGGTTCCTTTAAACCCTGCACTCGGAAATAGGGGCCCCGCGAAGCGGGGCTCCGTCGACTACGCTTTTTAGGGGAATATGAAGTGTTTTAAGGTTAGGTTATATTAATCGATATTTCTCAGGAATGGTACAGTATCTTTTCATGAGAGTGGTACCACTGGGCAAGGAGGACCCCTCCTTCTCCCCACACCGCGTGAGTTGACTACCATCGCATGCATTTCACGAAAAATAATGCGTTTTATTGTAAGCAGTATGTTCATTTGACAATAATTCGAGACTTTACAATATCGCTAGTGATATTACAATATAACGTATTTGACAATTTTACGGTGACATATACACAAAGTCACTCTCTATTATTCGTCGTCTCACCAGACACCTCCTTTCTAGCCCTATTGTCCTTTACACAGTCCATCTATCTGTACTCAAAACTGTAGACGTTTTCGCACTCAAAACCTTCTTCCCGAAACAACTACCGGTAGGCCATACAAATATTTGTTCTGCGCGGGAGTTTAACCCGCACGGCGCACACGCAGCGCAGCAGCCAAGCGTTCAGTCACTGCGTCAACCGTGCAGCCACATTTCACTAACGTATAGTAAGAAATGTGTTTCACAAGCAAGATACTGCAGCGATGGTCAGATATAAAGGGTGAAAAACCGCTAAGTGAAGCCGAAAGGAACTTATTCTCCTCGTCTCTGCGATCATTTTTTTTTGTAGACCTTACCTAGGAACCTTCTAGTTACGGAGATATGGGGGTCAAAGTTCCAACTTTTCCACAAGTTTTTTTTTTTTTTAATTCATGTTTTTAATGTTAGGTTTTTAGTGTAAACTCCTCCACGACCCCCGTACTATTCAATCCATCTACCAGCACAATGTTTTGAGTGTGGTACCGAGTATTACCGTAAAATGTGATTTTGGACCTAAAAAAAATTGTTTCCCGACCATAATGTTTGCGTAAAGTTAGTTGATGTACAGAATTCTTGGTTGAGGGCTTTGTGATGAGTCTGTTTACACCCTGTATTATAATAATGAGTCTCTAGTCTTAATTCCAACTTATTTGTCGGTCAGGAACGGTCTAGGTCAGTACGACCTGCGAGCCTAAAATGGCCGCTTTAGCAGAACATAATACGAATCACCTTAAAAAAATTAAATACCTAAAATGGACTTTATTGTTATGACCGTAAAGTCCACTTTTAGAATTTAAATTTTTAACGTGATTCATTTAATGTTCTGCTAAAGCGGCCATTTTAGACCCCCTGTTCGTCTTCCATACTTTTATAATAGTCGTCAACTAAGCAGGGTCCCCCATTTGTCACCATAACATATTTCAGAGTCTTTTCGTACTCCTTACATCCTGTAAAATTGAATTCGCATGCCAAGTCCACGTGCGAATATTTTTACGAAACTTGCGAGTGTTTTCACACTAGAAATCGTTTTTTTTTTATTGCATCGTAGCATGGCAATTTCGCGTTCCCCCAATAAAATAAAGCGACTAACTAAATATATTTCATCTGGGAGTCTTATCGACAGGTTTAGTGTCGTGGGCTCTCTGACTTTTCAAAAGTCATGATGTCAAGCCAGAAAGAAAAATAAATAAGCCATGATTATTTATTATCATCATAATTCTAGTCAATTGAGCTTTTAATTATGACGAGTTTTTTTCCAGACTTCGATAGACGTTAAGCTTGATTTGATAAATCTTAGTAAATTATTTCGTTGGCATCTATCACGGTGTCATACCTAATTGCGCTTGATAATTTTATCAGCAATAGCCTCGCCGGTGTTCTTAACTTTCACGCTCCATCTTATGACATGTACCTACTTTTTTCATATTCTAGGTATTGATATATTAGGAGCTTGTGGTAGTATTATATTATCTGTGTTGTGGCTAAATATGTTATAACACCCGATCGGGTCAATTTTTAGGTTAAACCGTGCTTGTCTAGGGTGGTCTGTGTGATGTGACCACCTGTACATACCGAAATTCCTCCATGCCTCGGAAAGCACGTTAAGCTGTTGGTCCCATCTGTCATTTTTACATCTTTTACAGTCGTTACAGGTAGTCAGTGGCCCTATTGATCGGTTTGTTTAAAAAAAAAAACAAGTATAAATAATGTTGAATCATTGACCTCAAACTTATGTAATATTCTACGTTCTTGACGTAACATTTAGTCATAACTGCAAATCAAGCTCCAGATATCCGGGCTAAATTCTAGCTAAGTAGGTAAATCTCGCTTTGCCAACGTTTCGGGATTAAGCATGGATTCGTGATACACGGACAAAAAGTTTAAAGAGCAAAATATACAAGTATTTAAATGAACTTACCTTGAAACTTACTTTTGAAGTAATGTTGATTTCGGAATACCGATATTACTTTCTTTAGGAGCTATTTTGCAAATATCACAACTTTTGTAAGTAGGAATAGGATACAGTCGTCAACACATCAAGTTACCATAAACTGACTTTCTTTAATAGATTTCAACTTTGTCGCTACAGCATTAGGTTCAAAGTTGATTGGGAAAATTTTACAGTTTCGGATAACTGAATGTGCTGGTGTCTGTACAGGGATCTTTTGATTCTTCTTCTTTTCGCTTTTTCTTTTCCTTTTTTTCTAATATTGTATGCACGTCATGTCCTTGCGACGAGTAAATATTTTTTCTTTCTTTGTTCTTTTGAGAAATTGCCTTTTTATGTATTTGGATTTAAATGTATGCCTTTCTCAAGATAAAATTATAATTATCTCACTTCTTATCAAACCACAAAAACTGAAATCATGTATATAAATCTAAACGATTGCACTTAATATTTCAGCATTAAAGATTACATAACACCCACCCCAAAGCACCCTCCCTTCACGACCCACTTCTGCTCTCCATCAAAATGGATTGAATAAACAAATTCCGACACCGCTAAACTTCCTGCTCACCCCAAACAGGGAATCAAATCACAAAGATAACCATCTCCAATCGCCACCCGCTTCCTTAATAAATCACATTATCTTAACAGCAAGAACAATCAAATAAATTAAATGGTAATCTCATTTAAATTTAATTTTAGAACACGTTGGCCTGGTAACAAACGTGAATTTCATGCTGTCTTGGGTTTGATTCCAGGTCGACCTATGTTACTGGGTTTTTTCAATATAAATTCAGTAGTAGGATGGAGTAGGCGTATATTCGTGAGGAGCTCGTGACTAAATAATAACAGCCGCTCGGGTCGATCTTTAGGTTAAGCTGTGCTTGCCTAGGTTGGTCTGCGGATGGGTGACCACCCTTACATATCGGGTTTCCTCCGTGCCTCGGAAAGCACGTTAAGCTGTTGGCCCCGGCTGTCATTTGTCCACCTTTGACCGTCGTTACTGGTTCAGTGGCCCAAATAGTCTGACAACCAGTCTTACCAAGGGGTATCATATTACCCAGTATTAACTGGGTTGTGGAGGTCAGATAAACAGTCGCTCCATGTAAAATACTGGTATTCAGCTGTATCCGGTAAGACTAGAAGCAGACCCCAACATAGTTAGGAAAAGTCTAGGCAGATGATGATGGCGCTTAAGGGACATTAAGTAAAATGAAATAATATATAAATAAACAGATTATCTGTATTCCACTAAAAGCCACATAATGGTATTATTGGTGGACATTAGTGAAATTGAAGAACAAGATTGCGGCACGAGTTCCGATTTTCGCTTCGAGCCATAAGATTCTTGTTCTATCTAACTTTATGGGCGAAAGGGTAGTAGAGATACATGAAAACCGTTCAGGGAACGAACGCGTGAAATTACACTAAATTTCTTAGGTTTTTTGCAATTTGCAGGGCAGTGCAAAGTTGTATGTTGATGAAAATACAAAGAACGTAAGAAAATTTGAATTTCGCGGGCCACCCTGACGCTTTCACCTTACACAACAAAATATCGTTAAATAAAGCATTAAATCTTATTTAAATTCAAGATTACATTCAAGCAATAAATTGTTCGGAATTCATATTTTCATTTTACGTTCACAGTTTCCGAATGAGATCGTAAAGATTTTACTAACTTGTCGCACCTGAGTTTGACTTTTCTGTAATGAATTTTCTTTAAATGAGCTCTTAAAGTTTAGTATGCGAACTGTATAATTCCGTATGTGCTCGATTTATTATTATTTTTTTATTAACGATTGGTTTACTGGTAGAAAATACTTACAGTATAAAGGCCACCTTTTTACATTTGTGTGTAAAAACTACATGATTCAATTTGTTGGGTGATTTTTTATATCTGCAGTATTGAAAACTAATATGATGAACGCTGTGCACCATTTGGAAGTGATAATTCTCTTACTTTATGGGTTCCAATTGTATGTTTTAACGAAACATTACTTTGGAATTCATAATATATTATGAAATTAGCCTCATCACAAAATCAGCACTTTATTTTACCAATTATTTATTAGTAATTTGTATTTTATTAACCTCCTAGCTTTCAAATTTGTTTTTCAGACCCTCTTCCTTTGTCATCCCTAAATACCCTTAACCTTTTATACGAAGTAAAATAAGCCCTTTCATGAATTGTTATTTGCACGTGTCATGGAAAAAAATCAGGATTTGTTTGATTTTTTCACAGATCTAGTTATTGCCCGCGACTTCGCCCGTGTGGTGGTCGCAAATTACTACACTGTTTAGTACCCATGAAATCCTGCCGGGGCTGTGGGACTGTTCGAAAGAGATACCGTGGCCCCGAAACATAAAGGGCGAGGAAGGAACATGGGTGGGTTTTAGGTCCATGTTCACCGAGAAGATAACAGTCTGATTATCTAAAACAGCTGTTTAAAATACATTTTTGTATGGGAACATGTCACAGTGACAGCTGTTTTTCGATAATCAGACTGTTATCTTCTCGGTGAACATGGACCTTAGTCAATAAAAGTCTGACACTCCCTCCCGCTTCGCCCGGAGTGGGAGAAGTTATTTGATGATTTCCCAGCCGAAAAAAGGACCCATAAAATGTGTAAGTTCAGTTTGTCATCTTTAAGTCCCGTGTGTACTTACCTTCATAATAGTTTCTAAAATGTAAAGCACATTGTTATTACCTGAACTCTGGTCACGCGAACTATTCCTGTCTGCTTTGCTCATTGTTGTGGTTTGTTAATGTTGAACAAAACTTTTTCATAATTATTAGTGTACTTAGTAGTTTTTGGTATATTTACTAGATGTTTTGAAGCTTTTACCACTAATACTAATGTTACTTTATGATTATGATTTACAGAAGCTAGAATTGTGTACCGAGGTCATCGTGAAACCCTTTTCTTTTTTTTTATTTAAATGACTTCTCTCACTCTGGGCGGAGCGGGAGGCAGTGTCAGACTTTTACTGACTGAAACCTATCTATGTTTCTTCCTCGCCCTTTATGTTCCGGGGCCACGGTATCTCTTTCGAACAGTCCCGCAGCCCCGGCAGACATCGTGATACCCTTTTTTTTTTTTTTTTAGGATCGGAAATCATCAAATGACTTCTCCCACTCTGGGCGGAGCGGGAGGGAGTGTCAGACTTTTACTGACTAAAACCCACCCATGTTCCTTCCTCGCCCTTTACGTTCCGGGGCCGCGGTATCTCTTTCGAACAGTCCCGCAACCCCGGCAGGCTTCGGCCCTTGTGGGCCCCTCTCTTATGCTGACATCTCTTTGATGCGCGCGTGGAACACGAACGCGCCGTCGACACGGCCTGTCGTCGTTAGACGGACGGACGGCTAGCTAGCCCATAGCCAACCGTCCACAGGCCTGCATCTACGGTGGATCGTGATACCCTGCAATATGTTTGCGGAGGTCCAATAGGCAGTCGCTCCGTATAAAGTTGGTTTTCAGTTGCATCTACACTGACTGGAAGCCAACCCCAATAGTTGGGAAAAGGCTAGGCAGAAGGTGGAAGTGAATGGTATTCTATAAAGAAAGAAAATAGAAAATAAACAATAAATATAGGGTGACTGGTAATAGGGTAGACGATAAATAAACTAATTAGTCCGTCAAGAAGATTATTAAAAAATATTTGACCCGTATTTTTTCTTTTGTTACGTAAATCAAATTTGACGGAGATAAGACGCTTTTAAAAAAACTTTTTTGCAAAAAATATAACCGACTTCACACAAAAAAGTGAAAAATAACTTTAGCTTCAGAAGTCGGTGACCTTTGTTTGATTGATTTAGTTTTTTTGTCACCGACTTCTGAAGCTAAAGTTATTTTTCACTTTTTTGTGTGAAGTCGGTTATATTTTTTGCAAAAAAGTTTTTATTTTTCACTTTTTAGTGGTTCACATGTGCTTACCCTTTCACAGCGTATCGGTGTGATTTTTTGTTATGAACTGGTGTAAACAATAGACAGACGTGAGTCTTCAGCCATCCCAGTACATTTGCTATCATTTATTAAGGAGTTCAGTTGCCTATCTTCCGAAGTCACCAGATCTTTATCAAATCGAAATGGGATCACTCCGAGAAAGTACTCTGCCTAAAACTACCCAAACCGCTTCTGGTGTGCCTATAAAGTTAAGGAGTTACCTCTATTTCTCTGGGATCCCATTGAATGGAACTTTACACGTCTAACTGTCGAAATCTGGGTGTATTGTATACTTCTGCGTACTCCCTCAGAGCATACAGGTGTGATGTTACGTCATGATGTTGTATAAACAATAAACAACCAAGCGATTGCAGCAATTACTGCAGCTTTGCCGTGTATTTTTGAAGAGTTCCATTTATATCTCCGAAGATCAGCGTAAGATCTTAACCACATTGACATGGAACCACACGGAAAGCACCGGCTTTCAAATAAAAGAAGAATCATCAAAATCGGTTCACCCAGTCGAAAGTTCTGAGGTAACAAACATTGTCGAAATCTGGGTATATTGTACACATCTGCGTACCCCCTCAGAGCATACAGGCGTTATGTTACGTCATGATGTAGTATAAACAATGAACCTACAAGCGATAATAGCAATCACTGCAGATTTGCTGTACATTTTTGAAGAGTTCCATTGTATATCTCCGAAGACCAGCATCAGATCTTCAGCAAATTAAAATGGGACCACATGGGAAGCACCAGCTTTCAAATAAAAAAAGAATCATCAAAATCGGTTCACGCAGACGAAAGTTATGAGGTAACAAACACAAAAAAAAAAAAAAAAAAAAAAAAAAACATACAGACGAATTGATAACCTCCTCTTTTTGGAAGTCGGTTGAAAAATCCAATTACGTCACGCTTAGGTATAATTTTCCCCCACTCCCGAGTTTTGATGCGTTTTATCTTTGTCAATATTCATTGATTTACAAAACCAAAAAATACGTGTCCATTATTTATCAATAATCTAACTGACGGACTAAATAGATTTGTAATTTTTTGATACTGTCGTCATGTCTATTAGTGTTTGCGCTCATGATAACAAACAACGTTTACTATGGACACAAACTTGAACACGCTAAACAAAAATCAGCTGTTCAGTACATTAGACGAACTTAAAGCCGGTTTCAGACTACGCTATAATATAAAAGCATATAGTATATAGCTCATAGCACAACAGTATCACGCACCGTACATTTGTTATGGACACGTTCACACTGTACTATACTTACTATATGTTATTGGCTTACTGTACGGAATAAAATGGTGCGATACGCTGAGTTCATGCTATGCTATATCACGCGCCGCCTTCTTCCTCCTCCCTCACCCCCGGCCGTCCCGCAAGCGAATGTTTTCCCCACTTATTTGAACTCTTTCTGAGCGAGAGAGAGATAACATCGCGTAATGTGAACGCCGTGCTATATAGTATAGCATTAGGTCCTGCTTTGCTATACTATATAGCAGAAGTATAGTGTAGTCTGAAAGCAGCTTTAATGTACTGAACACCGATTTCAGGTTTGGTCCCACAGTAAAAGTTGTTTGTTATCATAAGCACCATCACGTGTACACTAATTACCAGTCACCCTATATACAACGCATCTTTATCCGACTATTGTATTGAAAAATAAAATCTAGAACCTATGTCATCACTGTACTTTTATCACTGCATTATAATATGCTTTACATTTCTGCAATCAGTAACTTCTTTCTTCGATTTTAGGGTTCCGCAGCCAAATGGCAAAAACGGAACCCTTAGGGATTCGTCATGTCTGTCTGTCTGTCCGTCTGACTGTCCATCCTTAAGACACAGCAACTTTTTTCCGAAACTATAAGAACTATGCTGTTGAAACTTGGTAAGTAGATGTATTCTGTAACCTCATTAACATTTTCACACAAAAAGGAAAAAAGCACCACATTTTGGGGGTTCCCCATACTTAGAACTGAAACTCAACAATTTTTTTTCATTTTTTCTAAACTGAATAGTTTGCGCGAGAGACACGTCCAAAGTGGTAAAATGTGCCCCCCCCCCCTGTAACTTCTAAAATGAGAGAAAGATAAAACTAAAAAAAATATATGATGTACCCATGTAAACTTCCACCGAAAATTCGTTTGAACGAGATCTATGTAGTAAGTAGTTTTTTTTAATACGTCAGTAATCGATTAATCGATCAAAGTTACAACGAACTACAAAAACTTTTACATTAAGTTACTTGCTGCTACGGAACCCTTCATGGGCGAGTCTTACTCGCACTTTTTTATTTTATTTCATTATAATTTAAAAAAAATAGGTACTATGCAAGAGAAACTGAAATCACGGTCAGTACTTTGAAATCACATGAAAGAAGAAAAGAGTTTCTTTGAAAGTTGTATGAACTCAGCACAAATTGAAGTACGCTATCAATTAGCTACATAATTGATTTCCCTAAAGGCACATGACAACAACGTTCTGCCTAAAGCTTTAAAGTACTGTTAATTAGAGAAGCAAATGCTTTGAAGTGTTTTCAATTACGTGTTGATGCTGCCTGGTAATTAAATATGACTATGTCACTGGTAAGAATAGGCCTTTTTAGTAGTACCTACAGAAATAAAATTGGTACGAGTATTATTCAGATTTGAGTTACGATGTTTATCTCAGAAGAATAAGTAAAAAATATAACCAACTTCAAAAACACAATACTTAAAGTGAAAAATAACTTTAATTTCTGAAGTCGATCACCTTTATTTGATCCATTAAGGCGCAGGGCACACAGAAAAGACGAAATACGAGGACAGGGCGCGGACAAGGCGCAGACGGGGCACCATCGCGACTTTTTAACGCACATAGAAAAGACGAGGCACGGGCGGGGCGCGGGCGTGACGCCGGGCGCCACGAGAGAATACAAGCGACGCGCGCGCAGCACGTGTTCTCACCCGTCCCTCGTCCGCTCGCGCCCAGTGTCCCGTGCCTCGTCTTAAGTCGTCTTTTCTATGTGCTTTACAACAGGGCGCAGACGGGCATACCTCGTTTTGCGCGTCCGTCCGCGCCCTGCCTTTTCTATGTACTTTTCGACGCGACGCTTCTAAACATTTTGTATGAAAAGGACGCAGAGGAGACATAATATATCTGCGCCCCGTCTGCGTCTCACGTCTTTTCTGTGTGTCTTGCGCCATAATTTTATTTGTTACCGACTTCAGACACTAAAGTTACGTTTCACTTTTTTGTATTTTATTTTTATTTTATCTGCTACATTTGTAACCAGAGTTAATTTGTCACTTGCTTCGGTGAAGGAAAACGTTGTGAGGAAACCAGCATGCTTGTTCTCGACGGCATGTAAAGCCATGTCAGAGGCCTAAATCATGGCATAAATCTCTATCTAAAAATAAAAGTTGCATGCTATACCAGTTACATAGGGTGACTGGTAATTAGTGTACGAAACTTAAATACGTGATTATGCTCATGATAACAAACAACTTTTATTATGGGAACATACCTGAAACCGCGAAAAAAAAATCAGCTGTTCACTACATTTATGTTCCCTGTACTGAACAGCTGATTTTTTTTTCGCGATTTCAGCTTTGGTCCCATAGTATAAGTTGTTTGTTATCATGAGTACTATCACGTGTTTAGTTTTCGTACACTAATTACCAGTCACCCTATATATGAGCAAGGGAACCCAGGAACTGAATGCAATATAAAGCTCAGATAGGCAGTCGAATCGTTCCACGTTAAATACTGGTCAGCTGCATTCGGCTACATTCAAAGTCGATGATTTACATACATATTTGGTGTATGCCGTTGGCCCCACTCGGACAAGGTTAGCCGATGTGATAGATTTTTAACTCTCTATAATGAACTTACAACATACAAATTACAGATATAAACAATAGACATTTAACAAGGAGCGACATAATGGGCAGTTTTATTTATATTTTTAAAACCCTTCGACACGTCGCCAAGCAGTCTGTTATTCGCAATGTTTATTACGCCTTATGCCAATCAATAATCACTTATTGTATTAGCTGCTGGGGTGCCGCCACAAAAACTGCGCTTAAACCTTTGGAAGTGTCTCACAGCGGGGTTACCACAACGTCCAAATGCGATTCAATTTAGGTTTGAGCTGTCATTTTCTGACAGTTTTTCTATGGAACTGACAGCTTGCGACTCAGTTTAGGACCTGAATTGAATCGCATTTAGAGGTTGTGGTAACCCAGCAGGGCTATATTGAAGGTTGCAACATTTCGACCTATACTTTTTCCAACCTCAGAACTTTACAAAAAATTTGGGGTCCTCAACATAAGGCAGCATTTCATTCTGCAAACTATTCTTGTGCAACATTAAAAAAAACCCTCTTATTAATATTACCAAACGACGGTAAGATATGATTTGTACTGTTCCACAAACTCAGTTTAAATACACAAAGAGATTTCTACTATCTTGGCCCTTGCTTTACAATAAAATTAACGCGTCCTTATACATCTACAATTTACCACACAGCAAATGCAAACTTGCCCTTCGCACATTCCTCCTAAACAAAACCTACGACGAGACTGAACAGTACTTAGTGACACTTACATGAAAGTAACCCTATTCCACAATATTCAAATTCACACACACACATACTCACTCGACTTACCACACCAGCACTCATCAATATAATTTGTTTTGTTTTATTTAGTTTTAAGACTTAGTTTTTATTTTTATTTTTTGTTTTGTTTTGTTAAATTATAAGCGCCGAAAGTTATAGTACATGATTATTGTGATAATCAAATAGGGAGTCGAAACTGTCTCCCCTAAATACAGATTGCTCAGCAATCTAGCTAGGAGAGTGATTCACCCAGCAATGGTTGTACCTACTACATGTAATTATAAATGTATGGTATGGTATGTAAAATAATAACTTGGAAACCCGTGTAGGAGTATTAGAACAACGTCTGCAAGAGATCGAACAGGAAAAGCTCTCAAAATACGTAGAGATCGCTAATGTGCCTACTCAAAACAATGAAGATGTTAAACTTCTAGTGGATAGCATTGCACTTAAGCTAAATCAGCATAAAGAGCAGATCAAAAGTGCACGAAGACTCCATGGTTGGAAAGAACAGTCGGCCAACATACTAGTGGAGCTCAAAGACGAAGACGTACAGGAAAACTGGATTACTGCCGCCAAAAGTGTCAAGCCAACTGTCTCTGATGTACTTCCTAGCGAAAAGAATAATATAAATGTTGTATATGTGAGAGAAGCCATGACAAAACACCACAAGCAATTATTCTGGAACGCCAAGCAGGAGCTAAAAATCAATCACCACTTCAAGTACGTTTGGTTCAAGAGGGGACTGGTCAAAGCTCGCAAGGAAGACGGTGGAAAAGTTAGTATCCTAAGAAACATGAATGATATACACGGACTAACTATCAGCAAGCAGTAAGTCGGCATACCATCGTATTCGCAACTTAACAAAGCATTAAACGAACGTCGTATTAGAAATGGCGAATTCTTTTTGCGATATTAATGAGATTAATGACTGTTTAAATGTTAACGACTTCATAAACTGTACCCCTAACCATCAATTTAACCTAGTGTGCATGCATATTAATATTCGATCAATAATCATCAATTTCTCTGCACTAGAACAAATGATCCTATGCGCAAAAAAATGTATTGATGTCATCATTCTTACAGAAACTAATATATCAGAAAACAATAGTGTTTTGTATCAAATAAGTGGGTATCGAGTGTACACAGCTTTGCGTAAGTCCCGAAGGGGTGGTGGCATTATAGTGTATGTTAATAATAAACACAAATGCAGCCTAATAAATGTTAAAACTATACACTTTGAAAGCTTATTCTGTACTGTCACCACCCAATCAAACTATACTGCCAACCTGTGTGCGGTATATCGACCACCCAACTCGAGTAAGATTCTATTCATTGACGAACTACAAACTTCACTACAAAAGTTCACTATAAACACAGAATTGTACCTATTGGGAGACACTAACATCGACTTAAAAACTGATAATCCTATAAGACATAAATACAATAACATGTTATGTGGAATGGGCCTTATGTGTGGGATCACTGAACACACCAGGATAGCAATATCTAACGGGAAAATAAGTAAATCTTGTATTGATCATATCTATGCGCGATCCCGTACACAAGACCTATTCACGGCGACACTCGGTACCACACTGGCTGATCATCGCGCTGTGATGCTCGCATGTTCTGGCGCGCGTATACAGGTTGTTCCAAAATATAAGACATGCATAAATAATCATCAACTGAGTAACTGTTTCGATGGAATTCAGTGGAAAAAAACACAGGATATAAAATGCCCTTTAATTCTATATAACTTTATACATACACAGTTCAAGGCATGTTATAAAAAATCTGAATATAAAACCAAAATTAAAAGTAGTGTATCGCGTAGTAAAAATGATTGGATGAGTAAAAAAATTATCAAAGCCTGTGGACATCGGGATAAACTGTTCATGAAGTGGATAAAAGACTCCAATAACGTAGTCCTTAAACAAAAATACAATAAATCCAGAAACTATGTAAATAGTATAATAAACAAAACTAAAAACAATACCATAAAATCTGAAATTATATCAAATAAGGGCAATACGAGACAGTTGTGGCAAATTCTTAATCGAATAACAGGAAGAGTAAAAAATTCTATTGATGATGCAATTCAGAATTCATTTATTAAAACTAATTTAACTTCTACAGATATTGCTAATAATTTTGCGAATACTTTCGATAAAAGCGTAAAGCTAATTATTCCTAAGTGCTCGAAACCATTGTTAAATAAGGCAGAGTATACAACTCCAGCTAATGTTTCAATGCGTATAAAGCCTGCAGAGCCTGACTCCATTAAAAAAGTCATTATGTCTTTGAATAATAATAAAGCCCCCGGTATAGATCGAATTAGAGCCATGGATATTAAAATGCTGGGCACGACAATCACCTCCGTGATTTCAAAATTAATTAATCTATGCATACAAACATGCAAATATCCATCTACACTTAAAACAGGGATTGTCAGACCGATTCACAAAAAAGGAAGCAGGCTGGACTACAACAATTACAGACCCATTACTATATTGCCAACTATTGATAAAATTATAGAGAAATACATTTGTAAACAAATACACGAATTCTATGAAAAAAATAAAATCCTAAATGACAAACAATATGGCTTCCAACCAAAAAAGAATACCACACAGCTGCTATCAACGTTCACAGATAGTATTCAAAAACACCTAGATGCAAAAAAGCACGTTTTAGTAGTATTTATAGACTACAGCAAAGCATTCGACACGCTCAGACACGAACGATTACTAGAGTGTCTTCATGACAGCGGAATAAGAGGCAAACTACTCAAGTGGTGCGAAAACTATCTTGATGACAGAAAATATATGGTCAAAGTCAGTGACGTGACTAGTGACCCGGTCATTGTAACCGAGGGAACGGCGCAAGGCTCGGTCCTTGGGCCACTGCACTACCTTACTTATGTAAATAGCCTTGTGAATGTCATAAAAAAGTGCGAGATATACCAATTTGCTGACGACACCTGCCTTGTAGCCGCTGGACAGAGTGTTAGAGATGCCCAAAGGCAATTACAGGAGGACTTTGATTTGTTGGCTAAATGGTCTCATGACGCTGGTCTAGTATTAAACGCTAGTAAGACTAAGTTAATGTACATCAGTACCAGTCAAAATAGAAGTTCTTCCTTGCCTACACTAACATCTCACTGTCATGAGTGTTTGCATGATGAAGTAGCCAAGCCTTGCAGCTGTGACTCCATAGATCTCGTAGATAGCCAAACATACCTGGGACTCACCATTGATAGCCGACTTAATTGGAAGGAGCATATTGACGGGGTTTGTGATAAACTTAGATGTATATTAGCTAAATTCTCTATTATAAAATGCAAAATTCCATATCAAACCCTGTTAATGCTTTACAAAGCCCTGGCCGAATCAACGATATCCTATGGTCTGTCCAGTTATGGTAGGACATATAAGACTCACCTTGATCAAATTTACGTACTTCAACTACGCATATTGAAGGCAATTGTCCCGTTTAATATCAAGAAGAAGTACATAAATGAGTACCATAAATTATTTGAATTCTGTAAAATATTACCAATACATGAAAAAACTAAATACGTACTATTAAAAGAAGAGTTTTTTAATGAAAATCTAAAGAAAACCAAAAGCATGAATATGAATGAGACTAGGACTCGTAGCGTCCTTAATGCTAAACTGTTACTTCCAAAGTACACGAATTTGCACGGCAAGAGATCGCTAAAGTATATAATCCCTTACCTTATTAATCAAATACCTATAGCATTGAGGGATAATTTAACTCAGGTAAACATAAAACACAAATTAAAGCAATATTTTTTACAAAATTTGAATGCCGAAGATAAATAGGATGTATATTAATAATAATAATATTGCATTGAAGATTTCAATTTAATACATATTAGAAAAATATTATAAAGCAAAAGTAAATATCATCATCATCATCAGCCTATAATGATCCCACTGCTGGGACACGGCCTCCTCTCAATGAGGGGGGGGAATGGGCTATAATCTACCACAAAAAAAAATCTATAAAAGTAATACATGGCACTTATAACAAAAAAATAAAATATTAATAAATGCGTAGTTTATTAAGTACTTCTATGAACAACCTGTATTATATTAAAACTTCCTCCACTACTTTTGTTTTTATGAACGGACGGTCGGATTGGTCACCGAGTTTCGCTCGCTGATATTATTTCGCCAAATACCCGTTGTAACTATTAGTTTGTTTCTTTATTTTTAACTAAGTACCTACTCAAGTGGATCTAATGCTAAATTATGTAGTCGATGATCTTGGTGCACGGTAAAACTCTAATGAGTTTATGTTGGCACCAACTTAAATGTATAAACTGTATGTTTGCTACTGAATAAATAAATAAAAAAAAAAAAAAAAAAAAAAAAAAAATGCATACTCTGTAAATCCCTCATGTACTACAAAACTTTGTGACCTTAATAAATTATTATTATATTATTATTTATATCTACGTGAAAGGTAATTAAATCTAAATACTAATGTAGCATAGAAACAAACACGCATTACCATCAAAAATGCAACAGAAATTACAATTTCAACGAAATCCATGCACACAGCGAAATATATATTTACAAAATATAGAATATATAACCGTGTACACCGCACATAGAAACGGAATGGATTTTAAAATGAGTTTGAAGGAAACATTCGCCGAGATTGCGCGGAGCTCCGACTGTGCTGCGTTTAGTCGCCCGTTTGAACATTACCTTAATCTTAGTGCCTCGTTCAGTGCGTTTATTGTGGGCTCAGCTGTAGTGAGGAAAATTACTCCGCATCAGCATATTGTAAGCTGAGTGGAATTTCTGCTGCGTTACACTGAAAATTACACTAGGAAATTCTGATAATTGAGCAAAATAGTTTGCGTTAGGAGTGATATTGCTGAGCAAGACGTTTGGTTATTTTAAACATACACACCACTATTGTTAACTCGTACAAAAAAAAATGGGGCTGTATCCGTACCCATTACTGATCATATTTGTGTAGTCAAAAGTCAAAAAAACGAAATCCCAAAATTATCTACGAAAATTTTTATAATTGGTAAACTCATAAGAGACCAGCGAAGACAAGCGGTGGCCCAGTGGTGGCGGCCCCGACTTACGTTCAGTAAGTCGTGGGTTCGAACCCAGGCAGGAGCGCATTACTTTGTTATTAATTACATCACCGCTGCTCTCAAAACGGTGAAGGAAAACATCGTGAGGAAACCGGCATGTCCTAGAACCATAAATTCGAAGACATGTGACATCTACCAATCCGCACTGGGCCCGCGTGGTGGATTATATAGCCCATTCCCTCTCATAGAGAGGAGGCCTGTCCCAGCAGTGGGAACATTAGGGCGATGATGATGATGATGATGAAACTCATAAGTGAAGGATGCTATCGGATGAAGGACTGAATGACGGATTATGGTCGCAAAAACGATTAATTTATACTAATAAGAATGTAAGTATCGTATTACACAGTACTAATTGGGTTGCGAAGGTCAGATAGTCAGTCGCTCCATGTAAACTACTGGTATTCAGCTGCAGCCGGTTAGACTGGATGCCGACCCCAACATAGTTGGGAAAAAGCTAGGCAGATTAAAATGCTCCATAACATGCATTGTCAAATGAAAAGCATTACGATTGTAAAAGGCATATCTATGAAACTAAACGCGATAATGACATTCAGACCATAATAGTAATGGGATATTGACTCTGACAGCTCTTAAACTCAGTTTGTAATGCTGATCACGTTCAGTTTTATTTATTGGTGAAATTCGTCCTAGGTGCGCATTTTCTTCGACATATCATTATAGACGCGATTATATTAGGTTCCTCTTAGGTACTTATATTTTTAGAACAAATAAGATACTCGTATTAATTTCTTCTTATTAATTTCCTTTTAAGTCACATTAAAGACGGTATTATTAGTTACTTTTAATTAGTTAACGAGAATATTAAATGAGATTCTAAAAAATACGTATAATATTCCCATCAACCCAACATCACGACTAAAATCCCCAATGAGTTAGGCAGAGGTGTACCTAATACCACCAGTAATATTAATACATTTTTAATATATTGGTAATATTTCACCAGTTATGTTAAGGTCCTATGTAATAAGGGGCGAGCCTATTGCCATCAACCGGGCACAAATCCAGACTCCGTGGCTCCTACTGAGAAATTCCTGATTAAAAAAAAAATCTGTGCGTTCAAGCGTTTTTGCCATACCTTTAATGGAATCAAATATAACAGCTCACAAGGGCAATGGAGAAGGCTATGCTCGCAGTTTCCTGCGTGATCGAATCAGAAATGAATACATCCGCAAGAGAACCAAGGTCACCGACGTAGCCCGAAGAATTGCCAAACTTAAGTGGCAGTGGGCAGGGCACATTGCTCGCAGAACGGATGACCGACGGGGCCGAAAAGTGGACTGTGAACCTATAGGTGGACCGACGACCTGGTGAAGGTTGCTGGAATCCGTTGGATGCGAGTCGCACGTGACCGGTCAATGAGGCGACACTTGGGGGAGGCCTACGTCCAGCAATGGACGTCTTTCGGCTGAAATGATGATGATGATGATGATAACAGCTCACTACTTAGGACCCATTAATGTTAATACCTATTTATCCGTAGTGCTAGGCAACTAGGCCAATCCCAGTTGTAAACGTCCCTTTGTGCCTATTGGCCTTGTTTCGTTCTATCTCCTGCTGATATGGAGGGACTCCTCCGCTATGCCTTTTGATTAATTTCGTTTCGGGATCAAAGACAGTTAAATTCATTCTCTGGGACTTCGTCGAGCTTCATTGTCTCGACGCTTTTCTGGTGGTCGCCACTGTTGATTCTGGCTTACAAGAGTTACAGTGGTTTGGGAATAGTGTGGCGGGCTTGCCCGACCTGGGGCATCGAACCCGGGACAGTCGTGCTTGCGACCACTAGACCAAAGGTGTTGAGATTGCATTCATATTAAAAAACTTTAACTACTAACGCTGCATAAACATTTTCCTTTAAATCGCAATTTTGTCTCATATAAAATACTAAATCACCGTAACATTGTACTTAAATATCATCATATTCAGGCTAAACTTTACCAAGCGCCGCCATATTAAAAAAAATAAACGTTCTATGCCCAACGAGGAAGTACACCGCAATATTTTACTTTTTACGATCACTTTCAAAAAAATCTAGAACACTCTATGCGACGAAAATTTTAATATATGGACACTGGCTACCGGTTTCGCGGCCTGATATTGAGTGTTCCTTTTTTGAAGAAAAGGAGGCTTAAGCATTGAGGCTGTAACGGATCAGGTTTTAGTAAGTTTTTTTTTTTGCGTGACTTTTCCTTATTTAAAATTCCGGTGTCCTTTTATTCATAATACTAGATCGGTTTCGATGTTTTTATGCCTTCTTATAGGGTTAACCTGAATAGTTTTAGCTATAGTTGTACCCCGGTAGGTGGTGATGTTATCGACATCCAAATAATACTAGGACGGGACAACATCTGTCGGGTTTATTCACCAAAAAAGACTTGTTACATTTACCAACCCTCACTTGGCTAACGTGGTGGATTATGGCCCATTTCTTCTCATAGAGAGGAGGCATGTGTCCCAGCAGTGGGAACATAATAGGCTGATTACGATAGTGTGAATTCGACTGAAGCTAGCATCATTTTCCTTTTTATAATAAAAGCATACCCTGATTGCAACATTTCGGTAGCAACGGTAAAACAATGGGCATGTTAATGAGCTCCAAAAACAATTTGCGATAAAATTAATTATTTTATTGTTCACATGACATGTGCAAAAGTGTCATCGCAACCCAATACATTTTTATAATTGTATCTTTCAAGATACAATTATAAAATGTGTAGGCATTTTCTTTTAATGACGGATAATTATGAACATTTCCTATTAAAACAACGCAAATACAATCACAATGCCCTGTTGTTGTAATTTAATGTAAAACTCGCAAAAAAAAAACAAAAAAAGGATTGCTCAATATTGCGATACTTAGATAGATAGATAAATCATTTATTTAGTGCACACAAAAGACATAGCACTACACACAGAAACACAATTAAATGATACAGTTCACTTATAAATACAAGGTGCCAATATACAAAAAGAAAAATATATTTACGAAATAAGTATAGTAAGTAATAAACACACTTGGGGGAGACCTAAGTCCAGCAGTGGATGTCATTCGGCTAAAATGATGAATTATGATTGTGTCGTACAAAATCATCTATAATGCGAGATATACAAATCCATAGAGATCTACGCTAGGGAATGGGCAACTACAGTACTTTCTCAAGTTATTATGCCTTGTGTCTGTGACTGTAGCTTTGATTTTTCTTTGTATTTTTGACATTCAAAAGTGCCGTAATGGTCTAATTGAAATAAATGCTTTGAGTTTGAGTTTGACAAACCGATAGTTATCTTGATCTTGAGACATTAAACAATTTGCTCCTCATCAAACAAAGAAGAAACAAATCTATTAGATTGACAAATATTTGCGCAAATATCGGAGAGCATTATCTAGATAAAGTGGAAGTCTTATTTCAAGCTCAAGCGAATTCGACTCAACGGTGATATTCGATTTATTTTAACACGTTCACTGCGTTAGTCAAATTTGATGACTTTCAGTTGGTGCGGCATCGGGTCGATTATATCCGAAGCCCGACTTGTCCCTGGTGCGGTGCTGGGTGGAAAAGACCTGTTCGACTTCGGTCTGTTTAGAAGGACTTATCTTAATAGGGATAATGATAAAAGCATATTCCTTTATACCAATATGTTGACAAATAAATACTCAATAAAAGGCTGAAGTCGTAGGTAGATGCACTGAATGGTTTGCTTGTAAATAAAGGTATTGTCTGTCGGATCTTTCCGACCCCATATCCGCACTAGTTAGTTAAAGTGTCGACACATTTTTAGTGTTGTGGATAACTAAAAAATAACATTGATATCGATAAAAGGTACTTATAATATTTTTGAGAACTATTTAATGGTTCACTAATGTTTTACCAAAACTCCATTGACAAATTTTCATTTTACAACCAACGTTTCGTATATATAATCATGGCTGGATATAGGAGAATGACCATCAATTATTGGGGTATCGAAACTTTGATAACCTGGTTGAATAATTTTATGTTCCAATATTTGTATTCGTTCACTATGAGCTGTACTAGTTGATGGCGTGGGTGAATCTGGTGGCTTGGGATTGATGGCTGCAGTTTTTAGGACTTGTAATGTGTGACCAGTTGACGGGCTAGTATATACATTATCAGATACGTTCCGCTAATCCAATATTATTTGCCTTGGGGGACCTTCGCTCACTTTATTTTTGGTTGGTTTCTCACAATTATCACCCTCACTCGACTTGAATAACATTTTTCTAGATCGTTTCATGTTCCATATACTTTCTCTTCTCATTTGGATAAAAAGTCATCTAAACAGAAGGACCTCACTAGCTCTACTAACATGTAATCTAGTGCGGCTATAGGGTCATCGGGTATCGGGTCGTTAAGATCCGATAAACGCACTGGACGTAAAAAATGTTGCTCCAGTCGGCATCGGGTCGAAAGGACCCGATGCAAATTTTTGGTATCTTTACTATTTATTTAAAGAGGCAATTCTAAAACACTAACTGTCTCATTCATATTCATAGGGAGACCAAATAAATCTGTCCCGCACCAGCGGTTGGCACAGTAATTTTAACCCCGCACCAGTGGAAAGATGAGCATCGGATATAATCGACCTGATACCGCACCGAACGTGTTAACAAACAATTCTGCTGCTAAAAAGATGTATGTTTCGGAGTGTTGAACGCTTTTCAAAGTGGCAATGTTCTTCTTTATCTATGCTTATTAGAAACTAGCTGTTGCCTGTGACAACGTCCGCGTAGATTTTGGTTTTTATCACGCGTAAAACGAGAAAAGAATTTTGTTTTTAATTAAAATCACTTTTCATACCTACCGTTTGTTTGAAAACCTTGTTATTTTAATCTATACGAGAAATATTGATGCGGTTTGCATACTAATTAAAATACCTCTTTAAAACTTTATACATAATGTCCATTTTTAAGTTCTTCTAGGGTGTTCCGTCCCTGTAACATCATAACATTTAAAACATAACTATTACCATTGTAGGGGTTCTATAAAATACACTCGTACACTGGTTAAAACTTATTTTAATGTAAATCGTTAAGGCACAGAAGGAACACTTAAATGAACAAACAAACAGGAAGTTATATACAATTACAGCTAAGACAATTCTGGCGGGACGCGATCAAGAGCGCGCGCAAATGTGTTGTTGTTAGTTGCCGGCCGAACAGGGTGTATGAGGCGCGGGGGGGCAGGCAGGACGCACGTGTTAGGTTGGCGTCCGTTGGCGGCACCCACGCTAACCAACCTAACGGCGCTAGGATTCCCTAAAAGAGTACATGGCTTTTTGGACGGTGCGCGTTACATCCTCCTCCTCCAAGTCACGACATCGGCCCGAGAGTGATTTGGTACAAAACTAAGAGCGGACCTTCCTTTTCGCTTTAGGCGGCCGACCTCGTGGACGGCGAGGTTGAATCGGCTCTATAGTGTCAGTTTGGTTACTAATTAGTGATGTAAGGTCTGAAACATGGTAGCGGCCTAACAACTGACCCTGACTATCGACCAACTCGTAAGTCGTGGGGCTAATGGTCTTACTAATGGTGTACGGTCCATCTCTCTGAGGCATAAACTTTCGGGTTAAACCTTTTGGCGCATTACTTAGAGAATGAGTGGTTAATAGAACTTGGTCACCTACCTGAAAAACTGGAGATTGGCGTCGGGAAGCGTCAGCATACTCTTTTCTAAGGTCTTGGCGTCTCTCGACTCGATCCCGTATTTCCCTCAAAGAGTCAATAAATTTAGACAAGTACGGGGTGGCCTGAGGTACATACGTTTCCTTATCTAGGATTGCACGCATATCATGCTGTGCATCAAATGGTGTCCGCATTTCACGGCCATACGTCATGTACGCTGGTGTTAGTCCAGTGGTCGAACAAGTAGCTGTGTTGAGAGCAAACCGTACCTGTGATAGGAATTGGGGCCAAACGCGATGCTCATTCTTGACCAGCATTGCCAGTTGGATCTTCAGGTCCCGGTTCTTCCTTTCGGCCGGGTTGGCCTCAGGATGATAGAGAGGTATCAGGTTCTGCTTGACACCGAATAAAAACATGCATTGTTGCATCACTGCAGATATGAACTGCACTCCATTGTCAGAAATGACACGCCTGGGGAAACCATATCGAAGAAAATACTCCTCGATCAGTGTTTTGGCACATACCTCGGCTGTAGCTTCCTTGAGGGCGTATAACTCCACCCACCGAGTGGCAGTATCCTCGACAAGAAATACCCACTTTTCACCGGTTTCAGCTTCTTGTAGGGGTCCAAACAGATCAACAGCCAGTACTTCACCCCTTTGCTGAAGAATAGGTGTCTGCAAAAGACCGGCGGGCTTTTGGTTGGAGAACTTGTACCTTTGGCAGTCGACACAATTCTTTAAATATTCTGTAACGTACTTACGCATACCGGTGAAGTAGTATCGATGTCTGATGCGGTTAATTGTACGATCCACTCCTTAGTGGCCAGCAGTAGGGGCGTTATGGAACTCATCCATGACATCACTAAGCATCGATACAGGAACTACCAATTGCGGCTCCTCGGATTCCGAGTCAGGAGCGAGACGGTAGAGGACACCCTGGTCCATGAGATAACCGCGCTCTAACCAGCGAGTCGAAGACAATAGTTCAGTGGTGTTTTCTAATTCATTGATGATTTTACTCACCTCAGGATCATCTAACTGAGCAGATCGCAAATCAGCTGGACTCTTGCGTGGTACATCTATGATCACCGAACAAACCCCGCAGCTTTCTTGAGACGACTCATTGCAGTTAGGTCGGCTAAGTGCATCGGCTATGACATTTACCTTACCCGGAGTATACTCGTATTTGATGTCAAAAGCTTGCAATTTAATAGCCCAGCGCATTAACCTGCCACTGGGAGACTTTAAGGTCAGTAACCACTTCAATGGTTGATGGTCACTGCGTAGGATTACTGGGTGACCCTCAATGTACGGGCGATACTTTTCCACGGCCCAGACCACAGCTAGGGCTTCACGCTCGGTAGTTGAGTACTTACGTTCAGCAGAAGTCAGCAAGCGACTGGAGTACTCGATGGGGTGCAAGTCATTACCTTCACCTTGCAGGAGAACGGCACCCAATGCATAATTACTGGCATCTGTATGGATAATAAAAGGTTTACTGTGGTCTGCCTGTACGAGGACTGGTGCTGTAATGAGCCTCTTCTTTAACTCATTGAAGGCTCGCCGCTGGTCTTCGGTCCAGGCCCATGGTTCATTTTTCCTGGTTAGCTTGGTGAGCGGTTGAGCTATTTCGGAAAACCCTGGCACAAACTTCCTAAACCACGAACAGGTTTGTAGAAAGGATTTCAGGTGTTTGAGGTTGGTTGGCTCATTCATCTGCTGAATAGCCTGCACCTTGGATTCATCGGACATTATGCCCTTTGGAGTAATAAGATGGCCTAAGTACTTAACTTGGTTACAGGCAAAATTGCACTTGTCCCTGTTTGCTCGCAACCCAAAAAGACGTAGGCGGTTGAACACAGCATCCAGGTCTTCCAGGTGCTTCTGGAACGGCCCATCAGACAGGACCAGCAGATCGTCTAAATAAACTAATAATGTAACGTCCTTCAAGGTACTTCCAGATCGAAATCGGTCCATTAACCTCTGGAAAGTGGCAGGAGCGTTCTTGAGGCCAAACGGCATGCGAATAAAACGGTACGTACCAAAAGGTGACACAAATGCTGTCTTGTCCCGGTCTGCTGGTGATACAATCACTTGCCAGTAGCCTGACCGGAGATCTATGGTACTCATGTACCCTTCCTTCCTGGTAGCGTGAAGAAGGTCCTCGATGACCGGCAAAGGGTAAGTGTCGCTTTTAGTGACGGCATTAAGTCGACGATAGTCAACGCAGAACCTAGTTGAACCATCCTTCTTAGGTATGAGTAGAGCTGGTGCGGCCCATGCCGACTCACATTCCTCAATTACGCCGTCCTTCAGCATCTTGTTGATCTCGGCCTCCATTGCGGCCCTCTTCGCGGGCGTAAGGCGGTAAGGTGGCACGGCAATAGGCGCGTGACCTTCCGTATCAATATGATGCTCGGCGTAGGGAGTAGCCTCTCCTCCTAGACGGAAGGCATCTTCATGACGTTGAAGTAAATCAGTGAGCTGCTGGCGTTGATCACCGGTAAGCAACAAACCTTCGTCAGCTCTTAACGACATACTCGTAGAAGACACAGAGATTGAATTTGGCTGTGACAATGGTTCACCCTCATACTCCAGCGGGTAAGTCTGCGTGCACCCAGAAAAGTGCCAGGAAGAAGCAGAAAAATCAATAACCATACCTGTAGCATTGAGGAAGTCGATACCAAGAAGAGTTTCATTGTTAGCAGCATCCGGAAAAATCACGAAGTCCGTTCGAACACTTTTGTCCACAGAGATGATGACATCAACACTTACCACCAAGACTTCGCGTGAACGGACGACTCCATCAGCCAGCTTCACGTTAACCTGCTTGGAATCAAAAGTAAGTCCCTTTTCTATAAATCTCTATATATAAAAATGAATCCCTATTTCCCTTGGTCACGGCATCACGCGTGATCGGCTGGACCGATTTCACTAATTCTTTTTTTGTTGTGTCTGTTATTGTCAGGAGAAGGTTCTTATGCAAAAAAAAATATGATATTTAAAAAAAAAACACGAAATTAACCCAGTATGTCCAAAGTCTTCAATTGTTTCACCGCATGCATGTCAATAGCTATTTTAAGCAAACTGTCAGTGGAACAGATATCCTAATAGATTCAAGGCCGCCTATGACGCACTGATCGAAGGTTCAAACCCCGACCCCTTTAGATTACTTTTTGTGATTTATTTCGATTTTTTATTGGTCTAAGATTTTATTCGATCCCCAACCACTTTTTACTTTTAGTGTTTGTAACCATATATTTTTTTGATAGCTGTAAGATTTTAAACATTTTTAAATACATAATTTTCATTTATATAGTTTGCTTATGCACATTTTGTTGACGTTGAACGAAGTTGCCATTATTTATGGTAGCTGGCGAGAATTTAGAGTCTTGCGATAATTTGATTCTGCGTGTCAGGGAAACTCATCGTGCGTATGATGCATTACTACCTGCTGCTATTTGATAAACGAAATAGTCTAAATGATAATAGCTTTCGTCACGACATTGCAGTACGAGTATTCAAGCAGAAACTCAATGCACTCAAAAACTTCATTGTAATGTACGATTTCGGAGACGTGTGATGTCCATACCAATATTATAAATGCGAAAGTAACTCTGTTTGTCTGACTGTTTGCTACCTTTTCACAACAAAATGGCTGATCGGATCGCAAAGAAAGGCAAGGAGATGTATTTCAACCTAGGGAAGGACATAGGCTATATATTATCACGCTAATTACTTACGGGGGTGAGCAATATTGCATTTCGTCTATATTTTTCAACTGTTTAACAACTGTCATAACATGCTTTGTTATAGAATAACTATTTTAAACCTATTGTCATTAGAACAGATAGCCCGTCGGTGACAGCTACCGCCTTTCGAACATTGTGTCGCAAGTTCAAGCCTCAGTAAAAAGACAATGAATTCTTTTTGATTTTGTTGAATTCTGTAAGATTGCCGATAGTAACTTTGGTTCGCACGTTAAAAACCCACCCGGTTTTCACTTTTTGTAACAAAGTATTTTTGTTTTGTTTTTTAAGATTTCCAAATCATTGTTTTAAACATTTTTTTTTTTAACACTTAAACGACAGTTTGGGAATCATTTATTTGAAATAATAAATATGTAAACATGGCGCTTAAGCTGTTAAAGAATTTCTTAAATTTTCATCTGTTTCTACGTAGCCCTTTTGTTATAGCATCACGTGTAAATTATAAAACCAATGTGGTTTGATTCAATGCTCAAATTAATATTGTGCATAAAATTAAAAACTTAGAGAAGGTTTTGTTTCTTTGTAATCGGTGCTCTCCATCAAAAGACTTTAAAGTTTTTAAGGAGAACTTATCATCATGATTTAAGGATTCATGCAATGACATCTATTGAACCAAAATGGTACTAATGAATAAAAATCACACGATAGAGAAGAAGAGAATAGTCAACATGACCCTGCTTTAAAAATCTACATAGCCGGTAGAGTCTCTGTTCGACCGCTTTCCATGCATATGTTTTAGCAGTTTAACTTCGTGCTCTATAAATGGCGTTGTTCATTTGACTCCATTTTCTGAATCGCAGTGTTATGATTTTCCGTGAAAGAATGATACTGACATTCGCCCGTGTCAGATGGCTCATGTTTGGTTTTTTGGAAGAGGTTCGCAATTCCACGCCTGTTTTCTTTATGTAGGTGAGCAATACTCAAATGACCTGATGAAACTTGCAAGAATCCGTTGGATGCGAGTCCCACGAGACCGGTCAATGTGGCGACACTTGATGGGCCTATGTCCAGCAGTGGACGTCTTTCGGCTGAAATAATGATGAATGATGATAATTCAAATGGAGTAGGGCAGGACACCTAGCAAGGCGCGGTGCTGTCAGGTGGAGTAAAGCTGTGACCAAGTGGCGTTCTAGAAATCGAAACAGAAGTTATGGAAGTTATGAAGCACGATATTGTTGCCATTGCTGGAATATCCTGGATGAGACTGGCACAAGAGCGTAGAGCTTGGCACAAACAAAGAGAGGCCTGTACCCAGCAGTGGGTGAAGTCGGACTATGGATGATGATGATGATGACGCATAACTTTTTCCAGAGAAGTCCGATTTTCATGATTATTTTTTATTGAAAACCGTGTATCGCAAAGTTTGTCCCATTTTATGTTGAAAATAGTCGTGTTCGAATGAAAGTCACGCTCTTCTGATTTTTCGGATTCATGTGCGTATTGTATAATCATCGCTTGCTGAAACATCGTGAGGAAATCAGCATGCCTGAGATATATTTTCTAAGAGGCCCATGGGCGGCATAAAAACTCTGACACCAAGTTAGGCAACTAACCACACGATAAGGAAGGAAGGATCGCTTGCTTCGGTGAAGAAAGACCTCGTAAGAAAACCACAGCATGCCTGAGAGTTATTTCTCGACGGCATGTAAAGCCAAGACGGAGGACCTTGGGCGGCATAAGAACTCTGACACCAGGTTAGGCACTAACCACACGATAAAGAAGAAAATTGTGTTGGGGCTTATTTCATAAACCTTTTTGACAACTTCAGACCTGGCTGTAGTTTGACTGTGATCGAAGGTCTGTCTTTGGAGAAGGAAGGCAGATGCGAGAGGTCCACAACAGTTTGAAGCAGCTTTAACGTGTCGCCGCTCGGTCATGCCACTTGATGAGAACTTTCGACCTAGCTGGAGTATGATATCGTCGAGTACCCAAGGATAGAAACGTAAAGCAGTCGAGGGAAGAGCCCTTATTTGGAAAAACATACGTAGAATATTTAGCGATTAATGTAAACCTATTCGAGAAAAAATAAATTGTTATTTACTTGAATCTGTACTAATATTATAAAGCTGCAGAGTATGTTTGTTTGGTTGGTTGAACGCGCTAATTATAGGAACTGTTGGTTCGTCTTACGCAGACGAAGTTGCGCGGGTCAGCTAGTATTTTATAAAGTTTGTGTCCCGCTATGGAGCACTTAGCGGCTGTATCGATGAGAGCCATACCCCGTAAACCAAGAACCTGAATACTGAGTACTGGCCTCCGCTGCTTTGAACGTGCGGTCGTGGTCGGCAGAACATGTGACGCAGAGAGAGGGACCGTTGAGGTAACACCACCACAGATAGTAGTCGCCGTAGTGTCAGCGCAAAATGAAGAAACTACTGAAGGCGTGTTGACTTGGTCAACGTTCGAGCTGCACAATCCACGAGTCGAGACGATTACAGGTGAGTTTACCCTAACAGGTGAGTGACTATCATTACTGTGAACAATAACCGGCACATCTACCCTATCAGATGGGTCGACAAAACTACCTGAGTTACTTGAACCATTAAAGGTTTGACAGTCGCAACAACAAATATTTTTATTGCATTCACATGGTTGCGACTGTAAAGTTTGTAAACACAGCGATGAACAATAACTTTTAGAATTTGCTTCGCTCTTTTGTTTACATAGATGAACCCTATTACTACAATCTCGGGCAATATTATGACTTGCAGTGTTAATAACAGAGACTGTCGGAGGAATAAAGTGTTCATCACTTACCAAATCTGACGAATAAGTTTCGATCGTGACAGATGAAAATGATAAGTTATCGTTACATTTAGCACATTGCGACCTCATAACTCCTTTCGCTCCGCAACCATAACAACATAAGGACTTATCATTACCACCGCTCTTATTACTTAATTTATTACACTCGTCACGCACGTGTCCATATTGTTTACAATACACACATCTAGGTTTCGCATGTTGTTTCACTGCACTATTATTATAGTTAGAAACCGTATTCGGCGTTGTCCGCGCTCGACGTCGCTGGCGCTGTGGTGCGGTGCGGCTGCGGCGCGGGTGGCCGCGCCATGCTGTTGTTGCGGTTGGCGGGGCCGACGCCGTTGCTCGTCGACTTTGTGAAGCGGCCGCTGGATGGCGGACCTGGCTGCGGCTGCGTCTGATTACGTGTTTCGGAAACTTCGATGTCAATGGAACGGGCGAGGCGAAGCATGCCCGAGAAGTTCGTGAAGTCTTCCCTCCTCAGGTGTTTTCTTATCCGTGCGTCAAGTAGGCCGTACACCATATCGACTTGCGCTTTGTCAGATAGTTCGTTGGCGGGAATTTTTGACAGCAACGCACGGCATTTAGCAACGAACACGTCCGTATTTTGATCGCCTTGTCTCTGTTGAAACAGTTCAATATATATACGGTGCGGAGGTCTTTTGTCACCGTATGTATTGATAAGTGATTCAATGGCATCATCCCATGTTTTAATTTCCTTTTTCACACCTTGGTACCAAATTGCGGCGTTATTCGTAAGCACCATTGAGAGACCCCTGAGGGCGTTTTCCTCAGAGACGTTAGCGCAGTCCTTGTAGCTCTGGATGGCGTCTATGAAGGCATCCACGGACTCGTCGGTGTCACCGCCGAACCGGGCGGTGCAGTGCGTGAAGGTGCCGCTGCCGACGGCCTGTGATGGAGACGCAGAGTTAGGAACTGGAGATGGCGGTTGACGACTGATGACTTTCTCCAACAGGCGCTCGAACGCTTCCGTTTGGGATTGCTGCATGGCGGCCATCATGGCGGCCACTTGTCCTGATGAGAAACTTGCACCATTGTTGATGTCGGTCTCGGCTTCATCGCCTGAGAGCGCTGTCGCCCGATCTCCGCGCGTCCCTGGCATGGTGATGGAGAACACACGCGAATAACGATTATTGAGTTGTTTTGAGTTCAAACGAGCACTTTTACCACTCGCGGCACGTTGGGCAGCCACTTGTGGGGGTTCTATAAAATACACTCGTACACTGGTTAAAACTTATTTTAATGTAAATCGTTATGATGGCACAGAAGGAACATTTATATGAACACAGAAACAGGAAGTTATATACAATTACAGCTAAGACAATTCTGGCGGGACGCGATCAAGAGCGCGCGCAAATGTGTTGTTGTTAGTTGCCGGCCGAACA
The DNA here is from genome assembly GCA_950022955.1 of Xestia ashworthii. Taxonomy (NCBI): domain Eukaryota; kingdom Metazoa; phylum Arthropoda; class Insecta; order Lepidoptera; family Noctuidae; genus Xestia; species Xestia ashworthii. Next base: position 18,730,755 of record OX465565.1, on the reverse strand, counting down.
GGGTGTATGAGGCGCGGGGGGGCAGGACGCACGTGTTAAGTTGGCGTCCGTTGGCGGCACCCACGCTAACCAACCTAACGGCACTATATTTCCCTAAAAGAGTACATGGGTTTTGAGACGGTGCGCGTTACACCATTCATTTTCCCACTGTAAGGCAAGGGTCTCCATACTCTATCACAACGAGCTAATTATTTTTAAAAAATTAAATAAATACCTCTATTTTTCAACATTTTAAAACCTCAATGCTGTGTTTAAGACGCCTGCGGAGCATGCGTATTTCATACAAACGTAACACCAAAATAATATGTAAATTAAACATATTCCTAAGGTAGTGTGTATTTATTTCGATTGAATTACAGAATATCTAGGTTCCCAAATATATATTTTGATTGGACACTGATTTTAACAAGAGTTACAAGAAAAATAAGTTTTCTATGGAAATTTTAAATACCTCATATCTCGTCTTTGTACCATTGTCCTCTCAAAAAATATATTTGGGAACATAGATATTCTGTAACCCAATCGAAATAAATACACACTACCTTAAGAATATGTTTGCTTTACGATTTATTTTGGTATTACGTTTGTATGAACGACGCACGCTCCGCCGGCCCCTTAAGGTTTTCCTTCTACATATAAACTTGGTGAAAGCGTTTCGCGAAAGTGTTCAGTTGAACTGTGCTTGCAAGGAACTAATTACATTACTTAAACTCACTATCGACTTAATAAAGAAACTTTGATCGCGCTGGTAAGGACCTTATTGGGGTCGTTGGAAAATTGACTTTAAACCAGAAATAGAAAATGCACAGCGACAGCAAGGATGGATGTAGGTAAAGGACTCACCGTAGCTCGTGGATCGAATGTCCAGAAATTGTGAATGTTCGGAGGTCTCCTGTCCACGAAGTTTACCACTTCACAGCACAGTATAGTTTTCCTGTATTTTTGGCACAGTTTATAGCACAAAACACGAGATTATAACAATTGAAGAAATTCCAATGCGTGCGCGACGAAATCAATCCGGCAACTGTTCTTCCTGGTGAGAAAAGGTGGGGAAAGAGACAAGGAATAGGTTTGCACAGTAGTGCGAAGGAGAGGGAACATCGCTGTGCAAAAGTACCCGATTAAAAGTCTATTTCCTTTTATATCTTTTTTTTAATAATTTGGATTCTAGCAATTTTGGCCTAAACATCCTCCCGGGGTTGACAGGACATAGTCCTTTCAAGAAAATTAAGGTAAGACTTTAAGCCGCCTTAAATTGAAATCAAAGTGTCAAGAAAATTATAGAATTTATTTAAGTTATTATATTTTTCCGTATGGACAAATTCAAGTTTATTTAATTAATACTTATGAGCTAAAATAATTAATCATAAATTGGATATAAAATTTTAGTTAGTTGAGCGATATTATGGACTGTATAATGTTATTTATTGAGACGGTAGAGGAAAAACCTTCACTACTGGTCTACGGTACAACCCAGATCTTGTCCGAACGTCTACTACACGTACAACTCCATCATTACCAGGAAAAGTTTGTTCTATTATGCCTAAAGGCCAATCTAGTGGGGCGCTATTATCCGACTTTAATAAAACTACAGTTCCCTTTTCTATAGAGCCGTTGGTTTTTACCCATTTATTGCGGACTTGCAGAGAGTTAAGGTATTCTACCTTCCACCGTTTCCAAAACGACTGGACTAAGTTGTCTAAATTACGTTTCCTCTGGAGCAGAGTAACGCACTCATTCGTTAAATCTTCTGCTGGAAGAGACTTTAATGGTGTCATCACAAGGAAATGAGCAGGCGTCAGAGCCAAAGGCTCAGTAGGGTCACTGCTCAATACCGACAGGGGCCGTGAGTTGAGCACAGCTTCCACTTGAGCGAGCACTGTTAGCGTCTCTTCAAACGTGAGCAACTGACTACCTACTACCTTTGTGAGGTGAGTCTTGACGCACCTGATATTGCCCTCCCATAGCCCTCCAAAATGAGGTGCAGAAGCGGGATTGAATTTCCATGTGATCCGATTTTCACGCAATTCATTAGCGAATTTATCTTTGTATTCTTCCGACTCCAGCAATTGGTATACACTGTCTAAATAAGATTTAGCGCCAATAAAATTAGTACCTCGATCCGAGTACATCACCGCAACAGGGCCGCGACGTGATATGAACCGCTTCAGAGCATTCATGAAGGCTTCAGTACTTAAGTCGGAAGCCAACTCAATATGCACTGCCTTCGTAACCAGACAAATAAATAGGCATAAATAAGCTTTCTGACTACGTACACCTCTACGCCGATACGGAACGATATGCAAAGGACCTGCATAGTCCACCCCTGTGTGACAGAAAGCCTTTGCTTCCTGCACTCGGCAAGCTGGCAAATCAGCCATAATGGGAAACTCATTCCGAGGGTTTACCTTAAAACAGATGTTACATTTTTGTATACGTTTACGCACTATGTTGCGAGCCGACAAAATCCAGTATTTTTGCCTCAGTAGAGACATTAATAATTGGGGGCCCGTATGAAGATACTTTTGATGATAATAATCAATTAGAAGGTCAACGATATGATCCTTTCTAGGAAGTAATATGGGGTGCTGACTGTCGTAACTCAAATCTGCATTACTCAATCTACCACCGACTCTAAGTAAATCATCTTTTACAAAGGTCTTTAGCTTTAAGAAAGCTGGGGGTAGATTGCCTCCAGACTGAGCCAACTTAAGCTCACTTGGGAAGTGGATCTGCTGTAACTCTCTAATGACTGCTTCTTCAGCTTGCTCTAAATGGGAGACTTCAAACTTTCTTGGAAGTTTCTTTATGAAGCGAAGAATATACACTACAATCCTTAGCAATTTTGACCAAGAGGACACGCGAGAAGAGAGGTCATAGAAAACTGATGCCGATTGCGGAGCTGCCGGCACAGTAGCAGCCATTACATTGACCTTCATTTCAGGCATTTCACTGACTGACGCTGGATCAAACTGATGGACTGGCCATTCAGGAAAGGGTACGTGAGCAAATCGAGGCCCGTGGAGCCAGAGAGGGTGATCAAGCAATTGTGCTGGCGTCAAGCCTCTCGACAAGCAGTCAGCAGGGTTTTCTTTTCCAGGTATGTGGTGGAAATGACGAGGTTCCAATTTGCTTTGTATTTTGGCAATACGATTTGCCACAAAGGTCTGCCATCGGTTAGGCAAGGAGTGGATCCAGGCCAAGGCCACAGTACTGTCCGTGAATGCATAGATATTTGATATTTGACAACGAGTGGAGTAGGTGTCAATAACTAAGCGCATTAATTTCGCAAGTATGAGATTAGCACAAAGTTCCATTCGAGCAAGAGAAATCACCGTCTTAGACGGCGCCACTTTGGACTTGGCGCAAACCAGGTTAATTAGTGACTTCCCTGTCCCGGGGAAGGACACATGCAAATACACAACTCCACCATAGGCGTTCTCAGATGCATCTGCGAATCCCAAGATAGATATCACGCATTCGTCGTTCACTCCAAGGTGGCGTGGCAATTTAATTTGTTGAAGCAAGGGCAATTCCGCTTCAAACTTCTGCCATAGGGCCACTACGATGGCGGGAGGTACCTCATCCCAACCAATGTTTTCCCTCCAGAGGGATTTGATTATTAATTTAGCGAGTAATGTGACTGGTGCCACGAAACCCATTAAGTCCCATAATCGGGCAATAGTGGATAAAATATTTCGTTTTGTGCAGTCACGTGACTGGGGTGTCACACTGAAAGTGAACACATCTTCGGCTGGTACCCAGTGTAGACCCAATATTTTAAGCTGACTATCAGGACTGAACTCGACTGTTTCAGAGATACGATGCGACACAGGGATATTCGTCAGAACTCCAGGGGAGTTACTAGAAAATTTAACCATCTCAAACCCGCCAGCTGCAAATAAATCGATCAGCTGATTCGAGAGGGCAATGCCTTCTGACACCGAAGAACAACTGGTGGCTAAATCATCCATATAGATGTCCGTCTCTGCCACACCAGCTGCCAGGGGGAAGCGCTCGCGCTCATCCAAAGCGAGTTGACGCACAGTGCGTATGGCCAGGTAGGGACTGCAGCACAAACCGAATGGCACTCTAGTCATTTCAAAAATGTTTATTGGCTCATTTATGTCAAATCTGTAGAGCAATCTCTGGAAGCGTGTATCTTTTTCATCCATTAAAATTCGTAAATACATTTGACGTATATCGGCACTTATCGCCACTGACTGCAATCGAAATTTAAGGAGAATTTGGAATAAATCATTTTTTAGATTCGGTCCTGTGTACAAAATATCATTTAATGACTTTCCCGACGTAGTCGCGTTACTAGCATTTAAAACTACACGCAACTTAGTAGTACTTTTATCCGTACGGACAACAGCATGGTGAGGTATTACGTATTGATCATTCCCCGAATCGACCTCCGAAATAGTACCGACTGGTCTCAGATAATTTTTCTGTAGGTAATCTACGAACACGTTATCGTATTCCTCTTTAACAGACGGATTCAATAACAATTTTCGCTCTAAAGATAAATACCTATACTCGGCTGAACGCAAGGAGTCGCCTAACTCGGAAGTATCGTTCTTAAGCGGAAGCGAAACTACATAGCGGCCATTACAATCGCGGCGCGTAGTTTCACAGTAATAATCCTCGCATTTTTGCTCATCCGGGGATAAAATGGTAGGTACATTAGGTACCTCCTCCAATTCGAAAAATCGATTCACACAATTTTCGAATGTTAAGTCAGTAGTGCAGTAAGTACGCACAATATTACTCGCGGGGCTAATTATCGGAGCTTGCCCTACTATTATATAGCCTAACAAAGTCTCAATCGCGACAGGTTCCCCAGCGGCGCGAGAGATTGTATTCGGACCTAAAATACGGGCAAATACGTCCGCACCTAAAATCAGGTCAATATTAGCAGGAGTAAAGTAATTACAATCCGCTAATGGAATATTATTTAAATAATCCAAACGTGAAGCGTCGATCTTCGCGGTAGGTAATTCATTAGTGATACGATTTACGACCACAGGCTGAATATTAAACCTAACCGAATCATCGAATTTCGAACGAATTGTTAGACAAGTTACGCCTTCAATAGGATTCGTAACGTCGCCTACACCTGATACAAATTTATTCTGAGGCGCACGCATTTTAAGTTTCAACCGTTTACAGCACTCTGTCGTAATCAAATCCCTTTGGGACGCACTATCAATTATAGCGCGTAAAACACAAATGTTGCCTTCGGTATCAACGATATGGCACTGCGCAGTTCCTAGCAAAACAGACGTCGTCGTCGCATCGCCATGCCACGGGCCGCTCGACGCAGCGACGGCAGCGCACTCGCCCACTGCACATAGCGAAACGGCAACAGGGCCGCACTCGGGCGCGGCGCACTTCTCGCGCGCGGAGCCTTCCGTACATTCCGTGACTATCGCGGTAGTACTGGATGCGATTGGTATAGAACTGCGTGTGTTTGAATGCGTATTACTTGTGGGGAAATGTAACAAGCTGTGATGACTACGTTGACATTCACTACAACGAGTTGACTCAGCGCACTTTGTAATGTTATGTTTATCACTTAAACAATTTACACACATTTTCCGCATTTTTACGAATTTATAGCGTTCACTAGGGGTCTTTGACAGGAATTTTGGGCACTGAGATAAACGAAAATGCTCACTCTTCCCACAAGATACGCACTGATCTTGTTCCTGCACATTAATAAACGTCTTAACGTTATTATTATTAGAACGCGAACCATAATTACCGCCCGAATGCGAGGAAGTATTTTTGCGTAACTGAGTACCTCCCGTGGAGGCTGGTTGCTTCGTACTCGATGAAATATTTTGCGCGCGTTGCAAAATGTGAGACTGGTTCCGTACAAATGAAATAAATTCTTGACAGTTTGGAGTTTTATTTTTGTCATTATTAATGTGTAACTCATAAGATTTTACCGTTTCCAAACCTACTTTCTTACAGGCAATGTGGATAAACACGAAATCTTCCAAATTGTCAATATTCATTTGTTTTAACGCGGAATAAATTGATGAAAATTGATCTATAAATTCCTCCAAATTAGTTGGTGAATTTTCTTTTACATTATTTAACGCGAACAGTTTATCTAAGTACGTAGCAGCTCGTACTCGTTTGTCATTATATTTACTGACTAACGTATTCCAAATAACGCTGTAGTTTTCGGCAGTAGGTAGAATACCTTGACAAATACTTAGGGCTTTGCCTTTTAATTTACCTACTAGGTACTGAGTTTTCTCGCTTTCGGTAAGATCTGGATTTTCGTGAATTACCGTCTTGAAAGTTTCGTAAAACATAGGCCACGACTCAATTTCTCCATCAAAAGAACATAGCTCTAACGCAGGCAATTTTATTGAAAGTTTTTTCTCGCATTTAACCGCGGAACCCTGGTCGCGACTAGTATTATCAGTCACTTGCGACAACTTGTGAACCTTATATTTGATACGCGAATAAAGCTGTTCAAATGAAATTGCCGAACTGTAATTCGGTACAGGATTTTCCGGACTAGACAACTGGAACCGATTTCTTTCATTTAACGTGGTAAGAAAGTCATTTCGTAGGGTATCAAGCGTAAAACAGTCGGCTAAAAAGTTTTCGATCGCGATGGGTTCGTCATTCAATTTACAACTAGTGTCGTAAATAGCTTGAGCACGACCATACAAAGCACTTAATTTGTTTTGTAATTGTTGCAATTCGCGATCTATTCCCGCCGACGCCGGTGCGTGCGGATCGCTCGGCATTTTTACCAATCAATATGGCTGACCGCGCTTACCACGTGCCTACCAACTGACCCACTACAATTAAATTAATGAATCTGTTAATCCGGAACGGAGTGACCAAAAATAATGATCGCGCTGGTAAGGACCTTATTGGGGTCGTTGGAAAATTGACTTTAAACCAGAAATAGAAAATGCACAGCGACAGCAAGGATGGATGTAGGTAAAGGACTCACCGTAGCTCGTGGATCGAATGTCCAGAAATTGTGAATGTTCGGAGGTCTCCTGTCCACGAAGTTTACCACTTCACAGCACAGTATAGTTTTCCTGTATTTTTGGCACAGTTTATAGCACAAAACACGAGATTATAACAATTGAAGAAATTCCAATGCGTGCGCGACGAAATCAATCCGGCAACTGTTCTTCCTGGTGAGAAAAGGTGGGGAAAGAGACAAGGAATAGGTTTGCACAGTAGTGCGAAGGAGAGGGAACATCGCTGTGCAAAAGTACCCGATTAAAAGTCTATTTCCTTTTATATCTTTTTTTTAATAATTTGGATTCTAGCAATTTTGGCCTAAACAAACTTATTTCAATTCGTCCATCATAATAACTTAAGTTCGTCCAGACTAGTAAAATTCACGCTGTATTTGCGTGAAAGTTGATGCTTCAGCCACTTATTTATTACTTGGTCAGAGATTATCTGCAGGTATAAGTTTGAGTTTGAGAGCAGCGGTGGCCCAGTGGTGGCGGCCCCGACTTACGTTCAGTAAGTCGTGGGTTCAAACCCAGGCAGAGGCGCATTACTTTGTGTAATATATTACATCACCGCTGCTCTCAAAACGGTGAAGGAAAACATCGTGAGGAAACCGGCATGTCCTAGAACCATAAATTCGAAGACATGTGACATCTACCAATCCGCACTGGGCCCGCGTGGTTGATTATATAGCCCATTCCCTCTCATAGAGCGGAGGCCTGTCCCAGCAGTGGGAACATGAATAGGCCGATGATGATGATAAGTTTTAGTCGGAGTAAGCTTCGAGTTTAAAAAGGTAAGCGACTGCAATATAGCTTCTGCAACTCAATTATTCAGTAGCTGGGCTGTTGCTCCGCTTTCAGATGAATCCGGTTAAACTGAAAGCCGACCCCAAAATAGTTGGGAAAAGGCTACGCAGATGATGAATTCAATTACTGAGCAATGTCAATACCTACGGAGAGGAGCACGTGGCTAAATAATAACAACCACTCCGGTCGATGTTTAGGTTAAGCAGTGCTTGGCTTGATTGGTCTGCGGATGGGTGACCCAGCAATTGTTACCATTATAGTTTGACAGGGTAAATCCCTGTTTTATGTCTTGTGACTGGGACTGGGGCGGAGCCTGAGTGCTTTTTGTTTTTACTTCTATCGGTAGGCCACAGGACTGCCCCGATTTTTTTGGGTGGAGAAATTATGTGTTATTGTGGACAATACTTTAAGTGCATGTTGTTTCAGAAATGAAGACATGAAGAAATGAAATGAAAATAGCCCAAGGAAATGCCAAACTTAAGTGGCAGTGGGCAGTGCACATTGCTCGCAGAACGGATGGCCGAAGAGTTCTGGAGTGGCGACCGCGAACCGGAAGATGTGTTCTAAGATCTCCCACTAGGTGGACTGATGACCTGGTGAAGGTTGTGGGAATCCGTTGGATGCGAGTCGCACGGGACCGGTCAATGTGGCGACACTTGGGGGAGGCCTATGTCCAGCAGTGGACGTCTTTCGGCTGAACAGATGATTATGATTTAGTACTCATGAAAATGAACATATTTTACTAACACAACCCAAAAAAAAACTCTTCTCCATACATTTACGGTCGCGTAACTTGAAAAAATGTTGTGTAGAGCTCATTATTTTTTTCTATCACAGAGTTATTAAAAGTAATTCATTTAGCCACTCCCTGAAAGTTTTGCACGCGTTTAATCAATCAACTTGTTTAAGGCGCTACCCCAGGCAAAATTAGCAACTCTATTTGTGGTGATTCAAACTTCGTTTGAAATACTATTAGAATAAAGTTCTAATCAGCTTGCACTACAAAGTGGTTTTTACGTCAGTCACTGCGGGTCGAATAGTGCGAAATTAGTGATTTTTATTCTTTATAAAATCAAATTTCCGTCTTTTGAAAAAAAAAAAAACTAGCATTATGTTCATTATTAAATTGTCTATCCATTAGTTTATGAAGCAAATCAAAATAATGTTAACTTTACGAGAAGAAGCATGTTATAAATATTTTTTTCTCATTTTTGTGGTTTCATTGTGAGGGGATTTATTACACATTATGAGACTTAAAATAAAAAATAAAACTACCACTTTGCAGTCTAAGAATATGTAGAAATTTAATGTATTTTTATTACTTGGTATTTCTTTTGGATAAAGAAGAGTTGGCTCCAAAAAACTGCACAAAAAACGGCTTTTGCCTGGGGTAGCGCCTTAAGCGTACATACTAACTCTGTTGAACGAGTCTTATCAAGAACTAAGCTATTACTTACCCATAAAATGTCCCAAGTCAAGCTCTAAATAAACTTGGTACAATACCTAGCTTTACAAAACGAGCGAACAAATGAGCAAAACGTACCAGGTTTAGCCTTAATAAAACTTTATACTCACTAGAAGTCTATTGTTACAAATGTGAGCTAGTTTTAACAGCTATGTTCCTAGTAAATCTCTTTGTTGCCTAACTTTTACATAATGTGGGTACTTGAATCTTGTTACAGTGTTTTAGATAGCTACTTAACCACATATTTATGAATTGTTTTATTACTTTCTCACACTTGGGAACTTCAAATGTAACGCTAATGGCCTATCCCATAACCTACTGATGCCTTTCAAGTTTCAGTGAGGTAACTTTATGTTTGGTAATATTGTTTGAGATCTGTTTTTTTTTGTAAGTAATAAAAACTTCTTAACCTTTAAGCGTTTTTTGGGCAAACAAAAGTCATGGAACTCGCGTGACCGTCACCTAACGCTTCGTAACACTCGTAGCCGATACGCTTCGGCGTAGCACCACTTAGGCGTGCGCGTAATTTTCACCTCTTGTTTTTAATCTAAAAGGATTACCTCGCAGGAGTTGGCCATACTCGCGAGCTAGACAGAACCAACCACCGTTGGTACGGTCGAACAAGCTATTTGGTTTACACTTTACAATGTAATTTGTGAGTTAAACTGTAAACCAATTAGCTTGTTCGACCGTACACCCGCTGATGGTGGCGCGTGTGTCGGGTCATTTAATTCCCTTCAAAATAGTTGAGTTGAATGGTGCTGATACATGCGTCATGTTCGTGAACGGGCGCTGTCGGTTGGGACTGGTCAGCTCTTGGTTACCCGTGCTTATAATTAGCCCTGGATCGAAAGATTTGGAGGTTATAGAAGGAGGCCTTTGCCTAACAGTACGATGACACATTACATATCCTATCCTATGACATATCCTATATTGTGTGAGTGCCATGTACTAGAATGCTATCATTCGCTGGAAACCAACGTTTTTATTTTTTGACTTGAATGTGCCCTGGCAGTTAAGAGTATGTCATGCTCAATCAAATGTCCCGCTGATGGTGGCGCGTGTGTCGGGTCATTTAATTCCCTTCAAAATAGTTGAGTTGAATGGTGCTGATACATGCGTCATGTTCGTGAACGGGCGCTGTCAGTTGGGACTGGTCAGCTCTTGGTTGCCCGTGCTCATAATTATTAATTGTTTTTGTTTATTTTTACTATGGACACTTTTATCGTGCACATCTTGCTACATTGTTCTCACATAATGCACCATCTCAACATGAATGATGTAACCAAGATTTTGATTTTCTTGCCCGTTCTTCTCCATAGAGATCTACGCTAGGGAATGGGTAACTACAGTACTTTCACAGTTTTTATGTCTTGTGACTTGGTACTGTAGCTACATTTAATTTTCATCTTTGTTTCGACAATTCAAAAGCGCCTGTAACTGGCCTACTTGAAATAAATGCTTTGATTTTGATTTTGGTTTTGATTGACAGGTCAACAATTACACTAAGTAAAAAGAAGATGATCATTCAATTGATCCTTATATTATCATGATTGTCCATGATTATGTTGCTCCTCTCAATCATCAATTTGATTGAATTCATATTTTATCAATAGATGCAAAGTATTCTGTAATTTGTAAAGGCTCGCTGGTCCTGTAGTCAGTAGCGCGACTGCCGAGCATAAGGTCCATGAATTGATTCCCAAGTTGACCGAAATATTCTTGGGTTTTTTTTATTAGGATTTTTCAGTAGCAGCCACTTAGTCTTGATTTGTGTCAAGATGATGAGAATAGGCTCACCCCCAATTATATAAGAATTAAACATATCTGACGATATGTATATGAAGGCGTCACATTGTAAAAACCGTTAGACTAGCGAGATTGTAAATTCTCGAAAGATTGTCAAACGAACATACTGCTTACAATATAACGCATTATTTTTCGGTACATTATAACCTAAAGGGTTTTACAATTTAACGGTGATATATATGTCACCGTAAAATTGTCAAACACGTTATATTACAATATAATGTGTCTCTCTTTAGCGATATTGTAAACTTTCGAATTATTGTCAACTGAACATATGGAAGTATCTCAGCCCCCATAATCGGGACTTGGGGCACCCCCCCGTTAGGTTAGTTAGGTTCCTTTAAACCCTGCACTCGGAAATAGGGGCCCCGCGAAGCGGGGCACCGTCTACTACGCTTTTTAGGGGAATATAAAGTGTTTTAAGGTTAGGTTATATTAATCGGTATTTCTCAGGAATGCTACAGTAACTTTTCATGAGAGTGGTACCACTGGGCAAGGGGGACCCCTCCTTCCCTCCACACCGCGTGAGTTGACTACCATCGCATGCATTCCACGAAAAGTAATGAGTTTTATTGTAAGCAGTATGTTCATTTGACAATATTTCGAGATTTTACAATATCGCTAGAGATATTACAATATAACGTATTTGACCATTTTACGGTGACATATACATAGATTAAAAGGCGTGATATTTATGTTCACAGACTTTACAACTTTGTCATAAAGTTACAAAGATATCTGCCTACCCCTGGGAAACATATACAACTTTATTTATACTATAGGCATAATTAAACCAGGCATTGTAAACAAGTCGGAAATATCGTAACCCTCATAATATAGCCTTAAAAGTACCAACATCTTTCAGTAACGTACGAAGACGTGTTCCGTGAAGTTACGGCTTGTACTTGGATGTACGCATCGTCTAGAGTATTTTACGAGTAAAGCCGACATGTATGTGGGTACGTGTAAGAATGGAGGCCCTAGCACGAACGCACGACATAAATTCCAACTACTTGTGAATATCAAATATTATTATTATTATTAATGTCCAGCGATATTTAAAGAAAGAAATAGTACATTGTAATAAAAGGGGCTAAAATGACCCATTACATACGAGGTAGTTTTACTACCGAGCTTTAGGGAGGTGGTAAATAGAAACCGAGTTACGTATAATGGGATTTTAGCACCGTGTGTTACACCGTACTTTTCACTACGATTGCAAAAAAATAAAATAACCATATTTTATATGATAGTTTATTTTATTAACAATTAAATGTACAACTTGTACTGTTTTTCAAATTTAATGAGATGGTTTTTTCCGGCAACATAATTTCAGTTCTCTGTGAAGACGAATATAATAATGTGTCGTCTGTGGGGTAAACGTAGGAGATAAAAAGGAATCCTACTTATAATCAAAATAAATAATACTACTGGCTACTGATTACCTAAAATTTAATTAAAATATGAAAAAAATATCACATTTGAATATACAAATAGATTTCAATCGAAAATGCAGCGCTGTAAATTTACCATGCTGGCCCAGTACGGGTTTGTAACTGTCACATGTATTCTTTCGTTTGCTTCGTTCAAGTCCAAGTAAATAATTATAATACGACACTCTTATTAGAAATTTTTCTACCATTGCCGTTTACTCCGCCGGTTCATGCCAGGCCCACGAGTCTTATATACCGTCACTGTTAGCCTGAGGCGGTATCAGATCCTTTGAAACACTGCCATAGGATATGCATGCATGCTTGAAACGAATATCCTTTGATGCCAATTTTGTTTTGTGATGTTTTTGCGGGTTTCTATGTGGAATTTCTTTGGGACTTGTAGGTATTATTGTTATAAATAAGTCAGTGGAATGGTTCTTAAATAAATATAAACAGCTTTTAATGTCCCACTGCTGGGATACTGGCATTCTCTTCGTGAGTAGGTACCCTGGGGATGGGTAGTTATCTACCACGCAGGGTTTAATACTAAATTTAGAACATTTAGATAACTGGGTTGTGGAGGTCAGGTAGGCAGTCGCTCCATGTAAAATACTGGTATTCAGCTGCATCCAGTTAGACTGGAAGCCGACCCCAACGTAGTTGGGAAAAGGCTAAGCAGATGATGATGAGAACATTTAGATAACATGACATCACGCCTATAATCTTTGAAGGGTTAGCTAGAGGTGTACCTAATTATAGTACACCCACATTTCGCCAGTTACATGGGACTAAAATACCCCTATTTGGGGCGAGCCTATTGCCATCAACCGGGCACAAATCCAGACTCCGTGGCTGCTACTGAAAAATATATTTATATACACCAAGTAAAAATCGAATTTATTACAATAACTTCCATTCTCACTGTAAATTAAATAACGAACTCATTTCTTTGTTGAAACCCCAAACGAAAAAAAAAAGCCTTCAAACATTTTACCAACCATTTACCAGAACCAACATTAACACCAAAATAAGAAATCAAAGACAAAATCCGTACATCACACACATCCATTAAAACACCCTCTTTAACACCGTTGAGCTCTCGCGACATTTATGCCATGTACGACATACATTTCTGTCACAGAGTACAGAATGGCCGCACCAGATTCGCGTGCCGTCACTAAAATTCGTGCGTCCGAAAGTGCTTTGAGCGCTTAGGGCTACCGCACACTACAGACAAGACTGTCTTGAGACAGACTTTCGCTATACAAAATATATGAAGATGCGCACACTTGAGACAAAACGTCTTGCAGACAAAACTGTCTCATACCTACAAAAACTGCACAGCGACAAGTCTGACTACCTATTGTCGGCTTCCCTTTTGGATGTACGCGGGCGCGCACATCTACGACAAAACAGTCTAGCGATAGGGCATCGAAAAGTGGCTATTATCAATCCCGGGTTTTCGGTTTCGGGTTTTTTTGTCCAAAACCGGGTACCCGAGTTTTTCGTTTTTTTTTTGTCATCAAATGATAAGATACACTTAAAGTACTTACGGGATTATATCCGTGATTTTCTTTCGGTTTTTCGAGCACCCGATATTTCGACGCTGTTGCATGCATCACGGATATAATCCCGTAAGTACTTTAAGTGTAGTAAAAAACCGTGAAAGTCTAAAACAAATGATAAGATGTTTATTTTGCAAATAGGTTTTTTAATTTAATCCGCTGGATGCGAGTCGCATGGGACCGGTCAATGTGGTGACACTTGAGGGAGGCCTATATCCTCAAATGGACGTCTTTCGGCTGAAATGATGATGATGAATGCAATAAATGAAACAAATCAAAACTCAACTTACATTTCTTATAATTGACCCCTTATTTCGTTGAATAGTTTTTACTCTCGGTAATGATAATAATTTTCGATTAAAAATGTTTCGTTTTACCATTATTGTAAAAAAAGTAGTTTATTTAATATGACTTTTTACTTTATATTGAAAAAAAATAAAGTAAATAATGTAGTACCGAAAGTATACCGAAAGACCCGGTACCAGATTGTTAAAAAAATACCAGGGATTTTCGGTACCGGAATTTCCCGGGAGCATGCCCTATAGTAGACCAAACAGTTTCGTCTCAGGTGTGCGATGTGCCCAAGACAAAACAGTTTTGAGACAGACTTGTCTTTATGAGGCAAGTCTGTCTCAAGACAGTCTTGTCTGTAGTGTGCGGTAGCCCTAAACTTGTGTCACGAACTGCCCGTCAAACCCTTGTGATACACTTCACGCTAGCGAAATCTTTTGGCGCGTGTCCACAATCGGGCAAGCGCCGACATCTTATGTTTCAAATTGGAACTACCCGCCATTTTGTTTTATTCTAAACAATTTTTATACATGGTGTTAATGGACACTTCACAACGCCGTCAACCAAGAATTATGAACGTCAAACTAAGTAACTGCGCAAAAATTATTGAGTGTTTTCCATCATTTATGTTTCAACAACATCCCCCTTAACAATTTAATTCCATCGTAAAAAATCCTAGAAACGCTGCCGCGCTGTGGGCAACGATGAGAGCCACTAACACACTTGATTCAAGATTCTTTGGTCTACAAATAAAAAGGTTTCACATATTTCGCTGACTTCAATCAGCTTGCTTGTTAAAGTGTAAACATAGACATGTACGTCATCCATCGTTTTCCACCAGGCGTCATCGAGGTCAAGATCAGGCCCATTTTGTAATTAAAACACGGTTGTCTATAAAGTCGGTTTACGGACGATAAAAATTAAATTTAAAAAAAAACAAAATTTTGCCCCATTTTCACCCCTTTTAGGATTGGAATTCTGACACCACCGTTGCGTTAGCTTCCAACCATACCCCTTTTTTTTTTTTTTTTTTTTTTTTTTTTTTTAGGATGGGAAATCATCGAATGACTTCTCCCACTCTGGGCGGAGCGGGAGGGAGTGTCAGACTCTTACTGACTAAAACCCATCCATGTTCCTTCCTCGCCCTTTACGTTCCGGGGCCGCGGTATCTCTTTCGAACAGTCCCGCAACCCCGGCAGGCTTCGGCCCTTGCGGGCCCCTCTCTGCTGCTGACATCTCTTTGAGGCGCGCGTGGAACACGAACGCGCCGTCGACACGGCCTGTCGTCACTAGACGGACGGACGGCTAGCTAGCCCATAGCTAACCGTCCACAGGCCCGCATCTACGGTGGGGGGTAGCCACCACGTGGCCCCCGACGCCCGGTGCGTCTCCCGCGGCGGCCGGGAAGAGAGGCTCTCTCCCTCTCTCGCTCCGCCACCTCCTTCGCCAGCATGACTGCTTCGCAGAAGGAGGTGACGGCTTCCCATTCCGTCTCGCTCAGGACCATGGAATGAACCAGGGCCGGACGCGAGAGGTCGCCGCCGCCGATCGCCGCTACGAGGACACGGCGGTGCTCCGCCCACGCAGGGCAGACCTCCACCGTGTGCTCCACCGTGTCCTCCGGTCGATCCTCGCAGTGGAGACACCCGGGCGTTTCCTCCCGCCCGATTCGGTGCAGGTACCTCCCGAAACATCCGTGTCCGGTGAGGACCTGCGTCAGGCGGAAGGTGAGGACGCCGTGGCGCCTCTCTAGCCACTCCTCAAAGAGGGGACTTACCGCCACTATCGTGGCGTGCCCTTCCAACCATACCCCTTGATAACAAATTTTGTGATTTTTACTTCGAAAATTAATGACTTTCCATACACAACTTCATCCCCTTTTTGACCCTTTGGGGGTGGAATTATCAAAAGCTGCTGAGACACATATAAATTAATTTTCAATCGGCAGCCTAAACACAAAATTTTAAGATCTTAAATTTAAAACTGACGGACTTTCATAAAAAGTTTCATACCCTATTTAACTCCCTTAGTGATTGAATTACGAAAAGTTCTATCTTATTCCTTGTCTACATTATAAGGGAAACCACTGTGCAAAATTTCAGTTTTCTAGGTCCAAGGGTTTGGGCTGGGCGTTTCGTCCGGCGCAGTAAGACGTTATCACGTCAAAAAAGTTTAAAAAAGATGTTGACAAAGCCACCTCTAGCAACAGCCAGTGATGTCTCCATGCTCTATGATTTCTGCTCACCTTCCCGGCCCGATTTACGCCAAATCCACTATTTATGGTTACCCAGTAATGGACGTCGCGTTACGCCTTCCCGGAAAATGAAAAGTGCTTGGAAGCCGATTTTCGGGGCTTTTTAGTTTTTTGTTGTTCCGTGAATTTCTGGTTTGAATGTAGTGACGGCGAGAGCGAAGTGAAATTGACGGCGAGACCAATGAATAAGTTTTTGGAAAATCTGTGACTGGTTTTGTCAACTTTATTTCGTTTTTTAAATGATCTTTTGAGAGAAACTTACCTGAACAGTTAGCTTTTTTCTTGTTGATGTCGTTAAATGTGGTAGGCCTAAGATTGTTGGATAGACAGCCTGTGTGAGTAACTCGATTAAATCTTGATATTTTACTCCTCTTTGACCAAAGAAACGATGGATGGACTGAATAAAGTATAATATTATGCAAGAATAGTGTCTGATAAGATGACGAGTATATAGTAGTATGAAGAAGATACGCTGCCGCGACACCAAATAAATTGGGATATTATTTAATGGATTTTTCCATCTTTTCTTAAAATCACACCCAAGTGCTCTATACAAATATGTTGCCAAACCATAACAAAGTAATGTACAGAGTACAGTCCCCGCCAAACTGGTCACTTTACATAAAAATACGTGGTACAGTCGGATACAAAGTGAACTCGATGAATCACGCGTAACGTTCACATATATTATTCTTTTGTGGGACAGAAATCTCTATTCTTGTATTCGAGATATGTCTTGTTGGGGGCTGTACACACTTGCGTTCAGTCGGTTTTTTTATGTCATCTTTTTAGATGGTTTTAGTACGTTTTACTGTAAAATGGCTATTTAGTATGTTTTAGGGTTGAGTACCTCAAAAGGTAAAAAAGGAACCCTTTTACGATCACTTTCTTGTCCGTCTGTCTGTCCGTCTGTCACCACCGATTTTCTCAGGAACGGGTGGACCTAACAAGTTGATTCTGTAGTAAAAAATCTGCCTAGTCTTACCAAACTATGTAGTGGTCGGCTTTCATTTTAACAGGATACAGCTGAAGCAGCATTTTACATGTAACGACTGGTTATTGGATAATACGATACTTCTATAGCCTAATATTCCGTTTAAACTTTTAATATTTCTTAGGTCCATGTTCACCGAAAAGTTATCAGTCTGATTATCTAAAAACAGCTGTCATTATGATGTGTTTTAAAAATGTGTTTTAAACAGCTGCTTTAGATAATCAGACCGTCATCTTTTTGGTGAACATGGACTTTTTTTTTTAATCTTTATTTTTTAATTTAGGGGTTTTTGTCCAATAAGGATATGTCAACCCCATCATACCTTATAACAATATAAACTCAACAAAAAAAAAACCTTAATTAAGTGCCTACAAACATGGACCTTAGTTGATTGAGCGATTACGTTAGAAAATAAAAATACTAAAAGACCTTGACTTTATATTTAAAATCGCCAACCGAAGTGGAGCAAGCGTCGATATTGAACTGTTCTTTTTCTGTTTCATTAAGAGACGGCCATTGCCCAGGACTTTATTTCTGTATAGCGACTGTAGACTTCTACTCAATCATTCACGAACATTGTAACTATTACTTTTTTCACATCCAGTAATAGTCCCTTTCTTTACAGGGCAATGGGAATATTATTCCCACCAATTTTTCAGCTCTTGAATTAAATTACGTGTTTCTGATAGGTATTCTATGGTTGTATAAAGGATATTTAAAGACTTATCAATCACTCATTAAATTGCATTCAATTACTTATAAAAAAAAACACTGAATTTTATTTTCTGCCAATAATACCAACGTTTATTGGGCATTATTTTCCGATTTCCAGACCGTTATGGCTGTCAAGGGTAAACAGTTAGTTTACTAAACAAGGTAGTGTAATTTTGAAGCGCCTTTCTAAGTTAACACTAACGTCAAGTTTGTAATGTTTTAGTCGAAATTATAAACAGCTGAATATACGAGTAGCTAAAACGCTTAGACGATTTAAAAAAAAAACAGCAACTTCATACATTTTGAACGTGTATAGTATAATATTGCAGTTATCTAGGGAAGAGCTGTTTTTATTAAATAACCGATGAAAACTTTCTATGTAGGTCAGTTTAGAATGATGTACTGAATACGTGGTAATCATTTTAGCGTGGTAGGTGTAAGAAGACAAGTAAAGGCAAAAATAATATAATTCAAATATGAGCTTTTTGGATTGCACTTTCGATAAACTTACGTTGGCAACATAAATTAGCTGACAGCTCGCTGTCAGCGGGCTTACCGCCGTCAATGCCTGAGTATACGGGGTGTAAACCACCTTATCACGAAGCCGTCAACCAAGCATTCTGTACATCAAACTAAGTAACTTTACGTGAAATTAATGCTGGGAAACCACTTTTTTTTTTTGAGGTGTAAAATCATGTTTTGTGGTACAACTCAAAGTACTTAAAACATTGTGCTGGTGGATGAATTGAATACGGGGGTCGTAGAGGTGTTCTAAGTAAAAATCTTACATTAAAAACTTGTATTTAAAAAAAAAATTGAAAAGTTGGAACTTTGTCCCCCAATATCTCCGTAACTAGAAGGTTTCTCAGGTATGGTGTAGAAGAAAGAAATGATCGCAATAGCTGGGAGAACAAATGCCTTTCGGCTTCGATAAGAGGTGTTTTACACCCTTTATCTAAAGAGAAATAATTATAGCCCATATTTGAATTACATTCTTTTTACCGGGTGGGAGCAGAGTCGTGTAACTAGACTAAGGCCTCAAGAGACCTTACAAAAGAGTAAAAAACTGTACACAAACCAATCTAAATACTCCCTTACAATAGATAAAAAGAGATTTGAACCGCTTTTAGTAAAGAAAATGGTGGATGTTAGACGTTCGTTGGCAAGAAAAAATATACGTGGATATAAATCCACAGAACATTAGGTGTGTGCAATAAATACTGGATCTAGACCGAGATTACCTGAACATTGTCTAGTGTTTCTGTAATATGATGTATACAACGTACTCAGCGGGGCTGCAAATTGTTTTGTTACCTTTTTTATTGGACATTTTTATGTCTTTAAGTATTATTATCGCGGGTTTTTCGAGTGAATGAGTTTGATTCTTAAGTTAGGTACAGCTTTATTTATTTATTTATTTAGGGTTGCCTTTAGTTACATGACCGCCGCGGAGAGGGCTAAAAGGGGTTAAAGCTGGTAGGGAATGGGTCCCCTGTTATGACTAGACAACTCTTTTACAAGATTATGCATATTTTCCGTGAAATTAGTGTAAAATGTTTCTAACCTCAAATCAGTTCTATAGCGAAAACGGACCGTTAAAATAGACGACTGACAGACAAATCTGCGTAAAATCTGTTCCAAATGTGTGTCTATGGTGCAGAATGACGTGAAAAGTCTGCAAAACGAAAAGTAAAAAAAAATGTTTGTTATTGTGTCACTGTCATTGTACAATAGGCAATGTTACTAGAAGCCGAGAATGCTACTAGAATTTGGATGCAAAAGCGAGCGAAGCGAGCTTGGGACTTGGGGCACCCCGACACGGTTGATTTAGGTTAGAAGGGTATGGCGGGGTCGAATAAGCGAGCGAAGCGAGCGAATAGACCCCGCCATACCCCTCGTGGTTATTTTTTTTTAAACCACTCAGAAGTAGGAGCCCCGCGTAGCGGGGCTCCGTCGACCGCCCCACCCTCGACTGTGCCACAATGAGCGGTATAGGATATATATTTTAACCCTAATACACCATTTAAGCGACTTTTAAGTGTTTTGAGGTTAGGTTACATTAATCAATTTTTCTCAGGAATGGTGCATTTTCTTTTCATGGGAGTGGTATCAGGGGGCAAGGGGTACCCTACCTCCCCTCCCCCACCCCCTCCCCGCCCCTTCTGAAGCGGTCACTTCACTAAATTTTTACCTTTATTTAAACTTCATGCACAAGAGTCGTACATAGTGTGCAGGGGGTGAAACTTCCAAACAAATTTATTTAGTAAGGTTAAGGACACACACTTTTCAGCTGTTTGACTGTTTTACAACTGTCATAAACAGAACAGCTATTTTAGACAACTTGTCGGTGAAGTAGTCAGCCTTGTGAATAATAGTTCCCAAGTTCGAATTCGTAGTCAAGTATTACTTTTTGTATTTATTTGGTTGAACAGTAACTAACAGTGCCATCTAACAGTTGAGGTACACAGTTTTAAAAACGATAACCAGAGTTGGGCATCTATAATGTATTATATAGTGTATTATCTATGCATAGGCGGACGTTATGCCAAATCGGGCAGCATTGTTACAGAGTACAAAAAAATACATAATTTGTTGACTTTAATTTTGCTTTTTCTAACACTGTTTTAAGCTTAGGTACACGGTTCACAATTAAACTTAAAATTTCACTTACCGGAAAACCTGGTGATACTGTGAGTGTAGATTGCCGTGACTTACAGTACTGTCGAGTTCTTATAGTGCGCGTAGCAAAAGACAAAGAAAGAGGGTAGACAGATTTGTCTGCTCCTAACAAGTTTTTCCATCCACCCGCATTCTCCAGTCAACCCGCGATCATGGTGCTTGCAACAGCGTCGAAATATCGGGAGCTCAAAACATATAAAAATCACGGGAGATATCTCGTAAATATGACATTTTAAGTTTGCTTTTTCTTTTTTGTTGATTGTAACTTTGTTTACTTTTTTGGAAAAACATACGCAGATAAAACAGACCATCTGCTGCAATCCCAACATACTCATTTCGTCCTCTTTTTTATATTGATCATACACGCACGCTGGTTGCAAGTACAACACATCTGACTGTCCCGACGAGCCTCACCATTTATTTGGTAAAAATCTCTGCTGTCAGGAAAAACATCAGCGTCTTACATACCCGACGGCTGCATT
This sequence comes from Xestia ashworthii, assembly GCA_950022955.1. Classification (NCBI taxonomy): domain Eukaryota; kingdom Metazoa; phylum Arthropoda; class Insecta; order Lepidoptera; family Noctuidae; genus Xestia; species Xestia ashworthii. The sequence continues at coordinate 18,709,255 of OX465565.1, read as the reverse complement.
AATTCTTTACCCCTTTTATCAACTTACTGTTCGGTTTTGGAAGTTTGCTATTTCTGTCTGTTTGACATTGCAGACAGACGTTCAGAAACAAAACGTCACAGAACAGCTTTCTTTGATTTTTCTATGAATCAAGTGACAGGCACGTGACGCGGGTAGTATATTTTAAGCTAGAAACACCGATACCTGCAAGACGTGGCATACTGACAGTTATACGGAAGTAAGATATAGAATACGTGACGGATACCTAATAAATGTAGCTGTTAATACATACAGGGTCACTGGCAATTAGTGTAGGATACTTAAATTAATTTAAAGTTTTGGCGCTAAATTTTCAGTGTGTTGCGCTACTGAAGTTACAAATTTTAACCTTCTTATTATTGGATTGGAGGTATGTAATCGCCATTTTGGCTAACAATAATTGGTGTTAGTATATAGGGTGACTGGCAATTAGTGTACGATATGTATGTACACGTGATTTTACTCGTGAAAACAAACATCTTTTACTATGGGACCAAACCTGAAATCGAAGAGGGTTAAAATTTGTAACTTCAGGAGCGCAACACACTGAAAATTTATGACCAAAAATAAGTCTAATAATTTTAACACAAATGATGATAAATTGTTGTCTAAACTAACAGCTTTTACCCTTTATGATCTAGTATGTATTTTATCAAATTAGGTTGTTTTTGCATGTGATTTATATTTATCTTCTGAATATTTTGTCTCGCGGGGCCATTACATACAGCTCCCCGTGTTACGGCAACGTACGACGGTACTATACGAGTACAAATGTTTATTTATGACGTCGTAACTATAACGCACTTTACTTCTTTGGTGTCATACGGTTGGCAGAAGATGGATGTTACAAAAATCATGAATTTGCGTAAAAAGTAATAGAAATTACACTTTTTACGCAAATTCATGATTTTTGACGCTGTAATTTTCAGCAGCAGTAAGATATTTTAATTATTTGCTTACGAATAACGATAGTGCCAGTCTCTTTCATGAAAGTTGGAGTTACACATTTTCATATTTCTTTTCGTGTTATTTACTACAAATATTTTACGAACTCAATTTGCAAGAAAAACTGTCGTCGATGGAAGTTTGACGATCAAATTCACATAGTTACATTAAATTCTTATAAAAGCTAAAATTACTAAAAGATAAGATGAATGTTTTACTTGAAAGTTGGAGTTCTATAATTTCGTTAAATTTCTTGAGTTTTCAAAAAACAAATCGTAAAGAAAGCCTAATTTAAGCCAAAAATGTCCTGATCAGCGGCCATTATATTCAAAATAAACTTAATTTTATCAAATAAATTAATATGATATAAACTTCAATCTTCAATGAATACGTTCCATTTGTTTTCGTTTGTCAGTATAATAAGACAACGTTACAATATATAAAATTAAAGCACTCTAAATCTGCATCAATTCAGCTCGCTCCTCAGTTTAAGGGCCGTAGCACACGTATCAAATCGGAAAGGGATCGTCACGGTATCAACTCGAGCCATTCAGTATTATTTGTATGAAACTCCCTACTGTAACACAAACTAAACAGAATCGTAACGTAATCGCCTCGCCTCGGGACAAGCTCACGACCCGCGGTGGGGTGCGTGGTCGACTTGCAGTCCCCGCGCTTGCGGTTCTCCGTACCCTAGCTTACGGCTCTCCGTACCCTAGCTTACGGCTTTCCGGTCCCCTAGCTTACGTTAACGTTCGGATTCAAAATGATTGAACTAGTGCCGCCCAGCCGTCAACCAGCGGTCGGCGAGCCGTAAGCGCGGCGTCGCCTAGCTGTAGCCGAGTTGACGTGCCGGAGCTTCTGATCTGCTTACGTTGCGTAGTTAATACGTTTCGTGGATGCCTGTTTGACGCCAAGAGGAAAGGCGAGGCGGTGACGATCCCTTTCCGAGTTGATACGTGTGCTACGACCTTAAGTCATTTTCGTCAATAACAATCCACTCGTGTATGTCGATCGAAATAATTTGATCACGGACGTAAAAATCAAAAATTTGCAAAAAAAATGTAATAGGACTCTTAAGGATTACAGTAGGTACTAAATACATTCTCATTTTCTTTTTTTATTGCATTTAGAAACTAGTTCGTATCTTCTAATTCTGTTTTAAATGCCAGTAAATCCATAGGTACCGTGAATAGGTAACAATTCAAAAAGTTGCCTAAAATGTTATGGCAAGCCGTCAATAAAGTGATCAAAGTTCCAAGCAAAAGGTGTTCCCCCTGTATGGTACCAGTATTTCTCAATGCTGCAAATGAAAAGTGAACAAAAAAACAATAGCTATTTTCAAATCAAACGTTACTTTGTGGAAATAAAAATGTTAAAACTAAAAATATCATATAACATTTAAAATCTTATAATATCCTAAAGATTTATTTGATTTTCCGACGATGCGTTGGAAAACCTCCCACTAGGTGGATCGATGACCTGGTGAAGGTTGCGGGAATCCGTTGGATACGAGTCGCACGGGACCGGTTACATTAACCGGTCCCGTGCGACTTGCGACACTTGGGGGAGGCCTATGTCCAGCAGTGGACGTCTTTCGGCTGAAATGATAAAATAAAATAAATAAAAATTATTTATTGGCAAAAACAACACATTACATGGTCGTGAATCACTGGTGCCTGTGGTAGGTAGTAAAAACACATGTATTACAGGTCACCAGGTTTCCACTCGAAAGCATTTTACAGTATCATTGGTACCAATGTTTAATGTTTAAGGTTGGTAAACAAATTAAAAATAAGATAACAAAATAGAAATTAAAGAATAAAGTAATGTAAGAACAAAACAAAACAATTGAAAAAATGACTTACGTGGTGTAGGTGTGTGTGTATGTTAAAGTATGTGTGTGTTTGTGCATGAGTGTGTGTAAGTGTGTATGTGTATGATGTGGCTGTGTTGTAGACCAATTATGACCATGATGATGATGTTTTAAATTTTGTAATATTCGAAATGACTTCCGTCCTCTTACCCCACAAGGTCCTAACTCCTCTTCCTAACTAAACCCAAAAACTACTACTACAACATGAACATCCTACTTTATCAGGACATGTCCTAAAACCTCCCTTTCCTAGTATCCTGGTACAAATGGACGATGTAACAGCTAGTGTCCAGCCTAAATGGTTTGTTTATTGCCACTGTTTCTGTCGCACTGAAGATTAGGACGGACCCTAACGAAGTTTAAGGCTTATAACAGATGTCGGGGTTTAAACTGTGTTTGTGTTACTGTTATGTGTAAGACGGTGATTAGTAAAGCTGTGTTGAGAATTAAGGGTTAGGTTGCATTGTAAAATTTTCGGAAGTTTTTATTTGCCTTTTGCCCGTTTATTCTATCCCGTTTAATCTTTGCCACCTTGAATGTCTTGACTTCTAAAAAAAGAGAATGTTATGTATTCTAAAAGCATCTTTTTTATGTATGTCCACCGATTTTTCTGTGATTACTGGTCTGATTTCTTCTTTTCTGTACCTGTATTGATTTTTAATGCTACGGCCAGACTTGCAGGCGAAGATTCGTGTTCGCGTTGTCGCGATAAAAGTTCGTGTTCGATCTATGACGAAGTGCTTGGCCACACTTGAAAAAACCTTTCTACTGTCGCGATAATTCATTTGCGGGAAAACTTGGAGGTTCGGTTGCGATATATCACATGGCGGCTAATAATTATTTACTACATCTTTCCTTATCCTCTCATTATTCCAATCCGTGATTAACAAGTTCAATCAAACACGTTCAAACCTCTCGGAGTATCGCAGTCAACTAGAGCGCGCGAAGTGTAGCCAAACGCACGAACTTTGTCGTGACAAAACCCTTTGATGTGCGGCAATTTACCGACAGCGGCGCGAAGGGCATTCGTATTCGCGAAGTGATTCGCGATAGGACGAATTCTTTGGCCAGACGTGACGCGACAACGCCAATCTTCGCGTTATCGCGATAGTGTAGCCCCAGCATAATAGTGAATCTTTGTACCTACTATCTTGAAGTAAGCAGTTAATAAACAAGTCCTATAAACTACCTCGTCGCCATATCTTTCAACAAATACTTCCACAAAATTCGCTGACTATCACTGTCTATATCTTGTCTCCTTCACAATCTTAAAACTTTAACGTCTCAGTTCAAAGCACTGTGTGTCTGTCGGTACAATAGAATTGCAGTTTGAAATCCGTTTGTCATGGTGACACATCGTATTAGAAGTTACGACGTACCGTTTCGACTTTTGTTCACGATTTTCTAAGATCTTCGAGGAATACTGCGTCGAATATGGAAACTTCGACTCTAAGAGCAGCTACTCTAAGAGCGATAATAATAATCTACTAAGCTAGATTACTTATTTTTCATGAAGTTATGATTCGAGCGTACGATTATATGAATACTAGCTTCTGCCAGCGGCTTCACCCGCGTGATCTTTAATAATTGTCTCATGGGATCTTGGATCCAGGTTATAAACTATCTGTGTGCAAAATTTCATCCAAATCCGTTCAGTAGTTTTTGTGTGAAAGAGTAACAAACATCCATCCATACATCCATCCATACATACTCACAAACTTTCGCATTTATAATAAGTATTAATTAAGGATTTATCTCAAAGACTTAGGTGCGTAGAGAGCAGTGATAGTCAATTGGATAATGGAAACCACAGCGACTTACGAGCGATCGTAAGTTCCCAGAAAATAACAGTGAAAACATTATAAACTTCTTTCTCCATTTTTTCTCGTGTGGTAAGTGCCTAACCTGGTGTCAGAGTTTTTATGCCACCCATGGGCCTCTAACTTGGCTTAACATGCCGTCGAGAAATATCTGTCAGGCATGCTGGTTTCCTCACGATATTTTTCTTCACCAAAGCACGTGATAATTAAACAATATGCACGCTGTTTAAACTCGTGACCTATGACTTGGCAATGTTTGTAAGCAAATCATCATCATCAGCCTATTAAAATTCCCACTGCTGGGACACAGGCCTCCTCTCTATGAGAGGGAATGGGCTATAATCCGCCACGCGGGCCCAGTGCGGATTGGTAGATGTCACATGTCTTCGAATTTTTGGTTCTAGGACATGCCGGTTTCCTCACGATGTTTTCCTTCACCGTTTTGAGAGCAGCGGTGATGAAATAAATTACACAAAGTAATGCGCCTGTCTGGGTTCGAACACACGACTTACTGTTCGTAAGTCGGGGCCGCACCACTGGGCCACCGCTGCTCTGCTTGCTCTTGTAAGCAAATAAATATGATTATTCTATTCTATTCTAATCCTACGGTCACATCATTAGGCTATGACTGCTGCATTATAAATTACCATTTCATCATCATCATCATTAGCCTATTAATGTTCCCACTGCTGGGACACCGGCCTCGTATCTATTAGAGAAAATAGGCTGTAATCTACCTCGCAGGCCCAGCATTTGGCTGCGGGACTGTTCGAAAGAGATACCGTGGCCCCAGAACATAAAGGGCGAGGAAAGAACTTGGATGGGTTTTAGTCAGTCTGACACTCCCTCCCGCTCCGCCCAGAGTGGGGGAATTCATTTGTTTCAATCGGAAAAAAAAGTGCCCCGCAATTTTCATTCATACATTAATATTAATAAAAACTGATTGTAAGTGATACCAGCCCAATATAGCTCAAAGTAGTCTAGTCTAAAGTATAATAATGATTGGTTCAATAAATCAAGAAAAACATCCGACTGTACAACACCGATACTACTTTATTACCTACCCGCATTTCACAGTACAGTGTACCTAGTCTTTTATCAGCCGGACGCTGAGGAGCCGACGTTCGCGTGATCTCGGCTGTTTGAGCTCATCTCGTAGCAAATGCACTACTTTAACGATACCCGCTCTTTTTGACCTCGTTTAGAGCTCAAAGAGTAAATTGCAGACTGTTTTAGATTTAACTTTTCTTTTCTTAAAAAAAAAACAAGTTTTGGTGCAGTTTTTAGTGGGGATTGCTTATTTCCTTTTAAGGGAGTTTGGGGGTATGAAGAACAGGGTGTAAAGCTCTTCATCCCCCGTAGAAAAGGGAGGATCCTCCGACCAGACGGGTGTTATGTCTGGTGGGCTACTGACCAACGGTTGTTGTCGGGTTCTCGTATATGCTCTAAGTCGCGGAGAATGTTGCTTGCACGATGTAGGAATTTTGACGTATTTGGCTTGATAGATGTCGCTGTAGTACTTTTTGTTCAATGTAGCTGAAGTTCTTTTAACATTATAGGCTGAAGATGATGATGATGATCGGTGTTCGGTAATTGTCCCACGGGATCATACAGCCGGGATAAAAAGTATCCTATGTGTTAATCCAGGTTATAAAATACCTATGTGCAAATTGATTCAGTAGTTTTTGTGTGAAAGAGTAAAAAACATTCATCCATCCATCCGTCCTCACAAACTTTCGCATTTATAATATTAGTAGGAAGCAAGATATATAAGGTGTTAAATTAACTGCAAGAATTTCGTGTATGTACTAACAAATATATTCCAAAAAAAAACTTTTTTTAAGCATTTTTAGTTTTGACATAATAAAAAACATTGTCAGTCCAAAGTCTGCAAAATGTGATGAAAAAGTTAGAATCAACTGTCTACCTTTGCGCTGTCGCAGGGTGAACGACCACGCGCCCGGCGCCCTGCACGGTGCAGTCACAGTACAGTCAAGTGTGCATACTTATTCAATAATTTTGTGCACAGTGAAAATATTGCATATATTTGAAATGGATCGTTACATAAATAAAAAAAATTCGAGATTATTTTTTATTTGTGATTCCAAACAACTCAAGTTTCTTGCAGTTAATTTTTTAACACCTTATATAATGCAGACTGTATATGAAAGTGTAGTTTTAGTATCTCAATAAATAGAAAATAGGCATGTCGGCAGTATAAAAACATTGCAAATCTTTTTAGTCCGTCAGTTAGAGTATTGGAAAAGAATCATCATCATCGTCATCATTAATGTTGACAACGAAAAGAGCGCATCAAAAAGTCGGGAGTGGCGCGTGACGTCAGAACTCGGTAAAAATTATACCAAGGTGTGACGTATTGAGAATTTTAAAAGCGTCATATCTTCGTCAATTATGGTTTATGTAAGAAAAGAAAAAATGCGGGTTAAACATTTGTTAATAATCTGACGGACTAATCAATATTTTTGGTCGTCTACCCTATTAAAGGATTTGACTGAATATCCGTTCGGGAGCTACGATGCCACAGACAGACACACACAGACACGTCAAACTTATTATACCCCGTCGTTTTTGCGTCGGGGGTTAGTAAATATGACATAAAAAATAAAAGTAATAAACCTATTTTCTTTTTTGTTTTATTATAATTCCAATATCAAACATTCTTTATATTGGCGTCAGAATACAGAACGACTCATTTGCTGTTGTGAATTTTGTCACAATATCTGAGCATTTCTCTTGTAATTCTATATATTTTTATGGATATCAAGTGTTTCGTCCGTCTAGTAAATTGGGTTCAAAGTCACTCGTTTTGTATAAAAATACTTAGTCTGAAAGGTTTTTGTTGCTGATTTAGCTTTGCATTGTTATTGAGATAAATAAAACAAGTGAGTTCTATAAGTTTCTTGACTATCAGTTTTTATGTTAAAATATGTAAATGATGTATTTACAAAATACTACTCAATCCACATTTTTATCTCAGATAAAAATATGTATTGAGAATGGATTGTTTGATAATGTGCTTTGTGAAATGTTTATTTTGCCTTTTCATTTAAGTATATATCGGAACCTAGAGATTATTTATTAATCTCATACTCAGAAACTTTCTTCGATTATTTTCTTTGATCATTCGCGACCACAAGACAAAAAGTGGCAAAAAGCATAACTACTACACACACTACACTCAATAGTTTAGTGTCTGGCACACGTAGTACTAAATTATGAAACTATTCTATGTGGGTATTTCGTACTTGAAATACATTCAGTCAAAAAAGTATCGGGAATGGATGATTTGTTTATGGTTCCAAATTCAAATTTTTGTTTTTTTTTTGTTGTTGTTAGATTGGCACAACTGTTTCAAATTTTGACGAGAAGTTTGAGTTGCATCTGTTATTTATATTAAATACAGTGCTGTTTTTAGTTATATCATATTTAGTGTGTGCAGCGAATTTCATTATGGAGACAAACATCGAACAAAGAGTTTGTCTTAAATTTTGCATCGCCAATTGAATTTCGTGTTCGGAGTTACTGAAAATGTTACAGAAGGCTTACGGTGAATCGACTTTTTTAAAAACACGTGCATGTGTAGTACAAAGCGTTCAAAAGCGGTCGAGATGTGATGGAAGATTTACCTCGCTCTGGTAGGCCATCAACGTCTGCATCTAAAGTTAACATCGCAAAAGTGAAGGAAATAGGGACTGAAAATCCTCATTCAACTTTGAAAGAGATAGCCGCCGAACTTTCTGTATCCCACGAGACGATCCGTACCATTTTAACTAATCGTTTGAATATAAAACATGTGACCGCTCGGCTAGTCCCAAAAGACCTGAATAGTCCCAAAAACTCAATCGCATGAGAGTCGCTGAAGACATGCTACAAAGAGTCAATTCCGACCCAACATTCATGAAACGCATTGTTACTGGTGACGAGACGTGGGTTTACGAGCTTGACATGCAAACTAGTCAACAAGCTTCGAAGGGGTGCTGAACCGAAACCGAAAAAACCACGCCAAAGTCGATCAAAAGTCAAAGTCATGTTGACTGTTTTTTTTTTATTATCGCGGTGTTGTGCACTTGGAATTCTTGCCGGAAGGTCAAACGGTAAATAAAGAATATTATTTGAGCGTTATTATATTATTTAAGAGAGCAAATTCTACGAAAAAGGCCAGATTTGTGGAAAGAAAATTCTTGGATTTTGCACCACGATAATGCGCCTTCGCACAAGGCCATCATTGTGAACGAATTTTTGACCAAACACTCAACAAATACCGTCGAGCAACCACCATATTTACCAGAAATGGCTCCAGCTGACTTCTTTTTTTTTCCTAAACTCAAATTACCACTTCGTGGCACCCGTTTTCAATCGGTAGAACACATTAAGTTGAATTCGCGACGAGAACTGAACTCAATTCTGGAAACAGCGTTTAAAAAATGTTTTGATGATTGTATTATTCGTTGGCATAAGTGTATCGTTTCTGAAGGAGCATACCTTGGAGGTGATAAAATAAATTTTGATGTATAACAAACATTTTGTGTATTATTGATCTTTTCCCGTTACTTTCTTGACAGAGCAGTAAAACCACCGATGACATTATATGTATAACATATGAAAACGGTTATTTAAAAACGGCTTTAAACAATAAACCAAAACAAAAAAACAAACAATCTGGTCGAAACGTCGGGCTTAGATAAATACCCGTTTTCAAATGTTATATAATATAATGTGTTCTGATTGCGAAAGTTTAAAAGAGCTCGCGGACTCTATAGGTATGTTTAGAATCTATCGGTATATCTTCATTTTTTGTAACTACACACATAATATATTGTCCACATACTTGCCCTGCGAACGGATTCATACGTGATCGATATACCAACGAATTAGATCAAACGCAGTATTGTGTTCACCACTCCAAACCGTCTAACCATTCAGACAGCCAATACCTCAAAATCGAACCTTCTCACCTCAAAATTAAAAGCCATACTTCAATAATACCAAAATATCTCTCTCTTACTCTATGCCCTTTGAAATTCGAACACAAAGTACCAACCTTTGAAATCCCATTCGAACGCGCTGCGTATTATTTTACCAACATAACAACGGGTTTGTAGTGTGTTAGTCTGTGTCAAATGACTGCTTGCGGTCGGCTTAACAGTTTGTAGTGGTTTTAGCAAATTACTATCTAATGACGCTTCTGTCTTGTCGGAGATAGAGACTGTGGTGTCAAAGGATTTTAGGGCGTGTGCATATGAGTGAAGTTGTATGATTTTGGGAACTTTGTTCATGGCATCGTAACTTTTATAGGAGTAGAGATTTCGCCAGTTATATTAAGGCGACTAAAGGAGCTAAACGCGAGTTTTATAATGCCTGAAAGTATAATGATTCACTGCAATACACAAAACTCGAAAAATATATAATATTCTTCAGGATATATGCTAGTATGATAGTGTTTTGAAAGCATAATACTCGTACAATTAATTTAACTCGATGAAAAACAAATCACGAACTTATCTCTAAAAATATTATATCGAGTAAAAACCATACAAAAATGCATGAGATCATTCTGATTTTTTGACAGTTTACAAGCAACATATTAACATCATAGTGTTTTATTTTTTTAGTCCAATCGATTTTTTGTAAATCGATCGAAACCACTCATTTCGCACTATTCGGCCTGCAGTGACTGACGTAACAACCACTTTGGAGTGCAACCTGATTAGAACTTTATTCTAACAGTATTTTAGACGAAGTTCGAACCACCACAAATAGAGTTACTAATTTAATTTAAAGTCCCATGTTACGAGCATGAACGAGCCTATTGCCATCAACCGAGCACAGAGACAGACTTCGTGGTTAATACTGAGAAATTCCTAATGGCTTATCCAATAATACTTTGCTTTAGCTGGGGATCTAATCCAGGACGTCTTGCTTAAGACCACTGGGCCAACAAGGCAGTCTAAAATAAAATCTACACAAATAAGAGAACAAAACCAAGCCGTACAACACTAACCAGTCTTTCTAAAGAGTATCGAGTTACCCAGTAACTGAATTTCGAACGTCAGATAGGCAGTCACTTCATGTAAAATCCTGGTATTCAGCTGCATTCACTTAGTCTGAAAGCCTTACCTAATTTCGTTGGAAAAAGGCCAGGTAGATGATGATTAGACGAAAATCTAGTATTATTTTCTAGACTGATTAGGACTTGACACATAGGAATTTTCTTATCGTTTTGTCCGTCCAATTTACTCCAAACATGACGACATTAAATGAATTGAATGAACTCTGGAAATAGTTGACTTTTTTGAAGTGAAAACTTCTTAGGCGCGTTGAGCACTTTTTGGGTGAACAAAAATCATGGAACTCGCGTGACCGTCACCTAACGCTTCGTAGCACTCGTAGCCGATCCGCTACGGCGTAGCACCGCTTAGGCGTGCGTGGGGCACAATCCGTAGCAGATATAGATTACTTAGTTTTCACTTCTATCGCCAGTTCCCAAAGACCCCGTATTTTTTTTCATTACGCCATTTTACGTTCCGATCATGTTCGGCAGAGGTAAAAACACCCGGAAACCGATCACATTTTTTGCGGATGCAATAAAACCATTATTGGGTAATGGATCCACCGAAATTCGGTTTTCCGGAAGTGAACTGTTCCGATATGTACCTTTTATTTTATTAGGTTTCTTTGATACCCATAAATCGTTTGGTTCCTGGTACTGATTGATATTTCTTGACAACCATGGCATTTCTTCAATATCTGTCTCTTCATGGTAACTTCTATGCAAACCAAATATACATTACTTAGTAACTATGTGAAAGATCTCGTGGCTACATAAAAACGTCTACACGGGTCGACCTTCACCTTCAATTTTATAGGAAATATAATGCCAAATAAACACAATTTTCTTTATTTTCTTTCTTTCTTTCTTTCTTTCACGGTTAAGCAGCGTTTGCCAAGGTTGGTCCATGGATGGGTGACCATCATAATATCGAGACTTCATGCTTTGGAAAGCACTTTAAGCCATTGTCACGACTGTCATTTGTAGAATTTTGACAGTCTTTATAGGTACTCAGTGGTCCGAAAGTCTGACAACCAGTCTTACCAAGAGGTATGAATTACTCAGTACTAACTGGGTTGTAGAGGTCAGATGGGCCGTCGGCTTTTCAAGATTGTTTTTGGGTTTGAATTTTCTCATTTCCGGCCACGGAGCCTGGGTTTGTGCCTAGTTGAAAGCAATAGCGAAAAACGGGTGTACTTCAAATTGGACATACGAGTTCCTTTGCCTTATCTCTTCGGGAATAACAGGCATGATGTTATAAACCGTGATATAAAACACCTCTTAACGAAGTCGAAGGGCTCTTATTCTCCCCGTCACTACACCATACCTGTGAACCTTTTAGTTACGGAGATATTGGGGGTGAAAATTCCAAATTTTTGATAAGTTTTTTTTACAACGTTGACTTGAAAAAAATACTTGTCAAAAAGTTGGAACTTTAGTGTAAGATTTTTACTTTAAACACCTCTACGACCCCTGTGCTATTCAATCCATCCATCAGCACAATGTTTTAATGTGCGTAACATTGAGTTCTACCATAAAACATGATTTTTCACCCCAGAAAAAAACGTTACAGAATGCTTGGTTGACGGCTTCGTAATGAGGTTGTTTACACCCTGTATTATGTTCCCACAGAGAGATGACTTCAGACTTACCAGTGGGAACTTTATGAGCCGATTATGTCATGACACAGAATTGTTTGATGAAATCACAGATACCAAGTCAAAATTATATTTAAATTTAAAAACCCCCGACACATAATGTACTCAAAGTTTAATAGAAAATAATTCGTTAATCGTTAGGTCCTAGGTACCAGTCATTACTCCACTTTCTTCATCTCATGTCGTAGTTCGTATTCCTCATTTCTTTTCAATAAAGTACACATTATTGTACCAGTGAAGCCTTAGATACCCATATTGAGGAAGTTGTGAAAAAAAAATGTAATTTTCCATTTTGTGGTGGCAGCCATCTTGGAATTGAAATTTATTATAGCGTACAGTATTTTACTAGTCAAGCGCTTTCATTTGATACCCATCTTAAGGGAGTTGTTAAATAAATACGGAATCCGCCATTTTGTGGCGGCGGCCATCTTGGACTGATTTTCATCAAACATAGCTAAGAACACTCCCGACTAATTCACCCTTCAAATAAAAAAAATCAAATCGTTGGGGAGCTACGATACCACAGACAGACACACGCACACAGACACGTCAAACTTATAACACCCAGTCGTTTTTGCGTCGGGGGTTAAAACAATACAGTTTTGTCTCAAAAGTTACTAATTCAGGTAGTAGGTATACCTTTATGACAGAAATAAATCACAATCCATAAGAACGGGCTTTTACACAAACCGTCCCGAATCAGGACCAACGAGACCCTTTCCTCGGTTACCTTTTGTAAGCCTTAACGCAATATTTGTCACATACATTCATAATAGGAATTATATGGGGAGGGTCACACAACCATTCTTCACTTTAAAAACCTACCCAGGTCATCATCCCTACAAGACAAGACAAAATGCTACTTTATATCGATGACTAAGCTACAAATGACGAGGGTCAACGATATACCGCAATTTGTATTGTTATGTTCGTGTACCCACGGCTTTATCTCTTTAGAAATTCACCTTAGTGACGCGTCATATTTGAGATATGACGTCATTTTGGGTGACGCCTTTGTTGTGTACCCACCTTATATAGATTAGAGGGGATATTGTCTTTGGAAAGTGGAGGCCGTGTTCTGTTTTTAAGAATGTGACTGGCTGAAATTTGTCTTTTTTAGGTCATTCTATTTATTAAATAAAGGATTATGAATGTTCATGTGTTTTTTTTTTAAACTTACATGCACAATTAAGGTCTACGCAGACGGGGACGGCATGGCAAGGTACGGTCGAACAAGCTATATGGTTTACATTTTACAATGGAATTAGTAGGTTAAACTGTAAACCAAATAGCTTGTTCGACCGTACTTAATTTTTTACCAATGGACATTCAAACGTATTGATATCGAAATACATCATAAATTGCTATGCTTTAAAATGATGCCGTGGCATGCCATAGCATCGATAGGGATTTACATTGTCGTATTTCTATAATAACTAGCTTCTGCCCGCGACTTCGTACGCGGATCCTGTTGCTTATGCCAGCGACAACGGGTTCGTCAAAATCGAAGATCTGAAACGTCTGATGTCAAATTCTAAGAGCCCCCGGGAAGGGAAAATAACGGATCTTTCCCATCTGAGCAACACATACCGTTTGTTTCTTTTTGCCATTTAACAGCTTTACAAAAAGTACAATTTTTAACCATACCTCCGATGGCGGAATATATGGCGTATTCAATCATACGAGTATACGCAAATAAACTCCGTTCCTTATCAACCCAAGGAAGGTCGCCATGCCCTACGGCTATATCTTGAAACACATCCGATTCTTCAGATGATATCGACATTCTGTTCAGACAATATCGAAGTCGATCAGAATTCAAACGTTCGTTGCGCTCTTCTTCTGTCTCTTCATGCCGTACTCCAGCAATTCTTTCTCTCTCACTTTCTAACTGATTATGAATATTTTGTTGTTTGCGTGTTCGGGGCAATGTATGATAATCTCGAGCAGCAGTTAGTCGCGCATCACGTTCATCACTCGTTTCAAAAGACCTGTTAGTAGAATATGTGTGAATACGCTGAGAACTCAAGCGTGATTCTGTATCGGTAAACGTTTCCGATTCGCGAGACAATGCATGTCGCACACGATCAGCGGACAGTCGCGCATAACGTTCCGCACTTGTCTCTAGAGACCTAGAAGCAAATGCGTAGATACGCTGAGAACTCAAGCGCAATTCTCTATCCGTGAACGTCTCCGACTCGCGAGACAATGCATGACGTTCACGATCAGCAGTCAGTCGCGCATCTATTCTTCACTGGTCTCTAGAGACCTGGATGTAGATGCGTAAATACGCTGAGAACGCAGGCGTGCTTCGCGATCCGAAGAGGTTTCCACGGAGCAAGTTGCAGCCTGATGTTCTCGAACAGCATCAAGTCTCTCCTGACGCTCTTCGGTAGATTCTTAGGATCTTATGATCCTTAATCTTTTAGCTCCTTTGGAACATTGGGAAAGATTTGACCTCTTTCTAGGCATGGTTATAGTTTTGTTGTGAAGATACCTGATCAATTAAAATCTTAGTGACTGCTCCCCTGCGTTACCGGGTAGGCTACCGAGTCACGAAGATAAATGGAAAAGGAAATTAAACACTCAAATAACATAAGCCCGAAGACATATTTATTCGATAAAATAAAATAATAAATGGGAGTTTTGGCCAGTAGAGTCAAATTTTCAATGATATAGGTACCATCGTCATCGAAAATCAGTCCTAAACTGTTACCGCCTTCACCGCGAGGAGGTACTCCCAGCTTATGTTATTTTATACAGTGAAATTAGTGATAGCTTTGCAATAATTTTCACATCAGATGTTTCTGATCTTCGATTTTTTATAAGTCAACAGGAAATGCCCATCAGACCGAACAACTTTTGCTAAGACGTCATTCCTATATGTGTTATGGTGTAGCTGGGCTCTTGGAGTTCCATAACAGGAGTCCCAGATCTTCGATTTTTATAAGTCAACAGAGAGTGCTCATCAGATTGAACAACTTTTGCTAAGACGTCATTCCTATATGTGTTATGGTGTAGCTGGGCTTTTGGAGTTCCACAACAGGTGTCCCAGATCTTCGATTTTTAAAAGTCAACAGAGAGTGCTCATCAGAATGAACAACTTTTGCTAAGACGTCATTCCTATAATAATATGTGTTATGGTGTAGCTGGGCTCTTGGAGTTCCACATCAGGTGTTCCAGATCTTCAAATTTATTCTCTCAGCAGAAAATGCTCATCACGTGGAACAATTTTTGCTATGGTGTCATATTTGTATCTCTTATAGTTTAGCTGGTCTGTTGCGGTTCTGCATCAGGTGTTCAAGTTTCCAAGATAAATTATAGCCTATAGCTGACCCACGCAACTTTGTCTGCGTCACACAAGAGAGAAAAACGAAAGTAAAAAAACCTCGTTTTTGCAACATTTTTCATTCCTGCTCCGCTCCTTATGGTCGTAGCGTGATGTTATATAGCCCAAAGCCTTCCTCGATAAATGGACTATCCAACACAAAAATAATTTTTCAATTTGAACTAGTAGTTCCTGAGATTAGCGCGTTCAACCAAACAAACAAACAAACAAACTCTTCTGCTTTATAATATTAGTATAGATAGTATAGATACGTTTGAATGTCCATTGGCAAAAAAATGAAATCCCTTGCCATGCCGTCACGATCTGCGTAGGCCATTAGATTTACATTTATGTCCTATATCCCTACAGAGAAGCTCCCATGTAGCAATAACTTCTACAATCAAAGCCACCATACTATACTCAGCTACTCTTGTTAGGCTATCTACGACCCTACAATGAGCGAGATTTTCTACTGTATGGGGTTAACTCCTGGGACATAACAATATATATATATATTACAAGAACGCACGCATTTTTATCTCAGACTTGTCAAAAATAGTTTCAAATGTTGTTTTTTTTTTACATTGACCATTTGCCAAGATGTGACCGCAACTGGCCTTGGAACGTTTTTAATAACGATTTGTGGCCTTCTGATTAATAATATTGGAAAACTTTAAAACAACAAATAAAAAGAACCTTGTTTGACACGTCTTTTCCAATTAATAATGTACTGTGTATTGACGTCAGTACATACTTCTAAATTGCTTCGGAAAGATACCAGCTGTTACATTTCATAGTTATTTTCAAAGAACTTACTTTATTTTTCAGTGTAATCGAGGTTATTTGTAAATAATATAGAAAACATTGTTAAGCCACATTTTTCTATATTTTGGATATCAAAAAGCTTTTTATTTTAATAAGATCCTTGAACTATACAATCTTTTAGGCAGTTATTAGAGTATTAGGATCTTGAACCGAAAGATGTAAGAAAATATTATATTTATCTAAATTGATAATCTCGTTCATGGGCGCCGAGCGAAAATGTGAAACCTTACTTGCCATTCTGAGCCTTATAAAGAAGGTTTTAGAGCCGTAAATCAAATTGTGTTATCCTTCTTTTCTTACTAATTGATAAAAGCCAGAAACAAAAGAAACCGGTATCTACTGTTCCGTTTATAAGCTAAAAATGTCTAGTAGTTTTCTTGTAACGTAATGCGGAGACCGTCACGTGGTAAAAAACTCCCTTTCCATGACGACACGAAGAAGTAGAGATAGACCGTCAACCTCTTGGATGACAAGTGTTCAGAAAGAGATGAAGAAGAGCGTTCTTATTACTGTCTAAAGCCGACTGACGGAAAGTGGCATGGTGAAAGAGGAAGGAGCTTTCTAAAAGCATCGCTTTTAGTCATGGCAGGGCTGGTTTGCCTCCAAAGCTCTCTCTAAGGTGACACTTAAATAATAGCGCGGAGTTGGGTCTTAAAGACTCAGCACAGCGCTCAAAGTTATAATTTGACTGCAAGCTTTTCTGTTTAGGTGTTTGGCAGTTGTAGTATTAGTGAAAAAGGTTATTGACCTCACAACAAGATATTTTTTTTTTCTATAAAATCATATTATTTTAACACACCATCATAATCTGCCTAGCCTTTTCCCAACTTTGTTGGGGTGGGCTTTCAGTCTGACCGAATGCAGCTGAATATCAGTATTTCACATAGTTTGACTGCCTATGAGAAGTCTACAGCCTACACAGTCTACAGTCCACAGTTAGCACTGTGTAATACGACACACTTTGGTAAATTAGTTGTCAAACGATCGGGCCACTGACTACCTGTAACGACTGTCAAATATCTACAATCGACAGCCGAGAGCTTATCGTCTCTTCGGAGCCACGGATGAAATTCAGTATTTAATGGGTCATGGCCATTCATCTACGACCAACTTAGGCAAGCGCAGCTTAACCTAAAGATCGACCCGAGCGGCTGTTATTATTTAGCCACAAGCTCTTAAAAGGGACAATAGGGAAGAGTCCAGACTAAAAAAATATGATTGTGTTTAGTCCGTCAGTTAGATTATATAAAAATATATTCTGGTTTTTTGTTCTAACAAATTAATAAAATTTGACTAAGATAAATGTGTCAAAGATTATGAGTGGGGGCTTGTGACGTCATTCTCCGGTATTAAATACACTCAAATGTGACGTCACACGAGTTTTCGACGCACTGTATCGCATGCATTTTTTGTAAAATGAAAAAAAAAGAGTCCAATATTTTTTGTAAATCTATCAGACGGGATGATTAGATTTTTTGTCATCTTCCCTATTAACCTCCAAAAATAATCCGTAATAATACACCACTCAATAATAAATAACACGCCATCAAACCAAATAAACTCCGAAAATAATGCCTACCTTGATATACCTACTTATCCTTATATCCTCCTAAATCATCTCCAAAATAACATATTATTTATTTAACAGTATTGCGACACAAAATAAAGATTTACAAAGGAATCCTCTTGAGCAAATACGCTGACGAAATCAAAGGTTTCTTCAGGGATGTTTAGGGAAACAAAACGAATAAATAATACATCTTCGGGTCTCCATGTAATATGTATTTATTTTTTGGTTAAGCTTTCTTCAATAATGTGTGTGTGTATCGAATTAGAGATTTTAGGTTTAGGTTTAAAGATATTTTTTTCTCAAAAAGACACAAAGTCACTTACATGAAAACAATGCTTAAAATAAATTATAATTAAAAATCGTCACAGACGTCACAGTAGCAATCATGATATTAGATAAACCCATCCAATGCATTCAGGTGTTAGGAAGGGTGTTATTTGTGATCAAATATTATATTTTGGCGGATAAACTAGATTTCAGAGTTCGATATCATCAAGGTAATTGTTTTCTTTGATTATACGAGTATCTTCTTCTTGATTATCATCTTCTTTGATAATCATGATTATGATTGATTGGATATTGTCAATGCTGATTCATAATTATTATTTGCTTAAACTGCTTCTTATTAATTATTGTTCTTATTGTTATAACGAAAGAATATATTTTTTAACGCACTCGAATTCAGTCCAATTTGCGTTTGGATACACGTAAAGTGACTTGATAATGATATTTGTTAATATGAAAGTAAATACTTTGTGTCAATTATCTTGTCGATGATTGGTCTGTGGATGGGTGACCACCCATTATATACAGAGTTTCCTCCATGCTTCGGAAAACACGTTAAGCTGGTGGTCTCTACTGTCATTTGTAGATCTTTAACAGTCGTTACAGGTAGCCAGTGGCCCAAAAAGTCTGACAACCAGTCTTACCAAGGGGTATCGCATTACTTTTTTTTTGTTTGGGCAGGAGTGGGAAATCCCTGCGGACACCTCGACTATCTCACAGGAATTTCTATTGTGAGACAGTCGAGGTAGTGCCGGACTCGAACCGGCTAAAAAACTCCTTGAGACCTTGTTTACTCTGATAAGCCTTGTTTTGCGAGTTGTTGGTTATAGGCCGAAGAGACCACTCTCTATTTCATTTTATTTATTTTCAGGTGTGTTTAGTTTTAACTTGTTACTAAGAATGTGTATTAACTAGATTACAACTAACTTTGTGATTTACAATTTTTAACTATATTTTTTATCTCTTAATTTTGCAAAAAAAAATTATGAAAACGCTAAAATTTTATGAAAAATCTAATACTACTTGTAATAACTTTACAATTTTTGGTTCTATTCTTCAACAGATTTATCTGAACAAGCATTATTATATTCCATTATCCCTTTCTGCGATTGCATTCTATTGAATTCCATTTCTGTTTTTATTCGTCCTTTTTATTTTGATTTACTGATATGGATTGGTGAGGTTAGGTAGGCAGTCGTTCCAAGTAAAATACTGGTATTCATCTGCATCTGGTTAGACTGGATGGAGCACCCCAACATAGTTGGGAAAAGGCTAGGCAGATGATGATGATGTCAATGATTAATGATCACTTCAAACCCTGCTAGATTTGTATGGAAATTATGCCTCGAATTTCGTATTTCTCTTTCAATTTATAACCAGTTTTATTTTCAGTTTACACCACACATACAAATTATTCAAGCCTTTCTGTAAACCCATTGGCACATCTCTGCCTAACTATTCGGGGATTATGCTACCTTGATTGTCATGCGAGACTTGCAGCTTGATGTAGATCCGTGTAATTCTTACAAATTGATAATAATTATGAGTCTACTGCGCTCAGCTGTTTGCAGCGTATTGAGCGACGAGGTGCCAATATTATGCATACTTGTTGGGAACGTGCGAAACCGGTCTGTTTCTATGCGTTCAATTCATTATTAGTCCCTTTTTTTTTGTATTGTCTTGCATATTTTATTAATATATATTTATTTGGGGTTCCATCTATCTGGCAGAATCTTGTTGCTCCGAAATTCATGTAGCATAACACACTTGGCATAATTTTCTTTATACGAATATACTGAAGGCATATTTTTTTTTAAATATACTTGTTGTTTGGCTGAATGTTTGTATGTCCGAATTTGGAATGGCATACTTTTAGATGGCAGATTTTTTTTTGACATAATTACCTTTGGCAGTGTTCAAATTTCGCATAATTTCGTTTAGAATAACGTTTATTTAGAACAACGATTATTTGATATAATTTCACTTGTCATACTATGAAGATTGCAGAATTCCATTTGGAATAATTTTATTTGGCATTATTGCCATTTTTCAATGCCACAAAATAGCATTTTTAACCTTAATTTAAAATTAAAATATTATCTTAAAAAGTCAATATATTGTGCTAGAAAAGTTAGTGACAGAAACGAATCGCTCCAAAACCGACTCCACGTAGTCTTATCTGCCCTACCCCTAGAGTGTAATTTAAAATCGCGTAGGCGCGGAGGGGCGAGGCGGGCCGCGAGTTGAGGAGCAGGTGGTTGTAACACTCGCCGCCGCCGCGGCTGAGGCTGGCCGGCGAAGCCGGCCAGCATGCCGAAGCTGCGGTGGTGAGCGTTAAACCCATCTGCGACGATAAGCTCGCGTGGGACCGCCGTAGCCCCGCAGCGCCGGAGCCGTGACAGAAACCATGCCTGCTGCATGTTGCATACTGCATGCTTGCTTGCATGCTGCATGTTGCTTACTGCATGCTTGCTTGCATGCTGCATGATTGCCGCATGCTTGTTTGCATGCTTCATGCTTGCTGCATGTATTCTGTATGTTTGTTTGCATGCTGCTGCATGCTTGCTGTATGCATGTTATATGCTTGTTCAGATGTTTGCATGCCTGCTGCTGCATGCTTGCTGTATGCATGGTATATGCTTGTTCAGATGTTTGCATGCCTGCTGCATGCATGGTGCACGCTTGCTTGCATGCTGCGTGCTGCATGCTTGCTTGCATGCTGCATGCTTGCTTTCATGCTTCATCCTTGCTTGCATATTGCATGCTTGCTACATGCACGATATATGCTTGTTTGCATGTTTGCCTGCTTCTTAAAGAGAAATAAAAACCAAGTGTTCACAATCAACTGATTTGATAGATGAATCATTCCATTATTATGCATATGAAATGTATGCCAAAAGATAATTCTGACTGTAAACTTTCTGAGATATGATAGTTCTGCCTTTAAAAACTATCGAAATGAAAATTATGCCAAAAGATGATTCTGACTGTGAACTTTCTGCGATAAGATGGTTCTACTTTTAAATCTTATGCAAATGAAATGTATGCCTAAAGATGATTCTGGCTTACAAAATTATGAGTTTGAACGTATGATAAATGAGTATCTGCCAAACAATTTTCTGCCAAATGAAGTTTATGCTATCAGCTGGTATGCAAAATAATATTATGACAAAAAAAGTTCTGCTTTAAAGGGTGGACCCATTTATTTGTTATTATATTGCACACCAATTTATTGTATTTATGTACGTATCTATATGTTACCGTAAAATTGTCAAACACGTTATATTACAATATAACGTGTTACTCTCTAGCGATATTGTAAACTCTCGAAATTTTGTCAACTGAACGTACCGAAGTATCTCTGCCCCCACAATCGGGACTTGGGGCACCCCCCCTTTAGGTTAGTTAGGTTGCTTTAAACCCTGCACTCGGAAATAGGGGCCTCGCGAAGCGGGGCTCCGTCGACTACGCTTTTTAGGGGAATATAAAGTGTTTTAAGGTTAGGTTATATTAATCGGTATTTCCCAGGAATGGTACATTATCTTTTTATGAGAGTTGTACCACTGGGCAAGGGGGACCCCTCCTTCCCTCCACACCGCGTGAGTTGACTACCATCGCATGCATTTCACGAAAAATAATGCGTTTTATTGTAAGCAGTATGTTCATTTGACAATAATTCGAGACTTTACAATATCGCTAGAGATATTACAATATAACGTTTTTGACAATTTTACGGTGACATATATATTACATGCACAATTACACATACATAGTAACGGTAACACAAAGTAGGTAGGTACAAAACTGTTGTATGTCCGTAACATCACCATCACAGGTCCAGTTGAAAACCAGTGTCGGGCACTAGCTGCTCGGCAGTTTGCTGAACTGGGCCTTTTTGGCGCAGCCGTGAGACACGCAATGTTTTCTTTTTTTTTTCTGTCTAGTTTTTAGTTTTACAGTGTAGATTTAAGTTTTTTTTTTGTTTGTTTTTACTTTATGTTTTTTATTTGCTGTGTGCGCTTATGGCATGTGCCGAATAAATATGTTTTCTTTCTTTCCATTCTTTCTTAGATGAAAGAACTCACAACTTGTCGCACACCAATCCGAAATATTTTACGTGCCCCTAACCCTGTTCAAACCACATTTACATCAACATTTTTTCCTTCACTCAGATGAACCGCATGAGTAGATCAACGTATGCATGAGATTGATAAATGGGGTATGCAGGGCCCGGCTGTACGTCGTCTTATATTTTCTGCTTACCCCAAGATAAAGGATGGAAACGGTCAGGGTAGTACGTGATGTATGGTCAGCAATATTTTTAGTACGCAAGGTGCACCCTGTTGACCGTTGTCATAAACGTATTAGGTAGGTTCAGCGGTAGTTTGAAATGCCGTAAGAGACATTATGCGAGCTTTTAAATTAGCAATGTATGACTCAGAAACGAAAGTTGAAAATCCTAAAACACTCAATGTCCTTTATGTTGATTTATGTTTTCACCATCGGTATGTTGGCCCTTGAGATTGGTTTGCATAGTTCTATTACGACTGACGATCCGAATGGCGTAGCGGTAGTGAGGCTGCCTTACGTTCTTAGGGTCCTGGGTTCGAATCCCGGTAGGAGCTAATGTTTGTGTGATGAGCATGAACATTTGTTTCCGAGTCATGGATGTTCATAATATGTATAATAAGTATGTATTTACAAACAAAAAGTATCTATGTAGTATATCAACTGTCTGGTGACCACGACACAAGCCTTGCTTAGTGTGGCACTAGATGGCGTGGTGTGTAATGTCCAGCGATATTTATTTATTTATTTATTACACGCGGTGTAATTATGCTGTTTTCCAAAAAAGTTTTAAGAAACACAAAATTGAACCAACACTCAACCCGTGTATTTGTTCGGAACATGTAATTTCTTTGCCTTTGAAAAACTATGATATGAGCCATCACAATATAAAATTATTACTATTTACAAGCAGAAGTATAATCAGCCTATATCTTTCTCACTACTGGGACACACGGCCTCTTCTCTATGAGAGTGAATGGACTATAAACTACCACGCGGGCTCAGTGCGGGTTGATAGTTGTCACATGTCTTCAAATGTTTGATTTTAGGACATGCATTAGGTTGATGCACAAAATATAAAAAAGTATTTAGACTTTGTAAGTGCCTTTGGAATAAGATTACTCAAGAGAATATAGATGCTATACAAGCTAACAACGCAAGTATTTACGTCGACTAGAATAACATTTTATGATTGTTTTAGACCTTAAACTAAATAAACAAAATATACAAATTCGAAGAAAGTAAGTATCTATTAGTTATTCATAGCTCGGTTGAAATAATATTCTCAATTTTCCGGCCTTATTTACTACAATATTTCGATAGCCTCAATATTACTCCGAGGATTACGATTTTTTCCTCCTCAAGGGAGATAATTATTTACGAACCAATTTCTTAAATTAATTCAATATTACAGACAAGCCTTAAATAATATTGTTGGCTGGAATGTTGTGGATTTTTATTGTTTACATCCTTCATGGTTATAAAACTGCTTTCTATAAGCATGAAAACTTATGATGTTTAGCACTTATTGAATGAACAAAAATCATGACCGTCATGTACGCTTTTCGTAGCACTCCGCTACAGCCGATCCGCTACGGGCCGTAGCGGATCGGCTACGAGGTTTTACTTCAATTGACAGTCCTCAAAGACTGCCCTGCATGATTTTTATTGGCCTGTACCTTTCCACTGTTGGGCAAAGGCCTCCCCCATCTATACTATATACTATAATAATATCATAAAGCAGAAGAGTTTGTTTGTTTGTTTGGTTGAACGCACTAATCTCAAGAACTACTAGCTCGAATTGAAAAAATCTTTTTGGGTTGGATAGTCCATTTATCGAGGAAGGCTATAGGCTATATACCATCACGATATGGCCAATAGGAGCGTAGCAGCAATAAGAAATGTTGCAAGCGGGAGAAAAGTTTCCGTTGAGCAGGCGATGCGTTGCGATATCAAAACTTCACACGAGCGAAGTCGCGGGCAGAAGCTAGTAACCCGTAAACTGTTAAATTAAATTAAAATATAAGTCAAAATCCTATTAGAAAAGCTATGAAGCTTTTCTAATAGGATTTTGACTTATATATATAGTAACTGTTATCACATAATTTTCCGACATTTCCCAATAAACGTGGAAATGATATCCAGAAGTTATGACATCTTATTACTGCTCTAACTCAAGCAGTCTCTAACTTAGGAATAATATGGATATAATTATATCTAGATAGGCACTAATATTCTAGTTCAGATATAGAGGTAGGGAAAGTTCGATCGTCTGTCTGTCACGTGTTGATTATCTTGGTTAGTTTCTTAGGGCTTTTTCTTTCAGTGATGTGCGATTTTTTCAATGGTTTTTCGAACAAACGCCCAATTCCAGTCTTTAAAACTGCTTGGCTCCCTTATCAGTGTCACTATATAGTCAAGGCTCATAACTCTCGACATAAATAGATTAAAATAATCTGATAAATTAAGGCAATTAGCTTTAATTCATTAAATTATCTTCACATTAAATATATTGCAAACGGACGTTGTAAATTACATTGCTCTGAATACCCAGCAGGCGCTGACGGACGCTTACTAGAATAGTCAACTGTTAAAGTTCTGAAGTTTTTTTTTTACAGAAAAAACTTTCTGATTTACAACACACATACATATTCTATATATGTATATATAATTATTAAATCACGGAAAAACATCAAAATTTCATGATAAAGAATCGGTCGTAAGGATAATTTTTTGTGATGTTTTCGAAAACAAATGTTTTCTCATAAAAACTTTCCCAATGTAAAGGGGGGGTAGGAGGATTTTTGTACTTTTGCGGAAAATCATAAAATGTATTGTAATGACGCCCGTAATGCATTAGAGTTACGAAAGATGGCCGCAAACGAAGTCCGTTTCTGCAGTTACCAATTTTTTCTCTATGTGATAAAACTTACCCAGCAAATAGCGACTGAAATAACTCCATCAGTATTCAAAACACGAAGAAATGCAACTGCCAATATCCCAAGAAATATTTTCTTTATCCTAACAGCACTCAATAACATACGCCTAACACAACATATTTCAATAATATAACCATATTTCAGCAGATCAGTCAGTCGTGGTCAGACTCCCGAGTGAAGCCACGGGTCAAACTAATCTATCTATATATTCATATAATAAAAGAGTAAAAAAACTGTGTCTGTACATTGAATATATTAAAAAAATAATAATTGAGGGGGGTTTAGAAACAGTAATAGAGCCCGAATCCAAAAAAAAAAGTCTGTCTGTTTGTCTGTTTATCTGTTTGTCTGTTTGTCTGTTTGTTTGTACACGCTAATCTTCGGAACTACTGGACGGATTTGAATGATTATTTTTTTGTTGTATAGATATTAAGTCTGTGCAACATATAGGCTATAATTTATCTTGGAAACTGGAACACCTGATGCAGAACCGCAACAGACCAGCTAAACTATAAGAGATACAAAAAGGACACCATAGCAAAAATTGTTCCGCGTGATGAGCATTTTCGGCTGAGAGAATAAATTTGAAGATCTGGAACACCTGATGTGGAACTCCAAGAGCCCAGCTACACTGTAACACATATAGGAATGACGTCTTAGCAAAAATAGTTCAATCTGATGAGCACTCTCTGTTGACTTATAAAAATCGAAGATCTGGGATACCTGTTGTGGAACTCCAGTAGCCCAGCTACACCATAACACATATAGGAATAATGTCTTCTGCTGACTTATAAAAATCGAAGATTTGGAACACCTGTTCTGGAACTATAAGAGCCCAGCTACACCATCACACATATAGGAATAACGTCTTAGCAAAACATATAATAAAAGAGTAAAAAAACTGTGTCTGTACATTGAATATATTAAAAAAATAATAATTGAGGGGGGTTTAGAAACAGTAATAGAGCCCGAATCCAAAAAAAAAAGTCTGTCTGTTTGTCTGTTTATCTGTTTGTCTGTTTGTCTGTTTGTTTGTACACGCTAATCTTCGGAACTACTAGACGGATTTGAATGATTATTTTTTTGTTGTATAGATATTAAGTCTGTGCAACATATAGGCTATAATTTATCTTGGAAACTGGAACACCTGATGCAGAACCGCAACAGACCAGCTAAACTATAAGAGATACAAAAAGGACACCATAGCAAAAATTGTTCCGCGTGATGAGCATTTTCGGCTGAGAGAATAAATTTGAAGATCTGGAACACCTGATGTGGAACTCCAAGAGCCCAGCTACACTGTAACACATATAGGAATGACGTCTTAGCAAAAATAGTTCAATCTGATGAGCACTCTCTGTTGACTTATAAAAATCGAAGATCTGGGATACCTGTTGTGGAACTCCAGTAGCCCAGCTACACCATAACACATATAGGAATAATGTCTTAGCAGAAGTTGTTCAATTTGATGAGCACTCTCTGCTGACTTATAAAAATCGAAGATTTGGAACACCTGTTCTGGAACTATAAGAGCCCAGCTACACCATCACACATATAGGAATAACGTCTTAGCAAAAATTGTTCAATCTGATGAGCAATCTCTGTTGACTTATAAAAATCGAAGATCAGAGACACCCGTTGTGGAACTCCAATAGCCCAGCTACACCATAACACATAAGTATAGGAATGACGTCTTAGCAAAAGTTGTTCGGTCTGATGGGCACTTCCTGTTGACTTATAAAAAATCGAAGATCAGTAACATCTGATGTGAAAATTATTGCAAAGCAATCACTAATTTCACTGTAAGCTGGGAGTACATCCACGCAGTGAAGGCGGTTACAGCTTAGGAATGATTTTCGATGACGATGGTATATCATTGAAAATTTGACTCTACTGGCCAAAACCCCCATTTATTATTTTGTTTTATCGAATTAATATGTCTTCGGGCTTATGTTATTCCAGCGTTTAATTTCCTTTTCCATTTATCTTCGTGACTCGGGAGCCTACCCGGTAACGCAGGGTAGCAGTCACTTAGATTTTAATTGATCAGGTATCTTCACAACAAAACTATAACCATGTCTAGAAAGAGGTCAAATGTTTCAGATATCATCTGAAGAATCGGATGTGTCTCAAGATATAGCCTTAGGTCATGGCGACCTTCCTTGGATTGATAAGGAACGAAGTGCATTTACGAATACTCCTATGATTGAATACGCCACATATTCCGCCATCGGAGGTATGGTTCGAAATTGTACTTTTTGTGAAGCTGTTAAATGGCAAAAAGAAACAAACGGTATGTGTTGCCCAGGTGGGAAAGATCCGTTATTTTCCCATCCCCGGGCTCTTAGAATTCCACATCAGACGTTTCAGATCTTCGATTTTGACGACCCCGTTGTCGCTGGCATAAGCAACAGGATCCGCGTACGAAGTCGCGGGCAGAAGCTAGTAGAGAATAAATCTTAGTATTGTATTATACCGATGAGATTGCATACGCTGATACGTTGGGTAAGTTCGGAAACATACAGATTTGGATTTTGGTCAAAGAGTCCACATTTGCAATGTTACATTTAAGTGGGTAGATAACAAATTATTTTTTGCAAAAAAGTTTTTATTTTTCACTTTTTAGTAGTTCACATGTGCTTGGTACACATGGAAAGTGCATACAATTACAAGAATCCCAAACACGTTATACGACGGATACATTGTCTCATTATGGAGTTCCGTGACTCTTGACTTCATCATCAGATCTGATGGTAGAATGGTTCTTATCAAACGCAAATGCTTCACTTGTTGTAGAAAATACCAAAATTGCTGTACGTTATCCTATAAAAATTTGAAGAGTTCCTTCGATTTCGCCAAGATTCCATCATCAGATCCCGACTTGGTGACTATGGGACCATTTGGAAAGTATACCCTTACCAACAAAAAAAAATAATTTTTCAAATCGGTTGGCAAGCGACGAAGTTATGCGCGAACAAACATAAAAAAAAAATATAGATACATCCGAATTGAGAACCTCCTCCTTTTTTAGGAGTCGGTTAAAAATCAACTCAAAATCTATGTAGGTATTGTAGCTCTAACTAAATGTTTTATTTCAACGCAAAGTGAATCTGTTTGATAGGCTCTATCATTCAATTCGATAGTTAAGGTATAGAAGAACTTTTCGCTAAATGTTGTACGTCTATGCGTAAAAAAGAAAGGACTTTTTAATTATATTTTTAATACTTTTTATAGATCTTGTGTCTTAATCCTCGTATTCATGGTAATCATTAAAATTTGTTTAGCAACATGGATGCATAAACAATGTTGACGAGTTGCTGTCAACATATTGCGGTCAACACTTGTGTTGCGGAGTTGACCACGCCTTGTTGCAGAGTTGACGCCAGTGTATTATCTATGGTTGACGCCCGACAAGCGAAAACATCAGTTTATCAACAAATGTTGACGCGTGTGGATGTCTTTAAACAGTTGCAAAACAGTTGTAGTAATGTGGATCAACGATAAAATTATGCAATTATTTGAATTATTTCAATCAAAAGCGTTATTAGGGGATTCTTCTATCAAAGAATAAAAGGATAGAAATAAAAAAGAAGACAAGAAATTTCAGATACAGAGAACACAACCTTCTAGAACACTACTTCCTCGAGAAACATTTTAACGCAGACTGGCGTGTGTGGACAAACCCATATTGATTTAAACAATGTTTCCAGCAGCATTCTCGCCATTCATCAACAACGTTGATCAACTGTTGCTAAACAAATGTTTACCAGTTTACCATGAATACGAGGCTTTATGTATCAAAAGTTACTAAAACGATTCCTGTTCACTGTAACATAATTTGTGATGAAAAATAAACATTTATCAAAAGTCGCTCATCAACATAAAACAAATGGACTCAAAACAAAACACTCGCGTCCCCGCCCCCTTTTACCAGCCCGTACATTTCCTTCAGTCACCACTTCACAGAGACAAACATTGGCATACGTACAAATTATAATTGTCTTGAAGCCATGCCAATGTTTGTCAGCGAGCTTGTATTGTCGTACTGATGAGTATTTATGTTCAAACAGGATTGTGCTAAAACTGTGATGTTTACGGTGCAATGTTTGGTGAAGTGGGTGCAAATATTGGTGGAAATAGAATGTCTTCTTCCTTGGGTGGGATCTACACTTCCGTTTCTTAATTTGTAACTACGTGCTCATCCGTGGGCCTATTGGATATATATGTATGAGGAATGGAGCGTAAGGTTCCCCATCTCCTGTCCTTCCTGTTCTTCGGGTACCCTTCTTAGAAAAAATCAGAAGCTTGTCACAAAAGACATAAATAATCAACTTAAATTACGATACATTCGGTCAAATAAAGCTAATATCTATACATATAATAAAATCGTTGAGACCAAAAAAACTGTACATTGAAGAAGAAAAAAAACGACCAGGGTGACATAACATAAGTATCTGAACATATTAAAACCATTTTTTTTAATTTTTGTTTGTTTGTTTGTTTGACCACGCATCACGTAAAAACTGCTTGACGGATTTTGATGAAAACTTCACTAATCTATTTAAATAAACTCAGAATAACATTTAGGCTATAGAAATTATGGAACATTTTGGAAAAAGGGGGTGAAAAGGGGGGGGGGTAAAGTTTGTATGAAAAAAAAGTTTAGATTGTTCTAGAATCATGAAACTCAGAGTATTATTAAAAACTAGCTTCTGCCAGCGGCTTCGCCCGCGTGAAGTTTGATTATTGTCCCATGGAATCTTACTGCCGGGATAAAAAGTATCCTATGTTTTAATCCAGGTTATAAACTATCTGTGTGCAAAATTTCATCCAAATCCGTTCAGTAGTTGTCGCGTGAAAGCGCAACAAACAAACTTACATTCACATTTATTCTCCGAACTGCTAAGCTATCGGGAGTTACACGTGTTATTGTGAGTCAACTATAAAATATAGACATATGCTGTCGTGGGATATTTTTTATATAATTTTATGTGAAATATTTCCGTTATACATGATTTCTATGTAGCTTTAACCATTAAGGCTGCACACGCGACGGAAGCTAAAAAAACCAAGTAACTTCTCCCGTTTTCCCAACATTTCCTTTCACTGCTCTGCTCCTATTAATGGTAGCGTGATGAAAAGTATACTATTACCTGCTCAGGAGTATGTAGAATAATTGTACCAAGTTTCGTTAAAATCCGTCGAGTAGTTTTTTTTTCTATAAATAACATACAGACAGACAGACAGACAGACAGAAAGACAGACAGACAGACAAAAATTTTACTGATTGCATTTTTGGCATCAGTATCGATCACTAATCACCCCCCGATAGTTATTTTGTAAATATATTTCATGTACAGAATTGACCTCTCTACAGATTTATTATAAGTATAGATAAAGAAATATTATTATTAAAAATAAAGAAATATCTCTAACAGCATTTAAAAAAGAAATCATCCAGAGACGTAAAAAGAGGGTTTTGTGTTTAAAATTAATTAACTTCATACACCTATACAATAAAATCCAATGAAGTGTAAACCTTTAAAAGTTGCTACATATACTTCAAATCTAATACAAATAAATATCATTTCTCAGTTTTCTTGAAATTGGATTTTTGATGTGCATATTGAATACGCACAAAATAGCGATTTAATGACTGACGATTTAGCTTTAGTGCCTCATGGATCAACGCATAGCCTAAACCGCTGATCGTAGAGACCTGAAACTAGCAGGGTGTGTTCTTTATATGATATAGGCATCCGGTATAGAAGAATTTTCCAAGATTGAACCCCTAAGGGGTAAAAAAGGGGGGCAAAGTTTGTAAGAGACAACGTGATTCCTTGGTCCGTGTTCACGCATCAAACGCGTGAACGAGCAGCGGTGGGGGCGCGGGAGGAGAGGTAACAGCTGATCGAGTCGGCGGCCGCGCCGCGCACTCTCGCCTACAGATTCGGACAGCATCGCACGTACTGTGCAATCAATTTAAATTAATATTGTAACCGATTTCTGTACCAATTATACAACTATATTCAAGCGGAGTCATATTTTATTCAAATATCCAACAGTCCGATCTACTTGAAATTTTCCATAAACCTTTTTAACAGAATTGATGGAAGACGTGTTTCGTATTTTATTGAAATGAACCCCTAACGGGGTTAAAAAAGGGTAAACAATTATTTTGGCCATGGCGCTGATTTGCTTCAAAGTTGATATCAAGCTTTTGATTTAAACTACATTTTATTTTGACACATGTTTGAAAACTCAATCCGATTTTATTCAAAAAGGTTGAACTCACATAAAACCTTGGTGCTAATACTCTAAAGTTGGAATGTCTCGAAAGTCACCGTATTATATTTGAAGGTTTCAAAGCTTTAGAGGTTATGCACTTTTAAGACACGGCCTCATGGGACGTAGAGTTAGAAATTTAAATTGGAAAATTAAAACATTTTGGTTTCAAAATTGTCACCAAAGGTATGTCAATAAAGATGGAAGGCAGTTGGCCTTGCAACAGATCCGCAAGGGTTTACAACAGCTTTATCGTGTTTAGGGCGCTTTCAATTTAGACGTATCGTATCGGCGCCAAAGCAGTGCGTTCGTTGTACGACTCGAAACGTGTAAATTGAAAGCGCCCCTTAAACATTTCATGCAACTTGATGAGAACCTTTAACCTAACTAGAGTACGACGTTCATCGATGATCTGACGATGGAGATGAAAGACAGTAGCGAGAAGTCCCTAAAAGTTTACAGTAGCTAAGCTTATCGTGTTTCGGCTCATTTAATGCACTCCGATGAGAACTTTACACCTGGCAGGAGTATGACTGTCATTGACGGTCCAACGATGGGGACAAAAGGCAGTTGCAAGAAGTCTTCAACGGTTTACGGCAGCTATATCGTGTCATTGCATGCAGCTTGATGGAACTTTTGACCTAGCTGGAGTATGACTGTCATCAAATATCTAAGGAAGCAAACGTAAATCATAATAATATGAATTTTATTTCAGATCAAATACAATTTTTTATGTATTAACCTAATGTTAGTAAAAAAAAGTAAAAATAAGAAACACACTATATACAAAATAGATACGACTTACACCTATGTGTGCAGCCGTCTCCAGTGAGCCAGCATGGGCAAGCTTTCGAGGGAAGCCCTTATTTGGAAAACCATAAGTAGAATATATGAGCAACTAATGCAAAGATTTCCGAGAAATTAAATTGTAACCTACTTGAATCTACACTAATATTATAAAGCTGAAAGCAGTCGGTTCGATTCTCGAATGTGGCAAGCGAATTTTTGAAAACCTGTAAATGCAGATCTGTTGCTTTTTAAAAGTAACGGAATGTTTCCTTTGAGGAAAATTTGCTATCTCCAGTATTTCGAGTACTTGTCCTCCAGGTGGCATTGAAAAATTCCACCCTGTATATCGCGCACGCATGAGGTTGCTACAAATCCACGTGCTGTGTTTGGTTCCACTCTTTTTATGATATAACGTTTGATACTTTATAAAAATGGTAATAAAAATCACTTGCGGGCAAATTTAAAGTTTCCAAGAAGTTTATTTTATGTAATAGCACGCTGTAGATTATTATAGAATAGATAAAATGGTTGTGGATTATGAAAACCTACTTCGGCGAAAATCATAATGAAGTCTCATCTCATTATGTTTGTTACTCAATTTCCGTAACTGCAAATTCTGTCTGTTTATGCAATAGTTACACAATGATGTAGATTGTAGGTATTTGAAATACTGTTTGTAACATGGATATCATGGTGTTAAGGGCATCATCATTACGTGTAAATATAATTATTATGCCCTTCTGTTTCATTTCCCCTTTCAACGTTCCTTTTTTTTTAATCCAGGGGCCCGAGTCTGCCGGGGTTGCGGGACTGTTCGAAAGAGATACCGCGGCCCCGGAACGTAAAGGGCGAGGAAGGAACATGGATGGGTTTTAGTCAGTAAAAGTCTGACACTCCGTCCCGCTCCGCCCAGAGTGGGAGAAGTCATTAAACTCGTCATTCCAATACGATTCCATTCCCATCCCATTGTCATTTTACTTAAAATTCGTAACCTACTAAATTCACAATGGTCGATCATTGGTCGGTCAATGGTCTCGTAATTAAATTGTGTTTTAATCCATTCATTGTCGTATTGCCATTATTATAAAACCCTTAGTACAAACGATTTTCGAAATTTACTACTAAATGCAAACATTTATTCATGCCAGGTTTCATTTATAATATATTTTTACACATTGGTCAATATGTACGAGATTACCATTCTATGACATTTCTTTCAACGGCGTGTCAGTGGTTGACAAACATCATAAAGTCATAATGACGCTATTATATTAGTAGATCACCAAACTTGTCAGAACTTGGCCATTATGAAATCAATGATCGATTATTCTGACACTATTGTAATAAGCAGACTTGAGGCCCTGGTAAATCCACCACATCACCACACCTTTCTGGAGCCAGTGTGATGCCATTTCGGATTTACTAACAGCCATTTTCAATAACTTATTGTTCGGTTGCTATCCATGTCTGTATGACATTCTGCTAACAGACGGATAGAAACAAAACCTCACAGAAAGTCTTTCATTTTCATTTTTCTATGAATCAAGTGATAGGTAGGTGACACGGATAGGATTTTTCAAGCTAACTTGGTTTATAGAAACATCGATAGCTGTGAGACGTGGCATATTAACTGACAGTTATACGTTAGTAAGTTAAAGAAAAGTAACACCATTATTGTAACATCTACATTCTATACAAATAAAGATATTATTATATTATAATTGAGCCTAAGTCGTTGTTGTACTTACAATATTTTTTCCAAAAATCACACAACATTGTTACTGTATGATTCAACATGTATTTCTAAAACATATAGGTACAACTGCCAAACTTGTTTATCTTACAATAAAGATTCGGTTTTAAATATAATATTACCACAAGTATACGCCTCTTACTTATCCCATTATCATGCATACACTCGTTCTTCAATATATAAACCATATAAATCAATTGATCTTGATAAATTACACATCTACTTGAATCAGACTAGACCGTAAGTCATCTGAACCCCACGAAGGTTAGGGATCTTTTATTAGGCTATCGAATGGAGAGGCTTATTTTATTGATTTTCGTTTTATAGGGGTCTTCTCTAGACTGTTTTTGAGGTTGTTTTACTACCTACTGTAGGATTGGAGATGATGGATGGATAAAATTATCATTGTTAATATATTATTCTTATAGCTCGATCTCATGAACGAGGCCGGAAGAAACTGGATAGCCTTGATATAAAACCGCCAAAAATGGAGAGATTTGAAAGAGCCCAAGATAAAGAGAAGAGATAGTTACATAAAAACTTTTTGCAAACAAGTATTTGTTTTCACTTTTTAGTTTTTTTACCGGCGTGGTGTTATGATATGAAATGATGTAAATAATTGACAGACATTAGATTTCAGCAATCCCAGTCCATTTGCTATCAATTATTGAGGAGTTCCGTTGCCTATCTCCGAAGTTCTTCATCAGATCTTCACCAAATTTAAATGGGACTACTCCGAGAAAGTACTCTTCCAAAAACTACAAAAATCGCTTCAAGTGTTCCTATAAAATTTAAAGAGTTTTTTTCTCTATTTCTCCAGGATCCCATTATCAAATTCTGACTTGATGAACTTGGGACCACCTGTGAATTATATGTACCCTTATAAAACAAAAAAAAATCCGATTTACATACATAAAAAAATGGTTACAACGAATTGAGAACCTCCTCCTTTTTGAAGACGATTAAAACATTAACATAATTCATACAAATATATTAAGTTTCTGCGAGTAGTCAATAGCTTGTATTTTCTGCCAATCCGCTTGGGAAAAGGCGTTAATTTTAACGAGTAAATTAAAAGTATGAGTATGTGTACAAGGTGTAAACCACCTCATCACAAAACCGTCAACCAAGCATTCTGTACATCAAACTCAGTAACTTTACGCAAAAAATATTGCTGAGAGTAACATTTTTGAACTGTAGGAATCAATGTGAAGTGCTTAAAACGTAGCGCTGATTGATGCATGGAATAGTAGAGGAACCATGGTGGTTTTCAAGTAAAGTTATTTTAACATTAAAAACTTGAGTTTAAAAAAAATAAAAAGTTAAAACTTTGCCCTCCAATATCTCCGTATCTGGAAGGTTCCCAGGTATGGTCCAGAACAAAAACATTATGACAATGACAGGGAGAACAAGTGCCTTCCGGCTTCTTGAAAGGTCTTTTTACACCCAAGGGTAGACGACAAACTAATTAGTCCGTCAGGTAGATTATTAAAAAATATTTGAATGTATTTTTTTCTTTTGTTACGTAAATCAAAATTGACGAAGATACGACGATTTTAAAATTCTCAATACGTCACGCCTAGGTATAATTTTTAGCTAGGTCTGGCGCCACGAGACCCCATTTCCGAGTTTTGATGCGTTTTATATTTGTAATATTTTATTTAATTTTTATTTTAATATTCATTGAATTATAAAAACAAAAAATACGTGTCTATTATTTTTCAATACTCTAACTGATGGACTAAATAGATTTGTGATACTGTTGTGATGCCTATTAAATCAACACACATTCGAAAAAAAACCTAATCTTCTCCCTAAAAAATAAAACCGACTTCAAAAAAAAAAAAACAAAAAAATGAAAAATAACTTTAGCTTCTGAAGTCGGTGACCTTTGTTTGATTGATTTAGTTTTTTTGTCACCGACTTCAGAAGCTAAAGTTATTTTTCATTTTTTTGTTTTTTTTTTTGAAGTCGGTTTTATTTTTTGCAAAAAAGTTTTTATTTTTCACTTTTTAGTGTTTCTCATGTGCTTGATATACATGGAAAGTGCATACCGTTACAATTACATCAAGCCCAAACACGACTAGGGTACATTGTCTCATTATGGAGTTCCGTGACTCTTGGCGTCATCATCAGATCTGATGGTAGTTTGTAGGCATTCTTATCAAACGCAAATGCTTCACTTGTTGTAGAAAATACCAAAATCGCAACATGTTTTCATATAAAATTTGAAGAGTTCATGCCAAGATTCCATCATCAGATCCCGACTTGGTGGCTATGGGACCATTTGGAAAGAATACCCTTTCCAACAAAAAAAGAATTTTCCAAATCGGTTGGCAAGCGACGGAGTTATGCCCGAACAAACATAAAAAAAAAAAAAAAAAAAAATATATAGAAACATCCGAATTGAGAACCTCCTCCTTTTTTAGAAGTCGGTTAAAAAGTAAGGCTAGAAATAAATAAATAAAAGATATCTAAGAAAACGGACATAGGTTTAGTATCGGTACGTTAGTGACATTTGTTCCGAGTTATCTAAGGGTGGGAAAAATGTTCCTGTCTAGGACCCAGCGCCTGATATATTGCTGCGTAATAATGAACATGAGACCTATACGTATATTCACTGGGTAAAGAGATAACAAAGTTGATTTACCTTTTGTCTAGTGAACTCCGAAATTTCTGAAAAGGGCAGAGAACTGACTCATACAGATATACATTAAAGTTTTGCACGTGATATGTAACATCACGGATGTAAACTTAAAATCTCACGGATTTTTTCCGTGATTGTTATTACTTTTGAGCTCCCGATTGTTTTTTTTTCGGTTGGTAAATCATCAAATGACTTCTCCCTCTAGGCGGAGCGGGGGAAGTGTCAGACTTTTACTGACTAAAACCCATCCATGTTCCTTCCTCGCTCTTTATGTTCCGGGGCCACGTTATCTCTTTCGAACAGTACTGAAGCCACGGCAAAAAAAAAATAAAAAAAAGGATATATCAACGCTGCCGCGCTGTTGCAAGCGCCGTGATTGCGGGATAACTGAAGAATGCGTGTAGATGGAAAAAAAAACATAAGTAAGTGACATTATAAGTTTAGTTGTGAACTGTGATAGCTAATGAAATCATCAATACAACCCTCCAAGTTCGTAAGAGTCGATGAACGAATTTTCTCTTATGAATTTGGAGGGTTGTATTGATGATTTTGATGACTACAATTCTGTAACTTAATACGTCTTACAGTCGCGACTGACATGTTTATCAACATAAAACTTAGCACTGCCCTGCAAATTTGTAAAAAACGTAAGAAAATTTGAATTTCGCGGGCCGTCTTGAACCTTACCTTAACGTGTCTTCTTCGCTATCAGATGAAGGTTTTCTAAGTTCCTAAATGAAAGTTCCAACCAACCAAACTATGCGACTGCATCTGGCATAATAGCCCGTAATCACCGCCTCTAACAGAAACACAATTAAAACAGTCATACACGGCTCAATAAAACACGAAATAGCCGTACTACCTCCGGAAACCAAAAAGCAGTACCTCAAAATAAATTAAAATTCGTTTCTGGTTGCATTTTCACATCTTGCATCAGATGGACTTATGAAAATAACTTCGATATTTAAAACACTAGCTTTTAAACATATGTTTATAGATTGACAATGAGATTTAGATATTAGTCTCGCTCACTAATACTGCATATCGTATTATGTATTTTCATACGTGATGTGGAACCTCTCTCATCTAAGTGTCAACACTTTTTTGCACGATATAAGCTCGGTAAGTGCACACTTATGATTTAAATGACGATGATGATGCAGATAATGACGAGTAAGAATAAGCACGATGTTTAATTATGTTTCCGAGCGTTGTTTCCGAGACACTTTTCAAAATGAACATTCATTCAGCCTTATTCGTTACTGTTGTTTTGGACCGAAATTCACGTATAGCCTTCGCTCTTCTCATCTTTGGAAGCATCCACAGCTTTTAGAAAAAGTCGACCAAATAAGTAGGAACACACTTACTTTAGTACTTAATGTGGCCCTGGACGACCGAGCTTGGCAGTAAGCCACACTTCCCTTTCGCTTGGGTGGTCTTGGCGTCTGCAAAATTTCTAGTATAAGTTTACCAGCCTTCCTCTCCTCGGTCTACGGTACCGAGAAATTAACCAGGGATATTTTACCTTTCTCACTGGTTGATGTTCAGTTGCCATATCTGACCGTCTGCTGGCCGTGGGGGAATGGGAGTCGGGCTTGTGGCTTCAGGCACTTCTGTCATTCACCATTGACACTATGATGAATGACGCATCGTTCCGGGACTCTACTAGTCTACGCTTAGGCGCACCTTGTGTTGCTCCGCATCGTTGCCACTGCGTTGTGGCTGTCGACAGCCTCGGACACCATGGCCTGTCCTGCTACAGGAGCACAGGTCGCATTGCACGGCACGACATTATTCGTCGGGCTCTTGCCAGCGCCGGCGTACCAGCGGTTTTAGAACCAAACGGCTTGGTGCGTTACGATGGCAAGAGACCGGACGGCATGACGTTGGTGCCTAGGAGCGTTGGCAGGCCTTTGGTGTGGGACGCAACTTGTGTCGGCACCCTTGCACCTTGTCACGTTGCAAGCACGGCGGGCTGTGCAGGCTCTGCTGCTGCTGCTGCTGAGATCCTCAAACGGCGCAAATACTGTAATCTTATTGGTAACTACAGCTTTGAGCCGTTTGGGGTCGAAACGCTCCGGTCATGGGGTCCGAGTGCGCGTCTCCTTTTTAAGGAAATCTCCCACCGACTGATCGACACTTCGCGTGACCACAGAGGGCTGGCTCTTTCTTTGGCCAAAGAATTAGCATTGCCATTCAACGTGGCAATTCTGCCAGTCTTCTGGGCACGTTTCCCGATGACAGCGATGCGGAGGAGTTGTCCTATTGACATTGTTATATATATGTAGGTACTAGTTTCCGTTTAGTTTTATGTTTGTAATTATATATAACATCTTATATTTTTATTTACCAATAAGAATCTATTTTCACACATTCTCAGTTTTCTCAAAACAATGAATTATTTAGTTACCGCGTTTTGACTAGCGGAGGAACATCCGTACCACTAGAAGATATAATCTCTATATATAAAAATGAATCCCTATTTCCCTTGGTCACGGCATCACGCGTGAACGGCTGGACCGATTTCGCTAATTCTTTTTTTGTTGTGTTTGTTATTGTCAGGAGAAGGTTCTTATGAAAAAAAAAATATGATATTTAAAAAAAAACTCGAAATTAACCCAGCATGTCCAAAGTCTTCAATTGTTTCACCGCATGCATGTCAATAGCTATTTTAGTCAAACTGTCAGTGGAACAGATAGCCTAATAGATTCAAGGCCGCCTATGACCCAGTGGGTCATCGAAGGCTCAAACCCCGACCCTTTAGATTACTTTTTGTGATTTATTTCGATTTTTTATTCGATCCCCATCCGCTTTTTACTTTTTGTGTTTGTAACCATATATTTT
Source organism: Xestia ashworthii (assembly GCA_950022955.1). Lineage (NCBI taxonomy): Eukaryota > Metazoa > Arthropoda > Insecta > Lepidoptera > Noctuidae > Xestia > Xestia ashworthii. The sequence continues at coordinate 18,669,535 of OX465565.1, read as the reverse complement.
ATTGATAACTGTAAGATTTTAAACATTGTTAAATACATACTTTTCATTTATATAGTTTGCTTATCTTCACATTTTGTTGACGTTGAACGAAGTTGCCATTATTTATGGACGCTGGCGAGAATTTAGAGTCTTGCGATAATTTGATTCTGCGTGTCAGGGAAACTCATCGTGCGTATGATGCATACAACTACCTGCTGATATTTTGAAAAACGAAATAGTCTAAATTATAATAGCTTTCGTCACGACATTACAGCACGAGTATTCAAGCAGAAACTCAATGCACTCAAGAACTTCTTTGTAATGTATGTTTTCGGAGACGTGTGATGTACTCTGTGATTATCAGCAGAACGATAACGTTGACAGTCAAGAATCAGGTGGTTGTCGTCGACAACGGCTGGATTGTTGATGGTATCGTTATCGTTAACAAACACACATAGCAAAAACACAAAGCAACACACAAACACACAAAACACACACAAAACGCACACGCACACATGAAAAACAAACGCACACAAACTCACGAACGTTCAAAGCGCATTACAATGATAAGTAGGTAGGTACTGCAACTCTATCAAGTTCATCAAATAATAAAGAGTTGCCGAAATATTTTGTATAGACCGCATCATCAAAAATTCCAAAGTCGGAAATAGGGAAAACTTGGTCCTGGATACATGAATATGCGTAAAATTCTTACAGAGAAGCATTTCAACGTTTGCAATCGTTAGGAAATGACGCTCATTGGCACCAAACTGTCAATGATGCTGTTACATAAATTTTTCACAAGCTCATCAAATACGAACATTGTTTTCTCTAAATTTCAAGATATAGATCGAGTACAAAATGAATAGAACAGGAAAACCAAATTTGTCGGTCAGTGAAGAAAAACAACGAAGCGTTTAGGATATCACATAATGGCATGTGCTAGACCGAGATGCCGCTTTTAAATTAAGATCGTAACGCGAAAATCTTTACGATTTAAAAGCTTGAAGAGAATCAGTTTGAGTAAATTTGAAAACAAAAGTATGTATTTAATATATTCTTATGAAAGTTACAAATGGCGGAATTGGGAAGAGTTGCTTGGCACTCTAAAAGTATTTAGAGGCATTACACTAAGCCATGCAAGTTCCACGGAAAACCCGAATAAATAGTTCTATGATTAATTTAGCAGGAGACTTTCGTCGAAGTTAATGACATAATCAAAGTTATTGACATAGGTCTTTGCAAGTTCTCTGTAGACGTTTTGACCACAGAGTATATAATCACTACGTTTAGTTTTGACTGGATGCATTACCTTCACAGAACTTTTTGTCAGTTTACGGATTCAAAAACCGATTATATTCAATAGGTTGCTCAAAAACGTAGCTCAAAATTACAGAGATCATATTTAGTTGAGCGAACAAGCTATTTTGGCTGCCAAAAACTTAGATGAATATATTAAAATATTTTAAAATTAAAAATGTAATTGCCGGTGAATTGAAGATTTCATCAATCATTTATCTTTGGTATATACCAAACAGTTGATTCCGCTACCAACCAAGATGATACCAGCATAATGTTTATATACATCCGATTTTTTGAACACACCTTCACTAACTTAAAGGTCGGATCGGTGATCATAATGTTGCGAAACATCAACCAACTGCGTCTCTGTAACGGCAAACGGCTAGCGGTGAAAAACTCAACAACGTGATCGAAGCACCATCCTCGAGGGAAAGTACAAAGAAGACGTTTTGATACCACGTATCCCAGTGATTCCGAAAGTCATACCATTTTTGAATTTCTCAACCACTGCAGTTTCCTTTTTAAAATCAAGAGCTTTGTTTGATAGAAACAAAACGATAGAAGAGTATATTAACATTATGCAAATTTATTGTTGTTAGATATAACCTAGGTAGGTACGTAGTTTTATAACGGTAATTCATTTTCATCATCTGCTTGCCTTTTCCCAACTTTGCTCCCCACCTTTGCTTCGGCTTCCAGTCTAACCGGATGCAGCTAAATACCAGTATAACGGTAATTATTTGATTGTTAAAGTGCTAACTCTTTTTTTTTTTTTTTTTTTTGGGATGGGAAATCATCAAATGACTTCTCCCACTCTGGGCGGAGCGGGAGGGAGTGTCAGACTTTTACTGACTAAAACCCATCCATGTTCCTTCCTCGCCCTTTATGTTCCGGGGCCGCGGTATCTCTTTCGAATAGGCCCGCAACCCCGGCAGGCTTCGGCCCTTGCGGGCCCCTCTCTTATGCTGACATCTCTTTGAGGCGCGCGTGGAACACGAACGCGCCGTCGACACGGCCTGTCGTCTTTAGACGGACGGACGGCTAGCTAGCCCATAGCCAACCGTCCACAGGCCCGCGTCTACGGTGGCCGGTAGCCACCACGTGGCCCCCGACGCCCGGTGCGTCTCCCGCGGCGGCCGGGAAGAGAGGATCTCTCCCTCTCTCGTTCCGCCACCTCCTTTGCTAGCATGACTGCTTCACAGAAGGAGGTGACGGCTTCCCATTCCGTCTCGCTCCGGACCATGGATTGAACCAGGGCCGGACGCGAGAGGTCGCCGCCGCCGATCGCCGCTACGAGGACACGGCGGTGCTCCGCCCACGCAGGGCAGACTTCCACCGTGTGCTCCACCGTGTCCTCCGGTCGATCCTCGCAGTGGAGACACCCGGGCGTGTCCTCCCGCCCGATTCGGTGCAGGTACCTCCCGAAACATCCGTGTCCGGTGAGGACCTGCGTCAGGCGGAAGGTGAGGACGCCGTGGCGCCTCTCTAGCCACTCCTCAAAGAGGGGACTTACCGCCACTATCGTGGCGTGCCCTGCACGGGGTTGCGACAGTCGCTCTCTCCATGTCGCCATGAGATCGCGCCGGAGGTCTGTCCGCTGAGCGGCAATTTGCCGCGGCAGCGGAGTTTCCCCCCGGCGTAGTGCCTCCGCGCGCCAGTCGTGCAGGCGCGCGAGTACTATCGCCTCCAGATCCCATGGCGGCAATCCGGCAAGCAGGCCCGCCGCCTCGCGGGAGATCGTGCGGTACCCACGGACCATCTTTACGGCCACCACTTTTTGGGGCGCGTTCAGATAATGGGCGGCTCGCCGCCTCAAGGAACGCGCCCACACTGGGGCCCCGTAGAGGGCCATGGACCGCACGACCCCCGCGTAGAGCCTGCGGCAGGAGGCGTTTGGCCCCCCAAGGTTGGGCAGGAGCCGCCTGAAGGCAGCCCCGGTCCGTTCCAGCCTGGGGGCCAAACGTCGGAAATGTTCCACGAAGTAAGTGCTAACTCTGAAGTCCGTATTTTTTTTTTGTTTAGTTTAAATTACACATCAGTTGTATGACCATAACTTAAAACTGAAGTTATCATCATGTGCTAATGTGCACAACCAAAGCGACAACCAGAAAGATAAGTTCGGAGGACTGCACACACAGTCCAGTACTCTTCGACAGAACAACGTCTGTCGGGTCAGCTAGTTCTATGCATAAAATCGAAGTCACGAAGCAGTTATCTTGTATTCGGTACAACCGCACAACTTCGTGTTATGACAGTCACTCGGGGGGACGATATTGTGGCGGCTTAGAGCTGACGATACGGGTACGATACGTCTACGATGTCAGATGAATCAGCTACACAAAATGCAGTGCTGTCGGTCAAGCTTCGAGATATTTCTATGTTTGTGTCTTGGGTTGTCGATGGATGGAGAGGGAGAGGAAGACCAAAAAAAAACGATGGATGGATTGTGTTAGGAATGATATGATAGATAAAGGAGTAAATGATAGAGTAAATTACAGTTCCCAGACAGGCGCATTACTTTGTGTAATTTATTTCATCACCGGTGCTCTCAAAACGGTGAAGAAAAACATCGTGAGGAAACCGGCATGTCCTAGAACCAAAAATTCGAAGACATGTGACATCTACCAATCCGCACTGGGCCCGCGTGGTAGGTAGCCCATTCCCTCTTATTGAGAGGAGGCCGTGTCCCAGCAATAGGGACATTATAGGCTGATGATGATGATGATAATGATGAAATGACAGTTGACAGAGGACAATGGAAGAAAAAAACGTGTTGCGCTGACCCCAAGTAACATAGGACAAGGGCAGGAAGAAGATGATTTGTCTTGGGTTATTATAAAACCGATTAAGAAAGGAACCGTCTGGTAAGACCGCTGAGATAGTAGTAAATGCGGATGACGAAGGACAAGAATTTATGTCGCAGCAGTGAACTGTGACAGATTGAGCTGATTGCTTGATAGAAGTAAGTCACACCACCAACGTGCCGTTTTCTCTCTTTTGATTAATATTTAGTTAAGTGAATATGAATATGCCATGCATTTAAGACGCTGCCTCTTGAAGTTGCTAGAAGAAGCACACCATTGAGAGAAGTGAAAGGAATAGGGCCTTTGACAGGGCCTTTGGCCAGTAGTGGGACAAATAAAAAAACTTTTTTGCAAAAAATAAAACCGACTCCAAAAAAACACAAAAACGAGTCGGTTTTATTTTTTGCAAAAAAAGTTTTTATTTTTCACTTTTTAGTGGCTCACTTGGCTTACCCCTTAGCGTAGCGGCGTGATGTTATGTTATGAACTGGTGTAAACAATCGATAGACATGAGATTTCAGAAATCCCAGTCAATTTGCTATCATTTATTGAGGAGTTCCGTTGCCTATCTTCGAAGTTCTTCATCAGATCTTCACCAAATTGAAATGGGACCACTTTAAGAAAGCATTCTTTCAAAAACTAAATCACATCAAGTGTGCCTTTAAAATTTGAAGAGTTCTCTCAATTTCTCCAGGATCCCATCTTTAGATCCCGACTTGATGATTATGGGATCACCTGGGAAGTATACCCTTTCAATCAAAAAAAAAATATTCAAATCGCTCCAGCCCTCTTCGAGTAATCGGGGAACATACAATAAAAAAAGGTTCCGACGAATTGAGAACCTCCTCCTTTTTTAAGTCGGTTTAAAAGAAGTATAAAAGTATATTACGTAACTTCTTTCTTCGATATTTCACGACAACTACCAAACTAACTCGATACTAGCCAAATGAAGTGCCATAGTATCTGGACAGGGATAGTATAAAATCTAATATAGGAAATTACCACGGAAATAGGTGCCTATGAGAAACCTACACGAGCGTGAACCCGGATACAGCTCATGAAAGAATTATAGGGCACTCGGATCTTCCTTTATGGAACTTTATGGAAAGTTCAATAACTTTAATCTGTTATCTATCTTTTAAGTCTGACTTTCTACCAGGGATGACCAAGGATACTATACTACCTAGATACTACTACCAGGCAATCCGATACTCCTTGGTAAGTCTGGTTGTCAGACGTTCGGGACACTGACTACCACAACGACTGTCAAAAGTCTTCAAATGATAGCTGGAACTAACGGCTGTGTTATCCGAGGCACGGAGGAAACTCGGTATGTAATGGGTGGTCTTTCATCCATGGACCAACCTAGGCAGGTGCAGCTTGACCTTCCGACTGTCTGTTATTATTTAGCAACAAGCCTACTATTATAGTATCCATGGTAAAAGTTTGTGCCACTTTTATCTTACACCGTGTATTGCTTGTTTTAAAAATTGCTTTCATTATTTCTTGTTTAAAAAATTGCTTTCATTTATTTAAAAAATACAGTTATACTTCAGTCGTGAAAATGCAATGGTCAGACCCGATAACAGTAAAAGCTACCACAGTTTGTCTCATTCCGGACGCCATTGAAAACTTTTCTCTATGATTAGATTCACAGGGTCAATGACCTCTATATGTCGTGAATGTCGTAAACTCCAACATACCTATACCAAATTGCCATCGATTTGACCCAAATAAACTGTTGCAATTTTTTGGTGATGACCAAGTTAAACATAGTAGCTGTAGTAACTGGAAAAATCAGCTAAGAACTTTGTTAAAAAATAACTGAATATCAAAATGAATAATTTCCTCCAACATTTTTTACAATTATTAGCAACCATTGAACTTTTTTCAAGCATCATCATTTCAGCCGAAAGACGTCCACAGCTGGACATAGGCCTTCCCCCAAGTGTCATGTCAAGTGACATTGCCCGGTCTCGTGCGACTCGCATCCAGCGGATCCCCGCAACCTTAACCAGGTCATCGGTCCACCTAGTGCGAGGCTTTCCAACACAACTCCAGACCATCCGTTCAGCGAGCAATGTGCTCGCCCACTGCCGCTTAAGTTTGGCAATTCTTCGGGCCACCTTGGGAACCTTGGTTATCTTGCGGATGTCCTCATTTCTACCCTGAATTGAGCCCAATTATACTAATTTGACTTGTTTTTTTATTATAAAATGTTTTTATCTAACACAATATCGTTCAGAAGGACAAAGCTATTGTTGGTAGGCTTCATCAATTTAACAAGGTCTGATTTTTGTTCATTATTTGGCTTTCACGATGAACACGGACTTTTGTTAACATTTTATAATTTAATCTCCACAGAGAAAATGGAAAATGGTGAAATTTGGGTGTACTATTCGGTGCACCACTGCCGAACCCTTCGAAGATTATAGGCGTGAAGTTATGTTATGTTTATGGGGTTAGGCAGGATTCACTATTAACAGATACACTCACATTTGGCCATTTATGTGGGGTCTTATTATCTAACTTATTTGGAAAGATGCTGACTCAGCTTTTTAAATAAGGACCTACCTTAATGACTGTAATAATATCGTGGCATGTAAAAGGAATACCATGTTCTTGTTCTTTTAACCACTGCCATTAAGGCGAAGTACTTATCTCGGTGCCTGTTCCGGAGGATGAGAAACTGAAAGTGCTCACACTACGTACGTACATGCATGTACATTTACTTTTATTCCTTCTGATTACTTCCTTTTTTTATTATAACCTGCTATAGGAAACGGAAAAAGGCATGAATGCTTCACACAGATAGACACACAAAATTCACACAGCAAAAAATAAAACTGGTTCTCTTGTAGCAACCAAAAAATCCTTTTGTGAATTAGTTTTTCCAACATGACATTTTGGGGATCGAACGTTTTGCATCAATGCCAAGTTATGATGTGTAGAGGCGATTGTTTTTTAAATATCAAAGTAACAAAAACGATAATATCACTAAAAACAATTCATCAAATGAAACTGCCGCTGACGGTATACAAGAGACACGAAATTCTAGTCGTAAACGTTCCGTGTACAGAGCGTTCACTAGGTGACCGCCAGATGACCCCCACAGAAGGTGGTGGTTACGTGCTGCTGTACTAAACGAGGGTGATGAAAAGGGGTGGGGAAGGAAGTATAGCTCCGATAATCTCAGAGCGCCTTCGCATGTAGGTCTTAAGAAAGCCAGGGATTTTGTTGGTAAAAAGGTTACAGAAGACGGCTTATGTACTGGGAAGTATCAATGTTAATCCGCAGGAACAAAAGACCTTCCAGGCACAGGATCTAAAATAGTACACAAAAAATCTACTTTTTCTCGAAGCACACAGAAATTAGGGCTTCGCGAATAACACCGTCACAAGCAGCCTATGAATAAATACAAAAAAAAATCCTTTTCCCTTCCAGGCCAAAGCAAATTATGAGACAAAGTAAACTCAAAATATCATTACGCAGATGTCGTGTTATTCGCATTACATCCTCATAATTATGTAAAAAAAACCTACTTTATCTACACACAAAAGACGAGGTAGAAATTTCCCACATTTCCGCATTAAAATAGTCTTCAGCTTTCTTACTTCGGAAGAATTTAACATTTAAAAAGCTTAATAGCTCCACCATTGAAAAACACAGATGTTCCTTAGAATAATCTCGAACTTTCTCCTTTTAAGCGAAAAAGGCTTTTCGAATGTAGAATTAAAAATTTAATAAAGGTAGCGTCGGGAGACTTGTAAATTATTACCAGTTGCTTTTATCACATTTTTCGCGTGACAATGTTTTCTTTTTTAACGAAAATGGGTATTTTTATCTGGAAAAACGACAGGATGAAATGTTCTCGCCGTTTTAACTGTATTGGTCTTGACATCAATGCCGTTTCACGCGCCATTAACTTTAGAATTGAATACAAAAATTATTTTGTAACTGTATCCTTTGCGAAATCAAGTTATTTCTTTTGATGTCGTCGAAGTAAAGGAGATAACGTCTTCATATTAGCGCGTTGTAAGAGGTTATAGAGAGGGCGGAATTGAGGACACATTAGGCTAACGGTAATGCGTTGCTAGGCGATCAAGGCGGTCGGGAATTCGCCAAGTACGGGTGTAATACTTTGTAGATTGGTAAAGGCGTTTTAATTTGGTTGCGTTCAAGTTTATCTCTGGCGAGTCATCTCAAAAATTCAAAGAATTAGGCAGAGATGTTTTTAATAAAACTTCCACATATTACTAATGTTTAAGTCCCTTGTAATGAGGGGCGAGTCATTGGCCATCAATCAGGCACTAATCCAAACTTCGTGGCTGCTGCAGAGTTTCTAATGGAAAACCCAATAATACCTACTTTTCCCGACCTGGAAATCGAACCCAGGACCTCACGGTCAACAGTCACGATTATTTTCAATTCTCAGGTTTTCCAATAAACATTATTATGTACTTCATTTGTTTTTCTACAAGTACTTCGTTCTTCCTTCTTTTATCGCTTTTTTCTCGTCTGTTCCATGTATTTCAATATTTTATTATCTTACCCAGATGAATGAGAATGCCAACATGTACTCGTAAATATCATTCAAGTCAATTGGACAATACATTAAGTTAAAAAAAACCTATAAAGTTCCTATTGTATGACCACTTTAAGTGCGCAACTCAAGGTATTGTATTCTCCTGCCGGCCGGGGCTGAGAGACTGTTCGAAAGAGATAATGGCCCTGGAACACAAAGTACTAAGAGGGAACATGGGTTTTAGCAGAACGGAGTGTAAAAGTCTGACACTCCGTTCCACTCCGCCCAGAGCGGGACCGGTCATTAAATTTGATGATATCCCATCCGAAAAAATAAAAGGTAGGTTGTTTCCTTCACCAATTTGACAAAAAACTCTTAAATAACTGATAAAATGAGACCTAAATATTCAAGCAAGTTAGAACATAGTACAAACATTGGCTACTGGTTCTATATTTGGCTGCGGTATCGATTGTTGACAACGCTCTGGTTTATTAACAAGAGCGCACCCTGTACACGAAGTGGTTACAGAATTATAATATATAATAATAATATATTGAGTATACTGCGGAGATTGTTAGCCATGTATTTGACGTGGTTTTGGATACATCGATGTGGAATTAGGCAATGTTCTAGTTATGATAATAATGACGACTGACAAATAAAATATTATTCTGTTTAGTCCGCCAGTTGGATTATCGAAAAATATTGGATCCGTGTACAACGGGCTAGTGTCCGCAACTCAACGTCAAAGCGCGTATTTTGCGTATGGGCTATAATCCACGACGCGTGCCCAGTGTGGGTTGGTAGATGTCACATGTCTTCGAATTTTTGGTTCTAGGACATGCCGGTTTCCTCACGATGTTTTCCTTCACCGTTTTTGAGAGCAGTGGTGATGAAATAAATTACACAACCCACGACTGACTGTTCGTAAGTCGTGGCAGCCACCACTGGGCCACGGCTGCTCTTTATTTCTGTTTTTATCAAATTAATAAAAAAATATCGATTTTTTGGTCTTCTACCCTATTGTCTAATGATAAAATATTGAGAAACTATCACAAACCTATTCAAATACTAATTCAAGTACCTTATCAACACTTAAGAATGGTTATGACAAGGCGAAGAAGGGCTACACTATTATAAGTGAGGCCTCTCCGCTAGCACGTGGAAAAACAACTGGGTTTACGAAAATTCCCCGGCAAGCGTGATAATAGTAAGGAATCTGAATTCAAGACCATCCATCCGCCTAGCCTTTTCCCAATTTAGTTGGGGTCGGCTTCCAGTCTAACCGGATGCAGCTAAATAAAAGTATTTTACATGGAAACTGTATTTTTCGGATGGGAATCATGAAATGACTCCTCCCACTTTGGGCGGAGCGGGAGGGAGTGTCAGACTCTTACTGACTAAAACCCATCCGTGTTCCTTCCTCGCCCTTTATGTTCCGGGTCCACGGTATCTTTTTCGAACAGTCCCGCAGCCCCGGCAGGATTCGGCCCTTGCGGGCCCCTCCATTATGCTGGCATCTCATTGAGGCTTGCGTGGAACACGAACGCGCCCTCGACACGGCCTGTCGTCATAAGACGGACGGACGGCGAGCTAGCCCATAGCTCACCGTCCACAGGCCCGCGCCTACGGTGGCCCCCGATGCCCGGTGCGTCTCTCGCGGCGGCTGGTACACAGTAATTAGGAAAAGACTGGGCAGATGATTTCATTTTACCTTTCAATAACAAAAAACCGATCGTTTTGATTAAAAATACGCACCTTTTCCTACAAGTTCTCGAAACTAGACAACCATTTAACCGAAGACACGTATGTGAGAACGTTAAGAAATAAAATAACAAGCATGGCCACCTTTTAAAAGGTAGAAAATTGAATTCTCACTATTTTTGAACACAACACTCCCTGAGCGGGTGTTGTAAAGAAAATTGTGTTTGAAAATTATCTATTCAGCAAGTTAACGAGTTTACTTCGCTCCATCGTTGAAGAAAAATGCTGAAAGAACTATTCAAGCCCTATTCTATTACGTGAGAGAGGCATTATTATGTAGGTATTTATAAGGACTACTCTACGTTGTCAAGTTTTAATAGATTTTTGTAGTGTCACTTAGGTATGTTTTTAAAAACTTTTTGGGGAGGATTTTGTTGTTTATTTTCTTTGTTTATGGCGAATGTAGGTATCTAAATATTTAGTTAACACGAATGAACTTAGTGGGCTGATCTTATTAATAAATCTATTTAGTTTTAGCCCTGGCACAGCCAGAATCCAAAGAAAATGGCGGGACGAGTTAGACAAAATCAAGGCTAGTTTCCACCATCAATAAATTGCAAATATATTTAGTACGTCAGTTAAACTATTGTAAAATAATGGACACGTATTTTTTATTTTAACCCCCGACGAGAAACGACGGTGTGTTATAAGTTTGAAGTGTCTGTGGCATCGTAGCGCCCGAACGGATTGAACCGATTTCGATTTGTTTTTTTTTTGCTTGAAAGGTGAATTAGTCGGGAGTGTTCTTAGCTATGTTTAATAAAAATCAGTCCAAGATGACCGCCGCCACAAAATGGCGTATTATATTTTTATTCAACAACTCCCTCAATATGGGTATGAAATGAAAGGGTTTGACTAGTAGAATACTTACTATACACTATGATAAATTAAAAATCCAAGATGGCCGCCACCACGAGATGGTGAATTGCCATTGGCCATTGTGTCAGGGGTTTTTTTTAATTTTAATTTAATTTTACTTGTTGGAAATCAATGAATATTGACAAAGATGAAACGCATCAAAGCTCGGGAGTCAGAACGCACTAAAAGTTATACCACGGCGCGGCAGCGTGACGTATTGAGAATTTTAAAAGCGTCGTATCTTCGTCAATTTTGGTTTACGTAACAAAAGGATATTATTTTAATATTTAATAAAAATATTTGTTGATAATCTAACTGATGGACCAAGCCTTTTCCCAACTATGCTGGGATCGGCTTCCAGTCTAACCGGGTGCACCTGAATACCAGTATTTTACATGAAGCTACTGCCTATTTGACCTCCACAACCCAGATAATACTGGGTAATACGATACCATTGGTAAGAACGTTTGTCAGGATTTTTGGGCCGCAAAAGACAGCCGGGACCAACAGCTTAACGTGCTTTCCGAGGCACAAAGGAAACTCGGTGTGTAAGGTACGAGTATGTAAGGGTGATTCACTAAATCCCTGTCTAACTACGAGTATAATGGTAACAATTGCTGGGTTAACTGATCCAGCCATTGAAACTCCTAATATTCTTTTAAAGTTATCTATGCATGTGGGATACTGCTTACCCCGGCTATACAGTTCCAGGATCATTGTGTTCTCCATCAGCAGTAGTGTTGACAGCGCTTTAGTTCGCACGTACGAACCACGTTCCATTTTATTGTGAACGAGCGTTGTCGATATTTTCCTTCACCGACTTATCACTGGGTTTAAAATCCAGTGATAAATCGAAGACGTATGTTAAAAATTGTAGTTTGGAAGTTAATTGGTTTTTTTAGGTGGTAACACTGTTTTTAAGCAAACACAGAGAAGTCTTTTCGAAGAAGTATATATTTTTTCGAAAAGACTTTTACTTACACGATCCACGTTTATTTTTCTGATGCATAACAGTATTACTCTGCTGTTGTAATTGAGTACTAGCTGCAATAACAGATTTTTGTAATTACAGCATTATTTATGAATTACTAGCTTCTGCCAGCGGCTTCCCCCGCGTGAAGTTTGAAATTGACCCATGGGATCTTATTACCGGGTTATAAAGTATCTTATGTGTTAATCCAGGCTATAAACAATCTGTGTGCTAAATTTGATTCAAATCCGTTCAATAGTTTTTGCGTGAAAGAGCAACAAACATCCATAAATACTCACAAACTTTCGCATTTATAATATTTCCTATCTGACCGCATTGCTAGATTCGCATGCAACACTAAACCTACTTATCACATGTAGACTAAGCTAAGGAACAACATTATGTACTTAAAACTTAACATTTAAGGCAGCGCAGACCGGATTCAGCAGAGTATTTTATCATCTTCCTAGTCTTGTCTTACGATACTAAGGGTTAGCGCAAAACGTTATTTTCTTTCAAATAATAGGGTAGATGACAAAAAAATGTAATTAGTCCGTCAGTTAGATTATCAAAAATATTTGACCCGTATATTTTCTTTTGTTACGTAAACCAAAATTTACGAAGATACGACGCTTTTAAAATTCTCAATACGGCATGCCTTGGTATAATTTTTAGTGCGTTCTGAAGTCACGAGCTCCTACTCTTGAGTTTTGATGCGTTTCATTTTTGTCAAAATTCAGCGATTTGCAAAAAAAAAACTTGTGCTTTATTGTCGCGCATGTTTCATGGGTGTGTGCGCGCGCCCGGCCGATCGCCTACATGTAATAAATCAGTGTGCTAACAGCAGCCATAGGTTTCATTTGCTTCAGAGGTGTTATAGTGGAAACGAGGATGGGATTGCTGGGGCACCAGACTCCATTGTCGCGGAGAGTGAAAACGTCGTGTTTGTCTGTTGTGTTGTCTCTTGTGTTTGTCTCTTTCCTATGACTCCGTTCTCTAGCTGACTGACTAAATAGATCAGTCATGACTATTCCTCGCACAATCCATCCATCGTTTTTGGTCTCCACACCCTCTCAATCTTTTAACATTTACATTCATGACTCTTTTAAGTCACATGCGAAACTCTGCAATTCTACACCAAAATTATACTGACACACTTTGTGCAGAATTTAGAATATCATGTTATAAATTCTCTTGAAAGCGTACTTTCTGGCTATATTGATTTGTAACATGATAGAATAATAAGTTCCTTTCATACTCTTATTATTCTTCCGGAAAATGTTGTTTTTAAATTCCCGAATCTTCGGTGGTATAGTCAGCGACTAAAGTACATTTATTTAATCTACACATAACATTACGCTTGTAATCTCAGAAAGGTTAAGCAGAGGTGTACCTAAGCGTCAGTTCACAGAAAGAGGACAGTGATGCCGCGTCACGAGGCGACGCGAGGCGGCACGAGGCACCGCAAGGCGCCGCGCGGCGCACCCCAAAATAGTCAGCAGCACGACGCAGCGCTGCGCCGCGCGGCGCAGCCTTTCAGCCCAAGAATTTTAATAGAGCGACTCAAAATATAACTTTATTTACTACACGAAAAGATACACATACCATTGTGAACATTCAGAACGCAGCGGCGAAGCACTAAATTCTCTCGAGTTTGAATTCGCTCTATTAAAAAATGCGCGCATCGTCGCGTCGCGTTGCGTCTCGGTGTGAATTGACCCTAAAAGTACCGCCACGTTTCGCCATGTACGCTGAAGTCTCACTGTAATAGGGACCATCGACTAGGCACAAATCCAGACATCGTGGGTTCTGCTAAGAAATTCCTGATGGAAAAACCCAAAAACACTTTGCCCAACCTGGGAATTGAACCCAGGAACCTTATGCTCATCAGTCGTGCTTGCGTCCACTAGAACAACAAGCCAGTCTATAACTGAAAAGCTTTTAAATAATTATCAAGATAAGTAGGTATGTAACAAAATCTACAACTTCTTGCGTATACAGGGTGTAAATGAACTCTTCACGAAGCCATCAACCAAGCATTCAGTACATCAAACTAAGTAACCCTTCGCAAAAGTTACTGCTGAGAAATGACTTTTTGTTTTGGGGTGAAGAAACACGTTTTGCGGTTGGACTCAATGTTACGAAATCAAAACATATTGTATTGATGGATGGATTGAATAATATAGGGGTCGTGGAGGTGTTTAAATTATGGATAAATAAAAATCAAACATTAAAAACCTGTATTAAAAAAAAACTAGTGTAAAAGTTGGAACTTTAATCCCTAAATATCTACGTAACTAGAAGGTTCCCAGGTATGGTCTACAACAAAATAATGTTCGCAGTGATGGAGAAAACAAGTGCTCTACGGCTTCTTTAAGAGTCTTGTTACACCCTGTATAAAATCAACTCAGCAGTCCACTGGACCCAGCCCTCTTCCATGATACACTACAACACTTTATTTATCCCTACCTCTGTCTTCCAGCCCGCGTAGCATGACCACCGTAGACACGACAGAGAGTAGACAAATCTTTTGTTCATCTGTCATTTTGTCGATTCAATGACAGATGAACAAAAGATTTGTCGAGTCTCTCTCGTTTTTCCGGTGGTCATGCTAAGCGGGCAGATACAATCTGTTACAGTCACCTTCTCATATAAAACGAAGTTAAAGAATTTCGGTATTAGGAAAAATGCCTCCTCTTCCTCTACCAAAACAAAAACCATGCGGGGCAATCTTTGGGGACTGACGATAGGATTGAAAACTCGTAGCTACTGCTTCTGCTACGTCACGCGAGTTCCATGATTTTTATTCACTCAAATAGTGCACAACACGAAAAGTGCACAACGCGAAAAGTGCACAACGCGCCTAAAGAAGTTTTCACTTAAAAAAAAACACGTTAATTGGATTAGTAATCAAGAAGTTATGAGGTAATAAACATTTACAAAATACAGCCGAATTAAAGACTTCCTCCGTAGTCGACTTTTATCGCTGACCGTACCGTCTCTTTCAAAATATTCTCGACCATATTACTTTAAATTCTAAAGTGCATATTAAAGTACACATATTGTGTGAGCAGCTTATTCCTTTCGTTGTAACACCAAGTAAGGGAAATTGGTTTTAGTGCAGCGAGCGGTGCTGTACTTGACCGATATTCCGGCGGTAAGTTCGTTTTTGTAGTTATTTTTACTTGTTCACAGCTTTAACCAATAAAAACGTTCTTTATA
The DNA here is from genome assembly GCA_950022955.1 of Xestia ashworthii. Taxonomy (NCBI): domain Eukaryota; kingdom Metazoa; phylum Arthropoda; class Insecta; order Lepidoptera; family Noctuidae; genus Xestia; species Xestia ashworthii. The sequence continues at coordinate 18,654,111 of OX465565.1, read as the reverse complement.
ATGCTACTACAACAGCAAGATTACAAAATAATCGTGTTCTCTAAAAAATAATTGTCTTTGTAAGGAACCATCAATGTTTTGTAGAGAAAAATATAAAAAGATACACGAACTAACCTTAATTGAAATTACTGAAATGTTAATTAAAATTCAATTGTAACCTTAGCGCTGTTTGGCCTTTTGATTGGCACATTAAAGATTTGAATTTCGAATCGTTTCATCTTTTAATTTCCTGAATATAACCGTCAAACATTCTCGGTCGATTGTAGTCTCTATGAAAATCTCTTCTGTGGTTTTTTTTCCTATTTTTATAAGTACACAATATGATCAGTCTATGGCCCACTGCTAGGACAGGTGACAGAATTGGCTGTATAAATCACGTAGCCCCCGTAATAGTTTATATCCAATTTTTCGTTTTATGATATTATGCCAGCTACGCAGCTGCGTTGTGCATCCGGTTAGACTGGAAGCCGACCCCAACATAGTTGGGAAAAGGCTTGGCAGATGATGATGATGATATTTTGCCAGTTTCCTTACAAATTTTCTTTTATCATACAAGCTAAGTAAACTCCATTCAAATGATCCCAAGTACTTATAAACTGTACAATCTACAATACACATCACACGTGTGACATGAAACGACGTTAATTATAAACAGCTCTTTGTGATGTTAAGTGAACGCGTTGTCAATAGCACGCAGGAATTGCGTACGAAGCGATTATTCCGCGATACGCGATAATTCCACACTACGCCATTATTCCACGATACGCGATAATTCCACACTACGCGATAAATGTGTGCGATCCGTGCAATATGTTTCAGCTGCGTTGTGCTGTGAATGGCGAATGATTATGGGCTTAGATTATGATCCAGTGTTGTTGCTGTTAGATTGAACTGTCGTATAACTGATGCTTGTGTATTGCTTTGTTTGGTTAATTAGAACGTAATGGTTTGTGGAATAATGCGTTTGTGCACGTACATCTGCCGTAGGCACCTATTTTTTCCACTATGTTGCATTCCTGTTGTACCACGTAGTTTCTATATTTAATGAATGCCTGTCTGTGGTGAAATAACAAGCAAATGAATGAGACATTTCATCAGGCTCTCTCGACATTTTCCCTTAAAGAGCGATGCAGCATCAAAAAACAAACTTGACTGCCTCTTTGATCTAGTAGTAACACTCGCTTGTCATCATTTTCTTCCTAGCCTTTTCCCAACTATGTTGGGGTCGGCTTCCAGTCTAACCGGATGCAGCTGAATACCAGTATTTTACATGGAGTGACTGCCTATATGACCTCCAAACCCCAGTTAAAACTGGGTAAACGAACCCCTTGGTAAGACTGGTTGTCAGACTTATTGGGCCACTTACTACCTGTAACGACTGTCAATGATCTACAAATGACAGCCGGGACCAACAGCTTAGCGTGCTTTCCGAAGCCCGGAGGAAATTTGAGGAGTTATGAGTATGAATGTGGATGGGTTTATGAGTAGAGAAAGACCAAAGAAACGATGGATGTGTGACAGTGTTGAGAATGATATGGCAATAAAAGAAGTGTCTAATGAGATGACGGGTTATAGAGAAGTCTGGAAGAGAAAGACATGCTGAACCGACCCCAAATGAATTGGGATAAGGGCGAGAAAGAAAGAAAGAAAGAAAAAGCATTTATTAGCTCGGACAGGACAAAACAACCATAAAAACGACCATGTTAACGTTACGCTTACGCCGCGCTCTCGTGCAAGGGACACCAGACCCATTTGCTCCAACGACCTTCGTTCTTCTAAGTAATGACAAAATTCCACCTACCCTTTTTTTTTTTTTTTTTTTTTAGGATGGGAAATCATCAAATCACTTCTCCCACTCTGGGCGGAGCGGGAGGGAGTGTCAGACTCTTACTGACTAAAACCCATCCATGTTCCTTCCTCGCCCTACAAAAGTAATAAAAAAGTGTTAGATTAACAAAACACCAATAAAACCCACAGGTATCAATTAAAAAGCGAGCAACATCACAATAATACGCTACAAGCGATTAACAAATATTGATATTTCTGATCACGTCCCTACATAGGCACGTGCGGTTTAACGTCCTCTAAATTTCAAATGACTTTTTTTTAATACCTAACCTCCATTTAAACGGGAGTTTAGATCGTTTTGCTCTCGTCGTGGCTTTAAAACGGTGATTGTTGTGATTAATGGTTTTGGCTTCCTTAGTAAATCATTAGTAAGGCTACACAGGCACGGTGCGGCGACATCTCGCGAGCGGCGGCGACCTCTCGCGTCCGGACCTGGTTCAATCCATGGTCCAGAGCAAGAGGGAATGGGAAGTCATCACCTCTTTCTGCGAAGCAGTCATGCTAGCGAAGGGGGTGGCGGAACGCGAGAGGGAGAGAACCTCTCGCCTCACGGTCACGGTCACGTGGTGGCCCCCGGCCACCGTAGGCGCGGCCTGTGGACGGTGAGCTATGGACTAGCTCACCGTCCGTCCGTCTTATGACGACAGGCCGTGTCGACAGCGCGTAACCACGCGCGCCTCAAAGAGATTTCAGCACACTGAAGGGGCAAGGGCCGAATACTGCCGGGGCTGCGGAACTGTTCGAAAGAGGTACCGCGGCCCCGGAACATAAAGGGCGAGGAAGGAACATGGATGGGTTTTAGTCAGTAAAAGTCTGACACTCCCTCCCGCTCAGCCCAGAGTGGGAGAAGTTATTTGATGACTTCCCATGCGTAAAAAAAAAGGCTACACAGGCAATGGCAGATGCCTTACTCAGGGCCTAGAGCAGTGATTTCCAACCTATGGTCAGCAGGAACTTAAAAATGGACCGCGAAAAGTTAAAATGTTATTCGCACTTTTTAACTTGCACAAAAGGTGCAAGATGCAACCTAATTGAAAACCTACCAAAGTCGTGGTGTTAAAATTGAGTATTATTCGTTTGCAGTATTCTTTCCAAATTCTACATATTTACCCATTTTTGAATGAATGTTTGCTAAAGTTTTCGAACTCACTTCGATCGCTCTTGTATACTCCACTATCTTACCGTGGATATCCGATTCTAGATAAACTAACTATCTAGAATCTTAAAGGCCCTGCTATCAATAAGGACACCAAAGTGGTCCCTGGTCCAGGAAAGTATGGGAACCACTGGCCTAGAGCCTATAGAGTCGCCTTGCGAGTGGCGAAGTGAAACGAACGCTCTAGAATTCTAGAATTTTCTCATCACCTTCGCCAGTCGCCTCCCAGAGTGCCCGCTAGGTATCCTTTCTCTATCAAGTAACAGATGTTAAGTCACTAGGCTTTAAGTAAGCACTATGCCACCTTACGTTATCTACAGTCTTATAATAACGAATTGGCATATAACATGTGGGACATATTGCAAGCTAAGATTGAACAACAAATATGTCGGTCAAAGCGACTCCAGTTGCGAAGCGTTACCGAATCGCTCTTGAATGTCCCCGGAGACACCAGACGATGTAAGTTACACAACTTCTAAATTGTTGGGATATTTAGCACTAGCACAAGTGCTGTAGTTAGTTACATATTTAGACTGAGCAACATTATTATCTTCAAACAATTTTAAATAAAAATAAAATAAATAAATATCGCTGGACATTATACACACAGCGCCATACAGTGACACACTAAACAACGAGGCTTATATCGTGGACACCAGATAGTTGTTTATTTGTAACTACATACATACTCGGAAACAAATTTCCATGCTCATCACGCAAACATTTGCTCCTACCTGGATTCGAAGCTGTGTGATAGATTGGATTTTTTATCGGCAGAAACGAAGAACTCTCATCCCTTTTTAACCATCATCTATAGAGCTGTTGTCACCGCCTCACGCCATTTACGACCCATCTCGTCTTCGGTATGCGCTACTGCCTGTTTTGTCACTGAATGTGGAGCCTCGCCTAAATAAATATGAGACATCTTCTCTCCTCTCTACTCAAACGGCAAAGTAAATGCCAAATGAATGAGTGCGGATGCTAGAAGTGTAAATAGCGAAGTTTCATTGGTAGGCCTTAGACCCAACCGTTCAGGCTGCCCTTTCCCTATTATTTCTTCGTACGAACGAAAGCAAATGATCCATATATCGTTTTTATTTGAAAAAATGTTGATGATCACGATAGATGACAATTCAAGATTTGAACAGGCTTATTTTTGGATTCCAAAGTTAAGAACTTTAATAAATGTAGGTCAGTCAATGACCTTAATTGCGATTTTAACTGGCAGCAAGTTTAAGGACCGCGGTAGACCATGAAATGTTGGAACGACATGGATATCTGCCGTAGTATAAGTAAGAAGTAATACAGAACTGGGACCGGTGACAGGAATGAAGAGACAGACCGTTGCCTAGCTGTAGGACTGAAAAAACTCTCTATAACATAATACCAACAATTTCTAAAATAATAATAATCGATAGACTCAAATAATACCCGACCAGTATATTGCCACCTGTGCAGCTCTGTCGTTGGCTCTATTTAAATCCTGGAAGGACTGATAAATAAAATAGGTACTTCAAAAGTCGACGAAATAATGACCCAAATAAATAAAGGCACTTTGAGCACTTGGCGTTGAACATTTGCTTTCATTTTTAGGATATTAAAACATTTCGAGAAAAACCAGACGATGCGCAATGACGTCACGCATTTGTAGATGAAACAAGTCGTGAACACAAGTAAAGTCTATTCAAGTTCTTGTGTCCGATTGATATTGTGTCCTCATAAAGGAACATCATCTTTATTTAGGGTAGGTACTCGTAAGTAGATGTTAGGGTACGATAATGTAGCACTGTCGGAAAAGTAGTGAATGGTTTTGACTTTATATTGTTTTCAACAGAATGCGCAAAACCTTGACGCTCAAGAACTGGAATCGCTGATGTGAGCAATAAGTCTGCTAGATTGAAGTGGGATCTGTAGATAATGTAGAATGCATCTGGACCGATGGGCCAGAATCATCACTCAGAGGGTGCCAGAAGACGGGCGTCGCATCGTCGCCGAGGGAGGCCTGTAAAACGCTGGCGTGACGACCTAGAGCCGTATATGAGGCGTTTTTGTTTCGAGAGTAAACCACACGGATAGAAGAGTGGAAGGCTATGGGGACGGCTTTTGCCCAGCAATAGGACAATATAAGCTGAGAAAAACCAAATACACATTTACAAAGTTCTATATCGCGAACTCAGCATAGGTTATGTTACATTTGTATAAGTACCGAAACTTTTCCGACGATACCAATCTTGTTAAGAACGCAATATTCCCATTCCACAAAATTACATTACCCAAACCTTCATTACTTCTACGAATTGAAGAAAATACGAAACACTCAATATTCTGGAATTTCTACCCAAATCAGACCGATACAATAAACGGGTACTTTTTAAAACACCCACTAGGCGCATACATTTGTGGATGACGTAGGTAGCACAGAGAACCGAGGCAAATAATGAAAATCTCTTTAGTACGTATTTACGGGTACCCTCGTCAGACATCGACGGATTCACCAGCCGACTGTTAAATTGGCCCTTTATTTGTACACTTTTTGTGGGTATGTCGAGGTTTTTCCTTGTGGTACGTTGCTGGCTGAAAATAGAATTTTCTTTGTATAATTTGACTTACGAATCCTACAGCTTTCATTGCCAAGCTTTATTCTTTTTGGTTTACTAGTCGTACCCTAATGGAAAAACCTGATAACATTTACAGCAATGAGCTGTAAATGTTATCAGGTTTTTCCATTAGGGTTATTTTTCTTTTTGGTCGATGACAATAGGCCCCCTTACATGGGACTTAAGAGTCCTACTACATTTTTTCTGCATTTTTTTTTTATTTTTAAGTCCCTGATCAAATTATTTCGATCGATTGCCACGAGTGGATTGTTATTGACGAAATTTTATGTTCAGGTCCTTCCTCGTCCAGCGCTCGCGTCAGAAGTTTAATTGATGCAGAATACGATGTACTTTCATTTTATTTATTGTAACGTTGTCTTACTATACTGACAAACGAAAACTAAAGAAACGTATTCATTGAAGATACAAGTTTTTTATCATATAAATTTATTTTGATAAAATTGAGTTTATTTGGAATATAATGGCCGCTGAATCAAAACATTTATGGCTTAAATTAGACTTTCTTTACGATTTGTTCTGTGAAAACTCAAGAAATTGAAGGAAATTGCAGAACTCTAACATTCAAGTAAAAACATTCCGCGTCGTACCGTATGCACCATTGACCTGCACCATCAATGGTGCAGATGAGACATCAACTTATCTTTTTGTAATTTTTATAAGAATTGAATGTAACTATGTGAATTTGAGCGTCAAACTTCCATCGACGACGGTTTTTTTTTTTGCAAATTGAGTTCGTAAAATATTTATAGTAAATTACACGAAAAGAAATATGAAAATGTGTAACTCCGACTTTCAAGAAAGAGAATGGCAATATCGTTATTCATAAGCAAATTACTAAAATGTCTTACTGCTGCTGAAAATTACAGCGTCAAAAATCATGAATTTGCGTAAAAAGTGTAATAGGACTCTTAGGGTCTCCCCACATTTATCGACGCGGGATCGGCTTAAGCCGAGTGCGTATCACCACACTACTCGACTTATAATCGACAAACGTTTCACCGTCGGCCGGCGTCGCGACGCGTCGTCCGAGCCGAGCCAATGCGAATGGTATTAGTAACACCCTTATTACGTAGACATAAAGACTTTTGACCGGTGTTAGCCGATTCCGCGTCGATAAATATGGGGAGACCCTTAAGGTGAAAGCGTCAGGGTAGCCCACAAAATTTAAATTTTCTTACGGTTTTTGCAATTTGCAAGACAGTGCTAGGTAAACGATTTTGACCTTGAAAAAGTAGTTCCTTGACCTTTATGAACTGAGAGGGTTGTATTGAGGATTTTGATGATTATAATTCTGTTCACTTAAAGTACTTACGGGATTATATCCATGATTTTCTTTTGTTTCTATGACACAAATCGGCCATAGCTGAACATCTGCTGGACTCAGGGCCAAGTCACTGGATTGAGTTTCATAAACCACAAATCTTGTCTACAAACCGATACTACATCCCAAGGTTAACCAGAGAAGCTGTTGAAATTTCAAAATACAAAAATTTCAATCGTGGGGACGGTTTTAAACTATCAAGTACGTGGAATCCAGTGATAAACCTAATAAACCTAATAAAACAGTATCACTCTTTTTCTTAATAATGGAGACGCATGTTGTCTCCATTATTAAGATAAAAACTTTTTTACAAAAAATAAAACCGACTTCAAAAAAAAACAAAAAAGTGAAAAATAACTTTAGCTTCTGAAGTCGGTGACCTTTGTTTGATTGATTTATTTTTTTTTGTCACCGACTTCAGAAGCTAAAGTTATTTTTCACTTTTTTGTTTTTTTTTGAAGTCGGTTTTATTTTTTGTAAAAAAGTTTTTATTTTTCACATTTTAGTGGTTTACATGCGCTTCGTACACATGGAAAGTGCATACCGTTACAATTACAACAAGCCCAAACAAGACTAGGATACATTGTCTCATTATGGAGTTCCGTGACTCTTGGCTTCATCATCTGATCTGATAGTAGAATGGTTCTTATCGAACGCAAATGCTTCACTTGTTGTAGAAAATACCAAAATCGCTGTACGTTATCCTATAAAATTTGAAGAGTTCCCTCGATTTCGCCAAGATTCCATCATCAGATCCCGACTTGGTGGCTATGGGACCCTTTGGAAAGTATACCCTTTCCAACAAAAAAAGAATTTTTCAAATCGGTTGGCAAACGACGGAGTTATGCGCGAACAAACATAAAAAAAAAAAAAAAAAAAAAAAAAAAAATAGAAACATCCGAATTGAGAACCTCCTCCTTTTTTAGAAGTCGGTTAAAAAAGAGTGATACTGTGAGTGCGTTCTGTCGTGAGTTACAATCGAGTTCCAGTAGTGCGCGTAATAAAAGACTAAGAAAGAGGGTAGACAGATTTGTCTGCTCATGATTAATAATTTTCGTCCCACCGCATATCTCTTCAGTAATCCCGCGATCATAATGCAACTTGCAACAGCGTCGAAATATCGGAAGTTCGTAGAAATAAAAGAAAATCATGGATATAATCCCGTAAGTAGTGAAAAACCGTGAAAGTCTAAAACAGTGTATAATTCTGTAACTACATACCTACGTCTTACATACAATAACTAACAAAATGTAGGTGTACAGTCACCAGCACCATCTAAACGCCTTTTAAACGTGTTTTTCTCCCATTACTCAGATTAAAATTTTATGCTGAAACGAATAACATTTTGAAGCTCACGTTTTTTCATGAAAAAGATCCTATCCCCAAGTTACAATCGTTATTTCCCGCGAAAATTGCTTTTAAATTTAGGAAAGTATTAACAGATTGGTGCTCGTGACTATAAATATACACTTCTGAGTCCTTCAATACAGGCGTGATATTAATTAGTGTAGCAAGGGTTGCTTCAATGTGACTCTCAAAACAACATGAATACTACAATAGGACATGGAAAGGGTGTGAAAGCTTGGCACGAAAGGAAACGATTACATTGATGCCAGTACCACAAACAATAATTGTATGGTGCCTAGATCTTTCGTTTTGTTTTTTGGTCCTTTTCCATCCATCTATTCTTTGGTCTTCCTCTCCCTCTACATCCATTAACATTTATATTCATCACTCTGTTAGTCACGTGTTCCATCCCTCTTCATCCATATCAAGACAAAGGACTCCTTTCATATTTTCAGTAACAGGCGCCACTTCCAAACTTCCACTTTTATAGGGTGTAAAACACCTCTTTACGAAGCCGAAAGGCACTTGTTCTCCCCATCATTGCGATATTTTTTTTGTTCTACACCATACCTGGGAACCTTCAAAGTTACAAGTTTTTTTTTTTTAATACAAGTTTTTTTTGTAAGATTTTCATATACCTATCCATCAGCACAATGTTTTAAGTGCGTTACATTGAGTTCTACCACAAAACATGATTTATAACCTCAAAAAAAAAAGTTGTTTTCCAGCAATAATTTTTGCGTAAAGTTACTTAATTTGATGTACAGAATGCTTGGTTAACGGCTTTGTAATGAGGTGGTTTACACCCTGTATGCTCATTTCTTACTTTTTCAATTTAAGTCACTCTACACATCCACCTCAACGTTCTCATTGAAAATATTAGTGAAAATCTACTCACTTCTAAACAAACCAATAGCTGTGCACTCAAATACATTCAAAAAGTTACTCAAATACCAATTTTAAAACCGATAAACGATAACAAACCTCCCCACGTCTATAAAATCTCATTTTACTTAGCCATAATAATATCTCAAAATCTTGACACACACGTACGGGTCCAGTGTGAACGCCACTTAAATTTTAAAGACGTATTTTGCACGTACCGGAGTGGCCGTACGAAACGAACGAACGTGGCGTACGGAACGTCCAGTGAGCAAAATTGGACACTGACTGGCTCAGTCAGTCATTCATTTGGAAATGTCAAAATATTATATTTCATCGCGTGTATCTCAAAGGACTGGTGTGGAATTATAGGCATAACGACAATATCAAAAATTGCAAATCTATTTAGTCCGTCAGTAAGAGTATTGGAAAATAAGGGACAAGTATTTTTTGTTTTTGTAAATCAATGAATATTGACAAAGATGAAACGCATCAAAACTCGGGAGTGGGAGCTCGTGACGTCAGAACGCTATAAAATTTTAACCAAGGCATGACGTACTGAGAATTTTAAAAGCGTCATATCTTCGTCAATTTTGGTTTACGTAACAAAAGAATAGGTCACAGTTCTAACCTAACCTAACCCACATCATTCACCCACAATACAGGGTAATGATTCACCTGCAACAGCGAGGATCTGGCGCTCGGCGGCCGCTGCCGCGGCACGCTCAAAATTATAATTAACGTTATTATAGATTTTGAATATTATACTAACTGAATATTATACTAACTTAATATTATACTAAATTAATATTAGTTTAAGAGTGCATTATAGGAAATGTTAATTAAGACATATAAAATTAGATAAACTGATATCATTTCATCGTTATACTAAACAAAAAGTATGTTAAATGAAATTAGGTCACGTGAGACTTTCTGTTATTATATCAAATGGCACGCACCCGAATAAATACGGGTCAAATATTTTTTGATAATCTAACTGACGGATTAATTAGACTTTTTTAGGTCCATGTTCACCAAAAAGATGACTGTCTGATTATCTAAAAACAGCTGTTTAAAGCACATTTTTGTATGGGAACTTGTCACAGTGACAGCTGTTTTTAGATAATCAGACCGTTATTTTTTCGGTGAACATGAACCTTAGTCGTCTACCCTATTGACGGTATGGACTATCAAACTGAAGAACTGTCTGGTACAAACATGGTAATCGCAAGAAAGTCTAGTCCCATTAACGCATTTAATATTGTTAAAACACATTTAATCTTTTGGAAACTGTTTCAATATGGGTCAGAGGTACAAATAAAGAAATGAACAAGAATGCACCTCTATGTGGTTCGGCAATTTGGACATTTGTTGCCAATGCAGAACTTAGAACGAAAATTACGTTTTTATAAAGCTGAAATTGTCAAATTAATAATCAAATTAGCAGCCCTCCCGAAATTTATACCTGTGAAAAATGTTAAACAAAAACTCATAAGAACCATTGAAAAACAAATTAAAACTCACTAAAGTCTGTAAAATATTAAGCTGCTGGAGTAGTATACAATTTACTTGATAGTACATAAGTACGTGCCTCATAGAATTGCATTATGTGGAATGGTATTGCTAGATGATCAGTTGAGTTCGATGTGGTATTTTATGCTTTGGATGGCAGTTACTTGGTTAACATGAGATTTTGTAAATTGTAGGAACTAGTGCTTTGAGAATATTTAATGTATGTAATTCTGACTAGATTTTCTTTACAGTGCTTTAATCAATTGACCGACTAGACTGCCTCGTTGATCTAGGTTTCGATTTCCAGATCGAGCAGTGTTATTGTGTTTTGTTATCAAAAAAATCTCAGTAGCAGCCATGCGCAATGGAGTCAATAGACTTACCCGCTCATCATCATCAGCCTAGCCTTTTCCCAACTATGTTGGGTGACACGGAAATTAAACATAACTGGCAAAATGTGGGAGTCCTATTAAGTACATCTCTGCTGAACCCTTCGGAGATTACTGAGAACTGAATTGCGTACCACCGCCGAGCTGGAATAATTCAACTCGACGGTGACGAGTTTCACGCTCAAGTGACATGACGCGATCATGAGACAACTGCTACGGAAAAAACAAATGAATGTATTTACGTACGCAAAGAAAGTGAAAAGTGAAATTCGTAAAGAATCGCACGAGACGACACGAGAGGTTAGCAGATGTTTTCCCAACTATCAAAAGAATTATTTATACTTTTCGTACGCTTAGCTTTAGTGAAAACGTCTGAGCAGAGAGGAAAGGAGATGTCTCATGTTTGTTAAAGCCAGCCTCCGTACTCGATGGCCAAGCAAGCAACAGTGCACAACGGAGACATCTCGACACAGCATCAATCAACACCTTAGCTCCGAAGCATCTCCTTCTCTCTCCACTTCGGACATCTTCGCACATCTCCGCCTTGGTGAAGTCCGAGCCTTAATCCAATTTACAAAACAAATTTTACGTTTGCCATTTCCAAAATATTTTCTCACATCATGACCTTTTCCATTACCCCCACATTTTTGCAATAAATGCTTTACAAAGCATTTTCTATAAATAGCTTCTCTGGGTGTGTCACGAACATTTTAGTGAGATCAAGCCTTTTAGCGAACATTCCCGGCGTCGATTACTCCGAATCAATTTGTGACACGCACACCGCTTTTGGGTCTTGACGCAGAAAGTACGATTCGCAAAATGTCATATTGAAAAAGGTCATATTCGCAAAATGACCGTTTTGTGGAAAATCATATTCTTGTGGTCCGTTTCACATCTTTTCAAGTTCACATATTTTCGATTTGCAGAATGACTTAGGCGTAAATGTTTTTGTTTGGTTTTTGGACGACGTAGATGTTCTGGAGTAGGTAAGTAGTTATTTTTAATCGGTGATCAAGCTAAAATGTTTTGATATTTTGCGAATTGGACATTCTGCGTCAAGTCCCGCTTTTGTGACATTAGCGACGTTGGCCCATATAACTAAATTCGCTGAAAAGCTTAAATGGCACACAGTGATTAACTTCCATTTTGTTTGAAACTTAACACCAGTTTTTTATCGTTTCCATTAGGTATAAGGGTTTAATTAAAATATTGGGTTGATTTCTGTTGTAGATGGATTTAGATGGATTTTATGTTTGACAAAACTCGTAGTTACTTCACGTGTAGGTAATAAATAATTATGTTAACAGTTTTGTATGTATTTCGCTGTTATTTATTTATGATTAGGAGAACCAGATGGAATATAATTGTATATCATGTAACACAGAGCCAATTACAGGTTCTCACGAGTAAAAACAGAAAAGTTGTAGCAATCTTAGGATCACTAACAAGCACGGCAAAAAATAAAAGGCATTAAATTTAGTTACAACAATTACTGTATACACTCTTGAGGCAGTAATGCACAATAACATAAAACAGAATCAATGTTGCGTTTGCCAATAGGTTAGGGAGATGTTTACCGATAACAACACCAAGGATACTCAATATTCTGCTGACGATTTGCCAGACCACCTGTATCTACACTACATTCTGGACTACAAATCATCCAAAACTAAATAGCTATGTCTGATAAAACCGAAATGAAATAAATACCTGACACAAATTTATTCAGCTTAACATTTTACCGTTTCATGCGTCAGTTTACATAAAAATGTGTCTTTTTCATTTTTTTATATCTCTGTTATCCGTACATACAAACACTTCACAAACTTACATGACTATCCAAACATTCACATTGACCTACAGGTACGGTCAGCACATTAACAAGACCATTGTTGGGTTATGCGCAAGCGACCCGGAAAATTCGAACCCGTAATCTTTTGATCCGCGCTTTTGTGCTCAAGTTTATCCCTCAAGGAATTGTCTGAATATGTGGGAACATGTATTTGAAATTATGGTTTCTTTCAAAGAATATAACCCCACGAGGGGTTACCATCACAGGGTTATACCTTGGGAATTGGAATTTAAAAATAACCGTACTCTGCGGTCTCCGGTCCGTTTTCCAACGTTATTTTATGCAATAGGGTAGACGAAAACTTTTTTACAAAAAATAAAACCGACTTCAAAAAAAACAAAAAAGTGAAAAATAACTTTAGCTTCTGAAGTCGGTGACCTTTGTTTGATTGATTTATTTTTTTTGTCACCGACTTCAGAAGCTAAAGTTATTTTTCACTTTTTTGTTTTTTTTTGAAGTCGGTTTTATTTTTTGTAAAAAAGTTTTTATTTTTCACATTTTAGTGGTTTACATGCGCTTCGTACACATGGAAAGTGCATACCGTTACAATTACAACAAGCCCAAACAAGACTAGGATACATTGTCTCATTATGGAGTTCCGTGACTCTTGGCTTCATCATCTGATCTGATAGTAGAATGGTTCTTATCGAACGCAAATGCTTCACTTGTTGTAGAAAATACCAAAATCGCTGTACGTTATCCTATAAAATTTGAAGAGTTCCCTCGATTTCGCCAAGATTCCATCATCAGATCCCGACTTGGTGGCTATGGGACCCTTTGGAAAGTATACCCTTTCCAACAAAAAAAGAATTTTTCAAATCGGTTGGCAAACGACGGAGTTATGCGCGAACAAACATAAAAAAAAAAAAAAAAAAAAAAAAAAAAAAAAAATAGAAACATCCGAATTGAGAACCTCCTCCTTTTTTAGAAGTCGGTTAATAAAACAAGTCTAATTAGGCCGTCAAGTAGATTATTAAAAAATATTTTACCCGTATTTATTTTTTTGTTACGTAAATCAAAATTGACGAAGATACGACGCTTTTAAAATTCCCAATACGTCACGCCTAGGTATAATTTTTAGCTATTTCTGACGTTACGAGCCCCCACTCCCGAGTTTTGATACGGTTTATCTTTGTCAATATTCATAGAAACCAAAAAATACGTGTCCATTATTTTTAGGGTTCCGTAGCCAAATGGCAAAAAACGGAACCCTTATAGTTTCGCCATGTCTGTCTGTCTGTCTGTCCGCGGATAATCTCAGTGACCGTTAGCACCAGAAAGCTGAAATTTGGTACCAATATGTATATCAATCATGCCGACAAAGTGCAAAAATAAAAATTTAAAAAAACATTTTTATTAGGGTACCTCCCCCAGACGTAAAGTGGGGAGCGATTTTTTTTTTAATTTTGACCCTGACGTGTGATATATTGTTGGATAGGTATTTAAAAATGAATAGGGGTTTTCTAAAATCATTTTTTGATAATATTAATATTTTAGGAAATAATCGCTCCGAAAGTCAAAAACAATGTGTCCCCCCCCCCTCTAACTTTTGAACCATAAGTTTAAAAAATATGAAAAAAATCACAGAAGTAGACCTTTATATGAACTTTCTAGGAAAATTATTTTCAACTTGATGAGTTGAATAGTTTTTGAGTTATATAGCACTTTTTCAAAAAAACGCAAATGATAACTTTGTTTTTCATACAAATACTATGAAAAACAAAGTTATTTTTGCTGACGAAAAATGTTGGTATTTTTAATGGTCTGGGAAGCTACGGAACCCTACAGTGAGCGTGGCCCGACACGCTCTTGGCCGGTTTTTCAATAATCTGACTGACGGATTTGTATTTTTTTTATATTGTCATCATGCCTTTTTTTTAAGCCCGCCACACACGCCCAAACCACTGTAACTCCTGAAAGCCAGAATCAACAGTGGCGACCACCAGAAAAGCGCCGAGACAATGAAGCTCGACGAAGTCCCAGAGAATGAATTTAACTGTCGTCCTGCCTATTATTATTGTTTAACTTATGTGCTGAATAATAAATAATATAAATAAATAAATATCGCTGGACATTAACACACAGCGCCATCTAGTGCCACACTAAGCAAGGCTTGTGTCGTGGACACCAGATAGTTGATATACTACATATATACTTTTTTGTTTGTATATATGTCACCGTAAAATTGTCAAATACGTTATATTACAATATAACGTGTATCTCTGTAGCGATATTGTAAAGTCTCGAATTATTGTCAACTGAACATACGGGAGTATCTCTTGCCCCCATAAACGGGACTTGGGGCACCCCCCCGTTAGGTTAGTTAGGTTCCTTTAAACCCTGCACTCGGAAATACGGGCCCCGCGAAGCGGGGCTCCGTCGACTACGCTTTTTAGGGGAATATGAAGTGTTTTAAGGTTAGGTTATATTAATCGATATTTCTCAGGAATGGTACAGTATCTTTTCATGAGAGTGGTACCACTGGGCAAGGGGGTCCCCTCCTTTACTCCACACCGCGTGAGTTGACTACCATCGCATGCATTTCACGAAAAATAATGCGATTTATTGTAAGCAGTATGTTCATTTGACAATAATTCGAGACTTTACAATATCGCTAGAGATATTACAATATAACGTATTTGACAATTTTACGGTGACATATACATACTTGTTATACATATAAACATCCATGACTCGGAAACAAAATGTCCATGCTCATCACACAAACATTTGCTCTTACCGGGGTTCGAACCCAGGACCCTAAGAACGTAAGGCAGCCTCACCCACCACTACGCCATTCGGGTCGTCTGTATAATTTATAACCATCTATTGTCTATAACGGTTTTCATCATCATTTTATTGCTCTTATCCCAATAGGCTTGTGTCCTAAAAAAATCTAATTAGTCCGTCAGTTAGATTATAAAAAAATATTTGACACGTATTTTTTATTTTGTTACATAAACCAAAATTGACGAAGATACGACGCTTTTAAAACTCGCAATACGTCACACCGTGCTATAGTTTTTAGTGCGTTGTGACGTCACGAGCCCCCACTCCCGAGTTTTGATGCGTTTGATCTTTGTCAGTACTCAGTGATTTACAAAAACAAAAAATACGTGTTCATTATTTTCCAGTACTCTAACTGACGGACTAATTAGTTTTGCAATTTATTGATGGTGGAAACTAGCCTATTCATTTGGGGTCTGTTCAGCATGTCTTCCTCTTCCATACTTTTCTATTACTTGTCATTTCATCAGACACCTCTTTTCTTGCCGTATCACCCCTTACACAATCCGTCCATCGTGTTTTGGTCTTCCTATTCTTATTCATTATTGCACAAAAAAAAACAACAAATATACATATTGATTGCAATAATATAGTTTGTGTTGGGTTTTCTTACAGCAAACCTAATTTTGAAAGCGAGATTTGCAAAAGAGGATATACTTACGTATGTGCATTTACATTACGTCTTAAATTAATTAAACTTAAAAAAAACTACATACGTACAATAAAATATACGTAATACATACAGCTTTTATATGTATTATACATACCTATAAAATCCTATATTTATATCCATACATACATATTGATCATGTTGACAGGAAATGGTCCTTTATTCCCTTATTGAACACCTCTAACGAAGGGCTATCCCGCAAGGAGTGCGGAAGTGAATTCCAAAGGCGCACAGCACGAACAGTGAATGATCCATCATACCGACTTGAGGAGTCCTCTACTTTTATTCCCATCCACATTCATGCTGAAAACTTTCGTCACGACATTTTCCTCATTCAATTCTGACTCTTATGACAAAGGCACATACACCTAGTGTAGGAGTCAGGGAATTAAAATTATTGTGACCTAGTAACAAGCCTTATATGCTCTTTGTCACATAGCATCCTAATAATAAACCATAGTATATGAACAATATAACATACATCTCTCATAACATACACACACACGCGCGCACGCTCACTCACACCACAACACAGCAGAACACTAGACAACACCACACATCCTCTTACACATCAGACACGTACATTCCCATCTCACACAAATAAGAGGCCCTGCATGCAAACACTACACAAACTCTTTTTCTTTAATTTTTTGTATTTAAAAAAGAAAAACTTGAAGTAAATATAAATAAATATATTATAAAATTGTTAAAAAAAGAATTTGTACAAGAAACTAATGAAATGTTACTGGCCCTTTAAGTGTTTAATATTCGAGGGGTTTGGCGCTGATAGTCGAAATACAGGCTCTGCCTAGTTCGGCTACAGATGACTACACCCGTTATACTGACTTAAATTAGCCTTGTTACCTATGTCTACGTTTTTATAAATAAACATTACTATTAACATTATTATTATTATTTGTTTTTGGTTCTTGTACTATACTTTTTATTTGTTTATTTATTTCTCCGCGTCACAAGCCCACACCACGACTACCGATTACCACACAACTTTTCAGTAACCGGCACCACTATCAGATTTCCTCTCATGTACTCATTTCTTATTTTATCCATGACACAAAACATACCTCTCAGCATTTTGTAAAAAAAAGTAGTGACTTCGTTTATACCACGCCGTAAGCCTCATAATGGCAAGTGTTTGTTTACTAAAGTCACAGTTTCCCATTATTATAATACTGAAGGAGTATTTACTACATAAACCAAATTATGCATTGCAAATATTCCCCTTGATGCATTTCTTTGGTTTAGTTTCATGTGGACTCGGTAACTATATAAGGACTAGGATAAGACAGTAGGTATCTATCAGTAGGTATTTTTAGGGTTCCGTTGCCAAATGGCAAAAAACGGAACCCTTTTAGATTCTTCATGTCTGTCTGTTTGTCTGTCTGTCTGTCCGTCCGTATGTCACAGCCACTTTTTTCCGAAACTATAAGAGCTATGCTGTTGAAATTTGGTAAGTAGATGTATTCTATAAACCGCATTAAGATTTTCACACAAAAATAGAAAAAAAAAACAGTACATTTTTGGGGTTCCCCATACTTTGAACTGAAACTCGAAATTGTTTTTTTTCATCAAACCCATTCGTGTGGGATATTTATAGATAGGTCATCAAAAATGATATTGAGGTTTCTAATATCATTTTTTTCTAAACTGAATAGTTTGCGCGAGAGACACTTCCAAAGTGGTAAAATGTGTCCCCCCCCCGTAACTTCTAAAATAAGAGAATGATAAAAGTAAAAAAAATATGTGATGTACATTACCATGTAAACTTCCACCAAAAATTGGTTTGTCATAAATCGTAAAATCGTAACTTTTCTATTATATGTTACTTGCTGCTACGGAACCCTTCATGGGCGAGTCCGACTCGCACTTGGCCCCTTTTTTTAAACAAAGCTCTCAACCACGTCTGTCTGTCTGTCTGTTCGCGATAAACTCAAAAACTACAGCACCGATTTGTATGCTGTTTGCACCTATGGATAGAGTGGTTCTCGGGGAAGATTTTAGTATATAATTTGTAAGCGGGCAAAGTCGCGGGCATCAGCTAGTGGTATGTAATAATAAGCACTTATATACCTGTACCCTCTCGACGTGACGTGTCGCATATTTTATGTAAAGTCAGCAGGACCGTGCGTTGTTTCCGAATGGAAAACTAATTTAATTCAACACGGGAACAGTCCGGATTTATCTGGTTACAAAATTAGACATTCATTTCACGCCCACTTTGAGATAATATTCTACAACATAACAATACACATGAAAAATAAAATTCCCTTTAAGAGTCTGCAGCGCGCGTTCACTCGCTAGAGTGGGAAAAGGATAGCGCTATTGCTTCCGCGTGCGAAACGAGAGACAGAAAGAGTGTGTGTGCTCGCTTAGAATAAAATAACGTAAGCGCCAGATCATCTGCCTAGCCTTGATGCTAATTACGAGAAAACGACGTAGAAAAATAAGATTTTTTTACGGCAGGATTGGAGACAATAATGTTACCTATCTAAAAAAAGGCTAGGCTAAAAATCACCATTAAATTCCATAAGGTTTCAGAGACCTAACTCAAAAGTGCAAAGCAACATGTTTTAGAATGTTTTTTTTCTATCGAGATTTTTTATCCAATTGTGTTTTGCTTCGGCAGAACTAAAGATTATAAGTCCAAGTTAATGGTGTCCAAATTGTGAACTCTTAGGTCATTTGGATTTCGAGATAAAGTTCAATCAATATCATCAAAACTACATAGGACGGCCTCTTAAATGTGTCCGTCTATGTTGTTTTGTTAACTGGAAATATAATTTTGGTGGCGACATCATTCTCTTACCCTTATACCAATTTATGTGGATTCCGCGGAACAAGTCTTCTTCACGACCCGAATGGCGTAGTGGTAGTGAGGCTGTCTTACGTTCTTAGGGTCCTGGGTTCAAATCCCGGTAGGAGCAAATGTGATGAGCATGGACATTTGTTTCCGAGTCATGGATGTATATATATGTTAAATAAGTATGTATATACCAACAAAAAAATGGTATGTATGTAGTATATCAACTATCTGGTGTCCACGACATAAGCCTTGCTTAGTGTGGCACTAGATGGCGCTGTGTGTTAAAGTCCAGCGATATTTATTTTTTTTAATTTATTATTTCTTCCATAATTCTCTCATACTCGTCATCTCAGCAGTCACCTGCTTTCTAGCCATATCATCTTTCTAGCCATATCATCTTTCTAGCCATATCATCTTTCTAGCCATATCATCTTTCTAGCCATATCATCTTTCTAGCCATATCATCTTTCACACAGCCCATCCATCGTCTATTTGGTCTTCCTCTACTCTTATAGCCATATTTACATTCACACTCAGCTTTGAGTGTAACCATAATTTAGAAAACTTACTTCAATATTCTATGTATGTAAAACTTAATAAATACAAAATACAAAATTTCAATGTTCAGTCAAGCTAAAAAAAACGGGCCGTGTCGTTATATTCAAGAGCACATAGCCATTATAAATGTAAAAAAAACGAACATTTTATTCTGCATGAATTTTGAAAGAAAAAACTACTAGTTTCTAACAAGTTACCCAAATGAAAATTGCAGCTTTGACAAGTTTCAAGATTGCACAAAGGATCACGAAAATTGGTCGCTCTGTATTGGTGAGCGTAATTTTACTAATATACTAGTTTCGGATTTTCTCCTTTTAGAACTTTGTGGTTGGCACTCTGTGCAGCTAATTTCGGATGGACTAAACTTTGTTGAATTTAGCGACACCAGTTCATTTGTTTAACTTTGGCAGTTAAGATTCCTAGATTATGAAGTTTAGTAGCAATACTTAATCAAACATGTTATCTTGGGTTACATTTAACAGAAATCATGGTAATAGAGACACAGCTTTGGGAAAAAAATATTATGGTGGAGAATTATGTCTGGACTAGACCCAAAAAATAATCAAGGAAATCTGTAAACAATAATAAACGTTATGGCATATGTTTATCTAAAAACAAACACCTAATATCACACCATAATCGGAGTTTAAAACAACGTACTTTCGTGTAAAAATCTTCCACAGTAACCTAATAAATCAAATTCCTCGAATTCATAAAGTGTTCAAACCTTTTCAGTGTTCAACTTTTAAGTGAAGTAATAAATCTTACTCTAAAACAAGCATCAGGAAATAACAAAAGAATTGTCCTTAAGATTCTCCAGGAAAAAAGCACATAAGACTTTATCAGGCAAATCAAAGAAAATGCTTTATTAAAGCGATAATTAGTTTCGGGATATTATAATTAATCGGGTTAATAAACATAACTGGCGACTGTTAATGGCATACTGTTAGGTATATAAACACCACCAAAATAGCCGCCACGCCTAAATCCGGTATAAACAGTCATCCGCACACATAGTATGTATTTCAATAAACCATACCTTAAATTTGAATTGACATTCATTCGTTTAAATAATTTTATTAAGAATTGAAAGAAATCTGCACCGTTAAAATTTCAAGTTTGAGCGCTGAACCGAGAGTTTAAAATAAGATACCTGAATTTTGCGCCGTGTGCCTTTATTTAAGCATTTATTTCGGTGTTGCCTGTCAGAGGGAACGGCCTTCTAAAACTATTTTGTTTACCTAAAATTCAAGTTACAACAATATTCTTTCCGCAATTCAGACTCTCATAGCAAACCAGCGCAACTTTGTTCCATAAGTAAAGTTATACTCCTACAATGTTCCTTTATAAACTAAAACTAATATAAATCTTTAGTCCTCTATCAACTAAAGTTCACGACTAAATTTAGATGGCATCCAAGAGATTTATTTATAGTTTAACTATATTAAATTAAGATAGGGAAAGACGTCGTTTTGACGATGCAATTAGTGAAGAATCTTTCATCAAAGTTTAATTTTCGGGGTTGCAGCCAACGGATCCATGATATAGATAAAGTTACCGTTAGTTAATTGGAAATTAAGGAATATCAGATGCTTGGGAGGTTTATTAGAATAAGTATTCGTGGAAGTACTCGCCACCATCAGTTTTTTGCGAGGATGTCATTTCAAAATCAAGTATTTAATCAAATATATATACTTTAGTGGCTGACGTACTCTTATAAAACAATGGATAGACCTGCTGTCTTGAATGAATCAGAATGTTGGGCTACAAAAAGAATGCATGAAAGGCATTATTTCCTTCAAGGTTCATTGGAAGACCATCGTCAGACAGCATCACCTGTCTGGCATGAATGCTGAAATGGACCTTATTGGGGCAACCGTAAGACACACAGCCCATACTACGAGTATGTTTTCATCCTTATTTTGAATATTTTTTTTTATGTTTTGTGCGTGTGCTTTAATAACTGACGTCAAATAAATATTTTTCTTTCTTTCTTTCAACAACTAGGAGTTGTCGCAATATCAAACAAAGCTGAAACATTCACATCCAGAACCCACAAAACATCCAGATATCTATCTAAACATCATCCAACCACCAACATACCACACAATCTAAACCCTCACCCCTAACAATGTAATAACATCGTCATAAACCAGCGTAAGATTACGATCTAAAGTAATGTCAGGTAAAACGATTTCTTTCATACCTGTCTACCTGTCGCATTATAAAGGATATGTGGCGTATAAACTGTAGATAACTGGGAGTTACAGTGTGGGAATGATTTAGTCACGTGCTTTTATATGAGTTTTATTTCTGTGCGGTGTAGTAAGGTGTTTATTCTGAAGTATACCCAAGCTAGGTGAACTTGACCTGGTGAAGGTGTCACGTAGTCCTCTCTAAATGAAGCCCTAGAGGGCCACGTGGCAAAGAAAAATAAAATAAAACAAATATTTCGTGTATCTTTGTGTATTAAAAGAAAAAAACTAAATTTACACATACACGAATATCTAAAAAAAAATAAAACAAATATCTAAAAACTAACTCAGCGACAGGGGTCGCTTAAACAAAATGGGTTCTTAGGTGTGTGTGGGTGGATCTCCTAATTATGTTACAGTTAAAGAAAGCATGTAGCTTTCACAAGTCCCTACAGATGATGCCACGGGTTATTACTTCATAATAGGAATAAATGCACCGACCTCGCTGCGTCCCTTACGTTCCAGCTTAAAACCCGCTGGCCTGACGGAGTGCTCCTCTCGGGCAATGCGGGAATTGCGGGAATCCGTTTGATGCGACTCGCACGGGACCGGTCTATGTGGCGACACTTGGGGCAGGCCTATGTCCGGCAGTGGACGTCTTTCGGCTGAAATGATGATGATGATACCCAAGCAATAGTATAAGTATGTAAGTGGTGTATTGCATGTCAGGCCAGTGCCACTGTGCTTGCTGCACGAGGAAGCGCGTCTGCATACGCGGTGGGTCAATCAAATTGATGCGCTTGATATTGCTACGGCGTAGCTCACAAGACGAGAAAAGCGTAGCACCACAATATAACGGTACTCTCATCAGTTGCTACGGCGTAGGATTGTACTTGCTTCATGTTCGGTGTGCTACGTTGTTGCGTACTTCATCTGCTACGGTTTAACATGATACAAGGTAAGCGCAGCGCCAATTATATTCGGTACCAAAATTGAACGCTACGTCAATCTACTACAGCGTAGCATAACATACGTTTTGCGTAGAACTACGCACTATGCATGCTACGCTGCATGCCTTCATTTTATAACATACTATACACTCTAAAGCAATGTCTTCAATAAGCTAGATCTACTTATATAACCTCATACGGAACATAAGTGTACTAAGAACTAAGGCATTCTTTATTAAACCGCATCGTAAACATTGGCTTCATAAAATACTAATATAACTTCATAGAAACCCACTTTCCTCGGACGATCTTTATAGCTTGAGGGGAAGATAAATACAGTATCTACTCCCTCTTCTTAGATTAACACGGTCAACATTTTTATTCTGATATCAAATGTAACCTCGGGATTTATTTTGAACGTTTTTACCGACTTCAAATAAGGAGGAGGTTCTATGTTCGATTGTACGTCGTTGTTGTTGTTCGTAGTACGTACGATTTTTTTCCTTTACCAAAGAAATTGATAATTGTACCTACAGTAAATCCGAAACATCAGAGGTGCGAATCCTTTTTTTTTTCGGATTGGAAATCATCAAATGACTTCTCCCACTCTGGGCGGAGCGGGAGGGAGTGTCAGACTTTTACTGACTAAAACGCATCCATGTTCCTTCCTCGCCCTTTATGTTCCGGGGCCGCGGTATCTCTTTCGATCCGAACAGGCCCGCAACCCCGGCAGGCTAGAGGTGCGTATCCTGGGTTTGAAGTGGATATCTATGAGTTAGTATTCTGACGTTCACGCCACTAGGCTAAGATCCACGGAAGTTTGATTGCTGCAAGTAATAGATTCATAATGTTATTGTCGGACTAAAGAAAATAAGGTCCCATTAAAGTAGATGGACAAATTTTAGCACAGCGTTCAGTACGTCTAACCAAAGATATCCACGCAAAAAATACACGGTTTTTTTTTCTGAATGTCCATGGGTTCTACTATTAGCCATTTCAAGGTTATGCATTAATTACCGGACACCCTGTATATAAACTTTTTAACTGGCGGTTGACTGGAGCTCTAGAGGTCATAACTAGCTAGACCTATGGTGAAATTTTGGAAAACTCGATTGTAGGTGCTTGTACCTACAGTCCAGTTTTCCAGAATTGAGCCGAGTTTTTAAAAATCTACCAATTGGTCTTGCTCGATTGGTAGATTTTTTTTGACGATATCTACTCAAAAAAAAAACATTATATGTAGCCATGTTTACTTTGCAAATGAGATCAAACAGAAAGTTCAACAAATAAAAGGCTGTAAGTTAGTAAAGAATCAAGAAATTACAAGTTTAGAGGTTTTATGCAGAGGAAAAAATCTTTTTTAAAAAGGTCAATGATCTTTCACAATAATACTACTACGCTAGGGAATGGGCAACTACAGTACTTTCACAGTTTTTATGTCTTGTGACTGGGACTGTAGCTACATTAAATGTTCATTTTAGTTTCGACAATTCAAAAGTGCCTGTAACTGGCCTACTTGAATAAATGCTTTGATTTTGATTCTGATTGAATATTTGTTTATCCAAAACGAAGTGAAATATCAAAACGAGTATTTCTTAGAATGAGTTATTAAGGCGCTTAGGCGAGCTAAATTAGCAACTCTATTTGTGGTGTTAGAATAAAGTTCAAATCAGCTTGCACTACAAAGTGGTTGTTACGTCAGCCACTGAGTGGTTTCGATCGATTTACAAAAAAACTATTGATTGGATTAAAAAACTAAAACAGTATCATGGTAAAATATTGCTTTTAGAATTATTTGCCAAAAAATCAGAATGATCGCATGCATATTAGTATGTTTTTTTATTGTTTGAAAGATATTTTTAGAGGTAAGTTCGTGATTTCTTTTTATCGAGCCAAAGTAATTGTATTATGTTTTCAAAACAGTATCATGCTAGCATATATCCTGAAGAATATCATATATTTTTCTGGTCTTGTTTATATCAGTGAATCATATACTTTTAGTAATTATAAAACTCGCGTTTAGCTCGTGTAATCGCCTTAAGGTTTAAACTACGAAGATAAAATAAATAAAACGAGCATGTCCGAAACTATGGCAAAATAACACTGTGCAGCCGTTTCAGAGATGAGATAGAACAAAGATATAGACAGACGAAACTTAAAAAAAATGTTACACCACAGATCAATTTTATTTATTTGTTGTAGAGGTAAGTATGTGACTTTTTGATACTCATTCATAATGTTTTTTTTTTTAATACAACTACTTCTTTTCGTTTGGGAAAGTAGATAAAAAATGAATGTCTCACACATTCATTTTTTATCTACTTTCCCAAATTTATATATGAATTAGTCGGGTGTGTTTTTAGCTATGTTTAATGAAAATCGGTCCAAGATGGCCGTCGCCGCAAAATGGCGAATTAACGAATTATTTTCTATTTAACTTTTAGTACATTATGTGCCGGGGGTATTTAAAATTTTTATTTTTATTTTACTTGTATACCAATGCAGTTGTTTTCGAATACAGAGTTCTTGTAAACTGGGTTTTATTCTTTCCATAAAGTTTAAATAGTGACGAACCAAGCTGTAAACCTTTATTGGCCTTCGGCTGCTTTAATACTTTTGTATCTACATATTATTATAATGTATATTGATAAAGTCTAAATTGATAAAGGTTTCAAGCAAAAAATATACAAAATCTTCCATTCTCTTTGTAATTTCCTTTACCAAGAAGATTCTTTATTCGACGATCATTATTGTCAATTAAACGCTCGTTATATAGCAGACGATGAAAGCCGAAAGGAGCCGAGCGGTTCCGAGTTGAGACGAACACGGTTACTTTAATTATCGTTCGCGTGAGTAACTTGATGTTGTACTCACTGCTGTTTGAACCAATCGTAATGGAATAAAGGTGTTTCCGTACAACCCAATTGCACCACTTGCAAAAAATTCCCACCTGGACATGAGTGGCCATGACTGACCTGGTGAGTCTAGACACAGGCGGACCGAAGCAAGGAAAACTTATTCAGGTGAAGATTCATAGATGACTCTGCCCTTTTTTTTCGGATTTGAAATCATCAAATGATTTCTCCCACTCTGGGCGGAGGGGGAGGGAGTGTCAAACTTTTACTGACTTAAGCCCATCCATGTTCCTTCCTCGCCCTTTATGTTTCGGGGCCACGGCATCCCCGGCAGCCCCGGCAGGCAGCATTATGCTGACATCTTTTTGAATTTTTGAAGCGCGCGTGGAACATGAACGCGCCGTCGACACGGTCTGTCATCATAAGACGGACGGCCAACTAGCCCATAGCTCCCAGGTGACTCTGCCCTCGAGTGTAAATGTTGAATTGCCCCACAAACGATGGGACACTGGATATCGTGTCCTACCTGTCCTGTTGCTTGCACATCACAGGAGCTGGTGGACGCTACTGAAAGTGACAAACTCGTCACCTTTGGCGCTGGCTCAATTTAAATGGTCATCGACAAGCAAACAAGACTAAAACTAAGAAGTTTTTAATCGTTTAGGCAATTCGTATAAAATACTGTAAAAATATTATGATGACAAAAAAATGAGGATAAATAAAAGCCACAAAATGTTACCCGCCTCGTTTCGGTTCGGATAACGCGACTCGGCCGTTCGACTGGTTTATTTTTTTGTTAAATTAAAATAGTGCTATCTCTTGTTAGTTCTTCTCGTCCTTTATCTTTCGAACTGACAGACTCTTTGATAACCCAAAAAAGTCTGTAAGTGTTTTAATTAAAACACCTAATGGGATGAATAAGTTACAAATTTAAAAGAATCATAATCCACCATCACAATACAAGTGACAAGATCTCTAACAGTATAACAGTAAAAAAAATATTTTTCTCATTCAACTTTCACAACTTCCGCAATAAAACAAACGACTGATACGTTCATAAAACGACACTTTTTTGTCAACAAAAACCTCACAATA
The DNA here is from genome assembly GCA_950022955.1 of Xestia ashworthii. Classification (NCBI taxonomy): domain Eukaryota; kingdom Metazoa; phylum Arthropoda; class Insecta; order Lepidoptera; family Noctuidae; genus Xestia; species Xestia ashworthii. The sequence goes on along the minus strand of OX465565.1, from coordinate 18,627,255 downwards.
ATACATTTAAATCCCCATTCAAAATTATCTTCACCCTGAAGACCTTAAACAGCTGAAACTCGAATGAAAATTACAAAGACGATGATAGGGACGTCGTTTAAAAGTGGTGGCCTCTTTATGTTCCCAGCCTTAGATGTAATTACAAGCTGAATCGACTCTTACTTCCTTATGATAAGGTTTGATATGGAACGGGAATGGTATAAGGCAATGTCTTCATCGTATAGCTCTAATTCGATTGAGTGAATTGATGCGAATTTAACTGTGCTATCAGTATATCTGTTGATTGATTAATTGGTTGTTCCTATTGTAGGTGCGAATAGATTGATTATTCAATTTTGTAGGACAATGACCTTTGAAAATAGGTCGTGTACAAATTATAATTAATTTGAACGTGTTATGGGTACTACCGAGTTCACGGAAGGACGACCGGTTTTCAACCTTATTACTAGGGTGAAACGTGGCAGACGGTCAGTGGTAGTACAATAAGTTTTGTGATAACAGTTGATAATGTGCACACTTGATTTGTAGAATGGTAACATAATAAGCAAGTTTGAACAAAAATGGCTTTCAAATGAGTAACTTGAAGGTAGGTATACAAAAATTCAACAAATCAACATGCTCATTTTTCAAAAAAAAATTGCGATACCCAAATATACATTATATTATAACACAAAATCACGCTTGTTATCCTCGGTGAATAAGACAGAGGTGTACCTGATAGACACACACATTTTGCCAATTAACTTTAAGTCCTATTGCCATCAACTGGGCACAAATCCAGACTCCGTGGCTGCTACTGAGAAATTCCTGATGGAAAAATCCAATTTCAATTTGCCCGATCCGGGAATCCAACCCAGGGCCTCATTCTTAGTAGTCGCAGTTGCTAGACCAAAGAAGCAGAAGCCGTTGTGGCCTTTTTGGAAGTCGGTATAAAATTTTAATATAATTTTGTTATAAATTCCGCATTTCCTGTATCAAGTTTAAAAATTACAAAATTTCTTTAGTGTTTTGAAAACATAATTGATACAATTAATTTGACTCGATAAAAAAAAATCAGGAACTTATCTCTAAAAATTTATTTCAACCAAAAAAAAACATACTAATATACATGCGATCATTCTGATTTTTTGGCAAATAATTCTACAAACAATATATTAGCATTACAGTGTTTTAGTTTTTTAGTCCAATCAACAGATTTTTTATAAGTCGATCGACACCACTCATTTCGCACTATTTCGCCCGCAGTGACTGACGTAACAACTACATTGTAGTGCAAGCTGATTAGAACTTTATTGTAACAGCATTTCAAACGAAGTTTGAACCACCACAAATAGAGTTGCTAATTTAACTCATCAGTCGCCTTAACAAAGCCTCGCCACTCTATAATCCTCCCCACTCCATTCGTCACTAGTGTCCCGACTACGGACTGAGCTAACAAAAAACTTCGCTCAATTAATCCAAGTAAATTGCATTCTTAGAAAAAAGGTAAAAGTTTTGTAAGCAAAAGACTTTAAACGACTTTGTTAAGACACTATCGGGAATTAAGAGAAGAACCTGCCAAGGGTGTGTTGGGTCGCGCACACGGAAAGGTTCCGCAGTCACCCATGCACAACATTTTTCGACAGCAAAATTATTAAAATTATGAAGTTTTTGCTTCGCGTTTCATAGAAACGGTGGAAAACACAATCATTTTCTGATAACGACAAATATTTGATATATATTATAGAGACATCTTATTGTTATTGATAGGGCCAACCTCAGATCGATATTATTTATGCCCATACAACGTAAGAGCACCACATTTAATGCCTAACGTGGCTTCTGCCGCAGCAAGCAAATTTGTGCAAAACAACAACGTTAGAACTTAATTCTAGTCATTTAAAGAACAAGTACGTAGTCTATTTTGAATGGTAACTTGTTTGTATAGTAGGTAACTCAACGTCATAGTGGGTAGTCAGAAAGTGGCACGCTTGGTTTTCATACGGATACGCTTGGATATCAATATCTGTGGGGCCAACAAAACCCCACAAAATTATTCAATCATACTACTCAATTGTTAAGTTACACTACCTACAAACTACAACTCTAAAATGGTAACAAAAATATGTACAAGTATCAAAACGATTCAACGGGAAAAGTGCCCAGAAGGCTGCCACGATGGATGGCAATGCTGATTCTTTGGCCAAAACATAGGCCCGCTCTCTGGTCACGTGAAGAGTCGACCAACCGCTTGGCGATTGTTTAGCGGTTTCTTTGACTTGGCTACGGAACCCAAAAAAAGTGCATCGAAGAACTTTTTCTGGATATACTTTTTGCATAAGTTACTGTCTGTATAACTTTCAAACGGTGAAGCTTTTACTTTAATTTTACTTCTACTATCTATTGGTTTTAGTAACAAAGGAGTTTTATAGACTTAAAAGCAATTAGATTTCTTTGATTAAACTTTTCTAAAGGTATTATAAGAACTGCCTGAACATGACATAAAAAGGTTTGTTCTAAATTACTAAAAGAATAGTACTTTTTTCAATACATAACATAATATCACGACTGTAATCCCAGAAGAGTTAGGCAGGGGTGTACCTAATAGTACACCCACATTACACCAGTTATGTGTAAGTCCCATGTAATAGGGGGCGAGCCTATTGCCATCAATCGGGCACTAATCAATCGGGCACTAATCCAGACTCCGTGGCTGAAACTGAAAAATTCCAGATAGTAAAACCCAAAAACACTGCCCAACCTGGGAATATAAATATAAAATATAAATATCGCTGGACGTTACACACAGCGCCATCTAGTGCCACACTAAGCAAGGCTTGTGTCGTGGTCACCAGTCAGTTGATATACTACATATATACTTTTTGTTTGTAAATACAATTCATGACTCGGAAACAAATGTCCATGCTCATCACACAAACATTTGCTCCTACCGGGATTCGAACCCGGGACCCTAAGAACGTAAGGCAGCTTCACTACCGCTGCGCCATTCGGGTCGTTCGGGTATGGAACCCAGGACCGCATGCTCAGGAGTTGCGCTTGCGCTTACTTGACCAACGGGGCAGTCAATACATACACAAATTACAGTTCTTCAATTCATACAGGTATATTAGGATTACTTTTATTCTCACGACATTAGTGTCGATTCTGTTGTGCACAAACTAAACTTAATTTAGGCCATTGCTATCTTTTTCTCTTTATTAAAACGAGAAAGATACGGACGTAATTTAGAGCTGTCAAATTTTATTGGAACTAATATTTCCATAGAAATTAAGGGCGCATGTAAAAACATGTCGACTAAAAACACGGTGAAACGTAAGGCATAAACTAGTCTGACTTATGTCTAACTTAGTTCATAGCTGTAGCCGTCCTTTTCTCGCACTGCCTTTTAGTAAAAGATAGCAATAGCCTACATTAAGTTTAGTTTTTGCACAACAGAATAGAAACCAATGTCTCCTAATTCAAATAAGGAACTACATTAACGTTCGTCGCATGTAATGGCTGAAAGAATTCAAAATAAGAATAATGGAAGGAATTAAAAAGTTTTAAAATTTAAGATACCTCGGGCAACAGAACACTCGACAAAGTTGGATAAATTAACAACTTTACTTTTAAAACATTAGATAAGCGACCTAAGTTATAATAGCTAACTTTAAGAAGGAAAGTATTTTATAACTTAGTAACTTACACATTCGTTTAAAAACTTACTTACATGCTACATTAAAAATGGTACCTTAACAAAAGACACATTAACTTTAAAACAGTTTTAACTTAAAGTAGTTTTAAGATTAATGATAAGAATCAGTACCATTCTGATACGCCGTTTTCTCGTGGTCTTTAAACGTTGAAAATTTCTCTGGAGTTTAATAAAATATTCATACTTACATATTGTACATTTTATCACTGGACTTTAATTTTACGTTACGTTACGCTTAAGGTCCCGGGTTGTGTATACGTTTCTGATGTTCACGACACAAGCCTCGTAGATAGCACTGTGAGCAATTCCAGCGATATTTATTTATTTATTTTTAAGTAGTTACGTCTCTAGGATGGGGCCGGACAGATGGGCGAAGATAGTCATTGATTTAAAAGAGTTATGAGAAAAATATGTTTTCTATGGAAATTTTAGATACCTCCTATCTCATCTACCAACGCTCTCTTGACGTGTAAAAGTGATTGAGTATCCTATTTGCAAAATAAATCATTTCATTTCATTTCATCTAAATATCATTGTCCTTTCAAAATATATATTTGGGAACCTAGATATTATGTAATCCAATCGAAATAAATACACACTTTCTTAAGAATATGTTTGGTTTACGAATTATTTTGGTACTACGTTTGTATGAACGACGCACGCTCCGCCGGCCCCTTAAAATATAACTGGTGAGATCTGGGTGTTCTATTACGCAATTTTCTGCCTTTTTTTCCGGATGGGAAATCATCAAACGACCCCTCCCGCTCTGGGCGGAGTGCATGGAAGGGAGTGTCTTTTACTGACTAAAACCCATCCATGTTTCTTCTTAGCCCTTTGTGTTCCAGGGCCGCGGTATCTCTTTCAAACAATCCCGCAGCCCCGGCAGGCATCGGCACTTGCAGGGAAAAAGAAGGGGTCCCCTTCCTTTTGCTGACATCTCTTTTTAGTGCGCGTGGAACACGAACGCGCCGTACGTACTCCTCTGCCTTACCCTTCGCAGATAAGAGGTGTGATGTTATGTTATTTGACAGTTACGTTTAAACTAACGTATGTTGTTGAGCAGGCGAATTTTAAAAACCTATGAATTGGGAATTAACTATGAAGTCCGATTGCGATTAAAAGTATGTTGCGGAGTTTGGGTAGCGGTTCAGTTATTAGGATTTTGGTGAAATTCATCCTAAGTCGTGAAGTTTACTATATTTCAAATAAGTTTAGACACCAAATCAAATCAAATCACTTTTTATTTGTTAACACAGGTACAGAAATACAGATCTTATAATTGACTAGCGGACGTCCCGCGGTTTCACCCGCATAGTTCCCGTTCCCGTGGGAGTACGGGGATAAAATATATCCTATGTTACTCGTGGATAATGTAGCTTTCGAATGGTGAAAGAATTTTTAAAAACGGTCCAGTAGTTTTTAAGCCTATTCATTACAACCAAACAAACAAACAAACAAAGTTTTCCTCTTTATAATATTAGTGTAGATAAAACCGAGCGCTATGTTATGCCAGTAGCAGGCTTCCAAATATGGTGAGCATCTAGCTCAAGATTACAATTTTAAGTTTCTACAAATTATATTTGAGAATCATGCATAATCACTACAAAAACAATCATCATCACATCATCATTTCAGCCGAAAGACGTCCACTGCTGGACATAGGCCTCCCCCAAGTGTCGCCACATTGACCGGTCCCGTGCGACTCACATCCAATGGATTCCCGCAACCTTCACCGGGTACTCGGTCCACCTAGTGGGAGTTCTTCCAACGCAAAAACAATAAATGCTATAATATAATATCTAAACCAAGTTATTTAAACTATGGTGCATGTAAGTACAAAGAAAACGGCACTATAAAGTACACGGTAGTACACCGCCGTGCACGTTAGAGTTACAATTTCATTAGTTGGAACGCAATTATCGTGTGTCGGCGCTTTCCTTGTCTCCACGGGTCTTGGTACAATTAAAATGTGGATAAGAAAGTGTGTATATGGATGCAGTTTAATGATTAACTGCAGAAAAAAACTACTTTTTGTAAAAAGCTACTCTGGCTGCTTCATGAAAAATTATGTAAATAGGCTTGTTAACTGAAAAAATCTAATAAGTCGGTCAGTTAGATTATCATAAAATATTTAACCCGTATGTTTTCTTTTGTTACGTAAACCAAAATGACGCTTTTAAAATACTCAATACATCACGCCGTGGTATAATTTTTAGTGCGTTCTGTGGTCACGAGCCCTCCCGAGTTCTAATGCGTTTAATCTTTGTCAATATTAATTGATTTACAAAAACAAAAAATACGTGTCCGTTATTTTCCAATAGTGTAACTATCCTATAGTTCCCGTTATGTTTTAACAGCCTCCATACTTTTCATCGGGCCACGGCTTATCATTTTGACATTAAACAGTGAACTATACAATTATATTATGAAAAAGCATATCGTAGTTTTTCTAAACGTGTTAGAAAATCTGCATAATTTATTAAAATCAAACTCATTCATGAAAAATAATCATCATCTGCCTTTGTCCCATTCTATTTTCCTCTTTCTCCCCTTTCAGACGTCACGGCATACGGTTTTCTTTTTCATATAATTCTTAACATCATCCATCGGTCTTTTCTTTGGCATTCCTCTTCATTCATCAACATTCACGTCCAGTCTTTTAGTCACATGCGTTTTATCCTTCCACATTACATGGCCACACCAAGAAAAAAAAACAAAATAAAAATAAAATCAATAAAAATGCCCCTATCCAATTTAATACCATCCAGGACAGCCACTATTAGTCAGTGGCAAAAGAGCCGTCGGCCATCGGCAACAAAATCTAACCTTTCTGTGCTATAAATAGACGATTACGCTTTGAACGAGTCACCTCGTCCCCGTATTATTTGTTGGTTACTAGATGGTATTAAACGATTCAATTATTGTAATTTTGAATTTAAATACAATTATAGTTTTATATTCGGTGTCCTTTTCTCGTACTTATAAAATTCAAACTATCAATGTCGCACTGGTCCATTAACTAACTCATCTTAAAGGCACAGGTTGACGACTGCTGTATATATGTATAATCTGACCAAATGGGGTATGCTCGATCTATTCTAAACAAAATGCCCGTGATATGGAGCCCCTTGTCAGAATATGCTCCACTTTCTGTCCTGAGGATTTAATCGAAGAAAATTTTGGAGCTGTGCAGGTGGTTACATTCTGGTTTAACGCCATTTGAGCTTCACCGACACGTCAAGAAGAAGAAGAAAGCTTAATAAGCATCTTTAACCTAAAACGTTCCAACTGCTAATAGACAGGTCACTAAAAGAGGGAGCAGGCTTTAATTCTCCAGGCAGGTCCAATGTAAGTTGACCTGACAACCAGTCTTACCAAAAAGTATCGTAATACCCAGTAACTGGGTTGTGGAAGTCAGATAAGCAGTCGCTCTATATAAAACACTAGTATTAAAAATACACAACGATCTGAATTCAATATGTACGACGTATATGCTTCCTATACCATCAAATATGAGTAAATCCACTGAGAATAAACACGCTTCTCTTAATCCCAATGGAACAAAGATAAAAACTTATTTATACCATTCACCTACATTAAACTATCTATCTATACTTTGATTTAGCTCCAATTCCCTGAACCAAAAAAATATATTTTATCTCCCCGTACAAGGGAATAACAGGAACACAACACCATAAACTAAGCGGTAGTGACGTCACAAAGTAGAAGCCTTGTTTAGTGAACGACTAGATCCAATTTATCGCAACCAGTTCCGGTTTACAAAAACTACTCGAGGAATAGAGGGAGTCAGTATAGTGTGACAACTTTAATAGGCTAGTTTCCACCATCAATAAATTGCAAAACTAATTAGTCCGTCAGTTAGAGTATTGGAAAATAATGGACACGTATTTTTTGTTTTTGTAAATCACTGAGTACTGACAAAGATAAAAGGCATCAAAACTCGGGAGTGGGGGCTCGTGACGTCACAACGCACTAAAAACTATAGCACGGCGTGACGTATTGCGAATTTTAAAAGCGTCGTATCTTCGTCAATTTTGGTTTATGTAACAAAAGAAAAAATACGGGTCAAATATTTTTTTATAATCTAACTGACGGACTAATCAGATTTTTTAGGACACAAGCCTATTGGGCCGCTAGAGGACAAAGACTACCTCCTGAGCAAAGATATTTTTTAAACAAACATGGTCGCAAAACATACAGTAAACAAATTAAATATCCTGTTTCTAGTAATAATGATAAATTCTAGTATTAACCTTAACCTACTTCCAATAGCCACATGTCTGCTGTCCGTACAAACGTAACCTGTCATACTTGGCAATTGTGTTATTTTAAAACCTCACTGAAACATGGCGTCACATTTTTATCTAGGATATTTCTGATTGCCTAAAGGAGATGGCCAGTTTCAGCCTAGTTACTAAGTGCCATGTACATTAATAGACGCCTAATTATAAATAAATGGAAATAAAAATTACAAAACTATTTACACTTTCGTACAACTTCCTAAAAACATTTAAGTAAACATAAATAGTTGTTTTGCGTTTCCGGCATATCGAGATAGTGCGCCATGTTGAGTAAACGTTCCATTCCCTTGAGAGCTGAAATATTAAACTTCCATCAGAGTGATATTAAAAATTATTCTGGCTGCTAAATGATTATTGACTATCGTAATCATAATAAAAACCATAATTTTTTAATTACTCGAATGCTATAAAATATTTATTTTGATAACTTTTGTTTTTTTATATCAATGGAACGAAACGACATGACAAGTTTGACAATCGCTTGACATCCGCCCTCCCGCCGTTTTGTTTTCGTTTGACGGCTCTCAACTTGCGCGTGCGTCTGCTGTTTGTTTTTTGTTTGTAAACTGTGCGATTATCTTTTCTCCATATCGACCATTGCTATTCTACACGTACTGATTCCATTGCCCAACGATTATCTAGTGCTTAGTAATACGGACTTGATTGTGCTTATGAATATTAAATATTTACTTCGAGCGAGAGGGCTGGATTTCTAACAATGTTTTCCTTCACGGTAAAGAAAATAATAATTCATGATTTCTGAAGTCTGGGTAATCCTGGGTTTAAACTTGAGATGACACTTTTTTTTACTATTCCTCACTGTGATAGTCAGATGGGACGGCAATATGACACGACCTGAGAGCTTTTACATACAGGGCCGACGGCTATACATGCACTCCGAGGCACGAAAGGATATTGAAATGTAAGAAAATGGTCACCCATCCATTGATCATGACCACTTACCCACGCAGAATAATCTGGCTACTACTTAGTTATGAGCCCGAGTAGGTTCATAACCAAGACATGTTTTTGTTTATTTCTTAGAAATCTGAAGTTACTGGATTATGTAACTTTCACAGTTAATTTTAGAGCTTACTAAATTCAAAATAAAGCAACAATCGTTAATGTACATGAGTATTAAGATGCTAGGCAGAGTGCCCTAAGTAAATTGGCCATCTCCTTTGTTAAATATATTTTTTCCTAAGTGAATGTGTGTATCTGATTACTGCACTTGGGATATTGAGGGCTATAGATAAAGACACATTCTATAAACGATAACGTTGGTGACAAAATCAAAAATGTATTCGATTGACATAAGCTATCGAAACATTAGTTTACTATCCTGTTTGAAGTCTTTGTGTAGAAATCACTGGGTTCCGTAAGAGCATTCGAGCTCAAATAAATGTAGTACAGTTATCATATAGCGAACGTCCCTATTCTGGAAGCGAGTAGAGAGTGCTTGCAATAAATAGAATTGTCTCTAAGCAGATTGTTATCATTCTGTACGCATTTAATTCTTGTACTTTATATGCGTTTGTTGTTTGATAATGGAAGAGTGAAATAAACATTTCATCAGACTCTCAGGATGGCCCTCTGACTGTTGTACTTAGTGACTACAGAATGGGCAACTGCTTCGCGAAGGGATTTTTATATCTCTCTAATTTTACATTTTTGACCCACCGACTCCTTGACTATTCAAAAGTGTTTGTAACCGTTTCATTCGAAACTTTTTCCGTAATAAAAAGCACTTTTTATAACACTAGGCAATAGCGTTAACAATAGCTTTCAGCAATAGAATTCTTGAAATCGTATGTTTTGTTTCAGATATTTATAATATTATTTTTCTATTTTTCTCTGTTTACTTTTATAAAGGGTGTAAAACACCTCTTAACGAAGCCGAAAGGCACTTGTTCTCCACGTCATTGCGATCATATTTTTGTTCTATACAATACCTGGGAACCTTCTAGTTACGGAGATATTGGGTTCCAACTTTTTGACAAGTTTTTTTTTTAAACTAGTTTTTATTGTAAGATTTTAACTTTAAACACCTTTACGACCCCCGTGCTATTCAATCCATTCACCAGCACAGTGCTTTATGTGCGTTACATCGAGATTCAAAACTATCACTTTGTATGCAAACCACATCTTTTTAAACTCTAGAGTATTGAAATTTATAGTATTCTGAATAAAAAGTGTCACGTAAAAGATTGAATTTCCATAAAATATCGTGTCTGAGTGTACCGAACTATTAAGAAAGTGGGTACAACAATAACAAATCCGTCGTGCTCATTCGATTGGAGAAATCTCTGTAAAAATACTCTGTAGATTAAGAAATATTACTTACAATTTTTTAACATTAAAATGTTGATTCAACTGTTCTGTGTTCAACTTTCTTGTTTTTTTATGCTGAGTAAAGCTAAATGTGCCACTTTTATATTCTTGAAATTAAAAGCCATACATAAAAGTCAATTGTTTTGGAACCTTTAACAAAAAATATTTTACAAGATTAAAAATATTTGAAAAAAAAAAAGTTGTCTGAAAAATCGGTTTACGGACGATAGTTTAACGTGACAACAACGTCATAACAAAACATTGACTAAATGATTGCATACGTACGCTCCGATCGTTACGTTACAATGAGCGTAACGGGACAGAGCGTAACGGAACACTTTTTCATGCATGCAGCTCAGCGTTCATCGATTTATTAGACGTTGTCACGTCAAACACTTTAGGTAGCTCCTCAAGTTAGTCCTCTTTTGACAAGTGACAATCACTTTCAAAACGTTTTGTAATTCTACCACGACTTTAACAAGACTGAGATGCAAGCTTTTTTACTTAGTTCAGCTTCTTCTTAGCGTTTTGCTGAAAATTTAAATTGAGGCAGCCCAAAATTTGGCGATGACTTTGGCAATTTCAGTAGAGTCCATCAGCTCCCGTGATGTGCAAGCAACAGGACAGGCAGGACATGATATCAAGAGTCCTACTCGTATCTATCGTCGGTGGGGCAACACTCAAATACATTCTTGATTTTTCCATCGTCATAATATCACTGATATAATGTGACTTTAAGCAATTTCCCGGATTTTCTAAAGTCAAATTCTATCAAGCAAACCCGGTAAACAGAATATGCGTTAGCGTAGTGATAAACCTGTAATCATAAGCCATTATGTATGAGACACTCACAGTCTTAAGATACTTTACAGATAGTGTGATAAACATTAATGCGTAGGGGACGCTTTTATGACTCAATGCGTTTGTTTGCAAACTGTAACTGAACAACGTCGTGACAGTAAAACATTTTAATGCAAAACTTTGTTTTAGTTACATCATTGTCTTTTTCTCTCTGTATGTTAGTATTGTTATTTGATGAACAAGTTGAATGTTGTTGAGTGGACGCTTGGTATGAGACTGATAAGATTAGTGATGTACCGCATCTGGATAAAAGAATCTTTATCATCACCTTTTTCCAACTATGTTAGGGTCGGCTTCCTGTCTAACCGGATGCAGCTGAATACCAGTATTTTACATGGAGCGACTGCCTATCTGACCTCCACAATCCAGTTATTACTGGGTAATACAATACCACTTGGTAAGACTGGTTGGATAAAATAATGATGAATGGAAATGTTGATGGTTGGAGAGGCAGAGGAAGACTAAAGAAAATTTATGAATGGATTGTTTGCGGTATGATATGAGAAAGGAGTAAATGATTCTGCGACGATTGACAAGAGGGAAGAAAGGGAAGGAGAGATAGGTGGAGGTAAGGGGGGGTTCTTTATTCCCATAAAGAAAACAACACGATACACGTAGCCTAGGACAAGGTCATGAAGATAATTGTGATAATGACGATGAATTGACAAAATTTCTTATTAATAATATGAAGAAAAATACTGTGAAAGAGGCAAATGGTGATATAAAACAAGAAGATACGAGTCATATTATAATTCAGGATTTCTAGAATAATAACTATGCAGAAACAAGATTTCATCAATACGGTCCAGATCCAATAAATTCCTACATTTATTATAATTTATACTACCCGGAACAGTTTTATTCCAAAGAAACTCACCGGAAATTGATTCAACAGGAATAGTTGTCGCGGGTATACATAAATACTTTTGGGACATGTTAAACAATTCATTATGGTATTTAGAAATGCCTTTGAAATTATCCCAGAATTGATAAGGGTTACCACTACGGTGAATGTAAGGCAAATCTACATACTGTTCTACAGTAAAGACTGAATGCAAAAGTGTGTCGTCACCCTGTATGTATTTTACTCTTTGGTCCAAATAAACCAAGAGATTATCACCGTCAACGGCTGTTGCTTTTTCCTCTGAAATGTTCTGTGAAGAGCCTAGATTCTGTGAATTAACACTGTCATTCAATTCCATTACCACATCTTGCTGCACAGAACGAGCTATTTCTTCTGTCATAAAACCAGCTTTCTTAAATCTTGGATCCATGAAAGTGGCCTTTTCTGAAATCTTCTTGTTTTTGCTGTCGTCAATTTTGAAATTTAAATCTATTGCTGCCTCAAGTTTTGCCTTAAATTTTGTTCCCAGTTTAGTAGATGGAGAGCATTCGTTTAATTTGAATGTCATACCGACAGTTAGAGGAATAATGTGGGATAAGGATAGATAGTGTTCACTAGACATTTTGTTGGTCATGTCTACAAATGGTTTTAAAATTTGAACACATTCACCGATTTCTTTTCGTTCATCATCATTAAAATCACCTGTTTTATTTTCGCTAGTTTCTTTCAACACATTATGCGGGGTATGCCAAGAAAAAGGTTCATCTTTCTTCTTCCTCGATGTATCTGAATTATGTTTCTGGTACCTCTTCTCAATTTCATGAAATTTCAAATAGTTTAAGGCTTCATTCATATCCGTGTTTAATGAGGAAGCTTTACAGCACATGTGTGATATTTTTAAATATTCTACCACTGCTTTACATAAAGAGTTTTCGTTATGACTCGTAACAAAACAGACGACTTTATCTAAAATTCCCCATTTGTCTTTTAATATATTTCTCAGTACAATGGCAATATTTTTACCACTTTTAACTTTTGATTCTATTGTGAACAAAGTTTGAGAAATGAGTTCACCTTTATGAATGAAATGTACTGTCGCAGTCCACATACTACGGCCCCGTATTCTTCTCGACACCCCTAATCTCCAACTTTCTATTGTGATCGCTACATGTAGTACAAAATCCAAGGTTTTCTTTAGTACTTCTCTTGCTTTAACGTGATATTTAGGAATTGTTTCCTCAAAGAATGTTTTCATATTGGGCACGGTGTTATTATCATCTTCAATATAGTTTCGAAAGCCGTTGTGATCAAGCATGTTGAAAGGTCCCAAATCCAGGCATAACCATTTGACTAGTAAACTTTCTTTATCCATTGTTTCTTGTGTTGAAGTGTTATTTGTCATCATCGTTGGCCTTGAAGTAAGATACACTATCTTCACTTTAATTTGTCGGTAATATTACACTTATATCGGTATAGATATTGTTTATTATATTATTTTGTTTATCAAGTTTTTGATGTCTCCACTAAACAGTTTAATATTTATATCTTCACTGCTTTCACTCACAGTACCATAAACTCAGTCTATATCACTCCTAGATCACAGGCCTCGTGTCTATTGTTGGGAGTGGGCTGTCTCAGTCCTCAAACGACTAGCAAATATGATGTGTCAGGAACTACTAAAGCCGCAAAAATGTTTAAACCAATGACAGACAAGCAAGATAGCTCTATCTTATCTTTAGAAGTGTTGACTGATTAATTAATCGATTCAATAACACTTTACAGGAAAGGTATGCGATCGAATGACATCAATGCATCCAATCAGATTGTTACTACAACCTGGTTAATATTTCAGTAAACGTTTGCCGTTATGGTGCGGTATCTTGTGTGGACGCACCGTAATGCTTGCACTTGTCGAACGAACTGTTGGAGCAAGTCACTGCCGGGGTTTATGGTAGAAAACGATCAGCAATCTAAAGGATTAGGTACCAAACATAAATGTTATAAAAGTATTTTTAAAAAGTGAAATGTTGGCTTGTAATGTGAAGAAAATTAATGTTATAAATAAGAAATAATTTATAGACAGTGCCCTTGCGATGGGCTTTAATAGTTGAAGATGCATTTTTATTGTGATCTGTTGCTATGTAGCTATTAAACGTGTTATAACACTCGTTCTGACTCTATTTTGTCTTACATTTTCAACTTGGCACGGTCGACTTCTGATTACAAGTTTAGATTAAACATTTAAAATTTTTTTTTTCCTTCAAGTACTAACAAATTAGATGTTGAAAATCAAACTTGTTACTTAAAATCTCCAAGGAATTATTAATCAAGAATGGCTCAATCTAGACCACAATCGTGAATATTAGTAAAAATACGTGATGAAATGAAAATAGCACGCAACGAGCGAACACTATGGCTGACGTTTCGGAAGACCTTATTCTACACGAGCGCCCCTAGCGGCGAATTCATTACAACAGGAACAAAGGATATTATTTTTTTAAAGGATTGCTTTTAACATCATTTTTTGTTTTCAATTCGTAACAATGGTAAAGAACTAAGGGATGCATTAGCCATGCACAAAGGCTTGAACAACACTGAACTAAACTAAGGAAATCCAGTCTCTCCTTGAGTGTACGCTGCGCGTTGTGTGTGTACAGTCGATAACAGAATTTCAGAACAAAGACGGCTCTAAACCGATTAGCAACAAAATGTTCATTGGACCGAGCATCGGATGTTTGATGTACTGTTGCGCTCAGTTCAAATGTGTTTATTGGTATCCAGAAAATTATAATATACCATTTCTACAAGTAAGTTTTGTTTGAGTCTTTAAAATGCCTTTAAAATAATGATGTTAACGAAGCCGAAAGGCACTTGTTCTCCCCGTCATTGCGATCATTTTTGTGTTCTGGACCATACCTGGGAACAGTCTAGTTACGGAGATATTGGAGGTCAAAGTTCCATCAATTCCACAAGATTTTTTTTAAATACTTGTTTTTAAGATTATAACTATACTTTTAGTTCCTCCATGACCCGTTTACTTTTAAATGCGTCCATAGGCATAATGTTTTCAGTGCGAAACATTGAGTTATAACGTTATTTTTCACCCAAAAACAAAACTCGTTTTCCATCAATAATTTTTGTGTTGAGTTACTTATTTTAATTTACAGAACGGTTTCTGGAAAGATCGGTGTGCACTCTAGTCTATCCTTTATTTAGTCACACTTTCCGGTTCTGTACGTCCTTTATACAGGTGTTTCCCATGACTTTAACGATATCGTAGACCCCAGCAGCTTTAAGACGGCCATGGCGTCTTTTCCCTAACTTCAGTGGCGTAACTATAGGGTGGCAGGACTGGCCAAATGCCACGGGCCCCCGGCCTGACGGGGCCCCCGACCCGAGAGGCTGTGAGCTCAAAAGTGACCTAACATTTTTAACAAAATTTTGTAAAAAATATAAATTTTATATCAATATCTACTTAAAATCAATTACCTACTAACCTTTTACCTACTTAAAATCCGCCACCAACCAATAACCCTAAATACTAGATGGGAGGACGTTGTTATAAATATATGCCTATGCTTTTGAAAATTAGATATTTAACTAAAATGGACACATTGTTACTATTGGGCAACAATCTCTGTGATTTATTAAAACTAAATTAAAATGTGACCAGTTTTCTTGGGGCCCCAACCAATGGATTAAGGTACCGGCGGAGCATGCTTTTTTCGTACAAACGTAATACCAAAATAATATGAAAATCAAACAAATTCTTAAGGTAGTGTGTATATATTTCGATTGTATTATAGAATATCAATGTTCCCAAATAAATATTTTGAAAGGACAATGATATAAAGACGAGATATGAGGATTTTAAAATTTCTATACAAAATTTATTTTTCTCATAATTCTTGTTTAAATTGGTGTATATTCAAAATATGTATTTGGGAACCTATATACTCTGTAATCCAATCAAAATAAATACACACTACCTTAAGAATATGTTTGATTTACAAATTATTTTGGTATTACGTTTGTATGAAATTCGCATGCTCCGCAGGCCTCTTAAGCAAAATGCCAAGGGCCACAGATGGTATAGTTACGCCACTGCCTAACCGTAACCACAACTCGGTCAAATCCTTGCTCCATTGGCCGTCTTCGCGACTAGCCAGATGCCCTGCCCAAGTCCACTTGATATGATAATGGTACTGTTCATTAAATATCAGTTTTATAGCACCGTTTTGCATTAGCAATACAGCATATTTTGAAACGCATAGTGAACACGTAAACATTCCTATAATTTGTTTTATACAGTACTTACAGACAGATTGAACTATTGCTTTATTCATCAGATAATGAAGTGTAGAGGAAACCCATAGTAGAGGAAGTGCACGAGGTCCTCCTCTACTTTGGCTAAATAATAACAGCCGCTCGAGTCGATCTTTAGGTTAAGCCGTGCTTGCCTAGGTGGGTCTGTGACTGGGTGACTACCCCTACATACCGAGTTACCTCCTTGCCTTGTTGGTCCCGGCTGTCATTTGTAGATCTTTGACTGTCGTTACAGGTAGTCAGTGGCCCAAAAAATCTGACAACCAGTCTTACCAAGTGGTATCGTATTACCCAGTACTAACTGGGACAGATAGGCAGTCGCTCCATGTAAAATACTGGTATTCAGCTGCATCCGGTTAGACTGGAAGCCGACCCCAACATAGTTGGGAAAAGGCTAGGCAGATGATGATATTTTATACACTACTTACAGTCAGATTGAACTATTGATTTATTCATCGAATAGTTCTTTAATAATAAAGAATAGAGGAAAACCAAAGCAACGACGAATCGATTGTATGAAGAATGATATTACTAGGCTAAGCTAGGCTAAAGAATGATATTACTAGGCTAAGCTAGGCTAAAGAATGATATTACTAGGCTAAGCTAGGCTAAAGAATGATATTACTAGGCTAAGCTAGGCTAAAAAAAAAACCGGCCAAGAGCGTGTCGGGCCACGCTCACTGTAGGGTTCCGTAGCTTCCCAGACCATTAAAAATACCAACATTTTTCGTCAGCAAAAATAACATTTGTTTTTCATAGTATTTGTATGAAAAACAAAGTTATCATTTGCGTTTTTTTGAAAAAGTGCTATATAACTCAAAAACTATTCAACTCATCAAGTTGAAAATAATTTTCCTAGAAAGTTCATATAAAGGTCTACTTCTGTGATTTTTTTCATATTTTTTAAACTTATGGTTCAAAAGTTAGAGGGGGGGGGGACACATTGTTTTTGACTTTCGGAGCGATTATTTCCTAAAATATTAATATTATCAAAAAATGATTTTAGAAAACCCCTATTCATTTTTAAATACCTATCCAACAATATATCACACGTCAGGGTCAAAATTAAAAAAAAAATCGCTCCCCACTTTACGTCTGGGGGAGGTACCCTAATAAAAATGTTTTTTTAAATTTTTATTTTTGCACTTTGTCGGCATGATTGATATACATATTGGTACCAAATTTCAGCTTTCTGGTGCTAACGGTCACTGAGATTATCCGCGGACAGACAGACAGACAGACATGGCGAAACTATAAGGGTTCCGTTTTTTGCCATTTGGCTACGGAACCCTAAAAAGAATGATATTACTAGGCTAAGCTAGGCTAAAGAATGATATTACTAGGCTAAGCTAGGCTAAATAATGATATTACTAGGCTAAGCTAGGCTAAAGAATGATATTACTAGGCTAAGCTAGGCTAAAGAATGATATTACTAGGCTAAGCTAGGCTAAAGAATGATATTACTAGGCTAATCTAGGCTAAAGAATGATATTACCAGGCTAAGCTAGGCTAGATAGTAGTAGAAGTAATAGAGAATTATGGAAGAAGAAGACGTGCTGCTCCGATACCAAATAAATAAATAACGGCTGACTACAGCAACCATTAATTATGTATATGTCACAGTCAAAACTGTTTATCAGTCAAAACTACTTTCGACCGGTGACAACTATTTCAACAATAACTAACATTCACTTAGAAACTTATTAGGTTAAGGTTTTTGTTGTATGACCCCTTGAAAAAACATCATGTAATTCTAGGACTAGGTAATTACAACTGTCGTTTTAGAACGCCTCTCTAAAACGACACATTTTTAATGCAGAAAACGCAATTTAACTTCATAAGAATTTTAACTAACATCAGCCAAAAGTGGTTTTGACTGATTAACAGTTTTGACTGTAACATATACAATTCTTCACAAAATCCTTTAACTCCATGTACTTCCCTAACCAACAAAAGCACTACTTTTCCTTTTGAAACTTTCTCCAAACCCATACATTTCTAAGCGACAAATCAGTCGGTATAACGGACATTTTGTCACACACACCGCGTGAATGGAACTAATCCTTAGAAAGCGGATTGCAGAGGATTGAGTGAAACGTGAAGTTGGACATACGGAACCCCTGATTACTTATTCTTTGGCGTCTTTCCTTATTTATGGTGTAAGTAGGTGGCTACACATATGAACATTTGGGTTACCGGTCTACACATACTGAAAGCCTTTGGTCGGAAACTCGGCACTTTGGTCAAAAAAGTAAGATTATGAGAAGAGGTTTCAGTCAGGGGAAACAGAAAGTCACTGATTGTAAAATAAAAGTAAAAGTTTATTCACAGTTCATAGTATAAGTAAAATCAGAAAAGAGTTCGGTATAAATAATAAGGTATTCGTGGACAATGCAAGTTGCGCGGGAAGTTGAGAAGCACGTACATGTGCCTTGCGCGTAAGCAGCGGACTGGCGGCCCCGCGCGCATCGGTAACACGCTTACTACAGCCACGCGGGAAAGAGATAGACAATCATTCCGTATATCGGAGAGGCACGCGACCGCGGGACGCTCTTATTGGTCGAGTCGTTTCGTTCTGGGTTGCTACAAGATATTAATTCACTTCTCGTTGGTAAAGTAGTCGCAAGCGCGACTGTTAAGCGTGAGGTCCCTCGGTTCGATTCCCAAGACGGGCAAAAATTTTTGGGTTTTTCCATCAGGAATTTCTCAGTAACAGCCACGGAGTCTGTATTTGTGCTCGGTCGATGGAAATAGGCTCGCTCCCTATTATATCGAAGTTAAACACCTCTTACGTACAGCTCTGCCTAAATCTTTGAAGATAATAGGCATGATGTTATGTTATGTCGGGGCTCCCTTTTTAATTTTATTTTTCCTTTTGTCAATACAAACAAAAATCACCTTTAAATGGGCATATAATATGCTAAACATACACTATATTTTTAAACATTAAACTTCTTCTATGCTTTTTTATAGGAACCGAAATCAAACGCGTCTTTACTGAAAACTAGACATAGCTACAGTTTCACACAAGTCGTTTAAAGTTAGTTCCATAACTCTGGTATATTTAACTAGGCAAGTTTCATGAGCCCAGAGACTGGATTCAAGGCTAACGCATTCACTTAAGACCAAGTTTGAGGACTTATCACTTTTAGTATCCCTATCTTGTTAAGGAACTAGGTCATGGCTGTGGAGGGTAGGATACTAAAACGGCAATATTAGTCAATGAAAGCGAGGGCATATTAAATTGGCGTTTAGTCTCGAGATGCAAACTGTACTTTTCACTTCGAGTGCGAGAAAAATAGTCATTTAAAACCGAACAAATTTACACTCGACAAAAATTCTGAACTGAGCGGTCAGTTTTTTCTTCTATCGGATCAGTCACAGATTAACAATTTAAAACACAACACAAACTCTCAACATTTTCGCAATGAAGATGATCCACACTCCACAGATAATAAAATTAGTACCTACGTTACTGCATCGGCTAGCAACAGAGGCATTGCACATACTTTTCAAAATCAACGATGCACACAAGCAACAATAATTTTTCTCGCGTTGAAGAGTTCATGTGTTTTTTTTTTTTTTTCAATAAACCGCTTTCTATCTGCATGCGAATTCGAAATTTAAATAAAGCCTTTGATAAGTTACTCTTTTGTTAACATGTTTCAGAGTAAAAAGATCGTTCCATTTTTTAATTACTTTTTACTCCCTAAGGTTCCTATAAAATGGTCACTTTAATCCCGCTTCATAGGGCTATATTGGCGTACTTTTAGAGCATGAGATGTGAAATAGTAGATTATGCACCAAGGGGCTAAAGTTGTGTCTTATGTCACGGGCGTCATATTGAATCTCGAGCGCAATGAAGGATTCGGGATTTAACTCACGAGCGAAGCGAGGGAGTTAATACAAGAATCCTGAATGCAGCGAGGGATTCAAGCTAGCCCAAGGCAAAGACACCTTTAGCCCAGAGGAGGATACTCTACTTTTTACACCTACTGTGAGAAAATAATAGCCATAGTACGAAAAACAGAATATTTATTAAATAAACAAACAGTAAGAATAAATAAATTAACGAATGTTACAGCCAGTTACTATTACGGTATTACGGCGCGGTACAGTATTTTTGTTATTATTAATGCCAGTTCTAATGTTATTCCATTCCTTTTAAAAAATGGTTCGTAGTTATCTAATTATTCTTACAATATTATGTCTTTGAAAACATGGCAACGATATGAAGAAGCAGTCGTTATGATTTTGTAGGAAATCGAGAATATCATCCACGCGTAGTAAGGGCTTTCCTCTTTCTGGCACCAAAGAGTGTTTGTTAGTACTATACTGCCAATTTAGCTGAGCATGTGAGATTCCAAATTCAAATCACATTATTGACCAGCGGGTCATAACGAAATCCAGTACAACATTATTGACCGGCTGTGCCCCCGGCCACTAATGACTCACTTTAGATTAAGGTTGCTTGACATATAATTTGACATTTTCGAGCAGGTGGTGTGAAAAATATATAATATATGTCCCTAGTACCTACATCTCTTCAGCAATGTAACGTTTTTAAGTGTTCTACTTATGGGCCGCTTCCAAGAGCGAGAGAATCGCGGCGACGTTATCATCCTTGCCATGTTTCTCCATACACCGACTACCAGTATTTTACATGGAGCGACTGCCTATCTGACCTCCAAGAACCAGTTAATACTGGATAATACGAAACCACTTAGTAAGACTGGTTGTCAGACTTTTTGGGCCACTGACTACCTGTAACGACTGCCAAAGATGGACTAATGACAGCCGCGACCAACAGCTTTACGTGCTTTCCGAGAGACGTAGGAAACTCGGTATGTAAGGGTGGTCAACTGGTCACCCATCCACAGAACAACATAAGGAAGCACGGCTTTACCTAAGATCGGCCCGAGCTGCTGTTTTTTGCCACAAGCTCCCTCCACGAGTGAGAGAATCGCGGCGATCTTATCGTATAGAAATACGTTTAGAAATACGCCCTTAGTTAATACCTCTTGGCCAAGAGCGATACTTGTGTTCCGATGGCGTATAGCATTAGCGCTTTTTTTGCGTTTTGATTTAGTTGGTTTTGATTCGGAAGGTGTAACACTCTTGACCGAAAGCTATTTCCATATATGTCACCGTAAAATATTGTCAAATACGTTATATTGTAATATCTCTAGCGATATTGTAAAGTCTCGAATTATTGTCAAATGAACATACTGCTTACAATAAAACGCATTATTTTTCGTGAAATGCATGCGATGGTAGTCAACTCACGCGGTGTGGAGAGAAGGAGGGGTCCCCCTTGCCCAGTGGTACAACTCTCATGAAAAGATACTGTACCATTCCTGAGAAATATCGATTAATATAACCTAACCTTAGAACACTTCATATTCCCCTAAAAAGCGTAGTCGACGGAGCCCCGCTTCGCGGGGCCCCTATTTCCGGGTGCAGGGTTTAAAGGAACCTAACTGCCCCAAGTCCCGATTATGGGGGCAGAGATACTTCCATATGTTCAGTTGACAATAATTCGAGATATTACAATATCGCTAGAGAGAAACACGTTATATTGTAATATAACGCGTTTGACAATTTAACGGTGACATATATACCTCTTCCAAGACATCAATATCATAAACCTAAAAAAACCTCTTAACGAAGCCAAAAGGCACATTTTCTCCCAGTCATTGCGATCATTTTTTTAATTTACACCATAAACCTTCTAGTTACGGAGATATTGGGGGTCAGAGTAACAACTTTTCATTTAAATAAAGTTTTTATTGTAAGATTTTTATTTCAAACACCTCCATGATCCCCGTACTATTTATTCTAACCATCAGCATAATGTTTTGAACGCGTTACATTGAGTTCATCCACAAAACATGATTATTCACCCCAAAAAAAAAGGCGTTTCCCAGCAATAATATTTGCAAAAAGTTATTTAATTTGATGTTCAGAATGCTTGGCTCACGGCTTCGTAATGAAGTTGTTTATACCCTGTAAATAAACATGATTATTTAAAACTAATATTTACTCTTACAAACAAAATAATAACCCTTATAGACTACCCACTGACCTTTGTTTGTGTTCTAAATTCAAAAATATAAAAAAACTCTTTTTTTTTAAATTAGGCTGTTTAGCGACTTCTTACTACTTTCGCCTCGAATGTAATAACAAAATTAAACTTGTATTAAAATGTACTATTTCTGCACAATGAAAGTATAGGAGCCCAAAATTTCTTCACATACAGATGCTGCAAAAATTCTAGCAAAATCACGCTGAAAGCTAATATTGGATTAAAATATCGCATTCCATTACCGTCTACCATTGTTTAACCGGAATACGAATCCGGATTGGCGTAGTTTTAAAATACACTGGAAATGCGGATCGGCGTATTTTTCGTTTTGCGTATTTTCTGACAGGAAGTGAAGTCCGGTTAATTGTATTTAGATGAATGGGTTTTCAGTTTCATATTGCTATGTGAGCGTGCGAGTGAAATTGGAATAATGCATTGTGATTTAATGGAGTTGAGACTAACATAGAAGGAAAAACCTGCGGGCTTAAAAGGAAGCTTTGGCATAATATAATATGAATCACGGTAAAAATTTTAAATTCTAAAAATGGACTTTATAGTCATTACCATATTGTTTTGTGTTGTGTAACGGGCTGGTATCCGCAACTCCACGTCAAAGCGCGTATTTTGCGTATGGGCATAATCCACC
The DNA here is from genome assembly GCA_950022955.1 of Xestia ashworthii. Classification (NCBI taxonomy): domain Eukaryota; kingdom Metazoa; phylum Arthropoda; class Insecta; order Lepidoptera; family Noctuidae; genus Xestia; species Xestia ashworthii. The sequence goes on along the minus strand of OX465565.1, from coordinate 18,604,146 downwards.
ATGCGAGCCCAGTGCGGGTTGGTAGATGTCACATGTCTTCGAATTTTTGGTTCTAGGACATGCCGGTTTCCTCACAATGTTTTCCTTCACTGTTTTTGAGAGCAGCGGTGACGAATTAAATTACACAAAGTAATGCGCCTGCCTTGGTTCGAACCCACGACTTACGGTTCGTAAGTCGTGGCCGCCAGCACTGGGCCACTGCTGCTCTCATCATTACCATAAAGTCCATTTTAAGAATTTTAAATTTTTAACGTGATTCAAATTATGTTCTGCTAAAGCTTCCATTTTAAACCCCCTGAACGGTTGACTGGATTAAGGTTTTACACTATTTTGTAGGTGCATTACGTTGTTATAATGTACTTATTTGAAAGGGATGAGAATCGAATGTAAGACCGTATCTTCGCTACATATTAAAAAACAAGGTCCTCCGCCGCGTCTGTCTATCTGTCTGTTCGCGATAAACTCAAAAACTACTATACCGATTTTCATGCTGTTTTCACCAATGGATAGAGTGGTTCTGGAGGAAGGTTTAAGTATCGCAAAGCCGCAGGCATCAGCTAGTGCTAAATAAAAACCGGCCAATTGCAAGCAGGACTCGCGAATGAGGGTTCCGTACCATCGCAGTAGGGGGAACCCCCTTTAAAATACAGCGCGCTGACAGAAAGACGGAGAGACGGACGGACAGCGGAGGCATATTATCAAATCAAATCAAGTTAATTACTCTAAGGACATTACAATAAAAAGACATAAATCCGTTGTTAGATTTAAACTTATGATACAGAAACTCTGCTCTTGGCACAATTTCATTGCCATGTATTTTACCAGAAGAAGAAAAGAGCACTTTTCCACGAAGATTTATACCAGGCTTACCTACTCTACTAACTATTATTCTCCGTAGAAGCTAAAGCTCCAGTAAGCGAAGTCAGCGCCTTGTCTTCCGCTGAAAGCGATTCATTGTACACATTTCTAATTGAATAATCTCCAGACCGTCTATTGACTGAATTCGCTTCTAACCGTCTAAACTAAATTGTACAAGCTGTTGACGTTATTGATAGTAAGTAAATTCTTGATGTTCGCTATAGTTGAATATCCTTATATGTATTTAGTTTAAGACTTACCAAGAGCTTCACACTTAAGGCCTACGCAGACCGATTTTTTTTGCCAATAGATATTCAAATGTATTGCTATAGAAATACGACATAAATTGCTATGCTTTAAAATGATGCCGTAGCATGCCATGGCATCTAAAGGGATTTACATTGAAATACGGGCCACGGTTGTATTTATATACCAATACGTTTGAATGTCCATTGGCAAAAAAAAATCCCTTGCCATGCCGTCCCGATCTGCGTAGGCCTTCAGGCGATACTAAATGTTTTTATCAGCACTCATCATCGTCTGCCCGGCCGTTTCCTATCTATGCTAGGGTCAGCTTCCAGTCTAACAGTATGCAGCTGAATACCAGCATTTTACATGGAACGACTACCTATCTGACCTCCACAACCCAGTTAGTACTTGGTTATACGATACTCGATGAGAATGGTTTATCAGACTTTCCAAACACTGAGTCCCTGTGAAGACTGTCAAGGATCTGCTAATGGCAGCCGGGACCTCTCGGTATAAAGGATGTAAAACACCTCTTCACGAAGCCGAAAGGCAGTTGTTCTCCCCGTCATTGCGATAATTTTTTTGTTCTACACCATACCTGGGAACCTTCTAGTTACGGAGATATGGGGGGTCAAAGTTACAACTTTTTGACAAGTTTTTTTTTAAATAAGTACAATTTTTTTTTATAAGATTTTGACTTTTAACACCTCCACGATCCCCGTACTATTCAATCCTTCCATCAGCACAATGTTTTAAGTGCGATACATTGAGTTCTACCACAAAACATGATTTATAACCTCAAAAAAAAAGTTGTTTCCCGGCAATAATTTTTGCGTAAAGTTACTTAGTTTGATGTACAGAATGCTTGGTTAACGGCTTTGTGATGAGGTGGTTTACACCCTGTATAATGGGTGGTCATCCATCCATGGACCAACCTAGGCAAGCGCTACCGCGAGCTCCTCGAGTTTCTCTATCGACCAGCACTTCAGGGGTACAATAATTATCTGTGTAGCCCTGGCCACTAAGAATTTATGTAGGTATCACAAGAAACAGTCAGCGACTGCGAGAAAATAATTAAAAGAAGTATTTTATAATAGCATAAAGATTTAGAGCATAATAATAGTATAAAGAGTGTACACCACAACACAAATAAACGCACAATGGTCTACTTTAAGGACTAAGTGCGGAAAACTAAACCCCATGATAGATAGAAGGGTGTAAAACACCTCTTAACGAAACCGAAAGGCACTAGTTTTGCCCGTCATTGCCATAATTTTTTTGTTCTACAGCTACACCATACCTGGAAACCTTCTAGTTACGGAGATATTGGGGTCAAAGTTCCAACTTTTCGACAAGTTTTTTTAAATAAATGTTTTCAATCTAAGATTTTTACTTTATACACCTCATCAGCACAATGTTGTTCTACCACAAAACATGATTTTTCACCCCAAAAAAAAAATTGTTTCCCAACAATAATTTTTGCGTAAAGTTACTTAGTTTGATGTACATAATGCTTGGCTGACGGCTTCGTGATAAGGTGGTTTACACCCTGTATAGATCACACACGACCTTGTAGTGCATGAGTAAGTACATGGAACAGAGTATAAGCTTCACACAACCGCGCGAATCGGTTGCACCACGTGCGTGACCACTGGCCGCTTGTCGCGTACGCGGCGAGGGTTGAAAAATTTGGTTTACGCTGTCACACCGAGTTGAAAATCTCAGGGTTGTCAGGGCAACACACGATGTTTGTTTTGTGACCAGTTAGAATATTTTAATGTAAAAACTTAGTATTTATTAATAATGGTTGTTTATTTTAATGTGTGTGTGATGTTTAATAAATGAGTTATACGTGCTGTGGTGGGGGATGCGCGTTGGAGGGAGCGCGGGGCGATGCGCCGCGCTCAGTCTGTTACCAGCGTTCCTAGCGACAGCACGCCTAACCCAGTAATATTGGAAACTGTGTTTTATTGTACAACCCTGAACAAAGACACCACCCTGATATACGGTGGCTTTACTCCAGACCCTAACTAGCGTCGGAGTGAACATTACAATGGCGACGAGGATAAAACTATAAAAGTGAAAGTGTAAACAGTGTTTGTTTTGTAAGTGTATAAGTGTACGTAAAAGTAAAAATGTAAAGTAACTACACGAGTAAAAGCGCAGTAAGTGCAAGTGTAACTCAAATTATATCTGCTTACGGAAATTGGTCAGCAAAAATATTATAATTTTATTGTGAAAAAAAAACAGAAGACCGTGTAGTCGCAAAAGCGACTGCTAAGAATGGAATCATGGATTCAATTCCCTGGTCGGCCCAAGTGTTGTTGGGTGAATTTCTCAATAGCAGTCACGAAGTTTGAAAGTTTACCCGGTTGACATTAGATACACCTCTGCCTGCCGCATCATGGATAACCGGCGTGGTGATATAATAAAATTAGTTGTTTTCGCTACCTACCTAATAATTCACATTCCTGAATGTTTAATAGAATAACTAGGTTAAATATACTTTATTCTCAAAAAGACAAAGAGCCACTTACATGAGAACTTATGTTAACATAATGTAATATGTAACGGTCACCGATAATCTTAATCCTAAAGTATTCTCAATTTTTCTTTAGTCTTAAAATTACATAATTTTTAAATTAAGTAGTTGAGATACACGTTCAACGGTTCGTTAAAAAAAAAAGCAAAAAAGAAACACCATCATAAACCTACTCATTGATGAATTCAATGACAACATGGTCCGTTTCTTTATTTTGACATGAAATATAATGTTTAATACAAATAATCAAAACACACCATATAGCAACCTGACGAATTGTTGACCAAAACCATTTGCAAATAAAATGTGCCGATTGATAAATCATTTTCAATCAACAACAAACACCAAGGTCCTCTTCAACAACTTTGAAGCAATGACGACATGCAATCTATTGTTAAAACGAAATAAAAACAAATGACTGCCATGAAATCCAGATCATTTTGGGTTACTATTGGATTTGTTGTGCCATTCGAGATACCGGTTTGGTCTGTGGATGGGTGGTCATTTATGATCTAAATCATTAAAATCTGTTCAGTAGTTTGAAATGTATCAAAAATACTTGAGGTTTAATCACAAAATGATTTAATATTCAAGGTACGCGTACTCCGATTGGACGACATATCAGATCAAGCGCTATACCTATTTGTGCTCTGAGAATGTGCCTTTCTAACGATGTGCTAATTATATATTGGGTTCAGGACCAGAGTCCGTTCATTTGTGCCCATAGTCCTTTTAGTTAAATCAAAATTTATTTTTGATCAAAAAATAACGTGCCCAACGAGAACATTTCTCGTAAATTGAAACGAAAGAAAAAAAAAAGAAAGAACATTGTGTTTATTTGGCATTGAAATACCTATAAAATTTAACATAATACATAAACAAACGGCTTATAATGCCAAAAGGGCCTCAGCTCAGCATAATGTCAGATGGCAACACAAGGTGTGCCACCTGACGCTGATTTTCAGCTGCAGCCCACGAGTGCCATACGCTCGACAACATAAAAAAACGCAAGTTCCAGTTATACCAATTACCGTTTCGATAATTTCGAGCTATGGAGGTAAATTACCTCACCTATTGTTAAAACTGAACAAGAGTCATGACTGGCACGAGGATTAAGGTATGTCGTGCATAAAACATTAAAATAATACAACCAAATGGTTGCGATTTATATTGGCAATTTAACGAATGAGGTTTTGTTAAGTTAATAAAGTGTTTCTCTAATTAAATGACTATAAATAAGTATACACTGAATGTACTGGTGATAGTTTCGTTTAAAACTCAATCCAAGGTCGAAAATAAATAATGATGTTATTTAAACAGCATTTTCGAGGAGCTCGTGGCTAAATAATATCAGCCGCTCCGGTCGATCTCTAGGGTAAGCCATGCTTGCCTAGGTTGGTTTGTGGATGGGTGACCACCCTTACAAGAATTTCAAGAAATTCAGTAGAATTTCTTCCGTGCCTCGGAAAGCACGTTAAGCCGTTGGTCCCGGCTGTCATTTGTCCATCTTTGACAGTCGTTACAGGTGGTCAGTGGCCCCAAAAGTCTGACACCAGCCTTACCAAATGGTATCGTATTTCCCAGTATTAACTGGGTTGTGGAGGTCAGATAGGCAGTCGCTCCATGTAAAATACTGGTATTTAGCTGCATCCGGTTAGACTGAAACCGACCCCAACATAGTTGGGGAAAGGCTAGTTAAATCGTCATCATCTGATGATGATTTAAACAGCATTTTAACTATCTTCATGCTCAATGTACAGTGAATTTAGTTTTTTTAAACTTTTATTTCGTATGACCTCATTTGTTGACAGATGCCAACCCAATTAAGCCAATAAATGTTTGGTTAACACAAATTGCCTAAAATTAGGCAAATAAAATCGCGGTAGGTGCGATAATGATAGATTACGTGGTTAATCGGTATCAAAACATTACTTGTGTAAACAAAGTAATTTGAAAAGGTAAACTATTAAATGAATAGTTGGTACCTATAAGTTAGCAATAACTCATACATTCTGTTTAGTCAGACATCTCCTTTGTAAGGCTAATAATTTCAACAACAACAAATGTGAAGTTTAATTAATCTACCCACACTGTCGTAACATTATACAATTGGGTACTTTAAAATCATAAGTAAGGTAAAAAAGTAAAACATCGAACAATATTTCTTTGGTACGTTCGGTCTACCTTCCAAACAGTATAATTTTATTGGTGATATAAGAAAATTGAATAAAGACAACTATATTATTGTTTTACTATAAATATACTATTAATATGAAAAAATAATATATACTTTTCTAATAGTAACTATGATCCAGTTCTGTTTGAAATTGAAAAGTTTTTATTTTTAGTTTCTTTCGTTGTCTATTTGTCAAAACAAATGAGTTATTGTTAAAGTGGTAATTCAGTTATGTCTGAAAGGTACCAGATAAATGGAAAAACTTGCTTGCAGGTCGCTCCATAATGTCTCAAATTCCTCCCTCCCTCTGTGGGTCTGCGTTGGGAAAAATAGAAAAGAGGCCACAAAAACAAAAAAAAAATAAAAATAAAAAAAAATGAAAATCTAGATATGAAACCAAAAGTGCATTTTAAATGTTACTGCTGAAAAATTAATAAAATAATAGCATTCATTGAAAACTAACCCTGTATGTGCGTGAAAAAGAAAAAGAAATGCAATTGGGTGTTGATTCATAGTCAGCAGTGAAAATACTATTGGTGAGGAAAATAGTGCTGACAAAGTTTAATTTTCCTTTTGTTTTCTCAATACATTTGAGTGCTATCCTTGCAAAACAACAAGCACAGACAAATAACAGCAGTCAAATTAGAAAAACCCCAAACAAGAAAACACCAAAGCCAAAGACCACCTGCATCTTGAGTAATTTATTTAATTCTCGAGAAAAGTGGGTGTCGAGTCAATATTTCGAATTGAGTTAAGTCGAGCTACACGAAAAGTGACAAATGCTTGCACTGACTGGACAAGTCCACTCCAATCTATGTGGTTTTTATTCAAAAGATCATCTCAGACACTAATGTGAATAGTCCTCATGTGAATTGAGCAATGTCTGTAGTTTAACAGAGACTATGACCTCTGAAGTTGTTTCGGCTGTTTCTTCTCAGAGTAGTCAAGCACGAAACAACGGCCCCATCTAGTTAAAAAAAAAAAAAGAAATTACGTTCCTAAGGGTTTTAATAAACCAACTTGCAAAATAAACATCATTAATCAATGAATACTAAAATTCAAAGAAATTAAATTAAAAACACTATTTAATCTTATGGAACAATTTCTCTAGTTGTTTATAAACGAGTTCCATTTCATTGGAAATCAAAGCCAAATAATAAATAAGACGAACTGGTAAAATTAACCTCACCACTCGAGAAGTTCAAAATTTGCGAAAACTCGATTATGAGCAAATAAGTTAAGATTAAATATATTTTTTTTTAATGCATTTTGATGATTTTAAATGAGTGGAAGTCAGGTTTACGTATGAATAAATTTGTATTTTATAAAGAATTACAATAAAAGCATGTACACATCTCGTAGTGTCACAGAGTAGAGAGTTAGTTTAGCCAAAGACACAGATTAACAAAACATAGAGATGACATTAGAAGGCGCGAAATTTAAAATAACATTTCAATACTCTCTTCAAATTAAAGCCTTCTTTACATATTAACATAGCATAAAATACAAGGCCTCATCACAAACATACTAACTTACAAACTACTACATAGAATTATATCTAGTTACAAGTTTTGTTGTTATACAAAAGAAAGTTGAACTACTTACAATTATTAAGTTTACACATCCCTATGTTACTTCTCATAAATATGAATTTGTCCTTAGACAAAGCTTTTGTAAATATATCAGCATATTGATAGTTTGTGTTTACATAGTTAAGACTGATAACATTTTCATAATATTTTTCTTTAATAAAGTTGTATCTAATATCTATATGCTTGCAACGCTTATGAAACTCACTATTTTTGATAACATTAATTGCACTTTGATTGTCAATGTTTATGATTACAGACTCTTGTTTATATTCACTTATTTCCTGTAAGAATTGCCTTAACCACATGGCCTCTTTAGTGGCAGCACAAGCAGCCATGAATTCGGCTTCTGTTGTAGACAATGCCACTGTTTGTTGCCTTTGGGATGACCAAGTAACAGCAGCTCCATTTTTAAGGAAAACATAACCAGTTGTTGAACGCCTTGTTTCAACGTCGTTGGCAAAGTCAGCATCGCTGTACCCTACCACATCATTTCTGTCTGGCTTTGACATGTAGCACAATCCATAATCTTTAGTATCTTTGAGATACTTGAGTATTCTTTTGACAGCATTCCAGTGAGATTCATCATGAGAGTTTAGGAATCTACTCACCTGACTAACTGCAAACAAAATGTCTGGCCTGCTTACTGTTGCTGCATGTATGAGAGATCCTACGGCTTCTCTGTAGGGATATTTTCTTTCAGGTAGCCCATCAGTCTTCATGAGTTTGACATGTGGATCAGCTGGTACACTGTTAGAGTTTGCTTCAGTCATGTTGAACTTCTTCAATAGTTGTTCAATGTATTTGGTCTGGTGTATGAAGATATTATTATTTAACTTTTCAATTTGCATTCCTACAAAACAGGAAAGAGGGCATGTTTTGACATTAAAATTAGTCTGAAGATCATTGATTACTTCAGTTAAAACTGACTTCTCTTTACAAAATAATAGACCATCGTCAACATATAGACACAAGTAACATGTTGTGCCTTTAGTTATTCCAATATAAATGCACTGATCTGCTTTACATCTTTCAAACCCAAATTTCTTTAAAACTGAGTTAAATTTAGTATTCCAACATCTTGGTGCCTGTTTTAGTCCATATAAGGATTTGTTAAGTTTACATACCATGTTTGGGTTGCAGTCTAATCCCTCAGGTGGAGTCATGTATATTGTTTCTTCTAGGTCACCATACAGGAAAGCAGTAGTAATATCAAATTGGATTATGTCTAAATTTTTCTGAGCTGCAAGTGATAATAATAATCGTATAGAGTCATACCTCACTGTCGGCGCAAAAGTTTCATCAAAATCTATTCCTTCTATTTGGGAATATCCTTTTGCACAGAGTCTTGATTTATACCGAGGACCTGTTGGTTCATCTTTGATGCGGAACACCCACTTGCATCCAATAGTCTTGGTGTTTTGAGGTTTTTCTACCAATGTCCAAGTTCCATTTTTATAATGAGATTCTAATTCTTCTTTTATTGAAGTTTTCCATTTTTCAGATTCAACTGAGGTTGAAGCTTCTTTGTAACTCTGAGGAATGGAATTTATCTTGTCTTCACTGTAGCACAGGTAAGCTTTATCTTTATTTTCATTTAATTTTGATACTTCTACGTTTCTTGGTCTCAATGTTATTTTTGATGGGGTTGACGATATTTGAATATTTCTATTAGGTTTATACTCAGGATCTAAGTTGTCTTCTTGATCTGAAACATATTCACTGCTTGTGTTTGAAGTATCTGATTTGTCATTGGAACCCAGAGATGTATGATTATCATTTTGTTCCATTGTTTCTTTCTCTGTCAGATTTACAGGAAGATAGTTTCTTTTTACTGTGGTCTCTAAGAAAACAGCATCTCTGCTTTTAATCACAGTTTTAGAGGCCGATATTATAAACCTATACCCTTTTGTATTATCACAATATCCGATGAATATAGCTTTCTGTGATTTACTGTCCCACTTCTTACGTTTTTCTTTTGGGAGATGTATCATTGCTTCACAGCCAAATATTTTTAAATGGCTTATATTTGGTTTCTTGTTAGACCATTTTTCTTCTGGAGTTTTAAAAGCTAGTGAACGTGTTGGAGTTCTATTTATGAGATAAGCAGCTGTGTGTATTGCTTCTGCCCAATACAGTTTAGGAAGTTTTGCATTAATCAGCAGACATTTTGCTTTTTCAACAAGTGTACGATTCATTCTTTCTGATACACCATTTTGCTCGGGTGTATAAGGCGCTGTAGTTTGATGAATGATACCAGCTGTTGCTAAGAACTCTGAAAATGCATTGTTTACATATTCAAGTCCATTGTCTGTACGCAAACATTTTATACTGCACTCCAATTGATTTTCAACTAGGCATTTAAATTCTTTGAATTTTTCAAGAGCTTCTGATTTCTTCTTTAGGAAATAAACAAACACCTTCTTTGAAAAGTCATCTATAAATGTGATGAAGTACTTTGCACCCCCAATAGACGTGGTCTCCATTGGTCCACATAGATCTGAATGCACAGTTTCAAGTAATTTTGCAGCTCTTGAACAACTTGACTTAAATGGCAGGCGTGTTTGTTTTCCTTCCAAACAAGTCACACAGGTCAGATTGTCACCTTTCTTAGATAGTTGCACACCATCTGTATTTTCTTCAATTTTCTTTAAATCACTGAAATTGAGATGCCCCATCCGCTGGTGCCAGAGATAAATGTCTTGCTGATCAACATCAGATATGTATGCTTGTACATTGAACAGATTTAGCCGGTACATATTGTTGATTAAGATAGCTGTTGCAACTATTTTTTTGCGACTGTTTAATATCACACAGCCTTCATTGTTAAATTTCACTTCACCACCATGATTTACAATCTGACTGACTGAGAGTAAATTTGTTGCTAATTCGGGTACATATAATACATTTTGGAATAAAACTTTGTTATTCCGACCTCTGTCATCGCAGATTTCCAAACTAAGCTGACCAGAGCTTTCTACTGGTAAGGATTTGTTGTTAGCAACTTGAATTGTCTTAACTTGAGGCACTGTTTCATTATGCAATAATTGTTTGTGTCTGGTCATATGCATTGAGGCACCGGAGTCTATATACCAGGCATCACTGTTACTGACAGAAGCTATGAATGCAGCGGCATAGCTAGGACTTTCATGATTCTGTTTTTGCTTAGACTTGCACTCTGTGCTTATATGGCCGTGTTTGTTGCATTTGAAACAACGTGGACCCTTTTGGAAAGGCTTTTTAGATACCTTTTTCTTCGAATTAGCTGCAAAAGCATTTGTATCACTATTACTCATTTTTACATCCTGTAAAATTTTAGCTTTGACTGAATCGGCGCTTATTTTCATACCAGAACTTTCGATTGCTATAATCATTGGTTTGTATATCTCGGGTAGACCAGAGAGAAGCAGGGTTCCCAGCCACTCATCATCCACTTTGAATCCGATATTACGCAGCTTATGTGCTGTAGTGACTACTTTACTGACGTATTCTTCTACGTTTTGACACTCGGCGAGCGTTGTGGTACATAATTCACGAAGTAAACCTACTCGGCGTGTAAGCCCCGAGTCGTCGAATGCACTTGCCAGGTTGTCCCAAACTTCCTTTGCTGACTTTGCTTCTTGTATGTGAACATAATTCACGGAGTCCACTAACAGGATAATCTTAGTTTTCGCTTTAAGATCTCGTTTTTGGTATGCCGCGTCGCCGCCCGTTGGGTTTTCTATGCAGTCCCATAATTCCTCGTGTTGAAGGTAAGTTTTAACGGCAAATCTCCATGTGGAGTAATTATCGCGGCCAGTTAGTTTTTCTATCAAGGTCAGCGGGTTGTTTGCAGACATTTTCAACACTTGTGAAACTTTTCCTTTTGCCGGTTCCTCGTGCGTTAATTTTTAGGTTAGGTTTTTTTTTTTCACTAAGTTAATGTTCGACTTATACTTTTTCACTTTAACAGGCTAACTGGGCCCATAACCTGATGATTTTAAATGAGTGGAAGTCAGGTTTACGTATGAATAAATTTGTATTTTATAAAGAATTACAATAAAAGCATGTACACATCTCGTAGTGTCACAGAGTAGAGAGTTAGTTTAGCCAAAGACACAGATTAACAAAACATAGAGATGACATTAGAAGGCGCGAAATTTAAAATAACATTTCAATACATTTATTTTATAAACAAATAAATCAATTTATTGAAACACACAAGTACAAAGTAGCACGAAGTAGCACAAAGTAGCACAAAGTAACACAAAGTAGCACAATGTTGTACAAAGTAGCACAATGTTGCACAAAATTGCATAAAGCTGCACAAAATTGCACAAAAATGCACAAAGTTGCACAAAATTGTACAAACTAGTACAAACTAGTATAAACGAGTATAAACGAGTATAAACTAGTACAAACTAGTATAAACGAGTATATACGAGTATAAACGAGTATAAACGAGTACAAACTATAAGAAGCCGCAAGCTTCAAACTAGGTACAGCCTGTATCTTGGTGGCCAAAATAGACAGTAGAGGCAGATTGAATAACTGACTTTTCATTGTGACGCAGCACTACGACACAAGAACCAATTTTATTTGAAATTTATAAATAAACAATTCAATAAAAATAAAGAATATTAACACTTTGAGCGGAGCAACGTTATAATACGTAAAACTTGATAAACGCTATTTGACACAACGTTTAATCACCTCAGTAAAAAAATATGTCTTTCTTCAAAGAACGTGTATAAACGGCTGAGGCTTATACAAATTCTTTCAAGCTACGTCATCGCGCCGTATCACTATAAATTTTGGGACTGCTAGCGCCACTCCACGTTAGTTTTTTTGTGCACTTTATAAAGCCACTCCCACACATACATTCTAGTTACGCATACATTCGCAACGTCGACGTGTAGTAACGGTTGTGTCACATTTCATATTATCTTTGGTTGTATGAAAAACAAAACGTCATTAATCGTCATTTATTTTGTATGACAAAATAGTGCGCCGCACAACAAACATTTGAATACCCAGATGCTCAGCTGAAAGTGTTAATAACAATATGAATGTCATCTATACATATAATAAAAGAGTAAAAAAGCTGTGTCTGTACATTGATTATATTTAAAAAATAATAATTGAAGGGGGTTTAGAAACAGTAATAGAGTACGAATCCAAAAAAAAAAGTATGTCTGTTTGTCTGTTTGTCTGTTTGTCTGTTTGTCTGTTTGTCTGTTTGTCTGTTTGTCTGTTTGTCTGTTTGTTTGTACACGCTAATCTTCGGAAGTACGGGACGGATTTGAATGATTTTTTTTTGTTGTATAGATATTATGTCTGGGCAACATATAGGCTATAATTTATCTTGGAAACCTGAACACCTTATGTAGAACCGCAACAGACCAGCTAAACTATAAGAGATACAAAAATGAAATTTGAAGATCTGGAACACCTGATGTGAAACTCCAAGAGCCCAGTTATACCATAACACTTAGAGGAATGATGTCTTAGCAAAAGTTGTTCAATCTGATGAGCACTCTCTGTTGACTTATAAAAATCGAAGATCTGGGACACCTGTCGTGGAACTCCAATAGCCCAGCTACACCATAACACATATAGGAATGACGTCTTAGCAAAAGTTGTTCAATCTGATGAGCACTCTCTGTTGACTTATAAAAATCGAAGATCTGGGACACCTGTCGTGGAACTCCAATAGCCCAGCTACACCATAACACATATAGGAATGATGTCTTAGCAAAAGTTGTTCAATCTGACGAGCACTCTCTGTTGACTTATAAAAATCGAAGATCTGGGACACCTGGTGTGGAACTCCAAGAGCCCAGCTACACCATAACACATATAGGAATGACGTCTTAGCAAAAGTTGTTCAATTTGATGAGCACTCTCTGTTGATTTATAAAAATCGAAGATCTGGAACACCTTTTGTGGAACTCCAAGAGCCCAGCTACACCATAACACATATAGGAATGATGACGTCTTAGCAAAAGTTGTTCGGTCTGATGGGCATTTCCTGTTGACTTATAAAAAATCGAAGATTAGAAACATCTGATGTGAAAATTATTGCTTTTTTTCGTCTTTTTTTTTTACTTTATAATCTACACTAATATTATAAAGAGGAAAACTTTGTTTGTTTGTTTGTTTGGTTGTAATGAATAGGCTTAAAAACTACTGGACCGTTTTTAAAAATTCTTTCACCATTCGAAAGCTACATTATCCACGAGTAACATAGGATATATTTTATCCCCGTACTCCCACGGGAACGGGAACTATGCGGGTGAAACCGCGGGACGTCCGCTAGTAAAATTATAAAATAACAAAAACTGGGAGTACCTCCAGCGGTTAAGGCGGTGACAGTTTAGGACTTATTTTCAATGACGATGGTATATCATTGAAAATTTGAGTCTACTGACCAAAACTCATTTTATCGAATAAATATGTCTTCGGGCTTATGTTATTTGAGTGTTTAATTTCCTTTTCCATTTATCTTCGTGACTCGGTAGCCTACCCGGTAACGCAGGGCACTTAGATTTTAATTGATCAGGTATATTCACAACAAAACTATAACCATGCCTAGAAAGAGGTCAAACCTTTCCCAATGTTCCAAAGGAGCTAAAAGATTGAGGATCATAAGATCCCAAGAATCTACCGAAGAGCGTCAGGAGAGACTTGATGCTGTTCGAGAACATCAGGCTGCAACTTTCTCCGTGGAAACCTCTTCCGATCGCGAAGCACACCTGCGTTCTCAGCGTTTTTACGCATCTACATCCAGGTCTCTAGAGACCAGTGAAGAATAGATGCCTGACTGCGGTCACGGATAGAGAATTTCGCTTGAGTTCTCAGCGTATTCGCACATCTACTAACAGGTCTTTTAAAACGAGCGATGAACGTGATGCGCGAATAACTGCTGCTCGAGATTATCATACATTGCCCCAAACGCGCAAACAACAAAATATTCATAATCAGTTAGAATGTGAGAGAGAAAGAATTGCTGGAGTACGACATGAAGAGACAGAAGAAGAGCGCGAAGATTTCGACATTCTCTGAACAGAATGTCGATAACATCTGTGTCTCAAGATATAGCCGTAGGGCATGACGACCTTCCTTGGGTTGTTATGAAACGGAGTTCAGTTACGTATACTCCTATGATTGAATACGCCACATATTCCGGAGGTATGGTTCAAGATTATACTTTTTGTGTAGCTGTTAAATGGCAAAAAGAACCAAACGGTATGTGTTGCTCAGGTGGAAAAGATCCGTTATTTTCCCGTCCCCGGGCTCTTAGAATTCGACGTTTCAGATCTTCGATTTTGACGAACCCGGTGTCGCTGGCAAAAGCAACAGGATCCGCGTACGAAGTCGCGGGCAGAAGCTAGTAAAAAATATAATAGCAATACATTGTTCTTACATAATGCACCATCTCAACATGAATGATGTAACCAAGAGCTTGTAACAACATTATGATTTAAAAGTGTCCATGGAGTGCTTGCCCGTTCTTCTCCATAGAGATCTACGCTAGGGAATGGGCAACTACAGTACTTTCACAGTTTTTATGTCTTGTGACTGGGATTGTAGCTAGATTTAATTTTCATCTTTGTTTCGACAATTCAAAAGCGCCTGTGACTGACCTACTTGAAGTAAACGCTTTGATTTTGATTTTGATTTTGAATAATCCAAATTTCATTGTCAACCAAAAAATAAGATTGTAAAAATAAAACACAGGAGAAGATAACATACGTAATTCAAATTAAAATCATCAGTGAGTATGATAGCAATTAAACAAAAGTCATTAATCATTCAGAAATAAACTAACAATGACAATCAATGAAATGAATATTAAAATCAAAAGAACCAAAACCAGTCATTCAGAATAAACAGATAAGATAAAATATTGTACTACTGTTTCTTTTCTATATTTTTTGTGAAGAAAAAAGAGATGTGATGTTTAATAAATGAGTTATACGTGCTGTGGTGGGGGATGCGCGTTGGAGGGAGCGCGGGGCGATGCGCCGCGCTCAGTCTGTTACCAGCGTTCCTAGCGACAGCACGCCTAACCCAGTAATATTGGAAACTGTGTTTTATTGTACAACCCTGAACAAAGACACCACCCTGATATACGGTGGCTTTACTCCAGACCCTAACTAGCGTCGGAGTGAACATTACAGTGTGTATGAATAATATTAGAAAAAAATAAAAAATTATCATACTTTAACTATCCCAAGGAGTACAATAAGTAAGTAAATATTTGATTAATTTGTCTTCACCTATTGTGACAACCCTACCAAAATAGGTAACAATTTAACACCTTCTTAAGAAGCTTATACTCTGCTCCGTTTACTTACTCATGTGCTTGTAGTGCGACAGAAGGAAACAAGTAAAACATACTATTGTCTCTTGACACAAGTCACGTTGTAAGTAACAGCGACTGATGTCGTGGGCGGATACCCAGTAACAAAACCAAAAATTGAGAAATCTGTGATGTTTATATGTAGGTATTACTAAACATATATTTACAATTGATTCTACATATATCTGACAGCTGTTTCACCGCCCACTCGTTTTCGCGTTACCAAACGTTTTATATTTTTCAATTTCCCAAATTGTTTTTATGTTTTTGTTGAAAATAAGCGAATGGAGTGTTTAAATTACGTTTCAAAGAGAAATAGAATGTTTGTGAAATGTGTTGGAAAAAAGTTAGGCTGAATCCTTTGTAGGAGAAAGGGCAAGGCTTTCTGTACCAATTTTGACATTTGTAACAAATATTGTAAAAAATTTAACCGCTAGAAGCAATTGACGCACATTTTAGCCAAAAAACTTTTTAAATTTGTAGAAATTGAAACCATACAATATTTCTAGTTGAGGAAACCAGCAGTTCTAATTGAATTGTCTTATTGCAAAGTAGAGACATCGGGTCCACCTAGTATCTCGGGATATCGCCACGCGGTTGTTCGACTCTTACGTGATCAGAGAACTGGCTCATTTTTTTGCCGTAGAATCAGCGTTGCCATCCAACGTAGCAATGCTGTTGGACACTTTTGAATGCAATATGGACAATTTTTATTAAAATGTTAAGTGGATATTTTTACTTATTTCTGTCATAGCTTGTGTTTTATGAATAAATCTCTATTCAATGCCGACTATCATGCAGCAGCTATTAAATTATTTTTCAACAAATCATTGTTAACTAAACTGCCTTTTTTTATTTCAGTGTTTACGAATGTCTTCTTGTAAAACGTAGTCCGGTCAATTAAGACGTAGACGTTGACTTCTTCACTAGTGATGTGATCAATTACCTATAATGCTCGATTAGGCGATTATCTTTACTTGATTAAGCTGACCGTCGACTTTTTGTCCGCTTTTTAGGGTTCCGTACATGAAGGGTTATCAACGGGACCCAGTTCACAGCCCCGATGTCCGTCAGTCCATCCGTCGGCCGTCTGTCTATCAGCGGGCTTTATCTCATGATCCGTAATAGGTAGACAGTTAAACTTTTCACAGAATGTGTATTACTGTTGAATTGTTCCGTACTATCGCAGAATGGCCTCTTTTTTTGTTATAGTGTTCATGCGTTAGGCGCCTTCCTCTTCAGTTTGTGGTTGTGAATTTTGAATGATAAGTTTCTCCAAATAAAAATGGTTTATTTCCTTAGAGTTAGTGATGGTACATTTGAAAAACGGTTCAATATTTTATATGTTGAGTATGAAGCTATTCAGAGCAAGGTTGAGATTTGAATGTGGTTAGTAATAATGGAAACCCGAGCGGTCAACGTTCCACGGGAAAGGATTCCGAAGTCTTCGTGGACTGCTCCTATTGGTGCTTCTTCGGTGGCATCCCTTCAGGTCCTCTCATTGGCTGTCCGAGGATGATATGAGGATTTTTGAGTCGTGACGTAGTAGTAGTGTAGGTAGGTGCCCAAAGAACGGAACGCCTACGCTTTAGCAATAGCAATACGCACGTCGTCAACATCGTGCGTGAACATCCTCCCGGCCTTGAAAGATGGTCTTTCAACGTGTTTACTCAGCTTCATTCTCCCACAGTGGACAAATCTTGGAAAATGCCCTTCTTATGATGCCCTTTTCGGTCTGGATATCCGCCACTCGTGCAACTCCGTCGCTGCCTGGAACGGTGTTGATGATACGGCCAAGACACCATTTCAGTGGCGGTGCGTGATCATCCTTTATAAGTACCAGTGTGTCTGGCTTCAGATCAGCTTGCCTTGACTTCCACTTTGTCCTGGTCTGCATCTCGGAGATATATTCTGTGGACCACCTGCTCCAGAAATGTTGACGAATTTGCTCCACTCGCTGGTAGCGTGACAGACTGTGTGGACTATTGTCGATCAGGTCCTCGCAGACCGGCGCTGTCAGCGGACGGCCAACCAAGAAGTGAGCTGGGCATAGGGGTTGATAATCATGGGGATCTGTGGACATAGGACTAAGAGGGCGGGAGTTCAGGACTGCTTCCACTTGTGTCAAAACAGTGTTGAACTCCTCATACGTTAAGTGCAAATTCCCTACAACACGACGTAAATGATGTTTACATGATTTTACCCCAGCTTCCCATAACCCACCAAAATGCGGAGCGTAAGGGGGAATAAAACTAAATTTGATATCTTGTGAGGTAGCGTAATCTATGATATTTTGTGAACATTTGGATAGGAATTTTGAAAATAAATTCATTAAGCCAACGAAGTTCTTTCCGTTGTCTGAAAAAATGTGTGACGGTTTGCCTCTGCGCGAGACAAAACGCTTTAGAGCTAATAGATAGGCGTCCGTTGACAAATCACCTACAAGTTCCAAGTTAACCGCGCGCGTAGTGAAACATATAAATATACATATGTATGCCTTCACGGTTCTAGCACCCCTACCTTTACGGTTCAATATGAGAACCGGTCCCGCGTAGTCCACACCGGTGGTCATAAAAGGGTACCCTGGAGACAAACGTTGTGCAGGTAAGTTACCCATAATAGGTGCAATAGGCCTAGCACGGAACCTAGCGCATCGAACACAACTATGCACAACTTTTTTGGCGAGATTTCTCCCACCCACCGGCCACCACGTCTCTCTGAGTGTGTACAAGAGGGCCTGCGGCGCGGCGTGCAGTAGTCGCTCATGTTCGGCGCTAAACAACAGCCGTGTGAATGTGTGCTTACTGCTTAGTAGTATTGGATGCTTCTTACTATACGAAAACTCTGGTGAATTGCACAAACGTCCCCCGACTCTAATAAAGTATTGTTTATCGATGAAAGGATTTAATTTTATTAAGTTGTGTGAGTGATTTAACGGTTTGTTTTTAATTAAACTATCTAGAATGTCGGGGAATGATTGTGACTGTGACGCCTTTGTTAGAGTGGTTAGTGCTTCGTTTAACTCGGTGACGTTCAATGAGCCAGTACGCTTTGCAGCTTTGTTTCGCGCATTATATACAAAACGTAACATATAGGCACAGACACGTCTCATGTGACTGAATCGAGTGAAACGATGAAACGGGAACCAACTATCCGTATCCGAGGTTTGATGAGTGTGTGTTTGAGACCTAATCTCAGGTAAATCAAGTGTGGTATAGTCTATGTGGTCAGAGCTATTATGATCAGGTATATTAAATGTCGGATCTGAAAGGAAAGACGGCCCTTCCCACCAGAGCGTGCATGAACTAAGTACGTCTAAAGTCACCCCGCGTGATACTAGATCAGCTGGGTTTTCCTTACCAGAAACGTGGTTCCAGGGCATGCCCTTAGTTAATTCGTGTAGCTCCGCGACCCTATTTTGTACAAAAGGCTTTAAAGAGTTAGGATTCATGCGTAACCAACCGATCACAATAGTGGAATCTGTCCAAAATGTGACACTGTCAAAGGTACAATGAAGGGACTTTGTGATTTTATCATGTAACTGGGCTCCTAATAGGGCGCCGCACAATTCCAGCCGTGGTATGCTAACGGGTTTCAAGGGTGCAACTTTTCCTTTAGCGCACAGTAACTTCGTTGTAACTATGCCATTGTCTGTTATGGAACGGATGTAAGCACACGCGCCGTAAGCAGTTTGTGAAGCATCGGTAAATAAGTGCAGTTCTACGCGAGTAGCATCGATACCTATAGCGTGCCGCGGTATTCGTAATTTACTTAGCAATGCTATACCGTTTACGAACTGTGCCCAACTGCGTGTGACGTCACTAGGTAACATATCGTCCCAATCTAATTTCAATAGCCATAGCCTTTGAAGTAGAACCTTTGCAGTCATTACATAAGGACTAAGTAATCCTAACGGATCAAAGATTTTAGAGACTTCCGACAATATGATGCGTTTCGTTAATTGCCGACTGTCATTTGTGTACTCTGTGTGGAAATGTAAAGTGTCAGACTGATTATACCAGCCTAATCCTAGGGTTTTGTGATGTGCGTTTTCCCCGAGTGAAAGTTCCTTTGAATGAGACGGAAACTCTTGTGGATCATGATCAAAATTGAAGATCCACTTGCGAAGTGGGAAACAACCACCCTGCAAAACTTTAGTTGTTTCGTTAGCTATATGTTTTACCGACTCAATACTGTCAGCACCAGTCACTAGGTCGTCGACAAAAAAATCATCCTGAATGACTGTACGAATCGATGGATCGGAACATTCCAATGCCAACTGTTTTAAACAACGTACGCTAGTAAACGGTGCGGACGCGGTACCGTAGGTGACAGTATTGAGCCTGTAAATTTCCAATGGGTCTGTGGGATTGTCACGCCATAGGATTAAAAGTAAATTTCGCTGACTCGGATCCTTTAGAACTTGGCGGAACATTTTCTCGACGTCTGCACATCCTACCCATCTGTGTTGTCTAAACCGGAGCAAAATAGCAAACAAATCACCCTGTATTGCTGGGCCTACGCATTGTATATCGTTGAGTGATTTGCCAGTCGTGGTTTTGGCACTTGCATCGAATACAACTCGCAGTTTCGTGGTGGTACTGTGCTCGCGGAATACACCGTGGTGTGGTAGAACGTAATAAGGTGTGTTGTATGTATGGATACGTGACATGTGACCCATTGCTATGTATTCATGAATGAATTGCATGTATAACTCTTTATAAGCCGGTGTGCGTTGCAGACGTTTCTCTAGTGCGTAGAAGCGACGTTCGGCCTGAAGAAATGAGTCACCCAATGCGTCAGGGGACTCCTTCAAAGGCATGGAAACACAAAACCTGCCATCAGCGTCACGTGTGGTGGTTTTTATAAAATGGTCCTCACAAACCTGCTCCTCATTACTGCGGACATCAGTCGATCTGCCTATCTCCTCGAGCTCCCAAAATTTCCTCAACTGTTCATCCAATGATGATGTGACATTACATGAAACGTGATGACTATGTGCGAGAGTATTCAAAGGCCCTGAAATGATCCACCCTAATTTTGTGTTTTGTAAGTATGGACCATTTTTCAACCGGAATCTTCCGTTTTCGAGGAGATCCCAGAAGTGATCAGCACCAATCAGCATATCTATGTCTTGAGACTCGAAGAAATAGGGATCGGCTAACTGAATGTTCACAGGAACGTTAAAACCATTTTCAGATAACGACACGGCTGGTAATTGTGTAGTTATTGAGGGTAAAATTAAACAATGTATGTGTGTAGTGTAGGAACCTACCAGGGACCTAATTGTAACATTACAGGTCTGTGTGCACTGGGAAACTGAGTTACCTACACCTGTTATATTGTAAGTGGACTGTATCTTTTGTGAGTGTAATTTATTACATAACGCATCTGTGATGAAGCATCGTGTACTACCGTTATCGAGAAGCGCGCGCGCCGTGTGATAATTATTACGAATATCGGCTATCTCGATCAACACGGTGGACAACAGAACTGGTTTGGCGACTGGCCCTTGCGTGGTGGGGTTGCCGTCGCAATTCGCATTATGTGTGTGTGATTCTAATGCGGGTTGCGAAATTTGTCCTACTGTCACTAATGAGAGAGGTTGATTTTGCGTGTTATCCTCTGACTCGTTACTATGTAGTAGTGTGTTATGTTTCTTGCAACATTTCCTACACGGTCCAAGCGGGCAGTCGCTCGCTTTGTGTCCTGAGCGCAAACAGTTTGAACATAATTTATTTTGTGTGACAAAATTATGTTTGTCTGCTATGGACAGATCAAGGAATTTCTGGCATGAAAATAACGGATGTTTTTCCTTACACATAGGGCAAGGTTTGTACTGTGTTTTGTGCGACAGTGGTTTCGTAGTGTCGGACGAAGAAGCGTTACAGTGTACTTTAGAAGTGGTCGCATTAGTGTGTTTTTTATCGTGTGTGAATTTACTATGCGTCCCTAATAGTTTATCCAACATGTCCGCTCTTCGTCCGATAAAACGAATTAAATCCTCTACCTTCAACTTAAGCTTCGCATCGGCAGGACATTTTACCATTTGTGCGAGTACGTACTCTTCCCATTCTCGCTCGGTAACAGGGTCCGCCTTCCACGTAATCATGTAAATAATGAGTGTATCCCAGAAATCGGTCGGCTCACCGAGTGTTTTTAGTGCGCGTAGATGTTTTAACATCGTATCGACGAGCTTTCGCAATAACACGGGTGACTCTTTAGTTAAAGCTTGTGTGGAGAAAAGAGCTTTTACATGATTGTGTATTAATAGACGGCTGTTATTGAACCTATTAGTGAGTAACTAGCCCATGCAACACTGTAATTATTGGCTGATAATTCCAGTGAGTCGATTACTAATTCAGCGCTACCTTTCAAAGCCGATTTTAAATAGTGAAACTTCTGAATAGGACTTATTTGTGTGGAGTTATGCACTAAGGATAAAAAGGTGTCTCTAAACTCTAACCAATTCTCATAAGAACCGTCAAAGGTTGGTAATTGAATCGTAGGTAACTTCACTAGTTGTAGTGGATCAGAGTTATTGGAACTTTTAGGTGTTTTACTATCCTCAGACAACAATGACTTAGCTCGCGCAACGACATTAAAGTACCTTTGTTCGAACTGTTCCCTATATTCCAGATGTTCATCTAAATTATCACACGATTCTTCAATTTGCGACTGAAGGTCGTTAAATTCAGATAATAGGGAGGTAGCACTATCTATGCGTAATTTAAATTCAAGAATTTTGTTAGCTTCTAACGGCTGTTGGAATGACTCAACATATTTTTGCAAATTGGACAATCGACCCTTAATTACTCCCCTTTTGCGTGTGAGGGCGTTAATTTGTGTGATTAACAGAGATTTAAGAGGTGATTTAGGAGCAGCCGTTAGATGAGTCGAACCTGACTCCGCCATTCTGGTGGATATAGAAACCTGGAGTACTCACGTTTTGTGAACACGATTTCAGCGTCTGGAGCGTAGGGGCTGTAGCCACTGCGACTCCTGCCCGATCTCGCGAGTAAGTATGGTGCACTGGAATTCGAGAGGAGAAACACTATTAACACAAGGAAAGAGGAAGTTGATTGGGAGTCTTGGCTGGCACGTCTTACCGAGTTGCGCGTCTCTCGTTCGTGTCCACGTCTGATTCTCCACCTGGGCTGGTTGGTTGTATGCGGCACGAAGGTCCAAATTTATGTTCATGCGTTAGGCGCCTTCCTCTTCAGTTTGTGGTTGTGAATTTTGAATGATAAGTTTCTCCAAATAAAAATGGTTTATTTCCTTAGAGTTAGTGATGGTACATTTGAAAAACGGTTCAATATTTTATATGTTGAGTATGAAGCTATTCAGAGCAAGGTTGAGATTTGAATGTGGTTAGTAATAATGGAAACCCGAGCGGTCAACGTTCCACGGGAAAGGATTCCGAAGTCTTCGTGGACTGCTCCTATTGGTGCTTCTTCGGTGGCATCCCTTCAGGTCCTCTCATTGGCTGTCCGAGGATGATATGAGGATTTTTGAGTCGTGACGTAGTAGTAGTGTAGGTAGGTGCCCAAAGAACGGAACGCCTACGCTTTAGCAATAGCAATACGCACGTCGTCAACATCGTGCGTGAACATATAGCGGCAACAGTATTGTATTGTATTGTATACGCGTGTTGACGTAGAGTTGCGGACACCAGCCCGTTATACAATACAATACAATTATACTGTTGCCGCTATATAATAACAAAAAAAGGCCATTCTGCGATAGTACGGAACAATAAATTCATGCGGGAGTTTGACTCGCACTTGGCCGGTTTTTATTCTTTAACATTTTCCTTGGAACTAAGAACCTAGTAAAATATACCGGACCACGTTATAATGCATGATTTAACTGTAAGCCCAGACTTTAAATAGGTTAGGTTACACAAATATCTAAGTTTATTTCAAAATGTAGTTAAGCCTCTTATATTAAACCTTTGAGCCTGGTTTTGTTCTAGTAAATAGAATAATTCCAATTGTTTTGGTCCAACTTCTAATAAAACAGATTGTAGTTATTTCTAAAGCTGCTTAAATCCCCTAACTCTGTTGCCACATCAAAGCTATATTTCTTCTTTTTGTACGTAAAATATTGCTCAGTTCTGTGGGGCTTAGACCCATTTTGTCTTTAGTGCCCAATAGAGGAAATCGATTTATGTTTTAAAAGTAAGATTCGGCACACATGTATCTAAAATTTTGGAAAAAATATTTAAGAATTTACGAGTGTGTACAGAACACATTTTTCAGTTACTAGGGGTGCCACGCTGGCCGTGACGAAGGCGCGTTCATATTCCACGCGCGCCTCAAAGAGATGTCAGCATAATGGTGGGGTCCGCAAGGGCCGAAGCCTGCCGGGGCTGCGGGACTGTTCGAAAGAGATACCGGGACAAAGGGCGAGGAAGGAACTTGGATGGGTTCTAGTCAGTAAAAGTCTGACACTCCCCCTTCGCCCAGTGTGGGAGAAGTCATTTGATGATTTCTCATCCGAAAAAAAGAAAAGAAAAAAAAAGGGGGGCCGCACTGAAATTAATAATAAGTAAAGTAAAAGTAAACTATTTGTGTCCTATTACGTAAATAAATAAAATACCCAAGAGGACAATGAAGACGAGCAACGGAGGAATGAAGATTTGCAACAAGTATCAAAATATATAGAGCAGAAAAGTTAATAAAAAATCTTAAGATGAAAAATACTAAGACGCAATTGCGCGCCGGCACTTATTTCCAATTTTTAATCCAAAAGAAAACTGAGATATTGGAAGTGGAATTTGTTAAAATGTAATTTATTCTGAAACTAGATTTTGCCCGCGGCTTTACGTGCGGAGAATAACTTTTCGTTTTTCTTCTCCCGTTTCTAAATAATTTAAAACTGCAGATTGATGGATGCAAAGGCGTCAATTCTCCTTATAACCAACGAATACGCGAATTCGGTTCACTTCAAAGAATGTTAATAAATTCCTGAAACAAAGATTATTTTGGACTTTGAGTCACGTGTTGTGTGTAGGTAATTTCAACGACCCATGCACCTATCTATCAACAATGATGAATCGTGTCGCACGATTAGAGACTGGGAGAAAATATAGTGTCGATATTTGGGGATAGTATTTCTCTTTACTGGTTTCCCTGCCGTTTCGTATGTACAATCATTTGAAAGACGCCGTAGAAATACGAAGTGCATTAAAAGCACTTTTGGGCCAAGGCCTAAACGTAAATCTTGTAAATACCGATAGGATATAGCCATACTTAATGTTGCCATACTCATCCCCAGTCTAATAGAAGAAAAAAGAGAATAAATGATACGGTTACAAACAATATTGCCTACAGAAAGTTATATTTTCTTGCCAGAGATGCAGATAAAAGAAAAATAAAAAAATTAAGACACTAAAAGCCAACAATTCCGAACAAACAAATCCACTTTCCTTTATATTATTAGTTAGTAGTACAAATGAAGTCAGACTTCGAAATGCCGCCCTCTCAGTTTGACCTAAATGAGATATCTTTATTCCGATGGAAGTCTCAACAGTAAAATAATAATCTTAGATCAAGCTTAAAATTAAGATTTTGTGATATTGACGTTGAAATAATAATGCCTTGAAAATTGCAATAAAATTATTTCGTGTGTGTGAGATGATTGATTGAGTAAGATGAAATTACTAAAAGTGAAAGTTTTTAGTCTTTCTTTTTAACCGACTTCCAAAAAGGAGGAGGTTCTCTATTCGACTGCATGTATTTTTTTTTTTTTTTTTTTTCATGTATGTACAGCAATTTTTATATTTTCTACAACAAGTGAAGCATTTGCGTTTGATAAGAACCATTCTACCATCAGATCTGATGATGAAGCCAAGAGTCACGGAACTCCATAATGAGACAATGTATCCTAGTCGTGTTTGGGCTTGTTGTAATTGTAACGGTATGCACTTTCCATGTGAACCACTAAAAAGTGAAAAATAAAAACTTTTTTGCAAAAAGTAAAACCGACTTCAAAAAGAAAAAGTGAAAAATAACTTTAGCTTCTGAAGTCGGTGACAAAAAAATTAAATCAATCATACAAACGTCACCGACTTCAGAAGCTAAAGTTATTTTTCACTTTTTCTTTTTGAAGTCGGTTTTACTTTTTGCAAAAAAGTTTTTATTTGTTTGTCGTGTGGTTAGAGCCTAACCTGTTGTCAGAGTTCATGGGCCTCTGGATAGGCTTGTCAAATGAAAAAATCGAATTATTCCGTCAGTTAGATTAGCGCACATAATCTTGATTGAGCGTTATTGCTGATGTACATATTATAATTGCATTAGAAATAAATGTTTCAAAGGGGTTCGGGCGTTTTGGTCCTTAAGACTAGTGGACTTGAATCGATGTATAGGTCTTTTCGAGCGTAAAAAAAGTTATTATTTGGTTACATTTGAATTTGTTGTCCGATTCGAGATAACGGCTTATAAAATATGTTTTTTCAGTATATCGGATAGTTCGCCAAAAATCAATAAAATACGTATTGTGTAGTGATTACTAAGCTGGAATGTTTTTTTTTTATTAGTTAAGGCACACCAACGACATATTAACAATATTGGTTCCTTAAGGTGATTATAAGTCTACAGTGCATGTAAATACGTTACTTATAGGCATGCACAACATTCACAACAAACAATTAGATTACATTAAATTAAAAATGATTAAAAACAAAGTGAGTTAATTATGTTTCATCATCATCATCATCATTTCAGCCGACATAGGCCTCCCCCAAGTGTCGTCACATTGACCGGTCCCGTGCGACTCCCATCCAACGGATTCCAGCAACCTTCACCAGGTCATCGGTCCACATAGTGGGAGGTCTTCCAACGCATCGTCTTCCGGTTCGCGGTCGCCACTCCAGAACTTTTCGGCCCCATCGGCCATCCGTTCCGCGAGCAATGTGCCCTGCCCACTGCCACTTAAGTTTGCCAATTCTTCGGGCTAAGTCGGTGACCTTGGTTCTCTTGCGGATGTTTTCATTTCCGATTCGATCACGCAAGGAAACACCGAGCATAGCTTTAAGTCAGCAAGTTACAATTGTGACAGTGTGTCCCGGTCTCCGGAGTCTTAAGGCAGGAGCAATCGTGTAAGTATTCTCCTTTAATTGTAAATCATTGAAGCGTTCCATTGATGATGTAAGAAGTCTGTGTCAAATGGGTGATATCATAGCATGGTTGGCATTACTGAATGCAATACACGATGACTTTGGAGGAACAGGGACGTCGGCTGTTGACACCTCCTCAGGCCCCTTGCGAGGGAGGCCCTACGAAGGGGTTGCCATAATATGGAGGATAAGTGTGTGTCATTCTGTAAAAGTGTTACATTGTGATGATGTGCGTATAACCGCAGTGAAAGTTCGGGTATGTAACAAAACTATGATAATATGTATTTTGCGTTTATATGCCGACTGACTGTGTAGTTAACTTACCTGAATTTACGCATTGTCTAAGTAATATTAATTCAATAGTTGAAGACAATAGTGATACCGAGGCTATTTACATTTTAGGTGACTACAATGCGTATTCAATACATCCGTGTTTGGGTAGATTAAGATGTATATTATTGTATGTGCAGTGGTCTGACCATTTCCCACTTTTTGTTGAGTGTAATTTGGGTAGGCTAATTAGTGAGAAGGAGGCTGTCCTTACTTCGACCAATAAAATCGTATGGGGGGAGCGAACGGCAGATCAAATTGGGTTATATCATCGTCAGTGTCACTCTCAGCTTCGGGAAATCGATTTTCCTGCAGAGTTTTCACAGTACAGCGACGGTTATTGTTACAATGATGCCCATAAGACCTCGTTGAAAGATATGATGGTCAACCTAGTATCTATCCTGTCAGATGCTGCCATTGCTTCTTATGAGCGGGGGGGAACGCAGAGGAGGGGTGGATATATAGCAGGTTGGAATAAATACGTGGCTGGTTACCACAGGGAAGCCAGGCTGAAATGTTTGTTATGGGTTCAAGCCGGTAAGCCTAATAGGGGGGGGCAAGTGTACTCCGATATGTGCGAGAGTAGAACAGCGTTTAAAAAACAGCTAAAGTGGTGCCAGAATAGGCAGGATCAGATAAAGATGGACATCCTGGCCTCATGTCACACTGATAAAGATTTTTAGTTGTTTTGGAAGCAAACGGGTAAAATGAACGTTAGGCCTGGCTTTCCGCCGTCACCTCCTTCTGCGAAGCAGTCATGCTAGCGAAGGAGGTGGCGGAACGAGAGAGGGAGAGAGCCTCCCTTCCCGGCCGCCGCGGGAGACGCACCGGGCGTCGGGGGTCTGTTCGAAAGAGATACCGCGGCCTCGGAACATAAAGGGCGAGGAAGGAACATGGATGGGTTCTTGTCAGTAAAAGTCTGACACTCCCTCCCTCTCCGCCCAGAGTGGGAGAAGTCATTTGATGATTTCCCACCCGAAAAAAAAAAAAAAAAGGCCTGGCTTTCCTGTGAGTGTTGATGGAGTCAGTGATCACGACGTGATCGCTGATCTGTTTAAAGAACATTTTAAAATGACGCCATATTGTGATTCTGCGGAACAGAGGCGTCCCTCAATCGGTTCAGTAGTTTGAAAAATGTACCAACATTACTTAGAGATTGATTCACAAAATGATTAAACATATCAGGTCAAGCGCCATACCTATTCGTGCTCTATGAGAATATACCTTTCTAACGATTTACTATTCATATCTATTGGGTCTAGGACCAGAGTCCATACATTTGTGCCCATAGCCCTTTAATTTTTTTTTTTAGTTAGGTCATCAAAATATTTTTGACCTATGTGTTTTCTTTCGAATCAAAATCAAAATCAATCAAAATCAAAATATTTATTTCAAGTAGGCCAATAACAGGCACTTTTGAATTGTCGAAACAAAGATGAAAATTAAATGTAGCTACAGTCCCAGTCACAAGACATAAAAACTGTGAAAGTACTGTAGTTGCCCATTCCCTAGCGTAGATCTCTATGGAGAAGAACGGGCAAGAAACTCCATGGACACTCTTTTAAATCAAAATATTGTTACAAAATCTTGGTTACATCATTCATGTTGAGGTGGTATATTATGTGAGAACAATGTAGCAAGATGTGCACGTTAAAAGTGTCCATAGCAAAACCAAAACAAAATACAACTCAAAAACCAAATAATTAATTCAAATAAACCATGGCGACTCAGAGATGACCAGTCACAACTGACAGCGCCCGTTCACGCACATGACGCATGGATCAGCACCATTCAGCTCAACCATTTTGAAGGGAACTAAATCCGACACACGCGCCATAATCAGCGAGACATTTGAGTGAGCATGACACACTCTCAACCGCCAGGACACATTCAAGTCAAAAACTAAAGTAGGTTTCCAGCGAATGATAGCTTTCTAGTACATAGTACTCACACAATATGGGCTATGCGTTTATATAATACTAAGTAGATTGAATCTATACAATGCAAAGATAGTTGTACAATCTTCAGCCGCTCCAACAATACCATTTAATGCTATCAATTTTTGAGCCCCTGTCCTTGTGGAGCAGGACCAGCATTGAGCCAAGCATTTTTATCAGCGATATAATCGCTCAACTTGTAATATGCTTGCTTACATAGTGTGCGTTTAATGCATGTTTTAAATTTCGTCTCATTCAGTTCAAGAATACTTTGTGGAATTTTATTATAGCATCTCAAACAGTACCCCATGAAAGATGAGTCTACTTTAGCGAGTCTAAAGCCTGGCTGAACTAGTTGGTCCCTATTTCTAGTACTGTAATTGTGTCTGTCGCCTCTTTTACCGAAAAAATGCAGATTTTTTCTAACGTACATTATGTTTTCGTAGATGTATTGGCAATGAACCGTCATGATGCCAATATCCTTAAAAAGTTCCCTTAGAGAATCGCGCCTACGAAGATTGTATATGGCTCTGATGGCTCTTTTCTGCAGAATAAATATAGACTCAATATCAGCAGCCCGTCCCCATAGCAAAATACCGTAAGACATTATACTATGGAAGTAACTAAAATAGACCAGTCTAGCGGTATCTACATCAGTGAATTGACGGATTTTTCTAATGGCATATGCTGCTGAACTTAAGCGCCCCGCAAGCGATGTTAAATGAGAACCCCATTGTAGCCTTGAATCAAGCGTAAGCCCCAGAAAAACCGTTTTATCTACGAATTCGAGTTTCTCTTTATTCAATATTATCTCACAATCACTACTTTTAACATTCGGTAATGAAAATCTTATGCATTTAGTTTTTTTTTCATTTAATACCAAATTGTTTGCTGTGAACCAATTTTGGACCTGAAGTAGGGCATCATTCACGTCATCTAGATTTTGGGCCCGTCTATTTATCTTAAAAATTAGAGAAGTGTCATCAGCAAACAACACCATATTTTGAGGTTGGCGTTTCAACAAATAGGGTAGATCATTTATATATACTAGAAAAAGGAAAGGACCCAATATTGAGCCTTGCGGAACCCCCATTTTTACATTCAAACCCTGTGAATTAACACCATTTATTTGAACATGTTGTTTTCTATCGCTCAAATAAGATTTTAGCAGGCTAAGTGCAAGTTTACCCAGTCCGTAATGCTCCAGTTTCAAAAGTAATGTGTCGTGATTTACGCAATCAAAAGCTTTGGAGAGATCACAGAAAATTCCTATTGCGTCTTGGGACTCTTCCCACGCAGCAAATATGTGCTTTAATAGGGTTACACCGGCGTCAGTTGTACAACGTCCTTTGGTGAAACCATACTGTTGATCATGTAAGATTCTGTTGGTGTTAAAATGATAGAGCATTTGATTAAGCATTACTTTTTCAAAAACCTTGCTAAAAACTGGTAACACGGATACAGGTCTATAATTATTGGAATCTTTACTGTCCCCGGATTTGAAAAGAGGTATGACTTTACTGTATTTCATTAAATCCGGGAAAACTCCTTGGTCTACACATAAATTAAAAATTAAAGCTAAGTACGGGGCTATGGTCTCAAGTATAGATGTACAAACTTTGATAGACATTCCCCATAAATCTTCGGTCAGTTTGATTTTAATTTGCCGGAAAGCTTTAATAACTGTCATAGGGTTAATATATTTAAATTGAAATTCAGCCAGGCAGCCAGACACATTCGCCTTTAATAAGCCAATTGAGGCTTCAGGTGAGGACTTAAGAGCCTCCGTAGTTTTTATTGGTATTTCGGTAAAAAAATTAACAAATTCTTGAGCTACTTCCTGATCAGAGCTTTTAGGACCACATGCTGTATCTAATGTAAAGCTATTATTACGTATTTTCTTTCTGTTAGTCTCGTTATTTATGACTTCCCAAACGGTCTTTATTTTATTTTCTGCTGTTTTGATCTTGTTGCTTATGTGCAGGGCTTTAGCAACCTTGCAAGTATTTCTAAAAATCTTTGAATACGTAGCAACATACTTGCTAAAAGTTTCAGTGTTTATACTATAGTGTGAATTCTTCGAATCAACTGGAAATCATGGGTAAAGGCCTTTGCCCAGCAGTGGGATGATGGGGGCTAGCAGTAACAGTATCAGTATGTTTTATTTTATTACATAAACCAAAATTGTCGAAGACACGATTTAATATTCTCAGTACGTCACGCCGTGGTATAACACGAGGCCCCACTCCCGAGATTTGATGCGTTTTATCCTTGTCAATATTCATTGATTTACAAAAAACAAAAAACACGTGTCCATTAATTTCCAATACTCTAACTGACGGACTAAATAGATTTGCAATTTATTGATGGCTTTACATGTCGAGAAAATATATCTCAGGTATATTGGTTTCTTCACGATGTATTCCTTCACCGAAGTAAGTGATAATTAATAGAGCACATAAATCCGAAAAATCAGAGGTGTGTGTCTTGGGTCCGAACTCAAGGGCTCCAGACTTGTCAATCCGATGGTCCCATCACTAGGCTACTTGCTAGGACCAGCGGTATCGTATTCGAATCGCCATAGATTTATGTATCACCTTTGAAAGTCGTTCAAATTAGATAATGTGTTACGTAAAAATCTGTCAAGTTATGCTATTGCTACCATTATTTTAATATTAATTAGTTACCTATCTACCAATTAATAACATTATTATGAGAATAGGTAAGTTGAACTATTATTAAAATATGCAAAAGCCCATAAATGTTATTAGTTGGTAAGTAATAATTACATATTTATATGCATCGTTTTTTTCTGATAATGATCTAAAATATAAATGAGGCTGTCCAAATATAGTAGTAGTGTATAAATATGATAATTCTACGATTAGGTAATTAATTCCTAGTTAAATAAAACAAGAACAATAGGGACCTGAGTCTCGACAGAGATAACGACAAAATCGCTAACTTTCGAGCGCTGAATACTAACGAATAAAGTTTGTTGCAATAATTTCGCTTACGAGAAATGCGTCTAGGGTGTAGAGACTTTCATTATTCGCAAACATCATTATTGCAACCGAATTTATTCGTTAGTAATCAGCGATCGAAAGTTAGCGATTTTGTTTTTATCTCTGTCGAGACTGCCAGCCCTGTCTATAGGCTTTATTATATCCTTACCACAATTAATTCATTACCTAAAACTAATGACCACTAGGTGGACCGATGACCTGGTGAAGGCTACGGGAATCCGCTGGATGTGAGTCGCACGGGACCGGTCAATGTGGCGACACTTGGGGGAGGCCTATGTCCAAAAGTGGAGGTCTTTCGGCTGAAATGATGATGATGATGATGAAAACTAATGATATAAAATAAACTAATGATATGGTTATACATAAAACATGTATAACCATGTAAAGAACCAACCAACCATGTAAACATGTATATCTTAGTACAATTGAATTTCTGCTCACCTAGTTACCTGAAAGTAGCGGTTGAAAATAAAGAATGCCATGCCACAAGAAAAGTCGCGCGCATTTTCTACAATCGTGGCCATCTTTGAATTTGGAATAAGAAACGTTTGTAACTCCGACGGGCTAACGTAAGGCTAAGTTCTGATAACATCGCAGCTGCTGAGACCTCGTTTAACTTATTCCTGAATGATCAAACAAGGCCATTCGTTTTTCTCCTTCTGCTAACTTTTCAAGTGATCCGAATGAAATAGGCTTAGATAGAATATGCTGTAAAATACTAACTTAAGATTCAGCATCATCTGCCTAGCCTTTTCCCAACTATGTTCAGGTCGGCTTTCAGTCGGAATACTAGTATTTTAAATGAAGCGACTCTCTATCTGACCTCCACAACCCAGTTAATACTTGGTAAAACGATACCCCTTGGTAAGACTTGTTGTCAGACTTTCGTGGCACTGACTACCTGTTACGGCTGTCAAAGATCTACAAACGCCAGCGGGGTCTGACGGCTTAACGTGCTTTCCGAGACACGTAACTCGGTATGTAATAGGTCGTCACCTACCCACAGACCAACCTAGGCAAGCACGGCTTAACCTGATTATTGATCAAAGCGGCTGTTATTACTTAACACTGACTTAAGGCAGATGCTCCAGCGTAGCCCGCGATATTCAAATTTTCCAACGTTTTTTGCAATTTGCAGGGCAGTGCCAAGTTGTACGCTGATGAAAACATCGTTCGCGGCTGCAAGACATATGCAGTCACAGAATTATAATCATCAAAATCATCAACACAACCCTCAAAGTTATAAAAGTCAAGGAACGACTTTGGCCGTGAAAAATTCGTTCCTCGACTTTCATGAACTTGGAGTGCTGCACCGATGATTCTGATGACTACAATTCTGCAACCACATACGCCCCACAGCCGCGAACGGTACTTCCACTAACATGCAACCCAGCACTGGCCCGCAAATTGCAAAAAACCCAAGAAAATTTGAATTTCGCGGGCCACCCTGACGCTTTCACTTTAAGATTACAAACCAGTTTTCCGATAGCAGGAACCCACATCTGACTCCACCCTTACACGGAAACTTGCCGGTTTGTTCCCATGTGTAAACCGAGCAAACACCCAAAGTTTTAATGTAATTTTTTCAATTCTCCAAGTCGTGAGTTCGTGACCGCTGTTTGAGGAGCACAGCTTCCTTTCCATTATTCATGTTCGATAGTTTTCATGCAACGGAAATTCTTTATTGTGGAGTGACCTGAAAATTATGCACATGAAGTAAGCTGATCTTAATCTTAAAGATTTGAGTTACCTTTATTTTCTTTTCTATTTAGGTATACATTGTGCTCACTTATAGAAGCAACAATATTAGTACTCAGGACTATACAGGGTGTAAACCACCTCATCACAAAGCCGTTAACCAAGCATTCTGTACATCAAACTAAGTAACTTTACGCAAAAAACATTGCTGGGAAACAACTTTTTTTTTTTGAGGTTATAAATCATGTTTTGAGGTAGAACTCAGTTTAACGCACTTAAAACATTGTGCTGATGGATGGATTGAATAGTACGGGGGCCGTGAAGGTGTTAAAAGTTACAATCTTACAAAACAAACATGTGTAAAAAAAAACTTGTCAAAAAGTTGTAACTTTACCCCCCATCTCCGTAACTAGAAGGTTCCCAGGTATGGAGTAGAACAAAAAAATGATCGTAATGATGGGGAGAACAAGTGCCTTTCGGCTTCGTGAAGAGGTGTTTTACAACACCCTTTATATTCATCATCATCAATAGCCTATAAGCAGTTGTAAGAGGTCCGCAACAGTTTACAGCAACTATATCGTGTTGCGGCTCATTTCATGCACCTTGATGAGAACTGCAGACCTAGCTGGAGTATGACTGTCATCGAGTGTCTAAGTATGAAGATGTAAAGCTGTCAATAGAAGCCCTTAAAGCTGTTTTTGTAAACGTGGCAATTTATCCTTATCCAAATAAATACGTTGTTAATCACAAGTATTTGATTTTGAATAAAATTGCCCTTGGGTACGTAAATTGTTTTCAATGCATATCTTAGGAGATACACTGTTTTAAATTACTCCACAGCAAGTAATGATCATGTACCGGGCGCGCATTTTCATTATGCGGAAGGATGTGTGTGATGTGCTCTTTGACAATTGTATTATAGGTGCTTACGACCCACTTTCTGTAACCCTCTCTTTCTCTTATGTGACGCAGACGAAGTTGCGGGGGTCAGCTAGTTATGAATAAAGACATGCGTCGTCGAACACCGACGACGAAAATTAAAATAAAAAAAAAAACTTTTTTTCCCTAGGGCAATAAATGCAATTTTACGACCGCTCTGGTACGCTATTATATGGCGGTCTTTTTGAGCAAGAGGAGTGAAAATATACTATTTATCATAGTCCTCACCAAACATGCACAAAACCAAAGCAAATCCCAACCTCAAAACACGTTGTTTACTAGACATCGGTAGAACATTACAAGTAGTTCTCACCGCAATTTGTAGTATCGCATCAGATATAGTATTTACAGAGCCGCCTCTGGTCTGTTGCGAATTACAGAAGTTTCAAAGGCCCGTCGCGCGGTGGAGCGAGTGATCTATAACTTGCGGACGTCTTGTGACACTCCGTTTTGTTACTACTTGACAAAGCTGTCCTAGTTAGTGGTAATAATATCTATTGAAATATGTTTCTCATGTTAAGGTTCGTACATTGACTTAGTGGAATATTTTTTTTTACGATTTCTTCTATGAACACTCAGGATCTTAAAGATATTTGAAGGTTTGTCGGTCGCCATCGATCATTGTCTCTCCACTCCAGATCTGTACATGAATTCAGGTGTCTCGATTCCCAATAAGCATACCTGCAGGTGTAGTCTTCTAAAATTGATCCGATAAGGAAGTCACCATACTTAACCAGCGTTCAGTCTAACCGGATGTAGCTGATTATTAGTATTGCACATGAAGCGACTGCCTTCTGACCTCCACAACCTTGGTAAGACTGATTGTCAGACTTTCGGGCCACTGACTCTGCCTGTAAAGTCTGTCAAAGATCTACAAATGACAGCTGGGACCATCGGCAGCAATTCCGAATAGCTGAACCGTCGATATACTTCGGCGACACCCTCGAAAGATTTTCATTTCAGTACACAAAAGTTAAATGTTTCAATTTCATGCATCTATGGTTTTTGCTTTTTCTTTGTCTGCTTATTGCGTAAATATTCGACTTCAGGATTTACATATGAGCTAGAATGCGCCAGCCGCTCGGGTAGATCTTTAGGTTAGACCATGCTTGACCAGGTTGGTCAGTGAATGAGTGACCACCCTTACATACCGAGTTTCCTCGGTTCCTCGGAAAGCACGTTTAGCTGTTGGTCAC
This sequence comes from Xestia ashworthii, assembly GCA_950022955.1. Classification (NCBI taxonomy): domain Eukaryota; kingdom Metazoa; phylum Arthropoda; class Insecta; order Lepidoptera; family Noctuidae; genus Xestia; species Xestia ashworthii. The sequence goes on along the minus strand of OX465565.1, from coordinate 18,568,143 downwards.
GGCTGTCATTTGTTCATCTTTGACAGTCGTTACAGGTAGTCATTGGCCTAAAGAGTCTGACAACCAGTCTTATCTATTGGTATCGTATTACACAGTATGAACTGGGTTGTGGAGGTCAGAGAGGCAGTCGCTGCATCCGGTTAGACTGGAAGCCGACCCCAAAATAGTTGGGAAATGGCTAGGTATGATGATGTGCCAATATCAATCCCAATCTACCACATAATCTCACTTTATTTCCCACTCTAATACAAAAGTAAAACAATATAGTTTCCGCTGGTAACAAAGCCAATGCTTCGATTAACTTAATACAATTGATTCTAACTTATTTTATTGAGTCCATTACCGAATACATTGATAGGGACTTGGCATAAATTCAATTTCACGAAAGTTTCTACAAGATATAGAGTAATCCATTTATCTAGAAGTTAAAGGTTATTGGTTTGCGATTATTCTTTCTAGCCAGTGAGTAATATGTGTTAGATGATAACTTTTTTGGTTAAAACGATTAATCAAGATGTGGGTCTGTGATTAATGAGGATTCATAAGCTAGGTATGGCCATTTGAAAGGAACTGTAATTTTGGTTGTTCTACTACGTATTACTCGATCTTTAAATAATATCAGATTATTTAAGTGTATTAGCAGGTATTGGGTGCCAGAAGGCCTTGAAAACGCCAGCGTAAAGACTTACGTCCGTTTACTATAACTTACTAACGTGTAACTGGTAGTTAAAATGCCTACGCTCGTAGCTATCGGTGTTTCTAAAAACAAAGTAAGCTTGAAATATCCTATTTGCGTCACCTACCTGTCACTAGATTAAAAGAAAACTTTTCTGTGACGTTTTGCTTGCAACCTTCCGTAAGCAAAATTTCAAACAGACAGAGATAGCAACCTACCGAAACCTGCTAGTAAGTTATTGAAAAAAAGCGTTTGTGACAGATTGGCCGGAGAAAACCGTCCAGATAGAAAAGTGTGAAGCTATGGGGGACGCTTTTGCCCAGCAGTGGGACAATATAAGCTAAGAACTACCTGTTTGTTTACCAACCAGTAACATTAAACAGTAAGTTCCTTTTACCAGTACATTCCAAGATAATCCAGTCCTCTCCGAATATACTCGATTATTGAACTCCTAAACTTATAAGCGGACCAAGTCGATTGTTATAATCGAATTATTGCGAGAATCGACTAACTCTATTGTCCATTGCAAGTTTTATTAACGAGAAAACTTTCTTACTTTCAATGTTCGTTTAATTTCGGATTGTTTCAGAGTTTTCTGCCTTTATTTTGATGAAGAGACTTTAGCTTTTAGTGATCGTGTACTTTGTTTATACTTTTTAGAAACATTGTGAATGTTTTTGAAGTGAAAACTTCTTTAGGCGCGTCGAGTACTTTTGGGTCAACACTAGCACTCGTAGCCGATCCACTACGGCGTAGCTCCACTAGGGCGTCCGAGGGGCACAACCCGTAGCAGTGCTACGACTGAGACCTGTGTACTTTTTGTTTTCACTTCTATCGGCAATCCCCAAAGAGAACCCCGATTTCTTATTTACAAACCAGTTGTATACGGACCCTTCAACCAAGCATTATGTTCATCAAACTAAGTAACCCTACGCAAAAATTGTTGCTGGAATAAGACATTTTATTGGGCTGAAAAATAACGTTTTTCGGTAAAACTCAATATAGCGCACTCCAAACATAGTGCTGATGGATGCTATGAATAGCAAATGGATCATAGAGGTAATTAAAGTAAAGTTTTTACCATAAAAACTAACGTTAAAATAACTTCTACCTCCAATATTTTCGTAACTAGTAGGTATGTTCTACTCGTATTACAAAAAATATCACAATTACGGAAAGAACAAGTGCTTTCCGGCAATGTTTGTCTTTATTTGTCCCATTCAGGTCCCTTTGCCGAGAAAGTTTAACTAACCTTCCGTACTAAACTCTTACACTATAAAACCGCCACTTTTGTAGGTACGAAAAATGTATTATGCATGTCCTTACCCAAATAACAAGACCATTACAAACTTTAATAAACCCAAAGCAAAATATTAATATTAAAATGGCTAAAGAACAAAAGACGAAATCTCCATACCAACCCTTTTCTAAACACAAAGCAGCTGGATTTACTTAGCGTCCACTCAAAACCAGGCTATTATTTAAAAATATCATCCTCTAAGCAAAAGGGATGGCGTTGGATGAAACACGGAGGCTGTAACTCAATCAAATTAATGAAGGGACCACTTCTCGACAGAGTTCGCTTGCAAAATCAATTTGTGTCCCACAGTTCTATTGCAAAGTTGGGATAAGTTCGGGTTACCGTATGGCGAGATATTTTACGAGCCTCCTGAACATCTGGGACTACTCTGTTAATTTTTGTGGCTTTGTGAATTATTGTACCCTGAAATTAAGTGGGTTCTAAGGGGCCGGCGGAGCATGCGTATTTCATACAAACGTAATACCAAAATAATTTATGAATCAAACATATTCTTAAGGTTTATTTATTTATTTCGATTGGATTACAGAATATCTATGTTCCCAAATATATATTTTGAAAGGACAATGATACAAAGACGAAATATGAGGAATTTAAAATTTCTATAGAAAACTTATTTTCTCATAACTCTTGTTTAAATCAGTGTCCAATCGAAATAAATATTTGGGAACCTAGATATTCTGTAATCCAATCGAAATAAATACACACTATCTTATGAATATGTTTGATTTAAAAATTATTTTGTTATTACGTTTGTATGAACCACGCATGCTCCGCAGGCCTCTTAATAGGAACGTGTGATGATTAATTGGTACATTTTGTAGTTGTGTAGAGTGTAATATAAAACGCCTTGTTATCCCAGAAGAGCTATCAAGATGTATACCTAAAAAGTACACCCACATTTTTTGCCCGTTATAAGTCGTATGGGGTGAGCAAATACCTGGCACAAATCTAGAGTCCATGTATGCTACTGAGAAAATTCTTATAGAAAAACCCAAAAACACTTTACCCGACCCGGGAATCGAACCCAGGACCTCATGGTCATCCGGGGTTGCGGGCCTGTTCGAAAGAGATACCGCGGCCCCGGAACATAAAGGGCGAGGAAGGAACATGGATGGGCTTTAGTCAGTAAAAGTCTGACACTCCCTCCCGCTCCGCCCAGAGTGAGAAAAGTTATTTGATGATTTCCCATCCTAAAAATAGACCTCATGGTCATGCATGGCCGCGCTTGCCACCACTAGGCCAACAAGGCAGTAGAGTGTAATTTCGCGAGGAATATTTTGAGTATGAATGCAAATGGGTATAAGAGTAGAAGAAGACCACAGACACGATGGCTGGACTGTGTGGAGGATAATAAGAAGGCGTGTTGTGCCGACCACAAATAAATTTTAATACGAGCGAGAAATTGATATAGTTATTAGTTTTGTTTCTATATAAAGCCTAAACTTCAAGTAAACAAGTATAAGAAGCGGTCTAACTAAAAGTGATGAAACTAAATACAGTTATAATTCTGGTTTGATATGTGACACTCGGAATCCTTTGTCGTAAGCTTCAGTGGGATACCATTTCATGACTTAAATCGTGGCAAAGTTCATTGCTCCTATAATCTAAGAAATCAAATCGAAGCTTAGGTACAAATAATAATTTTGAAAATGCGAACATGTACAGGGTGTAAACCCAAAGCATTCTGTACATCTGTCAAACTAAGTAACTTTACGTAAAAATTATTGCTGGGCAACAACTTTTTTTTTTGAGGTTTTAAATCATGTTTTCTGGTAGAGCTCAATGTAACGCACTTAAAACATTGCGCTGATGGATGGATTGAATAGTACGGGGGTCGTGGAGGTGTTAAAAGTCAAAATCTTACAAAAAAAACTTTTATTTAAAAAAAAACTTGCCAAAAAGTTGTAACTTTGTCCCCCCATATCTCCGTAACTAAAAGGTTCCCAGGTATGGTGTAGAACAAAAAAATTATTGCAATGATGGGGAGAACAAGTGCCTTTCGGCTTCGTGAAGAAGTGCTTTACACCCTTTATTTGGAATTAGTACACTTATCGGAAAAATTAAAGGCAAGTAACGTCGTTTTTCTACTATTAAAAATATATAGCCTCCCGCGAATAGGTAATACTGGTACAAATACCAAAAAAGCTTTAATAAGTGCAATTATTGCACTTAGTAAAAGTTACACACACCATAACTAACTGTTTATTGTTTATCAAATCCACATAAATGTTTTTACCCTGTTTGTCTGTTGTTATATTATTATATTTCGAATTCCCATTAATTTGTCACTCAGATAGACCATATTAAGAGGATACTTTTTATCCCGACAGTGCGTTCCCTTTGGATAACTCCGACTTGACTGTGCAAAGCCACGATTAAAAGCCAGTTTTCGATAATTTCTCCCAGCTTTAACCCGTAATACAAAAAGCTATTTATCTGCTTCTATTTACAACATGAACTACAATCTAGAAATTCACACCCTCAAATTATAGTCTCCCACACACTTAGACGCTGAACTTTGACGATATTGGTAAAGTAATTACACCCACACACTTTTTGCCCCGTCTTATGGTAAAATGACGCCCATAGCCATTAAGTCTAATTGAATGACGTGCTGTGTGACTTTTTAACTCTTAAGAATTTTTGAGACATGAAAAGAATAAGAATCGCTGGTAATGATAGTAGAAAATTCCCTTTTGAAGGATGCTTTCTTGTACTCATAATTTTTTTTAAAGGTTTGAATGAAACAGATTTAGTTTTTACTTGGGTCTTTATACTTCGTTTTCTTTAGCACTTATCTATACACACGTCCTTAAGTTGTTAAAATGACTCGCTGATTGTGGCGCATGTGTCGGATCATTCAGTTGCCTTCAAAATAGTTGAGTTGAATGTGTAATGTTCTTGAACGCGCGCTGTCAGTTGTGATTGGTCATCTCTTAGTTACCATGACTTATTTGAATGAATTATTTTGTTTTTAAATTGTATTTTTTTTTTGTTTTTACTATGGACACTTTTAACGTGCACATCTTGCTACATTGTTCTCACATAATATACCATCTCGACATGAATGATGTTACCAAGATATTGTAACAATATTTTGATTTAAAAGAGTGTACATGGAGTTTCTTGCCCGTTCTTTTCCATAAAGATCTTCGCTAGGGTATTTGTAACAACAGTGCTTTCACAGATTGTATGTCTTGTGACTAGGACTTTACCCATGCATTTACTGTATGTTCATCTTTGTTTCGACGGTTCAAAAGTGCCTGTAACTAGCCTAGTTGAAATAAATGCTATGATTTTGTTGTTTAGGCAGTTTTTACAACGAATGCAACAACGAATGACAACGCTGCCAAAACTTAAAAAAAAATCTGGTCCATAAAACCACCAAAAAACAGCCAAAGGGCAATAGATCGCAACACACTGGGTGCCACAAAACAAGACAGAGTTTGAAACACCACGCTACGTTCCAAAACGGGCATGGTGGACGTTGGCAAGAAGGCTGCTAGTCTAAAATGGGATTGGGCGGGTCACATCAGTCGCATGCACGATAACCGCTGGGTCCGTGCACACAATATTGTTGCTGGAAGACGGACGGCTCCACCGAGGCGTGCCTAGAAAGAGGTGGCGAGACGATCTGAATGCTTACTGCGAGGGCTGTTTCGAGGAGTCACCGTAAAAGTGGCCGACTCACGGAAGGAATTGAGGGAGGCATTTGCGCCCAGTGGGACAGTGAAGCCTAACAAAAAAACATAACTGTAAATCCAAAAGCTCTTGTATGTAGCTCGAAAACCTTAATCCAAAACATTCACGTATAAAGCACTAGAAATAAATGCAACCACCATTCTAAATCAGATTACTTTTTACTTATTCCTCTAGATTTTCTCTCGCTGTTCGGTAGCTAGCAGACAGGTTGTGGATAGCGTCTCGTTACCGTATCGCACGTTAGTAAATAACTAATGCGCTCCTGATGTAATTCGATAGTTCGGCGAGGTATAGTAACAGTGTTGGTAAATAATCTATGAAGTGTCGTAGAAATTAAGCGGAAATTCTGCGGTGGTTACATTGTAGTTGGTCAGTTACTTTAGCTGGATATATTTACGTAAATTTCTACTTGGGTAGCGGTGACGGGCGAGCAGTTTGAGGAAAAAAATGACGTATGCCACATTGGGCACCTGCTTTAAAGGCACCTGAGGTATTCCACATACGGCACCTATAAATATTTTTTGCAGGTGACCTTAGTGGAATAGTTTATTATTTACATTAACTTTTTTGCTGAATCTGACCCTAATTGACATCATGCCAAAATTGAATAGGAGGCCGGACATACGATAACTTCAGAGCTTGGTCAGACCTTGTTAGGAGACCTGAGGGTCTAGAAAGTGACAATCTTTTTCAAAGTGTATGGTAAAGTTTGATCTCTTTAAATAATTATGCATTTCGAGGTGGCGCTTCTTGTCAAAAAAAGTATGCATCGATATGTCAAACTTGATACATTTGTTTAGTCAAAGAGATTTAAAAGACACACATATACCTATAAGTATTTGAATGTCTTTGATTTTACTTCAGTGTTTTCCACCTGCACAGATAAGCTTTTCGTACCCTAAGTCAATCCAAGTACATTTTGGAATAAAGAAAGAAAATACATTTATTTGGTACATGCCACAAGACACTATCGGTACCGCTAATTACAACAAGATAACTCACCTTCTCCAGGTCCTCTCATTTGGTCTTCTGAAATTGAATACTCGCACTGAGCAACCGTGGCCTATGTTCTTTACTTCTCTGTCCAAAACGACACTCCCAGTTGGGTAGACGATAAAAAAACAGTAATATACACTAACCACAGTAGTGTATAATTGGGGTATCTGGATCACTTCGCTTCGCTCGTGTTCCAGATACCCCAATTATACAACAGTAACTAGCTTCTCACCATCTATTCAGAAAGTAATCTATATTGAGATAGGTATTTGAATATGGGCTAAAGATCCACTAATTGTTTTCACTTTATTTAGATAAGCTACTACTTGAACTAAACAATCATTTAATCGATCAATATGTTGTGAACTAGACAACCACTCAATCCCACTCATTTTATTACTCATTTCATCAACATTCAAATATCATTTCATCCTTTCTATTCTAATTGATTATTTTTATTAATACATGTGTTCTTAGCAGAGTGTGTTTTGGCGAATGGGACGAGCATTGTTGCTACTTGATATTTATAGCACAACGTTTGCTTTAATGACTAACAGATTTTTTTCACATGAACATTATTTGCTGAATGACATTTAAACAATGAGAACATACTTAGATTCTTACGGGTGATTTAATTTTACAGCTTCTGTAAATGAAACTACGTTATTGCAACGAATAAGCAAGTATTTATTCATTCATATACTTACAAATTAAATTAAAAAAATAATTACAATTAACTAAACAAAATAATTTGGAATTAACAGAAGATGTAGTAGGTAGGTGATCCAGGTGCTTGAAGGTGATCCGTTTTTTTCTTATTATAAGGATTGATAAAAAGTATTGTTTAAATATGGTAGCATGTCTTTGACACGTAAGTAGATGTTATCAGTGTAAATGCTCTTTACAATATGCTGAACACATATTTCAGCACTGCAAGTGCACATAGAATTTTTTTCAAATTGGTTTGCATCGTAAATTTCGATCCGTATAACTTTTGTGCCACCGGTCGAAACCGTTTTGTAAAAACTTATCAACTCCTTATTATTAGTTGTATTTGGAACACACGGGGTTCGTTGTCGTTCTTCCTCATCCAAATAATTTACGACTTTATCAATCACATCAGGTTCTATCATTAACGGAGGTGAAGTTGGTGAATAAACCCAAGTCGGTAGCTGAAACAAAATACATTATTTTAAAATGAATAAAAACGATAACTGTCTAATAAACCTAGATAATTCTTAACTCTTTATTCAAACAATAGTATTATCAAATAATAAATATTCCCAAATTTTATACACGGCTACATAATATCAAGCTATAGCTACATTTCCGGTATAAGCTGACCTCTCGCTGTACGGAATTGTTGGCTTCTAACTCGGCTAGGGAATCGAACCCAAGGCTTTTGACGAATACCACCACTTATCAACCACTCTACCAACGTAACTATTCTCGTGTTTTGTTTTAAACTAAAAAAATAATAATAATAACTAAGTTTAAAAATTAAAAACTACCAAAGGTCTACATAATATTTTTAATTCGTATGATGGAAGAGTGCTGGAATTGAGTGTTATATACATTATAAGTATTTATTGTAAGCATTCCACTATTAAAGTCAATAATCTGATGGTTCAATCTGTCATTAAATCAAGTTAAACTTTGCAATATTATCCAATATTAAATAAAATAATTTAATTAATACTCACGGACATAATTATTATTACTCGTTGATTACCGGCGCTTGGTGCTAGGAAACTAAATAATATTTGAATTTTCAAGATAATTTATCCTTTTTATAGGATTCTAATAAATATTTTTTAATGGATATAAAGTTCAAAATTGCTGTGAAAATATTATTATACATATGTCAGCTTAATTCATATATTCGAGACAATACGATGCTATACCGTTTCAGATTACAATAAAATGCATACCATAATATAAAGCCAGCGGTAAATAGACAGCGGTGCGGTGCGATAGCGTCGTGGTGACGTTTAAATGCTGGGGAGTGCCTGGACAGATACGATACAGTAGTTTAACTTCATAGAAAACGGCCAAAAACGATGCGCCTCGAAATCTCAGTGTATACCGGTAGACAGTTGTTCGATTGGACGGCAGTTACGCACAGACGAACGGGGGGTTTATCTACCGAGCGACCGTAGGTTAAGGTCACTGCTCAGTTAATCTACTGTATCATTATTATTCTATGTCCACATCATGTATGACCGCGCTCATACTGATTTGAAAAATACAAAAAGTCATCTCAACGCTATCGCTCTGCATCGCTTTCTGTGAACTGGTGACTTGAAAGTCAATACAATTAGCGAATTTAAGTATCATAAGATGAAGATAAAGTTCAAATTGCATGATCTCGATGTTTATTGCTTAGCAAGATATTTTTTCTACAACGTAAACTATTACATATTTGGTGTTAGGGCTGATAAAGCATTTTAGTAACGCGTGTCCCTATTCCTTATATGGGATATCGTGACGTAGATTTACCACTATTTCAGAGTGCATCCTGCAGAAGCTGGATCACATCAAAACTTCAGCTAGGAGCAGTGACATCTTACAGTTTTTGCACTACCAAATCAACGTCAATCTTCTAAAATGTAAGTATCTACTCACTTTTCAATGTAAATTTACTCTGTGTTATCTGTTAAAGTTTCTTGAAGAATTAAAGTGGATAAGAAATGCAGTACATTTGTTATCAACCGTAATTCACTATTCGATCATTCATGTATTTAAAGTTATTAATTAACCTCGTCAATAATTCGGATAAGTTAGCGAGTCTCTCATCTACGAAAATGAAAACTGTTCCTTTGATTCATAATTTTTAATATTCATTCATTCATTCATTCAAGTAATAAATTCATGCACATAGTGTCGTCTACATAAGTAAAAAAAAAAAAAAATGTTACTGTACTAATTGATTGTTTTTATTTACAACAGGTCCAAGAACACCGCTGACCATATTTTCCCTTCGGAGGACGAATCGGCAGACGAGGGGCATGCACTGGCGAAAACCAAGCCAAAGGAGAACAAAAAGCGCAAGCCTGTGTCAGCGAGCAGCTCCCAGCCGACTACGAGTAAGAAAAGTAAGCCAACCATTCACCCAATCACCCCTGCTACCAAGTCAACGGCTCGCGAGTTGTTCGGGAGCGATAGTGATGACGATGAAATTGATGTTGTTGTGGACAAAAAGACTCCACCGATATATTCGTACATCACGAGGAGACTGGCTAACGGATTTTCGCGACACATGAACGAGCAAAAAAGAGGTGAGTTCTATATAGAACTCAAAGTATATAAATGTGATGAAATAGAGCGGGTCCAACCAGTAAATAGATGGCGGCACTCGGTAGTCACGATTAAAAACAAATGTGATGAAGATTCGGAGTCCTGGCATCGCCTAAACGCCTACATAACAAGCGCCAGGAAGGAGTTTAAAAAATGTGCTCCTGTTTTTATAAGCTCTTATCAATAGTGTTAGCAAATAGTTTTCTTTTCTATCTATGCTATACCACATATATTATAATCATTATATAGTTTATTTTAAGATAGTATTTTGTAATCACATTTAATCCCAATAATTAAACTATAAAATAAAAAATGTTGTGTCTTTTTTTTCCAGTTACACACCCCCGTGATGGGTCATCAGCAAATTCAGATATTAATAATTATAAATGCCAAATTGATATCCCAGAAAATGAATACGATACGAATGTTTATGAGCCAAATTGTTTATCAAAGTATATTCATTGTGATAAATGCCAAATTGAGATCCCCGAACATAAATACAGATATCATCAGAGAACGAATATCCATAAATCGAATTCCTTAATAAAGTCAAAGTTTGAAAATGTTGATATTGTAGCTACAGCATTTAAAAATAGAATCATGACTTATCGCTTAAACCCATCAATAGAAGACGAGTACCTCATACTAGAGGCGTTCTTGGAGGATAAGCGAAAAGATGTTTTGAAAATCATTGAGTTATCATTATTGGAACACACCTGTATTAAAGTTAACTTCGAACTGTTTGCTTACTTTTTACTACCGCAATTAAGTGAGCAGCAGCTCAAGTCATTTAATACGAAATATGAAACTATATACAGCAGTACTGACTGTAATAATTTATTCTCGAATATAATAGAAATATTTAAAAGAAAACTTACTGAATTTGAACATTGTGAATCTGGATGGTCATTTGTCTGTATAAGTCATTTAGAAATGAATATTAATAAATATTCCCCCATGTGGGGCGGTACTTATTTAGAGCTACCAGAAGTTATTAAAAACACAAAGAGTTGTTTGAATATACACAATAATGATGAATACTGTTTTTTATGGAGTATTGTCGCAGCATTATATCCAGCAAAAAATAATGTCTGTAGAACAAACTCGTATCCACACTTTAGTTCAATATTGAATATACAAGGAATTTCATTTCCACCTTTACCTAAAGACATCAAATTGTTTGAAAATAATAATTCTGAGTTCAGTATTAATATTTATGGATTAGATGAACGTTGTACTGTAACTGGCCCTCTTTATGTGACGAATTGTAAGAAAGATAAACATATTAACTTACTGTATTTTGAAAAACAAAATAAAGGTAATTATTGCTTGATAAAAAATCTTTTGCGCTTAGTGCGAAGACAAGTTACATGTCATAAAGGTCAAATGCATTTATGTGATACATGTTTACAATTTTTTACTACTGAAACAAAGTATCATTCTCATAGTTGTTCCAAAATTTTAACCATACTGCCTGATAAAAACAATACATTACAATTCAAAAATTATGAGCGAAAGCAAAAAATTAACTTTGTGATTTATGCTGACTTTGAAAGTATACTATTAAATTATAAAGAAAAAGATAATGATAAAAGTACGATAAAATATAAATTACATCAACCGTCTTGTTTCGCATATTATGTATGTTGCTCACATGACAGTAGCTTGAACAAATTCGTAACATATAGAGGACCTGACTGTGTAAAGGTTTTTATTAAGAGATTAATTAAAGAAGCTAAGTTAATTCACAAAATTTTAATGACTAAAAAACCCATGAGATCTATGACGAGAGAGCAAACTGATAGTTACAACAAAGCAACTACATGCCATATCTGTAATCATTTGTTATTTGATGATAAAGTTTGTGATCATGATCATATTACATCCGAGTACAGAGGCGCAGCGCATTCACATTGCAATTTAATTTATAGAGTGTGTTCATTTATACCTGTTATCTTTCATAACTTATCTGGTTATGATTCCCATATATTTATTACAGAATTGTCGAAATATGATGGCGAGATAAAAATTATACCAAAAACAAAAGAAAAATATATAAGCATAACTAAAATAATTAAAACCGGGGCAGGATGTAAACCTATACAGATTAAATTTATAGATTCATTTCAATTTCTTAGTTCAAGTCTTGACAATTTGAGTAAAAGTTTAACGGAGAGCGATTTTATTCATTTATCATCACATTTCCCAGATAAAAGCCAATTAAATTTACTGCGAAGCAAAGGTATATTTCCGTATGAGTACATTTGCTCATGGCAAACATATAATGAAACACAACTTCCACCAAAGAATCATTTTTATAACACTTTACAAATGAAACATATAACAGATACTGAATATCAACATGCCCAAACTGTGTGGAAATGTTTTGATATTAGTTCTCTTGGTGAATATACTGACTTGTATTTAAAGTGTGATGTACTATTATTATGTGACATATTTGAAAATTTTAGAGATATTTGTCTGCTGCACTACAAACTCGATCCTGCGTATTATGTGACTTCACCTGGATTGAGTTGGGACGCTATGCTCCTTTACACAGGTGCTCAGTTAGAATTGATTAAAGATTTAGAAATTTATAATATGTTGGAAAAAGGAATACGTGGAGGATTAGCTCAGTGCTCTCACCGATATGCTGAAGCCAATAACATTTATTTACCTCATTTCGATAGTTCTAAACCATCAACATATTTGATATATTTGGACTGTAATAATCTTTATGGATATGCTATGACTAAAAAATTACCAATATCAGAGTTTAAATTTATGAAAAAGAATGATATCAAAAATTTTAATTTGTTTGATGTTCCTGATAATGGCGAGTACGGTTACATTTTAGAAGTAGATTTAGCATATCCAGATCATTTACATAATTCACATAGCGACTTGCCTTTTGCTCCCGAGAAATTCATACCTATTGGAGGGAAAACACCAAAGTTAATTGCAAATTTGTATGATAAATATTATTACATTATTCACTATGTTCATTTAAAAGCATGTCTTAAAAATGGTCTAGTTTTAAAAAAAATTCATAGAATCCTTTATTTTAAACAAGACAATTTTTTGAAAAAGTATATAGACTTGAATACTAGCTTACGACAAGCAGCTTCAACATCATTCGAAAGGGATTTTTTTAAGCTTTTAAATAACTCAATTTTTGGCAAAACTATTGAAAATAAACGGAAGCAAGTGGAGGTTAAATTAGTGTCTAAATGGAGTGATGATGGAAATAAAACGAATAAAATAGTAGGTGCTCAGAAATTAGTCACAAAACCTAATTTAAAAAGTGTTTCTATCTTTAATGAAAACTTTATAGCCATACAACTGAGTCCCATGAAACTTGTTTTAGACAGGCCGATATATATTGGATTTGCGGTGCTAGAATTCTCCAAGTGCCATTTATACAATTATCATTATAATTTCATTAAGAATAAATATGGTGACAAAGCTAAATTATGTTACACTGATACTGATAGTTTGTTGTATTTAATACAGACCGAAGACTTTTATAAAGACGTGCGTGATAATTTATCAGAATTTGATACAAGTAATTTTGAAACTAATAATCATTACTTGATTCCCAAGGTGAACGAAAAAATTCCTGGTTTATTTAAGGATGAGTTAGGAGGTGACCCAATTACCGAATTTACCGGCTTAAGAGCAAAGCTATATTGCATTAAATCATTAAATACACAAATAAACAAGGCTAAAGGCGTATCAAAGCCTGTAACAAGATGTTTAAAATCATCAAATTATAAAGATGTTTTATTTAAAAACTTAACATTAAAGCGTAAAATGAATATGATAAAATCAATGAAGCATGTGTTGTTCTCACAAGAAGTAAATAAAGTAGTTTTGAACAGGATAGACGATAAAAGGCATGTTCTGGGAAATCAAATAAATACTGTTCCTTGGGGTCATTGTGATTACATATGTTAATTCAGTATTTTCATACATTAATTGTAAACATAATATATGGTAAATTTAAACATGAGAATTGTCAATCATTATATAAATTTAATAAAATATTATGTTGTTCTTTAGGTAATACATTATTTGCTGTTGTAACCGTTACCTGTATAGCTATTATATAAGTATATACTATCATTTTATTTATTTGTCAACTTATTCGATGAAACCAAAGCTAAAAGAACAAGTTAGTAAGCAAGCATTCAATAGAAACGATGATAAAGTTCAGATACTTTCAGATCAAATTCATACTTTGCCTTGGGGATGTTGTGATGCGATGATTTAAACCAGCGTTCATTAAACTTTTTATTGATCTTATTACGTTTAAATCGAACATTGATTATTATGTAATCCACATCTAGACAATCACTGTTCTAAATTAATGTATTGTATAGAAATTATGTATGAATAATTATTTTATAATAAGTTATGTACTATAAATGAATACATTACGCTACTATTATGATGAATGAAGGTAAACGCTACGATGAACATATTACGATGTTATATTATTATATTATAATGAAATGATATTTCCTCAACAAAAGGACTTTTATTCAAACGTGTTCAACTTCCTGAACGATATCATCAAATTTTAAGATCATGCTTGTTCTATGTTTAGGTTCATGAAGTAACGAGTATATAAGTGTACGTTAGGAGGAAATAAGATTAATATGCACTATGAGGTTGATCAAACAACCCGTATCTCTCAATGTTAATAATATAAGATTAAGTGACTCTGTTCACCACATCAGACATAGCGCTTTACTACCAAATACAATTCGCTGTATAATATGTGGTCCATCAAACTGTGGTAAAACGAATGTTATGATTAGTTTACTGCTGCATGAAAATGGGCTCAAATTTAAAAATCTTTATCTTTACTCTAAAACTTCTTTTCAACCAAAATACCGTTTCTTGGTTGAAGTATTAAAAAGGGTGCCACAGATTAACTTTTACGAGTTCAATAATGACAAAGATGTAATTTCTCCGAGTGAAGCTTTAACAAATTCTGTATTTATATTTGACGATGTTGCTTGTGAAAATCAGATAAATATCCGCAATTATTTCTGTATGGGTAGGCATAAACAACTAGATTGTTTCTATTTGTCTCAAACCTATTCTAAAATACCGAAGCAATTGCTACGCGACAATGCTAATTTTCTTATTATATTCAAACA
This sequence comes from Xestia ashworthii, assembly GCA_950022955.1. Classification (NCBI taxonomy): domain Eukaryota; kingdom Metazoa; phylum Arthropoda; class Insecta; order Lepidoptera; family Noctuidae; genus Xestia; species Xestia ashworthii. The sequence continues at coordinate 18,552,983 of OX465565.1, read as the reverse complement.
AGATGATGTGAATTTAAAGCATATTTATGAGGAGCATGTCAGTTCTGATTTACAATGGAAAGAGTTCAAAAACATTTGTCAAACTGTTTGGAGTAAACCTTTTAATTTCCTACTTATAAATAAAGAATCGTCATTAAATAATGGAAGATACAGACAGAATTTTGACATGTTTTTTAATTTTGACTGACTATTTATACACACATATAAGTAATTAATAATACAACATCAATTCAGTATAACTTGTTCTTTAGTTGAATGCAGTTCTTATAATTGGTAAAACATGGAAAAAAATATTAAAATAGAATTAATGAAGTCCGTAGACTCTATAAAGAACAAAATAAAACAAATGAAGGACCAGGAACACTCTATGAACTTGTCATTTGATAAAATGCTAAAACCTGTCACAGATCCCCTTAAAACTCTAGTTGATTCGAATATAACTATGGAAAAAATTAAACGTTTAGAAAATACAAAATTCACTGATTCTGCAGATATTGATTTGGAAGACAATATCAATACTAGCTCATCTACAAAGTTTGAGGACTGCTACGATCCAAAACTAAAGTCTGCACCAGTACTTAAAAAGTCTCCTACAAAAGAAATATTAGATGATTTAGAAATGTCACTAGAGGGTCGTGATATCCATGATATTTATGACGGTGTAAATATACCGTTTGGAATAAGAAGTGTAAATAAAACATTGCTAATGGGTAATTCTATAGTCTCATTTTCTAAAATCGATAGTTTGAATGACGATAGTGTCATTTTAATTAAAGTTGGTGACAAATCCTATAATTTAACCCCTGGCTTGAAGGAACTTTTACTTCGAAGAAAGCCTGATTTAAAATTAATATCGAGCAAAGATAGACTTGTCTACAAAGACATGCTGCATTATACAAATGCTCATAAGAGAGATTTTAATCCTGATGGACCAATAAGAGGCGATAGGGGAATAAAATATCGTGAAGTAATCAAACCATTATTTTCCGAATCATTAAATGAAAATTTTCACACTGGAGGAAGCTTACCAACTCTAAAGAAATACAAAAATAAAACTGACTTGGTATATTGGGATGACCCTAACGAACTCGTTGAGAGATTGAAACTATTAGTTGCTTCCAGAGATGCTGGCAACACAAATCATGATAATGAAATATTGTCGATCGTTGAAGAATTGAAAGAAGCTGGCATAATTAAAGAATAAATATTCACCACCATAAAATTTTCATTCAGTGTTATAGACGGATTCAAAACAAATGCACTGAATTTATTGTGAACATGAGCAAAACCGAAGTGGTAAACGAAATTCATAAAAATGCGAGGATGAACTTTCCACGCAGATGTGTTATCATGAAAGATATAGATGACCTGTGGCAAGCAGACTTAATCGATATGCAATCGATTTCAAAGCAAAATAAAAATTACAGATTTATTCTTGCTATTATTGACACATTCTCGAAATATGCTTGGACTTTTCCTTTAAAAAGTAAAACCAAAGATGATGTATGTAACTCTTTTAAGAAGTTATTGAATAAAGGGCGTGTTCCTAAAAATCTACAAACGGATAAAGGAACAGAATTTTACAATAATCAGTTTCAAAAGCTTATGCAAACTTATCGCATTAATCATTATTCAACCTTCTCAACAAAAAAGGCTTCAATAGTTGAGCGATTTATCAGGACATTGAAATCGAGAGTCTATAAGGAATTTAGTTTAAGAGGCAGTTACAATTGGATAGACAGCATGCTTAATAATGTTATTTACGAATACAATCACACTTATCATCGGACAATTGATGAAGTTCCCGCTAATGTGAATAACATCAACAAAAAACGTATATTAGAGAGATATTCAAGATTGGTAAAAAATCATAATATTAGAAGCAAGTATAAAATTGGTGATTATGTGCGTATCAGTAAGTACAAAGGAACATTTGAAAAAGGTTACACTCCCAACTGGTCTACAGAAATATTTAAAATTCGAAAGATACAAAACACAAATCCTATTACCTACTTAATAGAAGATACAATCAGAGGTCAACCCATTTTAGGTACATTTTATGAACAAGAGCTTCAAAAGACGAAAAATCCTAATTTATATCTTGTTGAGAAAGTTCTTAAACGAAAAGGAGACAGAGTTTTAGTAAAATGGTTAGGTTTGCCTTCTTCTGAAAACAGTTGGATTGATAAATCGAATATTTATTAAGTGTTTTGTCCAAAAAGTATCAGTCTTATGATGTGTATTGAAGAGAGTAGTCTTCTCAATTGGATTATAAATCATTTACCATTTGAATTACATCTACCTGGATACAATTATTGTGGCCCTGGCACTAAATTAATCAAAAGGCTTACACGTGGAGATAAAGGTGTTAATAAATTAGACGAATATTCTAAACAACACGACATAGCCTATCATAAGTCTTCAAACCTAAAAGATCGTCACAAGGCAGATTTAGTTTTATTCAATATGGCTAAAGAACGAGCACTTGCCTCAGATGCAAGCGTTGGGGAAAAACTAGCAGCGCACTTAGTAAGCAGCGCTATGTCGACAAAAATTAAAACTGGATTTGGTCTAAAAAAGAATAGCAAAAAGTGTTCTCCTAAAATTAAAAGTGGAAAAGGGTTAACAAATAAATTTAAAAATGTTATTAGCAAAACGAAGAGACATTTTAAAAAATTAAAACCAAAATGCAAGAAAGTGGCTATAAAATTAGCCATGGCCGCTGCCAGAGAATTAGCTAATGATTCATCCATTAAACTTCCTCGTGTTATTCCTATACCAAAAACTGGTGGAGTATTGCCTTTGATTCCGATTTTTGCGGGATTATCAGCGGTAGGAGCTTTAGCAGGTGGTGCAGCTGGTATTGCTAAAACCATTAATGAATTCAAAATGGCTAAAAAGTTATTGACTGAATCGAAGAGACACAATGAAAAGATGGAAGCTCTCTGTATCGGAAAAGGACTACATCTTAAACCACATAAAGATGGGCTCGGAATATTTGTATCAAAAGAAAAAAACTAAGATATCGGCTACCCAAACGAGCCTTGACTAATTTAGACATTTTGAAGTATGGAAATAATATTCCCTATTTCAGAGGTGTCTTTATGAGAGATAGGCTCCCTAAACACCCTTTTAAAAAAGAATGTGGAGTTATAAATTTAGATAGCTCTAATAATCCTGGTTCTCATTGGGTAGCCTATGCCAAATACAACGATTATATTGAGTATTTTGATAGTTACGGAAATCTTAAGCCTCCAAAGGAATTTATAAAATACTTGGGATCCAAAGTACACTATAATTATGACAATATTCAGCGTGATCATCCTTTTAATTGCGGACACCTTTGTTTAAACTTTTTGAAGAATTTTTGGTTCAGTGAAGGAATAAAATAAACAGTATCTAAGAAAAAAGTTCAGTGTCGAAGCATGTCTACTACGGTTACCATCTCGGGTAATAAATCGGAGTTGACCTCATACTTTCATCCACCACTGCATTTATCGGATCAATACGAGTGTGGTTTGCTATACTTTTCAGTAATAAATTCCAGACCAAGTATTTCTAGCATTAACAACAGTCTGTTTGCGATCAGAATCGAATGTGATCTTGTGAACGGATCGTACTGCAACGGATCACCAACTCATTTTATTCACGAATTTGTGTCTGATACTCATCCAGGTCATCGGTGCATAGAAATACCGCAAAATATTATTTATTTTCCAGTGAACAAAAATATAATTTCTTCGATATCTGTTAGGATTGTAGATCAATTTGGTCACTGTATTAACTTTGGCGAAGAACATATTCAGCTGCGTCTTCATTTAAGAAAAACAAAATGATAATTCATTATAAAAACACCCAAATCAGTGAAAAACATCTTAGTTCTTCAACGATTGCTAAGGTGCAACGACGTAAGAAAAACGTGAAGAAATTGACTAAAGTAAATAAAGATTTCCTTAAAGCTCTTGGGTTTAAAGTATGAATATACTACAGATTACTGAATCACCACACTTCGACACTTCGATCGAAAGTTACGAAGTCCATTCATACAATCCCTACAATAGCAGCTTTAGAGAAAACGATGAAATCAGAATTCCCATCCACCAGCAAGACATATACGTGCTACCATCAGCCAGTTCAATTTACGTCGAAGGACAAGCGAAGTTTTTCGGGAAAGATGGGAATCCAATCAAGAAAACTGTTACGTTCACTAATAACCCTGTTTTGTCTTTGTTTCAAGACATCAGATACGAAATCAATGGTATTGAAATAGACCGCATAAAAAATTCTGGAATAACGTCAACAATAAAATCATACATCTCATTAAATGAAGCAGAAAATAAAGTTGCTGCCCTATGGGGTTGGAGTTTGCAGGGATTTCAAAGTGATGGAAATTTTAGTGCTGTGATACCATTAAATAAAGTTTTAGGGTTTGCAGAGGATTACAATAAAATAGTGATAAATTGCAAACATGAACTTATATTGAACAGAAGTAACACTAATTTAAATAGCGTTATCCTTACTGATGATATTGCTCATTTTCAAATAGACATAGAAAGAGTTCAGTGGAGGGTGCCACACATAAAAGTATCAGACCGAGAACGACTGACCCTTTTAAAACATTTAGAAAGAGATAAACCTATTCAGGTAGCGTTTAGAAACTGGGATTTATATGAGTATCCGTTACTACCCAAAACCACAAAGCATTCTTGGTCAGTTAAAACTGCTTCACAATTAGAAAAACCCAGATATGTAATTTTTTGTTTACAAACTAATCGAAAAAATAATAAAACTAGAGACAGTTCAGTATTCGATCATTGTGAAGTAACAAACGTTACGCTCTTTTTGAATTCACAATATTATCCATATGAACCTTTAGGTTTAAAGTTTTCTGAGAACAAATATAATATATTATATGAAATGTTTGTGAAATTTCGTCAGTCGTATTACAACTGTCCAGTAGACCCGTTGCTTGACCTAAAGGAGTTCAAAGAAAAAGCCCCTCTCTTTATCTTGGACTGCTCAAGACAAAACGATAGCCTTAAAACAGGTCCAGTGGACGTGAGGTTGGAGATTGAATGTTCTACAGCAATACCAGATAAGACAACTGCATATTGTTTGATTATAAACGATCGACTTGTGGAATACAAACCTCTCAGCAACATTGTGCGCAGGTTATCATGACCGCCATTGTAGATGTTCAAGGTTTCAAAACAGAATCAAATTATTTTATCATTAAAGAAATTGCTATACTATGTAATAATAAAATTCAGGTGTTTTTAATTACACCGCCGTTTCCATATCGCGGTTTGTCAGAGCTAGAAAAACGACAAGTTGGCTGGATTGAACGTAATAGGAAGATATACTGGGATGAAGGATTTGTGCCTTTCGTAAATTATCGGAACTTGGTTGAAGGTATTTTAAAAGATAAATGTGTTTACACCAAAGGTAGAGAAAAAGTATTATGGTTGAAAGAAATTTCAAATAATAATAATGTAAATAATTTAGAAGATAAAGATTGTCCTAGTTTGATAAGCTTGTACAAAATGTACGAAGATTGTCATGATTTGTATAGTTGTATGTATCATGATTCAATATGTGCTTTAAAAAATGTTTTATGTTTAAATAGATGGTGTATAGATAATAAAATTTTGATATAAATATTTTCCTGTTTAATTTTTACGATTACAGTTTCCTCCATCTCCATCCATCCATCCCTCCCAAACTCCTAAATGTTAATCTTTATAAGTTGCTAGCAACAACTATACAGCCCCATTATGCTTTTATAATTAGCACCAAGAAGTAGAGAGCGAGTAAATAGAACATGTGTCAAAACAAATACAATCCGCGCTATGACATGTATAACACGTATAAAATGCGTGAATTTTCATTTAATAATTATTGGGCAACGGTTGATTCGAGGAGAAGATTAGTGATGGAAATGGCTGACGCCGGATTTTTTTACTGTGGAAATGGTGTAAATGATAAAGCAGCTTGTTTCTCATGTGGAGGTGTTATAGAAGATTGGGAGATTTACGATGATCCTTGGCGGCAGCATGTTCAAAACTTTCCGGATTGCTTTTATTTAAATGCTGTGAAAGGAAAATATTATGTTGACAAATCAAAATGTCTATTCAAGTATAGTAAGGAAACAAAAATATAAAACTATTCGTTAAAATGGATACATCTACAAAAAACAAAAAAAAAAAAATTAGCCCATATTCAAATATCTCAATATAGATTACTTTCTGAATAGATGGTGAGAAGCTGGTTACTGTTGTATAATTGGGGTATCTGGAACACGAGCGAAGCGAAGTGATCCAGATACCCCAATTATACACTACTAACCACTACTAACGGTACAATTTTTACCGGAAACATCTTTGATGCGTTTTTCTTCGTCATTTTTTTAATTTGATAAAAAAAAAAAACACATCAAATATTTTTCGATAATCTAACTGACGGACTAAACAGAATCGTATTTTGTTTAGTCAGCCATCATCTATATTTACAGGCGAATTTATATTGGTTTTTAGATTGTGGAGATAAGATAGAATCGCTCATGTATAGGAAATAGTGGTATTCTGCTGTATGTAGTTGAGGTAAATCTAGGTGGTGATGAGTAGGTACAGTTACACAGTGAAACACTAACATTGCCGTATTGGACAGCCAAAAAGCCACTAATTAATTACCTTACCAAAAAATATACCGTTTTTTTCCAATAAACCTACAAAAAAACTAGTTTTCGCGTTTCGTTCCCCGCAGTGCATTGTTAGGCCTGTTTCCAGTCGTTAAGTCCGCGGGCCTGACGTCAAAGTTGGCTCTCGTTAGCAGCCAACTTGACGAGACCCAGCAATTAACCGACTCTTTGACTTTTTGGCTTTTTGATGGGAATTAATTTTCTTATTGCTTGGTTTTTGCTACATTTTTATTTCAACGGTTTAGCGTTGTTTCCATGCCACGGAGGAAACTCTGTATGTAATGGATAGTAACCCTTTCACAAACCGAATTTGGCAAACTTGACCTTGAAGAACAACGACAACGACTTCAGCAACGTGGTCCTCCGCCTCAGTTGAAGAGTTACAAGATGGAAAGTTACGGTTAGGCCCCGTACTCACTATGTAGTGACAATAGATAATCGTGGCTTGTGTATTTAAATTGAGGTGTACATAGGACGACACGATAACTGTCGTCCACGACTTTTGCCAACTGAAAAACAACGATAAATTAATCGTCACGACTTAGTGGGAACGAGGCCTTTTTTTTTTTTTTTTAGGATGGGAAATCATCAAATGACTTCTCCCACTCTGGGCGGAGCGGGAGGGAGTGTCAGACTTTTACTGACTAAAACCCATCCATGTTCCTTCCTCGCCCTTTACGTTCCGGGGCCGCGGTATCTCTTTCGAACAGTCCCGCAACCCCGGCAGGCTTCGGCCCTTGCGGGCCCCTCTCTTATGCTGACATCTCTTTGAGGCGCGCGTGGAACACGAACGCGCCGTCGACTCGGCCTGTCGTCGTTAGACGGACGGACGCGACGGCTAGCTAGCCCATAGCCAACCGTCCACAGGCACGCGTCTACGGTGGCCGGTAGCCACCACGTGGCCCCCGACGCCCGGTGCGTCTCCCGCGGCGGCCGGGAAGAGAGGATCTCTCCCTCTCTCGTTCCGCCACCTCCTTCGCTAGCATGACTGCTTCGCAGAAGAAGGTGACGGCTTCCCATTCCGTCTCGCTCCGGACCATGGATTGAACCAGGGCCGGACGCGAGAGGTCGCCGCCGCCGATCGCCGCTACGAGGACACGGCAGTGCTCCGCACACGCAGGGCAGACTTCCACCGTGTGCTCCACCGTGTCCTCCAGGCCTTAGTTACTAATAAGTAGATTGCCCAGCTATAATAATTGGTAACTATCGACACTTTAGTGCAACAGAAAAAGTAGCCTTACTTTTAAAACATTGTATGGCTATCAAACACACACACTCACACTCACACACACACACACTCACACACTCGGACTTAATTTTACGCATTCTCCAGTCAACCCGCGATCATGGCGCTTGCAACAGCGTCAAAATATCGGGAGCTTTAAATAATACCTAATCACAGAAGATATCCCGTAAGTGACAATATAAGTTTTTTATGGCTATGTTTTCTATGGCATATTTCATTATCTTGCCCTTGTCACAATTCATTTCAGCAACTCTTTTTCTTCCATATTTTTCTATTAATCGTAATCTCATCAGACATTCGTGCCATATAGTATAGTATAGTATAGTAGCCATATATATTTTTTTTAATATTATTGGGTGTGTGTGCTTAATGTACTGAGGTCAAATAAACATTTTTTCTTTCTTTCTTTCTTTCTTTCTTTCCATATCACCATTCACACAGTCCATCCACAGTCATACTCAAAGTTTTCCTCACGACATTTTTCTCATTCCTCTGCATCAAAAAAACTTCAAAATTGGCAATAAAAATATTAGGCCACTCAATAACTAAAGTCTCTAGTTTTCAATAACAAAGTAACGGAAATTAAATAAACCAAGTGCTAATCGGATCACCATTCGCATTGCGGTTTACATGCGCTCCGTTTTTAAAATGGAGTCCGCACAATAAACCCTTTTATCCACGGCTATCGGTATCCAGTGGATATCGACGCTTACTGTAATGAAACGTTGCAGGAAAATATCTACTGGAGAATTAAATGTTATAATAATTAACGACCATGGAGTTTTGCGTATGGACGATTTTGTATTTTCGTCGTCGAGCTAAAACACAGCTGCATCGATTAGTAAATTATGGTCAGACTTGCACACAAACTACTAACTTCTGTACCTGATCGCTAAACTATAAATATGGCACATAGTGCTACAAAATAAAGTACAGATTTGTATAGCGTACCTACATGTATCACGGTTTCTTTTTCAAACTCGATGTACCTACCATCTCAAAACCCGGGTGCTATAGTACCTGTAATCAGAGTTCATTTAAATGCCTTTGTCCATTAATATCAAAATAGGGACACAACCCGGCTCCGCACTGGTGCAACATTTGAAACTATTGTAGGAAATGCGAAGAGCAATGGCAAAAAAATACTATCATACAATCCTTGTCCTCTTAATTACGAACACAATAAAAAAACAGCCAAATCGATTGAGTCGCTCTCAAGTGATGCTCCCTCATACACACGGTAACACATCAAGCGATTTATTTCCATGAGAATAACATGCGTCGCTTTGTATACTATATATATTGTAATATCTCTAGCGATATTGTAAAATCTCGAAATATTGTCAAATGAACATAGTGCTTACAACAAAACGCATTATTTTTCGTGAAATTCATGCGATGGTAGTCAACTCACGCGGTGTGGAGGGAAGGAGGAGTCCCCCTTGCCCAGTGGTACAACTCTCATGAAAAGATATTGTACCATTCCTGAGAAATACCGATTATTATAACCTAACCTTAAAACACTTTATATTCCCCTAAAAAGCGTAGTCGACGGAGCCCCGCTTCGCGGGGCTCGCCCCTATTTCCGAGTGCAGGGTTAAAAGGAACCTAACTAACCTAACGGGGGGGTGCCCCAAGTCCCGATTATGGGGGCAGAGATACTTCCGTATGTTCAGTTGACAATTTTTCGAGAGTTTACAATATCGCTAGAGAGAAACACGTTATATTGTAATATAACGTGTTTGACAATTTTACGGTGACACATAGATTTCCTGAACAATGAGAGATCCGCTTATACTGGTTTTGTATATCTTGAATGATCGTCGTGCCTATGAATTGACACAGTGCACTGCTGGACATCGCGACGTCGGTCTATCTTGCTGGGCGCCCCCATACTACGGTGTTTACGAATAGGCATCTCGCAGTTCAACCGAGAAAGGTTGTTGTCTACTTAACCGGACTATAGGTGCCTTGAGTGTAATAGGTATAATAACTCTGGCAATGGCAAAAAATCACAAACTAAGTGACTACACGCTAAGGGCGCACCCTGCGGGGTACGAGCCTCGGATTAAGGCGTCGCTGGGGGAGGACTAGATTTGAGTGGTGTCATTAATTAAAAACTTATTTTGGACGACACGCGCGCCTCAAAGAGAAGCCAGCACATTGATGGGGCCCGCAAGGGGCGAAGCCTGCCGAGGCTGCGGGACTGTTCGAAAAAGTTACCGTGCCCCCGGAACATAATGGGCGAGGAAGGAACATGGATGGGTTTTAGTCAGTAAAAGTCTGACAGATAGTGGGGAGAAGTTATTTGATGATTTCCCATCCGTAAAAAAAGGCTCAGCCTCGCGGGCTGACTCAAGCGGAGACGGAGAGGGTAAGTAACGGGACGTCGCGACGGCGAGGACGGAATGACGTCTGTTTGCGTCTGTGCTTCTTGAGCATGCTAGTTTCCTTCGTGCTTTCCTGGAGGGTGGTATATTGGTATCTATATTAGTATCCCTTGGACAGTAAATTTGGCTAATTTCGACACTACATTGCCGATGGACTTGTTTATTAATCACCAAGCCTTCGACAAACGATGACCAGCCCAGCGCCACTTCAGCTAGCTTTAAATGTTATCTACCTATTAGCAAATTTGATTGCTATGATAACTGGACATGTCATGAAATTAACCAACGCTTTAATTAAACGGTCTGACCACTGAAAACTCGCACTAACCAATAACCTTGCGTCGATGAACCAAATTCATTTGACTGAGTGATCTCCTCAATAATTAAAATTTGGCTCAATAAAAATATTTGTACACAAACTCCGGACCTTTTCAATTAATTGACAACGATATTGCGTAATGGCATCCACTATTTTTGTTTTAATTTGATTAATTTTTACGGCGATGGAACACGGCTTGGCCTTTGTAAAATATTTTTTCATGACAGAACCTGAAAAATTGGAAATTGAGTGCTAATTTCCAATTTTTCAACAAAAATATCATGTTTCATGCAGGTGGTCATGCTTTATATAGCATAAAATCAAAATTCTAGTGGAGGTGTATAGACCCGATATTTTGACGATTAAATTACAAATTACTAAAGAGGAAACAATAAAATCGATAAACACATTTCATCTAGTTAGTCTATAGGTACTCTATAACCTACAATAGAGGAAGACTGGCTGAAAGTGGCACCGGTGACCGAAAAGTTGTGTGCTAATCGTTATGGGCATGTGATCCGTACGCAAAATACGCGCTTTGACGTATGAATGTGGATAGCTGTAAGAGTAGAGGAAGACAAAAACAAACTTTAAAATGACCTTTGTAAAACACTCGCTAAGCCTGCCTCATACATTACCCGTGGTCCCGGTTAGTCGACCGGAAAGATGATATAGCTAGAAAGGGGCTCATGAGATGAACAATAATAGACAAGATAGTATGGAAGAAGACAAGACAGTCCTAAATAAATTAGGATAACGACAAAAGAATGAATATGTTGTCTTCCTACCCACTAAAGTTAATCCAGTAGGTATATTAAACCTCCTTTCAAAATATCTCGTTTTTTTTTATAGGACAAGCCCGCCCCACTATTCCCAAATCACTGCAACTCCTGAAAGCCAGAATAGCACGGAGACATTGAAGCTCGACGAAGGTCCAGAGCTGTCCTGGATCTCGCAACGAAATTAATCAGAAAGTATAGCGGAACAGTAGGAAAAAACCGTAATTTCCACATCCCTCCATAACAGCAGGGGACAGAACGAAACAAGGCCAATAGGCACAAAAGGACGTTTACAACTGGGATAAGTCAAGCTGCCTAGCACCACGGATAGATAATCAAGTTGTGAGCTGTTATATTTGATTCCAATAATAGGTTTGGCAAAAACGCTTGAACTCACGGAAATTTATTCTGTGCGTTCAAGCGATTTTGCTATATCTCATTGTTACTTAACTACCTTAAAAACAGAATTCATAACTCAGGGTTAACAGGAGAGTGGGGTGCGATGCCAGAAGTCCTCCACGTGTGCCCGGCAACTGCTGGTTCCTCTCGATACGTCTGGAGGAAACAGCAGCCGCTGGGCCGGTGCACCCCGGGCGCGGCAGTGTCCTTCCTCTTGGAATGAGAAGAAATTCTCATCCCTTGGGATTGGCACTACCGCGGCCAATGAGTCTGGCATCACGAGCGGGGTCCAATATGGACCATCGGTGGGTTCCCCGGCGTGCCCTCTGTTAAGCAGAGGACACAGCGGAGGAGTGTGTTACGGCGAGCTCGGTGTGCACTTACCCTGCCGCCGAGCATTGATATCGTAATCCCGTATCGGAGTGCAGTGGATCACGTCTCGCGACTCCGAGTCCTTTTGGACAGGGACCGAGGGTCTTGGCTTAACCGCCTGGACTGCGAGGTAAAAAACCTCTATAAAAGTTACCCCGAATCCCAAGCGGCGACGCAGCGCGAGGGGATGTATGGCTCACGGGTGTGCCTATTGGACGAATCAGTCGCTACTGCTTATCCTCGCTGGGGTACCTGCAGACCCCCTGGCGAGTAATAAAAACTAAAAATCTGCCCTTCCTGCAACGCAATATTTGCGCAATAATGCAATATTTCCCCCATTCTGCAACGGCAAAGGAGACGTAGAGGTGAGGAGAGATGCGGGGTCGGAGTCCGACGAGTACGGCTGTGGCCGTGAAAGTTAATACTTCGTCTAAACTCAGGGCCATACCCGCGGCTTCCGCCTCCATCATGGCGGCAGCGGAGGCCAACTTTGCGGGGCCTCCCCCTCCCACGGTAGAGGGAGACGAGGTGGCCAAGCTGCGGGCGGACGTGGCCCGCCTGACGGCCACTATGGAGCTTCTCCAGAAGGAGAATGCCAAGCTCCAAGCGGACCTGGCCTTAAAACAATAAAATTTAAACGCAACACGACCTTAAGCTCAAATAAAAAACTAAAGAGGTTCCCCGAAATAAATAAATGGACGGCAGATCATTAATATTCATGATATTCTTGTGTATTTTCGCGAGTGCATTAATATGTAGATCGTGGCATAAATACTCGTACGTTGTTTTTAAGCCTTCACACGTCGTTTCACGTCAAAAGTTTATCTGAACACGCGTTGACGTTATTTAAATAAGAATGTTAAACAGTTTGTGTCATCAAGCATGGTACTGAACGCGCTTCACTGTTTCGCCGGTCTGCCCCGATTAAAGGATGACGCACGCTAGACCGTATCACAATCCACTGTCCGTTGCTCGGTAGGAGTATGTGCAAGTATCTTATGATGCTGGATTTTATGAAGACGGACGAACTCTGAAAATAATGCATTAGTGAACTCTGGTCCTTGATCTGTAACTATAGTGTAAGGGACGCCATGATGGGTGCAAAACGTTAAAAGAGCTTGGACGACACTTAACGCGGTACCATCTCTGAGATGATATGCTTGCGCATATTTCGAGAAAGCTTCAATTAATGTAAGAAATTTCTCATTTTGTGCTGTGAAAAGATCGAGGTGAACGGTTTCAAAGGGTTTAGTTGGGGGAGGAACTATGGAAAATTTTTGCTGAATGGGGTTCCGATCGTATTTTGCCTGTCCACAGATACTGCATTCGTTGATATATTTTGAAATACTTTCTTTCATTTTAGGCCAATAATAACGATTTGATAAGGCCAAGAAACATTCAGTTATACCACGGTGATTTGTTTTTCCTTCATGGTAATTACGAATGATTTCCTGTTGGTTTAAATAGTTTTTAACGTTCTCTATCTCTTTTTTCGTTAAGACCATATTCAAGGCGGAGCTTCTAAAGTTATCTTGCAAAATCGGGATTATACTGTACATGGCTAGAGGGGGATAGATAAGAATTCCGGTTCTTACTTTGGGATTTACATATTCCTTTACGGCATTAATTACGTCTTCTTCCAGATTTGACTCTGATAGTTGTATGGTAGTTTTAGTATGGGTTTCAAAGGGTTTAGACACAATTGGGCGTCTCTTGATATCTCCTACGACTACAAAGGATATTTGACGGTGGAATTTATTTAGGGGTTCATCAGATATTGTTATTTCTAATATGGGGTTTTCAGCACTGGTGTGAGCTGTTGCTGTTGTGGAATCAGTTACTGAAGGGGGTTTTTCAGACTTGTTAACTGCTATGGAGTTTGCGTCTTCATTATTGATTTCGATGCGGGATAGAGCGTCTGCGTTGGTATTCAGTTTACCCGGTTTATAAACAGTAGTGAAATTATACTCACTTTTAACTTTAATTTCCAGCGGGTTAAACGTGAGTTGGGTTCCTTTAAATTCATGACCCATTGCAAAGGCCTGTGATCTGTAATAATTTTGAATTTCCTACCAAATAGGTATGGGCGGAAGTATTTGGTTGCCCACACAATTGCTAACAGTTCTTTTTCAATTGTGCTATAGTTAATTTCACTGGAGTTTAATGTGTGGGATGCGTATGCTATCGGCTTGTCGCTACCTATCTGACCTTGTGAGAGAACGGCACCAATGGCAAGATTAGATGCATCAGTGGTCAGTATAAAGTCTTTGCTAAAGTCTGGGTATTGCAGGATCGGATCATTGATTAAAAGGGTTTTGCACTTCTCGAAACAGCTGATATAATTTGGATTGGTTATGTCGACTTTTGAACCTTTCTTGAGACATTGCGTCATAGGTTTTGTTATACGAGCAAAGTCTGGAATGAATTTTCTATAATACCCTAACAGACCTAGGAAGTGTTTGATTTCAGTTGCCGTTTTGGGGATTGGAAATTTCTGAATGGCCCTGATCTTATCCGAGTTAGGTTTAATACCGTCTTTACTGATGATGTGCCCTAAATATGCAGTTTCTAATTTTAAAAATTCAAATTTGTTCATTTGAATTTTGAAATTCGATTCCCTGAGTCTCTGAAATACCTTTTCTAAATTGATCATGTGTTCCTGAAGGGATACTGAGAAGACAATTATATCATCTAGATAAACTAAGCACACCACGTTTTGAAGGTCTCGTCCATCACCCGTTGAAAGGTTGAAGGAGAGTTTTTTAAACCCATTGGCATGCGGAGAAATTCAAAGTATCCATGCTCCACTGTAAATGCCGTCTTGTGGATGTCATCTGAGTTCATTTCAACTTGATAAAAGCCACTCGCGAGGTCAAGAGTGGTGAAATAGTGGCAATTACCTAACTTGTCAAGGACATCTGAAATGTTGGGTATAGGATAACGGTCATCTATAGTTTTTTCGTTTAATTTCCTGAAGTCTATAACCAAGCGCCATTTGGTTTTTCCGCTGGCGTCGGCTTTCTTGGGAACTACCCAGATGGGGGAGCTCCACGCAGACTGTGAGGGTCGTATGATATTCTGTTCTAACATTTTAGAGATTTGATCCTGAACTTCCTGCTTATGTATGAATGGGTATCGGTAACTTTTTGTGTAGATTGGCACATCATCTGTTGTTCGAATAGAGTGCTTTACTTGGTTTGTAAAAGATAATGGCTCGCCATCAATGTAAAATACGTCGGCGTACCGAGCGCACAGCGTTTCTAAGTTAGCTTCGTTAGTCACCTGAAGCCTCAATTGGCTTATTAAAGGCGAATGTGTCTGGCTGCCTGGCTGAATTTAAATTTAAACACATTAACCCTATGACAGTTATTAAAGCTTTCCGGCAAATTAAAATCAAACTGACCGAAGATTTATGGGGAATGTCTATCAAAGTTTGTACATCTATACTTGAGACCATAGCCCCGTATTTAGCTTTAATTTTTAATTTATGTGTAGACCAAGGAGTTTTCCCGGATTTAATGAAATACAGTAAAGTCATACCTCTTTTCAAATCCGGGGACAGTAAAGATTCCAATAATTATAGACCTGTATCCGTGTTACCAGTTTTTAGCAAGGTTTTTGAAAAAGTAATGCTTAATCAAATGCTTTATCATTTTAACACCAACAGAATCTTACATGATCAACAGTATGGTTTCACCAAGGGACGTTGTACAACTGACGCCGGTGTAACCCTATTAAAGCACATATTTGCTGCGTGGGAAGAGTCCCAAGACGCAATAGGAATTTTCTGTGATCTCTCCAAAGCTTTTGATTGCGTAAATCATGACACATTACTTTTGAAACTGAAGCATTACGGACTGGGTAAACTTGCACTTAGCCTGCTAAAATCTTATTTGAGCGATAGAAAACAACATGTTCAAATAAATGGTGTTAATTCACAGGGTTTGAATGTAAAAATGGGGGTTCCGCAAGGCTCAATATTGGGTCCTTTCCTTTTTTTAGTATATATAAATGATCTACCCTATTTGTTGAAACACCAACCTCAAAATATGGTGTTGTTTGCTGATGACACTACTCTAATTTTTAAGATAAATAGACGGGCCCAAAATCTAGATGACGTGAATGATGCCCTACTTCAGGTCCAAAATTGGTTCACAGCAAACAATTTGGTATTGAATGAAAAAAAAACTAAATGCATAAGATTTTCATTACCGAATGTTAAAAGTAGTGATTGTGAGATAATATTGAATAAAGAGAAACTCGAATTCGTAGATAAAACGGTTTTCCTGGGGCTTACGCTTGATTCAAGGCTACAATGGGGTTCTCATTAAACATCTCTTGCGGGGCGCTTAAGTTCAGCAGCATATGCCATTAGAAAAATCCGTCAATTCACTGATGTAGATACCGCTAGACTGGTCTATTTTAGTTACTTCCATAGTATAATGTCTTACGGTATTTTGCTATGGGGACGGGCTGCTGATATTGAGTCTATATTTATTCTGCAGAAAAGAGCCATCAGAGCCATATACAATCTTCGTAGGCGCGATTCTCTAAGGGAACTTTTTAAGGATATTGGCATCATGACGGTTCATTGCCAATACATCTACGAAAACATAATGTACGTTAGAAAAAATCTGCATCTTTTCGGTAAAAGAGGCGACAGACACAATTACAGCACTAGAAATAGGGACCAACTAGTTCAGCCAGGCTTTAGACTCGCTAAAGTAGACTCATCTTTCATGGGGTACTGTTTGAGATGCTATAATAAAATTCCACAAAGTATTCTTGAACTGAATGAGACTAAATTTAAAACATGCATTAACCGCACACTATGTAAGCAAGCATATTACAAGTTGAGCGATTATATCGCTGATAAAAATGCTTGGCTCAATGCTGGTCCTGCTCCACAAGGACAGGGGCTCAAAAATTGATAGCATTAAATGGTATTGTTGGAGCTGCTGAAGATTGTACAACTATCTTTGCATTGTATAGATTCAATCTATTTAGTATTATATAAACGCATAGCCCATATTGTGTGAGTACTATGTACTAGAAAGCTATCATTCACTGGAAACCTACTTTAGTTTTTGACTTGAATGTGCCCTGGCGGTTGAGAGTATGTCATGCTCACTCAAATGTCTCGCTGATCTTGGCGCGTGTGTCGGACCATTTAGTTCCCTTCAAAATGGTTGAGCTGAATGGTGCTGATCCATGCGTCATGTGCGTGAACGGGCGCTGTCAGTTGTGACTGGTCATCTCTTAGTCGCCATGGTTTATTTGAATTAATTATTTTGTTTTTGAGTTGTTTGGCTATGGACACTTTTAACGTGCACATCTTGCTACATTGTTCTCACATAATATAACATCTCAACATGAATGATGTAACCAAGATTTTGTAACAATATTTTGATTTAAAAGAGTGTCCATGGAGTTTCTTGCCCGTTCTTCTCCATAGAGATCTACGCTAGGGAATGGGCAACTACAGTACTTTCACAGTTTTTATGTCTTGTGACTGGGACTGTAGCTACATTTAATTTTCATCTTTGTTTCGACAATTCAAAAGTGCCTGTTATTGGCCTACTTGAAATAAATGCTTTGATTTTGATTTTGATTTTGCTTTTTCCTCGGGGTTCAGATGATTCGTACGTAAGCGAGACAAAACTTCCTTTATGCGATCGGACTGTTGGTTACTGCGCGTGCACTGAACATTGCATAACTCTGCACTAACGGGGCGATTCATGGAAAAGACTACGTCATGACGTGACGTGTTTGCTACCTCTACTATACCTCTCTTGTTTTTTACTGTCGTAATGCAATCACTTATTAAACAATTTGAAACAACCTGTTCAGGAATAAAAACGTCACCGTCCTTAGAGTTTATGAACTTTAACTAATTTGGATGAATTGGCCGGTACTATGTCCTCGTATAGGTTACTATTGCGTGAGTCGTACATTAATAAAGGATTACTAGAATTACGAGTAACCAACAATCTGTTTTTCAAGTCAATGTTAGATTCTAATTTTTCTAATAAGTCATAGCCAATCAAACCATCGAAAAAATTATGAAACGCATAAACGAAAAGAGTTATATCACCTGACTCCTTAAATTCCTGGAAACACGGTAAAGTAATGGAATAATCACTTCTAGGGGTAGCGTGAATACCTATTCGTTACCTCAAAGTGAATAAAAACGTCACCGTCCTTAGAGTTTATGAACTTTAACTAATTTGGATGAATTGGCCGGTACTATGTCCTCGTATAGGTTACTATTGCGTGAGTCGTACATTAATAAAGGATTACTAGAATTACGAGTAACCAACAATCTGTTTTTCAAGTCAATGTTAGATTATAATTTTTCTAATAAGTCATAGCCAATCAAACCATCGAAAAAATTATGAAACGCATAAACGAAAAGAGTTATATCACCTGACTCCTTAAATTCCTGGAAACACGGTAAAGTAATGGAATAATCACTTCTAGTGGTAGCGTGAATATTCGTTACCTCAAAGTGATCATAATTGCACGGTATATGGGGCAATATGGGCAAAGAATTTTTGAACAACTGCGGGGCTAACAAAAGACATATTTGCACCAGTATCAATTAATAGCTTAAGCGGAGGGTTTGAAATTTGAATATATGGTACCTAGTTGCTTTTGCGTTTGCAAGTTAATTTCTATTTTGGCTTGTCTAATTTGGGGGCCTCCTGAAAATCCTCCCTTTCAGCAGACGGAGTTGGTTCCCTTACTTCTTCTACTATAACGTAGGAATCCGTACGCTGTGGGTTCTCATATACGTATTCACTCGGGGACACGTAAATGGGATACTCAAAATGTTCCTGGGGGTAATAGTCACCGTTAACAAAATAATCACTATGATAGTCATACTGCAACTGGTCATTAAAATCGCTAAAAGTTGGACTCCCGTGTTCTGAAATAATTTGAGGGTGGCGGATTCCCAGATCTAGACCATTCGGGGGATGTACGTGACGTGAATGGTCTAGCCACATAGTGACTTACGCCACTCATAGGCCGTGGGGTGTTACTAGTAGTTGGCCTGGGACCAGGCATTCTAAAACCTTGACCCTGGGGTATATAATTGGGCGGTGGTGAACTGAACATTTGCTGCGTGCGGGTGGGACCGCGATTCTGAGAGGGTTGGTTTTTCCAAAACGGAACACTTTAGGACTAACCTGGTACTGAGGCTGCGACCTCCTGTCAGGAGCATGGTCGTTGCGCTGCTGTAAATACAACGTGTTCATTTCCTCATGTACGAACTCTAAAGCTTTCTCAATTGTATCAGGCCGCATACACCGAATGCGAGAACCCAGCGGGTCGCGTAGACCACGTAAGTACGACTGTAACGTGAGTTTCTTGTACAAGGTGCGTTTCGATTCGATGGTACTCGCTATCGTTTCATGCAGGCTGATATAGGTCATAATAGTACTAAGGAGATTTTGACAATGTTCATAAAATTCCTGCGGGGTGGATGAACCCTGTGTTAAGAGCGCTAAATCATTGTACAAGGATGTCTCATCCCGTTGATCGGCGAAATTATTTATTAAGGCACTCTTTATTCCCTCCCAAGTTTCCGGGATACCATTCGAATTAATCGTACGCGATGCGGGTCCCACTATCTTATTTAAAATTCCGTTTAATAATGCCAAATTAGTTAATTGAAATTCCGGCCCGTTTCTCATAAATTGTTGTACTAATTGATCACATAGTTTTATGAATCGAGTTAATACGTTCGAGTTTCCGTCGAATTCCGGCACCAATCGTAGGGCCTTGTAAACTTGATCCACTGAGTCAGCCATACTCGATATATATGAACTATTACTTTCCTCCTGTTCTGCCTCTAAATTTCTATTAGCGTCTAAAATACTATTTCTATTGCCTAACCTAGGGGACCGAGATTGCCGTGGATGGAAAATCTTGGAGTATTATAGGATAACAAAGGGAAGCGACTCTAGAGCGATTCTAAAGTACTTACTTGCAATGGTTTTGTACCTTTTCTGTATCGATGTCTGGATACTCCTCCGGACTGCAGCTCTTGTAGATTCTGGATACTCGTACGGTGCCCGAAAGCCACCCGGGTGACTCGCGATCCTAGCAACTTACTCTCGCGAACCGGCCCGCGAGTATCCTACCGACTGCGCCAATTACGAAGGCTGTAGCCGGAGAATTGAAAGAAATACAAAATTTACTAAAACTTAATTTAATTACGAAAATTACAATATTAATTATGAGCTAGATAGTCGACAGTTGACCGATGCTGTGCCAAAAGTGACGATTTCGCGAAGGCCGCGATGTTCGGTGCCGGGCTGCATCACGTTGAGCTGCGTCGGCGTCTCGTGTCTCCGTTGGTGCAATCCGCGGTAATTAGGCTAACGCGCGGTCACCGTTTTAGGTGCTACGCGTGTATGTAACAAGCGCGACAAGAATTCAGGCCTTAAAAAAATAATATTTATTTTTCTTATTCAACCTTTGACCATCCAATGCTAAGTGCATGCTGATAATTTAATACCTCGCTTTTGAAGCAATAAAATCAGCTTTTAAGAGATTATTCTAAAATCCAGCTGGCCAATGATAAATCTCAGTCAACGTGTCAATATGGTATCAGTAACCGGGTATTTGTAACTGCCTGTAACCGACGTGTATAATACCCGTATCGGATTCATGTCGGAAGGCATAACCGTGTATAATACATGAATGCAAGACATAGGCTTACAGATGATATACATGTTCATGAAGGGAAGCCGAGCTTTCTCGATTGTGGATCTAAAGTAAGGATAGGTACAACAAATATTTGCTTTTATCACTAATCTCGCAAAACTGTTATTACAATAATTGTATCTATTCCTATGAAATAAATATTAGTCATTAAGTATATTAATCAAAACAAAAAAAAACATAAATTAATGATAGTTTGATCACTTTTTTCTATAGCCTGAAAATAAGTTCTATCCTTACAGAAGAAAGTTATCGGGCGGCAATATTTTTTTGTATCGTAAAGCAGCATCTTTTAAATTATAAATCTAATTAACAATGTATTACCGTAGTGCCTATCATGTACCTAATACCCGAAAAATAATGGTAAACTAGATTAAAGATCTTAAGTACGCATAGTAAAACAAGGACTCGAGAATTGTGGCACAAGGACTCAGACAGGTACGGTTCGAAGGGGATAGCGGGGTCTAAAAAGAAAACGAATAAAGAAACGAGCGAACTCAGACCCCCACTTAGTGTTAAGTTACTTTAAAAACTGCAGACATAAAATAGGTTTCACTTAAATTATTTGGAAACCCACCAACCACAATTATTTTATTTCCAAATAATTCTTAATTCGTGTAGGTTAGCGTTTCGATATTACTTGATGAAACATTTAAGTGACTAATTGGAAGCAATTGTTTCGGTATTCGGCCTCTTTCTAACCATATCACTTCTCACGAAGCCCATACGTCATTTCATTTAAACATAAAACTTTTCGATTCGCAATAAATAAATCTTTATCTTTTGACTGTAGCATTTAGTTTATCCAACTAAACTACAAACGAACGAACTCCATTATTAACTGCACGAGTATTAGGTAACTAGGTACATATAATATGGATGGCTTCCCGCTCCCTAATAACCATGTCATCTAGCAAACAATGCGATAGGAACGCGGTAGGTGTAATCTGACCAGACATACCGGACGTAATTAGTGCAAGCTTCGATCAATAATAGTACTATTATTGATCGAAGAGTGCAAGTATCCAGATAGTGTAGTAGTAATCATTAAGCACATAATATGCGCCGTCAACACTTGCTCACGGTCTGCAAACAGTTAATGGTGCTCTAGTGGTAGGTAGTTATGATGAACAAACAGGGTGTAAAGTTCTTTTCATTACTCATACTCGGAAAATAGGTCTGAAGTTGCCTGAGGAGCGGGTTGAAAGTAATACTATTCAGCCCTAGGGAGAATCGCTTTCAACTGACAGCTGTCAAATTATTAAAAAAAAACTAGTTCTATTTTCACCTTTCTATTGAACCATGTTCCGACTACTATACAGCCTCTAAATTACAGCGTGATGTAAAATTTAAATAACACAAAATTCTGTATTAATTAAAGAAAATATTATTTTTAAGTAACTAAGTTACTTAAAAATAATATTTTCTTTGGTTACAAATATTTCTTTAAAATAACATAGATTTGGGCAAAATATTAACGATTTTTTCAGTGACGAAAGTGAAAATAAAGGCTGAATAGCCGGCCACAGAAAAAGAAAACAAAATAGGCGGGAAAGCGGCAATCCGAACTTAATTTTTTTTTCAAGTTGTTTCGTGTTTTTTTTTTATTTTCCTTGTATTCGTAATGAAAAGCACAGTGTTTACCTCGGGTTAAAGACTTATTTTGTCCCTCGAACTATTAGCACCCGTGCTACGCTTGGGCGCCAAACCCCGTCTCGGGACTAAATAACAACAACACACAACAACAAACAACTATTATCCGCCGTAGAAAAAGGAGGATTCTCTGACCAGACTGGTGATGCGTCTGGTGGGCCGACGGTAATAGTCGAGTTCTTTATGATAATAATAGTACCTAAAGCGCAAATAAATCGCGATTCAGGATTTTGATGTCAGCTTTTCATTTGAGTCGTAGATGTCGCTAGCGTTATTATTTTTGTCAACTTAGCTATGTCCGCCACAGCCACAGCGCTGCTTTTTCAAGACACTTAAAACAAAACAAATGAAAGAACTTGAGAGAATCCCATGTGTCATCAAGAGGCGATTTGGGTAGTGAAAGGACCAAAGAAGGATGCATGTCACTTGACGCAAGTCATATCGGCAACTCCGTAAACTGGGGTCTACCTACTCTTTTAAGCACGAAACCCGTTGTTTCGACCAAACTTACGGCGTTGCCTACTCCGTATCACTTACGGACATAAAATTCAGGGGCCCGACCTAAAAATGAATGATACCTACCTAAACTCGATTAGTCACCTCATGTCCTTAGATACTCCCGATATGTTTTCAAATATTAGGGAGTAGGTTCATTTAAAAATATAAAGCTACGGACGGTCCCTGTATCTCCGTTGACGGCTTAAGATAAGAGAGTAACCCCCAGAGCCGTAGGCCGCGTTCCTACTATGTCGTGACGATTAATTTCTCGTTGGTTTTTTGGTTAGCAAAAGTCACGGACGACAGTTATCGCGTCGTCCTAGGTAGCGTTGCCAGGCGTCTGGATAAAGCCGGACATAGTTAGGCTTTTTGACTGCGTGTCCGGCCAAAATAAACGGTGTCCGGCTTGCCCGGCTTTTGTTAGGCTTTTAACATTTTTCAAAAGAGCGAGTTTGGCCAAGCGCAGGCGAGTCGACTGATAAATTTATTTGATTGTTTGATTAATAAAGATTTTATTTTTTATTCATTAGAATTTAACAAGATTTACGATAATAACCTAAAATGCTTGATTTTACATACAATTTTTTGTCGTTAATGTCGTCAAAACGTCACCAAAAAACACAAAACCTCAATAATGTAGCGTGTCCGCCCTTTTTACCCAAATGTCCGGCCAAGCTGGCTGGTCTGTCCGGCTATTAGGTATGACGACCTGGCAACCCTGTATATGTGAACACCTCCACTTAAATACACAAGCCACGACGCTTAAAACTACACGATTATAAATCTGCCGTCACGACAAAGTGTGAAGGCAGCAACAATGAACGCCTATCCGTAACATAATACGGTTATTAACTCATTGAACAGCAAACCTAATTACCTCAGCTATTTGCCGTCAATTATAACAGGCGCTGGCATCGATGCAATATGCACAAATCAATTTAACGCTCATTGACTTCGGTATTCGCTTTGAATAACTTAGGGCATGTTGTTGGGTGCTGCGTGCGGTGCTACATATTGATTTCACAACTAAAGTCTTGTCCAGAATATTGTTTGAAATGTTTTTGTTGTTCCTCTTGATGGTTGGAACAGTTCTGTGCTGACAGCATGTGCCTTTACCTCGTATCTAAAAACCGAAATCATGATTGAGTTGAAACCTCGAAAGTGCTGAAAGCATAATTATGCCGCTAGGTATGTTGCGTAGAAAGTTTTTGGGGTATTACTAACAGCCGCTTTCTATAGCTTACTTACGTATAACTATTGGTTAATACCTATACCTACGTCCGTAGCTATCGGTGTTTCTACATATTTACAAAGTTAGCTTGAAATATCCTTTCCACGTCATCTACCTGTCACTTGATTCATAGAAAAAACATCAAAGAAAGCTTTTCTGTGATGTTTCTAACCGTCCGTAAGCTAAAATTTAGCTTACGGACGGTTAGAAACATCACAGAAAAGCTTTCTTTTTGCTATGTTTGTTAGGTTATTATTGCTAGGTTTCTCTGTCTGTTTGATATTTAATATCAAACAGACAGAGAAACCTAGCAATCTTCCGTTACCTGTTAGTAAGTCATTAAAAAGTATTGAGATGAGACATTAGGTTAAACATTTTTTAATTTGTATGAAGAAGCTACGAAACTATCGTAATACTCGTAAGTACATAATTACTTAAAGAGTCCGCATCATGCTGTTCACTCGATAGAGTTTAGGCGAATTCGTTGCGATCCTATGTTTGTGTGCATTGTTCATTGCAGATACACGCACACACGGGTTAAGATCGTGTGTAGGGATCGCTAAATCATTTTGATCTTTTAGATGATTTTTATTTTTTAACCGACTTCCAAAAAGGAGGAGGTTCTCTATTCGACTGTATGTATTTTTTTTTTTTTTGTATGTTCACCGATTACTCGAAGACGTCTGAACCGATTTGAAAAATTCTTTTTTTGTTTGAAAGGGATACTTCCAAGTTGGTCCCATAGAAATATTGTCATGATCTGATCACGAACTTCGGAGATATGGAACGGAACTCCTCAATAAATGATAGCAAATGGACTGGGATTGCTGAAATCTATTGTCTGTCTATTGTTTACACCAGTTCATAACATGACATCACGCCACCGCACCGCTTTTTTGAAGTCGGTTCTATTTTTATGTAAAATTATTAAGTACTTAGTAATTGTACGGTTTAGAAATAAAGGTCATCAATTTGTGTGCTTGTCACAATCAACATATTGTGTTATTGGATTTTTCATCAGCAATTTCTCAGTAGCAGCCGTGGAGTCAGGATCTGTGCCCGGTTGATGGCAATAGGCTCGGCCCCTGTCGAAAAAATTTGAGCGTTCACTTATATGAGCGGCGCACCAGCCCTTCTAACCTCTTTTATCTATTCTGTGCGTTTTCCCCAATCGCACTATAAATCTGGGCCTGAATAGTGGCTCCGTCGCCAGAAATCAAATCGTCTCTACCAGCAGAACTGTTATTTCATAATTTAGTCTACTTCTGACTGGGCATTAACCTTTTGACCGCCAGAGCATAAACACAAGCGCGTGCCCTCCACGCCAAGCCACACAATTTCATCTACTATTTTGTCACATATTTGTGTCGTTTGGCGTACAGGGCACGCGCTTGCTTGTCACGTATGTGACAATGGCGTCCAAAAGGTTAATGTCAAAATGACAGTGATCCTTATTCTTATAGCAATATGGTTGCGGATAGGATGCTCTTTGACAATTCTGTCAAGTTATAACAACATCACTAATGATTGCAATCCCAGAAGGGTTGGGCAGAGGTTTACCTAATAAAGGTGCACCCACATTTCGCCAGTTATGTACCTAATAGGCATAAGCCTATTGCCACCAACCGGGTACAAATCCAAACTACATGGGTGCTACTGAGAAATTCCTGACAGAAAAACCAATAACACCTTTGTGCTCTTCTATGTTAATATTATTGTCTTTTTTTAACAGGTTTTTAAGTTTTATATTATTTTCTGTGTACATAGATAAATAAATAACCCGGGAATCGAACCCAGAGCCTTATGCTCAGCAGACCGCTCGACCGACGAGGCAGTCGGTAAGATTGGTTCCCTTTACGTCGATCCGTGAACCTTGCCTCGCTTCTATTAACACTACGTCGAGACTTGTGTGTGTTTTATTCGTTCAGAAATCAACTCACTATGGAAGAGCTTTCTAAAGGACAACAACCACTTGTGTTCAAAATTAATATGATTTGTGTGTTGTTTATATTGATGTGTGTATTTCTAAGACTAAGGTATGACTTCAGAGGCAATAAATAAAACGATTATATCACATTTGAGTGTTTATTATACATACATTTAGGATAGGAGATATATCTGTTTACCGTACTTAAAGCACTAACTTTATTCTAAAGTAGTAATAACAAAATATAATCTGCAACTTTAGGGTAAATAGGTTTAATATGAAAATAAATATCTTAATGTTTTCTTTTTGCGCCTGGCTACACTACATTCAAAATGTCAATGTGCAATAAAAATACAATCAGAGTAAAACAAGACAACAGCAATAAACTTAAATTTTGTAAGCAGGAAATAAAATTACTAAGTTAGTAAGTAGTTAATGAGTTACTAAATCTTCAAATCTTAGACATTGGTTATAAATCAGCATTTAGTTGCCATTTAAAAATAATTTATGAGCCTAAAATTATACCTACCTTATAATTATTCTATAAGACTGATTAAAACATTATTTGATTTTGAGATTATTACTTAATCAAGAAAATTAATAGTTGACCCCAGCCATAAATAAACTTTATTTATTTTCCTGAGTAATGTAAGTAGCCGTTCAACTAAGCCGCCTAGCCTTTTTACTAAACAGTTTAACTAGAGGCCTAAAATAGTACATTGTGATACAAGGGGCTAAAATTACCCATTATAGACGAGGTAGTTTTTACTACCGAGCTTTAGCGAGGTAGTAAATAGGAACCGAGTTATAATGGGATTTTAGCGCCGTGTGTTACACCGTACTTTTCACTACGATTGCGAGAAAATAAAATAACCATATTTAATATGATAGTTTATTTTATTAAAAATGAAATGTACAGTTTGTACTGTTGTTCTAATGAGATGTTTTTTCCCGGCAACATAATCTCAGTTCTCTGTGAAGACGAATATAATATTGTGTCGTCTGTGGGGTAAATGTAGGAGATAAAAAGGAATCCTACTTATAATTCAAATAAAATAAATAATACAGAAAATATCTTAAAATTTCGCGCCAAAGCCTTTTTTTATTTCTTCTGTAGCTGGAATGCAACGCACACATCCTGCCAAAGAGAACGGCGTTCGGCGCGTTTGGTTCCATTTTTAAAATGAAATGTTTTTTTTTTTTAAGGAACAGTAATAAGTCAATTCTTTATGAATTATGAGTAAAGACTTTGCGTTTTCGAACACCGACGACGAAATTTAAAAAAAAAAAAGCTTATTTTCCCTAGGGCTATAATGAGCAATTTTACGGCCCCTCTGGTACGCTATTATGACGGTCTTTTCGAGCAAGAGGAGTGAAAAAAATATTTCGGATCTTGGGACACCCTGATGTTAGGTTACTTGGGTTCCTTCAAACACTGCGGACAGAAATAGGAGCCCTGCGAAGCGGGGCTACCTCGACTACGCTTTTTAGGTGAATATAAAGTGTTTTGATGTTAGGGCACCCCCACGTTAGGTTAGTTTCTTTCTTAGTAAAGAGGCTAGATGGCTAATTAAACCATTTATGTTTATTTTTTATTTTTAAACGCCTACTAATTTATTTTTGAACTCTAGTTTGAGGAGAGTTCCAAGGTATTTGAATCACCAATTTTTATGGCCCGGCTACTTACCAACAACTAATAGTAAAAAAATTATGTACTAAAATAAAGCAAAAAAATCTTTGGAAAATAGCAATACAGTTTAATATTGGATATTTATCTCCCCCAAACTACACACTTTGGTTAGAGAAAGTACGGTTCAATAATTAGTAAGTAAATTACCTCCTCTATGCGAATTTGCTATGCCGGGTCCAGACCCAATCACCCTGTATAATCACCCGCATTAAACCCGTTTTTTTTTCAAATTTTTGGTCTTTCTTTATCTTATTTCATCAATATCTTACTTTAATACTCGGAATGTTCTATTTTGTGCTGGGTGTAATTGTGTTCGTTCTATGCACAAATTCAGGAACCAAAAGAATACAACAATAAAATATATGTAAGTACCTATTCGAGCGACTCTGTCAATAATAAAGACTAATCTGTATTTTATTTGTTTTGCTAGTTTTACAAAAGTGTACAATTATACTAAAATAATGTACCTAAGTTTTAGTCCGTTCGAAAACGTACTCTTATGGTGTAATTCGAATCCATTCCATTCGATTTGTTGATTCGTAATGATACAAATATCGATTGATACTTAAACAAAACTTATAAATAGTAAGTGATCACATGCAAAATACAGTCTGTATTAGGGCATCGAAAAGTGGCCATTTTTCAAACCCGGGTGAACGGTTTCGGGTTTTTTTTTATCAAAACAGGGTACCCGGGTTTTTTTCGGGTTTTTTTCGGGTTTTTTCATTAAATGGTAAATGATGTTTTTTTTGCAAGTGGGTTTTCACAGACACTTTTACAAGTCATTTTTTTAAAACAAGATGGGGCCGGTGTTTCGTACCTGACTATTCTGAGGAGAAACAGTTCAAACAAACTCAGAGGTCATAGTCTCTTTCAAAGTCCAGAGATAATCTTGCTCAATTCACATGAGGACTGTGCAGATTAGTATCTGAGACTGTATTTTAAATTACAACATTAATACAAAATGCTCTTGCTCTATTTATTAATGAACAATTACAAGGGTTATAATATTGACCAGGCGCTCGGGCAAATGGTGGAAATCTGCTTGCTACACTCTTAAAGGTATCTTAATCGAAGTAAAATATTTGTTAATTATCGACATCTTGATTTTTGATATTTTGTAGTTTGACATTTTGATTTTTGACATTTTGAACTTTGACATTTTTTGATTTTTGACATTTTGATTCTTTGACATTTTGATTTTGGTTTTTGACATTGTAATTGTAATAATAATGATATTTGTAATAGTAATGACATGTTAAATAATGTAATGATAATAGTATGATATTTGTAATAGTAATGACATGAGTAATTTAATGATACTAATATATATTTTCCTTTTAATACTAACATATATTTTAAATTAAGTCGATGATTTAAAAATATTATAATAGTAAATTTTGAAATGGATCAAAGTAAGTGTAATAATAATGAAATTAATAATTTCAAATGTTTGCATGCCGATTGGTAAAATGTGGCTGAGCTAAATGTAATCTTAAGAACTATTAATATGTATTACCCATATTTGCAAAATAAAATTCCATTCTATTCTATTCTATTAAAACTCTGTAGTGGATCTACAGAGTTTTAAGAGTGTAGCAAGCAGATTTAGGATTTATAAGAGAAAATTACAACTCTACTAAACAGCTTAAAGGATTTTGTTGCACTTCAAGCTGGTTCTTATTCTTAAAGCTTTATACAGACTAGGGCATACGAACCATCACATTGGGCTGGTTTATTGAAGTTTCCTCACTCTCAACTTTTGCTTGAGAAAGGATACGGAAACATCTTTCAGCGTGTGACGGATGGCTAAACGTGGCCATAGCAGTATTTGGAGTGGTCAGATGCACGGCCACCACTTCGCCACACTGGGCTAGTAGGTCACAGAGGTACAACGGTACTGTCGTGGATGGCGGTATCTAGAAATATTATCAATGTCAGCGTCAAATATACGTCTTGTCGGAATTCATCTTCACTAAAAATAACAGAATATTGACAAGCAAACTGTTTCCACGAATCCAGCACATGATTCTCGAGAGTTAGTATTTTTTTGTTAAAAATAATTATTGTAAAAAATAATTCATGAGTTTGTAAAAAATATGATCTACATTTTTTGTCTGGAGTATTTTTATGATAAAACTTACCGTTTTGGTGAGAATCGCGAAAAACTATTTTTTTTACCTTTGACCTTGAATATTTTTTTTTCCATACACGGGACCGATTGGTGGGGAACTTTTAAATATTGTAATTATGTTTTGAACAATTTTACTGATTTTCAGCTTGTTGGGATTTTATGTACCTTCACTCTCATTTTTTGGTCTAAATTGACTGGACTATTTAGACTAACATAAATACTTCTATGTGAAAGAATAAAAGAAAGAATATTTTTGCATAAAAGAAATAGCGCAGCTACACAACCTGCCGTATTTCATAGTTTTACTGTCCGGTTTCTACCGCGAAAGAGTAATAAGCCGGAAAGGGCTGAGCGAAGTGGACTTCGTTTTCATGAAATAGGTTTGCGTTTCCACCAAGAAAGAGTTTAGTAGTCTGATTCCCACCAAATTAATAAATATCGCTAGACATCACACACAGCGCCATCTAGTGCCACACTAAGCAACGAGGCTTGTATCGTGGATACCAGATAGTTGATATACTCGTACTATCCATGACTTGGAAACAAATGTCCAGGCTCATCACACAAACATTTTCTCCTACCGGGATTCGGACCCGGGACCCAAAGAACGCAAGGCAGCCTCACTACCGCTGCGCCATTCGGTTCGTAAAACAAGAATGAACAGATCGAGCTCATTTTTTGTCTTTTTGCCCGCTGAGTCATTTAAACACATGTAAGCAGTTTTCTCTTGTGAGGTTAAAAAGAAGTCATTGCTGGGTCTGCTCCGGTGGTACCGGGCTTATGACATTCCCCGTTATATGCTATAGGGTCTAGAATTATGTGCTCAATTCATGGTGAAAGTTTGCGCTACGAACACTCTGCATTAAATAAAAATAATTTGTCCAGCAATACTCACATTCGAAAGCTTAATAGTCACACAATCTTCCACATTAGCTCGTGGGGGTCTGCAAAACCGCGTCGGAGGAATTTGAAGCCTGAAACCTGCCGGACGGAAAGGAGGCCTTGATTGCGGGGATGGAGGCTGCTGCATCATGAGGGAAATCGGTACGAGGGAAAGCCGAGGGCGAAAGGGAAGACATTCTTCTGGATTGCCAGGTGTAAAGGAAGGCTCACGAGGACCGGGTAAAGGATTACGCATAGGAACTGGAGGAGTCATAAAACCTGGGCTTGGCATGGCTTCACTTTCCAGCAGTGGTGAATTACTCTGTTGATCTTCTCTTCCATTTGTAGTTTGACCTTGAGAAGATCCTACATTATGCCTTTCATCACCACCTTCGGTCTTGGTAATTTGAATACAATCACTCCTGTCCATTGAATTGGGGCAGTCCGTTTTATCAAAATTTTCTACACGAAAAGATGGGTCCCTGTGAATTCCAGTTCGGGAACTCAGAAATTCATTGATTTTTCTTTCGATTTCCTCTGGATTTTCTACAGTTTTAGCCTTTCCGTCACTGAAATCTATTTCGGAAAATATTATGTGATTTATTACAGATTTTTTCTTGTTGGCGTATTTGTGGTATTGTTCAACTATGTTGCGTAATGGTCTAGCTTTTATACCCAAACCAGGTCCAACGTTAGCCAGACCTTTGGGCAATACCATGGCAGGGTTTTTACTCATAGTAATTTTAAGAGGAATCCCGAACACCTTTTGTCCGTTCAACATTGAAATCGCCTGAAAAGGAAATATTAGGACGGTTGTAATGATGAAAATCCATTGATATTAAAATTAATGTGAATCACTACTCTCAAGGCATGTTAGTTCATTTAAACTTTAAATTGGGCCTGATTAAAAGCACCTAGGTAGGTACATTACATTGTTAAGCTTATTATAATTATATTTGACTTAAGGTGGAAGCTCTACGATAGCAAGATGAAAATTAAATGTAGTTACAGTCCCATTCACAAAACATAAAACTCAAAGTACTGTAGTTGCCCATATTCCCTAGCGTAGATCTCTATGGAGAAAACGGGCAAGAACCCTTTAAAATCAGATATTTTTACATCATTCATGTTGAGATGGTATATTAGTCAGGTTGTATGTTGATTAAAATATGATTATTATTAAAATCATCAATACAACCTCCAACTATATGTAACTCGATTGAATGACTTTTTCATAAAATATAGACATTCAAAATCAAGTCATTCAATAAATTAAAATGTCACAGAGAGAGACACACTCTCTCTGTGACATTTTTAAATATTTTCATGATTTTTATTAAGTTGAAATTTTATATTTCTGGTATTTTTATTAATTTAATTTGATTAAGCGATGGCACATTTTTTATTTATTATTAGTCGTGTTGTGATTTTTTTTTACTCTGTTTATTTAACTAATTTAAACTTTTTTTATGTTACACATTCAGACACATTGTTATTGTTATTAAATAAATGAAATGAATGACTCTTACGTGTCAAAACTCTACGTGTCAATTCGCGGCTGTACCGCGAATCTATTTTTTTTTTTGTTTATTTAAGGGGACTTGTTCAATTTGAAGATGTCGCCCCTGTAATACAAATTACAAAATCCAACACACATTTCAAAAAACAATCACACCGTAGATTTACTTAGGCTATTCTATTTTTAATGCCCATTTGAGTGAGGAATCATATTATTATTTTAATCAACATATGACACTGATCTGCAAATTTAAAAAAAAAAAATTCGTTCGCTATCGCGGGGCTTCCACCTTAAACTTTTTAATGTAAGTGCAAGTGGAACAACGTTTCATACCTGAACGGCTTCTAAGGGATGACTATAGATGAATTTGGAGTAATTCGTGACGTCATTGTCGACTCGTAACTCACAGCTCATGTAGACATTGCCAGCCAGTTCCATCACGTCTTTTAACTCTGCTTTACTACATTTGTACTGTTGAGCAAAAGAAAATTAGGTCCCTCTTTACACAACTCGCAATTGTTTAAAGAGGTCAAGTAAAAGAATGCTATTTTACATTAATATGTTTTTCGCTAAACGTATTTTACGATTTGGGGTCCAACTTCCCAGTCAGCCTTTTAGAACCTTTTTAATTTTGTTCGACTAGCATTCCCTTACAGGTATTACGAGGATTAAAACGTTTATCTTTTATTTATTTTGCCTGTACTCTCCCACCGCTGTGCAAAGGCCTCCCACAAACCCGTCCATGTGCTCTTGTCTTTGAAAAAGCTGTTATCTATAGTATAAAAATGAATCGGTGTGATGCTAAGCGCAAATCTCGAGACCAGCTGAACCGATTTTGCTGAATCTTTTTTTGTTGTGTTTGTTATTGTCAGGTTCTATTAAAAAATGTAGTAGGTAGGTAGGTAGGTAGGTAGGTAGGTAGGTAGGTAGGTAGGTCGGTAGGTAGGTAGGTAGGTAGGTAGGTAGGTAGTAGTAGGTAAGTAGGTAGGTAGGTAATAGTAGGTAGTGGCAGGTAGTAGTAGGTAGGTAGTAGTAGGTAGGTAGTATTAGGTAGGTAGTAATAGGTAGGTAGTAGTAGGTAGGTAGTAGTAGGTAGGTAGTAGTAGGTAGGTAGTAGTACGTAGGTAGTTAGTAGTAGGTAGGTAGTAGTAGGTAGTAGTAAGTAGTAGTAGGTAGTAGTAAGTAGTAGTAGGTAGTAGTAAGTAGTGGTAGGTAGGTAGTAGGTGACAGGACAACGTCTGTCGGATCGGCTAGTTTTGATATAAAGATGGGTTTCATATTTTTGTATTATAAACTGCATACAGAAATAACACTTACATTTGTCACATTTACTATTTTGGTTAGTGGTGGTTGTAAACCCAAAGCTTTCAGAAACTCAGGCCTCAAGCCATACAGGCCTTCAGGGTCTACATTCAAACAATCTAGATCTGGTCTCCAGCGCCTGGAAGATTATGTAAAAAATTAAGTAAGCCAATAATATTATGTTTTATTGTCATGATCTTCCTGCTCTTGTCCCATGTTAGGGTTCTTACAGACAAGCGGCACGTTGCCAACGGCAGATAACTGCACCCGTCGACGGCAGTCGTCGACGCTTCGGCGGCTGCCGTCGACGCGTCGTCGACAGATGGCGACGGCTGCAGTTTATCTGCCGTTGACAACGTGCCGCTCGTCTGTAAGAACGCTTAGTTGGGGTTGGCACACCGCTTTACATCACTCTGGTATTGTTTAGCAAAATACTAGCATTTTATCAATGTCTGCATATACACATATTTCCATCATCTGCCTAGACTATTCCCAACTATGTTTGGGTCGGCTTTCAGTCTAACCGGATGCAGCTGAATACCAGTAATTTACATAGAGCGACTGCCTATCTGACCTCCACAGCCCAGGTGGAACTGGGTAACACGACTGGGCCACTACCTGTAACAACTGTGAAAGATCTACAAATGGTAGCTGGGACCAACAGCTTAACGTGCTTTCCGGAGGAAACCTGGTATGTAATGGGTGGCACCCATCCACAGGCCATCCTAGGCAAGCACGGCTTAACCTAAAGATTGACCGGAACAGCTGTTATTATTTAGCCACGAGCTCCTTCCATATACTTTTAGTAATAAGCAATATGGAATTAGAAATGTAATATGTCCGTAAGGATTGCGGAGCCACTTTACCTCCTCAATCAAAACATTTAGATTGAGGTGCCATCTTTGTGTTCATGTAACTTTTGAAGTATTACACTACAAAATCGTGGATCGATCCTACAATTTTTTAGTTTGTTAAAAAAAAAAATAAAGGATTAATATTTAAAAGTAAATAATTCGCAATTGCACATAATTAGTTTAGTTACTTTCAAAATAACTACTAAAATACAAATATTACCATTCAAGGAAGAGAAAATGTTTTGCAAAGGTATAGGGACTAAAAATCTTATTTTGAAGTGAAAGTGTATAACATATTTAAAAGTAAATAATTCGCAATTGCACATAATTAGTTTAGTTACTTTCAAAATAACTACTAAAATACAAATATTACCATTCAAGGAAGAGAAAATGTTTTACAAAGGTATATAGGGACTAAAAATCTTATTTTTAAGTAAAAGTGTATGTATAACTTACTTAGGGGGGATTTTGTCTGGAGGATTTGTTGGAGATGCTGTGAATACATCTGTAAAATACAAAAACATCGGTCTAAGTATCTTTTACATAAAAAACAAAAAGCAAGGTATGTTTCTTTTTATTTTTTATCTATGTCTAATTTTTATTAGTTGTAAATACCATTAATTTTATGTGTTTTGCACTGTCTTTCTATCTTTGAAGCTGATTCTCCATGGAAGACAGAAAAAAAAAAATCTTTTACAAATGATGTGTGGATAGCCATTTAAATAATGGGAGGGATTTAAACTACGTTTATCAATTTATTTTCCTGTTCCATTTTGCTTTGCCCCCCTGATTTACCTTTGTCATGGTAATCACAGATTAAAAGCTACATCTTGGAACTATAACTATTAGCCTGTGTGTTGCCACTACTGGGAAAATCCCTCTCCCCATGTTCATTTATTTATACTTAAAATTAAAGTTGCTTTTTGTGTGATTTTGCTGTTCTTCTAACCAACATAAAAGCTTTTAAAGTGGTTTTCACCATCATTTAGCTAATTTAATTTGTTAGGAATATTTGAGGTTCAATATTGTTCTGCTTGCATCATCATCTGACTTTTCCCAACACTATGTTGGGGTGGGCTTCCAGTTGTTGCAGCTCACTATCGGTATTTTATGTGTAGCGACTGCCTATCTTACCTCCACAACCCAGTTAATACTGGGAAATACCATAACACTTGGTTACCACAAGACTGGTTGTCTGTCAGAATTTGGGCCACTGAATACCACATTTTGGCCATGTTCTGCTTGCATAATTTATATAAGAGTTCCGTACCACAAATCTTCAATCTAAGCTTCTTATCCTGAACAAATTTGTCCTCTAACTTCTTAAAAGCATCACCACATTTGTGAAAGGTTCGGAACGTTAACCGTATGGTACCCTTGGTTTTATTATGTCTCAGCAAAGTCTCCATTTCATCGACAAGACCACACTGAAAAAGAGAAATGGTTATGTACTTACAGTGTCACCAAAAGAAAAAGAATGTACAGTAGGCCATTCATATTATGTGGTACCTAACACTTTGACCTTGAGCTGGAGGCTTCTTTTTTATTGTTACTTTGTACTCACTATTGTATGAAGTAACAATAATAAAGTGTGCAGATCCTGTACAATAAAAGATGATGAAAAATAAAAAAAATACATTTATAATAAAAGAAAACTTATTAGTATTCTCTGAAATAATAAATGTTAACCCACCTCTTGGCTCAAATAGTTTTTGATTTGCTCATTAGTCCAATCAGACGGCAAGTTATTTACTATCAAATAATACTCTGCAGTGACACTTGATTGGTCCATTTCATCTTGAACTCCCACTTTGTCTATATCCATCTCATCCCCACCTCCCTTTTTGTTAAGATCTGTCTCTTCCCTATCTCCTATTTTGTTAAGGTCAGTCTTATCCCTATCTCCTATTTTGTTAACGTCAGTCTCATCGCCACCTCCCTTTTTGTTAAGATCTGTCTTATCTCCATCTCCTATTTTGTTAAGGTCAGTCTCATTGCTACCTCCCTTTTTGTTAAGATCTGTCTTCTCCCCATCTCCCTTTTTGTTAAGGTCTGTCTTATCAACTGCCTTTGGCGATTTAATGTTGTCATCTTCCAGTGTGTCAATTCTAGGTTTCTTACTAATGACATCAATTATTGCCTCAATACGTGCTGTTTGTTTCCTCTTCTGTCCATTTTGTTCATTTGGCATATTATTAACTTGGATTTCTGGATTTGGGGACAAATCTAGAGGTATAAAATCAAAGTGAAGTGAAGTTGCATCAAGTTGGAATGGCTCAATCTTCACCTCCCGATCAATATCATTGGTGGTTGGATCTGACAATTCATTTTCAGCCATTTTTACAAATTAAGGAAATGGCATTAATCTCTCCTTAATTGCGTTCCAGGCCTAATTACCCATGATAAATGGTATAAGTTCGCATTTTTTGTAAAACACTGTACTCATTGTTGAGAAGCGTTCTATTACATCTAAATAAATAAACGCAGGAAGGTGTAAATAGCACGTTATAGGATATTAATGATTCATTCCTCCATTATCTCGGTATAATATAAAAATGTTACAGATTACTGTTACCGGTTTTAACCACGTATAAACTGTGAAATTACTGTTTTTGCAGATTTTTTTTTAAAAGATTATGTATTTATTTTTTAGCACCGCAAGTCTAATAATCTACAACCTACCTGACAAACTGACATTTGACAATGACATTTGATGTAAATCCAATAGCAATCCACAGAGTATATAATCACTACGTTTAATAATATTCTCTGTCTACGCTACGATAATATTACTGATTCCACAGATTATCGACAGCTACTAGAGTGGCAAACTTCGATCAATAATAGTCTGGCAAACGAAAGTAGAGACTAAAAAGCGCGGCAAATTTAAAAAATCTGAGCCTAGATATAATATCTAACGATTTTTTTGAATACCACAAAATTATCATAACCTCCATGATCACTTTGGCTGATTTTTGAACCCCGTTTTTATACCAATGAAATTTTACAGAAATACTTTCAAACAGCTCCGAGTGTTTTTAGACTCAAACTCTCAAATATTTGGCCATATCCAAAGGAGCGTCCCCACTAGGAGTCCCCGACCACTAGGAACCAGACTCACAAGCCTATTGTGCTTTTTTGCAACGCGTGCACATTAAGAGGCGCGGCCTGCTTTGCGCAGATGCCACAGACTACATAGAGATATTAGCGGCAGATGTGTGTGGCAGTTTCTTTTGAGATGTACGCAGAAGAGGACGTGCTTTTAGCTTCAGCAGCATTTTTAATAATAAGCACGTCGTCAGCCCGCATAGCCGCCGCCAGCGCCAGAGCCGAGCAGTCGTCTTTAGGCTGTCTAGTCTAGAGAGTATACAATACATATCGCTTTGCGTCTAGCGCTTTAGCAGACATGACCGTTGAATTTAAACAATAAATCTCTCTGGAAATTTCCCTCCGATTGGATAAATGCCAATTTACTTTAAAATACTGTAAGTTTTGAATAGCACACAAAAATTACGCACATCATTAATCATTTTCTTGTACATTATTCTGTGTCCTAGGTATTTCATGTGTAACCCATTTTCTGTTGCTTATTTCATTACTATAAATAACCACCATTTACGAATGCTATACCTAATGCCATTGTAACAAGTTGTAACAGTATCTTGCTATCTTACTTCCACCCTCAAATTTTATAATAATTTTATATTCAAAATTTTAAACGCCTAACCGTTTCATAACTGCAATTTTACTGTTACTTTTCTTTGCTCAGCTGTTTTTAAAGTAAACTCCGTTCTAGTCAGTACCACCAAGTCAATACTGCTACTACTCGGTGGGTATTATCTCCTGCCCGGCTAGCATGGGCAGGGGATAAAAATTTTATCCACCGGTTATTTCCACTTTTGTTTGAATTTTGTCCCTTGTCAGTGGAAATAACCGGTGGATAAAATTTTATCCCCTGCCCATGCTAGCCGGGCTGGTGGAAATCGGTGGTACCCCAGCACGGAGGTTTTACGCTGAGTTCTAATCAGCTGGTACGGTGGTTCTAGGTTTTATTCTCCGAGTTTTACGCCCCGGGCCTACGTTATGGGTTGACTAAATTCTCCGAGCGACCTCGCTCGCGTGCCCCGGCTTAGCGGAGACCTTCTGGAAAATTACACGACGCATCGTCGCCGGCGCGCCGCGAACACCCATTACCTTAGTTCGGCATCACCGTACCGTGCTACACAGTTCTTCGGCCTTCTACCACCTCCGGCCAGCTGCGGGATTTCACCTGCAACTACAGGGGACTACCTAACCTATCCCTGCAGCAGTGACCACAGACAAACAATAACCTTCGACTCTACAAATTCGTGTGCCTCCGGCTCAGCTTGCTTGTATTACACTTTTATAAGGTACACACCCGTCTTTTATTTGATTGCCATTATCTAGGTGAGAATAGGACGGGTGGAGGCTACAACCGCTGCGCAAAAAAGGAATTAAAAAAACAAGAAATGTAAAAAATGTTTATAAAATGTTACAACTACTCCCACAGTCCCATAACACCCGGCGCTCCCATACAACTAAATTAAAGAAATTGTTTGCTCGTCCGCCCAATGGGGTGGGCAACTGTGGAGATAATGGCCTAGCACCGCTCGCTTAAACCAAAACATTTACAATCAGCTTTTACCGGCCGACCCCAGTCATTTTGAAGCGAATAAAAACACAATTTGATGTACCTACTGGCGGTTACTAGTCTACTAGATATTACGTAACTCGGTTGACAGTTCGAAATGATAGTAACTGGGCTCAGTGGATATCAATTAACTGTCAAAAGGCTAGTTTCGTATTAGAGTAATAGGATGGTACTATAAGTCACGGCAAAACACAATCACAGCATCGCATAGGTACTCAAAACTGGATTCCACGTACTTGACAATGAATTCTCTTTTTAGTATAGGTACAGATTGATGAAAATAAACACAACTTCATATACATACAGTCGCTATCTATTATGACGTCATTGATGCCCTTCGTGGCTGTTGGTCACCGTAACTCATTTTGACAGACGTTTTCGTATCGATACTTA
The DNA here is from genome assembly GCA_950022955.1 of Xestia ashworthii. Lineage (NCBI taxonomy): Eukaryota > Metazoa > Arthropoda > Insecta > Lepidoptera > Noctuidae > Xestia > Xestia ashworthii. The sequence goes on along the minus strand of OX465565.1, from coordinate 18,513,296 downwards.
TACTATTGCGATTATGTAAGCCTAATGATATCAAATTGATAACAACTGAGTCTATAGTAGCTATCGTCATAGACGCTACTCCTAAGTAGTGTTTATAGGGTTTTGTGAAATACACCGAAGCCGGTTTCAAATGTAAACGTTATATCTTTTGTTGTTTTATTGTTATTTGTGTTGGTGGTGAAGTATGGCACCTAAATAATTCTGAGATTTGCTGAAGAAGAGCGAAAACGAAGTTTGAAGTTTTGGAATGGTATCGTTAGTTCTGATTTCAGCCACGTGCCAAAATATCCTTGTACAGATCCTTGATCCTGACTTTTTTGACATCAATCGATAGGGTCATATGGATCAAATCTCTCTAACAAACAATAAATTAAATAAAGGGAAAACCGTGAAATCTAAAGAACAGTCATTATAAATTCAATGGGATAAAATCAATTTCTAAAACACTTTTATTCATGGTTTACACGACATGACGACACGACACGAAATATAAATAACATCTATGGTTATAGAACTTACAGAAGAATAATGTGATAAAAAGGTTCACCACAAAAATAAAGGAATGGTTCCTTTGAGTTAAACCTATCTCCAATATTAGAGTAGGTACTTTCCCTGGTGGCATTGAAAAATTCCGCCTGTATACGCTCTCAGTCTAGATGTGTGATTAATTATTGTGGTCTTCATTACTATCCTATCCAATCGACCATAACTTTGCTAAAACCATGACTTCATCCCTACTCGAAAGAGGCAAAAGCACAGATTACTATATTAGTAGCTAGCTAGGCAAAAGACGCTAGCTACTAATATCTAATCTGTGCAAAAGACAATAAATTTGACATTGACATGTCAAAAAACCGAGAGAAAATTGAGAAAATTCGCTTTGTGTAAGCGTTAAAAATTGTTTGAACAAAAATTTTAGTATAGTGTCCATAACCACAAAAAAATCAAGGAAACACAGTTACAAAATACATATGATGTCCAAAAGTGAAGTCCTATACGTGAAAGGGATGAATATGGCAAGTTGAAGACGGACAGATTATACTTGCCTTTACGAAATGAGAATTGATAATGTTCAATAAAATTTGTTTTCCCTGTTTCAGTCTGATACTGATGATGACGATGATCAATGGGATGATAAGAAACTGAATGAGGCGTATGACAAGGCTGTGAGGATCGCAAATATTGAGGTGGCAAAACGGGTGGCTATGTCCACTAATACACCGACGCCAGCAATTAATGATCGTACGTTACTAAACATTTATTTTTTAAAGCCAAGTGTTTGTAAAAAGCGACCGTGTACCCAGTGGCGTAACTATACCATCTGAGGCCCTTGGCAAATCCTTGCATGGGGCCCCAAGAAAACTCGTCTCATTTTAATTTAGTTTTAATAAATCACTGATGTTACCCAATAGTAACATTGTAACAAATCCGACCCTAAGACGACCCACTGACCGTCCGTTTTAGTTAAATAATCAAATTTTCAAATAATTTTTGTGTCAAGTTTTACACCAGACTTGGAAATAATATACACATGTACATCAAAGTCCTAGCAATTACATTCATTGGCATATTTCCAACAATTTGCTTTGGGTGTTTTGGAAAAAAAAACAGGCTATATTTTATACCTGAACTCCCACGGAACGGGAACAACTGGTGAAACCGTGTGCCGTCCACTAGTTACATTATAATAAGTTAATACATGCATATTACGACTGCAAATCATATTTTTTTCAACAGACAGTGCCTGACAAACTGGCAAAGCAAATTGCAAAAAAACATAAGAAATATTCAATTTTGCAGGCTGCCTATTTCTGTTGGATTTCTAAACACAAATCAATTATATTAACTTGTCATTCTGTCACAAGTGTCTCTGAAAATTAAAATTGTACTCTCTGGTATGGTATCACGTATATCATGAATACGCACTTTGAAGTGGAGTTGCGGACACCAGCCCATTATTCAATACAAAAATTGTACTTGCTTTAAAAGAATCCATGTTTAATCACTTAATAATTTGATTTTATTCATATTTGATCAATTTCAACAGCTGTTATTTTATTTAAAAAAGAAAAGACATCTACAAAGCCCTCTAAAAAGAAAGTTCAACCCAAAGTGCCTAAAGACATGGCAGTTGATGAGCGACCAAAGATAGACCGTATCTGGAAACCTGGTATGCCTTGCCGGTTGGTTTTCAGCGAAGATGGTCTGGAGTATGAAGCCGTTATTGTTCAACTTGTCGGCAATGATGATTGTGTTGTCAAATACCTAGGTAAGATATAGTCTTTGATATGTAAGGTAAGATATAATCTTTGGTAAGATATGTTCTTGTCGGTGAAGATGGACCTGAGATCCAGAGCAGACTGGCAATAGAAACTGGAGAATGTTGGCTTGAAAATCAGCAGAAGTAAAACTGAATACATGTTCTGCGGTCTCTCCAGCTCTGGAGCCATAACGCTAGATGGTGCATCTCTTCCTGTCTGCTCCGACTTTCGGTATCTTGGTTCACTCATGCAAAGTGATGGCGAAATAGATTGTATTGTAAAGCACAGAATTAACACTTGAGTGATGAAATGGGGGCAGGTTACGAGAACTATCTGCGACTCCCACATCCCCCTTACAATGAAAGGCATCTGCATGTCGCGGAGATGAGAATGCTAAGGGGGATGTGTGGTGTTACGCGAATGGATAAAGTAAGGAATGAGTATAAATATAAGAGAAAGTCTGAAAGTGGCGCCAGTGACTGAAAAGTTGTGGTAATCGGTTGTCGTGGTATATGTGATGTGGAGGAATGAGGAAAATGTCGTGGAAAATGTTTTTAGTATGAATGTGGATGGGTATTTGAGTAGAGGAAGACCAAAGAAACGATGGATGGACTGTGTTAAGAATGGTAAGAAAATAAGTGTCTGATGAGATGACGAAAAATAGAGGAGTATGGAAGAAGAAGACATGCTGCCATGACCCCAAATAAATTGGGATAATGGTAAGAGAATGATGATGCTTGCAACTTTTTTGTATTGGTGAAAGTGTCAGGTGAGGGTAGCGTCTTGTTCAAGGTCAAAGACATCTCGGCCTGTATGAACTTTGAGGGTGGTATTGATGATTTTGAGGATTATAGTTCTGTAACTACATACGTCTTACAGTCGCGAACAATATTTTTATCAACATACAACCTAGCCTGGCCTGCAAATTGCAAAAAACGTAAGACCATTTGAATTTTGCGGGCTACCCTGGAGCATCCACCAACCCACTTGTTACTATCATCCTTTTAAAAGGATGGCGCATAAACAAAAATCGTGTGATTAATGTGGGTAATGTAAACAACTTTGGTTGATGACATTTCAAAGATGAGATGTGTGGCAATACAATAAAGGTATTTTGAGTGAGGTTATATGATAATATAATAACGTTTTGGAGCACTGAATTCATGAGTCGAATTACTTTATTATTATTTTTTTTCGGAATTTTTGGTAATGAATACTAAAAGCTTAGTCTAGCATTTACGAGATTTAGAAAAAAGAATTGGACTAGTTGATATTTTTCTAATCGTATGAGGCGATTTTATTTGGTGTTCTTAATAAAGCCCAGTAGTAATACTTCATCTTTTCAAATGAATGCTTTGTTTTATTAGTAGAATATTTGGTTGGATGGGAATCTCGACTCCATGAAATCATCAAAGGGACAGTAGTGTTGACAGTATCCTTAATAGTATCAAATTTTACCATACGAAAATGGTAATGCTGACTTCTCCAACGAGAACTCCAGGGACGAAAATCAAGTACGATTTCTAAATTTACCAAGCACTCTATTATGGACATTAGCACACGTTCATTACGATCATTTATCACCAGACGATAGTGACAGTGATGATGAAATGACTATGATGAATGAATGGCAGCTGAAGTTTGGCAACTTCGAACAGCGAAACGAAAGCAGCAATACAAAGACGTATTAGTAGCTATAGGTAGTCCATCAATTGAAGATCAGTTATCCATGGTTCGTCTGTACTTTCAACTTCAAAACATTGGGACCACATATTTGTACTGGACCACAAGAGACGTAATCTTTTATATAGGAGAATTCGATCATCTTCAATTTCGGAGGATCATTGCTCAAAATTTCCCGCAAAGCTCACGTTATGATTGATGATTACAGTCAGTTGATAAAATTGTCTGAAAATGGCGCCTGTTACTGAAAAATGGTGTGGTAATCGGTTGTCGTAGTATGGGCATGCAAAATGTCATGGGGAAAGTTTTGAGTATGAATGTGAATGGCTAGAGTAGATGAACACCAAAGAAACGATGGACGGACTGTGTGAAGGATGAAATGACTTTCTTGCCATGTAATATGGAAGTGCCTGATGAGATGACGAGTAGTCGAGAAGTATGGAAGAGGTAAACATGCTGTACCTACCACAAAATAATTGGGATAAGGGCTGCCGAATAATGAGTTCTCTTATATAATAAGTACCAAAGTACCCAGCCAGTTATGTGACAACAATAAAACTAAAAATCGTGTAAAACTTGGGAAGTTCCCTTGCATCCAAAGGAATCTTACCATACAAAATATATTAATTTTGTTTGAAGGAGTTTTTATTACTGTTTTACTTTATTTTGTGTATAAATAAAAGCAATAGAGACACTTCGTTATTTTCTTTCATACACAATACAATAGTAGCATATATTACTAGCGTCCTTTTTAAAGAACACCATTTTCCTGATTTTCCAATAGACGAATTTTTGCATTTTTCCTTATTATCATATCATGTGAGTATATCAATATCTAAATTTCATTATGTTTGGACAAAAAAAGTGCATTCAGTACCAAGTGGGTTAAATAGCCTAATCTTTTCTTCTTCATCGTTCCCTCACTGCTGAGGGTCGCAACCACATATGACACTTCTCCACGCCCTGACGACGCCCTTCCTGACACTTTTCTTCGCTTGGTACAGGCTTTCTGCAACAGCCTTCTTGATCACATCTGACGTTTTTGCCAGTACTCTTCCTTGCGCATATTTACGTTCTCAGCCCAGTATTATGAGCCTTTCCTGACAATGCCTAGGTGATCGCATAATTTGTCTGAAAACCCTGAGGGCAAGCTCCAGGCAGATTGTGGAATCAAAAATAACCGATCCAAAAAGCAACAAGTATACCAATTTCTATCTATCCAAGGTTTTGTTTGTCGAGGATTTCTAGTTTTAGTTTGACCACTTCTGCCTGTTTTTACTAAGGACACTAATGGATTTCCAACTTTCGACATTGAGCTGAGTGTTGAAGCTCTACAGCAGATTTTATTCTACATACTACAGGAAGCCATTTAGGTGTAGCTTATGTACATAACTTATTATTTATATTCTAGTTATAAATCAAACAGGCAGATTTCTATGACATTCTCTACCACTAGGCACTAACAACCTGACTTCAGATACCATTTAATAACAAATTATTAAAAATTTTCAGGCTATGAAAACCAGGAGGTAGTTTCAATAGAAATGCTAATGCCTTCTCAGGGCATGGAGGCAAGGGCTCGTCAGATCCAAGAGGCTAAGACTGAACAGGCAGATGACAGCTACGATGTGTCTCCTCTTCGTGGAGCGGAACAGGGGGGCAGTGACCAGATGCCTAGTGATAGCATGGGTATGACCTTAAAACTGAACATTAAACATGCACGCACGCATGTCGCACCACGCAAGTGACAGCTGCTGATCTGACCGTTCGGGGCACTCGGCGTGGACGACGTCGCGACCGTTGTGCGGCTTGCGCGCTTGTATAGGTTAATATAATGTAAGAAAATTCTTCATCCATGATTTTTTTAACGAGCTGCCAATTTATGTAAATCTTTTTCCTTTAGGGTTCTTTCAGACGAGCGGCACGTTGCCAACGGCAGATAAACTGCACCCGTGTAGACTTTTGCCGCTCGCCTGTAGGAACCCTTAGACGTGTTGTTCATTGTTACATTCAGGTTGTTCCGCTTGCTAACAAGTGGGATGGTGTGAGGTAATCCAAATCTACAGGATACTTCCGTTAGAGCTCATAATTGTCAAGTATTCAAACAAGCTTGTATATGCTATGTATGCTAGCCTGATAACTCTTTTTACTCTTATCAGCCACTTCCCATACACTCGGCCAAGATGGGACTGATGATTTTATCATTTCAATTAAAATGCTCATATTTTTTATTACAGGTAGAACATCACCAAAAAAGAAAAAGCCGTCCAAAAAGAAGAAGAACCAATCTAGGAACATGAATATAAATGGCTTCGAATTTCCGGCGATTCCACCCATGCCAAATTTATCCATGCTAAGAAATGTAAGTTCTTTTTGCTGTTTATTTTATTTTATAATAACATAGATCAGAAGCTCATTTATTTTTTTAAAAAGAATAATCAAAACGACCTAATAGAACTATTCATTTTTAAATAGCAAATCGCAAAATCAACACAATTAAAAAAAAACCGTTAGACACCGAAATAATTAAAAACTACAGTTCCCACTCAACGTCCGTCGTCGCATCCGACCTCCCAAGCAAAAGTGAACGCGCTCTGAGAGCGCACCGCTTAGGTATACCGGTAAAATGGGGGGAATAGGGATCCAGGGGTCCACCGTCGGGATCCACACTGACGGTAGTAGGGGTATCCATCGGCGTCGAGTCGACGTTGAAGTACCTTGGACTCGTCCTCGACAGCCGGTGGAACTTCGTGGAGCACTTCCGACGTTTGGCCCCCAGGCTGGAACGGACCGGGGCTGCCTTCAGACGGCTCCTGCCTAACCTTGGGGGGCCAAACGCCTCCTGCCGCAGGCTCTACGCGGGGGTCGTGCGGTCCATGGCCCTCTACGGGGCCCCAATGTGGGCGCGTTCCTTGAGGCGGCGAGCCGCTCATTATCTGAACGCGCCCCAAAAAGTGGTGGCCTTAAAGATGGTCCGTGGGTACCGCACGATCTCCCGCGAGGCGGCGGGCCTGCTTGCCGGATTGCCGCCATGGGATCTAGAGGCGATAGTCCTCGCGCGCCTACACACGAATGGCGCGCGGAGGCACTACGCCGGGGGGAAACTCCGCTGCCGCGGCAAATTGCCGCTCAGCGGACAGACCTCCGGCGAGATCTCATGGCGACATGGACAGAGCGACTGTCGCAACCCCGTGCAGGGCACGCCGCGAAAGTGGCGGTAAGTCCCCTCTTTGAGAAGTGGCTGGAGAGGCGCCACGGCGTCCTCACCTTCCGCCTGACGCAGGTCCTCACCGGACACGGATGTTTCGGGAGGTACCTGCACTGAATCGGGCGGGAGGAAACGCCCGGGTGTTTCCACTGCGAGGATCGACCGGAGCACCGCCGCGTCCTCGTAGCGGCGATCGGCGGCGGCGACCTCTCGCGTCCGGCCCTGGTTCAATCCATGGTCCGGAGCGAGACGGAATGGGAAGCCGTCACCTGCTTCTGCGAAGCAGTCATGCTAGCGAAGGAGGTGGCGGAACGCGAGAGGGAGAGAGCCTCTCTTCCCAGCCGCCGCGGGAGAAGCACCGGGCGTCGGGGGCCACGTGGTGGCTGCCGGCCACTGTAGACGCGGGCCTGTGGACGGTTAGCTATGGGCTAGCTAGCCGTCCGTCCGTCTAATGACGACAGGCCGTGTCGACGGCGCGTTCGTGTTCCACGCGCGCCTCAAAGAGATGTCAGCATAAGGGGAGGGACCCGCAAGAGCCGAAGCCTGCCGAGGTTGCGGGCCTGTTCGAAAGAGATACCGCGGCCCCGGAACATAAAGGGCGAGGAAGGAACATGGATGGGTTTTAGTCAGTAAAAGTCTGACACTCCCTCCCGCTCCGCCCAGAGCGGGAGAAGTTATTTTGATGATTTCCCATCCTAAAAAAAAAAAGGCATCCAGGGGTGAATGGAAACAAAACTTTGGAATGGATTTTAAAGTTGAATTCACATGATTTATGGTACCGACAAGTTATACTTAATTATATAGGTACTTTGTTGGCAATACACAATATAAGTTCAGCGATAAAATCCCTTTAAAAGTTTTGTTTCCATTCACCCCTGGATCCCTATTCCCTCCATTTTACGGTACGTCGCCCCCTCTACTCGCTGATGTGTCAACACGTACGATATCTCTGCCCTTTCAGCTGATGAATCTTCTAAGACTAGGCTTTTTTCCATGCTCAGTAATATAGTTATTCGAGGAGATTCTGGCTACATAATAATAGCCGCTCGGTTCGATCTTCAAGTTAAGCCGCGCTTGCCTAGGTTAATCTATGGACCCCATTACATACCGAATTTCCTCTGTGCGTCATTTGTAGATCTTTGTCAGTTGATTTTCATTCCAAAGCATAGATCTCTATGATGAAGAACGGGCAAGAAACTATGTGGACACTCCATCAACCAGGATAGTTTACAATAAATACCTTGGGGTCATTCATTCACGTTTAAAGCCGTGCCAGACTTTTGTAAACTAGCTTCCAACAGGGGTCACCTTCGTGGGAGACTTGTGGAGCCGACAGTGATGAATCCGTCCACACTGATTTACAACAAGGCCACCTCATTGTGTTGTCGACTCTCTGTTTGAGAGCACTCATGCAACATGGAGTTCATTCGCCTGGACGTCTTTTTCCCGCGTAAATGCCTTAAGGGGCCGACGGAGCATGCGTCGTTCATACAAACGTAATACCAAAATAATTCGTAAACCAAACATATTCTTAAGAAAGTGTGTATTTATTTCGCTTGGATTACATGATACCTAGGTTCCCAAATATATATTTTGAAAGGACAGTGATATTTAGACGAGATATGAGGAATTTAAAATTTCTATTGAAAACTTATTTATCTCATAACTTTTGTTTAAATCAATGTCCATTCATAATTTATATTTGGGAACCTAGATATTATGTAATCCAATCGAAATAAATACACACTTCCTTAAGAATATGTTTGGTTTACGAATTATTTTGGTATTACGTTTGTATGAACGACGCACACTCCGTCGGCCCCTTAATCATGCATACGGTTGCCGCTGCGCAACTGTCCTTACCTGGTTTTCAACAATCGTTTACACTGGAATACGTGTTTACAACGGCGGCATTTACACGCGGTTTTAATGCGCGTCCGTCCACAGAGGTTGTTGTAGGTCAAACGAATTTTCGTTGCAAACAAGTGTTTACACTGTTGTAAACCACCCGAGGAGACCGATGTGGCGGGCTTGTTTACAACAATCTGGCACGGCCTTTAGATAGGATAATATGTGAGGATGATGTAGCAAGACGTGCACTGTTAGCGTTGGTTCCTCGTTGGTCTAAAGATCACTAGCTCCACTGTTGACGGTAAGCTGAAAGGTTCAATACCCTGTTTGGACAATGACCAGTGTTTTTGGGTTTTCCCATCAGCATTTTCTCAGTTGCAGTTCAGTCTGGATGTGTGCCCAGTTGATGACAATTAAGGCTTGCCCCTCTGTTAAGTAGGCGTAAATAACCGTAAATAACAAAATATGGATGTAATAGGTCACCACTGCCTAACCTTCGAAGGAGAAGAGGCGTTAGGCACTTGTTAGTTATCGCCTTTTCACTCAAAAACTTGTCAGATTACTATAGTCCCCGCCACGAGAAGCTCTAAATTTTATAAATGTCACCGTAAAATTGTCAAATACGTTATATTACAATATAACGTGTATCTCTAGCGATATTGTAAAGTCTCGAATTATTGTCAACTGAACATACGGAAGTATCTCTGCCCTCATAATCGGGACTTGGGGCACCCCCCCCGTTAGGTTAGTTAGGTTCCTTTAAACCCTGCACCCGGAAATAGGGGCCCCAAGAAGCGGGGCTCCGTCGACTACGCTTTTTAGGGGAATATAAAGTGTTTTAAGGTTAGGTTATAATAATCGGTATTTCTCAGGAATGGTACAATATCTTTTCATGAGAGTTGTACCACTGGGCAAGGGGGACTCCTCCTTCCCTCCACACCGCGTGAGTTGACTAAAATAATGCGTTTTGTTGTAAGCAGTATGTTCATTTGACAATATTTCGAGATTTTACAATAACGCTAGAGATATTACAATATAACGTATTTGACAATTTTACGGTGACATAAACACACATTCGGGTTTGCAACCTTTGGCTCAAATAAAAAAAATGACAGCGTCAGCGTGAACTCACTTAAAAATGCCGGCCCAAATGTTTACGTTCCATGATGTCAGATCGTTCCAGTACCACAAAACAGACGACAGCGCTATAAGTCGCCAAAATGTAATCCGACCAAGTGAAATTGCTCGTTAGTTTCGTATTACACGTATGATGATTTGAGTTGATTGAATTTAGGATAGGATGATTTGAGTTGATTGAATTTAGGATAATTTGTTGTTGATTGAATTGTCGCTACGTAACTTGGTAGAAATTGATTGAAAATTATAGCTTCTCGTGGCGCGGAATATAAATATTTATTCTTGATTTTTCCAGCAACTAGGCTCAACAGAAATGCCAATGCCTCCTCCGCCAATGGCCTTTGCTTCATCATTGGACCGTACTGACACCGAGGATCAAGCCATATCATCTATGTTACTCAGCTGGTATATGAGTGGCTACTACACAGGGCTATATCAAGGAATGAAAAGGTATTTTTTATTGTTTTTTTGGCAGTAATAATGTGTAATGATGTACAGTCACTTCTTATAATATGTAAACACTTTTTGGAACTTTTATTTTTATGAAAAAGATCCAATTTCCTAGTTACAATCGTTATTACTCGCGAAAATAGCTAAAATATTAAGGCGACTACACGAGCTAAACGCGAGTTTTATAATTACTAAAAGTATATGATTCACTGCTATAAACAAGACCAGAAAAATATATGATATTCTTCAGGATATATGCTAGCATGATACTGTTTTGAAAACATAATACAATTAATTTGGCTCGATAAAAAGAAATCACGAACTTACCTCTAAAAATATCTTTCAAACAATAGAAAACATACTAATATGCATGCGATCATTCTGATTTTTTGGCAAATAATTCTACAAGCAATATATTAGCATGATACTGTTTTAGTTTTTTAATCCAATCAATAGTTTTTTTGTAAATCGATCGAAACCACTCATTTCGCGCTATTTGGCCCGCAGTGGCTGACGTAACAACCACTTTGTAGTGCAAGCTGATTAGAACTTTATTCTAACAGCATTTCAAACGAAGTTTGAACCACCACAAATAGAGTTGCTAATTTAGCTCGTATAGGCGCCTTAAGGAAAGTGTTGACATTATTAGACGTGACTGTACATCTCACTTTATCATACGGCACTTGGTGAAAAAGCAAGTAAGCAAGTTTGTAAGAGCAGCAAGTGCACTCATAAAGCTTAGACGAAAACCACGCCGGAAGTTACTGTTCTCGTTTTTTTTATGTAAATCCACTAATATCCCGCCTAGGCAGTAAAATAGACTCGTATGCCATGACGGAAGATTGCATGATGCTGTCATGGTGTGATGCCTTGTCTATCCCACGTAAAATCAACCTTTTCCCATTAGAATGAAGTTTATTTTGGAACGATTGTTGATCTTTATATTCCGCTTTCTGGAGGAAGTTCCATGCTACTTAATTAGTTATGTAGTTAGATCGCATGCTTGCTTTTAATCTATATATGTTGATGAAGAAAATACTTTTATGAAATATACAAATATTATTTATTTTACTGCATAATATTTCGTTGAATGAATTCTGATATTAGTATAAATGCTTCACAACTGCCGTCTCGTGACGGCTAAAATATAGTTTTTCGAGAAACGAAGTTGCACAACTATTCGCGCCATTTTTAACACCTCCCTCCATTCAAGTTATTTAGTTGACACATTCAGCACGAACAATTTCGTCCTGAACCCCGCGCGGTATTCACCAATGTTTGGGTCATAGCTAACTCATCGAATGCCGTAATTAGAGACACAATAGAAAGACAATTGCTTATGCGAACTGTGTAACTTAAGACACGCGAGAGGTTAATATTGTAGAACCAAACCACATCATCTATTCTATTCAAATTCCTAATGGACGCCTATCCATTTTATTACCTGTTGCTTCCTCTAAGTTGCTCTACAGAAAAACGATGCTTTTAATAAGTTACAAATTACTTTAGAAAGGTAACCCATCCAAGAATTTTCTTGACACAGCTCACTGTTCTATGTCCCTAAGGGCTCTTATAACTCAGATACCTAAGTATTTTATGACGAAAATGGTTCTTATTATATTTTAAATATTTTTCTTTTCAGAGCAAAGGATGGGCCCGGGAACTAAGACGTAACAATAGTACGATGAGTTTTTTTTTACATGTGAGGCACGAAATAAATAGAACAGTAAAATTTTCAAATGTTTTTATTTTTTATGAACTACAGCAAAAATAGAAAATGTTATCAGTTTATAGAAAATAATAATAAATAAATTTATGCCTCCTGATTTCTGTGTAAGTAATAACACTATGTACAAATATACATTTTGACACTATTATTATTTTGGGTTTGCTTTTTTTTATTTTAACTCAGATTGGTGGGTTTTTAACTGTAAGACTAAAATCATTCATATTTTATCCATTCAAAAGACAACTTTCAGTGCTTAACATGGTCCGAATTCTTATTTTAATTATAATCTGTCAAAAATATGTAAAAAGAAAAATAAATTATGAAAATAACAATTACAAAAATACAAATACTTTAGACATTTTACACGTTATTATCTCAAAACAGTATACTCAAGTACACATCCGAAATTGTTAAAATGGCGAAGATTTTAAATCTCAGTATCATTCATTTCCTTTGCCAAAGCACACACGAAACGATAAAAAATATCGTGGCATTTGAAATTCGATCTAGGTCCTAAAAAGCCACATCATTCGCAAACGTGTTTCTTTTTTTAGGGAGGTACCCACTGTGAGCAACTTCGCGGTCCTTTTGCACAAACCGATTAGAGTCGATAAAAAAAAGAAATTCGGATTGTGTTACAAAAATAGACCTTGAAGAAATGAAGATTTAATTTGTGAAAGTGATTTTTTTTTATAATTTTGTGAAACTAGAAGTAACATCAGTTGACGTATGACTCTAATCGAAAACCATTTAACCAATCACTCACATAAATCAAAATAGTCTTTCAAGTCAATCAGTCACAATCCAAACTTGTGGCAAGACCATTACGAAGGTTCTTAAAAATACTAATTAAAATAAAAACATGGCAATTTTAAAACATAAACTAGAGAAACAATATTTACAATTACCATAATATACAAAAGAACAATGTTATCGGCTTATAATGGCCTTTCAGTTAAAGATATCAGCCACTGCTGAAAGTTAGTGATACTTTCGCTCTGAGATTTTGAGATATCTAATAACTGAGAATATTTTTATGAACAACGGGTCTGGCTCTGATCGTAGAAAGTGCCTGGTATATTTTTAGGCCAATAAAGGCGCGACGTAATGAACCAGTGCAAATTTGACAGAATAACAAAACAAAATGGGGCATACTTTAAAGCTTAAATGCAGTTTTGTTCTCTCTTACTTTAATAGGCGAAAATAAATATTAGACATCTGAAGATCTCAAAACGAAATATCATTAATTATAAATTAATTCATAAAACAGAATTCCACGCACACATTCTTAGTTCTCACTTCTCAGCCGCACACACAAACTCCCACCACTGGGACACACACATCAAAACATTATTGTCACACACTGACATCTTCGAATAAAGTCGACTCGAATAAAGTCGACTCGAATAAAGTCGACTCGAATAAAGTCAACTCGCATAAAGTGTATAGAATTGGCAAGTGGAATAAAGTCGACATTTCTTTTATATTGCAGTAGATAGTGGGAGCAAAAATTAAGTCGTAAAATAATGTTATTTAGATCCATAAAATATATTTTTGTGAACAGAAAAGAATGGGAGGACATTTTTAGTTCACAAAAATATATTTTATTAATTTGTCGAATAAAGTACAGTTTCGCGGAAACGGTTTTTAAGCACCTATACGAGTGCCAAAAGAATATTCGCTTGAATTCAACTCTTGAGATAAATTGAAGAGTTCCACATAAAGAGTCAACTCTTGGTATAAAGTGAAGTGTTTCGCATAAAGAGACACGTCGCGGCTCATACGAGCGTGCTGAGCTCGTGCGTGTCGTGGCTCAGGTCGATGGTGGCAGCTGGCACACCGGGAGTCACCGCCCCTTCGCCCGGAGGAGTGCTGGTTGGAGGCCTGAAAAGGTAAATATTGATTTGTTTTATATTATTTATAACTAGCTGACCCGGCAAACATTGTTTTGCCATATAAATTATTTCTAGTTAAAAAAAATGTTAGGGGTGGATAACCCTTATCACTTAGGGTTATGAAAAATAGATAGTAGCCGATTCTCAGACCTACTGAATATGCATATAAAATTTCATAAAAATCGGTCAAGCCGTTTCAGAGGAGTATGGTAACTAACACTGTGACACGAGAATTTTATATATTAGATTAGATTTGAAGCCACAGGGAAGAGGCATTTGCCCAACAGTAGGGTGACACAGGCTAACTAGTAACGGCCCTCTTGATATGTTAAATATGCCTGGTATTTTAAATACCAGCTAATGCCCACGGCTTCGACCGCGTGGATGTCGGTTACCGCGACCAAAATTAACCATGAAATTTAGATCCTGTTCCAATTTCATTATATTTTAGCCAATGTATGCAAAAATTTGACAAATTATTAGGGGTGTAAACAACCTCATCACGAAGCCACCAACCAAGCATTCTATACATCAAACTGAGTAGCTTAGTGCATAAATGTTTGCTGGCAAACTACTTTTTTTTGGGGTGAAAAATCATGTTTTGTGGTAGAACTCAATGTAACGCATACAAAACTTTGTGCTGATGGATGGATTGAATAGTACGGAAGTTGTGGAGGTGTTTAAAGTAAAAATCTTACAATAAAAAAATGTAATTAAAAAAAAACTATCTCCTTAGCTAGAAGGTAACCTAACCTGGGAATTAGGTGTAGAACAAAAATAAATATCGCATTTCGTTAAGAGGTTTTTTTACACCCTAGATACTAAAACCTTCCTCAAGAACCTCCCTATCCATTGGTGAAAACAGCATGAAAATCGGTGCAGTTATTCTTGAGTTTATCGCGAACAGACAGACAGACGCGGCGGAGTACATTGTTTTATAATATGTAGGGATTTGCTTCTTTTAATAAACATATTTGTTTGAAATAAAAAAATAGGTATCTAGATTATATTGACGTTTTCGTTAGTTCATGATATAGCGAAGTTAATGAAAAGAAGCGTGGTTCTATCCCTACTTGTTGAACTTTAGTTCATGAACTAGGCTATCCCGAGAAGTTCGATAAAAAATTAAATCATAAATAACAAAACTCACCTAATGATATAAGGACCTCCTTGCTGCAATAACGTGATAGGATGCGTATACGCACCGCCAGCAGTCATGCTATGAAAACTCAAGTTTCCCATGCCGCCAGTATTGTTCAAATGCCCATTCCCAATCATAACTCCATTCGAAGCGTTCAAATTAGGCGAAGCTGCCGTATTACTCGGAGCTTCTTGAGTTCTAAAGGCCTTGACTAAGTTCGTCTTCTCTTTCTGCCATACGAAGACGTTGTGGACCATTGCACAGCCGCAGAAGATGATTCCAACGCCGATGAACACTGACGTCACTATCGCTGGCGTTGAATGGAATTGTATGAAGGTGTAGAGTATTATGCCTGGAATTGAGAAAGGCTCAATTAGTGATGAAGCTACTGGGTAGGTAATTGGTTGTTGGGTTCTGAATATCTGCCATTTTATTATTTCGTATGATAATGGTCTCGATATACGAGGAGGTAGAGAATTTCCCCTTTCTTTAGCTTTTTACACGGGGTAGACTCTAAAATGGGAGATTTCTGTGAATATAGTCTGTGGTGGTGGACTAAGGACTAGCACTAAAGGCTTTAGTGTCTAATTAAAGCAGGTAATACTAGAAGTTTAACACAAAAGCTGGGATCGTTTATTAAAAGTTTCGATCTTAATCTTTACACGCTTGCCTGTGATAATTTGAAAAGCACCATTTTCGTGCCATCAAAAAAGACAAGTACTTTGTTAACCCTATACTTGACATTGTGCACTTACATGCAGATTAAATTCAGTCATTTTTTTCTAAAAAATATTACATCGTATCGTTATAAAAATAACTCTAAGTGACTTCGTAAACGTCTCTTTACGTAAGAAAAAGAAATCTATATCTGTCTCGCTCACGCATTGTCAGTGGTGAACAAAATGGCGAGCCGTCGGTCAGTGCCTGCGCAACGCTCTGTAAGTATCCTATTTTATCTCAACTAAATTAAGTTATATGTATGAATTTTTTATGATTTTACTTTCTGCAAGCTTTATGCAATTGTTTGGTAATATTATTTTTGTGATATATTTTTTGAATTTACAGTAATTCACGATTTTCTTTAGGTGTGCATTAAAATACACACTGCCTGGTGCAGGGTGAATAACTTAATATTTGTTGTGTATATTTAAATGCACACTGCCTGCTTCGCTGTGAATAACACCCTATTTGTTGTGTGCATGTAAATACACACTGCCAACGTCATAGACTAATACTATTTATGAATGTTGTGTCTATAAATGCACATTGCCAACTGTGCTACTACATACTCGAGCCTTTGTTCACACAGAGTTTTTTTCATAATGCATGACAGCAATTCGTATTACACTTTCCACCAAATTCCTATTCCTTAGCTTGCAATACTTTTATTTCAGATGACTAGAAGTCGAAAAATTCTAGCTTTGGTGCCTAAATGCGGAGCTAAGTCTGATGAAGAATCCAGCGAATCTTCGGAAGATGAAATCCAGATGTGTAGGCCTCATCAAGATGACTCCGAAGACAGTTCCCCTGTCCGATCAATAGCGTCTTCTGTCGATAATGTGAACATCTCCGATAGTGATGACTGTGAGTATCGAGAAATATACGCCGTTGCTTCAGTCCATGAAGAGCCGAGATTCAGACACAACACTACCGATTCTACTCCATGCTCACCTTCTATTCTGCAACATGATCCTGACATTATACCACCTTCACCATCAGTTTATATTCCACCGTCACCATCTATAGAATCAATCTGCAGTCCCGCATCTTCAGCACTTGCCGCATCTTCAGTGCCTGCCGCACCTACCGCAGCTACTGTGCGTCTTCGGCGTTATAAGAAAACTCCGGTAATCGTAAAAAAAACCGTATTGAAACCTACCAAAATATCTCCTAAATGGACAAGAATGAAATTTCAAGGATCAGCAGATATAGAAGATAATATGGTTTTTGATTCTATTGATATTGAAAAATCGCCGCTTGATTACTTTAAACTATTTTTTACTGACGATATACAAGAACTAATAGTATAATATATCATTCTAATTTGTACTCTGTGCAGAAAAAGGGCACTTCAATTAATATAACCAAAGACGATATAAAAGATTTTATAGCTATAAATATTCTAATGGGTGTTGTAGATATGCCAGCATACACCGATTACTGGTCAAATGAATTTAAATACAGTAAAATTGCTGACGTCATGACACTAAAGAAATTTCAATCTATTCGACGTTACATTCATTTTAATGATAACTTAAAAGATGACGGTGACAGGTACTATAAAATAAGGCCACTAGTGGAAAAAGTTCGTCATAACTGTGCCTCGAATATTCCTGAAGGAAAACGCTTCAGCATCGACGAGATGATGGTACCTTACAAGGGTACTAGAGCCGGAAGCCGTAAACAATATGTACGGAATAAACCCAAAAAATGGGGTTTTAAGTTTTTCGTTCGTGCGTCTCCATCTGGCCTCGTACATGATTTTATTATTTATGGAGGAGAAGATACTTTCAGACTACATACTTTTACTGAAACAGAAAAAGGTATGGGTCTTGGAGCCAAAGTTGTAATAGCTTTGGCCAAATCTATCAAGCAAAAACCATGCTCCGTACTATATTTTGACAACTTTTTTACGTCAATTGAATTGATGCACCATCTAAGGAACGAGTATGGTATATTCTCCTTAGGGACAGTCAGGGCAAATCGACTTCGTGGGGCAGAGAAAAAATTACCAACTGATAAGGAGTTGAAGAAAAAGGGCAGGGGAGCTTTTGAACAGGTCGTGTCTAACGACCACAATATCGCTGTTGTGAAGTGGTTCGACAACAAATTTGTTGTGGCAGCAAGTACTTATGTGGACGCCCACCCTGTGCAGAATATAATGCGATACAAGAAAGAAGAAAAGAAGAAAGGTCTAGTCACATGCCCAAATTTAATAAAGCACTATAACGGAAATATGGGTGGAGTTGATCTAGCTGACATGTTAGTTGCTTTATACCGTACTGATTTGAAAGGCCATCGTTGGTATTTAGTATTATTTTCACAGATTTTGGACATATGCGTGAATAATGCTTGGTTGCTGTATCGTCACGAGAACAACGGTAAACAAAAACTGTTGCCACTCAAAAAGTTTCGAGTCGCTTTATTTAGGCAACTGCGTTTTTTTGAGAGGAGTTCCAATCTACAACCTGATGCTCTTCCCAAATCTGTGAGAATAGTAAAAAAACCAGTTGCAGAGAGGCCTGATGATGCTACTCGTTACGACCTGATGGGACATCTTCCTGCTTTTACGACAAAAGGCAGGTGTAGACACTGTACCAAACATCAAACCAAATATTTTTGTCCAAAGTGTAATGCACGACTATGTATAGTTGAAGGGCGAAATTGCTTTACAGATTTTCATACCAAGTAGTGTATTTTTTTTATATTGTTACATAGTAAATAGATAATATTTAAGTAAACTTTGATCTCAGAACATTAGGACTGAATATTGTGATAAATAATAATAGAAAGTTTAACTTTGGTATAAAAAAATTGTTTAACTATATGTCATATATCGTAACATACTATACTCATTGACCTAATTCCTAACAGATCTCAAAAGTTGTTGATATTTTCAATATTTATGTTATTTTTTATGTTTTTGTTTCTTTTTTAGTTTAGTGGTTACATGGCAGTGTGCATGTAAAGACACATTTTTGTTTGTAATTTTTTTCTTGTGAGCTTGGCAGTGTGCACTGGAAGACACATAATATATCCTGAAAACTGAAATTCAGAGATTTTTTATTTTATTTTTCCCGATATCCTTATAATCCAATTAAATTAGGGAAGTAGTAAAAGTTTAATTTTTTGAAGGTAAAATTCCCTGCCAAGTATAGGGTTAAGCTGTTGGTCCCGGCTGTCACTTGCCCATCTTTGGCAGTCGTTACAGGCAGTCAGTGGCTCAAAAAGTCTGACAACCAGTCTTACCAAGTGGTATCGTAGTACCCAGTACTAACTGGTTTGTGGAGGTCAGATAGGCAGTCGCTCCATGTAAAATACTGGTATTTAGCAGCATCCGGTTAGACTGGAAGTCGACCCCAACATAGTTGGAAAAAGGCTAGGCAGATGATGAAACAAGTAAAATTAAATTAAAAATTTAAATTTAGTTTAATTCGTTAATTCGCCATTTTGTGGTCACGGCCATCTTGGATTTCAAATTTATCATGGTGTATAGTATAAATTCTACTAATCAAGCCTTTTCATTTGATACCTGAGGGACTTATTGAATAAATATGTTATCTGCCATTTTGTGGCGGCGGCTATCTTGGACCGATTTTTATCAAACAAGAACACTCCCGACTAATTCACATTTCCAACAAAAAAAAAAAAACAAAATCCAAATCGGTTCATCCGTTTGGGCCCTACGATGCCACAGACACGTCAAACTTATAACACCCCGTCGTTTTTGCGTCGGGGGTTAAAAAGATAAGTAGGTACTTTGCCAAAGTTTTTGTCTATCAGCACACAAAGCGAGTCGAACAAAGACTCGCAAACTCTACTTGATTGGTTCCCATCAACAAGCACCTATTCCAAGCCCTAATCACTTTTTTTATAAGATCGTGGGAAGCTCTGGAGTGGCTAGTCATACAGGGAACCACGTAGTAAGTAATTACAAAGTACAGACGTAATCGTACAAACCTGTTAAAAATACCGGTATGGATATGAAGAAACCTCCAACGGCGCATACCCTCGTGATCGCCGACTTTTGCAGGTATTTATTTGATCTGGAAGTAAAGAAACAGTATGGTTTATTAAGACGCCTGCGGAGCATTCGTATTTCATACAAACGTAATACCAAAATAATTTGTAAATTAAACATATTCCTAAGGTAGTGTGTATTTATTTCGATTGAATTACAAAATATCTAGGTTCCCAAATATATATTTTGATTGGACACTGATTTTAACAATAGTTATGAGACAAATAAGTTTTCTATAGAAATTTTAAATTCCTCATATCTCGTCTTTGTATCATTGTCCTCTCAAAATACATATTTGGGGACATAGATATTCTGTAATCCAATCGAAATAAATACACACTATCTTAAGAATATGTTTCATTTTCAAATTATTTTGGTATTACGTTTGTATGAAATACGCATGCTCCGCCGGCCCCTTAAGATAGAGTTAAATTATGTGCAAGGATCTTCTGGCGCGTGGCCATAGTCGGAACTAGCACCGCTATGTTGTTTTGTTTTCAATGATAATTTGACAAACGTCCCACCCACCCTGTGTCTCAAGCGCCAAAGTTCTGTGTGGCATTTTAATTTGTAAAAATCACAGAACATAGTACATTAACACGAAGACCATAACTTTAAGTAAATAGGTTCCAGTACAAAATAATTAATGCAAGGTTCCCACGACCCAGTATCAGATCAATTAACATCGACCCTACTAAATCTTATAAATTATTGGTATCTTCAATTATTTCCGAGATTTCAAGTGAGGTTTTATTCAACAATTTTTACAGCCAAAAGCAGTAAACGCAGCGTGCCCCAAATTCCCGCCACAATCAGCTTAAAATCGATCTCGTTTGTTTTCCACAAGAATTTCGTTTTACATCTTTTATCTGTTCCAAAATCCAGAAGCTTCAATTATTTAATGGAAATAAACATTTAATCGATTGTATACTAAAATAACTCGATTTTAATCAAAACTCGTTTGAACAGTCATGTAACGGACGCCGGCGGCACCTGTTCATCGAGAATAACCTTGGAGAATTGCGAAGTCAGTTAGTCGTGCGATGATCGTTAGTCGTGCAATAACTTTTGAAATCGGTCGGGTTATATTATTCGCTGCACGTCAGTGACACTGGCATTGTGCTATTATTCTGACAGATATTATGATCATTGATTACAACATCATTACTGTTATCGAAAGACTTGTTTGAATTACTCGAATGACTCGCTGCATTTGGTCAAAATAATATAAAAGTATGGCAGTGGACTGCATTTTTACGAGTTTTGGACGAGTTATCAAGAAATGGAGATTTTCGTCATGTCTGGTTTGTTTCATCAATCGCATAAGTAGAAAGTTCTTTTTCAACTGAACTTAACCGGTGTTTTGGGGGTAGTCGTTAAAACTGCTTACAGTGCATAGAACAGCTACTGAACTGATCAACTCAGGACCTGACTTCATTATCTTTTTCATTACTCATACTCGGAAAGTAGGTCTGAAGTTGCCTGAGGAGCGGGTTGAAAGTAACACTTTTCATCCCTAGGGAGAATCGCTTTCAACTGACAGCTGTCAAATTATTAAAAAAAAAACTAGTTCTATTTTCATATTTCTATTGAACCATGTTCCGACTTCTATACAGCCTCTAAATTACAGCGCAATGTAAAATTGAAATACTTAACATAAAATTCAGTATTAATGAAAGGATATTTTTTTTTAAATGACAGTTATAATTTAGTTACAAATATTTCTTTAAAATAACATAGATTTGGGCAAAATATTGACTATTTTTTCAGTGACGAAAGTGAAAAATAAAGCCTGAATAGCCGGCCGCAGAAAAAAAACTAAATAGGCGGGAAAGCGGCAATCCGATCTTCATTTTTTACGAGTTTTTTCGTGTTTTTATTTTTATTTTCCTTGTATTTGTAATGAAAAGTACAGTGTTTATTACCTCGGGTTAAAGACTTATCTATTCCCTCGAACTATTAGCGCCCGTGCTACGCTTGGGCGCCAAACCCCGTCTCGGGGCTAAATAAGTTACTTTCACCCCTAGGGTAACAATGTACTAATTGCTTTAAATGGAAAAGAGAGTCACGTGAATCGGTCCAATAATAAACGGAGTAATAAGTGTCCATGCATGAAAAAACAAATGCTACATTATTTTAAATTAATTTTTGAGTTGTTTTTTTTTTCGGAAACTGGGCGGTTAGATTTCCTATGTTAGCATGCAGATCATAGATTACACTAGACTAGGTATATAAATGCAGATTAGCACTTTTGTCATGTCTAGCTTTACCTAATAGACGAGAGTATAAAATATGCTTATGAATGAAAGACGATAATACATACATACTCGTAGCCATAAGCAATACCACAGGCAATACCTAGAAATATAAATATTCATTGAAGAGGCTACTCTGTAAACAATTAATATCCTCCTCGCCGGAGTTTAATAGTTCCTATATAAATGTTTGATTTATTTATTGCTCAAGTCTTTCACAACTTACACAGAGGAGTTTACACAATATGCACTCATTTGGACATAATCCGTGTTTTATTGAGTAAAAATTTAACTTTTGAAGTGAAAGGTGGTCAATATTTCAACAGTTTTCTTTGATTGATTGACTGTTTCTTATAAATTTCCCATGAACTATGAATCACTACATAAATATTATAAAACAGAGTCCTAAACTCAAAAAATTCTGCACCGATTTTCATGCTGTTTTCACCAATGGATAGAGCGGTTCTCGAGGAAAGTTTTAGTATACAATTTGTACGCGGGCATCAGCTACTAGGTAATAAACCAGGAATATACCTAAGAAGTGATAACAAAGCTCTGGTGACGGAATGGACCACGGGGTCGCGAATTGATCAGTCATTTCCCATCCAGTTGACGCGAACTCACTACAAGGATGATAAAAATGATCTAGTCTGTAGGTTTTAGTTAGTTATGCTTACCGTCTCTCTATCTTGCGGTTCGATTTCAGATTCTTCTAGAATCTATGCGGATGACTAAGCAATGGCTGACGACCTGACAACCGACGCAATGCGATCCGCCAATTGTATCTAGAGCAGGGGTGTCCAACATATTTTTTCACTCCCATGCTCTAAAAGTACGCCAATATAGCCCTAGGAAGCGGGACTAAAGTGACCACTTTACTCCCTAGGGAGTAAAAGTAATTAGTTTTTTTTTAATTTCCTTCATGTGACATAGACAAACTCAAACAACCAGTAAATATACTATTATCTGTGGAGTGGATCATAACATCTTCATTGCGAAAATGTTGGGAGTTTTAATTCCATGGTTTTTCCGCAAAGAAAAGCTGACCGCGAAATTTCAGAATTTTTGTCGATTTTATTTGTTTGGTTTTTAATAAAATTAGGTTTTTTCAGCGACAGTGAAGAGTTTGACGTCGAGCAAAGAGCAAAAGACATAAAAGATAATCTGTTGCCGACAAAATCGCGGAAGATTTACCAAAAAACTTGAAAGTTTTATGCACTGGAAGGATCACAAACAAATATTTTTGTACTAAATTGACTATTTTTCTCGTACTCAAAGTGAAAAGTATAGTTTGCTCCTCGAGACTAAACGCCAACATGGCTTCGTTTAGTCCCTTGATATAAAACATAGGTACTAATATGAAAGGCCAAATTCAGTATTTTTGTAGTAGCGGGCCAAAAGATATACAAAATGACCACTAAAATCTACAAGCTTCAACAAACTAGATTGCGATGACGCGGTCTGCATATGCGGGTAGGTGAGGTGGGGCGGGTAGGTAATCTGACCGGGATTCCTGACCTAAGGGTATTTTTTAACATGCTATGCGGGCCGCTAGGTGGCCCGGGGACCGTATCTTTGAAGGGCCTGATCTAAAGAGTCAAATCTCGTGGAGTTTTTCTAATCAAATCCAAAACAAGGCCTACGTATGCTAAAAACATACTGAGATCATACTGCAGTCCCAGGAGGAGCTCGTGGCTAAGTAATAACAGCCGCTCGATCTTTAGGTTAAGCCGTGCTTGCCTAGATTGGTCTGTGGATGGGGGACCACCCTTAAGCCCGGTTTCCACCGCAAGCGGAGCGGACCCATTAATGACTTATTTTAACACGCAAGAGAAAATTGCTTACATATGTTTCCACCATTAGAAATTAACGAGCTCATTATTTACTCTTTTTGCTCGCTGAGTCATTTCCGCTCGACTTTTTGTTGGTGGAAAAACAATATGAGTAAGCAGTTTTCTCCTGTGAGGTAAAATAAGTCATTAATGGGTCCGCTCCGCTTGCGGTGGAAACCGGGCTTTACATACCGAGTTTCCTCTGTGCCTCGGAAAACAAGTTAAGCTGTTGGTCCCGGCTGTCATTTGTCCATCTTTGGCAGTCGTTACAGGTAGTCAGTGGCCCAAAGTCTGACAACTAGTCTTACCAAGTGGTATCGTATTACCCAGTATTAACTGGGTTGTGGTAGAGGTCAGATAGACAGTCGCTCCATGTGAAATACTGGTATTCAGCTGCATCCGGTTTGACTGGAAGACGACCACAACATAGTTGGGAAAAGGCTAGGCAGATGATGATTTCTACAGTCCCAGGTCTCCGATAAGCTTAATTTGCCTTTAATGTACCTACCAAGGAAGTTAACCAGAGTAAAAGACTCATTCCCTGTCTTATTTCCCATAACCTACTCATATATGATCTAATAACGTTAGCTGAACAATACAATGACATGGTCACACGTTTGTCTACGCTGTGAAAGAATGGATGACAACTTTACTGTTTTCTCAAGCCTGTGACAAGCTAAGTTAATTACTGGACGAACGGCCGCGGCGTTCTGAATCCTGCTTGCGGAGGAATGAGGAAAATGCTGAGAAGGCTGACTATTGAATGAAAAGATAGATGGGCGGTGTGAAATGATACGGCTAGAAAAACCGGCCAAGTACGAGTCGTAAAGGGGCCCTTGAATTTTTAATTTATCTTCATTTGTTGTTAAAGCGGCAACAGAAATACACATTCTGTGAAAATTTGAAGTTGATCTAGATCCAGAATTTGAATTTCACAGGCTACCCTAGCGCTCCAGGGTAGCTCGCGAAAAGGTTGAGGAATGTCTTCAACCTTGAAAAAGTCGATCCTCGACATTATGAACTTGGAGGGTTGTATTGATAATTTTGATAATTATAATTCTGTTACCTACTGCATACGTCTTATAGTCGAACAATATTTTAATCAACATAGGTACAACCTAGCACAAGGCCTGCAAATTGCAAAAAAAAACGCAAGAAAATTGGAACTAATTTGCTTTCACCTTAACTGCAATCATAATAAGTGCTAGGCACATATGTTGCTGTACCCGTTCCAATTACTAATACAAATTAACAATTTGACGGTTACCTAATAAAAGTACTTACTTCCGATAACAGATGGGGTGCAACGGTTTTTCATTGCAACTGTAGCAAGGGTGCGCGTCTTGCTTCACTGATTCTAGGGTAGGTCGGGGCGATAGGGAACACGTGCACACGTTGCAACACCTTGCTTGCGTGAGTTTTGTCATACGTTTGAAGGGGAAAGTGGACAAGGGATGATTGAGTTTACAAAGCAGAGTAGTTCTATCTTAATAAAAAAAGAAACATAAAAACAATACTCAAAATCGTTTTATTGATGATGAGGACCGAATTTGAAAAAATTGGAATGGAATTTGAATTCAAAATTCGAATAGAACATAAGTACATACGTAGGTACCTACCTGGATTAGTGCATAGAATACTTTTTTAATATTACGATACGGTACGGTACGATACCTCTTGGGATAATATATAGGAACCGGCTCCCAACGCGAGTGAAGCCGCGTTCAAAAGATAGTATTATTTTTGCCCAAAAATATAATTCACATGAATAGAATGTTATTGGTAGTTTATTTTTGCAATAATTACCTAAAATTATGTTAAATATGATCTACATGTTATCGGCTTTAGATAGGGTACTGAGTTACTGACGTACTTGAACATTTATTTCGGGCGTGCCCGAGAAGTTTCGGCCTCGTCCGAAGATCGTTATCATCAGCTTATCGGTGTTGTTATACTTATCTACGTAAGTAATTCAGGTTTTTATCAGATTTAAAGTTTATCCTAAATCATACGATTTTTAAAGTTACAACATATTTATGAATGAAATCCGTTGCAGATATTTCACAAAGTTATGTAACATGTTATTTTAAGAACATTAACAGACAGATCTTAAACTCAATGTAGGTAAAATGATTTAATGAACAGAAATATTTACGTTACCTAGTTTTGCTGCCTTTACCGTCATAAGTCAGTTTAATTTACCCAATGCATCCGGAGCTCTTACGAAATGGTGGTTAAAAATAACAAAAAAGTTTGCTAGAAAGGAGTTGTTTATACAAAAGTTATGTGTGAAAGACTTGTGAAGATGCAGACAATAATAAAATATGTGTGTCAGTAAATGTTTATTTACATTTACTAGAAAATATACCTTTTCATACTAATTTGTCAGTAACCACGAGATAGTGATCAAACTTTTATTACTTAACTTATATTATAGCTTAGTACCTATACATTTTTTTATCTAAGTAATTCAACAACACCTCCTAGGTAAACAAAGGCAACAACAGCCTATACTCAAAAGAACGATTCAATAAACATAATACGAGTATTTGTAAAAAAAACATAACACTGTCATATGTCACAATGGACCAAAGTGCTATGTTAATCCTCGCACTGGGTCTGTAGGCCATCACCATATTAGTAAACGTGGGTAGGCAGAACCGACTGAGTTAGCCATATGAACAAAAGAGACTTGAATATTTCATGGTAAAAATATACCGGCTATTTCAAGCTAGTTTTTCAGAAATTCACTAAGCCTGTAACCCGCGAAGGGTCGCGCCGAGATGTATCTAATAGATACCTCTAATAGAATAGAATAGAACTAGCTGACCCGCGCAACTTCGTCTGCGAGTGAGGGTTAGAGAAAGTGTGAGTCAACCTTAGACATATGCTATCGCGAACTTTTTTTTTAAATGCTTAACACTACAGGGAACTCTAGTTAGGGAACAATTCCTTCGTACGTGATTGCTGTGTAACTTTAACCGCGTTATGCAGTGCTTGCAACGGAAGCAAAGAAAAAGGAATGAATCTTTGTTTTTGGGAAATTTTTCATTGATGCTCCGCTCCTATTGGTGATGTTAGCCTTCCTTGATAAACGGGCTGTCCAACACTAAAATATGTTTTTAACTCGAACCACCATTTCCTGAAATTAGCGCGTTCAACCAAACAAACAAACTCTTCAGCTTTATTATATTAGTGTAGATCCAAGTAGGTAACAATTTAATTTCTCGGAAATCTTTGCATTAATCGCTCATATATTCTACTACTAAATAAGGGCTTCCCTCGAAAGCTTGCCCATGCTGGCTCACTGGAGACGGCTGCACACATAGGTGTAGGTCGTATCTATTTTGTAATATAGTGTGTTTCTTATTTTTACTTTTTTTTTACTATCATTAGGTTAATACATAAATAGATTGTATTTGATCTGAAATAAAATTTATCTTATTATCATTTACATTTGCTTCCTTAGACACTTGATGACAGTCATACTCCAGCTAGGTCGAAAGTTCTCATCAAGGTGCACGCAATAGGCCGGGACACGATATAGCTGCTGTAAACCGTTGAAGACTTCTTTTGCAACTGCCTTTTGTCCCCATCGTTGGACCGTCAATGACAGTCATACTCCTGCCAGGTCTAAAGTTCTCATCGGAGTGCATTATTAGATGAGCCGAAACACGATATAGCTGCTGTAAACTTTTGGGGACTTCTCGCTACTATCTTTCATCTCCATCGTCAGATCATCGATGAAAGCCGCACTCTAGTTAGGTTAAAGGTTCTCATGAAGTTGCATGAAATGATCCTAATGCTTTCAATTTACACGTTTTGAGTCTTACAACAAACGCACTGCTTTGGCGCCGCAGCGGCGCGACACGAAACGTCTAAATTGAAAGCGCCCTAAACACGATAAAGCTGTTGTAAACTCTTGCGGATCTGTTGCAAGGCCAACTGCCTTCCATCTTCATTGACATACCTTTGGTGACAATTTTGGAACCAAAATGTTTTAATCTTCTATTTCAAATTTCTAACTCTACGTCCCATGAGCGTACCAATCCGCACTGGGCCCGCGTGGCAGATTATAGCCCATTCCCTCTCATTGAGAGGAGGCCGTGTCCCAGCAGTGGGAACATTATAGGCTGATGATGATGATGACGTCCCATGAGGAAGTGCATAACCACTAAAGCTTTGAAACCTTCCAATAATAATACGGTGACTTTCGAGACATTCCAATTTTAGAGTATTAGCACCAAGGTTTCATGTGAGTTCAACCTTTTTGAATAAAATCGGATTGAGTTTTCAAACATGTGTCGAAATAAAATGTAGTTTAAATCAAACGAAGCAAATCAGCGCCATGGCCAAAATAATTGTTTACCCTTTTTTAACCCCGTTAGGGGTTCAATTCAATAAAATACGAAACACGTCTTCCATCAATTCTGTTAAAAAGGTTTATGCAAATTTTCAAGTAGTTTGGACCAAGGAATCACGTTGTCTCTTACAAACTTTGTCCCCCTTTTTTACCCCCTTAGGGGTTCAATGTTGGAAAATTCTTCTATATATCGGATGCCTACATCATATAAAGAACACACCCTGCTAGTTTCAGGTCTCTACGACCAGCAGTTTAGGCTGTGCGTTGATCCATGAGTCACTAAAGCCAAATTGTCAGTCATTATATTGCTATTTTGTGCGTATTCAATATTCACCTCAAAAATCAAATTTCAAGGAAACTGAGAAATTATATTTATCTGTATTAGATTTGAAGTATATGTAGCAACTTTTAAAGGTTTACACTTCATTGGATTTTATTCTATAGGTGTATGAAGTTAATTAATTTTAAACACAAAACCCTCTTTTTTACGTCTCTGGATAAATTTTGTAAAAAATGCTGAAACAGGTATTTCTTTATTTTTAATAATAAGTATTTATTCTGAGTTTCATGATTCTAGAACAATCTAAAATTTTTTTTTCATACAAACTTTACCCCCCCTTTTCACCCCTTTTTTCCAAAATATTCCACAATTTCTATAGCCTAAATGTTATTCTGAGTTTATATAAATAGATTCGTGAAGTTTTCATCAAAATCCGTCCAGCAGTTTTTACGTGATGCGCGTTCAAACAAACAAACAAACAAACAAACAAACAAACAAACAAAAATTTTAAAAATGGTTTTTATATGTTCAGTTACTTATTTTAAGTCACCCTGGTCGATTTTTTTTTTTAAATCTTCAATGTACAGATTTTTTGGTCTCAACGATTTTATTATATGTATAGATACTCTTTATTATCTACACCATAAAAATTATAAACACAACAATTTTAAACATTTTACAAGAGGTGACACAATGGGCGGTCTTATCGCTAAAAGCGATCTTTTAAAGACAACAACAAAACATAACACATAGATCCCCTACATTTCGCCAGTTATGTAAGTGTAATGAGGAGAATAATTGTGCCTGTTTACCCGGCACAATTCCAGGCTCCGTGGCTGCAACTGAGAAATTTCACTTTGCCCGACTTAGCATCAAACCCAGGACCCAGAAGTGCCCAGGACGTCACTATGCCAAAGATAAAAATCAAAATCCTCTGTGATCTTTGGACCCTGCTTGTAAAAAGTTGCCAGTTTAAAAAAGGCTATACGAAATGTCGTTAGCAACAGCATAGTTGTCCACCGCAAAAGAGTAATGAGACGGAAATGGCTAAGTGAAGCGGACTTCGTTTTCATGAAGAAAGAGTACAGTCGTCTGATTCCCACCGCAAAAGAGAAATGAAACGAGAATGAGCAGAGCGAGCTCATTTTTACTCTTTTTCTCGCTGAGTCATTTCCGTGTCTGTCTTTGTTCGTGGAAAGTGGAAACACATGTACTTTTATGCAGTTTTCTCTTGCGAGGTAAAAGGAGTCATTAATAGGTCCGCTCCGCTCCGCTTTTTTCTTTTTTCGGATGGGAGATCATCAAACGACTTCTCCCACTCTGGGCGGAGCGTGAGGGAGTGTCAGACTTTTACTAAAGCCCCATCCATGTTCCTTCCTCGCCCTTTATGTTCCGGGGCCATCTCTTTCGAACAGTCCCGCAGCCTCGGCAGGAGGTCCGCTCCGCTTGCGGTAGAAACCGCATCATTAAGAACACTCAAAATGTTAGCAATATATCTTATGTTCCATAGTCATTAGAATAACAATAGTAAATTAGTTGGTAGTCATTTTGAAGATTACTGCTACCGCAATCGTAGAAACTGTCATTATTTAAAAAACAAGAAAAAATGCTATAAAGCACTAAAAACGGGTATGGTATCGGCAAAAAAGATAATGAAAGAAAAATGGTGGTGTAGGTATCTATTTCAATGTTTTAAGTAAACAAAGGTAATATCGCTATCGCTAACATTTTAACGAAGATATTTATTACAGCCTACTCTACAAAATGTTAAAACGATTGTTTATCGCAAATGGTTGTCCTTAAAAAAACCTCTGACTGATGCAGTTATGACAGGGTGTGATGATTCATAAATCTATTAACTTGTCTTCTTCTCTCAAATTTTCGCATTAAGCGCAGGCGCTTATGGATCTTCAATATTATGCACAATCGGTAAAAGAAAGTTATGTAATACATAAAAGCTGTAGTTAACAAACCACTCCTAGAATGAAGTCAGCACACAACATAGGAATAACTTGATTTTACTACTACAAGACTATAAAATCTCACAAGTCGTTATCGGAAACTGAAGCTTGTATCGTAAAAACTAGAAATCCACTAGCATCAGTATTTTCCGAGCAGTTTTACGTTCATTTTTAATGTTACTACCAATTAGGTGAAGCAATCCAACAGCTTCTCCATAACCGAAGATACGCTGTTAAAATTAGTAGTAATCGGTTAAAAACACTGTTTTAATAGACGATTAATTTTTGTGGTGGAAATATAAAAAGCAGGACTGTTAGAGTACGGTTAAAATGGAATGTTACTTTAGTTATATACGACCTAAGGCACGGCCTAAGGGCTCACATAGATCTTAATTAAGCTGCTTTGAAATTTTGATAATCAATCAATGACGCAACTGTTTTTTTATAGGTTGGTATTCGGGTCATCCGATGGAATACTGAGTATGAAAGATACAAAGGAGAGTTCCTACAGACAAAACCTAAGAGGAATCTTCAAATGCTGAAGGCGGAGGGTCAAAAACCCAAGGAAATCGATAAATCCCAAGGTAAGCAAGTCAAAGTACATAATAATATTTTGTCGATCTAACAATCATTCATCCAAGACCAAAGGGGTATTTTGCTGACTCATATAATGTTGAAACCCACAAGGGTAACTCTATAGGGTTGCCATGGCAATAAAGAGTAACAAATAACTTATTCACCGTAGCGACAACAAATTATCAGAATGTGCTATACACTTCTTCTACTAAACCTTTTGTAGACGAGAGGTAAAAAATGCAGCAACTTACCAACAACAAATTACCAACATCAGGATCCTGTTTCCTTGATTGACCTTATGAAATCAGGTTAATCCTGGTTTGGTTTTATCAGCTAGTGTAATCATTCACCATAGGTACATACTGTTGCATCCTCATGCAATCTCTAAACAGCCTCTTTCATAACTACGACCACACACTTCACTAGGTGTAGACTCGAAAAATATTTACTTACTCTTACTTCGTGACCCTGTTTCGTGTTCGCGTGACGACCCTAATTACCGTTGTCTGGGAAAGATTCGACGTAGAAGGAATTCACCATATTATCTGTTTGATCGTTCAGGGCAAAAAGGGCGTAGTAGCCGCCATTCAACGTTGAACGTCTGCCTTATTTTTATTTGCTTTAGTTTTATTTTGGGTTTTATTAATTCGTCTGATGGAGCCTAATTAGTTTGCTTCCGTGCAGAAATGCTATACTTACTTGCATGATTTTTGGTGGCAAAAAAATGTGTTAGGTATCGTCTTATGTTTAATGCTTAATTTATTCATAAACAAAGAAAATAATAAAACTCTCTAAAAAGTAAAATGAAATCCAAATTAAATAAGTAAGTAACCGAAAATATCCAGGGTTCCAAAGTTACCAAATTCACCCGAACGTGTCCGAACAATAGGAAAAAATGTCATTTTGCTAAACACTACGTATGACAGATATAAAAAATCTGTTAAGAATTCATAGCGCATGCAAACAGTAGCCACATAGTAACTATCTGCTAATCTTCACGCAAATACAAGATTTCATCTCAAGTTAGCTGATTGTTTAACCTAAAAAAAGTTCAAAGAGGACCATAAACAAGCGGCACTTGCGTTTTTTTTTGTTTTTTTTTTACATCTATACATTATAATAAAATCGTTGAGACCAAAAAATCTGTACATTGAATATTAAAAAAAAAAAATCGCCCAGGGTGACTTAAAATAAGTAACTGAACATATTAAAACCATTTTTAAAATTTTTGTTTGTTTGTTTGTTTGTTTGTTTGAACGCGCATCACGTAAAAACTGCTGGACGGATTTTGATGAAAACTTCACTAATCTATTCAAATAAACTCAGAATAACATTTAGGCTATAGAAATTATGGAAAATGTCGGAAAAAGGGGGTGAAAAGGGGGGGTAAAGTTTGTATGAAAAATTTTTTTTAGATTGTTCTAGAATCATGAAACTCAGAGTTAGTACTTACTATTAAAAATAAAGGAATACCTGTTTCAGCATTTTTAAAAAAAAATCATCCAGAGACGTAAAAAAGAGGGTTTTGTGTTTAATATTAATAAACTTCATACACCTATAGAACAAAATCCAATGAAGTATAAACCTTTAAAAGTTGCTGTAAATACTTCAAATCTAATACAGGTAAACATAATTTCTCAATTTTCTTGAAATTTGATTTTTGAAGTGAATACGCCCAAAATAGCGGAACTCAAGAAAATCGGTAATACAGGGTGGAAACGGTAAACGGGGCAGTAAGGGGAACTGCAGCTACACGAAAAAGGTCTTAGAAACAATCCATAATTTTTTCGCTAAATGCTGATCCCCATTCACAGATTTAATTAAAAAATAAAGTGCAGTTAGCAAGAAAATTGCCATTTTACATAAAACAATTTTTTTAATGCCAATAATAATAAACCTTAACCGTTGCAGCTACATGAAAATGGTCTTAGGAAACCATCCGTAATTTTTCGTGAAATTTTGATCCCCATTCACAGATTTAAAAAAAGTACAGTTAGCAAAAAAAAATGCTATTTTACACAAAACATTTTTTGATGCCAATCGATCCTGTTTCTAATACTCAACGGTTAAGGGAGCTCCCCTTTCTGCCCGGTTAATCGTTTCCACCCTGTATTTACAAATAAAATAATACTACGAAGAAAATGTAGACTATACGAATGTACATCAGACATAAAGCCCGAAAAGTTACAAATACAAACGAGTTCAAATCCTGCTAAGTATCTACAAATAATAAAAATACTTTGTCCTGAAGGACTGTGATGGATCAACGCACAGCCTTTACCGCAGATTGTAGAAACCTGAAGCCTGGAGGGTGTATTTTTTGTATAATAATTTTAGAAAATCATTTCTTATCGTATGCCTATGATATGATAAGAAAGGATTTTCTGAAATTATACCCCTAAGGGGGTGAAAAGGTGGGGGGCAAAGTTTGTATGGGAAAATGTGATTCCTTGGTCCAATCTACTTCAAATTGATCTATCAACAATATTAACAGAATTGATGGACGCGTTTCGTATTGCACGTAAATTGATTTCAATGCATATCTTAGGAGATACACCGTTTTAAATAACTCCGCAGCAAAATAATGATCATGTACCGGGCGCGCATTTTCATTATGCGGAAGGATGTGTATGATGTGCTCTTTGAAAATTGCATTATAGGTGCTTACCACCCAATCTCTGTAACCCTCTCTTTCTCTTATGTGACGCAGACGAAGTTGCGCGGGTCAGCTAGTTTTAAGATAAAACTAAGAGGACATTGTAACTTAGTATGGATGGAACAAGCCGAGTGCCTGATGGGATTTCCCATTGTCATAAATGGCGAAGTTCTATTCAAACTTTCCTTTTACTGCTGCTGCAGGGATGAATTTTCCAAAATTCTTAGTACTTACCTGCTATTCAGTAACTTTAAAATTAGTTATTGTTAACTGTGAATTTACAAACAGTTATCTTATGAACGGTAGACGATGTAGATTGTACTTAGTTTGGAGAAAGACATGAAAATAAGAAAAATAAATTTTCTAAAACCGCGAGTTTTTTCCAAGTTTCTCGTAATAACCTGACAAGCTATAAAACATTTATGCAATGTCATACAAAGTGAATGAAGATGGAAAGCTTTAAAATTATGTGATTTTACGAGAACTTCTCCGATTTCTCCACTATAACTAATATAACATTTCCGCACTTGCAGTGTAAACGGGCAAAGTTGCGTTAGCGCAAGCGGTTTAGAGATTGTAGGTTGTGGGTTCGATTCGAGCCCGTACAGGCACTTGGTGTACCTAATTCATATCTTCACCATTGTTCCCAAAACAATGAAGGAAAACATCTAGTGGAAACCGACTTGTCCTAGAACCAAAAATTCGAAGATGAGAAGAGAAGAGGTCTGTCTATGCCCCCAACCCGCACTGGGCGCGCCGTGTTGAATTACAGCCCATATTTCAGCTAGAGAGGAGGCTGGTGTCCCACAAGTGAGGACGTTTTAGGCTGAAAATGTCGGACAAAGTAGGTAGTTAGTTTTTAAACTCATAACGAATAGGATAATCACCTGCCTAGGCAGATACTCATAGACAGCCTTTTCCCAACTATGTTGGGGTCGGTTTCCAGTCTAACCGGATGCAGCTGAATACCAGTATTTTACATGGAGCGACTGCCTATCTGACAGCCACAACCCAGTAACTTACTGGTAATACTAATGTTGTTTAGGGAATAACGGAAATAGGTAAATAGTAGGTACACTACAGATTTTGATCTATATCAATGTATTACTGGCAAAATGTCTGATTTCTTAATATGGCGCAAGTAATCAAAACATTAGATTACAGATAAACACAGCGCTATTTTTGGCATTATTATTTTGTGCCTGTCATTACAATATTATAATCATGTAATGTTATCAATGATATTATCAGTAACACTGTTTATCTTTATACGATAACAGATTCTAGAGTAATTTTGCTTTGATAGCAGTGTTTGGGGCACTATTTAACGTGAGGGTCGTTTTTTTCACGCATTGGTATTTCCAATAATCCGCGAAAACAGTGCTGTAGTGTTTGCTACTGCCAGTGCTCAATTTTGTTGGAGTTATTTTCAAGGTATGTCTCTAGATTTGATTTTATAATAATTTAAGTTCAGCTTGTAATTAAAGCTTACTTTTTTTGGAATATTCTGTTAGGATTCCCAACTTAAAAGCGGTTAATCTTTAAAATTCAAAGACAAACCCAAATATGCGATATGTTTCTTTTCATTCGAAAATTAAAAAATAGTAGACAAGAAGTATAAGTTTAAATAGTAGTTCAACGTAAATAAAACATAGATATCCTTTCTAAGTTTTCTCTTGAACCTCGATTCATCCATAATTCCCTGAATCTCCATTCATTCATTTGAGCGGTACACTTAATTAAATAACATAAACAGTAATAATAATCGATTAAATAATCGTTATCAAGTTACCTCACATGCAAAACGATTACAAAAACGACAAGATTAGGTTATCAATCTTCGTTCCCGCGCTTGCCGCCATTTTCGTTCGCGTCAGCTGACAAAACCGGTATACTCTCAGTGTCTACACAACGAAATTCCTGGTAACAGGTATGTAAAACTGGCTTTAGTGTTGGCCTAATGGTGGCCAGTTTGGGCCAATTTAATAGTTTTAGTGACTACCTATCTCTATTGCTTTGATAGTGCATCGCGGTTTGAAGATTGTCTTTTGTAAGATGATCATCAATCAAATATTGCCTTGCTATTTGTAGTAATTTGTAGAGTAGTTAATATATTTTCTGGACAAATATTGATTTATTACTCGATTTTTAGGTACTCGATACACGATTGCTATAAGTTATGACTTACGATACCTACTCGATACGTTTCCAATCAACATTCAAAGGGTTTGCAATAATTTCTGTACGTGAGGACTTGTGCAAGTAGTGTGTAGTGCCTTTCCTTTTTTTGTTTGTTTTACTGTCAAGTCATCCATGTACTAAATAAATAATAACTTCAGCATGTTAAATACAGCTTTCAATTCCATAATTTACATTCAAAATTTTCATACTCTCAAGAGTCTCAAGCCTCTAGAAAAATAAAATCTGAAATCTGCTACATCCACTAAACTGTAGGTTTTAGTTCTTTGCAAGTTGCGCCTAAAAGCGTGGTGCTTTTGTGTGCGCATGAAAATTTATAAATCGCATGAAATGTGTTGTACCTACTTACAATCTGAAAAGGTCGTATTGGCCATGTAACCGCAGGAAATAATTGATTTTAGAATTTCTAAAATTGTTCAGCTGTCTTAAAAATCACGAGGCATCGTCTTATTAAAAGAACGTGGTGCGCGACAAAATAATTTTTACAAAAAAACAAATTATTTGACATAAGCACACATAGGTAGGTAATAAAAGTCACATGTAATAGGCCTTAACTCTACAATTTAAGAGCTCAAGGGCTTAAACGATGTATGAGACGATGATTCAAATTCAGCAAACAATGATAACAACAACCAAAATTCATGACAATAAAATTAAAATTGTCAACACATCTGCCTAAATGAAATCCAAGATGGCTCTCAAAGATTCAAACGCATTCCAAAATGATTCAGCTTAAAAGCCGGGGTATACCATTTACATATAAGCCCAATGGTTGGCTCTAATATTGGTTCCAAGTTCCAACTCATGGAGTAAGTAATATAGGTACCAATACCTACTAGCATTCGTGAACATTCCTGGCCGTTTCGTGAAAGTTGGTTCGTTTTGTTTTTACTCTATTATGGGCAATGTATGATGTACTTTTGGTGCCATATTTAGCAAAATGGCTATTTGTTAACATGTCTGAACTATTTGTGGAGTGCTACTAAGTTTCCATTTAGGTACCTACCTACCAACTTAGAGTATGTACCCCAATTTACCCCATAAATCGTCATATTATGAATTTACAACCGTACCGTTTTTGTACCGGTTGTACCGTTGTAGGCTAGCGAGTCGTAAGATAGCTTTTGTTAGTAAAATACGTAGCCAGTTATTTTCTAATCAATGATCGATCTCAATTATAAATGAATAAGGCAAACGCACTAATGAAGATTGGGATTGCTCCCAATATTTTTATGTACCTAGGACTTTTTGGTTTTGGTATGACAAAAGCTCACACATTCTTGTGTTGTGGCAATAATTTCTAAGAAAAATTGTAGGGAAATTAAAAAAATATAGGCAAAGTTGTAAGACAACTTTGCCCCTTTTTAGCAACGTTTCGGACGTTGCTAAATTCGGACATCATCAAAATGATTAGATAAACCAATAATTTGGCAGTTTGACATGACCAAACATCCAACGAGATAATGCCTAATTCAAACACTTGATCGTAAGTACACATAAGTGGGCTATAATGCAGTATATGTAATGGTATTATGTTATCAAACAATGCATTATACAACAAGCAACCTTATCGGTGGCCTTGTTCTAGATTTGTGTCAACAATACAGTTAGGTTTTATATGATTTTTGAATTTGAAAACGATGGCCCAGATTGGCTACCACACGTGGTGTTTGAAGGAAGTATGATTTCCTGTCTGCTATGTGCATAATTATGGCATTCTAGCTTTGCAGTATTTATGGTTGTAAAGTGCCACACTGGAAGGTTTTTATTATTCTATAATACCCGGGGAGGATCTAGCTTCCCATTTGTGAAAGATTACCCCCTACATTAAAACTAACAAATTTCACTTCTTCGTAATATTATAAAAATGTAGATTTACTCCGACTTTGCTGCGTATTTTGAAATGAAATAACCCATATTTTGTTTAGTCCCAAATTCTTCAAATAACTCTCTTAGATCGTCTAGCCTGAACAATTTACCTTCTTAGATCTGCCCATTCTTTGTTTTTTCTTAATTTCTTTAAGGGAAAATAAACAAATTATAAAATCAAGCTGTACGGCTCTGACGCTTGAAGCTACTTCCATCACACCGTTTACTCAGCACGTGCTGTGCAAACCAATCGATTAATGTATGAAATTATTGTTTCAATCGATTCTTCACGGTTCTAACTACTGCTACCGTACGTTTCATTTGAAATCTGACATTTGACAAACTAACGGAAGAAGCCAAGAAAATGCATGAGAAACATGCACTGACTTTGCTCATAATGCTTACCTAGGTACTCCAGAACGGCCGACCCCAATATAGTTGGGAAAAAGCTAGGCAGATGATGCCCATAGTGCTTACCTAGACATGTAATTAGTAGGTATCTGCACTAGCGTCCCATAATTATGTAATTGCCTTCCAAACTCTAACGGAAAACAAACAATTTTGTTTACGTTCTACTTTTAACAAAATTACCATAGACAAAAAAAAGAACAGCAAATACTTTTTGAAAAGTCCGTTACGAATCATTCAGCCAACCACAACACTGGCCTACCTGCCCCTTTCATTCAAGGTCGCGACAGGTAAACGACGTAGTTATACCTCGTTATAGTAATATTGATTTAACTTGAAAATAATCGCCGTGGCATTTTTATGGGGGAGCTCTGAACATGCGAAGGGAAGTTGGTCTTTTTGTGTTTTCGTTGTGATTTTGAGTAAGTAGTTTTTGCAGTTTTAGCGAGTTTATTATTCTTACTTAAAACATAGAATTGGTATAATAGGATAGGAATTTAAGTGATATTGTCATTTTCACTGAATAATGTACTGGAGATTACCGCTAACGATTTCCATGATTTTGTTTGCAACAGTTTTTAAGTTCATGTTTGCGTGCATTTGCTACCTAAGAATGAATAAGTAAAACTAAAAGCTCAGACTACCTAGTCTGAGCTGCACTGCTATTAACTGCAGGTAGGTAAACTGTCAACATGAAAAGCTATAAAATGAAACTTGTCCATACGTTACACCTTAAAATAGCATGATGCTCACCACTTTACATTGTTCACGACACGAGTCATAAAATTTACAAGATTTTTTTTCTTACTATGTTTAAAATTTTACTATGTATAGGTTATTACGGCAATTGCATGAACAACCTTCTTTCGTAGGTCCAAGAAGCATTGTGGTTAATAAAACCGTATCAACATTTTACGCTCTGAAAGCTGTCAATTTCGGCTCAGACAGGCCTCTTGCTAACCAGATGGAACAATATTGGTGGTTAGTTTGACCCGAACTGCTTCTTATAATGCTGAATTCTTACGAAATTTTTCATCCAAAAAAAGTAAGATAGGTCCCTTATATCAAAAGTTCTTTGGAGCAAAAATACTATTAGTAAATGGGTAAAAGTAAACTACTTAAATAACTCATTTTATTTGCAAGTAAGAATATTAAAGTTAAGAGTACAAGCTTGTTGAAAGCAGTTAAAATGATAGCCAAGTACTTAACACGATAATTGTCATAAGTACTGGGTATTGTTACTACTTGCAAGCTTGCTTAAAAATAAAAACACAAACATACTTAACCACACGATATTTGTAACTGTCAGTCATTGAGGCGTCATCATAAAGATATTTTGCTGCAATTAATATAAATATGTATGAATTGCCTAATTTGTAAAAGATTATAATTATTGTGCTTAAAGGAAAATTTGTTTGTAAGGCACGAACTTCATCATCATCATCATCATCTCAGCCGAAAGACGTCCACTGCTGGACATAGGCCTCCCCCAAGTGTCGCCACATTGACCGGTCCCTTGCGACTCGCATCCACCGGATTCCCGCAACCTTCACCAGGTCATCGGTCCACCTAGTGGGAGGTCTTCCAACGCATCGTCTTCCGGTTCGCGGTCGCCACTCCAGAACTTTTCGGCCCCATCGGCCATCCGTTCTGCGAGCAATGTGCCCTGCCCACTGCCACTTAAGTTTAGCAATTCTTCGGGCTACGTCGGTGACCTTGGTTCTCTTGCGGATGTCTTCATTTCTGATTCGATCACGCAAGGAAACTCCGAGCATAGCCCTCTCCATTGCCCTTTGGGTGACTTTAAGCCTTTTGATAAGGCCCATTGTGAGCGACCACGTTTCGGTCCCGTATATTATCACTGGCAACACACACTGGTCATAGACTTTCGTCTTGAGACACTGCGGTAAGTTGGACGAGAAGATACCGCGCAGCTTCCCGAACGCTGCCCAGCCGAGTCGGATTCGACGATTGACCTCTTTCTCGAAGTTAGACCTACCTAACTGGACCGTTTGTCCTAGGTATACATAATCGTCTACAATTTCGAGTGTAGAGTCTCCGATCTTGATAGGAATGGGTGTGACATGGGCATTCAACATGACCTTCGTCTTGTCCATGTTCATTTTTAGACCCACTCTTTCGGAAGCTCTACTTAGGTCATCGAGCATTGTACTGAGGTCCTCCATGGTCTCAGCCATGACCACAATATCGTCGGCAAACCGAAGGTGAGTGATGTACTCGCCATTGACGTTGATACCTAGCCCTCTCCAGTCCAGAACCTTGAAAACATCCTCCAGTGCAGCGGTGAACAGTTTTGGAGATATGACGTCTCCCTGTCTTACACCTCGCTGCAGAAGGATAGGTTCCGAGGCTTGATCCTGAAGTCGGACTGACATGGTGGCGTTTTTGTACAAACACTTCAACACCTCGATGTACCGATAGTCAATTTGGCACCGTTGGAGAGACTGCAGTACAGCCCAGGTTTCGATCGAATCAAAGGCTTTTTCGTAGTCCACAAACGCTAAGCAGAGAGGCAAGTTATACTCTTCGGTCTTCTGTATAACCTGCCGAAGCGTATGTATGTGGTCCACGGTGCTAAAGCCTTTTCGGAAGCCGGCTTGTTCGGGTGGCTGGAAATCGTCAAACCTGCGCGCGAGACGATTCGTGATGACTCTTGAAAACAACTTGTAGACATGGCTTAGAAGTGAGATGGGCCTGTAATTCTTCAACCGGGCATTGTCACCCTTCTTGAAGAAGAGTACCACCACACCCCTGCACCATGCCTGTGGCGTTTTCCCCTCGAGTACGACGGAATTAAACAGCTTCTGAAGGGCCTTATCAATATCTATTTTGAAAGAAAAAAAAAATATTTTGCTAGTTACTTCTGCCTTACCATTCGTGGATTACTGGCTTGATGTAATGTTGCACATATATAATTTTGCAGCCTGCATGCGCCAATAAAACAGTGTTAAGTTCCAATAAAAAAAAAACTTGAAGGTCAATTCACTTACCTCATATATAAAAGTTTATGATCGAATATTTAATAAAGAAACATCGAGTGTAATCTGATTTTAATAGCACTAAATAAAAATTTAATGTGATCGTTAATGTACTGATCTTCTCATGTAGTCTGTGTCAGATACTTTAATGACATTTTGAATAGTTAGGTTTAAATGTAATACCTACCTACTTAAAATAACTGTAAACTGACATATTAATTCAAATGAGCAATGCGAAAAGTTTCTAAACCTGTAAAGACAGAAATAGCTAAATACATTATTTGGCTATATTTGTTTTCCTATACTGTAGTGTTAACTAAAACTAATTCTAAACGAACTTTTAATTAAATCCTTAACGGCGCGTGACGTTTATAAAAACTATGTACAAAAATGTTTGTGACAGCGTTTTCTACTATCATGCACCCTATAAAATTAAACGAGCTCAAAAATAGTAAACGTGACCTCATAAGTTGTGTTGTACCTTCTAGCATCCATATTTAGAACTAGAGTAGGTAACTATGAAAATAATGTAAATAAATGCAAAGTTATTCAGGAAGTCTAAACGACCAACAGGAGCGTAAAAATTACGAAACTACTCCAAATAACTTTATGGGAACATTTTGCTGTACATAATACAAAGTAGGGTAATGATGAAAGTCGTGTAGGGTAATGTTGTATGATGAATGATGCAAGGTTTTGTGAAATAGGACAGTGATAAGACATGCTCTATTTAATTGCTTGCACATTAAAGGCCCTATTTTAATGATAACGGAAACTGGAATGGCTTAATTGCTTGTGTAAATAATGAAGTACCTAGGTT
This sequence comes from Xestia ashworthii, assembly GCA_950022955.1. Classification (NCBI taxonomy): domain Eukaryota; kingdom Metazoa; phylum Arthropoda; class Insecta; order Lepidoptera; family Noctuidae; genus Xestia; species Xestia ashworthii. The sequence continues at coordinate 18,470,982 of OX465565.1, read as the reverse complement.
TATGGATGGTTTTTTTTAAAATAACCGACTTCAAAAACGGAGGAGGTTTTAAATTCGGTTGTTTTTATAAATGTGTTTTTAAACAAACAAAGTCACCGACTTCCGAAAGTAAAGTTATTTTAGACTTCCTTTGTGTTTTTTTGGAAGTCGGTTTTTTTTTTCAAAAGTTTTTATTTTCACCAATAATCTAAAAATATCTACTCCAACCGGTAGAACCGAACAAACTTACGATATTTTCTATTGTCATTAAAACTTTCCACGCAGTACTACCCACCCGTTTATTTCCCAAAAATAGTCAAAATAACCAACAGCTATCTGTCCCTTTCTATACCTTCTAGAATAAAAAGGAGAAAAGCCTCCACTTTTAAATAATACTCATTTATTCGGAATGCTGCACTGGTTTGGTATAAGTGCAAAAAAGCTGCGGAATGCTATTGTACCTAGGTGACGCCAAAGAATTTTTGCTATGCATTTTATCTTGTTGTGGCTAAATGGATCCGTATTGAAAATATGCGTGCAGAATTTAAAATAGTTCTGGAATTACGGTATACCTTGGAATTCTGTTAAAAAGATGTCAAGAGTGAATGTGACTTGAATTCTCTTTTTAAACAGTGCAGTTTTTTCTTTCTCAGACGATGCTCAAACTATAATATTTGTTCAATGATTTATGGTATTTAAATACCATTCTATATTGTTTAGTGAAGCGAAATCTCCTTGACCAATTTATCTCAAATACCACTGCCATACTCGTCTAGCAAATCATTCTTAAGTCTATTAAACCAATTACGAAATATCCTCTCCTAAAAAAAAGAATCTACATAATCCATCTTTGCCCAGCGGAAAACGCCTACTCCTAAACATGGTACAACGAGCATTCTTCAGGGCAATGTTGCCATCTTCAGACTGGTTGGGTAACAGCAATGTGTTTGGTGTTGCCATAGCAACGGTACTGCTAGGAATCCTGACATCCCGCAGTTTATAATCATTAGAAGCGGTAAACTAGGTGTAGGCTACTTATTATAAAGTACTTATATAGTTGTATTAGACATAACAGGGCCAGGGTAACGGGTCGAACATAGCTTCCAGCCAGATATAGTTAGGCGTTGCCTTAACTTACGTAGATGTCTTGATTAGCAAAAAACTCTTCACCACTACGATTATAAGTACCTGATCAGCCTTGAATCACCAGTAAGGTCATCTTACTTACTATCCAATGCTAAAAATATACTTTCTTTTGTCTTATAATCAGCCATTCGTGTCCCACTATTGGGTAGAGGTCTCCCTTTCCTTCTACCACTTATTTCTTTCCGGAGGGCCTTCGTGTTGGTAAAAAAATAACTCGCTTCTTGACCTGCCTCAAAGCAGTTTGCTGCTGTTGGAGATCTAGCGAAGTTACTTTTTGCCCTTATGACTTGTATAGGTAGGTACCTAAATTCCTTTTCTTATCTAACGGATTAAAACAGCACGAGAAAAGAAATCGCCAGTCAAACTACAGTTATTACCTCTTTTCACTCAAAATACCAAAAAGTCTGTTTTGCGAAAAAAAAAACTCGGAATTCTTTTAGCGCCTTATTAAGTTCAAAATGTTTAAACAAACATTTACCTACATATTGCGTGTTGGTTATCTGTTAAACCAAGGTTAGCGTCGCATATTTTATGTGCCGGTCCACTACTATAAATAGGCGTTGTCCTTTTAAAATCTGATTTATCCATCGCCATTTTAGTGTTTAATTAAGTGTAATCGATTAATCGGAATCGCTTTTAATCGATATAAGGCTACTGTTCTATTAAATTACGTTTAGTCTACATTGCCGGCGATTCTCTCTGGCTAAACGCTAGTTTGAACTAGGGTTATCAAATCGAGGTCCCTTTTATAGCTACTGGAACTTGGATTCTTTGATTGGTGGATCTGCTCTCAAATCTCATGGTAATTACAATGCTATGTTGAATTTTATGGTTTTGGTGACTTCAATGGTATTGATGTCTAGACGCGATAAAGCAAAAAATAATGTAGAACTTAATGTGTTCAGAAAACCTTTGTCTTTTCGTATTTAGATGTGGCAACACATCACATCCCTGGAGTTTCGCCGGCCAGTTTATTTTGATCTTTAGAGTTACCATGACTGCAGCTATACCTACTCTTAAAATACAAAAAGCATAACGATACCTGATAAGAAAATAAACGAGTGTTGGACATGCTAATACGTCGTGCTACTGTCAGAAAATCCTCGAAAAGTCACGCTTTTCGATCCGTATCATCAATTTAACGCTAATACTGCAAATCTTTTGTGAAGAATTCCTTGTAAAAGTCATCTTTTGTTTTTGCATAATGTTCTTTTGTAGCTTGAACTCTTTTGAATGACTGCATCTTTCAAGCAGCACGTTAAGGGCATTTGAACTGAAAAATACAGTTATTTAGTCATACTCTGGTGGGACAGTAACTGTGATTATGTTCTCCTTCTTTCTTCATTGTTTTTCCATTTATTATGTCAAAAAGGTCTGAAAACAGCATGCTACTAACCAGCGCTAAGTTTCTATGTTATCAGCATAGAAACTCCAATTTTAAACATGGCTAAATGCAGTTCGTCTACTTATGACGTTTTAAACCAATCGTCACGTGGATAAACATTTCTACAGGAACAGGAAGTTTGAAATGCTATTAGTGTGTTGATGGTAACATTTCCGCATCTGGACAACCATGTATTGGATTGACCTGCCATGGATATTGAACTCACGTCATGGACTCTTGAAGGAAATGCCCTCTGTTTTGCACTATCGTCAAACAATGCAATGATCCAAAATCACAGTCGGTTGATTCTTGATTGATTCTCATTTTATTTTAAGTTTCAGTACGCGGCTAATGTCAACTGCGACAGCGATCTGCATTCCAAGTTCAAACAGTCCCCCTTATTATTGTCTTCTTATTTTTTTTCTGCACTAACATTTTCACGCCAGTATTATTTCTATATCATTATCCAATAGAGTCCATGGAAATATGAAGTACTAAGAAGCATTCAAGCTCCTCGATCTCTCGTTAACAGCTAGTATTTATTGTCATTCTAATTTAGTCTTCTTCAAAAATGGCCTGCACGTAAGTAGGTTCTATTTATTTATTTAACTCTGGCACCGCCATTACCATCACACAAATGCCGATGTTCGGTCTGGTCAGTACAATTTATGCAACTAATTTATATGCTAGGACCGCTATTTCTTTGTCTATGCGTCTATGCATCGAGGTTGGATTGGAATCCGTAGCAATGTAAACCTGTTACCTCATACAATACTAGACGAGATTACTCAAGGGAATTGAACTGTCAACGGTTTTAAAGTAAATATAATGAATAGCAGTCGCTCTATGTAAAATACTTCAGCATCCGATTAGACTGGAAGCCGACCCCAACATAGTTGGGAAAAGGCTAGGCAGATGATGATGCTGAATAGCAGGGATGAGCATATTATGATCAGACTATAATTTTCCTTCGACAAAGGGACCCTGTGAAAGGTCAATCAGACGCTATGCGGGTCGGCGGATGCCACATGTTTACGAAATATTCGCTCTAGGACATACCACGGGTAGTACCTCGCGTAGTTGTTTTCCTTTCCTTCACTGTTTCCTAAAATGAATGTGGAGAACTGGCGAGGCAAGTCGCTGATGGCACTCAGTCGTTCCTTTAGTTCCTTTCTGATCGGGGGATTTGACACGAATATAAGCTTTAGTTACTTTTAAATGTTACCCTAACATGTTTTTTTTTAAGTTTGGTTTAGATTTTATTCGAGTTTGACTTGGATTTGTTATATATACTTACTAGCGGACGTCCCGCGGTTTCACCCGCATAGTTCCCGTTCCCGTGGGAGTACGGGGATAAAATATATCCTATGTTACTCGTGGATAATGTAGCTTTCGAATGGTGAAAGAATTTTTAAAAACGGTCCAGTAGTTTTTAAGCCTATTCATTACAACCAAACAAACAAAGTTTTCCTCTTTATAATATTAGTGTAGATTATAGTGTAGATAACTTCTATGCATCTAAATGCATTGTCTTGCTTCTAAAAGCTAGACTGTCATAATTAGTAAGTCTGAGATAGTCCAACACTTTTTCCGAAATTACTGTTCTTTCCGCTCCTGCTACGTGCAACCTCCTGCAACAACTTGATGAGCAGACAATGTCTTAGTATCATTAACGCTATTTCTTTAAATACAGAATGTCCGTTGTTACACTTCCGCAGTGTTACCTTACTTCCTTAAGAGAAAGAAATGGCACTTGAAAGGCTTCATGTCGATAAGTTTGGTATCAAGTAGCATTAGGGTGGAAAAGGTGTTCAAATTCTGTTAGCGACCTATTAAATGGATTAAGACTGACGAAAAAGTTTAATAGTTTGTTTTAATAGCCTTTTTATGATTTAGGAAGCAACTAATTAACTATGTTAGGATGAGGAATTCAGATGCTTTTTCTTAGCTATTACAATCAACGGTGAACTGACCTTTTCCTGTTGCTTTTTTGCATCCAAATATTTTTCTTATTCAATATTTTCGACGTACCTATCGAGTCCAATTTCTTTCATAACGATCACATTTTTTATTTATTTATACATATTTACTTGGCCACAATTCATGCAAACAATTCTTTAGTAAAGTTCGCAAACGATTCTTTTTATTTAAAAAATCCAAATAACGTGCTACAAAGATATTTCGAAACTTTTTAGTAAGTACCTACCAAACAACTTTCAAAATATTGTACAAATTGATTCTGTGAACATTATTATTTGACATTGAGATTTGAGCGTCTCCATTTTATGCAAGTTTTATGTAATTCTGTGGTCATCCTTTCTATTCCGATTTCATCTTGGGTACTTATTATTGTTTCAACAGTGATAAAATTATCCAGTTAATTGAAATTTAATTAGGTAAGTAGGTCATTTGGTAACGATTGTGAATACAAAAAAAAATAAAAAAAAATAATAAAAAGGTTTATTGCAGAAACTTTGTACAACTTTTACAGTAAAAGATATACCTGTGCTAGGAGATCCCGTTCTTCAATGACACATTTTGTAAAGGTAAAAGTAGTGTACAAAAATAAAACAGAATTCAAAACAAAATAAAATAAAAAGTAAATACTCACGATATTATTTTTAAATAACACAATTACTACAAGCAGGTAGATTATTATAAAATCGCAACGCGTTGAGGTCAACAATGGCGTTACATAAGTGTCTGAATATCCTTCTAAATATAATTATTATTCTAAATGGGAATGTTTAAGAGGATATAAAGATACTTATTTGTTACTCTTTCACGCAAAATCTACTGACCGGATTTGGAAGATAACGTGGATTAATATACAACGTGTAACGTTAAATGCGCAAAACCTGAAAACAGTTTGATTAGAATCACGAGCAGAATCATTTGAACCACTTTTTAATATAGGTCACATTTTTCAAAAAAATCTTCATTAAAAATGTTGCCCTGTTAATTTATTGATAGGTCACGTGCGCAAACCCGCCAAAATAGGTAAACAAACACAAGTGGTTGTCGTCCAATTTAAATTTTCTCATACGCGGGATAAAGCCAGTAAGTCTAATTGCCAGTAAAACTAAAATAGCACATAAAACCTTTTTTTTTTTTTTAATGTATTTCTCTCTAATTAGGTCAGTCAAATTAAAAATCATTTGGAGTGTCAGGTTTTGCGCATCGTTGTATAAATAGAATACTTTTTATACCCAGTAGTATATGATCCCGTGAGGCAATAACTACCTTATAGCGGACAAAGCCGCGGGCATAAACGTAGTTGTTTTATAAGATTATTTCCGGGTCTGACGGCAAGCTTTTTTCTAAAGTTATCAAACGGCAATTCGTTATGATGCCATAAAACAATCAAATTAAAATTCTTCGAACTCCACTCACTGCCCACAACTATCTTAATTTGCACAAAAACATCTAAAACGGTACGGTACCTAATTAAAAGAGCCATTTCTGTATTCTATTAATCTAAGTATGAGTAAAACCAACTTAAAAAACTGCCACTATACTACCTACCTACCTACGAATCCATACTCATATATTTTTTTTTTTTTTTTTGGTTGGGAAATCATCAAATGACTTCTCCCACTCTGGGCGGAGCGGGAGGGAGTGTCAGACTTTTACTGACTAAAACTCATCCATGTTCCTTCCTCGCCCTTTACGTTCCGGGGCTGCGGTATCTCTTTCGAACAGTCCCGCAACCCCGGCAGGCTTCGGCCCTTGCGGGCCCCTCTCTCTATGCTGACAACTCTGAGGCGCGCGTGGAACGCGAACGCGCCGTCGACACGGCCTGTCGTCGTTAGACGGACGGACGGCTAGCTAGCCCATAGCCAACCGTCCACAGGCCCGCGTCTACGGTGGCCGGTAGCCACCACGTGGCCCCCGACGCCCGGTGCGTCTCCCGCGGCGGCCGGGAAGAGAGGATATCTCCCTCTCTCGTTCCGCCACCTCCTTCGCTAGCATGACTGCTTCGCAGAAGGAGGTGACGGCTTCCCATTCCGTCTCGCTCCGGACCATGGATTGAACCAGGGCCGGACGCGAGAGGTCGCCGCCGCCGATCGCCGCTACGAGGACACGGCGCGGTGCTCCGCCCACGCAGGGCAGACTTCCACCGTGTGCTCCACCGTGTCCTCCGGTCGATCCTCGCAGTGGAGGCACCCGGGCGTTTCCTCCCGCCCGTTTCGGTGCAGGTACCTCCCGAAACATCCGTGTCCGGTGAGGACCTGCGTCAGGCGGAAGGTGAGGACGCTATACTACCTACCTACCTACGAATCCATACTCATATTAAACATGCGAAAATAAGTCTGTCTGTTTGAGTGTTACCTTCCCACACCTCAATGTCTGAACAGATTTCGATGAAATTTGGCACAAAGGTACCTACCCCGAGACCGATGAATAATAGGACCTACGATAATTAAACCCTGTTGGTTCCCGTGGGATAGTTTAATGCAGGCGAAGCTGATAGCAAAAGCAAATACCAAATATAGTCTCAAATACAGCAATATGAGGATTCTTCGATGTAATGAGCATGTGCGTGGGCAAGCCCGTTTACCCACGCCCGGTGACCTAGCGAACTTGAAATAACTTTAAGAAATCACTGCTTTTTCATTTGTAGGAATCTTAGTAGATTGAAAATGGACAGTAATGTGATTTATAAGAGCAGCCATAGATATAAGAATGTTAACAATAGAACATACTAGCTTACGTCTACGGCTTCGTCTGCTTTGCGATTGGAAATTCTTCCTGGGGTCGTAGTATCGGGAAAAAAAATTGTGCGTGAAGTCCCTCAGCGCGGAAGAAGTGAAACTTCGTAATGGGGAAATGATAATAGGAAGGGGTAGGGGGGGGGGCATGGGGGCCTCCATGGTAGCTTTAAACGTTTAACGCAAGATTGTTGGAAGTCACATTAGATGTTTCACTTCAAAAAAGTAGCTATAGTGTCCCAGATCATGGTCTATCGTTGTGCAAATTCATATCCATTCAATCGCTAACAAAGACGGTTAGTACTCAAAGTGTAAACAGACTCTTCACGCAGCCGTCGTCCGAGTACGTAAAGGGCGAGGAAGGAACATGGATGGGTTTTAGTCAGTAAGAGTCTGACACTCCCTCCCGCTCCGCCCAGAGTGGGAGAAGTCATTTGATGATTTCCTATCCTAAAAAAAAAAAAGGTGCAAAACTTGACCTCTTGGTTCAACAATATTAATTGTAAAGAGATGGTATTCGTGAGAACGAATTTATAAAACTTAACTGCAACACACCAACAACTTAGTTAGCTCTACCACAGAATAAATAGGCTCTACAGTTCTGCTTCTGTTTGCGTCATGTCTTCATCATGGACCACCCACGGTATAATTACGTACGGTAATGTCATTTTAGTATTACAATTAAAAATTGTAATACTAAAATGACATTACCGAACGTTTAGAACCAATTGTTTGACTTTGACTTTTATGTCATTTGATCGACAATAAAGTTCATAAAGAAACCACAGAATACTTTTGATTATTTCTTAATGAACCCTTTCACTTCAATGTAATTTAATGATCCAATTTCTGCAGCTGTCTCAATGTCATTATTCTTAACCCGAAATGAGCTGTGCCTTTCTACCGACCACAGCTAAACATTTAACTTTTCCAGAACTTTTCGTCATTATTCTCTTGCCTTTTTCCCAATTTATTTGGGTTAGGGGGCAACTCTTCTACTTTGGGGTCGGCGCAGCATGTCTAATTCTTCTTCAATACTTCTCTATTACTTCTTCTCTTCTTCTTCTCAGCAGACACCTTCTTTCTTTCATCACGATATTTTCCTCATTCCTCCGCATCACGTGTTGTGTGGTAATCGCTTGGCTTGGTATAGACCAAGCTAACAAATTGTCACACAACTTTTCAGTCACCGGCGCTACTTCCAGACTTTTCCAACAGTCTCAATAACTTTAAAAGCTTATCCTGGAGAAAGCTGTCACCATCGTTGACAGTATGATCGCTCACCATCTGTCTAACCTTTCCAACTAAGTTAAGGGTCTCCTTCTTTTTCATTCTACTCGTGAGTGACTGCATCAACTTTTATCATCAAGGTAACTAGTATCCTACCAGTTTTTTTTTTTATTGTGACTCAAAAAAAAAGCAACTTCAGAAGAATCTGTGAATTTGACCGCTAATCTCAATTCACAGCGTGCAAGTAAAAAACGAGATGGGATGACCTAATCTTTGCCAAGAGACATTCTTGAAAGGTTAAACTGTTCTCGCCATAACAGGTTCCCATATGGTCTGATTAAATTATGATAAAGATATATCAGAATTGTATAAATGATTGAAAAAGGTGTGTTTGGTGAGGAAATTGACGTAAGTAATATAATACGTACAATTTCTAGGAAGTACACAGGACAAGAGATACTTAGTGCAACTAAAAAGTGTGCTGCTTGTATTCTATGTATTCCCAGTCATCATTCTCCTGCCCTAATGCCAATTTTTGCAATCCTTTTATACATCTCTATTACTCATCATATCTTCAGACACATCACACTTCGTATTTTTAATTTTAGTTTACTCTTAAACAAATTTTTAATTCTCAGTTGCACGCGTGTGTCAGAAGACGTTCGTACAAGAAAGTTACATCATCAAATACATAACTCAAGAATCATGAATATCCTATCAAACAATGAAAACATCGTGGAATTAATAATATCAAATGATTACAATTATTTTAATAACACATAATGACACAATACTACTGACGATGCACGTTAGTTTACAAAACGTACACAAACATAATATTATCATTCAATGGTTTATACATATAATATTCATTCATGGTCTGCTTTAAATATCTTTGGATCATTCATAATGTTCAATATAGATTTACGTTTGTGAGCGGATAACTTGACTAACTGACCGACCGACTTGGCAGTCCGAAATTGACTGAAAATGGTTTAATTGAAATTTTAAATGCTTTAATTTTGATTCTTACCCAAAACACCAAACCAAAGTATTACTTTGATTTCTTACAAACAACATCAAAGGGAAAATGGTAGCAGATAATAATAAGTAGCATTACAACTGATACTGAACATTCTTCCGTACCTATCAAATTCTAGGAATATCGTATTACAGAAAAAAACTAGCTGCTGATGGCAAAGACTCAGAAGGTGTCCGTTTCATTAGGCTCAAGAGGCCTACCATGTTTAAATCTAATAAATCCGCTCGATATAACATTTCATATAGCCAGCAATTAACATATTCAGGTAACGTCACGTCATCAGATGTAACCGCTAATGTTCCGCTCGTTTTAAACCTGTAGTCATCAAGGTCATGGCGTAGGTATATTATGTTCTATAACACTAGTAATTTATTGGCGCCTCTCGTGTTTTTATGAAGGACATTTTTAATGACGTAGGTATACGTAAGGCCCTGAGGCCATAATCATAATTTAATATCAAACGGCCATTGCCTCATTGAAAAAAATGGCAGACCCATATGAACTAATCAAGAATTACAAAGATCTAAGAACATAGGAAGTCAATAAGAATGATGACATAGCTCTAAAATCTAAGCACAACACACAAGACATCCCAAATGATCATTGACTTACCATAAGAGATGAGTACGCAAGAAGAAGAGACATTGACCCTTGCAATCCGGTCAACGGTGAAGGTAACATTCTTTATAGCGGAAATACCTTGTAATATCTACAACCGTAATAGTGTCGGCAAGAATTATTTCTTTATGCTTCCATCCCTTCACAGGAAGGAGATAACACGTTTATCAATGCCAGGTGCAACTGAAGTCACAATGTTCAGTAGAAACGTGTTGGGACAGGTAGTAACGTGTTTAAGAGCATTGATATGGAATTTAATGTCGATAAGTATGTTAAGTGTGAAATTACAAATGAAGGTAAGAATCTCGGGCGAGTCGGGTTAAAATTTCAACTAAGGAATGCGTTGGTTATGTCAATGTTTGTGATTTTTAAGATTGCGGTTGTGAAAACACTAATGATGGTAATACTACTTTGATAGGAGCCCTACAAAGAACAAGTCAAGACATAAATACACATATCCCGTAAGATGTCGTTCTTGTAATTTTGATCGAGTTGTAAGTCTTTATTTCATTCATAAAGTCCCACTGAACACAAAAACTCCAGACAATGGCCGGTCACGATCTAAAGCCCAACAATTATAAGTTGGTCACAGCAGAACCAGCAAGGCATAACTAACTCATAAGGTACGCGAGATTCACTCAGCTCGCTTACACATTCAGTATAACTGGAGCAGAACACCACAATAGAGTCGTCGACTTATATCAGACACGGCGTTAAATGTCAAGTTTTATGAAAAAATGTAAAAAACGTTTTGGGTTAGGCGTTTTAGATACTGAGTTTAATTCAAATTATGTTAGATGCTTAAAATTATCATTGTAATTAGAGCTTTCGCCACTTAAACTAAGACATAACACAACGATAACTCCTGTGTGAAGACGAAATCTAAAAAGAACATCTCAAAATGATTTATAATCGGTTGATAGGTGGTGTGTCCCAAGGGATTGTGTTTGGCGGGACCAAACACAATCCCTTGGGACACACCATCTTGTTAATTAATCTGTAAAAATGAGGGATTTCCATTGAATTGAAACAGAAGCGATGAAAAGCAATTCGAATGTTATATCAAGATCATCTTAATCCTTTCACGTGGAATGTTTCAACCCGTGTTCGACCTGGTTTCCCTAAGCATTGTTAATACCAGATGGCAGTCAGATACTTGGCACATTATGCATGGTGAATCTGTCTCTCCACGCACGATTGATAGTAATCTAAAGCAAAGCTTTGGCAGCAGTCACTGGGTCAAAGAAGACGGTTACTAAGGAATGTAAACCTATTCAAAGAAACAAATGACACTATTAACTACTTCATTGATTTTTAAATCCCATGTTGTATTCCAAATTCTCAATCAATAGAAACTACCAAATTGGAAATTAATTTGGGACATTTCAAACGGTCGATTTGGAATTTAGAGTGGCACTGATTCTTAAATGTCAGTTCTAATTTTGGTCTGATTTAAATATGTAGTTTAAAATAAAAGCTTTTGCAATGTTAATTTGCTATGCAATCTTGTAGATCGTAATTATTATTAAATGTTCAGCTCTTTAGACTTATACACAGACACACACTACATTGAATGCAGTGCCGAGATTCGAAGCTGTCTGCATCCGTTATAATTTCTTCTTTTCATGTCCTTAAGTCTTATCTTTCTTTGATCCCATTTGTTCCCTCACCCTCATTTTCCACACATATTCGATATTCCTGATTGTTTCAATTGATAAACAAAAGTAATCCGGTCTATTTTAATTTCAGTAATGTGTTTACTCCTGTTTAGTTAGGCCTTTTACTCTTCTACTGTAGATAAACGTATATATTCGCTTTCCCCAAATAAAACACCCAGTCCATAATCCTCAAGTGTTACATCAGATTCGTTTTTTTCCAACTCATTAACTCCATTATCTTAAGCCTCATTGACACTTACTAGCAACAGTAATTACACAAATGTGTCCACATTAACAGTGGGTACCAGGCAGAGTCGGTGAACTTACCACGTGTGTAGGAGTATTTATAAACTGAAGTGCTAATGAATCAGTATTGATGACTCAGTTCAGTCAGGGTAGTGTAAAACATGATTTAATATTGAGTGGCGTAAGTTGATATTGGTGACGCGGAAATTAGGTAGCATTGACTGGCTCTACCTACTTACTTTAACACATTTATGCATGAAATTTATTAGAATTTTTCTATCAAGCTGTAAAAGGTTTTCAACATGAAATTGGTTTTCGCAACAGAAATAGTAAAACAAGTATTCTCGGATCATAGGACCAAAAACTAGACATTAGTAGCAATTGGTTAAATAAATTCTCCAATAACATTTCATTAACTAGGCTAAACGAAATAATCAGAAACCTTGCCTAAAACTCTCTATCGAACGGATAAAACGTTAAATCATTATGATACATAGGTGCTTCTCGGAATTTAAAGTTACCTTACCACAAAAATGTTTCTATAAAAACTTGATTTGTAGATGACCGGAAATAATTGGGATAGCCCGAGCGGCCTTGCCCAAGGACTGGCCCTTGGGCCCTTGGATTCAATTTTTTTTTTTTTACTTTTTGGTGTTCGGTATTCAATTCGATGGCTTACATACAATTTATGGTTTGGAGGTAAAGATAGTGTTTAATTCTGATTCTGTGTGTTTTGAGAAGATAGTGTAGGTGGATCGATATTTGAATTCCGATAGTAATACTAAGAGGCATGCTGGAAATTCAACAGTGATTGAAGTAAAAGTTGTCCTTAGAAATTGCTAGTAAGAGCCTGATCGAATGGAAGTAGTAAAGAATAATGTCAAGGCACGTTTATTGACTGTCATAGATCTTGAGGGCTAGTTTAACGAGGAGCTAGATCGTAGCAGGGTGGAAATAAATATCGCTTTACAAATGAATATTGCAGAATTGAAATTGAACCTATTAACTACATCCAACAAGAGCTACAATCAAGAATAGGGTACGTTTAATATTGACATCCAAAATCATTCTTGCATAATCGAATTTTTACTAAGTATATCGAATGGAATCTGTAATGGATGAATTCTGTTTCTTTTCCTTATCCAAAAAAGAACAGATTATGAACGGTACCAAGAAATACTTTATAAAAAATCAATGGTGAAAGGTCGCACACCCATCATCGAGCATCATTATTATTACAGTAAATTACATTCTCGGTTGCTATTTGTGTCTAACCGGATCAGTGTACAACTGATGACTCGTCTCTAGGCTATACTATGATTACTATTTTAGAATAAACTCCAAAACTGATTGCTACAACAATATTTGCAAGGGTTGAAGCACCAGAATGAAATTGTCTTTCATCAATTTTACCTATAAGGTATGATGGGGTTGACATATCCTTATTGGACAAAAACCCCTAAATTAAAAAATAAAGATAAAATAAAAAAAATAAAACAATTTTACCATGCACTCTCTTATAAACTTCATGAATGTATACTTCGTCTACCATATCATCCACCAAGTCTTTTCAACTAATATAGCCTGTATACTTGTATAGCCTATTCATAGGCTCCTTCAGGACTTCTGCCTCATTACTTGTATCGACCGTATGATGATCATCTATTGGCATATCACACAAGTGCTCCACAGTGATATATCTCTGTCAACAAAAATACCAACAATTTAGATCTTTTTAAATCAAAATAAAGAATTCGCCCACAAAAATCCATCAAGACATTTGAATATCAACCTGACTTAATTCTAGCACTTAATTTGACATCGAATATATCAATCACAATTCATTGGTCAGAGCCAATTCTGCCGAAACAAAGCAATCCTTTACACAATTACCTAAGGTTTAATTTTCTTTGTATAATCTGGTACTGAAAGAACCGGTCTTGAATGACCTCGGGTATGGAACATACGGATAGAATAACGATTCAAAATTCCATACGAGGTTCGTTCACGAGGCTTGATGTGTAACATCACGGATTTCCGTTATGGGTAGTCAGAGATGCAGGTGCACCATTCTTAGATCAAGGTTGGGTAATTAGCCATGCCAAGGTACAGCAAGCAGTAATGTCCTACTGTTAAAACATTAGAGACAGAGAAGACACTTTCAATGTATTATTTACTAAAAGATCTAAATCAGTCTATTGGCTTTCGGATGCCGGCTGCGATTAAAAGATTAGAAGTTAACCTATGAAATTTGACTACAAATTCACTGAAGCAGGGGCTTATAAAGCCTGCAAAAAATAAAAGCTACAGGTTGAAGATTCGTAGGAACTAGAAGGTCTGTAAAAGAAGGCCAAATAATCGTTTAATTAGACTACACACACCCTAAAATACACAGGTAGTTTTATAAGTTCATGTGAAGGGTCTCGCAAGGAATAAGTGCATCAAGTTGAATAAGACGCAAATAAAAGAAATTTATTTCACACGATCGAGATCCCCCAACAAAAGGCAGGAGCTTTTTGAACGTCTGTTCTCATGAGAGAGCTCTTTCAAATGATTTTGGTCTTTTTGTACGATTTTTCCTATAATTGTGGAACTGGTTGAAGTCTTTATACATATATTTTGGGTTTGGATCGAAACTAAAACGGTAATTTTGATAACTTGTATGAGTGTGTGTGTAATAAATTGTGACACACCAGACTGTGATTTCTGTTAACAAACATAACCGATCCAGTTGTTTGCCACAACACTACTACAAAAGTACCTTCTTCCAAATAAACAAATATCAAACCGTTGACTGTAGAATGTAGATCATTATTACTAAAACAGGACAACACACTGAGTGGACTAAGGCTGTCCACACATAATCCATTCACCACATCACAGAAACTCGATGCATCCACAATTTTAGTGAAGGTATCGTGTAGTTGCCAGAAGGCCATGTACCTACAATCCTTTTACCTTTTTCAAAAGGTTTGATAGGACGGGTGAGGCACACCAGGATGCTCTCAAAACAAAAAAACGAGGAAACGTCTAACGATATCTATGGACACAGTTTTGACACTCGTTACCACATTTGCGTATCCCTTAGAATAAGTTTAGCTTCAGACCGATGGGGTATTAAAGTCACAAAACTGATCCGTAGCCCCGTCCTATACCATCGATGTACCTGTACCAATACAGTAAGATACTTCTACAGTAGAATAGAATAGAATAGAGGAATAGAATAGAGGCATTTATTTGTTTAAACATGTGTGACATGATACATAGATATGCACATATGGATGGAACGAGATTAGCAGATTGCTGGTTCAACATGTTTTGCCATATTCGGCGTACAAAATAGTTTTTAAGTACCTACTTCATTGAAAATCACAAATTAAGAAAATAATTGAATCACATTAGTCAAGAAATAACAATAATCAAAAATTAAATCAATTCAAATACATAATTACAGTCGATACAATAATTAAATCACATTAGTCAAGAAATTACAATAGTCAAAATTCAATCAATTCAAATACATAATTACATTCGATACAAAAATAAAGATAAAAAAGAATAATTAGAACAATAAAATTAAAACTAAAATTACAAATTAAATTATTAAGTCCCAATTTATTATTAAATCAAAATTATAAATTCAAAATTTGTCATTCAAAAACTCCGTAACATTGTAGTATCCCTTCCTAATTAGCATTTTTTTTAGTTCTTTTTTGAAAGAATTATTATTCAACATCTTAAGGGAATTGGGAATTTTATTATATATTAATGGGGCCATGCATATTACACTTTTTTTGAGAAATGCTGTTTTGGCGGAGACTGATTGCACCCAAAGTCTATACTTCTCACGTCTATTTCTATCTGTTTTATTAATCAGAAGGGGAAACAAATTAGGATTAGTTTTTACAAATAGCGATATTTCTAATATGTAAAGTGACGGAAGTGTTAGAATTCTGTGCTGTATAAACATTGGCTTGCAACTGTCAGTAGTTTGCAACCCAAACATGGCACGTATACAACGCTTTTGTGCCTTGAACGCAGTGTCCTTCTGAGTTGAATTGCCCCAAAAAATTATACCAAATCTTAATATTGATTCAGCTAGCCCGTAATATGCTGTAAGTAAAGTATCTGTGTTGACAGTCGGTGCCAACTTATAAAGAGCATAAGACGCAGTACTAATTTTTTTACAAAGTTCATTAATGTGAGTTTTCCAATTTAATTGCTTGTCAATGATCAATCCCAAAAATCGGGCTGTTTCTACTTCTTGTATTATATTTTCTTTATATACTAAATTAAATTTTGAGATATTGCGTAGCTTTTCTCGTTGACTAAAATGCATTATATTTGTTTTACTGAGATTAATTTTCAAATTATTATCATTAAGCCAGGTAATTATAGAATTCAATGACTCATTAGTAGCAGAATGGTAGTTAATCATATTTTTTGGTGCTATGGTAACAGTACTGTCGTCAGCGAACAATGACATGGGTTCGTTTGTTGCTTTTGGTAGATCATTAATGTAAAGTAGGAACAATGGAGGGTCCAATACACTTCCCTGGGGAACACCATATGTTATATATCGCTGACCAGAGGTGAAAATGTGTTCTCTTTTAGTTTTAATATCAAATTTTGATATTTGGGTTACTTGTTGGCGGTCTGATAAATATGATTTTATCAACTCAAGGACATTCCCTCTTATACCATAAGCCTCGAGTTTATCTAGTAGAATATTGTGGTCAACATAATCGAATGCTTGTGACATGTCACAATAAATACTACAAACAGGTAAAGATTTGTCAACTTGTGAAGAAACTACGCGTAAAAAGTCATAAACCGCCATATTAATGTTTTTATTTTTTCTGAAGCCTTTTTGCTCATCACATAGGATTGCATTTTGGTCTAGGTAGCTATTTATTTCATTGTAAATATATTTTTCAAAGATTTTTGAGAATACCGAGATTTGTGCTATGGGTCTATAGTTCTCCATTAAGTGTTTATCATCTTTTTTAAATATAGGTTTAATAATTGTCAATTTGAGGTCTTTTGGGAATGTCCCACTCTGTATGCAAAGATTCAGAATATGGCTTAAGTGATGAGAGATATCTTCATTTACTGCTTTGATTACTATAGTCGAAATACCGTCATTCCCTACACTGCTAGTATTTTTGAGATTTCTTATAATTTTCTGTATATGATAAGGCGAACAAGGTGATAAAAACATTGAGTTCAGTAGGGGATTAATTAGGGCTGTGGATACTTTTCCAGCACCTGGAATTGGATTTACTTTTTCAATGAAATAGTTATTAAACGCGTTGGCAATTTCTGTAGGATTTGTTGTCAATTTATCGTTAATTTTTAATTCAGATATGGAGTCATTTGGAATATTTAGTTTATTATTGTTTATAATTTGCCAGGCTGTTTTATTTTTATTTGTCGATGTTTTTATTTTGTAATTGTTTTGAGCGCGTTTAGTAAGGTTGATAATTCGTTTAAAAAGTTTTGAATATGTTGAATATTTATGTTTGTTTGTTGATGTTGGTTTTCGTCTAAAATTCCATAGTAATTCTCTTTTTTTCTTACTACAGGTCACAATTCCACGTGATATCCATTTTGGCTTCGTATTTACTTGCACAATAGTTTTATTTAACGGAAAACACAAATTATAAAATAATTTAAACGTTTCTATAAAATAATGATAAGCTGCTGTGGGATCACTTGTGTTATATATTTCAGAAAAAGAAAGGTTTTTTATGTAATTTTTAAATTTATGAATATTTTCTGAGCTGTAGTCACGCTTCATTTTATACCAACATTTTAGTTTAAATATTTTTTTTACTGGAAGCTTAATTAATTGGGCAGTGTGATCTGATAAGCCAAATTCTAACACCTCAGTCTTACACTGTTTTTTAAAGTCATGTGCAAAGTTGTCTATACAGGTCCCACTCGCTAGTCTTGTGGGTTGCTTAAGTGCTAATGTGAGATTATAATTTAACAATAAACATTCAAAATTCAATGTGGCATTATTACACTTCATGATATCTATATTAAAGTCACCAGCTATCACAGTATTATGATTTTTTAATTTAGAAATGCGATTAAGAACATTGACAAGCCTTTCAAAAAACACATTGAGATTGGTTTGTCCCGGTACACGGTAAACACAAACTATTATAATTTTTAAATCTAGTAACTCGACTGCACAACATTCTATTACATTAATTATGGACAATTTACTAATTTGAGAAAGTTCTTTGAACTTGAGTGCCTTATTAACAAGGATACATGCTCCACCTCTTTTAGTACACGTACGACTAAAACATGCAGCTAGTGTATAATTAGGTACGCTCAAGTGTTGTTCATAACCTGCTAACATAAAGTGCTCAGTGATACATATTACACTAATGTCTATATTTTGGTCTTTTAGCTCTTCTATATTTACTAAGAGTTGGTCAGATTTACTAATTAGTCCCGCTATATTCTGATGTAAAACATGGAGATATTTAAAGTCGAAAAAACAGTGAAGACGTTTCTTCTGCAGTATTTACAATCTTTTCTGCAGGGTCGGTAGTCATGTAACTTACAGCAATCTCATTTATAAAATGCAACAGACCTTCAAAAATATTGCGTAGACCGTTGTTATTTATACGGCCTGTCGATAGGTTAAACATTGTGTGATCATACGTCAAGTTGTAGTTAGAGTCAAAAGAATATGCATGTTCATGAGTTAATAAATCTAAGTATAATAAATTATTAAATGTTTCGATTCTCCAGTTGTAGATATTGTTGTCGCTTCTAAGTTTAAAGGTAGGAACACAGACTATAACATTAGTGTAAGTAATTTGTTTTAGAATATCCCGAATGTATATAATAGTATTGAAATAGTTGCTAGTAATTCTAAAGTCTTCTTCTCCAATTAATAATATACAAAAGTCATTCAGGGTATAGTCACATATTTTCGCTTCAATTCCGCTAAGAAGTTGCTGCATTGTTCCGTTTGGTGTTATATAATGGCATATAGCGTACTTGTCAGTAAGTAAATCTTGAGCTATCGGCAATATTTTATTTTTATTATTAGTACTCAGTATACAAATTTTGTTTTTATTGGCAGGTACTCGGCACAGGGATCGTCTCTGTTGTTTCATAATTTCAGTACTGTTAGTAATATTTTGTGAAGATTGGTTTACATTGGGTGTTGATAATAACTCGCTGAATTCCTGTTCTGTTGTTTTTGTTTGATTTGCTTTTGTGACTTTACTTGACTTCTTGATCGGAGATGAGGTTTTAAGCATGACTGGACTACTCGTTATCTTCTTGTACAAGCTATTCTTCTTCAATAATTCTTCATTTGTTTGTCTGAGTTTGCAATTTTCTGTTGATAACAACTCAATTTCTCTGTGAGCACTTTGTAGCTGAGCTTCTAGATCTTGTAACTTGTCATTTAGAATTTTTACTTGCTCATCGTCATGGTCGGATAAGTCGGGCATACTGTTTACCGTATTCTCTAGGGTTTGTGAGATACTGACACTGTCATCGTCATTTGTTACCGAACGTGTTCGATTACGACGAAATGTGATGTTATCCAGAAAGCTGTTCATCTTTTTATATTACTAAATATCCACTGACGTCTTGTGCTGAGAGTGTTTAATTAAATGACTTAGAAACATTCACCAAAAGACTACGCGTAGAACTCAGATTCGAACTCGGGATCTCTTGATTCAGTCAGCAATGACGCGTCCTTAGCCGCCACGCCAGCTGTTTACTTACAAACTCGGGTGAAATTATGGTTCTGATTCCGTAGTGTTTATAACAAAGTATTGTAGAGTGCAGGTATGTTGATTTTTTACAAAAAAAAATTACAAAGTCCGCACAACCCGAGACAAGGTGGTTTTCTTCTTTGTAAAAGTCACTTAACTTGAATATTAAAGTAAGATATACTCGTAACTTAGTAACTAACACCAAAATGATTTTTGCATTGCACTGTGTTTACTAGTGTTGAACCAAGTTTATTCTTCTCTATGTCAACATAATCTTACTGGACTGCACTGTCACTTTGTTTGAGTAATTATATGCACTTGACTTGAGAGTGTCGAAGAGATAATACTTTCACACGATATTTGCACTATTGTTAAGAACTTTTAGTGATTGTTTTGGTCTAAACTGTATATTCACTATTTATAATCAATTGAATTACGCGGAGCTGATGTTGATACAATCGACGATCGTCTACCCTCCAGTAGTTTTCTCTTTCTTGCTTCTGTACCAATTACTACCATAGTTCGTATGTGAACATCCTAAGCTATGCGTCGCATTAAGCATTGTACTACATAGAATGTAGATACAATGTTTACAAACTATAAATCCACTACAACACACAGTCACTTACGACTGTTTAAATCAATTGTATGAACGTCATTCTCATACTAATTCACTTAGTCAATAGCAGTTTTGCTTAGCATTTACTAATAAGTATTACAAGCACGTTTCATCGAACAAAATGTGTTTAGAATGTGTTTTAATGTCATTATTTTAGTTCTATGTCGTCGGTCTGACCTGTAGCTACTGTTTGGAGGTGCATTAAACTTTTAAATGCGTTTTTAGATACAATTTTTTTTTTCTTTTTACACAGATTGATAATGAAGTTGGTTTATCTTCTTGTTTCTTGGCAGCCTCTGTATGAGTTCAATTTCGTTTCTGAATGTATCCGAAACTATATAGTCTACTGGTCCTTCTTTTGGGCTAGCTAGGGTGACAAAAATTTAGCAGATATCAAGTTCAATTGGCTACTTCCCATCTTGTTCTTATAAACTTCTTAGTCGGGGAGAAAATAAAGGCTTTCATGAGAAATCCTAGGAACCTAGTTAACCAAAGACCACGCAACTACATATAATGTGCAAGCTCGAAGGACCAAATTGTAGATCATCTAAGTAATCATTCCCTTGCTTTCCAATATTCAGTTAAGTAATCTGAGCGCTGTGTGCTCCAGTTTCAATAGTACATTTTCAAACTGTTACAAAATTAATTAAAGTGAAATGTTTATGCGAAATCGTAACACCAAGAGACCAAATATGCATTTGGCTGCAATTAAAACAAAACATACATTCTTCGAAACACTTAACTTCACGGCATACATCCGTTTAGTTCGCAAAGCAATGAAGATTTTCTTCTGTATTCTGGATTTTTCAACAGTTTTATCCTTGCAATGGATCATGCACACCTCGATGTTGTTCAGTCATGTCATTCGTTACGCGTTTCTCGGTGGAAGCTTGCACCTGCCTCCTGATTTTGCCATAAATTATGAACACAGGTCGATTCTTGCTTAGAAAACAAGTTTGTACGCAATTATAGTCCGATAGCTCTTGAGAAATATGCTATTTGAATTCTTTTGGTTGTGTTTCTATGAGAGCGACGAGAATAGATTTCTTGTAATGGTCATGGCTCTTGAAGTCTAGAATGTGGTTTGTGCTTGCGTTTTCAAGACGAAGATAGGTTAGTTGGAATCAAATGCAGAGTCGTAATGGTCGTAACTCAAAAGAAAAAAAGATAGACATTTGCAATCATACTAAAACCAATGAAAATAAGGATACGTATATTGACGCAATGAAATGGACAAGCTGTTAAAATATTAGGGGTCTCAAGCAAGAACTTAAAGCGGCTCTAGAAACTGCGAATAGAAAATGTTACATTTAATGCAGTAAAACCATCTTTCGAAGTTCGACCAAAGATCTGACAGAAAAAGAAATTAGCAGGAAAAGTTAGACTCAATTCAATTTATAGACTTTACGCATATTTTCTCTAACGAGGTGTGCAGAGCGGCTAACGACGATCTATTGTTACAAAGCTAATTGTTTGGCATCACTCCAAGCCATACAAGAAGTATTAAGTTGCTTCCGACGATCTAATATGGTTTAAAATCCGGGAGGTCTGAGCTGCACGTAATTTAATTCGAATGTTCTCTTGCCATCACGCTTTTCTGACATGCTTTCAATTTGCTTGGACCAATATCAAATATCAGAACTAAACAAGGCACTAGTCCTAAAGCTGGCACCAATAACTTCACAGTGTCCATACATTC
The DNA here is from genome assembly GCA_950022955.1 of Xestia ashworthii. Taxonomy (NCBI): domain Eukaryota; kingdom Metazoa; phylum Arthropoda; class Insecta; order Lepidoptera; family Noctuidae; genus Xestia; species Xestia ashworthii. The sequence continues at coordinate 18,448,895 of OX465565.1, read as the reverse complement.
ACCAAGCACATGCCAATGAGCGCTCATGGTCAAAGGACAGAGGTGATTTAAAAGACACAATAACAATAAACTAAGCACGAACACAAAATAAAGCATTAAGTAGGCAAATCATTTTCTGTTTTGTACTACAAACCGGTTGCAGAGGTCTCTCAGTTCTGACCTTTGTCGACTGCAAATTGTTGTAAGCAATGCCATCAGCGGCATTCAGACACCTTATAAAATCGAAGTTGTAAGCAGAGATGGTCTTAGTACCAAAGGACCTTTCTTTGTATTTTCAATGTCAAGTCAACTCGCTTCAGCTGTTATAAGCCGGAAAAAATAAGTACCACCAAGGATCGATGATTGTTAAAATATCGTAAGTAAGTAGGTACCCAATCAGTTTTGATTTTAGATCCACTTTTTTTAGAAATTCAAAATTATCAACAGGTAGGGAAGCTTTAATGAATGCTTAATGCCAAAGAGGAGATCAAGATTTGAAAGATTAAATCTTAGTTTTTTTGTGCGTACTCCAAACAGAACACGGTAGTTGACGAAATTTTCGCAGTTTAGTTGGCATTATTTGTGTTATTAGTTTTAATCGTTTACGTTCATTTCGATTTTTCTATTTTCATCGTCACTGATCACTCAAAAAACAAATCTTCAATGTTTTGGTCCTCTGTCAAAATTTTTGGTCTCCCACAAGCAATTTCATAAAATTTTTGTTAAGTAGGTATCTAAAACATCAAAATAGCATTTTCTGACCTGTCTCTATGCTAGTGCTCCCTGAGGTATGCGGTCACGGTATAAATACAAGCAACCCGGAAAATAATACCGGTTGAGGCACGTAACGTGGGGTCGTGCTCTGTCCTACATGCTTTGCTTTTCCAAAATACTGTTTAGCTTTCAAAGTGTTCTATTTTGTATCTTACTCGTAAATCCATTTGGATTGAAGATTCTCCAAAAGTTTAAAATTGGATCAAAGGTTCTGGATTATTGGCATTCCGAAACTCGACAATTCTGGACATCTCTATGTCAGGGTACAAAATTCCATTCACTCGATAATCAGTTTGTGGAGTAAAACAGTCTGTTATGAAGGTTAAAGAATTTAAGATACTTCTTTCAGCATAATTAATTGTTTATATCTTTTTAGAAGATTAGTTCCAAGTTTCGCATATCTCTTATTTACTGAGTTAATAAACCAGTGCAGTTCAGAGTTATAGTTGGCTATACAGGTAGTTGTGTTTGACGGTAATCAAAAACGTAAACTGTTACAACTAGTACTACTACTACTTACTTAGTGAACAGCTGATTGTAATGGAGCGACTCTATGAGACTGTTTAAGTTTATGATAATATTGTTTTGTTTTGATCAGATGCTCTTTGGCATTTGGGCAGGTTCTTTGTATGGTTTCATCAGGTAGTTAGGTAGCCACTTGGAATGGTTCTTCATTTTAAGCTATCCTATTTCCTATTCAATGAAGGTAAATTACTTTCCTTTGATGTAAACCGCTCCAAATGCCATAATAGTCAAATGGGTGCAACAATCAACATCTCGAGGAAAAAAACGATAACAGTAGCTAACGATCGAAGCAAATTAACACAACTGTACAACGCATTGGTTTGATAGCATAGCGGATCTCATTCTCACGCAACTGAAAACAATATTAATACGTCTATGTGGATTGAAAAACTTGATAAAGAACGGCCTAGGCGCGTGCGAGCCGATATCAACCGTTGAGCACAGAGCATTTTTTATCCAACCATTCACGAATAACCGCCACTTTGGACCGTTAACACCTGCTTAGCCTACCTTACACAAACACAAGCTGATAAAAGCAAACCGATCTCAACAAACTGCCGAATTCTATAATAAACCTTAGAAGTGTCTGCCAACAACAGTTATAGCATTAATTATACGAAAAGTACTTAAAAACCCGATAGTCGAGTTGAAAACTTGAAGTTTTCTTACAGTTATGCCGTTGTGTAAGATATAACCTGAATTGATATAAGTCTGTTCGGAACTGAGCCAGCGACGCATGCCGCAAGTAATAACCTAACAGATTATAATATTTGTGTAGGTAATCTTCGGATTCCTATCTCTTGGACACATCGCTCTGATTCTAAGGGTCATAAGTAAACAAAATAAGGTGGTTTGAACGACTTACCGTCCATTAGGCGCTGAAGGGGAATGCACCAATTTCACAGCAAAGAGGAACTGTATTGCACACACGAGCAAACAGCAAAGATTCAATGATAGCGTCAACGCACACAACGCTAATGTCACTTCGTACACCACTGCAAACTCCTCGGGAGCACTGGTCGCGGGCGCTGATATCTTCAGCAAGAACAGCAGCGCGAGAAGAGCCAGCAGCAAGCTGACGAGGCACAACAAGGCTAGGGAAGTCAAGGCCTCCTCCGTAGCCGCTCTCGAGCTCCTATTCCTGACGTTCGCCGACCGAGGCGGCGGGATGCCTGTCGCGTTTCCATTCGCCAGCTTCGGGGGAGACGCAACCGGTAAGGGGGCGACGACTGACACTGGGGCGGCAGTCGACGGCTGCGCTCCAGGGCTGACGCTCGCCGAGGTACCCCCGACGGAGTGCTTGGACGAGTCCAGGGTTGACACGTTGAGGGGCAGGTGGTGGTGCGGCCGCCGCGGCATGTTCTGGTAGCGGTGGTCGGCATCGTTCGCCGCTGGCGGCCGCTGCGTGTGTTTCAACATGGCGTTACTAGCACGCCGAGACTCGCCATCCCGCCGACTGGTTCTCCGGCATTCGGGCCGGTTTTATTGCACGACACAGAGACGCGGGCGCTCGGGTGACGGGCGCGGGACGACTGACGGCGCTTCGTACCTGCGTGCGCGCGTATGTATGTCAATCAAGCCGGAGGGCTGCAGGACTGCACTCAAAGCTAGAACGCATCGGTTAACTCGCCTACCCCTAACAATAGAATAATGGCTGTGTAGATGTGCCATTATTCTATTCCTTTGATAAACAAGAGGTCTACTGATAGTAATAATAGTATGTTTAGTAAACATATTTTTACAATTCGCTTGTTTAGTATTACTAATATTGTTTGTACGTTTTTGACTCATAAGACTGACACGTATGTCTAGTGGTTGCAATCGCGAATTCGCGACTACTATGAGCATGAGGTCCTGTGTTCTATTCCCGGGTCGGACAAATTGTTATGTTCTGTCAGGAATTTCTCAGTAACAGCCACGGAGTCTGGATTTGTACCCAGATGATGGCAATTGGCAATAGGCTCAATCCCTACACACATGGGACTTAAACATAACCGACAAAATGAGGGTGTGTATGTCACAGTAAAATTGTCAAACTTGGGGCACCCCCCGTTAGGATAGTTAGGTATCTTTAAACCCTGCACTCGAAAATATATCTTTTCATAAGAGTGGTACCACTGGGCAAGGGGGACCCCTCCTTCCCTCCACACCGCGTGAGTTGACTACCATCGCATGCATTTCACGAAAAATAATGCGTTTTATTGTAAGCAGTAGGTATGTTCATTTGACAATATTTCGAGAGTTTACAATATCGCTAGAGAGATTACAATATAACGTGTTTGACAATTTTACGGTGACATGTACACTTCTGCCTAACCCTTTGGGGATTGCAGGCGTGATAATATCTTCGACAGATATATATCGAGTTTATCAGTATTCACTAATTAGATAACTATTCGTTCATAGAACCATTAGTACCTAAGGACCAGTTTAGCGTTCTTTGCCTAATTTAGTGTTCTTACAATTTTTTTTTAAACTGGCTAGTCGACTTACAAAAAAGCCCCTTTCAGCAGTTCCTTTACAACTTTGAGAAGCAATCTTAGTCTTCGAAACGAAGGGATACAATGTTCGAAAAGGAAGCCCGAAGCTGGCAGGAATCCTTTTAAGTGTACCCTTCTCAACTGTTACGTTTTGCAAGTATGCATCAACTTCAATAAATTTTCTTTTTCTTTACGTTTACTAGACCTTTATTGACTGTTTGTTGAATTGCAGCATTATAATCCTCCTACTCTTAACCCAACTTATTTTAGGTCGGCGCATTACCTATGACCTATAAATCATCTTTATTTCTATAATTTGGTTTTTAAAAAACACCTCATATGTGTCCACAAGTCATATGATGTTATGTTTTAAAACTAGGCGGGGGCCTAGTGTTTTGTACCTGACTACTCTGAGCAGAAACAGCCGAAACACTTTCTCTGGGTTAATCTGGGCCTCTGGATTGTCTGATTAATCAATGATATTACATATAGCAACACGCCTACAATCCCCGAAAATTTAGACAGAAATGGATCTAATAATACACCCACACTTTAATTTGACCAGTTATCAAAGAAATTATTTATTCGTATAACTCTCAGATGACAGCCCTTGACGCCTATGATTACGTAGAGAGCATTAAGAGCAGCAAAAAGCAGCACCCATCACCCATGTACCTGCCTCTTCCAGGCATCAAGTATACAGTTATCAAGACGCGTTCATCTTCGGTGTCGCAAGTCGCAACTACAATGCGACATAAAGTTTATGTTGCGAAGTGCACAAGTTTATGAGGAGTGATAACTGTTAGTTGCACGATGGATTCCAATGGCGGTGTTAAGTGGTCGTTCTAACTGTGTGTGGTTTCATTAACTTCAGTAGTGGATATTTGATTTTTATTAATGTGATTAATTCGATTTTAGTTCAGCTTATCTTTAACTTTTAAGTTAATACTATTCGACTTAAAGGACCAAATTTTAGAGTAGCAAACAATTTCTAGCAATTGCTCCTCACCAAGTAATTGCAATTAATGTGCATTAGGCGACTTAGTTATTACCATGGTACTGGGATCCACCATACGTTACAGCATCTCACATTGAAATAGTCACGTCAGTATCCCTTTTCAAAATAATTATGACACAAAACCAAACATCTTAGTCGAGAAAGCCAACTACGAACTATCCGTTGTGAAAATTGTGGATATGATATGTGGCTATGATCGTGGGGGGATATGTGATATGCGGCTATGATTCTTATAACAAAGTACATTCGAAGGTGAAAATTTCTGAAACATTAAAATATACCCGCTGTGACATCTTCCTTGCGTCCAACGAAACAGGAAATCAACGCCTAATGGAGAATTTTATGATAACAACTTGAGCCTGAGTCAACGAACTTTAAACAAAATAAGCTTTTAGCGAAATGCCTGCCTAATGGTGGGTGCACCAGAATGACGAAATTTTTTGATAGTGTCATGCAAAAAGTGAGAAAAAGAATTTGTAAAACTGGTTAATCTGCGAGTCTGTGATATAATCGTAAAACCATTTCAATTCCGCCATTAAAAAATATGTGATAATCTCATAATTAGATCATCTGCTTCATTTTCAACATTTCAACCGTCCGACGTCCACAGCTGGACATAGGCCTCCCCCAAGTGTCGCCACATTTGGCAGTTTCATTCAAATATAGGCAACTAGCTGACCCGCGCAACTTCGTCTGCGTAAGACGAACCAACAGTTCCTAAAATTAGCGCGTTCAACCAACCAAAAAAACAAACTCTGCAGCTTTATAATATTAGTACAGATTCAAGTAAGTAACAATTTATTTTTGCTCGAATAGGTTTACATTAATCGCCAAAATATTCTATTTTGTTTTTTTCAATTATGGGCTCTTCCTTCGACTGCCTTACGTTTCTATCCTTGGGCACTCGACGATTTCATACTCCAGCTAGGTCAAAAATCTTCATCAACTGGCATGGCATGAGCCGCGACACGTTAAAGCTGCTTCAAACTGTTGCGGACCTCTCGCATTTGCCTTCCTTCTCCAAAGTCAGACCTTTGATGTTAGTCATACTCCAAGCAGGTCAACACAACACGTAGATGTAGATGCTGTAAACTCTTGAAAACCTTTTGCAAATGTTTTCGTCTCCTAGCCGAGCCGAGCCGATGAGCTATTACTAAAGTTCTCATCAAGGTACGTTAAGTGAGCCCAATGACGATATAACTGCTGTAAACTGTTGAGGATCTCTTGCAACTGCCTTCAGTCTCAATCGTTAGACCATCGATGACAGTCATACTCCAGCTAGGTTTAAAAGTTCTCATCAAGGTGTACGAAATGAACCTTAAACACGATAGAGCAGATTTGAAGTGTTGCGGACCTCTTGTGACTGCCTTTCGTGTCCATCGTTAGACCTTCGATGATACTCATACTCCAGCTAGGTCTCAAGTTTATATCAAGGTGCACGAAATGAGCCGACACACGATATAGCTGGTGTAAACTGTTTCGGACCTCTTGTGACTGTCTTACGTCTCCATCGCTAGACCTTCGATCACAGTTAAACTTCAGCCAGGTCTAAAGTTGTCAAAAAGATTATGAAATAAGCCCCAACACGATCTTCTTCTTTATCGTGTGGTTAGTGCCTAACCTGGTGTGAGAGTTTTTATGCCGCCCAAGGTCCTCAGTCTTGGCTTTACATGCCGTCGATCAAATATCTCTCAGACATGCTGATTTTCAGCGGACAGACCTCCAGCGCGATCTCATGGCGACATGGAGAGAGCGACTGTTGCAACCCCGTGCGGGGCACGCCACGATAGTAGCGGTAAGTCCCCTGTTTGAGGAGTGGCTGGAGAGGCGCCACGGCGTCCTCACCTTCCGCCTGACGCAGGTCCTCACCGGACACGGATGTTTCGGGAGGTACCTGCACCGAATCGGGCGGGAAGAAACGCCCGGGTGCTTCCACTGCGAGGATCGACCGGAGGACACGGTGGAGCACACGTTGGAAGTCCGCACTGCGTGGGCGGAGCAACGCCGTGTCCTCGTAGCGGCGATCAGCGGCGGCGACCTCTCGCGTCCGGCCCTGGTTCAATCCATGGTCCGGAGCGAGACGGAATGGGAAGCCGTCACCTCCTTCTGCGAAGCAGTCATGCTAGCGAAGGAGGTGGCGGAATGAGAAAGGGAGAGAGCCTCTCTTCCCAGCCGCCGCGGGACACGCACCGGGCGTCGGGGGCCACGTGGTGGCTACCGGCGGCTAGCTAGCCGTCCGTCCGTCTAATGATGACAGGCCGTGTCGACGGCGCGTTCGTGTTCCACGCGCGCCTCAAAGAGATGTCAGCATAAGAAAAGGGGCCCGCAAGGGCCGAAGCCTGCCGGGGTTGCGGGACTGTTCGAAAGAGATACCGCGGCCCCGGAACATAAAGGGCGAGGAAGGAACATGGATGGATTTTAGTCAGTAAAAGTCTGACACTCCCTCCCGCTCCACCCAGAGTGGGAGACCCAAAAAAAAAAATGCCATGCTGGTTTCCTCACGATGTTTCAGCATGCGATGATTATACAATACGCACATGAATCTGAAAAATCAGAAGTGCGTGACTTTGATTTGAACACGACTATTTTCAATATAAAATGAGACAAACTTTGCGATACACGCTTTTCAATAAAAAATAATCATGAAAATCGGACTTTCTGGAAAAAGTTATGCGTCATAATCATCATCATCCATAGTCCGACTTCACCGACTGCTGGGTACAGGCCTCTCTTTGTTTGTGTCAAGCTCCACGCTCGTGTGCCAGTCTCATCCAGGATATCCCCGTAATGGCAACAATATCGTCTGCTTATCTCACCTCTGGACGACCAAAACTTCTGTTTCGATTTCTAGAACGCCACTTGGTCATCCTGCTAGGTGACCTGCCCTACTCCATTTGAATTATCATCATTCATCATTATTTCAGCCGAAAGACGTCTAATGCTGGACCTGTGTCGCCACATTGACCGGTCTCGTGCGACTCACATCCAGCAGATTCTTACAACTTTCATCACGTCATTTAAGTATTGCTCAGCCATACCTACATAAAGAAAAACAGTCGTGGATTGAAAACCTCTTCCAAAAAACCAAATTTGAGACATCTGAAACGGGCGAATGTCAGTATCATTCTTTCACTTGAAAATCATAACACCGTGATTCAGAAAATGGAGTCAAATGAACAACGCCATTAACTATAGAGCACGAAGTTAAACTGCTAGAACATATGCATGGAAAGCGGTCGAACAGATACTCTACCGGCTATGCAGGGTCATGTTGACTATTCTCTTCTTCTCTATCTTGTGATTTTTATTCATTAGTATCATTTTGATTCAATAGATGTCACTGCATGTATCCTTAGATCATGATGATAAGTTCTCTTAAAAACTTTAAAGTCATAATATATCTTTTGATGGAGAGCACCGATTACAAAGAAAGAAAAATGAAAACCTTCTCTAAGTTATGCACAATATTAATTTATGCATTGAATCGAACCACATTGGTTTTATAATTTACACATGATGCTATAACAAAAGGGCTACGTAGAGACACACGGACAGACGAAAATTTATGAAATAGTAGAAAAAGGGTTCCGTGTGTGATCCTTTAACAGCTTAAGTGCCATATTTACAGATTTATTATTTGTATTATGTGATTCCCAAACTGCCGTTTAAGTGTTTAAAAAAGTATGTATTTAAACAATGATTTGGAAATCTTAAAGCTTTAAAAAAAAACAAAATACTTTGTTACAAAAAGTGAAAACCGTGTGGGTTTTGAACGTGCGAACCAAAGTTACTATCGGAAATCTTACAGCATTAAACAAAATCGAAATGTATTGCATGTCTTTACTGAGGCTTGAACTTGCGACTCATTGTTCGAAAGGCGGTAGCCGTCACCGATGGGCTATTTGTTCTAATGACATATAGTTAAAAATAGTTATTCTATTACAATGCATGTTATGACGGTTGTCAGTTGTCAAACAGTTGACAAGTATAGACGAAATGCATATTGCTCACCCCCGTAAGTAATTAGCGTGATAATATATAGCCTATGTCCTTCCCTAGGTTGAAATACATCTCCTTGCCAATTTTCATTACGATCCGATCAGCCGTTTCGTCGTGAAAAGGTAGCAGACAGACAGACAAACAGAGTTACTTTCGCATTTATATTATGGTATGGATTAGTCTCTTTTATCGCAATTGTGTCCAAATTCGAAGCAAAACAAATGGATAGCAAATGAAATGAGACTATTGCAGTTCATGATGATGAAAGAGGTATGGATGGATGTCAGCTTCATTCATAATAGAAAAAAATGGAGCACTCCAACAGTGCTAAACTGACATGGAAAGCAACCGCGAAAAACCTTCACATCACAATCACAGAGTATATAATCACTACGTTTAATCACAATTGTCAACATAATCTTCTAAAATAAAATCTTCAAAGACAATTACAACAACGGCCGTAAGTTTATAATTAAACAAGCCGTAATGACATTTACACGAACTGACATTTACATGACCTTTGTTTTCAAACTAGAATTGAATGACATTTGACGCGATTCAGATGTAGCAATTAATTATCAGCCTATGGAACTTCGTAAATTTATTAGAAGGGTTCTCATATCTGCTGGGGAAGTAAAGTAGAACATAATTGTTAAATAATAGAACATAAATCTGGGAGATTAAAATGAAATGTATGGCCCTATTCCTCAGGTCAGGTTTCCTCAGTTCAGTATCCATCTATACCTACATACTGTCTGACTTATTCCACTTCACCTCACCAAGATTTCCCACCTGTGGGTCCATCTGTAACTACCTAAATGTCCACTTTGTCCCATAATCTATAAATCCTTAAATCCCTGTAGATAATTACGGTGCCTGATTCTTAAGTTGTCATAAGAAATCTTCCTCACGGTAACCTAACATAGAAGCTGTTCCTTCCTTGCCCACCCATGGCACGTGCACACCTGTCGTGCAGGTGTACGTGTATCAAGTTATCACAAAAAACATCTAGCGCCTGCAACGTGTGCCTTGGAGTGTGCGCTTGCGTCGGAATACAGAAATGACGTTGACCAAATGGCGCGGGAATTCAGCAATAAATTAAAAAACTTCATTACAAAAGGGTTGCAAATTGTTGCTTATTAAGTACCTACAATGGAAATTGATAGCACCATGCACTGCTGGAACCATTTGATAGCAAAACCACAAAGTGTTTAATGGTAAATCAGCTGAGTATGAATCTTCTACTAAAAAACCTAAGATGGCCCAGATAAGCGACGATCGCTTCTCCACTTGACTTTCAGCTTGATTAACAGCTTTTCTGCAGCTTATGTCAATCCAATACTTTTTTTGACAATTACACCATCATTATCACGTAGGAATGTCGTACATTGCTCCAAAAGTCGTTATAATGATTTTGTTATTGTGAAGATCTTGAATCTAAAGGTTCACTATTGCTCAGATTATACTCAAGATTATAAAGCTATGGAAATACTTCCCAAAATATTTGATGAATGATGAGTGTTCGGTCAAATTCAAAACATTGAAGAGGCAGTATCTTTAGGTTAATTCTTATCTACGGATTCCCGCCTTGTAAAGTATGAAGTGATAGTATATGATACTACTTCAACCGCAAAAACTCAGCACCAAGCAAACTCCTCCCAAAATACTCATACATAACAAATGCACTAGATAATTTTATTGCCTGGCAACCCATCACTCGAGCTCCTTCATAAAATGCCACAATATTGCACTGTGGGAAAGAAGCGCAGTCTGACCGCAGTCAACAATGGCGTAACGGGATATTAAAATATTATGTTTACCTGCCCTCGTGTCTGACCACAGGCGTATACTGTTACTGGCAAGCCAGTTTTATCCTTGACAACGGACTTTGCTCCAAAACCTGATCAACCTTCAGTTGGTGTTGGAAGGAGATACAAAGGTGACACGTAACTAGTGAAATGGGTATACTTCTGTTTAACCCTTAAGGGAATACAAGCGTGATGGTATGTAGATTAAGCAAAACTAGTATTGACTGCAGCTCGTCAAATTGTATCGTAATATCCCCTTGGATCTTTAGCATTTAGGTGAATAAACACTATTAATAATTATTTCATTCTAATACGCCACCATAAGACCTAACCATTATATTATTGTACGCAAACATCACCCACTAATCATGAATAAAATACATAATAATTGGGCATTTGATTCGGCGCCCTTTATCTGAGAGGACCAGCTTTTAATAATTGTCATTCTTGTATTACATCAATCAGTTTAAATCTTCAAACAATGTTAATACTTATAAAAGCAGCAACAATTCTCTTATTATAAACTACTAGCGGACGTCATGCGGTTTCACCCGCGTAGTTCCCGTTCCCGTGGGAGTACGGGGATGAAATGTAGCCTATGTTACTCGTGGATAATGTAGCTTTCGAATGGTGAAAGAATTTTTAAAAACGGTCCAGTAGCCTATTCATTACAACCAAACAAACAAAGTTTTCCTCTTTATAATATTAGTGTAGACATAGTCTGCATATTTGTAAACGTCTTCTTAATTCGTAGAAATAGGTATGTGTAGAATTTCAGTTCATTCATAAAACCGCAGACAAGGAACTTCATGTTTCAATTGTTTGTCCTTTGTAATGTAATATTAGAAACTGGTTCAGATGTCAAGTAATTGTTATATTACTTAACCGTTTTATGGATTTTTTTTTATTAACGAAAATCGACACACTACTGGTGAATTCTGTACGAAATGAAACCCATAAGCAGAATTTTCCAAATATGCTTGAATTTGTATCTTATGCTTAGCCACATTAGAATGCGAAGTCCTCCTAAACGAGTGGCTATCGGCGAATCAAATCAAGATAAAGAATCGGGCTGTCCTTGGTTGAGATCGTACGAACTTCATTCTAACGGCGCGCGTACACCAACACCGATGTTGTCGGCCGATGGCGGACAGAACTACCCAGACGAGTAACTCGGACGTGTATGTGCTTACACTGCAAAACAGTGTTACCACTTGTGCCAACATTGGTCGTTGCCGGTATTCTGTAGTTGACTGTGTTCAGTGTTTGCTTAACAGAGTGATACCGCGTTTTTAAAATGGAGAAATTCGTCCTGAAGTGAAGAAATAAGTCCTTTAGAAAATGTATACCGCAATTTAGCTCGTCGACGTCAACTTCGTCAACAACGGCGTAGGTAATTGAAATATTTATGTACGAAAAACAACTGAGTGAATACCACCACCCACCTCCACCTCCACCTCTTTGAAGAATTCAACCCAAGTGTGTTTGCACTCAATTTGCACTGTAGACGGCAGACTGGCGAGAAAATGAGAAATCCCAACAAGTTCGGATTCGATGGTTGATCAGTCGTTTTCGGGCGTCATCAGACGATGATAGCTGTGTTTCGCGCGCTCTTTCATTTACAAGGTTTAATTCAAACGTACGAGTTCGGCGCCCATGCAAACTTCGGCCGACGCGATGACGGATTAAGTGTACGCGAGCCTTAAATGGATATTCCTAATCTTACTTAACAAAATTCTCAACTGAAGTTGGTTTGACAGCTCACAGTATAAGAGGCAGTACAAGGTCAGGTCTATTTTTATCTTGATAGCACAACAGACAGTTGTTTGGTTAGTATAGTCTACAACAAACAGTGGTCAACGCGAGAGTTTGGGTTCATAGGACCGCTTGTAAGTGTAATTCAAATTATTGTTTTCTCTGACTGTTTCTAAAGTGCTTGAGTATAAATTTGGATGGGTATAAGAGTAGAGGAAGACCAAAGTAACGATGGATGGACTCTGTGAAGGATGTTATTGCAAGAAATAAGGTGTCGAGAAGTATGGAATAAGAAAACTATGCTACGCCGACCCGGAATGAATTGGAATAAGGGCAAGAGAATGATGATGATGTTTCTAATGTGCTAGTAACCGATTGATAACTAATTGAACTCTCCAAAGCATGCAATCCTTTCTGATTGGATCTAGACTTAATTAACCGTTAGTAGGGGTCTAGCCTACTGGTTTTGATGCAACTGATGTGCGGCCTAGTGTATGTTAGTGCATTTGATTTTCTGTGTTATCGCGTGGTTCTTATCAATTAATTGAAGGATTTTGATGCGATTTTCGAGGACTGTCAAATTAAGTACCTATGCAATACCTACTTTTAATCAGTGCTAAGCTGATTTGTATTACTAGTTTGCACATTTCTGAAATTCTTATTCTAAAAACTATGGTTAATTGATAGGTACCTAGAAACCGTTATTTTGACAATTCGATACAAAATCGTTTTGACTAAGCAAAGTGACATTACATCGGCAAAACGACGCTAAAAAGCCTACAAAGTATTGAAAAGACTTAAGCTACCAACAAGCAATTAGCTTGTCTAGACCCTAACTTCTGAAGCCTTATAGATAGGGAGCAGTAGGTACTACTAAGTACTACTAGTACTGATTAACAATATTCCAGGAAAGCTACTGGTGTTATATGTTGTACTCGTAACATGTTACATAAGTACAGAGGACGTTGTCCGCAAGACAAGCAAAAACTTGGATCGTATGTAGGGACTCCATGAGTTTGCGTTATAGGAGACCGTGACAGTACTGACAGTTTTATTTTTCAACGGAGCTTGGAACAAATTTAGGAATTTCGTACCAAAGGACCAGAATATAAATCTAATAATTTAATTTGCCGTTGTACGTCTAATTAAACTAGCTGGTGAAAACTCCATTGAAGTGATGCATTTCGATTCGATGTCTATAAATGTATATGATAAAACTACAAAAATAAGTTGAAGTTTTAACTACTTTGCTAATTTAACAGTCTATAAATTGGTCCTTTCACTAAACTGACTAATATTTGTTTAAATAAGAATAATTTATTGTAAAAGTAGACAGGTAGGTATTACAAAAGTGTACATTTAGGTGCAGTATAGTGTTATTTTTAAACAATTGTATGTATTAGTGCTTATAAGTAAAACTATACCTAATAACTACAATATAAAGGGTGTAAAACACCTCTTCACGAAGCCGAAAGGCACTTGTTCTCCCCATCTTTGCGATCATTTTTTTGTTCTACACCATACTTCGCAGGTATCCCTTCTAGTTACGGAGATATGGGGGGTCAAAGTTACAACTTCTTGTCAAGTTTTTTTTTTAAATAAGTACAAGTTTATTTTGTAAGATTTTAACTTTTAACACCTCCACGACCTCCGTACTATTCAATCCATCCATCAGCACAATGTTTTAAGTGCGCTACATTGAGTTCTACCACAAAACATGATTTATAACCTCAAAAAAAAAGTTGTTTCCCAGCAACATTTTTTATGATCTATGTTTATTTAAACCTGTGAATAACCAAATAGCGTTCTTTTTTTAAACCCCCACCAATTTTATATAAAAGAAAGTACCGCATTTATGCTACGCACAACGCATGGCGTCTCTACCAGTCGGTCGCGTGTCACAAGGATGGGTCTAAGAATGCCGCTGATCCTGTTAGCAGTGACTCTATCAGGCTCTATGTAATAACTGCCTTTATTAAACGAATGGGGCTTATGTACGTACAATACCATAACGGGTAGGTAGAATTGCAAGCCGATTAGCAGATATTCTGTTGGTGCTGGGAACTAAGAGCTGTTTTTCACAATTTTGATGTTTTTCAGAAAAAAAACCTTATAACCCTTAATGACCATTGTTTGTGCAAGACGAATAAACACAATGAATACGGTTAAATTAACAATAAAACAAATAATATAAAAATAAATACATCAGAAAAAAATAAAATTAAGACCAACGACATTAGGGACCGATATACTACTACTTCTTCAACCTTTGGTTACCTTACCTTTGGTCAACCAATGCTGAGTGTAGGTCTCCTCCAAATCTCTTCATTTTTGGCGATTTTGTGACATGGCTACCCAGTTTTGTCTTAACGGAACATCCAGAGAAATTGCTGATGAAAACCCAAAAACACTGCCCGACCTTGGCTTCGAACTCAGGATTCAGGCTAAGTAGCGATTGCGAACACCAAAACTACCAATTCGTTGTATGCTATTTTTCACTTTTACAGAACACAATAGGTACAGTCTAATTATATGTCACCGTAAAATTGTCAAACACGTTATATTGTAATCTCTCTAGCGATATTGTAAACTCTCGAAATATTGTCAAACGAACATACTGCTTACAATAAAACGCTTTATTAATCGTGAAATGCATGCGATGGTAGTCAACTCACGCGGTGTGGAGGGAAGGAGGGGTCCCCCTTGCCCAGTGGTACCACTCTCATGAAAACATAATGTACCATTCCTGAGAAATACCGATTAATATAACCTAACCTTAAAACACTTTATATTCCCCTAAAAAGCGTAGTCGACGGAGCGGGGTATTTCCGAGTGCAGGGTTTAAAGGAACCTAACTAACCTAACGGGGGGTGCCCCAAGTCCCGATTATGGGGGCAGAGATACTTCCGTATGTTCAGTTGACAATATTTCGAGAGTTTACAATATCGCTAGAGAGAAACACGTCATATTGTAATATAACGAGTTTTACAAAGTTACGGTGACATACATATATGACATAAGTAGTAAACAATTTAATCATTCGCAAGTCTGCACCTTATAACCTTGGTTTAAAGTTCGAAAAAAACTTTTGAATAAGCAGGCACCTATTGAATTTTTTTGTGAATCAATTTGTGATTATTGCTCGGAAAATACGAGTAGCTAACAATTCTTGACCTTCTTTCTTTCTTTATCGTTTACTTGGTGTCAGAGTTTTTACGCCACTCATGAGCCGTCACTCGCAAGCAGTCTTGTGGTGTGAGTCGGACCGGACTGTCAAGACATACACAGTTCTCGAGTTCGAACCATAGACATCTGATTTTTCGAATTCATGGGCATAGGTAATACATGAAAATAGGTAATCATTACTTGCTTCGGTAAAGGAAAAACATCATGAGGAATCCAGCATGCTTCAGAGATATTTCTAGACGGTATGTAAAGCTGAGGCCCATAAAAACGCGGCGGTATAAAAACAGTGACAGCAGATCTGGCTCTAACCACATAAAAAAGAAAGAAGGGAGGTATTGTCCACATGCTACTTACATCCTTGAAGTTTAGGTAAATAAACTCAACGTATTCCGAATTCCGGCCGTATTAGCCATTCAAACAACTTCAACTTCAACTTTGGAACTTCAAGAAACTCAATTTAGAAAAAAAAACAAGAAATGCTCTCCATCTTATTTACACTTTCATTATTAATTAATTATGTACCTACCTAGATAAGCATTTGTCCCCAAGTTGAATCCACATTAAATAGCGGCAAAAATTGATAACATTGAATAACGTCGTGATCCTTCGATTACAAATATTACGTAACAAGTAATAACATGAGATATTGAATGAATAAACAGACGAATCTTTAGTTTATATTCCGCTGTGTAGGGGCATAGGTAGTTATTGTGACAACGGACTTTTATAATTTGCAAAAGTGGCGTGAGTATCAAAATATTTATCTCCATCTTCTGCCAACTATTTCTTAACAATAACGTAGCTTTCTATTTAGTGAAAGAAAGCTACTTAGTTAATTTCTAAAGTTAGTGTAGTTTCTGATATAACCTCCTACATCCAAACTTCAGTTCTTCAAATCTCAGGCCATGGCATGCTAAGACAGACCCAGAGGTCTGATTGTGTGCTTTATTTAAGTGTGTCAACATGTAATTTATAAATAAATAAATGAAATAAAATAATAATAAAAATATGCTTTTCGCCGCCCCTTATCCCGATTTTTTTGGAGTCGGCACAGCGTGTCATCTTCTTAATTAGGTACTTCTCTTTCAGTTGTCTTTTCAGTGGTCATCCCTTTTTTACCCATATCATCTTTCACACAGAAAATTACTAAGATTAATGTACAATGGGCGGTCAACATTGACATTTGCTTCAATTAAGTGGCAAACAACTTACCTAATTACAATAGCTAATGTAATTCGTCGATGCCGGTGCGGCAAACGCGCCGGGAGTATGGTTAAGTTAGTTCATAAAATCATTCACGTTGTGAGTTGACTCGTTGATTGGTACCTACTTATAGTGTGTTAAAAACTTATCTCCTGGTGCAATTTGTAATAGTCGGTCAGTGAGTCATACTATTAGCTCTATTAATTAATTTAATTTAAATATAACATCAAACATTGATTAAGTAAGTACCTATGTAGGTACCTACATAGATTATGCAGTTTTCAGTAAATGCTTAGGAACCGTTTTCAGAAAACACTTGTTGTATAATTATCTCCGAGGCCTTGACATTAAATAATTTACTATGTACGGTCGAACAAGCTATTTGGTTTACATTTTACAATGTAATTTGTGGGTTACCTAAACTGCTGTAAACCAATTATCTTGTTCGACCGTACTATTATAGGGATCAGTAAGAAATGTGAAAAATTGGCTCAGACATTTCACTTTTCTCTCGTGTCGTCTTAAGTATAAGTAGCTGTGGGCCACACAAACCGTAAAACACATGGATAATGAACTGGTGTCACAACACAATCATGCAGAACCAGATCAGTAAGCCTCTTCTGGTCCAGACGAAAAATAACGCCACCGATCGCTCATCCTAGCGCAGAAACTGATAGCTATCAGCATAAAGATTAGCTCCATTTGGTCTGGATGTTTATAGCACTGTTTAATTTGTTCCAGGCGAATAATGGACGTAATTGTGATCGGATGCGGCGCTGCGGGCATCGCAGCAATGCGGAAGCTCCACGACGCTGGTCTTCAAGTCTTGGGCCTTGAAGCCGGCAACAGGATCGGAGGCAGAATCTTGACCACGGAGATAGCAGGGAAGCCTATTGATATCGGCGCTGCGTGGTAAGATAAGCCTTCAAAATATTTGATCACTTTAACGAATGACGGAGGTAGATGTGGAGCTGTATCCCAAACTATATGTTCTTCCCCACAGATATAGATAGACCTAGATAACGCAAGTATCACGATCTGTATAAACTCCCCAGCTACACAGCTCTGTTCTGCTCTGTTACAACAAGTTATCTCGCGAATTGGCCGAAAATATAGAATTCTTTCTAATTTCCAGGTGCCACGGAGAGAAAGACAACGTGATCTTCGAAATGGTCAACCCATTAGGTCTTCTGGGTAGATCACCTCCTGATAACAACTGGTACGTCCGTTCCAACGGAGAGCTGGTACCTGAAGACAAAGCTACTGGCATCCTTAAGGCTTTGGATGAAGAGCTGGCTAGTGTTGATAAGTACACTAAGATATCAATTGCGGAGTTTGTGCGGGGCGCGTAAGTAGTCTTTAACAATGCTATCCTAACACTTCTACACTGAAACATTTTCGCGCTTTTCTACAATTTATCCTCACTCCATTTTCAGAGTCAACTCAAACGCAACCTTAAAGAAAGACCAAGAGCTATCCAGATCGTTTGTCGAGTGGTTTGAGAGGAACAGTCACCTGGGTAGTCCCGAAGACCCGAAGAGAGGCAAGTCTCTGAGAACGTTGGCAGAGTTCTGGGAGAGTGAGGGTGATGCCTTCTTGAACTGGAACGGAAGAGGGTACAAGACTATTCTTGATGTGTTGATGGTGAGTCATTTTATTTTGTGGGATTCCCCAAAATTTAGCACATGTTCGCATATGGAAACACGGAGGAACATTACGGACTCCTATAGCATACTAAAACACATTCTACCCTTTCTACTTAACCTTTTGACCGCCACAGCATAAACGCACGCGCGTGCCCTCCACGCCAAGCCACAATTTCATCTACTATTTTGTCACATATTTGTGTCGTTTGGCGTACAGGGCACGCGCTTTCTTGTCACGTATATGTGACAATGGCGTCCAAAAGGTTAAGCTACCATACGTATGCATGTATGATGTTTCTGATGATCGATTTCATTGAGTAGAATTTGAATTTTGACTCTTTTTTGCCTTAAATTATTTTATGGAAAGAACGAGTGAGATCCGTAGATGACTGACTGGCCATCCCTTACTCACATGTTTCGGAGACCTCGTTTAGTAACAGTCTAGTCATAGTGGTTAAAGTACGTATCCGGCATAACTATTATCACGAAACTCTTTAATCCGAAAGTCGGTTATTACAGGGTTCGAGACAATTACCCTTATTGATTCAACCTCCTTGCGTTGCAGAACAAATACCCCGATCCGTCGAAGGAGATCCCCCTACAGATCCTGCTCAACAAAGAGGTGGAGAACATTCGATGGGGCGTCACCCAACTTGATGTAGACCCTTCCAACCCGATGGTACAAGTCAAGTGTAAGGACGGCAGCCTGTATGCAGCCAAGAGTGTTATCGTGACCGTGTCTATCGGAGTTTTGAAGGAGAGGTAAGACATTTCTTTGGAAATCTGCCCTGTCAAGTTGCCTGAAAAAATTTCTAGCAGAACCTAGCACCTAGCAAAAGTATGGACCGGCGAGGTGGGTTGTGATTGTGACCCTTGGAAAAAGGATTCTTTCTAAGGACAAAAAGATTTCTGAAAAGACAGAGTACCTACCTAAATAAACCAACACATCCAGTAATATGATTCATAACGCATTAAGCGTTAAGCACTAATTCTGTTAACACTTCAAGTAAACACAATAAACTACGGTAATGTGTAGCGTCATAACAATTTAACGCTTTCGGGCTAGACATTATTTTCGTTGCTCTCCATCTATAAATAGACAGATGTCTGGCGCTCAACTGACTGAATTACAAACTTGCAACTTCACTTTAGTCGAATGATGGACTTTTCTGGATCGACAAAGTTACTCTTTCAATTTCGAGCTGTTTTCATGGAACTAAAGGCTGTAATACACTACACGGGCCCAGTGCGTTGTAGATCACAAGTATTGGTCGGTTGTAAAACTTACCGGTTTCCTCACGATGCCGATGTTTTGCTTCACCGGCCTAATAGGCCGGAAAGGTCTACCGGGTCGCCTTATACCGGTATAAGGCGACCCGGTAGACTTTTCAGGATGGCGGGACCAGCTGGCTAGAACCAACCACTAGTGGTCCATGTTGGCCCTGGATCGAAAGATTTAAAGGGTATGGGGAGACCTTTGCCCAGCAGCGGTGGGATGACACAGGCATTAACAGTAACCGACCGGTTCGAACCCATGACCGCCAACTCCTAAGTCGAGTCTCTGGACCACCACAGACTGGTCTTGTCTGCAACGAAATTAAGACTAGATGTTATCATGAACACACCACACCCGACACTGAATAGAATTTTAGAAGATTGCCGTTGTTTATTTAATTATTCCATTTTTTCTTCACAGACACGAACGACTTTTCTACCCTCAACTGCCCGCTGACAAAGTGGCCTCAATCCAGAACCTGGACATGTGTGTTCTGGACAAAATCTACGTCGAATTCGAGAAACCCTGGTGGCCTAAAATCCCAGCTAAGTTTACCATGCTATGGAGAGAAGAAGACAAGGCCCAGTTTGCAGGAAAAGATGAATGGATAACTGAGATCTACGGTCTTTGGAGCGTGGACCACCAGCCTAACGTTCTCCTGGCTTGGATCCAGGGAAAAGGAGCTGTGGCCATGGAAAGTCGTAGCGTGGAAGAAGTGAAGGCGGGAATTCAGAAGTTTCTTGATATTGTCATCAAGAAGCAATTTGATGTTTCACCTATCAAGACTATTTTGAGGTGAGATTTTTGTTCTTTTGTTTTCTTGTAACATAACGTCGCGTTTACCCCGAAGAGTAAGCCACTGGCAGGTAAACTAATACACCCAAATTTCGCCGCATATGTACCAGGCAGCCAGGAATAGATATAGATACAGACTTCGCGCTGCCACTGCGAAATTACATAACATCCAGGCAGAGGTGTACCTAAAAGTACATCCAGATTTCGCCATTTATGTTTTAAGTCCCATGTAATGGGGGACGAGCCTATTGCCATCAACCGGGCCCAAATCGACAACACTTGCCTGACCTGGGAATTGAATCTCATGCTCAGCTTTTGCGACCACGAGGCAGTAAACCCGGTCTCAGCAGTCTTGGATGCCTTTCTCTTCTTCCCAAATGCTACACTGCTTTGACAGAAACGAAATTATTTAACAAGAATCTTCAAAAAACTTCAACCATCCGTTGACTTAACATTCTTACCCCTTTCAGAACCCAATGGGCGTCAAACCCTCTCGCCCGTGGAGCCTACGCGTACCGAACACTGGCTCTAGAAGAAAACGGTGACGGCGGTGCCATAGAGCTGTCAGAACCTCTGTACCATCCTAACAAATTCCCTGTAGTCTGCTTTGCTGGAGAAGCTACCTCGCACCATAGACATCATGATGGCCATGGAGCTGTAGAGTCAGGGTTCAGAGAGGCTGATCGTTTGATCGCAAGCTTCAAGGAGTTCGGATTTAAATAATTCCTTTTTGGTTTTGGAGATAGCTTTTGCAGGCTGTTGTCGATTTGTTGTGTATGCTTTTGTTTTACAATAAATAAAATACATTTTTATTATGAATTATTTTTATTTCATCATTATTTTTATTTCACATTCAAGATCAAATCATTTTTGATTTATAACTAACAATAATACGGACAGTTATCATTAACCACTCCTTATTAAAATTGTATAATAATACAAATTATGAGAACGCGTATTATTAAAGCTTGATTCAGAAATAAAAAATAAAAGTTACAAAGAAAATTAATAAAAGAATACAAATTAAAATCATGCATCTAAAAAATATCTTTTGATGATTTTCAGTATTTCATCACAAAATATAGGTTGTAAATAAGAAATATTTTAACTAAGAAATTATTAAAATAATGTTACGGTTTAAAAACACAACCATCACGTCTGTTTTTCCTGAAGGGATAGACGATGAGAGAGAGAGAGAGAGAGAAAGAGATGTACTATTGCACTCACTGACGGTTCACCACTTTTCAACCTTATAGTTTTCACTTAGAGCTTAGGGCATAAAGTAAATTGATTTTAGCACATTAATTTACTTTATGCTGCTTGAAATAAAGAACTCACTCGTATACCTTTAATGAGATTAAACTTCTTGTAAGTCCATTAATTAATTGAGGTAATTTTGGCGTTTTTTCGACCCACCCCTCCCACCTTGGTAAGATTTATTGAAATTTGACATAAGCTCCTCGTAATTTCACGTGAGATTTATCAAAATCCGTAGTTATAGGAAATACGGTAATCTCGTGCTTGTTTGCGTTAAAATGTACTTATCAATCCCAGTTTTCTCTCAATTTTACATTGCATCTAGCGGGGAAAAAAATACGTAATATTTTCCAAGACCCCCCTCTCTCCCTCGTGAGATTGGGTGAGATGGGTTCACGTAATTAATGGACGCCCCCTAAATACTTTATCAATGAGTATAAAATACTTCTCGATGTGATGTTTTAATATTATGCACAGCACTCAAAAGTTTTGTCCTTTTAATTAAAATAATGCTTATTTTATAATGTTTTACAACACGTAAAAATAAAGAGCAAAATATAACCTTAAAATGAATCCAGTCAAAACTCTTACTATTAACAAAAGATACATCCAAACTAGTAATATTATAAAGAGGAAAGATTTAATTGTTGTTTGTTTGTTACGATTTAACTCAAGAAATCTAGATCTTTACCGAGTAACATAGCCTATAAATTATATTGATATCATGCAAATTAGCCGATCTATCACAATTTGGTCTTAGCCCAGTTACACGACTCCGCTCCCATTCTCCCAACCGGCAAAAAGAACATGATTCAAAAGTGGGCTTTAAATATTTAACTTTAAGTTATAATTTACATTTGCCTACGCCGCGGAGGCGACTACTACAAATAAAGTTTAATTTTCCAGACGGGGCGTAAAATTGCATATTATAGCCCTAGGGAAAATAAGTTTTTTTTTTTTAATTTTCGTCGTCGGTGTTCGAAAACGCAAAGTCTACTAATAATTCATAAAGAACTGACTTATTACTGTTCCATTAAAAAAAAAAACATTTTATTTTAAAAATGGAACCAAACGCGCCGAACGCCGACCTCTTTGGCAGAATGTGTGCGTTGCATTCCAGCTACAGAAGAAATAAAAAAAGGCATTGGCGCGAAATTTTATGATTTTTTCTGAATTATTTATTTGAATTATAAGTAGGATTCCTTTTTAGCTCCTACGTTCACCCCACAGACGACACAATATTATATTCGTCTTCACAGAGAACTGAAATTATGTTGCCGGGAAAAAACATCTCATTAAATTTGAACAACAGTACAAATTGTACATTTAATTTTTAATTAAATAAACTATCATATTAAATATGGTTATTTTATTTTCTCGCAATCGTAGTGAAAAGTACGGTGTAACACACGGCGCTAAAATCCCATTATAACTCGGTTCCTATTTACTACCTCGTCTATAATGGGTCATTTTAGCCCCTTGTATTACAATGTAGGTAGTATTGTTGGGTGGGAACAGAGTCGTTTATGTGGGCTAAGACCTCTAGTCACATGTAATGACATTACAATATTTTTCTTCTTTATTTACCTTGGTGTCAGTTTTTATTCCGCCCATGGGCCTATTACTTGACTTTACATGCCTTTCATTTCGGTCGTTTGTCCGAATTCCATAGGCAATCGCATTCGGGCTAACGACCAAGTATAATTGCACCATAAGCAACTACGTGAGCAAAAGAACGAATACTATTTAGCTCATGATTCAACAATAGGGTTGACGACTGACTTAAAGAAAAAATATTCTTTTTAATCCGTCAGTTAGATTATCGAAAAATATTAGATACGTGTTTTTGTTTTATCAAATTAGTAAAAAAAAATACGAAGACAAAACGCATCAAAGATCTGCTTTTTGTTAACCGACTTCTAAAAAAAGGAGGAGGTTCTCAATTCGGATGTTTTATTATATCAAATTAGTAAAAAAATACGAAGACAAAACGCATCAAAGATCTGTGTTTTGTTTTATCAAATTAGTTAAAAAAATACGAAGACAAAACGCATCAAAGATCATGAGTGGGGGTTTGTGACGTCACTTTCCGGTAAAATGTACCGAAATGTGACGTCACACGAGTTTTCGACGCACCGTATCGTCTTCAATTTTTGTTTACGTGAAAAAAGAAACAATATGTGTCCAATATTTTCTGAAAATCTATCTGGCGGACTAATTAGTTTTTTTTTTTTTTTTGCACGCAATCAAACTCAGAGCTCATCTAAATACAACAGTTTAACAAAACTCCTTACCTCTCTAACTTCGGTATAAGATCAGACTTATTATCAATAACTTCAGAGCTTATAATATTCCCTTCTTCATCGACATCACACATCATAATTTCAACACCATTATCTTCAATCACCGGTTTCCTATCAACCTCCATTTCATCATCACCATTTTCATCGTTCTTCAGAGAGATCTCAAAACGTCTTGGTGAGAACGCGGTAGGGTCTGCAACCTGTCTTAGTTTAAAATCTAGACTTGTTAAAGGCACGTTTGGACTACTGTAGCCGTCCATAATTTTTTCAGATACTTCTAAAGATTCGTAGCGAGTGGTTGTCAGTCTGTACATGCCGTCTTCAGACATTTGGTACCTGAAAAGTTAAGGACTGTTTTTGAAATCGTCTAAAAACATAAAGTGGAATAGAAAAGGACGGTCTGTGGATTGGCGAACATTCATTGTATGGAGCTCCTCCGTGTTTCGGAAATCACGTTATGGAAGATGTGCTAAAGCCTAAGATATTCAAATTTGGTTACGTTTTTTTGCAGTTTGCATGTCAATGTCAGTTTGTACATTCGTAACAAAAATAGATTTCATCATCATCATCATGATTTCCGCCGAAAGACGTCCCCTACTGGACATAGGCTTCCCCCAGGTGTCGCCACATTGACCGGTTTCGTTCGACTCGCATCCGGCAAATTCCCGCAACCTTCATCAGTTCATTGGTCCACCTAGTGGGAAGCCATCTAACGCAACGTCTTCCCGTTCTCGGTCGCTACTGCAGAACTTTTCGGCCCCATCGGCCATCCGTTCTGCGAGCAATGTGCCCTGCCCACTGCCGCTTAAGTTTGACAATTCTTCGGGCTACGTCGGTGGTTCTCATGCGGAGATATTCATTTCTGATTCGATCACGCAATGAAACTCCCGAGCATAGCCCTCTCCATTGTCCTTTTGGTAATACGGCTTCACTGAGTTATAATCATTAAAATCATCAATACCACCCCTAAAGTTCATTGAGTCCCACTGAATGACATTATGAATGAATTTTTCATAAAATAGTTGCTTGCTCGACAAGTACAAATGAGTTTTTATGACAACTTACCTAAACCTGCTATGTCCAAACGACCACTGAGCACCATGTTCCTTCACCAAATGCGTCGTCAGTCTATTCCCCCTGGAGAATATCTTCATCTTCTTCTCCGGACACAAGTGACAGGCGTATTTCTTCACAGACTTCTCCTTTTTGACTTCATAACAGTCAGATTCTGAGTTTTCTTCGTCAGATAGGTCTATCTCCTTTTTAATTGATTTGCATTTCTTCTTTTTCTTTTTATGTGTAAGTATGTGTTGGCGGAGATCTGATTTTGTTATGGCTCTGTGGAAGATGGATGAAAAACAAATAAGAAATTAGAGTTATAATGTAGAAGGTGAAAATAAATTCACTTTAATTACTAAAATTTAATTAGTAGGCAAAAACGTAGTCAAAGGTGTGGTGAGGTGAGAAGGCAAATTATTTTCGACTTCTGTTGTTTGCATGGGCAAAACGCGCAGAGCATGTTCGTGCTTTTAAAACTGGCGAAAAATTGGTGAAATGCAACACAGTTTGGCTCTCACTACAAAACAAATATCGAACTTGTGCTCCTTGAAACAAATTCGGTAATAAATAACTTGAGATGGTCACCTCTGTCAGTTTTGATGCACTGAGAGTGCTAATGGAAGTCAAACCTGCACAGGCCCTTAATAGCCCTCCTGATCGAAATTCGTTCATGGCGGCTGATCTTAGTGGAGACCACCCATCGACGCGAGAGATATTATAATGCATAAGTGTGTGTGCAGACACAGGTGCACTTTCTATTCCCTCAGTCTTGGCCAGCGCAAATCGGGAATGGGAACGGTAGGGAATTTTATCTTTTCCCAACGTAAATTCATACGAAGGTCGTCGTAACAAGATAGAGAATACCATTGTTCAATGCTCCTTTGATGCCTTGGGAACCTCAAACATTGGAATTTGTATCTTGTTACTCCTAGCTGTAAATGAAATTGACGTTGAGCAAAAATAAAAATGCTTTGCCGCTAGTCTTCATATTCCGATGGGATGGCAATCCTATACGATCAGAGATAGATCAAGTCTTCAAAGAGTGTTTGTGATATTATAACTTACTTGTATTCACAGTGCGGACACGCATGCGTCCTAGTATCCTTCCTCAACAGATGTCTGTTGCGCACGTGATTGGAGATATGAGCTGACGAGTGTGTTCGCCTAGTAGACGAATATCAACCTTGCGTTAATGGATATAAAGTTAAAACTTACTTGTATTCACAGTGCGGACACGCATGCGTCCTAGTATCCTTCCTCGACAGATGTCTGTTGCGCACGTGATTGGAGATATGAGCTGACGAGTGTGTTCGCCTAGTAGACGAATATCAACCTTGCATTAATGGATTTAAAGTTAAAACTTACTTGTATTCACAGTGCGGACACGCATGCGTCCTAGTATCCTTCCTCGACAGATGTCTGTTGCGCACGTGATTGGAGATATGATCTGACGAGTGTGTTCGCCTAGTAGACGAATATCAACCTTGCATTAATGGATTTAAAGTTAAAACTTACTTGTATTCACAGTGCGGACACGCATGCGTCCTAGTATCCTTCCTAGACAGATGTCTATAGCGCACGTGGTTGGCTAGCGCGGCCGGCGACGTAGCCGACATGTCGCACAGAGTGCACGCGTACGTCGATATGTGCTGACGTGTGTGTTCACCTAGGAGGTAGTCTGTGGCGCAGCGGGTTCCGCATAGTTCGCAGACGTATGGAGAGTTTGGGTAAACATTCTGAAAGTAAACATAGGGAATTTGTTAGATGAAGGGTGTATTAATGGACTAGGACTGGACTTCTTGCTTTAGCGTGTGCCAAACATGGTGTCAGTGTCTTTATGGTTTTTACATGCCGTCGAGAAATATCTCTCAGGCATGCTGGTTTCCTCACGATGTTTTCCTTCACCGAAGCAAATGATAATTATACTCATACAATACGCACATGAACCCGAAAAATCAGAGGTGCGCATCTTGGGTTCGAAAACAATGACTTGGCAAGCCGACGGACACACCACTAGGCACACACTGCTAGGACTGGGCTAAAAAGTTAGGTAAATTAAGTAACCTTAGATTAGGTCTATCTATATAGCAAAAATCTTAAATTAATTCACTGACATTCAACACGCAGTCAAAATCGCTGGGTCCAAGAAGCATAGAGTTCTTTTTACAACGAAAGCAACCCGTTTTCTCTTGGAATTCATTTACTCAAAGGGTCACGGGCGACAGTCACAGCCTAATAAGGCATTTCAAGCTTTTCCATACAAAAACACGATTACCTAAACATACCTGCCTTCTCAAATGATCGCACAGTTTCCTATTATTTGCAAAGTGCTGTCCACAATGATAGCAGGCGATCAGTCGCTCCCCTGTATGAGTCCTTACATGGGCTTTAAACATCTCCTTGCGAGGGAATACGGCACCGCAGCCAGCCCAAGAGCAGAGATAGTTGTCTGCATAATTTGTGTGGACTTGTACGTGATCGAGGAATACCTTAAAGAAGTAGAAATTATGGTTAATATTGGTTTTCCTGTGGAGATTTCTCCATGTATAGTAAGTGCCAGTTATGATCGCGATAGCGGGCATTGCCCGCCCATACCAAAACAAATGAACCATGTAGGTATCGTTTTTCATTAGAGAAAATGTTCAAGATATCAAGACAGGCTTAGCGTTCGAAGAAACCGGCATTCCCTCGAACCAAAAATTCGAAGACATGTGACATCTACCAACCCGCACTGGGCCCGCGTGGTGGTATATAGCCCATACGCAAGATACGCGCTGTGACGTGGAGTTGCGGACACCAGCCCGTTACAATACAATAATGTTAAATTTTGAGTCACTCTACAAAATGTGCGCGCAGCGTCACGTCTCGGTGTGAATTGACCTTTATTTTTGGATTTCAAAGTTAAGAACTTTAAAGCCGCATCCCCACGAGCGCCGCGCAGCCGAGCCTAGTGGGATTATAATTTCCCACTTACCACTTTCCACTTATGTGGAATCATGGCTAATAGTAGATGGATAAATAAAAATACCAAATGACAACTGACCTGCATTGAGTTATGTTTCACTTCACAGCCAAACCACATGCAAGTATAATCGTTAACTTGAATAGGTATCTGGTTTCGTTTGGTCGAGTCCTTTTTGCACTGGTCTAGCTTCAGCGTAGCCCTCCCATTGAAGCCTATAGCCATCAACTTGCCATGGTAAGCGTGGTAGTTCAAGTGACGCACCATCTCATTGAAGTCCGAGGTCTTGTGACCGCATACGTCCCAGAGGCAGACGTACTCAACTGGTATGGGGAATAGATTGTTAGTGATTAATGATTAAGGCCCTAATTTCTTGGCAACGAGGTAAGGCATGTGTACACCGGGCAGAGCATTTTATCTTTACCCCAACGTAAATACAAGATACAGATTCCAATAATAAGAGATCAATACCAAGACATCAAAGGAGATTTCCTTGCACAACATTCGACATTGAGAATCTACTACATTTCGTTTACGGAAGACCATTTGTTATGAAAGATTAGAATAACTTACAAAAATATTTCACAAAACACAAGATATGTCACAAAGATTAATATGCAAATAATCAATATTTGTCTTGAACAGGGGAAAGTTTCATTCATAATAATTATCTATATTTCAATCTTAATACTTTGCAATATCAACAAGTTACAATATCAACAACTAATTCAATTGATGTTATTTTATCAAGACTTGTGATAATTACATCAGTGTTGGTTTGTTTACAAAAATAAGTACATTATATTTAGCAAGAGTAAGTTTTTTTTTTTTTAATTAGCCTGTACTGTCCCACTGCTGGGCAAAAGCCTCCCCAATTCCTTCCATGTGCTCTTTTCCGGTGCCGCTTCGGACCAACCCTCGTGATGCGCGTCCAAATCATTTCGCCACCTTTTTCTGGGTCGGCCTCGGCGGCGCCGTCCGTCTCCCGCAACCATCGTGTGGAGACCTTTGCCCAGCGGTCATCGTGCATGCGGCTGACGTGAGCCGCCCAATCCCAATTTTAGCCTAGCAGCCTTCATGCCAACGTCCACTGTGCCCGTTTTGGAACGCAGTGTGGCGGTTCGAACCCTATCTTGTCTTTTGACACCCAAAATGCTGCGTTCCATTGCCCTTTGGCAAACTCCAAGGCGGAGCTTCTGAGACTCGGTAACAGAATTTATCCGATTTTATTTGGTTGTGTTCTGTGCATAATAATGTTGATGGCATACATAATAGAAATATTCTCACAATCTAATTGCAGCCACAGCAACAAAGGTGTTGTAAAACTCCTCTTGGGCCATTAACTTCAACTCCAGGTTAATTACTGTGAAATTCCTAATGGAAAAATCCAATAACACTAGCTGACGTAGGTATCCAACTTAGTATCTCATGCTAAGCAGTCACACGTATTTGCGACCATGGTCCCATATGATCTATGCTAATTTGTGGTACAATTTATTATGAAGACCAATGTGGAAGAACAATCTTCTTAACAGCAATTAATAGTACTACTAATCTCTCTCACAATTTTATTCCAAAATAGTGTAGCTAAAAACCAGTACCGTTTTTAACCTTGGGGTATGGAACCCTAAAACGTAGTTCCCTATATTGACAGCTGTATTCGAAGCTGCAAGAAAAGATAATAAAGAAAAAAAAAACCTTTTGAATACATACTTCCGGACTCTTTGTCAATGACATGCATGTCAGAAGAGTGCTTGCGGACATGTTTCTGGTACAGCTCATAATTATCGAAGGTGCGGCGACAGGACTGCCATTCACATTCCATTTGCAGGTTTTCGACACGCAGCTTATGTAACGACTGTAAGGATGAAATAAGCTTGATATTATTATGTACTGAAAATTATGAATTGTCAATGAACTGTAACTCTGCACACATCATCTGCCTAGCCTCTTCCTAAACTATGTTGAAGGTCGCGTTCGCTTCCAGTCTAATTGGATGCAATTCGGCTGCATCAGATATGCTGGAGGTCAGACAAGTTTGTTATCTGACCACAACATTAAGTTACAAAGTTATGTGATAATTATGGTAATTACACAAACAAGCACTAACATTTGTTTGTTTTTTTTTTATACTTCTCGCATGAAATTGTGTAGCTTCTACTGGAGATCCAATAAATAAATATATCCACTATGGACATTACACTATGCTATGGAATTGTGGACACCAGCCCATCACACAATACAAGTACTGTAGTTCCCCATTCAAAAGAGTAGATCTTAAAGGAGAACAACAGGTAAAGGTAAGTGTTCACCTGTCCGCATCATACACACACCGTTACATACACAAATGATTGTTACAAAAACTTGGTAAAATCAGTAAAATCTCATTTTGGGATTATTCATAGAAGTGAGAATGATGTAGCGTATTACTAGATTGGTTGTTGAATGTACCAGGTATAAATATAGGGTTAAAATTTCCATTATGGGCCATCGATTTATGGGAGGGGGGGAGGGAGGGAGGGGGATGTGGGGCTACCCCCCTGTCCCATCCCCACCCCGCGGAGCCCCATGGTTATGGAGATATCCATGGTTAAAGTTCTGAGGTTAAGTCAGGTTTTTTTTTATTTTTTTTATTATATTATATTTGCAATCGGTCATCAGACCGCGTGGCGTTGTGGTGGAGCAGCCAGTGCTGCGCCTCCAACTTATAGAAGGTGGTTCCTCTTCAGCCTTTTCACCACCGCTGTCGGGTTAAGCAGTTCAGTCACTAGTGGGTTTGGGTGCATGGTTAGGCGAGCCTTGTGTTGAGATTTGTACTGCTCGATTTCAGAGTTTACGAGCGGCACCTGCAGGAAGTCGTGAATTTCGCTGTTCCGAGCAAACCAAGGTGCATTTACTATGGCTCTTAGTATTCCGTTTGAACCCTTTGCAAGCAGAGAATGTTAGATTTGCTGGCTATGCCCCACAATTGGATTCCGTACAACCATATTGGTTTAAGGACCGAGTTGTAGATGAGTAGCTTGTTGTCTACAGAGTTTCTTCCCATGAGCCAATAAAGGTTGCGGAATTTCAAGCCAATAAAGGTTTATCTCCTCCCTTTTCTGCTTAATTTGATGCTTCCATGTTAGGCGCCTATCTAAATGGAAGCCAAGATATTTACACAATCTGTGTATCAGGTCCAAGTCTAACAGGAGGGGTGTTTCCGTGTAAAGGTGATATGGTTAGACTTGGATGCACTGGCGCGTATCCGCCACTTACAGAGCCATTTATGTGTCTCGTCTAACTGATTTTGGAGTTTGTTGCTGGCCATGTCTGGGTTGTCGTCAACTGATAAATATGCTATGTCGTCAACATATGTCATCTAATGTGGGTAAATCTGATGTAAAAATGTTATACAACACAGGGCCAAGAACAGAACCCTGTGGTACTCCAGCTTCCACTTCAAACAATCTCGATCGT
The DNA here is from genome assembly GCA_950022955.1 of Xestia ashworthii. NCBI lineage: Eukaryota > Metazoa > Arthropoda > Insecta > Lepidoptera > Noctuidae > Xestia > Xestia ashworthii. The sequence goes on along the minus strand of OX465565.1, from coordinate 18,417,411 downwards.
GCTTCGCCCTGTTTAACGCGGAAGCAGCGTTCGGATAAGTACGACCGGATGAGTCACATTAAGTGAAAGTTTTGTCTTCACTTTTGCCAGTAATCCTTTGTGCCAGACTCAGTCAAAAGCTTGTTGTACATCAAGAAATGCCACTGAGCTGTAGTTTTTGCGTTCAAAGGGCTGTCTTCCTGTTTGGTAAACTCGGTGAACCTGTTCTGTTGTTAAATGGGATTTCCGAAAGCCAAACTGATGAGGTGGAACAACATCATTGATGTCCATGCATGGTTTTATTCGGTTAAGGAATATCCTCTCCCACAGTCTGGACAGTACAGGAGTTAAGCTAGACACTTCATGTTCAGGTTTGCCCAATTTGTGGATCATGACAACTTCAGAGATTCTCCAAAGATCAGGAACAGACTAGCCAAGAAGGCAATGCATTTTCTGGGAAGATTTATAAGTATTGAAGGTGTGATCAGGTCAAATCCCGGGGCTTTTTTCGAGTTGAGCTGTCCGATTTTCTTCGCAATTTCTTTAGGTGTTGTTGGCTTAATGGGCAGACACCTCTGCAGATTTTGTTCTGATATTGCATCAATATGGCGCTCATCTGCAATGCTCTCGTTGGGTTTGAATACAGAATTCAAATGCATTGCAAATACTTCGGCTTTTTCCAAGTCAGTTCTTGCCCAGGAAGCTTGTGACCTAATTGGGGGATAAGACTCTTGAGGTTTATCTAGGCTTCTGGTTGCCTACATAGTTAGGTTAAAACACAAATTTCCATCAATTTGAACTCTAATTTCCATAGATTTATGGGGCGGGGAGGGCGAGAGTGGGAGGTGCCTACCCCCTGTCCCATCCCCACCCTGCAGAGCCCCATGGTTATGGAGATATCCGTGGTTAACATTTTGAGGTTAGGTTAGGGTATTTTTCGACACTACCCTACCTGCCAAGATAGCTGAGTGGGGCTCCTACTTCTGGGTGGTTTAAAAAAAAATAACCTCGAAGGAGGTGGCCGGGTATCCGAGTCAGGGTGCCCTAAAATTCCATTGAACTGTTATGCTCTTGCATCTGAGTCGAGGGAGTCTCCACAACTTAAAAATTTGTAAAAAGCCTTGCTTATAAGAGTACTATCTACAAAAAAAAATGAACTTCCAACTCGATGGCCCATAATAGAAAGTTTAGCCTAGTGCAGCTAGTGAGAGACTTTTAACCAGCAGTGGACTGTGATAAATTGGAGTTTTCAACAACAAAACTTAACTCGTACAATATGCGCCAAAATACTTGAGCTTAAGGTCCATTTTAAATAATGTACTTAAGACAATTGAACGATAATAGAACATAAATTAAATCATCTGGAATTGTCCTGTTTATATACTGACTATTTTATGTAAAAATACGTTTGTTTCACATACCACAGCTTTAGGTTCCAGTGCAGGCTCATTGACGCCTGTAGGCACAGTTGCATCGTCTTCAGCAACAGCCAATAAAAAGTTCTTCCTTGCTGCATGAGTTTGTATAATAAATTGTATGTCATTTTTATTTTCCAATGATAACTTCTCCGTGTCTTCATCATTTTGTTCTTGCAACCATTCCATACATCGAACTAGCTTCTGTTTGACATCCTTGGTATTCCTTGATTCTTCACCCATTATATTTGTTACTGCTTTTGTTGATTATTGTAACTTAAATACAACAGTTTGTATCACATTTTTGTTAAAAACTACAAGAAATAATTAAAACTGGACTTTCGTGCACGTTCGTTTGATTACAGTTTGCCTTTGCCTGTTTGGTTTCAACAATTTGACATTGACATTGACAATTTGGCAAAAGCAAAGTTTGTATTTTTTTCTTTTGTTGAACGGGTTTCTCAATTCGACTGTATTTTTTTTTTTATGTTTAGTCGATTTTAATTAACAGCGAATTAGAACTACTAGTGTGTGTAATATTAGGTCAGCAGGCGGGAAACTATTTGATTTTAATTTTTTAATATTGTTTTGATCAACAGGCAGAAAAACCAATTAGTTATTTGAGATACAAAGCATTACCTGTTTATTTTATGTTTTCTGTACAATCACACTTTTTATAAAAAAAAACTTGTTCTTCGAGTTTCTTTTCATGTTTTTTGTCCAGTGTAAGCCAGTCACGGGTATGTTCGTTTCATGATTCAACTTATTACAACTGTTATCAAACACATTTTTAAATGAAAAAAAAATCGAAACCGATTTTGGCGCTAATATTAATATCTTTGATAAATTCAGCACCTCCGACAGGCCAATAATTAAAGAAATAATAATGTTTACACTTTCAGCCACAACAGGGAAAACATGAGTTACATTTTTTCAAATATTTTGGCACTCGGTTCCCTAACATAAACAGTTCATTGTTCTTGACATTCTTGACAGGTCAAATCAATTTTAGTAAAATAAAAAAACGTGCGAGACAAGGCGAACGCGTGAAGTGTGGTCAAGTGCGGTGCGTATTTACAGCACGGCGCGGCGGTCCCCACGTTGCCGCTGGGGTCTCTTATCGGTAATTAGACACACATAAATAGTTCATCTTGTTATTCCCGTCGCATATACCGCGAGTGACCGTCGAAGGGTCGTATCGGTGCTGTGCTGATGAAATCAACCGTAACTATACAAGAAGTAGTAAATAAATTAGATCACGTATCCTTACCCATAACCACCAGAATGCCTAACATTAAAGTGTTCAGCGGGAGCTCCCATCCCGACCTGGCGCAGAAAATCGTCGATCGTTTGGGCATTGATCTAGGAAAAGTGGTAACTAAGAAGTTTAGCAACATGGAAACATGCGTAGAAATAGGTGAATCCGTGCGTGGCGAGGATGTTTACATTGTGCAGAGCGGTAGCGGCGAGATAAACGACAATCTGATGGAGTTACTGATCATGATTAACGCGTGTAAGATTGCATCTGCGTCTCGGGTGACAGCCGTGATTCCGTGCTTCCCGTACGCGCGGCAAGACAAAAAGGACAAGAGCAGAGCGCCGATCACCGCTAAACTGGTCGCCAATATCCTGTCGGTGTCGGGCGCCGACCACATCATCACGATGGACCTCCATGCGTCTCAAATTCAAGGATTTTTCGACATTCCAGTGGATAACCTCTTTGCTGAACCTGCTGTCCTGAAATGGATCAAAGAGAATATTCCTGACTGGAAGACCAGTATTGTAGTGTCTCCTGATGCAGGAGGAGCAAAGAGAGTCACATCCATTGCTGACAGATTGAATGTTGAGTTTGCTCTTATTCACAAGGAGAGGAAAAAGGCTAATGAGGTAGCTTCAATGGTCCTTGTTGGTGATGTGAAGGACCGGACAGCTATCCTAGTGGATGATATGGCAGATACTTGTGGAACTATCTGTCATGCTGCAGAGAAACTGATAGAAGCTGGAGCAATCAAAGTGTATGCCATACTTACGCATGGTATTTTCTCTGGACCTGCTATTTCAAGGATCAACAATGCTTGTTTAGAAGCAGTTGTCGTCACAAACACAATCCCTCAGGAGAGGCACATGCAGGAGTGTCCCAAAATCCAGTGTATTGATGTGTCCATGATGCTTGCGGAGGCCGTGAGACGTACACACAATGGTGAATCCGTCTCCTACCTATTTTCTAATGTTCCATACTAGTATAATTTTCTCTATTTTACATGATATTTTACTTTAATTTAGGTGAGTGTTATGATTTTTATCATAAAATAAAATGGCATGTAACTCGTATCATTACTGTTATAATGGCTTGAGTAAATCTTAGTGTTACATATATTTGTTATGAAAAAAAAATGTTAGTTTATATTAAGCGATGAAAGTGAAGGAAGATTTGTTGGGGCTCAGTTGTCTGGCTACGATCCTGTTAGGAATCAGACATGGCGATAAGCAAGTAAGTGATTAATTTGTTAAGAAAATAAAATGTATTATTTTGAGAAAATCCTGGTATTCTGAGAAGAAATTGCCAATTTTTATACAAAAATGAGTTGCTATTTGCAAAACAGTTTTATACAATTTTAAAAAGCAAATAATTATTATGATTGTTGACTAAATATTTAGACTACCCTCATTTATGCAAATGCCATTTTGATAATGTTTTAGACTAGTACTTATGTTATCATTTTGAATGAACTTTTTAACTTTAAATACTTTTCTGCCAGATAACACTTCATTCCATTTATACCATTACATTTTTTTGGAAAGTAGGTCTGCATTTGAATTTTTAGCTGTTAATTTCCATTTATTCTCCTGAGAACCTCACTAAAACTGTTTTTATAGACAAAATCAATTGTTAGTTTAAAATAAAAGACACTTTAGTTGTAAAACTATGTATTTCTAAGAGCAGCTAGGATGTTAAGGGTGTACCTATTCTAATTTCATATGAAATACAATGTAGCATTTAAACACACATAATCATCAATTGTCACAGTGACGTCAAATACAGGAAAACTATGTTTTGAAACTGAAATTTATAATCTCAAGTGTGGTATTATATAATTCATAGTGTATTTGATCCAATATCTTTATAAGTTTTGGCCTGCCATTTTTTTTGCAAGTGTTTTATTTATACATAATATATTTTGGACTAAATGATTTGACCCTGTTTAATGATGACAGAGACAATAAAAAATATTAAGGTATATTTTATTGGAAAGGCCTACTTGTTTTGTGTTTGCATTACCAGTCAGTGGATTCAGATACCTATAAATAAATAATCACATGTTTGATGAACTATTAAAACACGTGGATGTTTAAATCCACTGTGCAATGAATGGTCAGTTTTATTACAAGAAAATACAATATACAATATGATCTGCCTAAAAATAAATGAAAGATAAATAACAAACGTAAACTAGAATAGTGAAGCTGCAAACATCCTACTGTGTATTTTAATGTATTTTGTTTTTTTTTTCTCTCTAGTTTAAGTTGTTTGTGTTACAACTATCTAGCAATAAAATGTATTAAGTTTTACTTTTTCTTTTCATAAAAAAATAATCCATGAATTAATAAAAATTGTTATAAAATTCTAAATTACTGTAAAATTGCTCTTAGATTCGAATCGTTATATTATAAATGCGACACATTATTCAAGGCTATTGTTATAATTGGCATAAGAATAGTAAATAAATTAGTAGCAAATTGATGTACCTATAGAAAAACAGAATTGCCTCATATTGTATATTTTTTTCTAAATTTTATATAAAAAAATTATGTATATTTGGTTCTGATAACTACGATTAAGATAATAAATAAAAAGGATTTAACTAAACGATTATTTTATTGGCTGAATGATCTGTTTGATAATACAGTGTCAAAGAAAAGTTCAACAACCCGCCTCCGCCAAATTATTCATGAAAATGATGACGTCACCATTCGCCAATTACTGGTGTTTACACCCAGTATTTGAAATACGGGCTGTTTATGAATAAAATAGTTGTTATGGTGATGTCACAGGCCTTCTGTTCCAAATTCGGTTTTCATTCACACGCAAACATCGTCTACTACGTTGTAACCTTGGAATTTGTGACGTAGCGTGCTGGAAAACCTAAAGGTCGTTGTTCATCATCGATAGGTATAGTTTAATCTATTAAAAGTCAATATGGTATTGAGGTGGACGGTGTCCTTTTAAACATAAAATAGGCTGGTCACGCCTTTGCCGATCCAAAGACTTATTCTGAGCTTCACGTTTCTCAGGCCTGCTTCAGTTAAATCAGTAGGTAGGTACTTACCAAGAAACTCAAAGGAACGAGGCTTGTATAATATCCTTGTTTGTGACGTGTAACATTAGTAACACAAAGCGGGGGATGACAAAGAAAATTCTATTTTTAGTAATGGCAGACCTTGGGGCTACTTGATATTATTCGTAGTCCGCACCGGGCAGTAAAACACCTTTTCTTTACAAGAGAAATTCGGGGCGACCCGTTTTTTATGCTTCCTGGAATTTCTGAAGGCGTCCCAAAGATTGGACTCTCGAATTGCCTACCTGGCCGTTACCTGGGGCAATAGATGGATACAATATTGGCTGTGTCCTTTTTCTATGCTAGCCCAATTGCTTGCCGCAAACATTCTTTAACAACTTGCAAGTTACATAACGTCATTGTAGATTTGTCAAGTAGCCCAGTTATTGCCCTTCAAAAGTTCATCAAACAATGTTAGTGAAACTGTCACGTAACTCGGTCATACTAAAGGTTTCATTGATATCGATTTCTACGTTCGAGGTGGTTGCTAAGGCAAAACACTGAATATGCGTGTTCTCATTAACTCAACACACAGCATAACAATAACACTTGTCGGTGTGAGTTAATTATAACCCGGATAATTTCTGCCCATCATCTGTGCCTCAAATTAAATAATATACACAGAATTATAGCAACTAAAAAGATCCCTACCTAGCCTACCTAAGTAGGTATGTAAGTAAGATGGAGGGATTGTTTTAGCACTCGTATTTAATTTTTTTTAAGCTCTTGTTTCGTGCCTTTTGAATGAGGTCGATATTAATCAGCCAAATTAATCCATTTCTATACAAATTGGAGCTTAAATAATCACCTATCGTTACCCCAATCAATCAGTTAATTAATATCTAAAAAACGTTCCTTTGCTCCGAAATAAAGGTGCTGGCGCTGGCTGGTCTGGTTGTTAACTATGTACCTACCTACCTACAGTCAGCATCGAAAGTCAAAACGTGGAGTCAATGGACTTTCGTTGCTGACAGCCTACCTAATACCTACCTACTTAATTTACATCAGCCATCACGTCACAAAGATCTTTTTCGACTCCTCACTTGCTCTCGATCAAACAGATTCAATACACATCTCAAATGACCTTGTTACATCACAGTACAAGTCTTAACAGTATCAATATGAAAACTGACCCTAAGGTCACGGGCCAATGATGTAAATTGTTTGTCAGTGGGCGCGTCTATCCGTCACCATAATACACACTAACACAACGATCTATATTAGGAGCACAGACGTATAAAGAGTAGATTAGGAGATATCGTTTATTGCACAATCCTGGCCGATAGTATCAAAATAAAATTCTGTTAAAGTTGTACCGTATATATTTATGCCCAATTTAGAAGTCGTTAGATTCATAGGTACTTGGAAAACCAAGATGGCGGAGGAACCAGTTGTTTTTAGGTAATCACAATTTCAAGTAAACCATACATAGTTAATTCAACGAATGAATTAAAAAATATTTTACTAGCTGCCCATGGTCAATCCCCATTTTTCTATGAGAGTTAGTCCGATCTTGCGTCTTGATTACATGAAAGTCTTCAAATTATTTTGATTTCTCAAACTCTTAGCTAGCTTTTCTTTTATACAAGACTTACTTGAATCGATTTTCATTGTCATTTAATTTTGAGAACGACACGTAAAAGAATGGAGCAGGCGGTTAGGCGGTACCTCCTATCCTATGGTACCATTCTTCCCGCGCGGTACTTTTCGAAGATACCTTCATCGGTAATTTGCTGCATTCAAATGGAATTCAAGGTCTTGCTAGTTAAAAATTGTGACGAAGTGACATGCAATTTTTATGTTTTTTTCAGGTGGGTACCTAAGCAGGTACCTACAGTCAACAACAAAAATCAGTTTTACTCTGTAACTTTTACATGGATAAAGAAAATCTATACCTACAACGTACTTATTAAGTTTTGTTTCATGTCCTAGTCAAGAATTTACACATTAGGTAATTAGTCCATTCTGGAGGCGATAGTCCTCGCGCGCCTGCACGACTGGCGCGCGGAGGCACTACGCCGGGGGGAAACTCCGCTGCCGCGGCAAATTGCCGCTCAGCGGACAGACCTCCGGCGCGATCTCATGGCGACATGGAGAGAGCGACTGTCGCAACCCCGTGCAGGGCACGCCACGATAGTGGCGGTAAGTCCCCTCTTTGAGGAGTGGCTGGAGAGGCGCCACGGCGTCCTCACCTTCCGCCTGACGCAGGTCCTCACCGGACACGGATGTTTCGGGAGGTACCTGCACCGAATCGGGCGGGAGGAAACGCCCGGGTGTCTCCACTGCGAGGATCGACCGGAGGACACGGTGGAGCACACGGTGGAAGTCTGCCCTGCGTGGGCGGAGCACCGCCGTGTCCTCGTAGCGGCGATCGGCGGCGGCGACCTCTCGCGTCCGGCCCTGGTTCAATCCATGGTCCGGAGCGAGACGGAATGGGAAGCCGTCACCTCCTTCTGCGAAGCAGTCATGCTAGCGAAGGAGGTGGCGGAACGAGAGAGGGAGAGATCCTCTCTTCCCGGCCGCCGCGGGAGACGCACCGGGCGTCGGGGGCCACGTGGTGGCTACCGGCCACCGTAGACGCGGGCCTGTGGACGGTTGGCTATGGGCTAGCTAGCCGTCCGTCCGTCTAACGACGACAGGCCGAGTCGACGGCGCGTTCGTGTTCCACGCGCGCCTCAAAGAGATGTCAGCATAAGAGAGGGGCCGAAGCCTGCCGGGGTTGCGGGACTGTTCGAAAGAGATACCGCGGCCCCGGAACGTAAAGGGCGAGGAAGGAACATGGATGGGTTTTAGTCAGTAAAAGTCTGACACTCCCTCCCGCTCCGCCCAGAGTGGGAGAAGTCATTTGATGATTTCCCATCCTAAAAAAAAAAAAAAAAAAAAAAAAGGTAATTAGTCCATCACAAATATCAATCATGTGACAAGCGATTTTGGATTATTTTATTGCAAGCGCTAGGTATGTGTAAGTACTAACTTATCCTAGGTTCTTGTTTTAATCTCTGGGAATTAACTCTGGGTCAGAAAATGAGCTAAAGTAATAATACTTACTGTTAATTTTAAGAAGATATCGACTGAATTGTAGTATTCCTCTGACCTCAGATAACTTCATTAACTAGGGAGATAACTAGATGATAGGGTAATACAATACTTGCTGAATTACGGGCCTACTGATGTATAAAAATATCAGAAACAGGATCGATCGGCATTTTTTTTGTGTAAAATTACTACTTTCTTTTGTAACTTCGCGGCTTCGCCGCTGGCGACCTTTTGGTGTGACGGCCCTATTTGCCCCGTTTACCGTTTCCACCCTGTATAGCACAGAGTATATAATCACTCTGTATAGACGTATGAACATTCGTCATATCAAGTATAACAAAGCATTTCAGCTGTTAAAATGTCTCAAAATTACCCCACAGTACCTAGTCCTGTCAGATATGCCAACTACTTTATTAATTAACTCCTTAGACTCCAGCATTTAAAAATAAAAAAATAATCTTGATTGATGATAAGTAGGTATCGGAAATACAAACAAACATTATACCTAGGTACAGTATGCTGGATATTTTTAGAAAATATATTGGGTTAGGTATCGTTTTTCATATAAGTAAGTAGGTAGTGTTTTTTCGTATCTTCACGACACCTAATTTAGCAGTCTTAAATAAAATGCTACAACGATATTTTGGCGCGAGCGGCGAGAGTGAGATTGATTGAGAACTATTGCGGCGAAACATTTAAGGATTTTTAATTTTTTTTCTTTAAATGGGGCACCTTTTGACCTTAATCTTGTCTTTAGAACAGAAATGAAGCCCACGATGGAACATTTTAAATTCTTCTTTCAAAAATTTGGTTCGGAAAAACAATATGGCTTCGTTAGTTCCGATTTTGACCACGCGCTATAAGATTCTTGTAAAACTAAGGTATCTAATTAGCTTTTATGTAACGCCGTTTATACTCATCAGCTTTCTGAATAATTCAGTGTAGGTAAAGGAAGTTACACTCAGCGAACGTTAAGCCAAGTTCAAGGTTGTGTCACATAACATGAATTTGAGAACATCAGTGTGAAGGTGTCCCATTCAAACAGTCTGCTTGAATCAATACATTCATTGAAATGAAACATGATGCACTGATGTCACTGATACGGGATATCTTACTAATATTAAAACGCGAAATTGAGTATGGATGTATGTTTGTTACTCTTTCACGCAAAAACTACTGAACGGATTTTGCGGAAATACATAATCATGCCCTGCGTGTATCGTAGTTATTCAGGTGTAGTACTGTGGCTTCTTCTAAACCCTATGCGAAAAATGCGTAAGTTTATCCATGTAAGTGTAAATGTTCGGTTTTCCTGTTCCCCTGTAATGAAAGTTCCAGAATTAGTTGAACATACCTTCAATACTTAGTAAAAAAATCTGGAGTTTTTCTTCAAACAAAAAAAGAGACGATTTCTAATGATTACTTACCTACAGCAGACTTTTGTAGATAGATAGATATGGGAACGAAACTATCGTGTCATTGATAACTCTTATCAGTGTCGTCTTGCATAACCACAAATCGTTTCCACATTATTTAGGCCTAGTTTTAATCTAAAAGATACGAGTTCCAAGGGGGTTAAGAGACAAAATATTCAATTAAATAGGCATGACGACCAGTAGGTATCAAAAATTACAAATCTCTGTCAGTGTCTGTGTGTCTCTGTCTGTCAGTTAGATAGAAAAATAATGGACACGTATTTTTTGTTTTTGAAAATCAATGAATATTGACAGAGATAAAACGCATCAAATCTTGAGTGGGGGCTCGTGACGTCAGAACTAGCTAAAAATTGTGGGTACCTACGCTACTTATACAGGGTGTTAGTGTGAACACCTCCTCACACACATCATCCTTCAAACCAGGGGTTTGGTTTCATTAGTAGAACCTAAAACCAATGAAAAAAGCAACCTTTTTTTTTTGAAGAAAATCCACTATTTTCTTCAAGATCATTTCACCCTAATACACTCGGAAACAGCTGACCGCCGACCGGGTCAACGACCGCGCCGCAGCCCGCGCGCCCACGCAGTGATCGACTGAACGGTGAGTCACGACCTTACCTCAGTCGGCCAGCCGTCGCCAAAGCGAGTCCACGTCGCTCGTAGGAGCGCGCGCCGCGTGGCGAGTCCTAAGTTTCTCGCGCGTAAATTTAGTGCTATGTCTTACGCAAGTCAACAGTGGACCGTAATGGTACGGCTTTACGCCATCGCGGGTGATAAATAACCTGTACGAGGCTCGTAGATGTATGCAGACATCAGATTCTCGAGTGCTCAACAACCTTAAATGTGTAAATTTTGAACAGTAGGTAAGTTAGTAGCTATTCAATCTGTCTAAGACGACCCACTGACCTCTGCGTAAATTTAATCTTTGATTTTTAACTGTACGTACCTACATACAATTGTGATGAACTTTTTTAATACGCCAAAATACCTACTCAGTAGTTACATCAAAGTTACATTTAGACTCGTCACGCAACACGTGAGGCAGGTATTTTGCCAGGAAAAGTTGCATTTATCAGGTAATGTTACGAGAATTCTGTGAGTAGATAGATGCGTCGACGGGCGGGCAGCAATTACGTCACTCGTGTAGTCGGGCTAGCCATGATTTCGGGGACATCGTCGGATAATTTAATTTATTTTTTTTCTTACAGAAAATCCCATATCCAGTTTTTTTAACTCGGTCCTATATATTTTTTTATTTATGTCAACTACCCGTGGTTTGAGTGACAACGGTGTTTACACTAACACCCTGTATACGAAAAACTTTATTCCGAAAGTCACAAATCCTAATTTCAACTCCGATTTATCATTACTTAATCCTGTTTTCATAATTCCTAAATTTCAATATTCCTAACTTTTAATTACTGTTATCAAAATACCGAGTTTCAATAGATCGAATATCAAAATCCCGACTTATTGATACGAGTAATTCGAAATTTGATATTTTCTTCGTATTCTATATATATTAGGTATTTCATCACCATCAAAACTGCTAGCCAGGCTATAGCATAGTAACTGTACCTACTGTAACACGACAAGTACTAGATACCGAACGTGATAGTTAAGTAATACGGGAACGGAACTTGTCCGCCGGATTTGTCCGGGTGTAGCTGGCTTTTTGGACCGCGCCTCATCTGGTTTTTTTTATATGTGGATGTCAAAAAATTCGACTTCCCGGGATTGCCGCCTGGACCTGCTGCAATAACAGAGGTGTCGCAGATCGCCGCTATATCAGAGACAAAGCAGAATTGTTTTTAGAAAGATGAGCTACTAAGGTAACACGCGAAATTCAATTTTTCTTGCGTTTTTTTATAATTCTCCGGTCAATGTCGCGACCGTTCGGCCCAGTTTCCACCAAAGTGGAAAGGAGAAGTGTGCAAACCAACCAATCACATTTATTGAAATCTAAATCACGGCTCTCGTCTCTACAGTGATTGGTGGAATCTTGCAGATCTCCTCTCCGCTCCGCTCTTCTCCGCTTTAGTGGAAACTGCTGGGCCTAACAGCTGCAGTCGTGCAGTCTCATTGTATGGGAAGCTTTTACAAAGCGAGGTCAGGTTATACTGGATATAGGTATGTCACCGTAAAATTGTAAAACCCGTTATATTGTAAGATAACTAGCGAGATTGTAAACTCTCGAAAGATTGTCAAACGAACATACTCCTTACAATATACTTAACGCATTATTTTTCGGTAAGTGTAATCTATCGAAGTGAAACCGTAATATTGTGAAATGTATGCGATGGAAGTCAACTCGCGCGGTGTAGAGGAGGGGGAGGGAAGGAGGAGACCCCCTTGCCCCATGGTACCACTCTCATGAAAAGATATTGTACCATTCCTGAGAAGTAAGCAAGTAGGTACTGATTAATATAACCTAACCATAAAACACTTTATATTCCCCTTAAAGCGTAGTCGACGGAGCCCCGATACGCGGGGCCCCTATTTCTGGCTGCAGGGTTTAAAGGAATCTAACTAACCTAACGTGGAGGTGCCCCTAGTCCCGATTATGTTGGCAGAGATACTTCCGTCGCATGCATTTCACAATATTACGGCTTCACTTCGATAGATTACAATCTACCGAACAATAATGCGTTATATTGCAAGCAGTATGTTCAGTTGACAATATTTCGAGAGTTTACAATCTCGCTAGAGAGATTACAATCGATGCAATCTAACGTGATTGACAATTTTACGGTGACTACAGAATCTGGATGTGTCGCCGTGTGTACCATTACAAGATTTACTGATAAACCTTGGCATATAGATGGGGTACTATCGTCCTGTTTTTCTTAACAGGCGTCATGCATGATTTCCAATTTTGCACGCCAATTTGCTGATTGACTGACGACGGGCGACAACATCCAGAATAAGTAACTTAGTGCCTAAAGTAAATAATGGAACTTTTCCAATAACATTGATCAGCCTAGAAAGTTCATAGAGGCCTCATTTCCAGTGCGAGCCGTATGTAGGGAATCCACCACGCACAAACCCGCGGGGAAGTTTGAGGACGTCGGCGTCCGTCGCAAGCCTTCAAATGGTTTGAGAATGTGCTAAAGCAGCGGTCGGCAACCTTTTGGCAGGCAAGGGCCACAAGGTGACAAAATAAACTAAAGGCGGGTCGCACTTGTGATATTAAAACGAAAATGCCTTTGGGAAATCTAGTTTTAGGGAAAAAAACCACTGCAAATATCAATTACAAATAAAAATTTAATTCTTCGATAATTGTGCTTTGTCGGTACCGACTTTGTTTTGGATTTTTTACACTTCTTTTATTACTAAGTTGCGTTAAAATTGGCTAAAAACGAATCTTTGGTAGCTCCTAACTTTTTGTTGGATTTTTATTTTACTATTCTGTTTCCGCAATGACAAAATTAATAATGAGAAAAAACGATATCATATTTAACTTTGGATGTAAGTACAGATTCGAACAGTGGAGTACTTAATTCCTTCCCGAAATTTCTAAAAAAATAGCGAGTAGTGTCACCTTAAGGCTGGAACCACACTATACGGTCGATCGCGGTTCGTTCGTGCATATATTTCGATATTTATAACTTTTAAAAAACATTCACGGGCCGTATTATGCGGCCCGCGGGCCGTGGTTTGCCGACCGCTGTGCTAAAGGAATGAATCGCCTATAGTTACCTACAGGCATCTTGCCTTATGTTCAGAGGCAGTCACTATTAGCTGATGTAATGACGATAATCTAATTTTAGTCTTGAATGTTTAGTTACGAACTTTCGTTGTTTATTCATACTTAGATAACAGTCTACGTATACCAGTAACTGTTAAGCAAAAGTACCTAATGAGAGATGTGCCACGTAGCGTCGTATCTACTCGAGTTTCTTGACGCAACCCGATAGCTTGACCTTTCTGAGACCCCCTCTAGTTATAACAAGCGTCACGGTAATCACAGTTCAAAGATAAAGTGTCAATAATAAATATGTTTTCGTAAAAATGTTTAATAAACACAATAATAAACATGTTATTTTCCAAATTTTTGTAAATGTCCTAATGATCTGAAAATAAAGACATAATCATATCATGAAAATGATTTTAGGCCCATAATTCCAAAGGCCCATAGGTCTGCAATAAAAGTCAATGATCTGTTTTTTTTTTGAATTTATAAAAAACGATAATTAAGGCTGATGCTCCAGGGCAGGGTAGCCCAACATTTTTTTGCAATTTGCAGAGCAGTGCCAAGTTGTACGCAGATGAAAACATCGTTCGCGGCTGCAAGACATACCTATGCAGTCACAGAATTATAATCATCAAAATCATCAACAAAACCCTATAAATTGAAAACCCATCCATGTTCCTTCCTCGCCCTTTATGTTCCGGGGCCGCAACACAACCCTCAAAGTTCATAAAAGTCGAGGAACGACTTTGACCGTGAAAAATTCAGTCATCAACTAGTTGAAAATAAAACTCCTAAGTACATAAATTGATGAAATGTCCGATACCCTACTTTTTGGCCATAAAAATGTTGAGAAGGTAGGTACCTACTTTCATTGCTGTCCCTACTTATGATCTGACATATTATTGTGTTACAGTTGCGGCAGTAGGGTTGGGTAGGGTTGTTACTATGCTACCTAGTGGAAAGTTTTAATAATCGAGCCTCGTTCTAATTCCATTCCTTATCGGTCATTGGTCTACTTGCAAACGGGGCTGTCAAGGTTCGATACTTGGACTGAAAAGTGTTTTTTTTTTCTGTTAGTAGCTAAGTAAAATAGAATATGTAGGTAGGTAGGTACATATTATTGTACCTATCTATACCATACCAATATGGATCAGTACACAGTTATCATAATCATAAATCTTTATTTTCTCGACATCATGAATTCCAGGCGCTTAACATTATGTATAGAAAGGTGTCTGATGTAGGTAGGTCCTGTGGTAGGTACAGATCACCTCTCCGGCGTAGATATCACATTTTCATATTGCACAAAATTAACGTTTACGAATTTTGATATCTACGTAAATTCCGATGATTCCCGATATCCAAGAGTGGTGGTCAGTGAGATTCTGTCTCAGTTGTGATATCTACGGATAGGGTTGCCAGGTCGCCAAACCTAATAGCCGGAGTCCGGACACCACCAGCCAGTTTGGCCGGACATCTTACATTATTGAGGTTTTGTGCAGGTACTTACGACATTTTTTTTAAATGTAAAATCAAGGTTTTTTAATACTACCAAAAATCTTGCTAAATTCTAATGAAATATAAATAAAATCGAATGCAATCGAATTATTATTAATCAGTCAGTTACAGTTAAATTCAAAATTAAATTAGATTGTTAGATACTTAAACATTTATCAACATTTTTAGATTGTAATGAAAGGCAATTGCACAAATAAGTCTTATTTACCTGCTATTACTTCCCAAAGCAAAACAAAATAATAAAAAACCGGCCAAGAGCGTGTCGGGCCACGCTCAGTGTTCCGTAGTTTCCCGTCCGTCACAATAAGTGTTCAATCCAATCCGATTTTAATAATTCTTTTTTTGTTTGAACAAAGATACGATCAGGATAATAAAATATGTAAACGAAGTTTAAAAAAATGCTTGCATAATTATACGATTATACTACAAACTTAGTCCATTTTGTACAACTTTTTGTCTTTTTTGTACAAAAACTGTTGTTTCCATCCAAGTTCAAAATGATTTTCCTAGAAAGTCCTTATAAAGTTCTACTTTTCAGATTTTTTTCATATTTTCTAAACATATGGTTCAAAAGTTAGAGGGGGGGGGGGGAGATATACATTGTTTTTTACTTTTGGAGCGATTATTTCCGAAATTATTGACATTATCAAAAAATGATTTTAGTAAACCCCTATTCATTTTTAAATACCTTTCCAACAATATATCACACGTTAGGGTTGAAATAAAAAAAAAATCACTTCCCACTTTACATATAGGGGGGCTACCCTAATAAAACACTTTTTTTCAATTATTTATTTTACCACTTTGTCGGCGTGATTGATACACATATTGGTACCAAATTTCAGCTTTCTAGTGCTAACGGTCACAGAGATTAAGCGAGGACGGACAGACAGACATGGCGAAACTATAAGGGTTATTCCTAGTTGACTACGGAACCCTAAAAAGAACAATCTAACTAAACAAACCTTCTTCTTTTTAAGTTAGCGAAAATAGCCTAACAAAAGCCGGACACCGTTTATTTTGGCCGGACACGCAATCAATAAGCCTAGGTAACTGTGTCCGGCTTTATCCGGACGCCTGGCGACGCTATATAAGGGACGCAAAGTCATCATGTAAATTCTTCAACTTGAAGAAAATATAGGTACATTAGAACAATTAATAATTGAAATCGATCACGAAACTAAAATAACTTGAAGAAAAAGTATAATTAGAAAACATACTTTTTCCAGAACCCATACCACTACTTTACTCATTCTATATTGGGTACAAGCGGTGATCAGAATCAGCTGATTCATTGTCATTGTTGCTTCGGTCGCAAACGCAAAAGTACAAATAAACTACGAAGTATTTTATCGCAAATTGATAAAAGTTATCAAAAGTATCGTTAGGCAGAATGGACTAAAAAACTGGGTGTCATTGACTTAATTTTAGTTCCGTCATCCGCCATCTTTTTTCTGTACTTTTAGCGGGAAATTCACGTATTCCAGGATATCGTAATGTCCTCCGGCGTTTCACTTTTTTCTTCCCAGCATTTTCAGGCTAATCAGGGTTCAGAACTAGACTTAAGAGAAGTAGGTACCTAGTTGTCTTATGGAAATTGCAACAAACTATGACGAGTCACGAATCTTATTTAGGGAAAATATCAAATGTATTGCTATTATTGTATTACAAAGAATGATAGTAGTTACTTGATAAATGAACTAAACTGATAGGTATACCTACTTACTTAATAATTTACTGTGCTTCTTTTCGTAAAACTAAAATAGCCTTCAACAATGCTATCGTCGTTATAATGATAAAAAGTGAACAGGCTTTGTCGCGGAAGCAAGCTGAGACACCTTTAGCTACCTAATACTTTACCGACACATGTCAATGTTACATGTTACCGACTGATTAAATAAAACTTGTTTTTTTTTTTGTGTTTATAAGAAATCCACTAAAATTGTACATTCCTAATAAGTACGAGTTTTATGGAGCTCGATGTCTGTTTGTATAACCGAAAAAATATGTTCACTCCTCTTGCAGAGCGGGCGTAAAATTGCATTTATTGCCCTAGGGAAAAAAAGTATTTTTTTTTTAATTTTCGTCGTCGGTGTTCGAAAACGCACAAGTCTTTATTCATAATTCATAAAGAATCGACTTATTACTGTTCCATTAAAAAATATATGTCACCGTAAAATTGTCAAATACGTTATATTGTAATATCACTAGCGATATTGTAAAGTCTCGAATTATTGTCAAATGAACATACTGCTTACAATAAAACGCATTATTTTTCGTGAAATGCATGCGATGGTAGTCAACTCACGCGATGAGGAGAGAAGGAGGGGTCCTCCTTGCCCAGTGGTACCACTCTCATGAAAAGATACTGTACCATTCATGAGAAATATCAATTAATATACCCTAACCTTAAAACACTTCATATTCTCCTAAAAAGCGTAGTCGACGGAGCCCCGCTTCGAGGGCCCCCTATTTCCGAGTGCAGGGTTTAAAGGAACCTAACTAACCTAACGGGGGGGTGCCCCAAGTCCCGTTTATGGGGTCAAGAGATACTTCCGTATGTTCAGTTGACAATAATTCGAGACTTTACAATATCGCTAGAGAGATACATTTGACATTTGACAATTTTACGGTGACATATATGTATGTAATTATGTCACCGTAAAATTGTCAAACGACTACGCTACTAATGTACAACCTACAATCATCTGCCTAGCCAGTTTTGAACCTAGGTACCTATGTACCTAGGTACCTATGTTGTGGTCGGTTTCCAGTACAACTTACATAATTTTAAACAACGTAACACCACCCCTATAATCTCCACAGGGTTAGGCAGACACAGGTGTACGTAATGTACTTCATCCGATCCATTTCGCCAGTCATGTTTCAGGCAATTACAGGAGCTAAACGTGAGTTTTATAATGCCTGAAAGTAGGTATATGATTCGAGAGCAGCGGTGGCCCAGTGGTGGCAGCCACGACTTACGAACAGTAAGTCGTGGGTTCGAACCCAGACAGGCGCATTACTTTGTGTAATTTATTTCATCACCACTGCTCTCAAAAATGGTGATGGAAAACATCGTGAGGAAACCGGCATGTCCTAGAACCAAAAATTCGAAGACATGTGACATCTACCAACCCGCACTCGGCACGCGTGGTGGATTAATAGCCCATACGTAAAATACGCGCTTTGACGTGGAGTTGCAGACACCAGCCCGTTGTACAATACAAGTATAAGTAGGTACATATGATTCACTGCAATAAACATACCAGAAAAAAATATGATATTCTTCAGGATATTATGTTAATTTTAATATGATTGAAAACGTAATACATTAATTAACTCGTTAAGAAAATCACGAACTTATTCTCTAAAAACATATTTTGACGAGTAAAACCCATATTAAAATACATGCGATCATTATGATTTTTTGGCAAATAATTCTACAAGCAACAAACGAGTATTAGCATCATACGGTGAGTTGCACGAAACCACCATTAGTTTAACGGAGACTTTTTTATGCTGTCACTTTCTTTTTGACACATACTGTAAGGGATGGCATAATGTCTCCGTTAAACTAATGTTGGTTTCGTGCAACTCAACAATAGTGTTTTATTTTCTTGGTCTAATCAATAGATTTTCACTTGTTAATCGATCGAAACCACTAATTTCGCACTATTCGGCCTGCAGTGACTGACGTAACAACCACTTTGTAGTGCAAGCTGATTAGAACTTTATTCCAACAGAGTTTCAAACAAAGTTTGAACCACCACAAATAGAGAGTTGCTAATTTAGCTCCTTTAGTACGGACTACAGATTAAGTCCCATGGCACCAATATTAGAGAACTTGTAAGGTACAATGATCTAATTGACGCAATGCTACTGCAACAGCTTTCAATCTTCAGGGTCACGAAATCGATTCCGCGCCTCGGAACAAATATTTGTGTGACATATACCTACTGGTTTGTTTGTTTACCTAAGTAGGTAAAGCTAACCCCATGACGCATAATATTCTATAGATGTGGGTCAGCGAGTATGATACGTAGGTAGGATGGTGTGTGACTGTGGAGACGACCCGCGACGCTGAAAACAGATGACGCTGTCGCATTTATAAATGTAGAATAATTAGGATGATAAATGAGCATTAGCCTGTAATGTAACTGTCTAAGATTCGATTTTGTATGGAAAGAAGTTAATCTAAACTGTTACATTAAGGGCGTATGCTCGCGGTGAAGGAGCACCATTAGATTTCAGTAATTGTGCTCAGGTAACACATGGATCATACATTAATTGAATTTGAAGGCGCCAATTTCGACAAATTACCAGTTGATGTTTTCGCTTTTGATAGCCGCATTGTTATGATTATTTTAACATCACACTATGATCCTTATGGACCAAACGAAGATTATTAGAGACAGCATTTACATACCTAGTGAGTGAAACTGAGTGCTTTTGCAATTATTCCAAGCTTTCCATGCAGTGCATTCTAAGATGAATGCATATCGCACCTATAATAGGCTCCACAATCGACAGTGTGACTTGGCATATTGGTTACTGTGATTGTCTTGTTTGCTGTGCTGCATTTCATCATCATCACCTTCAACCTACCATTGTTAACACTGCTGTGACACAGGCCACCTCCCTATAAGGAAATGAGGTCCGAGTGTGGATTGATAGATGTCACATGTCTTCGACTTTTTTGGTTTTAGGACATGTCAGTTTCCTCACAAAGTTTTCCTCCACCGTTTTCAGAGCAGCAGTGATGAAATAAATTTGGTACACAAAGTAAAGCGCTTGCCTGGGTTTGAACCCACGACTTGACTGTTCTGCATTTCATAATTGTGTATCAAGGCCCAGGTACCAAGGGCACGCCACGATAGTGGCGATAAGTTCCCTCTTTAAGGAGTGGCTTGAGAGACGCCACAACGTCCTCACCTTCCGCCTAACGCAGGTCCTTACCGGACACAGATGTTTCGGGAGGTTCCTGCATCGAATCAGGCGGGAGGATACGCCCGGGTGTTTCCACTGCGAGGATCGACCTTAGTCCGGAGTCTTTGTAGCGGCGATCGGCGGCGTCGACCTCTCGCGTCCGGCCCTGGTTCAATCCATGGTCCAGAGCGAGACGGAATGGGAAGCCGTCACCTCCTTTTGCGAAGCAGTCATGCTAGTGAAGGAGGTGGCGGAACGCGAGAGGGAGAGAGCCTCTTTCGTTCGAAAGAGATACTGCGGCCCCGGAACATGGAAGGGTTTTAGTCAGTAAAAGTCAGACACTCCCTCCTGCTCCGCCAAGAGTGGGAGAAGTTATTTGATGATTTCCCATCTGTAAAAAAAACAAAAAATGGCCCAGGTACGAGCCGCCCAAGACACTTGTAACAATGGTCCTACTTCATTTACTTTATTGGGTGTTGAAGCCATGGAAAGAAAACACCACATAAGTATTACTTAGTTTATTGTTCACTTAGCAGGGTGAGGGGCGTGATGTGCCTGTGCAGCGGCCTTCCTCATCTGTGTCAGGACGTTGCTGAGCTCTTCACGCTTCCTCTTGGCACGGATGTGTGTGCCCAGACGACGCTTCAAGAACTTCAGGGCGCGCTTGTCTTTTGAGACCTAGAAAAATGAAAATAATATCAGAAAAGAAAATTATAATGAAAGCAGTTATTTTCTTTGCAAGGCTCATGGTAGTGGAGGAACCTCCAGTGACTTAGCTGGCTGATCTTGTCAATGTAAAACCAGGGAGAGCCAAGTCAATAGAAGACTTGTGCCCTTACTGCAGGATGGTTGTAATTACATAGAGCAGAACCTATCCATCAATAAGTGCCAAGCTTGTTTTGCAAATATCATTAGATTGTTCAAGAAATATTGGAAGTAAAAAAAGTACAGCCAAATGTGTTCATGGAAGCAAAACAAAAACATTACATTTTTGTTTTGCTTCCATGAACATGTTTGGCAACAAAATTCAGCCAATGCTTTACTTCTGCCAAGATAATAAGAGATTAGATTATCAGAAGTGCTAGCCTAGCCTTGTTTAGATTGAAACCCACCTTGAGCAACTCCATTGCCCTCTTCTCATACTGAGCGTGTCCTACAACCTCACGGACCAGGTCACGAACAAACTTGGAGTGCTTGGTTTGAAGCTGTAAGCAATTGAACAAATTTTTGTTAGTTTTAGTATTGAATGACACTGCTACTCCTGAGGTATGTACTATCCAAAGTATAAAACAGAAATGGAAGTTGTTTATCAATAAGGTGCATATTTTGAATAAGAACTGGCTGATACATAAATTGGAACAACGACACTAATTTGAAAAGTAAGGTAATTAAGATTGAATCTTCAACAGCTGCACAATTAACAACAGTGTATTGTAAAATTGGAATTTTGAAGTTGTATTGAAACCTAGTATTAACTTAATTACGACAACGACGCAAAAGAGTGAAATGAATTCGGTCAAGCAGTTAATTTTGCTATAACTGGTAAAACAATGAGGTGCCTCGTAAACACAATATTAAAGTCAATGTGCCTCTGTATCACGTTCGAGAGAGGATTGCTTGTACTTTGGGCAATATAACGCAGTATTTACATGAGTATATTTAATTCCACAACGTTTACAACATTCAAAACATAACCTCTACACTGTTCAGATTCTAGTTTCTTTTCAAGGTATTTTGATTGATATACTTACACCCTTTAGCCTGGCGGGTCTGATTTTGATGGCTTTGTCAGTAATACCCTTCCTGCCGGCGGATATTTTTGTCGTTTTGTGTCCCTTTCGGAGACCGACTGCTAACTCAAACCGAGGAGCCATGCTGAAATAACAAACACAGAAACTTTATGGGCGAAATAAGAACACCAGCACTTTCTTCTTAATGATTAAAAACTCAATTCACTCTAACAACTTATGAAATTATCTAGATTACATAGATTTTCATGGAAATTATTTTTTACAAAATTATTACGTACATTTCGGATTGACAGATCCGACCAGAAAGAATACGTATTTTTTTTTATTTGCAGACACAACTTTGTCAGATCTGATATGGGATAAAAATCATAGACATTTAGTCGATTCATCATTGAAGTTGGCAATACCACAAAGATCGATCACCTCGTGTGTGAGTTCGTCTTTTGCACTATTGTGGAAAATGTATGGCACTTATCCGATGCTTTTACATGCTCCCACTCTTTTACCGCTCTATCAAATGTCAGTTAAAAACACAGACGTATAAAGAGTAGCAGACCAAACATAAGCTAAAATTTGTGAAGCCATTACACACACATATGAAAAAATTGTCTAAACAGGGCCGGACTAAGGCCGGTATTAGTAAGTATTGTAGGACGTTAAAGTACCTACATATTTTCAAACTTTTATCATTTGTAATATACGTTGGTAAGCATTCTCTGTGACCTTGTGTAACGGTCACAATTAAATCAATAGTGTTGCGACGCCACACTAATACAGGAGACTGACAGACGCAGTAGCACCATAACAGTAATTAGCAGTGTTCGGAATACCCAGTGCCATTTGCTGTTAACGACCTGAAATATTATATTATTAGTATAGATACTTGGGGGAGGCCTATGTCCAGCAGTGGGCGTCTTTCGGCTGAGATGATGATGATGATAGATACGCCTACGGGAATGCAAAGTTTCAATGCATTCATTAAAACTTTAACCCCAGATAAGGATCCAAAAAGGAAACAAGTTTTATTGACTGCATTTCTTCTAAGGTTAAAAAAAAACACGTTGTTTATATTATTTTTTTATTTGGCAATGTGCGGAATGTATTTCCTCTAAACGCGCAATAACATTTTTCCAGAACGCTCTCATCCGTCATCGTCGCCTGATGCCCAAAAGTAGTCAAGTTACATGCATTAATTCATTCACAAAAATATTCGCACCTTTTGTTACATTTTTTCGACATGGCTTGCTTGGATATTAATATTTTTAGACAATTTTCAAATTTATTTAACAGAGAACTTGTAAACATCGGATATCATGCATGCATGTCCAAAATACCCCCACCGCTAAATTGTGGTACTTCTTTGAGAACAGAAACAATTGTCCCGGCAGTAGTTCGTTTTATTGGCAAGGTTTTTTGGAGGTTAATAACATTTTCCTTATCCTGTAAACAAAAGACAAACAAAATTATTATGAAGACCAGTTTAATATAAAACAATTTGTTACTATAGTAGCATACTATTACATACATGCATAGCCAGAGGTAATTCGGTAACAGTGTAGGAATTGATCCAGGACGTAGTCTTGTTTGAAAGACGCTGGCATCTATCAGTGTGCTTCAAAATGCTTCGAACAGAGTTCACCAGTAGGATTAGGTTGGAGCTGCATGTTATCAATCCAGGCTTTCTTTAAATTTTCATCTTTTGGAAACCTGGAACAAAAATATTACTATTATTTTTATTTACAGCACCAAAATATCAAAGAAATATGAGTAGCTTATAATATGTGCGTGACCTATGCCTATTTCATATCAACATTGAATTGTGATAAACTGATACATTGTAGGCGTTACATATTATTGTTATAAAAAATTAAGCCTGTTGGATTTTTCGACTTTGTAGTCATTAATAAGCCTACGCACCTACAATAAATGCATTAACCCAATATGTAAACAATCATAATAATATTTATTAGATTTAGCATTTCGCAATACTAAATCCGTCCCCGGTTAATTCCACAAGTACTTGAGCTGTCATTAATAGTAAATAGAGGACAATTTTGTTTGTTTATTATTTTTGTACGGTTTATTCTAAGTAAGCGTGTGGGCAAATTGCATGGCAGTAATTGGGCTACGATAAAAACGATTAAACTTCATCGAAACGGTTGATTAATTTCGAAAAATCGACAAATTGTTTCAGTTTACAACAACGTAAATAAAAACTTACCGATGACAGCTTAATCCAGGTATTTTGTTAGAGCTATCACTGTCACACCGGTACGCACTGCACTTCACCATTTTATTTTACGTGTTTCAAGTCTTTAGTGGTACAAACAATTAATATTTTTTCACATAACGTGATTGACACCGTAGAGTGTTCTTATAGGTTATAAGCTTATCAATATGGCGGCTCAGAATAACAGGCTTCATGTCAAAATTTGTCTATGTGTGTGGCAGTGTGGCTACACGTAAAAGAACGAGACGCCATTATTAAGTTTTTGCTTGATAGAACAAGGATAAAGAATGATGGATATATTATAGGTATAACTAGGAATTTATGTTTGGTCTGCTACTCTTTATACGTCTGTGGTTAAAAACAAAGCGATTTGAAAACCTACTTCTTTTTGAAGGCGGTTAAAAAATCGATTCCGTGCTGTTGATGTGGTTCAAGCTTTAAGGGGGAAGGTCACACCCTGCCCGCGAAATTCAAATTTTCTTACGTTTTTTGCAAGGAAATAACTTTTTAAGGAAATAAATTTAGGAATAACTTTGACCTTGAAAAAATAGTTTCTCGATCTATATGAACTTGGAGGGTTGTGTTGGTGATTTTGATGATTATAATTCTGTAACTAAATACGTCTTACAGTCGCGAATCAAATGTTCATCAACATGCAACAAAGCACTGGCCTGCAAATTGCAAAAAACGTAAGAAAATTTGAATTTCGCGGGCAGTATGTGAGCATTCGCCTTAAGTACAAGAATATCAGTTTGTCTGTGGTGGGCGCTGGCTGTCACTGTCATCAAACCAACGTGACGTTAATTGTCACTGTCACGGTTTGTTTGACGGTTCTTAATCTTAATTAATAAATCCGTGTGTTCGTGTTGATAAATTACAACACGAGAATTTTAAGTGAAGCTTTGCTTTTATCGGCAAAGAATCGCAATCAAATAGTAAAAAAACCCCTCTTACACACTCTATGGTCGTTCAGTTTTAATGTTTTAACATTCTGATTGTTATAAAATTCACGTTTGAAAACATAACCTATTTTTTGGAAAATAAGTTTATTTATTTGATAAAATGGAAGTTGGAGCAGTGAAACAGGACTTCAACACTCAGGTACAAACAATTTTCAAATGTGTTTCTAATTACTTCGTTAATGCTTACTGAATTTCTCTAATTTTCATTAATTTGTCAACCCGAGAATGATGCTTAATGATCTCAAAGCAGTTTCCAATACTGCTTCATTGGCGGGAGTATTAAATATAACGCAAAGCATTGTTTCACTAGTGTATCTTTTACTGTCTCATGAACAGTTTCCTAGCATTAATTCCCAGACTAGGTTGAGTTGTTGAATTATACTGATGAGAACCAACAAATTATTTTAGTTTAGTAGCCTAGGATAGCAAAAGTGTTTTGCTGCTTTATATTAGTTCTAGTAATTTATTTTAAATTACTCCTACACCTACACTTATGCCCGATTTCACCAAGGATCCCTAAACTATCACTTAGCTAACTCTTCCCCTAAATAGGGCTCTTACCTAAATCGATTTACACCGACGTAAGTGTTCCCTAACTATGGGCTTGCTAACAAAGTGACAGTTTTTTTCTTCTGAAAGTGATGCAAATGTGGCAAGAATTATCAACTAATATCGATTTACATCATTTCAAGGGAAATTTGGGAAAATTAATCATTAAAACTATTTAAAAAACGTCCTTTTCATATTTATTTTATAATATATTATATTATATACTTGTACATAATGGTAGAAACGAGGCAAAGTTGCGGATTAAGGCTGCATAGAACATTGTCGTTGCCCAAATAAAATACAATGTAGTTGGAATGATAACAAGACATTTGTTCTATAACATAGATAAACACTATATTTCTATATGTGTTGTGTATGCTCTGTGGTCAGTGTGTGTCGCATCGTTGTAGGATTTAGAACAGCTCAAAATACAGCTACTGGAAGAAGAACTGGAGTTCAAACGTAAACTGTTTGAGCTGCAATTGCAAGCGGCTACAAAGGAAGTAGAAATTAAAAATGAAATTCTGCATCAAGTGAAAGGTATGTATATGGTTATAATCAAAATGTATTATTCTTGGATTACATTTTCAAAGTATTCTACTAACTGATTTCTACGAAAGCCATTGATTGGATCAGGACCATTTGGTACCTCTATGTTTATTTGCCCATGTACAATGAGTGCTTGTAAATTGGGTATTTGTTGTTCATCTATAGAGTCAGCTTCTCTTCTCAAGATGCAAAGATTATGCAATATTGAACAAGCCAGTATAACATTGACTGCTGTTTCCAACTGCAACCTTATTCCAACTGCCAAACACACCTTCTTTCAAGTAGTCCGTATGTTCTACTACATAACGAGTTTTAATTTGGGCTTTATTGTACATATTTGTGTTGACTTTCAGTTATCGGATTCAGAAATGGTGTCAAAAGATGAGAATGAAAAATAGAAACAAATTATTACTTACAATGTTTTAATGTTCTTTTCAGGTGGAAAAATCTTTAGTCATCTGGTAGGAGCCATCACTGAAGAAAGAAGATTAAATAAAATTTGTTAATTCTCAAAACATTAATTAAAAAGATTGAAAGACATTTTCTTTTATAATTTAACCTCTTTCATAATAACATCATCCAGCTGGTGCTACTACCTATAAAGATATCAAAATGGTAGAAATATACCTTAAGGGGATAACCACTGTCCCCTATTAGGTAGCCTGTGCCATATTACTATTTTGATAAATAGCTGAGTCGTGAGTTGAACCAGGCCAGCGTGCTACAATTTCTGACATTAACAAATCTGCTGTACTGATGGTTTGGACATTAATGGACATGTATGATTTGCGATTTCGAAATAATTCAGCGTCATCACCACCTGAAAAAATAAGATTGTATTTTTATATGCGTACAATCTATGCGACCCAAATAATTAGGGTATTTAGCAATTTTGGAAAAGTCCAACTTTACTTAATAAATTGTTTTCGAAGGCGCACAATAGCTTCTGAAACTCGCTTATCAATTCTACTACCAGTGGCGCAAAACCGTATAGCGATCAGTAACTGATTTATAGGAGCCACTGAATTATTTCTGAAATAAAACTTACTTATTGTCCGGGAATTTTAGAAACTCTTCAAACAAAAACATCACACTCTCCTTTGATAACCTATACCTCCGAACGAAATCTACATCGTCATAACTTTCAAAGAAATTTGGTCTTGCTCTAAGGATGCGTGGTCTTCGAAATATACTGTACACATTTTCTCGTGAGCATCTACATTATCTAAAAACTCGAAAACATCGTCCATTTCGTACATTTTTTAAAAATTTTCTAAAGACAATACAAAACTGACCTGCCACTTAAACAATAGGAGACCCTTCCTCGGCCCTATAAGTTTAAGGGGCCACTTATTGTGCTAGGTGACACTTAACGCTTGGTGAAAGCTATTTTACAGTTAGGTGCCACTTAAATATTGTTTAAATGTTAGGGGTTGGCGGTGAAAACGGGCATTAGAGGACTTAAAAATGCTACATTTGTAATTTACTTGAACACTTACCGTGCCCAAGAAATTTAATAAGTTGTATTATCAGTATGAAAGAATTGAAAGAAGATGAAAAATAATCAACATGGTATATTTCTCAAACTGATTCCAGGTTATATTACTCAAAAAGAAACTGAACCAGGCTAAAATACAGATAATACACAAATTGACCAGGAAGGCAAAACAATTGACAGAAAAGAATGCTCCGGAAAAGCTACAAGAAAAGTTGAAAAGGAAAGCCGAATCTGCTGTAAAGGAAGTTTTGATTTTAAAGGTAAATAATACACAAAACTTTTAGTTTGTGTTCTATTAGTATACCTATTATTTTTATTAAGGACCTGATTTAAGTATTTTCATTTGAATAATTTTCATGTTAAGTACTTAGTCATTTTTTTACCCTTATCTCAACTTATTTGTGGTCAGCCCTGAAGATATCTCTATAATTTTTATTTAATTTTATTTTTATTTTTATTATTTCACATCCCAATAGTCATCCCCTGACTATCATCCTTCACAAAATCAATGGACTGTTCATTTATATTTTTTTGTGAATGTCATGAAAACTACTGACGATGACTGATGACTTCAATGAAAATAACAGTTACAAATGTTGTTGCTACCTAAATACTATAAACAGATCATGAGTATTTTGATCAAAGTCAAAATGATTCTTGTATTTAAAACTTCAGCTCGGTCTCAAATAGATAATGATATTGAATCTGACTGTCTGTACTAAACATCTCCTTTTTATCAATTTCAGAAAATCAAACCAAAGGATCTAGCAAAATTTATTGTAACACACAAGGGAGAGTTAAATACCTTCTTGAATAAACCTCAAGTAGATGAAGACAAAGTATGTGCCAGACTACTTCTCCACAAAGCATTGCAGGACAAGTACAAATTCATTAGAGGTAGATTCTCTAATGTCCCTATACAAGACCTATTCATGTCTCGGCTAGAAAGAAGGAAAATGAAGAAAGAAGCCAAAGAAAAACAGAAAAATAAGAAGGTAAAGAATAATAAAGTTGTCAATTCTGAAGGTGATTGGAATGTTGAAGATATTGCTATGGGAGATGACAGCAAAGTCAAGGAGGGTGGAGAAGATGAGGAGATTTCAGGTGATGAAGGCAGTGGAAATGAAATGTCTGGTGAGGAAAATGGTGGTAACGAAGTGTCAGGTGATGAAAGTGAACAGTCAGAGGAAGATGATGAACCAAATGAAGATTCAGGTCCTGAAGATGTAGAAGAACTGAATAATTCTGCTGCAGAAAGCAGTGATGATGAAGAAAAGGAAGGTGTAAGCCATATTGTGAAAGTCTCTGCTAAAGTCAAGCCAACTGTAGCTGTAGTTAGATCACCTGTTCGTAAAGCCAAACCATCTGTAGATACATCAAAAGCATCAGAACCAGAAGTAGTTAACATTAAAACAGTTCAACTTAAAGAAATAAAAAATAAAAATACACCTAAAGAAATCATCAAGAAGAACCCAGTAAAGAAACAAAAAGAATTAGACAAAACTAAACACTTCAATGAGAAAATACTTCAAAAGAAATTAAAGAAAGATTCAGATGCTCCTGTGGTTGAAACTAAAATTGTAGATCCATTCTTTATGACGTCAACGGGAGAGAATTATATGTCTGTGGTAGAGCCTAGAGCACCAGACGAAATTAAAGACGAACACATGGGAGGGAATAGAAGATTAAGAAGAGCAGTACAGTTTGGCCTAGTCCCGAAAAGCAAGCTTAGACAAAACAACAATTACCATAAAGAAGATAGATTTAATAGACAAAATGGTAATGATAGAGGAAATAACTTTAAAGGCAAATTTAATGATAGACAACAAAATGACAGAAGAAACTTTAATGATAGGAAATCTTTCAATGATGATTTTAATGATAAAAGAGGTTTTCATAATAGAAATGATAAGAATAATGATGAGCAGCCAGAGAAATTGCATCCATCTTGGGAAGCTAAGAAGAAGAAATCTGGTCTTTTACCGTTTGAAGGTAAAAAGATTGTTTTTGATGAAAGTTGAAAATCTAAGGAATAAATTATAATTTTTTACCAAGTTTTAACTTTTTCTTTTAAACACTACACCTGTTGTACACCTATTATTGACTAACTGCCAACAAAAAATTGATTGTGCTGATTATGGCTAGCATAATAGAAGAAAGAATAGAAGAGAATAGAAAAAGCTCGGAAGTTCTGTTACAACTGCAACTGTAACAGACTACAAGGTCTGCAAAGTTTTGCCAATTGAAGAAGAAATTTTCACAAAATACGTCTTTTATCAATGTTACCTCAAGTCGATTCGCGGGTAGAGGATGTATTTCATAGACCACTGGTCCTTCCAGTCCCTTATAAGAACCATATAAACGTATCTACTCCACGTCACTAGAATTAATTCATCTACATCACAAGCTGCTAATACGCGCGTTCAAATTACGCCAACCGCAAGAGCATTTAGTATAAATGTCACCGTAAAATTGTCAAATACGTTATATTACAATATAACGTGTATCTCTCTAGCGATATTGTAAAGTCTCGAATTATTGTCAACTGAACATACGGAAGTATCTCTGCCCCCATAATCGGGACTTGGGGCACCCCCCCGTTAGGTTAGTTAGGTTCCTTTAAACCCTGCACCCGGAAATAGGGGCCCCGCGAAGCGGGGCTCCGTCGACTACGCTTTTTAGGGGAATATAAAGTGTTTTAAGGTTAGGTTATAATAATCGGTATTTCTCAGGAATGGTACAATATCTTTTCATGAAAGTTGTACCACTGGGCAAGGGGGACTCCTCCTTCCCTCCACACCGCGTGAGTTGACTACCATCGCATGCATTTCACGTAAAATAATGCGTTTTGTTGTAAGCAGTATGTTCATTTGACAATATTTCGAGATTTTACAATATCGCTAGAGATATTACAATATAACGTATTTGACAATTTTACGGTGACATATATGCCTTGACCCATTTGCGGCTTGAGCGAGGCCCAACAAAGCCAACATACGAACAAGAATTTACCTAGAACCGTGTCTACACGGACATTACTTGGTTCGTGATAGGAATTTGCTATGAGAACATTAAATCGATATCTATGTGTATGCATATTATTGCATATGGGGCGTGTGGTTAAATAATAACAGCCGTATGCGTCGATCTTCAAGATTAAGTAACGGTTGCCGAGGTCGATTCGTGGATGGGTGTTTGTCCATTATACTGGGTGAATTTTTCAAGTGGTGAGACCACTTGATATATAGCGACGCTATAAAATATTGTAATAATACAGCGTGTGTTTTTTCCTAAATCAACGGATTCGATTCCAGGCTAGGAAAATGTTTAAAAAATCCCATGATGCAGTTTTAGTTTTCATCAAAATCGGGCTCGAGACTCCTTTGAGCTTTTTTCGCTATTACTCATAGTTTCGGATTTGGGCATCTGAGGTTGCATGACGTTATTTTATGGTTTTTTAGTTTTTGGATAAACTATAACTAGGTAATATAGTATGTTTTATAACGAGGGACTAAACGAAGCCATTTTAAAGCTCGGGAGTCAATGAAAGCGAGGGTATATTAAATTGGCGTTTAGTCCTCAATAAACCGCTTTCTATTTGCAAGCCAATTCGAAATTTAAATAAAACCTTTGATAAGTTACTCTTTTGTTACCATGTTTCAGAGTAAAAGATCGTTCCAATTTTTGAAATTACTTTTTACTCCCTAGGGAATAAATGGTGACTTTAATCCCGCTTCGTAGGGCTATATTGGCGTACTCTTAGAGCATGAGAAGTGAAAACTACACACATCAACACGGTCTAGGGATATTTCATACTCAATTAAATAACTCGAAAAGTACTGGCCGCATTGGAATCTTTTATACACCGATTTGTTTGTAATTTATCTCAGACTAATTCCAAATTAAAATTTTTGAAAATTCTTTTGTTTCGGTGGCATAAAAATGTCTTGATGTATAGGAGAGGGAATTTTCATTTGTGCGAAATATAGAAAACAATACGAAGTACGTTTAGTTACAGTTTTTTTTTCATTTTTAAACGAAAGATAAAGTTAAAATTGAGGTATTGTAGCCATGCAACGCCGACATTTGACGAGGGCGGAGATGTTACGAGCTGTGGGAATGCTGGAAGCTGGATCTGTTCAGCGTAATGTTGCTGAGGCCATAGGTACCCATCAAAATGTAATTTCAAGATTGTGGACACGCTATCGTGCCACAGGTGAAGTAGCGGAGAGGCACCGGGGGCCAAGTCGCATCACTACCCCCAGACAAGACCGATTTTTGCAAATTACTGCGCGAGCTCAACCAAATGCAACGGCGACTCAATTGGTCCAAAGGCTGCGAGTGGAACACCAAGTGCTTGTGAGTGACCAAACTGTAAGAAGACGACTGCATGAAAGCAATCTACGCTCTCGTAGACCACTCCGGGTCCCACCTTTATGGAGAGGCAATCGTGGACGACGATTAGAATGGGTTCGGAACCACGTGGACTGGGGCCGTGAGCAATGGTCCAATGTGCTGTTCACGGATGAATCCAGGTTCGGCTTCCATCCAGATTCACGAAGGACGCGTGTTTGGCGAGTTCCTGGACGATGGAGCCGTCTCCAGAACCCTCAGGAAGTTCACCCATACCAAGGAGGAACAATTATGGTTTGGGCAGGAATTCGTCTTGGAGGACGGACGGATCTCGTTTGGGTGCGGGGCAATATGACGGCAGAACGATACGTCCAACAGGTGCTGGGGCCCGTAATCTTGCCCCACGGAACACAAATGGGGCAAGATTTCCTGCTCATGCACGACAATGCCCGGGCACACACGGCGAGAACGGTGGCAGCTTGGTTACATACACATAATGTTAGGGCATTAGACTGGCCTGCTCAATCGCCAGATCTAAATCCCATTGAGCATGCGTGGGATATACTGCAAAGAAGAGCTCTGAAGGAAGTTCCGGAAAATCTGGCTACAGAAGATCAACTTTTTGCGCACCTCAGAAGGACATGGGACAATATTCCGCAGCAAGACATTGATAACCTTGTTCTGAGCATGCCGAATCGTTGCCGATGTGTTATGAACATCATGGGCGCTTTCTCAGACTACTAACTTCAAGTTTATAAACACAAATTAAAAGATTTTTCTATTTTTTTCAGTTTTTACTCACAAATTAAAAGTTAATTCATATACGGTTTCCGTCTATGCTTCATTTTTTTTCCATAAAATCCTGAAATTTTAATCTTAGTAGGTACCTTAACCATTATTAAAAAATGGTAGAATATTAAATAACGTATCTTTTAAATATATACATGTCATATAAATAATTAACATATTGATAGTAATTCGCTTTTTTAAAAATATCCTTAGACCGTGTTGATGTGTGTATATTTAATTGCCGATAACACCTGTACTATACTTACCTTAAAGGTCGGGTGGCGCTAGTGTACTTAGAAGTAGTGAGGGTACATTTTGTGAGTTATGTTCAAGCACTGCACTAAAATTCCTCAAGGAAATACCCTATAACATTTTACCCGAAAACGAACGCAAGAGCTCTAAGTAGCGCTTGCGACCACTTTACCAAAAAGACGATTTATTAGATTTCTCTCGATAAGAGCAGTGGTGGTCCAGTACTACCTACTGGACCACCACTGCTCTTACCTTATAGCGGCCCGGTAGGTACCTACTCAAGTCATGGGTTCGAACCCAGGCATTACTGAGTGTAAGTAATTTATTTCATCACCACTGCTGTCAAAACGGTGGAGGATAACATCGTGAGGCAACCGGCATGTCCTAGAAAATTGTGAAGACAACCCACACTGGGCCCGCGTGCTCATTCTGTCTCATAGAGGAGGCCCGTGTCCCAGCAATGGGAACATTAAAGGCTGATTATGAAGCTTTACCATTGAGTATTCTGCACGGGAAGAAAATCGAAATTCACACAACAACAACTCTTACTGACACCCCAGAAAATGGCCTGGAATACTTGAAATTCCCCGCTCGAATATAAGAATGTTACAATACAATCTGATAGCCCGTTCCGATATTACTTCGACAATCATAAATAGCCCCGGGCCAAGCATAGCTCCGTTCGCTTATCAGGTCCACAACCGTATTGCAGTCGAGTGCTGTGGCGACTTGTAATGAAGCATTTCTCAGGTCCGACGCGATTTATCGTAGAGGTGAACCTCAGAGTAGGTAGGTACAGAAGGGCGATTTTGTACGGCAAGCGAAAACGCACGCACAGCGTAACTAGACAAAGGCACAGATATGGTACTCGGACATATTAGTGCAATCGCGACTGACCTTCCGATCCATTCGATCTGTAGAGCGGCATATGCACAGCACTGCACGTGTTCATCATCGCCTCAAGCAGTCTGTCTATGACACCCCATACTGTATGGCGGCACATGGCGCACATGGCGGTAAAAGCACCGCCATGTGTGGAGATCATCTGGTGTGTGCTTAGAGTTTTATGTAATATACCATCGCGATCAGAGGACAGGATCGCAGTCATTGAATGAGATAGCCGCTTAGGTAGGTATGCGTGGCGATGTTTTTGTTGTATGGGCTGGATCTTCTGTTACTATTCTGTGGCCGTGCTATATTGCGGATAGAGCCTGAATGCACGACATAGCACGCTGGCGGACATTTTGCAAATACCAGTGTAACACCTGGATTGCTGCTTAGATTTGCTCGATTTATTGTAAGCTATTGTGTGGCTACAGATTGGGTGTTAGGAATCCGGGTTAGTGGGGAAATGTATGGTTTAGGGACGAGGGAACATTAATCAAACTTGACAAAAGTATTTTAAGTAAGTAACTTGTTTTTATAACTGACTACGGGGAAGCCAAAATGAGAATATAATGTAGTAAGTAAATACATACAGTAAAATACATAGGTACTTAGGTACACTAAATTTTATTACGTGTAGGTACCTAATTTGTTTATATAATAGACGTTTTGACAGTTTCAAATGAGAATATTTTCTTGTTTCATATTTTTAGAGCCCTTTTTTTCAGTACCTACCTATTAGTCATGTTTTAGATCTCTTAGCGGCGTAACATGTTTAATGTCTGCTACTCATCCTTTATTATGTAGGTAGGTGTTAGCGTACCTAAATACCTTTGTTTAGTTATCTGCAAGCTTGAATAATTAGGGATTATCTGGATTTTTTTAGTACATTATTACCTATTACAGCCTTAAAGAGAATTTTGCAAACGCAATAAATCACTTACTACAAGCCTAAACTGTAAAAGAAACCTTAAAACAAAGACAACTGTATACTGTATCCCACGAAACCTCGCCATCATCAAAGAAAACTCTAAACAAATCAAAGAAGGAAAATCCTCATAAAATCATCTGGCCCGTGACAGTTATTTGCATTTACGGCCCGACACCCTTTGTGGGCCCAACTTGCGGAAAAACGTCAGCCGCCATAATGGACACTATTATTTAACTGTGTTGGTAGATGGAAAAAAAAGTAAAAAAAAACTGGTGTCACTGGCAGTCAGTTTTTCTCCGCTTTCTTTGAAATAAGAATCTTGTTTGGTAACGTTGCGCGTTGTGACTTTGTGAAGCATTTCTGTTTCTTCTGTCGCGTTAAATGTTTCTAGTTTCTGGCTTTGAAAGAGATGACTCTTTATGAATTTCTTATACTGCTGAAAAGTATTTCGCGTGAGCCGTTTATATCTGTGAAAAGAAACGAGTCAAGAGATTTTGTGTTTCGTCGTTTTTAATACAGGCTTTGAACGAAAGGACCAAGAAATTGCAACTGTAATAAAATCTGTAACTTAGGAACCAACCCATGGCTGCATGATCATTATAGGTGTACACTACCGGTACTAAATATGTAATTTGAAATTTTACATACAACAGCCTGAATTGTACGTCACAGAAATTGCTGTCTCAACCATAAATTCCATAACAATGCAGTCGGAGCTAATTCAACTCGTCTGTACATGGCTGTAATACGACAATCACACACAGGTGGGGCCGTTGCATGTGGAATTCGCAATACCGAATGTCGCCGGCTACGCGGTGACCCACCATTAATTTGTGTACAGCGTTGATTCAACGCGGGAATGCTTAATTACATACCAACACAGCACTTAACAGATGACTTGAAGCGATTTACGGCGGCCATATTGGTTTGGTTGAGTGATGGCGCAAACGCAGTAAGGAGGTCGTATATCAGTTGCAATCTCCTGAGATATTGCTGGAATTAATTGCTGACGGCCTGTTAGTGGGGATCGAAGTGAATAAATCATGAGGTTTATGTGTAATCGTTATTTATTGTATTAAATAGTTTTCACCTGTGATTGCAAGAACAAATAAACAAAATAATAATATTGATAAACGTATCGGTCGCGACTGTAAGACGTATTAAGTTACAGAATTATAATCATCAAAATCATCAATACAACCCTCCAAGTTCATAAGACTCGAAGTTCTTCGAGTGATTTTGATGATTATAATTCTGTAACTTAATACGTCTTACAGTCGCGACCGATACGTTTATCAACATACAACTTAGCACTGCCCTGCAAATTGCAAAAAACGTAAGAAATTTTGAATTTCGCGGGCTACCTTGGAGCATCCCCCTTAAGTCTTTTCTCAGTGTGCGAAGACACCGGTCTACAACATCAAATAGATAAGAAGAGTAGGTACGTGTATATAGACACTGTAGATATAGGTTTCTATTTGATGGGGGTACTCCTAATGCCTATTAGAACCACAATGATAAAGCGTCTTGGTGACCGCACAGACAAGATGATACTCGACTGTCCATCACTTTGAGATGTTCCGGTTAGTAAGATGAATCGTAGAGCGTTGGAAACTACCTACCAGATGAGTTAATTAAACAGGAAGCTAACTCAGCTTAAGATCACGCTTGTATTCCCCGAGAGAGTAGCCAAAGGGACATATAGTACATTTCTCTGGAAATGTAATCAGATAGAGTAATATACTTATTGCCTAATTGCTATAATACGAGTATGTGGTATTTACATTCACTTAAAAAAAGTACACTTTCCATATTCAAACCAACGTCACGTACAACTAAAACGTCACCCTTACATAGGTACCAACGTGACAATAAAAAAAATGTCGCATTCACATGACAGGGACATATTGTACAATTTTTTTATACGGCCTTCGATGCAGTGGCTATAATTTAGCTACGCCACTGCGTGGCTGGCCCGTGCCGCAATCAATCGTAAACTAGGTAGAAAGGACAGTTGTAGTAGTTTATTATTGATTCAAAGTTTCATGGCGAAACGTTTTCCATGCGTAGGTAAATTGTAACAGGAAAATGAGGATTTTGTTTTCTTGTAAAAGTCACTGCCTAACTAGTACGAATGGGCCACCCATATGACCCCTACTAGTGAAGTTATTTATACTACGCTAACCACCTTTTGACAAAATTATCTTATCTCATCATATTTGTAAACAAACAGAGACAGAGGAGGGGTTTCTTATTCGGTAAGTAGATACTCGTAACTTATCATTCCCCTGCCCTTAGGTATTCCAATTTATTTGGGGGGTCGGCGCAGCACGTGTTCTTCTTCCATTCTTCTCTATGACTCGTCAGCTCAACACAGCGTCAGGTTATAGGAAGATGGGTGAAAAAAGGGGCCAAGTGCGAGTCGGACTCGCCCATGAAGGGTTCCGTAGCAGATTGAATGAAAGGTAAATTGCTGTTTTCGATTTATGACGAATTAAAAAAAACTACTCACTAGATCTCGTTCAAACCAATTTTCGGTGGGAGTTTACATGGTAATGTACATCATATATTTTTTTTTAGTTTTATCATTCTCGTATTTTAGAAGTTACACACACATTTTTCCACTTTGGAAGGGGAGACCCTTCATTTTTTACTAAACTGAATCAAACTATTCAGTTTAGTAAAAAATGATGTTAGATTTTTGAAGACCTATCCATAGATACCCCACACGTGGGATTGATGAAAAAAAATATTTTAGTTTCAGTTCTAAGTATGGGGACCCCCAAAATTTATTGTTTTTTTTTCTATTTTTGTGTGAAAATATTAATGCGGTTCACAGAATACATCTACTTACCAAGTTTCAACAGCATAGTTCTTATAGTTTCGGAAAAAAGGGGCTGTGACATACGGACGGACAGACAGGCAGACAGACAGACAGACTTGACGAATCTATAAGGGTTCCGTTTTTGCCATTTGGCTACGGAACCCTAAAAAGTGGTAAATGTATACCTATTTACATTCTGCTGTAACTTAACCTGTTTGCCCAGTAGTCAAGTCAAAAACCCTATTTCCTTAGGTACTCAAGATCCTTAATACAATCGCTCATACATTATAGAGTTTAACCCAACACGCTTTGTGAAAAACCATAGCTATCATAAAGAGCATTTTCGGCCTAACGTATTCATGTATTCAGCCAAAAGGGCCCAAGGGTTCTCTAACAAAAACTTACAAATTGTTTTTGCCCGAATAACGTTTGCCCTCTGACCGAGTGTTGCCAGTTTTTTACACAACACTGTAAATCTAAATAGAGGGATATTAGATTTGTTTAAGGATAAACTTTTTGTTAAATGTAGTCCGAGTTCAGGTCAAAGTGACTTTTTACAGGTAGGTAAATAACAGGTGGGTGAGAAAATAGGCGTTTTATAGTATATTTTATAACGAGGGACTAAACGAAGCCATTATATACCCGAGGTGGTTTGACTCCCGAGCTTGCGAGGGAGTCATTAAAAAGCGAGGGTATATTAAATTGGCGTTTAGTCTCGAGGTGCAAACTGTACTTTTCACTTCGAGTGCGAGAAAAATAGTCATTTAAAACTGAACAAATTTACACTCGACAAAAATTCTGAACTGAGCGGTCAGTTTTTTCATCTATCACATCAGTCACAGATTAACAATTTAAAACATAACACAAACTCTCAACATTGTCGCAATGAAAATGATCCACACTCCACAGATAATTAGTACCTACATTACTGCAGCGGCTAGCAACAGAGGCATTGCACATACTTTTCAAAATCAACGATGCACACAAACAACAATAATTTTTCTCGCGTAGAAGAGTGCATTTGTTTTTTTTTTCAATAAACCGCTTTCTATTTGCAAGCCAGTTCGAAATTCAAATAATACTTTGATCCATTAAAAAAAAAAAAAAAAAGTTAGATACTGTTTTGTGACCATGTTTCAGAGTAAAAGATCGTTCCATTTTTAAATTACTTTTTACTCCCTAGGGAATAAACGGTCACTTTAATCCCGTTTCGTAGGGCTATAATGGCGTACTTTTAGAGCATGAGAAGTGAAAAATAAATTATTTTTGAGTCAGTTAGAAGTTAAAACAACTTCAGAAAATTGGAATGGAACCTCTAGCCGTGACCTTGCAATTTTAGCTTCGCTCACACACCTACATAGATTTTATACATACATAGATTGGCTATTTGTATTGTAAATTGGATTGATGGGTCATTGACTCGAGATAGAATACATAAACTTTTAAATAGTGGCGTGAACTTTATTTTACAGTACATTTTATGTGGTCCTTGAAAAAAAAAAGAAGTTATCAGTTTTCACAGTTGGTAGGTAACAGTACCAGTGCCAGTCTCTTCGTTCTATGCTGCCATAAAACGAAGAGATGTTAAAAGAGTAAAATGTGTGAAAGAGATGGGGACGTATTTTGGGTAAGTTGGAGATTCGGAATTTTTTTCCAAGGTACCACCTACGTTACCCAACAAATTCCATATAAAGCCACATGAAGAACGCGACATAAAAAAATCACATCTGTTATCAGCTTATCTGCCAGGCTATCAGTAAAATGAATAGGCTTTTTATATTTATAATATTGCTAAGTCCACGCAGTCACGTACAACGAAATGGGATCACGTAGTAAACGCATAATTACAATGAACGCTCCCCGTTAGATGCAAAGGACCGTGGAATGGAATGTTTAAAAAAATATTAGTCCGGTTATTGGCGCGAATGTTGGCGCCAAATGTTTTTGACGTAAGGAATTTGTTAGGTGTGATCGCAATAATATTTTTTGGTCCTTGGTCATCTTAAAAATCTTTAATGTAAAGGTACAGTAGCTGAACCACCCAGTGGCAAAACAATCGCGACATGGCAAATCAACAGCTCTTTCTAACATTCTATATTACCTACTACTTATACTCTATGTCAAACGAGCTATTTTTAATGACATCTCGCAGGGTCGCAGGCTCTGATCGCAAGTCAATATATACAGTTATGAGGCTGGCTTCTGCTTAACCTGACTATTCTTTTCTTATTCTTTTTTCTTTTGGTGGTTCCTACCGTTTCAAAATAGTCTAATAATGTTTCAGCACTATGCAAGTTTTCGTAACGGTGCAGGTGTTAGAATCTTCAAATAAGTGGCCATAGATAAACTTGCTCTTATTAATAATAAGTAGGTTTCTAATGATTAGGTAGGTAGACTTTTGAAGTGACTGATCGAGGACATAATTATTATCAATTTACAAAATAAAGCTCTTACTTCACCATTGAATGGCATTGACAAGCAAACGCAAGGATGAATTACAAGAGGTAATAATTATTAAAATATCTTATACTTATACCACTCTACTTGGTAATTTAATATAGCTTACTTAATCGACAGTTACGGCATATTCCATTGGGACGAAAACATGGTATTAAATGTTAACTATGTAACTTGCAGTTAAGTTTATTATCTATGGTTGAGCAATTTAACTTCGGGCCAACCTCGTCCTACTATATTTTACTTGAATTGTCTATTACAAATTATTAAGGGGCCGGCGGAGCGTGCGTCGTTCACACAAACGTAATCTATACTAATATTATAAAGCAGAAGAGTTTGTTTGTTTGT
Source organism: Xestia ashworthii (assembly GCA_950022955.1). Lineage (NCBI taxonomy): Eukaryota > Metazoa > Arthropoda > Insecta > Lepidoptera > Noctuidae > Xestia > Xestia ashworthii. The sequence continues at coordinate 18,376,689 of OX465565.1, read as the reverse complement.
TTGTTTGTTTGGTTGAACGCGCTAATCTCAGGAACTACTGGTTCAAATTGAAAAATTCTTTTTGTGTTGGATAGCACATTTATCGAGGAAGGCTTTAGGCTATATAACATCACGCTACGACAATAAGGAGCGGAGCAGGAATGAAAAATGTTGCAAAAACGGGTTTTTTTTTTCCTTTCGTTTCTCTCTCTTATTTGTGTGACGCAGACGAAGTTGCGTTGGTCAGCTATAAGCTATAATTTATCTTGGAAACTTGAACACCTGATGCAGAACCACAACAGACCAGCTAAACTATAAGAGATACAAATATGACACCATAGCAAAAATTGTTCCACGTGATGAGCATTTTCTGCTGAGAGAATAAATTTAAAGATCTGGAACACCTGATGTGGAACTCCAAGAGCCCAGCTACACCATAACACATATAGGAATGACGTCTTAGCAAAAGTTGTTCAATCTGATGAGCACTCTCTGTTGACTTATAAAAATCGAAGATCTGGGACACCTGTTGTGGAACTCCAATAGCCCAGCTACACCATAACACATATAGGAATGACGTCTTAGCAAAAGTTGTTCAATCTGATGAGCACTCTCTGTTGACTTATAAAAATCGAAGATCTGGGACACCTGTTGTGGAACTCCAATAGCCCAGCTACACCATAACACATATAGGAATGACGTCTTAGCAAAAGTTGTTCAATCTGATGAGCACTCTCTGTTGACTCATAAAAATCGAAGATCTGGGACACCTGTTGTGGAACTCCAATAGCCCAGCTACACCATCTATACTTCTATACTAATATTATCTATACTAATATTATAAAGCAGAAGAGTTTGTTTGTTTGTGTTTGTTTGTTTGGTTGAACGCGCTAATCTCAGGAACTACTGGTTCAAATTGAAAAATTCTTTTTGTGTTGGATAGCACATTTATCGAGGAAGGCTTTAGGCTATATGACATCACGCTACGACAATAAGGAGCGGAGCAGGAATGAAAAATGTTGCAAAAACGGGGTTTTTTTTTCCTTTCGTTTCTCTCTCTTATTTATGTGACGCAGACGAAGTTGCGTTGGTCAGCTATAAGCTATAATTTATCTTGGAAACTTGAACACCTGATGCAGAACCACAACAGACCAGCTAAACTATAAGAGATACAAATATGACACCATAGCAAAAATTGTTCCACGTGATGAGCATTTTCTGCTGAGAGAATAAATTTAAAGATCTGGAACACCTGATGTGGAACTCCAAGAGCCCAGCTACATCATAACACATAGGAATGACGTCTTAGCAAAAGTTGTTCAATCTGATGAGCACTCTCTGTTGACTTATAAAAATCGAAGATCTGGGACACCTGTTGTGGAACTCCAATAGCCCAGCTACACCATAACACATATAGGAATGACGTCTTAGCAAAAGTTGTTCAATCTGATGAGCACTCTCTGTTGACTTATAAAAATCGAAGATCTGGGACACCTGTTGTGGAACTCCAATAGCCCAGCTACACCATAACACATATAGGAATGACGTCTTAGCAAAAGTTGTTCAATCTGATGAGCACTCTCTGTTGACTCATAAAAATCGAAGATCTGGGACACCTGTTGTGGAACTCCAATAGCCCAGCTACACCATAACACATATAGGAATGACGTCTTAGCAAAAGTTGTTCGGTCTGATGGGCATTTCCTGTTGAATTAGAAAAAATCGAAGGTCAGAAACATTTGATGTGAAAATTATTGCAAAGCTATCACTAATTTTACTGTATAAAATAACATAAACTGGGAGTACCTCCACGCGGTGAAGGCTGTAACACTTTAGGACTGATTTTCGATGACGATTGTATATCAATGAAAATTTGACTCGACTGGCCAAAACTCCCATTTATTATTTAATTTTATCGAATAAATATGTCTTAGGGTTTGTGTTATTTGAGTGTTGAATTTCCTTTTCCATTTATCTTCGTGACTCGGTAGCCTACCCGGTACCGCAGGGGAGCAGTCAATTAGATTTTAATTGATTAGATATCTTCACAACAAAACTATAACAATGCCTAGAAAGAGGTCAAATCTTTTCTAAATGTTCCAAAGGAGCTACAAGATTGAGGATCATAAGATCCCAATAATCTACCGAAGAGCGTCAGAAGAGACTTGATGCTGTTCGAGAACACCAGGCTGCAACTTGCTCCGTGGAAACCTCTTCGGATCGCGAAGCACGCCTGCATCCAGATCTCTAGAGACCAGTGAAGAATAGATGCGCGACTGGCTGATCGTGAACGTCATGCATTGTCTCGCGAGTCGGAAACGTTTACCGATACAGAATCACGCTTGAGTTCTCAGTGTATTCGCACATCTACTAACAGGTCTTTTGAAACGAGTGATGAACGTGATGCGCGACTAACTGCTGCTCGAGATTATCATACATTGCCCCGAACACGCACACAACAAAATATTCGTAATCAGTTAGAAAGTGAGAGAGAAAGAATTGCTGGAGTACGGCATGAAGAGACAGAAGAAGAGCGCAACGAACGTTTGAATTCTGATCGAATTCGACATTGTCTGAACAGAATGTCGATATCATCTGAAGAATCGGATGTGTCTCAAGATATAGCCGTAGGGCATGGCGACCTTCCTTGGGTTGATAAGGAACGGAGTGCATTTACGTATATACTCCTATGATTGAATACGCCACATATTATGGTTCAAAATTGTACTTTTTGTGAAGCTGTTAAATGGCGAAAAGAAACAAACGGTATGTGTTGCTCAGATGGGAAAGATCCGCTTTTCCCTTCCCCGGGCTCTTAGAATTCGACATCAGACGTTTCAGATCTTCGCTTTTGACGACCCCGTTGTCGCTGGCATAAGCAACAGGATCCGCGTACGAAGTCGCGGGCAGAAGCTAGTACCAAAATAATTCGTAAACCAAACATATTCTGGAAGTAGGTATGTATTTATTTCGATTGGATTACATAATATCTAGGTTCCCAAATATGTATTATGAATGGACATTGATTTAAACAAGAGTTATTAGTCTATAGAAATTTTAAATTCCTCATATCTCATCTAAATATCATTATCCTTTCAAAATATATATTTGGGAACCTAGATATTATGTAATCCAATCGAAATAAATACCCAATTTCTTATGAATATGTTTGGTTTACGAATTATTTTGGTATTACGTTTGTATAACGACGCACGCTCCTCCGGCCCCTTAACATTTCATGTTTGATTTTTATTAAAGTTATCTAGGGTTAAATTACATTTTAATATATTTCAAGGATCATAATGAAAGTTTCAAGCAAATATTTAATTCTCCTCAGATATTTGTAAATCCCTAAAGACCAAAACCAATGTTGATCCAATGTTGGTTCCAAAACGCGAAGCAGGGATAATACGTCAGTTTTTAATCCGTTTTCAAATTAAAACTCGGACGTGAACCGTTTGGGTTTTATCGTTTTCCAGTTTTATTTATTTTTATGCCACGAAAATGGTATACTAGGTACTGGGGGACTTTGCGTAGAATTTTCTGCCATGGTTACCAGAAAGTTTTTCTACAATTCTGAATTTCGAGTTAGCAGGAAGCTATATCTTTTTTTTTATGCGATATTAAGGTTTGGTTTTACTGCGCATTTATTTAAATAACATGCTGGCCAACTGTAATGTAAAAACACATTTGTTGCACTCGTAGAATCCTAACCAACTTAACATAAAATAGAAGGTTAATGAAAATAACAAGTGTAGATTATGAACAAAATATTATCGTGTAGGAAAAAAGATAATAGATTAAAAAAAAAACTTAATTTATTCTATTAAGGATCATTATCACGATACTATCTACAATTGTATTGAACATAGTTACAATAGGCTTGTTAACTGAAAAAATCTAATTAGTCCGTCACTTAGATTATCAAAAAATATTTGACCCGTATTTTTTCTTTTGTCACATAAACCAAAATTGACGAAGATACGACGCTTTTAAAATTCCCAATACGTCACTGTTCGGTATCATTCTTAGTGAGTTGATACCGAACAGTGACGTCACGAGCCCCCACTCCCGAGTTTTGATGCGTTTTATCTTGTCAATATTCGTTGATTTACAAAAACAAAAAATACGTGTCCATTATTTTCCAATACTCTAATTGACGGACTAAATAGATTTGCAATTTATTGATGGTGGAAACAAGCCTATTGATATAAAGTAAGTATTGCATTAAAAAAAATAAGCATTCGTCACACTTTAATACGAGAGCGATGTAGGAACATTTGTGTGGGAAATTATTAATTGGTAACAAATTTATTTTTTCAGATAATCGGCTTTTTGACTATAAATAAATAAGCCCTTTTTATGTTTTTGTTACTTGTGTATTATAATTTTATGTTGTAACTCTTTTGGTTCTAGTTTTAGTAACTGTAAGTAATTGATTTAGAAATATGTACAACCGTTTGATTAAATATACAAATAATTCGATCCCAACACTACCGATTAAATCAGTGTGACGAAAGCTTAACAGTCATCTAACGTAAAATCTTCATCACGCAGAAGTCTGATCAATTGATCATTTACTTAATTGGATAACTAGAAATATTATGTACCTACTTGTCTATAAAATTGCTTTGTATTATTTGTACATTTAAAATTATATTCGAAATACATTTAATATTAATATGAAAATACAATTGTTGTACCATTTTATAGTTTTTTTTTACAAGTGACACAATTTAAACTCAACACTCAATAAAAATATTACAAAAGAAACTACTTAGTCGTGGTACGGCTCATAATCGTATCATTAATTCTTACACTTTACATTTAAATTAAATAATTCTATCGTAGTCTACTATTATTTAATTTGACATGTGTAATTTAATATTAATAATCACAAGCCTTTTATAGTTTTTTTTTTTAAATGTCACTTCGTTTTACGTAAAGCATTTAAACAAGAATATTTTTTTTGCAGTCAGAATATTTTTACATAGATATAAAACTTGTATTGTATTGTATTGTACAAAACGGGCTGGTGTCCGCAACTCCACGTCAAAGCGCGAATTTTGCGTATGGGCCACGCGGGCCCAGTGCGGGTTGGTAGATGTCACAATGTCTTTGATTTTTTGGTTCTAGGACATGCCGGTTTCCTCACGATGTTTTCCTTCACCGTTTTGGGAGCAGTGGTGATGAAATAAATTACACAAAGTAATGCGCCTGTCTGGGTTTGAACCCACGACTTACTATTCCTAAGTCGTAGAAGACATAACTTAGAGATTGATTATGCAATAAAATTTACTACATAGGTACTAGTATCTCTTTTTGACATGTAATGGTCTACTTGAAACAAAAATGGTTTGCTAAGTAAAAACGTAATTTTATGACAACAATAATTCACGTGGTTTACTTACTTATTTTAATAGCAAAATCTGAATATCTCGAAGTTGGAACACAAAATTGAGTAATTTAAATTACTTAAAAGTAATACGATCGAATTTTACCTAATTATAATATTTGACTGTACTGTCTGGTCTCTTGTTAAAATGCTTTATGTATTTACTTAATGCTGGTAAACAAAATACGAAGTAAAATGTTTTTTCATAAAACAACACAATAAAGCTTTTAACGTCTATCAGCATGAATTAATTAGGAGTGTCACACATTATTGATACAGACAGTATAAAAATCACAGGTGATTTTAATGTAATGCCTAAAGCAATAGCATGCGTCAGTCTTAATGAGTCCAATATGACCATTTTGACCACCTGTTTCACTGCATATTGATAAGATTTTATTGATCGAAGCTGCCAACTTTCAGAATACACCCTTTTAAGAAACTGCCGGGTGGATGTTGGTGAGTACAAATTCACAACCAGCTTGAGAGTGCCACAGTCGCGTCCGGCATTGTTCTTTTCATAAGATTAATTGATCATAAATTCATAATGAACTGTTTAGATTATTTTATGGGACCACCTCAGGAGTATACACTTTCAAATTAAAAGATTTTAGAGAATCCGTCCACAAATGGGGGAGAAATTGGTGAACACACATAAAAGAAATGGTGAAACAGGGTTTTAAAACAAAATGTGTCATTTTTTATGGTCATAGTCATTCCACTATTCGGCCTCTCCAAAAAACAGGAATTTAGCTTAAAAAAAACATTGTAAAAATTTTTGTTTTAATTAGTTCACTACTTTGTTCCAACCATTCTTCTTTTGCTCTAAAATAGCTATTATAACCTAGTTTTACTATCTGTTGTTTTTTCTACTGGTTCCTCGACATCCTTTCTTCTGTCTTGGTCTTCTGCTTCTTTCAAAGAGTCTGGTAATTTGAGGTTGTTTGTCTCAGGTAACGTGAGAACGAGGAATCCTGACAATGCCGCCATTCCTCCGAATATCATTGTTGGAAGGTATTCGTAATACCTCGTCTGCGGAAGGAAAATTAAAAATACAATTACTATTTAATCATTAATAAATAAAAATAAAAAAAAACTTGCCGGAAACAAAATAATCTATGTAAAATTAATTATTTTTTTATTTGTCGTGTTTGCTTTGTTTGTTATTGATGTTGTAAGTGTCTGGCACAGTAGGAAACCATACAGCCTTGTCAATCTTCTTATGTTTTTTTTTCTTGTATTTAAAAAAGGAGTTTCTGTTAGCGGCCTCTATACACTGATGTATGCCATTATGTAGCGACTGTCTATCCGACCTCCACAATCCAATTAGTACTTTGTAACAAGATACCCCTTGGAAAGACTGGTTGTTAGACTTTTGGGCTACTGACTACTAGTAACGACTGTCAACGATCTGCAATTGACAGTCAGGAGTTCAGGACCAGCGGCTTAACGTGCTTTCCGTAGCACGGAGGAAACTTGGTATAAAATGAGTTGTCACCTTTCCACGGACTAACCCAAAGACCATGTGAAAGGCGACCCAAGCGACTGTTATTATTTACGAGTTAAAAGCTCTTCGATGACTACTTCTTTTTCATATGTTTGGCAATGATGGTGATGATCTTTGGCACAACATTCACCTAAGCAAACTCCGCTTACTAATGCAATCATAAGATCATCAAGGGCGCAGGTGTCAGGGCATGCAGCTCAAGACGGAAGGTGAGCCGTTGAACATGGAGATACGACGCATACACACATGAGATCTGAGTCCTCCATGAACCACCACCTGTAGAGATAGTCTCTAACTGAAATTTGAGATACTTACAAGCAAAGGCGTTAGAGGAGCAACAGTAGAACCTATCCTTCCAATAGTAGAACAAGCGGCTAGTAAAGATGTCCTGTAGTTCGTAGGAAACACTTCAGCAGCAAACACATACAGGGAGTTGTATGCTAATGTTATGAAGAACTTTCCTCCGAGGTATAGAAGAATTGACCAGTTGCCGACTGTAACAGAGGACATTTAAAGCAATTTAGTAATTGAACCAAATAGTCATTATTTTAAAGACGAAGATGCCATGGCTAGGTCTTATAGGAAACTCTACACATAACGAAGATCCTCGTAATCTATTGAATGCAAACACTAGTGGACTGCCTCGTTAGGTGACTGCTGAGCAAAATGTCCTGGGTTTGATTCCTTTGTCGGGCAAAGTGTTATTGGAATTTTCCATCAGGAATTTAGTAGTAGCAGGCATGAAGTCTGGATCTGTGTTCGGTTGATGGCAATAGGCCCCCTATTACTTGGAACTTTAACATAACTGTCGAAATGTGGGTGTACTATTAGCTACACCTCTGATTACCACACACCCATTTGGGGATTACAGACGCACTAGTGGATAAGATCAGTCTCTGAATATATTTAAGGGGAAACGTATGTCCCGTAATGGACATAGTAATATCATTACTCCCCGACCCTTGCTCGACGAGCCAGCCCGCGACTCTGAGCATGTAACGTTAAATTCCCCAATTAATATTCCGACCCAGCCTGTCTCTCGCTACCCTCCCGATAATGACGCACTAAGTCGAGGCCCGAACCCCACAGGGGTGCCCTTAGTGATCGTCATTTAAATGTAAATATTTTTAGTTTGTAAGCCCTGGCTGGGGGCCTTAAAGTAATTTTTGACCACCCACAGGATAGTTCGGTTAAGTAGTCAAGCAACAATCCATACTCTCGGGGAATCTTTTCTGAGAAGGTCGCGAAGAGGTTTTGTCACATCTGCTGTGTTTTTAAGAAATCTCAGGTGTTGATTTACTGCTCCCATAAAGCTTCTTAATGCTGTCAGGTCCTTTGGTACAGGTAGGTCTGTTATTGCCTTGACTTTGTTGTGTAGGGGTTGTATTCCATTGCCTGTAATTTTGTATCCCAGGAATGTACATTCGGTTGTTCTAAAGATACATTTATTTGGATTCAATGTTACTCCTCCTTTGTGTAAGGCTTTCAGTACCTGTCTTAGGTTAGCATCGTGTTCTTCTATTGTCTTTCCATGGACCAGGGTATCGTCAACATGATTGATACAGCCTTTGATTCCAGACAGTATTGTTGCCATTTTGCGTTGGAAAACTTCACTTGATGAGTTCATACCCATTGGCATTCTGTTGAATCTGAATCTTCCAAAAGGGGTGATGAAAGTTGTTAAGTCTTTAGAGTTTTCTGAAAGCAGGACTTGAAAATAGCTTTTAACGGCATCAATTTTTGTGAAAAACTTTGATCCTGAGAGCTGTGCTAGACACTCTTCTACAGTGGGTAGGGGATGACATTCTCTCATTACACTTTTGTTGAGTTCAGTGTAATCTACTGTAATGCGCAGTGTAATCTATTATTCCCTATACGCGTACTTTGAGACTGAACATCAAATTCCTTTACATTGTCAACGGATGCGCGTAACCATTTAAAAAGAGAACACGCATTTCGTAAAATAGAATTTGACAGATAGATGACGTCTAGTGTAGCATTCCATTTGGATCGGAATGGTCATTATTTTGGCGACATACGCAATGCTTCTGCAGACATTGAACGCAACGTTGTCATTCCATTTATTTACTACTCTGTGACGCCAGCATGACACATAAGCGACGTCAAAAATCGACGTAACAGTGGAAGAAATTTCGACAACATACGACGTACCATTGACCTTTGGCTTTGAACAGATTTAAAATATTGTCATACGTCATTTTAAAAGTGCGTATATCGATGACGCGATGGCAATTTAAAATACCATAAACGATATTCAACGTTCAGGTCAGCTCTGAAAGTTCAAACTTCAACAACAGATATTATTATTACAATTTGTACAACCGATATTACAATTAATGATTTTTATCGTAATTTCTAAGGTAATACAAATAGTTCTTGCAATTTTCCAATATAAAGTCAGATAGGAAATGGATAGAATTAAAATACTAGTACCTAAATAGGTACAATTTAAGCTTGCTGACAGATGATTATATCAATCCCATGAAGCCTTTGCAAAGGCTTGGTCATTCCTAAAAACAAAAACCCGTAATGGATATCTTCACTATCAGATGATAAATCCAATACGAAAAATAACACTAAATACCAAAGGATATAAAATTGACACAGCTTTGACGTTACAAGTCGTGACATGACGTCACCGATACATCAAACAAAACAAATGAAAATCAACAACACACTCGGTATGAGGATGTAATTATATTGTTTATCCAATAAAATAACGATTTGTGCAAACACATTAAACGGTTAAACAGTTTACGGTATAGAATTACCATTTAAATACACACGCACACGTAATGCGTACAATAACATAACGTTATTATGGCTTGTGAAAGGTTAGTTCACAATCAATTGGTCTGTATTGACTAAATTAAGTAATGCGAGTTAATTACTTTAAGTTGAACACTTAGGCACTTTTAAATCAAAACAAGTATTTATTTAGTCATTATTAGCATAGACTTTTCTTAATTTTGTTGGGGTCGACTTCCAGTTTGCCCGCATGCAGCTGAATACCACTATTTGCATGGAGCGACTGCCTTACTAACCTCTACTACAGACTCTGTTACTGGATAATAGGATGAAAGTCTTCAACGAATTATCCCTTTCATTCGTTGTTACCTTATTTACTTATTCAAACTTCATCCACAAGCATAAAAACCGTACAAAGGATTTTAAATGCCTCGGGCCAAATCGAGCAGTCTTTCTTATAATATTCTAATAATACAAACCAATATATAGTTAGTTAGCTTTTAGTTTGCTATTCTTTTAATATTCTTTTCTAACTATCTTTGATTAAATCCTCTTTTTTCTTGCTCTTTCTCTATGATCGAAACGAAAATAATAAAATATAAACTATTCTATAAATCAAAAGATGTCACTATACCTGGAACAAATCCATAGTTGATCAAAATCAATCCAGTCATGAAATACGCAGTAGCAATCACCCTCTTTCTGCCGAACCTGTCCAAGAATATTAGCTTGCAGATATTAGCCGGGGCTTCTATCACCAATATTACGATATAGTTCACATAGCTGTTCCCTGATAACTCTATGGCGTTTATCGAAAGGCCGTAGTAGACTAAAGTCGAAGATATCCATAGGAATGAGCATGTGAACAGCCTCTTCCAAATCATTGGTGATGTAAGGAGCTGGTTGAACGTTGACTGGTTTCTTTTTACATTCTCGCACTTTCTCTCGTCTCTCTGTTTCGTCGCATGCTTCTCCACCTGCTCGTAATGCTCTTTTGGGACATTCGCTTTGTTCATCTTCTCTGATTTGCTGAGAACTTTGAGGCCTTCTTCATATTTTCCTTTGCTGAATAGCCATCTGAAGCTCTCAGTGAGAGTCCAGATGTATACAAAAACGAAGACAGCGGGAGTGTAGATGATGAAGAGCAGGTAACGCCAGTTGAGGAGCCACCACGAGAGCAAGGTGACTGTGACTCCTCCGAGGATGAACATGGTGTTGAAGAGGAGGCTCACGAAGACTCTGCCTTTTGGCCCGACGAGTTCTAATGCTGTAACAAGAATAAATGGCAAGTTAGCAAAGATAGCCACAATTTGTTGAAAAGTTAAAAGGATTTCTTTCATAATGAAGGTGTTAAAACCTCGTCTATTTTTAGATTAGATATTGCCGTTGACTAAGAATTTTCAGGTGTCGATGACTCTTTACAAAACCTCTTTCGAAAAATAAACAACCAAAGACTCGTGATTCGATCTTTAAACGCTTCATTGAGTTTACGCAAAAAAGGAAAAAAGGTGTGAATGGCAAATTTTTTGGTCCCCATGAAGCAACAAAACCTGACTACCGGTTTCCCATGAACACTGCAAGAAAGGATCTAAAACAAAGACCGGAAGATGAGTTACAAAAACCGTAGATTAGTTTCAACTGAATTATAAGGCAATCAATCGCGAAGGTTATTTGGGTGCTGATGGCTAAACTTAGATTAATAATATTGGTGACAATTCCGAGAATCACGAAACATTTGTTCACAAGACGGTTCATAAGGAAAAAGTGCCTGAGGCGCGGGTCATATACAAGTGGCGTATGGCGGTGGCGCGGCGCTGGCGCAGCTGCGGGTGCGCGGGAGGCGAGGAAATGGCGATGGCGCCACTTCCTCGCCCTCCTGCCTGCGCACCCGCGCCACCGCCATACGCCATACGCCACTCGTGTTTGTCCCGCGCCTGAAATGATTCTCAGAACGTCCCGAGATTAGTTCGATTCATCGAATGAAAAAAATCGATTTTAACTTTAGAGTTAATTAAAAATTCCATGACGGTACAAAAAAAAGTGCATTGTGTATTGATGAATCATTTTTAGTTTAGTTATTTGCAATTGCTTGACATGTTCCATTTGCTTTGATGATTGGATATCCCATTTTAACTGCCTTCTAATCAAAATCAATCTATACTTATGTTGTACATGTTGGCTAGAAAGGAGTCACCTGTTTTCTGCTGAGATGACGAGAAAAAAAGACGTAGGTACTTATAATACGAGTAGAAGAAGGTACGCTGCGCGGACCCCAAATAAATTGGATTAACGGCAGGAGAATGATGACTACATACGAAACCAATTTGTCTGTTTTTGTTTTGATGGCAGGCAGGTAGATCATGAGTCATGACCTAAGTCCTTACTACTATGTAGAATACTTGTTTATAGGGATAAACAAGTATTCTACAAACAGGGGTTCTGAGATCCTGTTGGATAATTTTCGACCTCTACACGGGTGAAACTGCGAGCAAATTAGGATAGTAGGTCTTGTTGGAATTGTCTTTCAACAATCCGTGTTTTTATTAAAATAATAAAAATACAAACAAAGAAGTGACTATTAATCTTTTTGTGAGCTTTAAAAACTGCTTTACATTATCCAGAGTAATAAAAAGAAAAGTAGGTACATAATAACAAAAAGTAAACTGGTTGATAAAAATATTCTCAATGAATGGAGACAGTTTAAGATTGCTAAAACGGTACTATTTACAGGCACTGAAGCGGTAAATTGTTTAATTTGTCTAAATCGGTTCAATGGTCTCTTGGTCATCAACGTTCATGTTTTGAATCTTTCACTGCTTCAGATAAGGGTAAAGGCAGCTAAGATAAGGGAGAAGGCAGGAGTGGAAAATAAGTATAAATTAGCCTTTAGTTAATAGTAACTGGGAACCTATAGATGTTCCTTCTGATTGAGAGTGGGCTGTTACACAATATGGGGCCCGAGACGGGTAGAAGCTACTAGTACTATCACAATAATACATGGGTACATTTTTTTGGGACAAAATAATACAAATGATGACATGATAGAGACAAGATGAAGATCAGATTTTTTTTGAGCGCAGAAATTATGAAAAGAAACGCCTCTTTTTTAAACCTAATTATAACCTTTAGCATAAGCATATTCAGACTATAATATTCCCACTGCTGGGATACAGGCCTCCTGTCTTTGAGAGGGAATGGGCTATAATCCGCTACGCGGGTTCCAGTGGTGGGTATCACTGGGCCACCGCTACTCCATTTAGTTTTTCATTTAGTAGTATTTTTTTTAGTAAATGATAATCTCATCAAACATACATACAGTCGTCTTTCAACATCAACATTTTTACATTTCCAATTTTGACTTAAAACGAACCAAAGGACCACAATTCACATTCGAGGTCGCGATAATTTCGGAGCCCTCAAATATTATTCCAGGGTTATTTCTCAGGCCTGAAGCCTATTTGTTGAGGAAGGTCCCAAAATTGAGTCCTAGCCAGTTTGTTTAGGACTAACCCTAACTAATTCCGGTATTTGCCGTGACAATAATTTGGTGACAGAATTGGGGTAAACTCTCTGGTGCTTTACTTTTTAATTTGAGTTGTGTGTTAATTTGGTTGGGTAAAGAGAGATATTCTGTAAAGTTTGGTGATACGTAAATAGAACTTAATAGAAATAGACCTAGAATTTTTCTCCAGTCAAAGGGACCCTTTGTCTGGAGGAAAATTTTGAGCTTCCATTTAAGACTAGACTACTAATATTTTCAAGTATTACAAAACTTTCAACCCTGTCGAGGGACCGATAGCGGATAGCCTGGGGCCAACGGACATTTTTCATCATCATTCTAGCGGAAAGACGTCCACTGCTGGACATAAGCCTCCCCAAGTGTCGCCACATTGACCAGTCCCGTGGGACTCGCATCCAGCAACCTTCACCAGGTCATCGGTCTACCTAGTTTGAGGTCTTCCAAAGCATCGTCTTCCGGTTCGCGGTCACCACTCCACAACTTTTTAGCCCCATCGGCTATCTGCTCTGCGAGCAATGTTCCATGCATAGTCCGAAATGGGTAATAATTGCTATTATTTTCACAGAACTGCGTATATTTTCAAAATGAATTCAAACTCATCTATTAGGTATTCCGATAGTCGACACTTTCATTATGTCGACTGTCGTATTTCGTAATGTATAACTAGTTGCTTACTTGTATCAATTTGAATAATGTTAGGTAATGGCAGGTAATGGTCATTGTTTACAAGCAATCAAGTTTGATCCTTATAAAGGAAGGTATTATTAAAGTTCAATATATCTTTGTGGCAGTTAATTGAATCCGTCTCTTTGTATCAAATACCAATTACTATTAGTTAGACGGCCATGTTGCAAGGAAACACGTCGAGTAATACGTTTGTTTTATCTCCGATATCAAAACAAAGCAAGCATTTGCACAGTTGAAACCCTAATGACTAGTTAGTACACATTTACCTGATAAAGTGAAACAACTTCTTTCTTGGTCTTCAACAAATTTTCATTGTTTTTTGATTAAATATATATTTTTCTCTGAGAAGTGGAAGGAAGCCTTAGACCAGGAGTAGAACAGAGAAGGCTAGGAACTAAAAAAATTTCTATGAGACTCGACGTCCACGGAAATAACGTATATCAATCCATCATCTCTGCCTAGCCTTTTCCCAACTACTTATGTTGGGGTCGGCTTCCAGTCTAGCCGGATGCAGCTGAATACCAGTATTTTACATGGAGCGACTGCCTATCTGACCTCCACAACCCAGTTAATACTGGGTAATACGATACCACTTGGTAAGACTGGTGTCAGACTTTTTGGGCCACTGACTACCTGTAACGACAGCCAAAGATGTACAAATGACAGCCGGGACCAACAGTTTAACGTGCTTTCCGAGGCACGGAGGAAACTCGTTATGTAAGGGTGGTCACCCATCCACAGACCAACCTAGGCAAGCATGGCTTAACCTAAAGATCCCCTAAAGTACCCTAGAGGCTAATATTATTTAGCCACGAGCTCCTCAGTATTGAAGATCTTGATTTATTCTCCAACAATATTCCTAAACTAAAAAAGTACTACGTAAACATTTTTAAAGATCACTGAAACTTGTTCAGTCTTATTCTTACTTTCTTTTGCCTGTCTACTGTTTTTTATGCAGCTCTTTTAAGGTCAGTGAAATTTTTAAATTGAGGTTTTAATTCTTTCACTGTCAACTATCTGTTTCCTAGCTATGAAGTTTTATTAAGACCAAGAAAAAAAAACCCAAAAAAAAGAAAACAGAATTTTCCATAACCAGTATAATCGATTTGCATTCGAAATTAGAACATCATACCCACTTGTTATTGAATGCACATTCATGCGTAACCAATGTTCCTACTCTAACAAAAACGTTGGCAAAATGTGATGAAAACCATTTTTCACACTATTTATCCGATTTTTCAATCATGACTAGGAGGAGCTCGTGGCTAAATAATATCAGCCGCTCGGGTCGATCTTTAGGTTAAGCCATGCTTGCCTAGGTTGGTCTGTGGATGGGTGACCGCCCTTTCATACCGAGTTTCCTCCGTGCCTCAGAAAGCACGTTAAGCTGGTGGTACCGGCTGTCATTTGTCCATCTTTGACAGTCGTTACAGGTAGTCAGTGGCCCAAAAAGTCTGACACCAGTCTTACCAAGTGGTATCGTATTTCCCAGTAATAACTGGGTTGTGGAGGTCAGATAGGCAGCCGCTCCATGTAAAATACTGGTATTCAGCTGCATCCGGTTAGACTGGAAGCCGACCCCAACATAGTTCGGAAAAGGCTAGGTAGATGATGATTATCCGATTTTTAATAACGAGAATAAGTTAGGTTTTTTCCGCTTACGAAATAACTGGTAGTAAAGTATCATGTTTGAATTTACAACATAATCAACATCTATGGCTAGTTATTTCCGTTAGAACTGTCACTTCGCCTTCGCCGCTCCAATCTCAAGGAAAATGGTGGTACTTCTGCTGTCAGTGTTCCGCGTACAATGACCTTAGGTATTGAGCCGTGGTTGTGTCAGCAGCGGTATATGTATTTTGATACCATTTGTGTAGGAGTTATGGGTGTGAATTTGAAAAACTTACCAGCGAACTCCCGTCCACTGCCTCGCGCACCTCATGGGCTAGGCGTCGTGTATCAGGCGTCCTAAATCCAGCTAAACTCACTTCACATATATATCCACAGGTGTCGGTTAATGCTATTTCGTATCTTGGATGGGGTTGTAGCACAAAATCATTGATGGACCACTTCTTATTAGAAGAAAGTTTTTCTTGCGCGGAGCGCGTTAGTTTTCGAGTTGCGAGGATTGGTACAAGAGAAGCACCACACGGAAGAGCGGCGCCACTGTCGCCCTTCGTAGACCAATCGGATTGCTTAGCGAATAGGCGATAAGCAAGCCGGCAAATTAGTCAAATCACATCCTTTTTACTACACACAAAGGCCTGAGTACTAGTTGTGGGGTCAAAACTATCCAAAATTCCTAAGTCAAAAACCTATCATAAATAGAACGGTACGTAACATGCCGCTCGCCTTAAAAGAATGGATTTCTTTTAACCCTATGTTACAGACATTTTAAGAATGTCTCACTCGAAAAGAGAAATGAAAAAAGCTACGAAAGCATGAAAAACAATAAAAAATAATTAAATTTACTCTTACTCTAGATTCCTTAACTAAGATTCGTAACAATATAAAATAAAACTTGCAAAATAATTATTCTAAGGGCAAAGGACATATTTTAACTACTGAGCGTTTCACAAAAGTTTTGCCCATTTGTAAAGTTACGACACGAGTAACATTGTCGGAACACGGATGAAGAGCATGGACACGAGCCAGCCTCCACTGTAATGGTGGCAAATTATCATCACGTACAACGACAATGATACCTTCACGGAGTTGCGAACCGCGATCTCGAAACCATTTATTACGTTGTTGAATTTCGTGTAAATATTCACGGCTCCAACGTTTCCAAAAATGTTGCACACATTGTTGAACCCTACGCCATCTAGTGAGTCGATTTGGAACATTCTCGAATAGGGAAATATCTGGTAGGGACGTCAACGGACCCCCTATTAAAAAATGCGATGGTGTTAAGGGTAACGGATCCAATGGGTCTGCACTTATTAAACAAAGTGGACGCGAATTGAGCACCGCTTCAATTTGACAAAGAAGGGTGTGCATCTCATCATAAGTTTGAGTTTGCGTACCGAGGACTCGATGTAAATGATGTTTGAAACTTTTAACACCGGATTCGAAAAGGCCACCAAAATGTGAAGCATACGGAGGTTGAAAGTGCCATGTGATGCCTTGTTCTAAAACTTTACCATTAAGAGTAGCTTGAACAGAGTCATTAAGTAAAAAAGTATACAATTCTTGTAGATAATTATTACAACCAACAAAGTTCCTTCCACAATCAGAGTAAATGTCCGTGCATAAACCTCTACGGGACGTGAAGCGTCGCAAGGCTGCTAAAAATGCTTCAGTTGACAACTCAGACACGAGTTCGAGATGTATGGCCTTGACGGACATACAAACAAATACGGATACATAACATTTAATAATTTTCGCATTTCGAACTTTGTTTGCTCGAACGTAGAACGGACCCGCAAAATCAACAGATGTTTTCAGAAAGGGCCGCTCGGGGCGCACTCTGACGGCCGGTAGCGGACCCATGCATGGTTGCGGATTCACGGGGCGAGCACGAAAACAACGAACGCAGCGATGTATGCGAGTACGTATGGCGTCACGACCAGACATTATCCAATAATTTTGAAGTATAAGGTATTGCACAGATTGTGGACCAGCATGTAGATGCGTGATATGTGTATGATCAATGATTAAATTTGTAAGATGATGTTTCTTAGGCAGAATCAATTGATGTTTGGAAACAAATGGTAACAATGATTTGTGAATCCGCCCACCTACACGCAGATTATTTTTGTTATCCATAAAAGGGTTAAGTCGACGTAATCTCATTGAGGGATATTTTCCATGTGAAATATTTTGAATGTCTTCGGAAAAACATGAATGTTGAACTAAATGGATAAGTCGATTTAAACAAAAATTAAACTCTGACACTGTTATGTATTTTGGATATGAAATGTGACTCTTCTTACATTTATTATAAAAGCGAAATAACAGTGCTGTGACTCGAACAAGTTTGCCTAAAGTAGAAAATTTAGTAATGTACTCGTTGACCACATCAGGTGATGCTGAGGTGGAAGAGTTTGATACTATAGACAACGGTAGATTACGTTTGTCTTCCGTGACATCTGGAATTTTCTTGGGGCTTGGCCAAGAACTAGAGCCACGTGAGATCCACCAGGGTCCATGGAGCCACATCTCATTTTGTACAAAATTTGTAGGAAGCATTCCTCGAGAAGGTGCGTCAGCTGGATTGTCAGCAGATGGAACATGTCTCCACCTATTGGCCGGAAGCCGGGATAAGATTTCACTAGTGCGATTAGAAACGAATGTTTTCCACTCGTGTGGTGGAGAACGAAGCCACGCTAACACGATGGATGAATCTGTCCACGCATACACATGTTCACAGTTTATGTGCTTATCATACACACTTTTCACCTTATCAATCATCTGCGATAACAAGACAGCCGCGCACAACTCGAGTCGCGGGATCGTAAGAACCGGTTTTATAGGTGCTACACGCGTTTTTGCGAGAAGAAGAAATGTTTTAACGTTATCACTATTATCGGATATACGGGCGTAAACACACGCGGCGTAAGCCCGCTCGGAAGCATCGGAAAACCCGTGAAACTGAACGACATTCACGTTTGCAAAAACGAAACGTGGAATTTGAAAATTTGATAATAATGGTAACTCGTTTAGAAAATTAGACCAAGCATTTATAATATCTACAGGAGGTGACTCATCCCAGCCGACCCCTGACATCCATAACAACTGAATCAGATGTTTCGCGTAAATAGTTACCGGAGATAACCATCCCATCGGATCATAAATTTTGGCTATGTGTGAAAGTATAGACCGTTTTGTAATTTTACCCGTAGTTGTTTGAACACTGAAAGAGAAAGTATCAGATTTGGGATTCCACTGAAGTCCTAGAACCTTTATTTGTTTGTCATTCTCCATGAGAGCAAAAGAAACGTTATCAGGCCGCTCGCCCTGACAGACTGATGTTTGTAAAGCAGCAAGTAACGCTGGCGAATTGCTCTGCCACTTACGTAGCTCGAAACCAGCTGATGAACAAATGCCTACTAGCTCACGCTGTAGAACCAGTGCCTTCTTTACGTTGCCTGCTCCGGTGACGATGTCATCCACGAAAACCTGCTCCTGGAGAACCTTAGAACCTAGCGAGAAGTTAGCTGCTTCGTCCTGAGCCAACTGTTGAATGGTACGAAGGGCTAAGTACGGTGATGAACTGACACCAAAGGTGACCGTTCGTAATCGATAGTCAAGCAACGGTTCAGTGGGTGATTTACGCCACACAATGCGTTGAAAATCCCAATCGGATTGTTGTAATTTAATATTTCTATACATCTGCTTGATGTCGGCAGTGACAGCAATAGCATGGATACGAAAACCTAGTAAAACGTCTACTATGTCTTGGTGCAATTTCGGACCAGTCAGAAGAACATCATTAAGTGATATTCCATTAGAAGTTTTACAGCCAGCGTCAAAGACGACGCGAGTGCGAGTAGTCGCACTAGATTCCTTGACCACGCAATGGTGCGGAATGTAATAGCTAGTAGTAGCTGATGAAGTAGGTATATCAACTGGCTCCATGTGACCGAGGTCCAAGTACTCCTGGAGGCACGCATGATACTCTACCTTAAGCTGAGGATTATGTTCTAAACGATACTCTAATTTTCTAAACCTGGAGACCGCCGTATCCCGTGATTCGCCGAGGGCGGGAGCATTAGGTTTGAATGGAAGTGGAACTACATATCGCCCAGCTTCATCACGAGTATGTGAATTTACGTAGATAGACTCACACAACGCTTCGTCGGGACTTAGGGTTCTCTTTTCCGGAAGAGACTCCAGTTCCCAGAATCGTCTCAGATTGATGCCGTCATCGGATGATGAGCTAAAACTACTGAGACATACTTGAAGTGAAGTAGGTGTATTTTGGTTGCATGAAACATCGCCCATTAATAAATAACCAAAGATACTGTTCATAGCCATCGGTGAACCGGGTGGACCCTTGATCACGTGACCTAATAGAACTTGGGATAGTATATCCGCACCTAGAAGCATTTCCACTGATTGTGGAAGGTAAAACTTAGGATCAGCTAAATTTAAATTCTGTATATGTGACCATCCCGTATAAGGCAACGTCACACATGGCATACGTGAAATAAGATTAGACAAAATTAATGCCTCAACTGAAATTAAAGGTTGCTCCCCGTGCGTAGGAGTGATATGACACGATACTACACCCTTCGGTAAAACAGCTGAGACTTCGGACCCGCCGATACCGAACACTGGAACGTGCGCTTGCCTACGGTGTAAACCTAACCGCTGCACACAAGCCTCGGTAATAAAAGTCGCTTGACTCCCGGTATCAATAATACACCGAACTGTGTGTTTTTGTGGGCCAACATGAACATTGATGAGTGCCGTACATAAGAGCACCGTACTCGCACTAGCCGACGGCGCAATGGTTTGCGAATCGTTCGTGCGGCCGTGCCACGCATGATTTACCGCAGTCAATGCGGTGGCCTGCGAAGTACTGGGCTCCGCTGTCTCTGTTGTTTCGTTCACAGGAAGTGAAATAGCATTATCACTAATACCGCCTTCACTAATAACTGATAAACTGTGAGACTTGTCGAAGTGAATTAACGAATGATGTCGTCTATGACATGAACGACATACAAAGTTGGATTTACATTGTTTTAAATCATGACCGACATGTAAACAATTGAAACAAACGTTTTTGTTTTGAATAAAAGAATACCTATCACGGGGAGATAAATTAAGGAATTGAGAACATTTTGTCAACGTATGTTGAGCATCACAACATAAACACTTATTTTTTAAATTATTTTGTTTGATAGACTGGTCTGTTGTATTCGAACTTGATGACGTGACGTTGGCTGCGAGCACGCGACGCTGGCCTTCGTAACCGCGCGATGGCGTCGTCGCCGAAGTCCGCGAAGTACCTACCTTTTCATGATTATTATTTTTATTTTGTGGGTAAGCGGAGAATTCGTTTGCGGCTAACTCGCGTTCTAAGAAATTTATCAATGTATTTATGTCGGGTATGTCCGATGGTTTGGATAGTGATAATTCGAAACGTTTTCGAATACTAGACGGAATTTTACGTAATACAATCGTCACTAATATGAAACTCCATTGATCTATAGGAAACTGCATTGCCTGCAATGCCTTGATGTTTTCTTGATAAACATTTAGTAAATTTCTTAGACTTTGAGTCACTTTCTCGGTACTAGGTTCAATTTCTAATATTTTTTCGAGATGCTTAGTGGCGATGGCCCGTTTGTTGTTATACCGAGAAACCAAAATGTCCCACGCAACACTATAGTTTTCGTCTGTAATTGGTATCGATTTAATCAAGTTATAAGGTTCATTTTTTAGTGACAGTAATAGATAACGAAACTTCTCTGTTTCCGTGTAGGTATTTTTGCCGTGTACTAATGAACGAAACAAATCGTAAAATGGGGGCCAATCCGTGGTCTCCCCTGAGAAGGTAGGCATAGGAAGAATAGGTAATCTACTCGCACAATTATTATTTGAATTTAATGGTACATGTTGTACTGTTGAATTATTCATCGACGTACTAGACGACATTCTTCGTTTACGCTCATTATCCTCTTCTTTAAGTTTCTCTAAGTGAACACTAATTGCGTAATAACAGTCATTAAAATTGTTACGAATCTGTAGTTGTTCCTCCTTGTCGAAAGTATTCGACTTGATCAAGACTTTTTCTATTTTTGCCTGAAGTTTGGAGAACTTTATTTGTTGCGATGTTAAATCTTTTGAACGTGACCTAAACTGTAGTTCGTCTGAATCTATGAACTGTAATGTACGCTGAAGATCATCAAGAATGATTTCGCGTTCGAACATATCTTGTTGAATTAAGTCCGCCATTTTGGACGCGTAACGACGCAAAATGAGAATAAGAGATTAACCCCACACCAAGCACTTGGAAATGAATCCGGTTCGATGGGCCAAACAATTATGTGTAGGAGTTATGGGTGTGAATTTGAAAAACTTACCAGCGAACTCCCGTCCACTGCCTCGCGCACCTCATGGGCTAGGCGTCGTGTATCAGGCGTCCTAAATCCAGCTAAACTCACTTCACATATATATCCACAGGTGTCGGTTAATGCTATTTCGTATCTTGGATGGGGTTGTAGCACAAAATCATTGATGGACCACTTCTTATTAGAAGAAAGTTTTTCTTGCGCGGAGCGCGTTAGTTTTCGAGTTGCGAGGATTGGTACAAGAGAAGCACCACACGGAAGAGCGGCGCCACTGTCGCCCTTCGTAGACCAATCGGATTGCTTAGCGAATAGGCGATAAGCAAGCCGGCAAATTAGTCAAATCACATCCTTTTTACTACACACAAAGGTCTGAGTACTAGTTGTGGGGTCAAAACTATCCAAAATTCCTAAGTCAAAAACCTATCATAAATAGAACGGTACGTAACACCATTACTTGAGGTAACATTCTTGACTTGAGTACCTATACGAATTTAGTCCTGAACTCCTAAATATTATTGGATTTTTCTATCTGCAGGATGGCAACCGGCTCGCCTCCTTTTAGACGGGACTGACGCATAATCAAAAAAATGTGAGTGTAGAGAACAGTCTCATTAACATAAGTAAACCATAACCCAGAAAATAGAAGGTAGTGACAGGGTAGCATTTTCTAAAACACGATAATAAATTGTAGTTGACAAAAAAGCTCACTTACCAAGTACAAAACACGCTGTATATACTCCCCCACCGAACGCTGGTTCCAAAAATTCAAATACAACGAACATGTCATAATTAACCGACAATGCCCGAATTACTCCGAAGACGCCATTGGCCACCGAAGCGAACACGAGCGCAGGCCGTCGGCCATATTTATCCGATATGAGTCCGGTTAAAGGAATGGCTATGAAGAATCCAGCGTTGTGGACGGTACCCACTAGGGATCGCTTCCAGTCTTGACAGGCGAGGTCGAACTGGAAATAAAAGAAAAAGAATTTATTATAAGGGAAATAATAGTCAATCAATGGTAGAAAGGATGCTTTTTTAACTCCCGACGCAAAAACGACGGGGTGTTATAAGTTTGTATAAGTTTGACGTGTCTGTGTGCGTGTTGTGTGTCTGTGGCATCGTAGCTTCCGAACGGATGAACCGATTTTGATTTTGTTTTCTTAGCTATGTTTGATAAAAATCAGTCCAAGATGGCCGCCGCCATAAAATTACGGATTACATATTTATTGAACAACTCCCTCAATATGAATGTCAAATGGCTGGCTTGACTAGTAGGTAGTATACTACACACTATAATAAATTTCAAATCAAGATGGCCGCAACCACAAAACGGTGAATCATATTTTTTTTCACAACTCCCTCAATATGGGTATCAAATGAAAGGGCTTGACTAGTAGAATAATGTACACTATATTGAAAGGGAATGCGGAATATTATATTATACCACACACATAACATACGTCATTTCGTTACGTGGCGATTTTTACTAAAATGCACTTCCCGTAAGACGCGTTAAGGAACTTCGTTCCAAAAAAAATACATCCCTTGAAATTATGATACTATGATGCCATCCAACGTGCGATGCGATTTTTTAAATTTTGAATTTAATGTAACTTGTTTACAAAGGGAAATTTAAGAAAAGGACAGTATTGAAAGTGTTAACTAATGCAGTAACTGAGAAGCTTGTGGATCGGGTTCCCAATGGTCCACTCAATTTTCATTTCATAAATAATATACATATTATATGGATTCCTGAACCACCGGGTAAACAAATTAGGAAAAGTTATTGAGAAAACACTGAGCCCATGGTAACATTATTGGTATTTAGTTATGTACGATTATATCCTAACAGAATGTATAGGTGGAATCATATTCTGGAGGCGTTTTAGATAATTGTATGAAAATGAGTGATAAAGAAAATAATAATCGAAGGACAAAACACAACATACGTTGTGGTATTCAAATAATCGTACCGTCCAATTGAAACATGAGAATGAGTCACGGCGCATTATGACTTAGGTCGCATACTGTGAAATTCGATTATCAATACATTTCGATAGTACGGAAATTTAAAACGCGCACTTTATTCACGGTCAACGAATTAGTGAAATGCCATTGTGATTTCGTCTTTTGTGTCAACTCGTTTTTATTGTACTGTTTCAGCTTTAATTTAACAGCCTTCAGCATTTTGCAGTTTATAGAAAGCGTAGAATTATTATGTGCTAACTATATTCACCAATAACTGAGATTTCGATTGCAAGAGCCATTTTTTACAAACAAAAAGTAGATCTAAAATACTACAAATACAAGTATCAAAATAGGCGCAAACAGGGCATCAAAACATTCGTCCTCATCGCTGTCAATAGGAAAAGTGCCCAGAAGGCTGGCAGCATGTGGCCATACGATGCATTGGATGGCAATGCTGATTTTTTGGCCAAAAAAAGGCCAGCTTTCTGGTCACGTGAAGATTGGACCACCCGCTCGGCGATATACCGAAATACTAGGTGGGCACTCGTACACCATAGGCCTAATGTTTGAGACCCTAACAGTTCAATCACATAACTACCAATTTAATTATTTATGCCGTTTGGGGTTTTCATCACCTCCAGCAGCTACTCCAGCGCAGTTCACCATGCTAGGATAGCGCAAGGGTGTCGACGCAAGTTGCATTCCACACCAAAGGCCTACCCGATTTCCATGATCATTCCATCTGGTCACTTTCGAATTCTCTGAACTGAAATACTAGTCGGCAAACAACTAGACCATCGCAGTGCCCAACTGGACATAGGCCTGTCCCAAGCCTCTTATCGAAGGAAATTCCGAAACGGAAGATAAGGTAATACAACTCCTTGGAATAATGGGTAGTCATTGTTTTGTTAGCCAAAACGTATAATCTTGATTACATGCATAAACGCAACACTAACTGTTTCTTATCGATAAAAGAGGAATGCTGTTTTCGCTACACGTGGCGATGTTTGCGCTATCCAACATTGCACTTTTATAAAGGCATTCATTTGAGAATCGAAACTTGTGGATAAATAATAACAGCCAGACAGGTCAAGCTTCGAGGCCAGTGTTTGCTGAGGTTGGTCCGTGGATGGGTTACCATCATCATCATCACATACCGAGTTCCTTCTGTGCCTCGGAAAGCGCGTTAGTCTCGGTTGTCATTAGTTGGTTTATGTCAGAATAGTCAGATGCTCTAAAATCTACTATAGTCTTACCAAAGAGTACAAAGTAACTGGGTTGTGGAGGTCAGATAGGCAGTCACTG
Source organism: Xestia ashworthii (assembly GCA_950022955.1). Taxonomy (NCBI): domain Eukaryota; kingdom Metazoa; phylum Arthropoda; class Insecta; order Lepidoptera; family Noctuidae; genus Xestia; species Xestia ashworthii. Next base: position 18,351,535 of record OX465565.1, on the reverse strand, counting down.
TATGTTAAACATGGGTTTCAGGTGCATTCGGTTCAACTGGAAGCTGACCTCAGCATAGTTGGGAAAAAGACTAGGTACGAGTAGATGATGGTTTGCGTATGAAAAGCAGGCAAAATAAAATAAATTGTATAGTCATACACTATTCAATAAGCAAGGTTAGTTCTGACAAGGCTATTTTAGGCAGACAATAATTATCCACTTGTGCGAGCAAGAGAGCCTATGTATTCCCTTTAGCAATATTCTGTCTAAAGAAAGTCTCGTCTATAGTGTGCGAAAGCTCTAAAGGTTGCTGTTGGCAACCGACCAGCATTGATGGCGCGACCTTCATCCTTGATGACCTACAACCTTCATCCATCCATCGTGTTTGATTGGGTGACGTTTTTACTAACTTTATTATAGCCATTGCATTGTTAGCTGTGCCTGCGATTTTTTCTGGTGATTATTTTTACGGTTTCTCTCGATGTTTGCTTAGGTAACTTCAAAGTTCAATTCAGGAAAAGTTTATTTAAGCTAATAAACTTTGTGATCTGCAACATCAAAAAGCAATTTCAACTTCTAAATCACTACTGAAATTCGAAATTAACTCGTGAAAAAATGCAAAAAACGGCAACTCCATTCCTTTTTTGCTATACGGCAGGTATCGATATTAAAATTGTTTATCGTTGAACCGTATCGGATCCTTGCACGCTTGCACGCTTGCGTCGGTTTCATTATGAGTTTTCAACTGGTATTATTACACGTGCACTTCAGAACATCGATTCGATACATTTTAGGCTTCTTAATTAAGATTCTGAAATCTCTATTATCGTTTTGGTGATGGACTGTTTTTTTTTAATCAAAATGTGTAAGCGCAAAATAAGTGTGTGTGTTGTGTAAGTGTAACATGTGTATGTGTGTAATGTGTGTGTGTGTATTTTTAAGATTTTTAAGATACCTAACGAACGAAAGACTTACAGAAGGTCGCGGGAAGACTTGGATTAGACTCGCACAAATCAAAGAAGCATGACACAAATAAGGGTCTATTATACAAGTTGTAAACGGATACTCAACAAAGCCATCAACCAAGCATTCTGTATCAAAATTACTGGGAAACGACTTCTTTTAGGGTGAAAAATCATCTTTTACGGCAGTTCTCAATGTAACGCAGTAAAAACATTGTGCTGTTGAATGCATTGAATAGTACGGGAGTCGTGGAGGTATTCTACCTTAGTAAAATTATATCATTAAAACTTGTTTTAAGAAAAACAGTAGGAATTTAAAAAAAAATGTCACTTTCGGGATATCTTCCGTGGTAATATCATTTTTGATCTCCCATTACATTTTAAGTTTAGTTATAAACCGCTTAAACTTAAAACAGTTGAAACTTTTACCCCCAATATCTCCGTAATTAGAAGATTTTAATCAAAGTACATCGTGAAACAGTTAGATATAAAATTCAATGCCTTCTTGTTTTCGTATGGGAAATCATCAAATAACTTCTCACACTCTGGGGGGAGCGGGAGGGAGTGTCAGACTTGATTACTGACTAAAACCCATCCATGTTCCTTCCACACCCTTTATGTTCCGGGGCCGCGGTATCTCTTTCGAACAGGCCCGCAGCCCCGAAAAATTAAATCCCAACCAACTTGATTTAGTAAATCATGTCGTTTAGCTCTCCGTGTTCAGTATAATAATGCGTTCAGGGTGCTGTTGGGGCTGCCCCGGCACTGCAGCGCGTCGGGGATGTTCGCTGACGTTCGTGTCGACTGTTTCTACACGGCGATGCGGAAGCGGTGCACATCTCTGGGGCGCAGGCTCCAGGCTACCTCCAACACCATCCTCAAAGTATTTGCGAACAGCTTTGATTGTCGGTGCATTAACCATTTGTAATGACAAACAAACAAATGACTCAGAGGCAGGTGTATCGTCTTTTATTGTATTTTAGAGTTTTAATGCATATTATTTAATTAATTATTTTAGTACTTATTTGGATTCATATTTTAATTTTTATACTTAATTGTTAATTTTTATTTCAGTCATTGACATTATAATTTTGGAGTTTTAGTTTTAATTTATATTATTTATTACTTAATTGATTATTTTTGTGTGCTGATTATTTTTATTTTGAAGTTAATAGTTAATTTATGTCGAATGTGTGCATAATTATGATCCTAAAGGGATTGAAATAAATAATTAGAATTTGAATCTCGAAATGAATGAGACGTAGAACTGCATTCTTGACTTCATCGACTATTGGTTGGTAACATTGACTTTGAATGTTTATTTATCAACGTTCTTTTAAATTGCGATAGGTACCTTCTAACACGTAATACATTGATTTTCATTCGTTATACTGATTATAACTAAGGCCAACAATAAGTTGCAGCCAATATTATGTGTGAACTATGAGTGAGTAAATAATTATAACATGGTTCTTATTTTGTGGAGCCGCTCGGGTCGATCTATAGGATCCTTGCCTAGGTTGGTCTGTGGAAGCGTGACCACACTTACATACCGAGTTTCCTCCGTGCCTCTGTTGGTCCCAACTATTATTTGTAGATCTTTGACAGTCGTTACCCAAAAGTCGGTGGCCCAAAAAGTCCGACAACCAGTCTTAGCAAGTGGTATCGCATTACCCCATACTAACTGGGTTGGCTTGTGGAGGTCAGATAGGCAGTCGCTCCATGTAAAATACTGGCATTCAGCTGCATTCGGTTAGACTGGAAGCCGACCCCGACATAGTTGGGAAAAGGCTAGGCAGATGATGATGATGTTTTTTAAGGTAGGTACGTACCTTACTTTTTATCTGTACCTATTATACACCATTGCACTCTATCTAATCCTTCGGGTATTAAAGGCGTGATGTTATGTATTGCATATTTATTATGACAAGATGTCTTCGTATAAACAATGAATCAAAACAAAACACTTAATCGTTATTACCCGTTCATATTATTATAAGACAATTAGGTATCGCAATATGGCGGATAGAGGTAACATTAAGACTTGGGTTTTACGTAAACATAACAACAATTTGTCAAAGGAAGTCACAAATTAAGTCGTGTGATATTCTTGAATATTATCTTCATTAGGGTTTTTTATAGTCAGTCCATTAGAAGCAAATAAATTTATTATGTTTATGTATAACTTACAATTTATCCTCAAATGAAAAGTGAAAAGATAAGAGAAGGACTTGTAGTTCGTGACTGTCATTGGAAGATTTGAGATAGTCAGAAGTCCACTGTTTCGGGCTACTGAATAAAGTAGGGCCAATTTAATAGATCACATTTAACAACTGTCGGTTCTGAGGAAAGGTTACCTTTTTTGCCATTATTACAATAATATGAAATCGTAATTGAACAGTTCTAACTTCGAAAAAATTAATATTATTTTATTCCAGCCGTGACAAAGTTACGTTGTTGTATTTTGATGAAGTGTCAAATGTAAACAATTATCTTGTCCCTACAGTAACTGTAACGACTCTCAAAGATCAACAAATGACAGCCGGCACCACCGGCTTAACGATACTTTCCGAGGTACAGAGGAAACTCGGTATGTTATGGGGTGTCACCCACCCATCTACCCGTGGATGGATGGGTGACACCCCAACTTAGGCAAACGCGGCTAAACCTAATGATCGAACCGAGCGGCTCGCCACGAGCTCCTCGTGCAATCAAATAATGTGTTTAATTTTTATTGTAACTATAAACTACTGCTACAGAGCGTAAACAGACGCATCACGAATCCGTCAACCAAGCATTCTGTACATAAAACTAAGTAACCCTACGCAAAAATTATTGCTGGGAAACTCCTTTGTTTTTGGGGAGAAAAATCACGTTTTCCGGTAGGATGTAACGAACTTAAAACATTGTGCTGATGGATGGGTAGAACAGTATGGGGGTCGTGAAGGTGTACAAAGTAAAAAAATCTTACATTAAAATAATGTGGTTAAAAAAAACGAAAAAGTTGGAACTTTGACCCCCAATATCTCCGTAACTAGAAGGTTCCCATGATCTAGAACAAAAAATGATCGCAATGACGGGGAAAACAAACTGTGCCTTCCGGCTTTATTAAGTCTTTTTTAAAGGAACTCAGCTGATTATTTCAACCAAACATCACGCGGTAAACTTGAATCAACAGAGCAATTGGTAACAATTTGAGCATTTACTTAAGCGCACAATGCATTACCGGCAAAGCAATTTACGCCGAAACTATTTATCACGGAAAACATATAATCATTATAATTCTACTTACGTTGCTCACAGAAGCGTTACGGGACGTTTTAATAAAGGAAAAAAACATATTATAATGAATCTGTTGTTGTGTGCATTTGACAGATTATTCGTTGATGAACTTGAAATTCAAGATGGCGGATTTTCATGACTATTTTGCCAGTCTGGAATTACTCTTGGTCAAAAAGCAAACACGGTTGTAGGCAAAATCTGGTGGATTTTCAAATTGATCAATGTGTTTTTTTAGTTTGTATAAAAATTAAGATTCCACAAGTGACTTCCATATTGTTCCCGAGAAGCTTTTAACCACCATTCCACCATTCCACCATTCCACCATTTCCTGTCAACATGATCAATATGTATGTATGTAAATAAATATCGGAATATATAGGTATGTATAATATATATCTAAGCTGTAAGTATTACGTATATTGTATTGTATGAATGTAGTTTTTTTTTAATTTAATTTAGAATGTAATGTAAATGCACATACGTAAGTATATCCTCTTTTGCAAATCTCGCTTTCAAAATTAGGTTTGCTGTAAGAAAACCCAACTCTGGGTTAAGCTCGCCTTTGTACATAGGCTATATTATTGCAAGTAATATGTATATTTGTTGTTATTTTTGTGTGCAATAAAGAATAAGAATAAGAATAAGAATAAGATTTTTTTTCCGTTTTTATTAAATTAATTATACATTTGATTTCACGATGCGTTGGAAGACCTCCCACTAGGTGGACCGATGAAGGTTGCGGGAATCCGCTGGATTCGAGGCGCACGGGACCGGTCAATGTGGCGACACTTGGGGAAGGCTTATGTCCAGCAGTGGACGTCTTTCGGCTGAAATGATGATGATGACTTTAAATTTTGATTGTTATCTACTGCAAGCTGATATCAGGCTCACGTAAGCACCCGTATTCCACCATCAATAACATTAACAGAATATAGTTTGTTACAAATTGGTCGTCCTCGACGCGTGATTTTTCCTTCGTCGAGGTAAAGAATCATCTACCAAATTAAAAGCATATCTAAAAACATACGGAATCCTCGTGCGAAAATTATTTAAGTAGGTACTAGCTTCTGCCAGCGGCATCGCCCGCATGTAGTTGATAATTGTCCCATGGGATCTTACTACCGGGATAAAATCCTATGTGTTAATCCAGGTTATAAACTATCTGTGTGCAAAATTTCATCCAGATCCGTTTCGTAGGTTTTGCGTGAAAGAGTAACAAACATCCATCCATCCATACATACTCACAAACTTTCGCATTTCATTAGTAGGATTTTTGTGAGTATGAGCGCGTATTCAAAAAGTTGGCAACGTCGCAAAAATCTGTCAAATATTTACCTGTTTTAATTAATTTGACAATATTACTGTAAAAAACACTAGCTAAGTACTGTAAAAATATGGCTAACGGGCTAACTAGTGAACTAGAATAGTGCATTGCAACAAAATTAAAACACTAAATTTGATGTTGTGACCGTTTCAGTTTTAGTGGATAAGTATTCAGTGTTACGATTTTAATTATTGCATTTCATAATCATCATTTTATTTCTCTAGTTAGCCATATTTCTTATTTCCATACAGTACTATTGCGAAATAAATTAAAACAGATAAATTTTTGACAAATATTTGCGAGGCTGCCAACTTTCTGAATGCGTCCTCTTAAGTAATTTCCAGTCCAAAACAAAAAAAAGTTGTTAAGTTTTCACTAGAGAAAAAACATATAACATAACATAACAAGACATAACATATAACATAACAAGACGTCTGAAATCCAGGTTAGGCAGAAGTGTACGTAATATTACACCAACATTTCGCCAGTTATGTTTTAAGTCCCATGTCATAGGATTGAGCCTAGGGAGGAGCTCGTGTCTAAATAATAACTGCCGCTCGGGCCAATCTTTAGGTTAAGCCGTGCTTGCCTAGGTTGGTCTGTGGATGGGTGACCACCCTTACATACAGAGTTTCCTCCGTGACGTTAAGCTGTTGGTCCTGGCTGTCATTGTCCATCTTTGGCAGTCGTTACAGGTGGTCAGTGGCCCAAAAAGTCTGACAACCAGTCTTACCAAGTGTGGTATCGTATTACCCAGTGTTAACTGGGTTGTGGAGGTCAGATAGGCAGTCGCTCCATGTAAAATACTGGTATTCAGCTGCATCCGGTTAGACTGGAAGCCGACCCCAACATAGTTGGGAAAAGGCTAGGCAGATTATGTAATAGGGGGCGAGCCTATTGCCATCAACCAGGCACAAATCCAGACGCCGTGGCGGCTACTGATAAAGTCCTCATGGAAAATCTCAAAAAATCTTTGTTCCACTCGGGTACCGAAACTAAGACTTCATGGTCAGCAGTCGTGTTTGCGACTACTAGAGCAACGAGGCAGTCAACAGGAAAAAAATAAAGGAAAATATTACTTTCTCCATTAATGCTTTCGCTAAAACAGTAAAAGTTTTCAATTTTATTTAGGTTAACTCACACAAAAACGCATCGTTGTCGTTTTCATACTGTTCTTCTTCTTTCGTGTGGTTATAGGGCCTAACCTGCCCGCTTACGAGTAGCATGACCACCGAAGAAACGAGAGAGACTCGACAAATCTTTTGTTCAGCAGTCATTGAATCGACAATATTACAGATGAACAAAAGGTTTGTCGACTCTGTCGTGTCTACGGTGGTCATGCTACGCGGGCCGGTGTCAGAGTTTTTATGCCACCCATGGACCTCTAATTTGGCTTTATATGCCGCAAGAAATATGCATACAGTCACACAGTGCAGTCGTGTCTGCTGTTTTGATCTGTCATAATGAGTGCGTGAGGCTTTGCTGGTGAGGTTTGTCGCTGCGGTTGCAGCGTTGGTAGATGTTCTGGGACTTTGCTCCCTTTTTTGAAAAAAAAAAACCATTCTTGGGGAAACGAAATCTTTGGGAAATATATGGGTAGTAAAAACTTTTTTGCAAAAAATAAAACCGACTTCAAAAAGAAAAAGTGAAAAATAACTTTAGCTTCTGAAGTCGGTGACGTTTGTATGATTGATTTAATTTTTTTGTCACCGACTTCAGAAGCTAAAGTTATTTTTCACTTTTTCTTTTTGAAGTCGGTTTTATTTTTTGCAAAAAAGTTTTTATTTTTCACTTTTTAGTGGTTCACATGTGCTTGGTACACATGGAAAGTGCATACCGTTACAATTACAACAAGCCCAAACACGACTAGGATACATTGTCTCATTATGGAGTTCTGTGACTCTTGGCTTCATCATCAGATCTGATGGTAGAATGGTTCTTATCAAACGCAAATGCTTCACTTGTTGTAGAAAATACCAAAATTGCTGTACGTTATCCTATAAAATTTGAAGAGTTCCCTCGATTTCGCCAAGATTCCATCATCAGATCCCGACTTGGCGACTATGGGACCAACTTGGAAGTATACCCTTTCAAACAAAAAAATAATTTTTCAAATCGGTTTAGGCGTCTTCGAGTAATCGGTGAACATACATAAAAAAAAAAAAAAAATACATACAGTCGAATAGAGAACCTCCTCCTTTTTGGAAGTCGGTTAAAAATCATCGGACTGTAAACCTTAGGAAATCATCACATATGAAGGATGTAAAAAACCTCTTAACGAAGTTGAAAGGCACTTGTCTTGTACTCCCTGTCATTGCATTTTTTTTTTGTTCTACACTATCCCTGGAAACCATCTAGTTACGGAGATAATGGGGGTCAAAGTTACAACTTTTTGACAAATATTATCTACACGAGCCCCTACTACTCAATCCATCCATTAGTACAATGTTTTCAGTGCGTTACATTGAGTTTTTACCCCAAAAAAAAAAGTCGTTTTCCAGCAATATTTTTTGCGTAAAGTTACTTAGTTTGATGTTCAGAATCCTTGGTTGACGGCTTCGTAATGAGTCTGTGTCACCCAATATTACAACACTGGCACTAAATTAGATACCTAGCAGTCAGATAAAAGGTGAGGGGGGGGGGGGGTTGGTGGTTTGCAAGTGTGCGTGTCATCCATCCATTTTGTGAATAAAAATAGTTTCGCTCGCTCTCTAGAACTCTAGACCTCACCATCCCCACAGGACAATGTATCGTTGGGTGAATTTGAATTTGAACTATTAAGAAATCTGTTCTAGCAACCCTTTTTTTTTCTTCTGATGGGAAATCATCAAATAACTTCTCCCACTCCGGGCGGAGCGGGAGACTTTTACTAACTAGAACCCATCCATGTTCCTTCCTCGCCCTTTATGTTCCGGGGTCACGGTATCTCTTTCGAACAGTCCCGCAGTCCCGGCAGGAGTCCCGCAGCCCCGGCAGGAGTCCCGCAGCTCCGGCAAGGATCTAGCAACCCTGTGTTTAGGAATACCTTTATGATTCACAAGGTCTTTCATATTAAATGTAATTGTTGCTATATAAAGAACCATTTGTTACAAGTTGTTGTTTTAATATTAATTTATGGTTACTATGACTTCAATGACAAGAATAAATTGCTATATTAAATCATAAAAACTGGATAATGGTTATTCTACTAAAGTTGTAATCGAATAAACAGTAGGACTTAGAGGACTACCTTATGCCCGCGGCTTAGCGTGGAGTTCGGTATTAGTCCCACGGAATCTTACAGTCGGGATAAAAATTATCCCATTTAGTAATCCAGGTTTAAAAGTTAAATCATGTGTTTGTGAAATTTCATTCGCATCGTTTCAGTAGTTTTTGTTATTTCGTTTAGGAATTTCTCTGTAGCAGCCACGGAGTGGATTTGTGCCCGGTTAATGGCAATAGGCTCTGCTTTAAGGCGACTAAAGGAGCTAAACGCGAGTTTTATAATGCCTGAAAGTATATGATTCGCGTCAATAAACAAAACTAGAGAAATATATGATATTCTTCAGGATATTATGCTTGTATGATAGTGTTTTGAAAACATAACGCAATTAATGTTACTCGATAATAAAAATCACGAACTTATCTTTAAAAAATCTTATCGCAAAAACCATACTAAAATACACGACCTTTTGATTTTTTGGCAAATAATTCTACAATCAATAGTTTTTTTTTGTAAATCGATCGAAACCACTAATTTCGCACTATTCGGCCCGCAGTGACTGACGTACTCGTAACAACCACTTTGTAGTGCATGCTGAGGTTTATTCCTGCTGACCCCAGGGTGATTAGAACTTTATTCCAACAGTATTTCATACGAAGTTTAAACCATCACAAATAGAGTTGCTAAAGCTCCTGTAGTCCCCTTAACCAGAATATCAGAGCTGTGAAGTTTTTTTAAATGTTACAGCACCATGCGGCCTTTTGGCCTCAATTTCGTTTATTTTTTTTATTTTTCTTTCTATGTTTACTTTTTATATATTGTTATTTGACCATTTTGTTTTTGTATACAGGGTGTAAACCACCTCATCACAAAGCCGTTAACCAAGCATTCTGTACATCAAACTAAGTAACTTTACGCAAAAATGTTTGCTGGGAAACAACTTTTTTTTTTGAGGTTTTAAATCATGTTTTGTGGTAGAACTCAATGTAACGCACTTAAAACATTGTGCTGATGAATGGATTGAATAGTACGGGGGTCGTGGAGGTGTTAAAAGTCAAAATCTTACATAAAAAACTTGTAATTAAAAAAAAACTTTTGAAAAAGTTGTAACTTTGACCCCCCATATCTCCGTAACTAGAAGGTTCCCAGGTATGGTGTAGAACAAAAAAATGATCGCAATGACGACGGGGAGAACAAGTGGTTTTCGGATTCGTTAAGAGATGTTTTACACCCTTTATTTTGTCCTGGCGGGCTAGTAAATGTCTTTTCTTTCTTTTTACCTTTCGGAGATTGCGTGATGTTTTGTTATAATTGTTTCCATGACGTAAATATTTACACAGCTGAGTGGACTTAGTCTAATGAGCAATGGCACTCAAGAAGTGTTTACTTGTGTTAGTTAGATTACAATTACATTATGTGCCATCATAACAATAACAGGAATGACCTTTTGCCATAATATGTTATGCTCTGTTTATGCAAGTGCATTTTTTTCGGCTCGCAATTGATCGTCATGAACGGGTGCTGGGCCCCAGTTCTGCTATTGCAATAGTGTCACAATGATCTATCATTGATCTCATAATTGTTAATTTTGACAAGTTTGGTGATCTACTAATATAAAGGCGTCATTATGACTTTTCAATGGTCAACCACTGACACTCAATTGAAAGAAATGGCTTGAAATAGTTAAGTATCTCGTACATAATGACAAATGGTATCATGACTTACGAGGTAGTCAGCCAACAGTTTGACAGTTCCTTTGAGAATTAGAGCTGAAATTTGCTTAATTAGCACCATTTTGTATTGCAATAAATATAGGCTTTAAAAAGATAATTTAAACCACTTGTAAGAAAATAAATCAAAACACCGGTCACTAGAAATAAAAACAAACAAAACGTACATAGTAATGTCACATTTGACTTTGACAGTTAAACAGATAAAATATTATTGAGTTGTATAGTTTCACATTTATCCGAGTTACAAATGTTTTTTGCTAGATCTTACTACTTCAGATTGCTTTTATCACAAATAAATAATATGTAAAATGTATATAAATGAAATCTGGCATGAATAACTGTTTAAATTTAATGGGTAGTATATTTTCGGAAATCATTTCTAATAATAGGTTTTATAATAATGGCAATACAACAATGTCATTGTTGAAATGAAACAGCCTAACCGTAAATAGAATAAGTTAATAAAAGAAGCTTATGAAAGAAACCCATGTGATGCACTGTGAAGAAACCGTTTTATTGCTATGACAGTAATAGACTACGAGTATAGTAATAGACAATTACAAGATACGTTTGTGGCCAGTATGATAAACCTTCTTTTGAATATTAAGCCATGGATATGTGTTTATTTGCTCCAACAGTCATTCTAACACAATTGCGAGACCATTGATCGAACCACTTTGATGAATTTAGCAGATTACGAACTATTAGCAAAATGACAATGGAGATCCCATTGTCATTCATCAACAATTATTAAATTAATGATAGACAATTGTGATAGCAGAATTGGGGCCCGGGTAGTTTAATGCATGTTTAATAAATTGCGTCTTGTTCAATTCAAGAATACTTTGTGGAATTTTATTATGTCATCTCAAATGAAAGATGAGTCTAATTTAGCGATACATTTGATGCCCGTAGCATGGGAATTAATAAAAAATAAATAGTCCACCATCTTTGGTAGTCCACCATATTGGATTTAGAATGACATCTATCTTGCATTGTCATACAAACTAAACATGTATGCAATATTTCAGCTCAATCGGAAACCTGGAAGTGGGTCAAGTTAAGATTTGTTTACATAGTTCGTTTAAAGGTAAAGCTAATAACAGCGCTATAAAAAAGGTTAAGTCAAGAGTAAAATCAATAAAAAAACTCATTCTTACCTCTTTAACAATAGAGTGCTCTTCCAAATACACATAAGATTCACATCCAATCTCCGTCGACGTATCATAATAGTGAGGCGAACATTGGCTGAGGTTGGCCAAATGTGACGCGTTGGCAAAGGGAGCATAACGCAGGCACTTCGCTGGGACCCCATCATTGTCATGGGGGATGGTGAAGTTTATATGTTGGGGGTTGTCTTCGCATTCTGGTACTGAACACCTGGAGAAGAGAAAACAGGTGTTAGAAGAAGTAAATTCTCTGAAATCTACGTCTATCTACACTACACTAATATTAAAAAGAGGAAAAATTTGATTTTTTGTTCATTTGTTACGATTTAACTCAAGAATTAATCAACCGATTTAAAAAAAAAAACACTACTAGAAAGCTACATCTTTACCAAGTAACGTAGGCTCTTAATTATATTGATATCATGCAAATTAGTCGAACTATCAACATGTGCCTTTCGACTTCGTTAAGAGGTCTTTTACACTCTTTATGCATATGTAATGTTATGTGTAGGTATGTTGCATAATATGCTATAGCGTAAAGAAAAACATTGAGAAGAAACTTATAAAGTTTTTAATTGTAATTTATTTTTTGCACGGTGAGACAGCTATTACTCGGGAATACCGATTGTTAGAATTATTTTTACTAACGAAGCATGCAGGTGTCCAATACTCCTTGACGGTCAACGTTCAGGACAAGACCTCGGCACGTGCATCATTATTTTACTGGTGGCCTGATTGGTATTATAAATTGCAGCGTTTCAATAACGCTACATTTTTGAATATCACCTTTTTTGTGGAGTTTGTCATGCAACCTGTTTTTTTGGAAGCCTTTAGTCAAAATTTTTTTCTTTAAGTACCTATTGAATCTTTTCGAATTTGGAGCGAGTTTTTGTTCGTGAAAAAAATGAAGATTTTTTTCTTGAGACAGTTCGATGTCGATTGTTGCCTGATACGGTATTGCTGACGTTTATTTTTTAGTTAAAAGCAGTTATTTTGTTATAAAATGTGATAAATTTGCTGTATATGCTTTACACTATTCTCCGGAATGGCGTTAGCTGAACTTGTTCTTTTGGTTCGGTAAGTTTTTACGATAGTTTTTTTCCCTGCAAATTTGTTAAATGGTCAGTACGTAATTTTTGGTCTCATCCCGCCTGTTTTTCTTATCTACGTTGGGCAGGAGGCGCTGAGTACGGCATCACCATCACCCTCAACTAGCAGTTTTTCAAGCAACGATCCACCTCGCGCCTGGTGTGGTCGCGTGCAACCAGCCCAGTTCCTGAATTTGTCAGGCTCTCAAGCCGGCAAATGTGACCAAGCGTGCGAGTTGGAGGCCTGGTTCTGTTTTACTAAGGTCACCGGTGTGATGCTCCGTGGCCGACCTGCGGCGTGTCTCTTCGTCTCGTCCGGTTCAAGCTGAGGATTTCCAAAATTTTCTTATTTATTTCTTAATATGTTTCAAATGTTTTTCTTAAATTAAGGCTTAGTAATACAACCCCTACACAGGGTATGTGCGAGGATTTAGGCATTTAGCACTAATATATTTTTTCTTTCTCGTACCGAGGCGAGATAGTTAACATTGGCCAATGATTTGACTACCGCTAGGTTCGCTTAATTTTTTTTCTCTGTTTTTCAAGATTTTGGTTTTACCCGTGTAAATTCCATTGATTCGTACATGCTTTGTTTAACCTGACATAATTGAATCTTAATTGAACTTTATACCTACTTTGGATAACTCACGCGGAAAAGTGTTTTCTTCAAGATTCCCGCTACAAAATCCACTAGCAAATATTATATCAAGAGCTGTTGTTTAAGCGAGTAACATAGGCAATTATATTGACAGGACACCCACCGCTCATCCACGCGGTTGGGCGGTGAAGCGGATCACGTGTCGCATTGGCTTGTGTGAAATCCATTTTCAACACCAAACAGTGGTGCTCACCGGCTATCCGCGCGGCGTACTGCCAATACATTTGCTTCGCCGCCGCCGCGCGCCGCCCGACTTCGCGGAAGAGTGGTGTCGTTTAAGAATCGCCTTCAAAACGGGTGAATTGCGTCGTCTTTCTCTCGGGTGGGAAAAATCGAGATCTCTGTTTGCTCCTTTTGTTGAAATTGATCGGCGCGCGACAGTCAATAAGAAATTTAATTTTCATTACTCATACTCGGAAAGTAGGTCTGAAGTTGCCTGAGGAGCGGGTTGAAAGTAATACTTTTCAGCCCTAGGGAGAATCACTTTCAACTGACAGCTGTCAAGTTATAAAAAAAAACTAGTTCTATTTTCACCTTTCCATTGAACCATGTTCCGACTTCTATACAGCCTCTAAATTACAGTGCGATGTTAAATTGAAATAACATAAAATTCTGTATTAATTAAAGAACTTTATAAATAACGTAGTTATAATTTGGTTACAAATATTTCTTTAAAATAACATAGATTTGGCCAAAATATTTACTATTTTTTCAGTGACCAAAGTATAAAGGCTGAATAGCCGGCCACAGAAAAAAAAAAACAAAATAGGCCGGAAAGCGGCAATCCGATCTTAAGTTTTTTTCGAGTTGTTTCGTTTTTTTGTTTTTATTTTCCTTGTATTCGTAATGAAAAACACAGTGTTTACCTCGGGTTAAAGACTTATTTAGTCCCTCGAAATATTGTTTGGCGCCCGCGCTACGCTTGGGCGCCAAACCCCGTCTCGGGACTAAACCCAATACCCAATACCCAATACCAATACTTCAGTCTCCCCGCGACCACGGCTGGTGCAATCCGGTCGAAACGTCGGGATAAAATTAAAGGTAAATTCGCGATAAATACCCGGATGTCATATGTTTTATAATAAGTTACTTTCACCCCAAGGGTAACAATGTACTATTAGTAAGAAATATCGTAGAACCGAAAATATCGACATTTGACATTCACTAACACGCACTGGACACTGGAAGCGGATAAAGTGTGTTTCAGAAATGGGAACAGACATCATCTTTATGCCCTTGCAACACGTTTTTTTCTTCTCCTCGGTCAACCGTCACACTATCATTTACTCCTTTTTGTTTCATATCACACCTCACTCAATCTTCTATCCATGAATGAAATGAGAATAGTATAGGCTGATTATACAATGAGAATTTATCTCCCTCCGAGTATCAACCACTGATAACAAAAGTTTTGGTTCCCCATCTCGAGAATGTGTCATATCTCTATTACGATAATGTAGAATAGATTATACCTCTTGTGGTTGCGTTACCTTATACATAAGTTTACTTAATTGAAACAATACGTGTGTTTCCATAAATTCTGATGAAACAATAAGATTTCGAGAGCATGATATAATAATATATCAATAGATTTGTATTGCGACAGGTACCTAGTAGGTATTGGTAACATGACAGAATTCGTGATAGAAATAACTATGGTAACTAACGTAATGCCAGAACTGAATTATCAGTAAATATGATGTTTAGTGCGTATTAATAAATTATGAAGAGAGATAGTTGAGGGATTTCTCTGTCTCTCTATATGAGACAGAGAAATACCAAAGAAAAGATGTAGAATAAAAGAAAAGAAAAACACGCTGGGCAGTCTATGGGGACTACCGATAGAAGTGAAAACTCGTGGCCGATCCGCTACGAGTTTACGTTACACTCACGGGGGTGTCTAGTTTACGCTTAGTGCTACGAAGCGTTAGGTGACGGTCACGCGAGTTCCGTGATTTTTGTTCACTCAAAAAGTGCTTAATGCTCCTATGGAAGTTTTCCACTTGAAAAATTGCGACCCCTAATAACATGGGACAGAGTAAGGAACATGATGATGCATTTGAGACCTAATAGGAGTCTTACAAAAAGGTTTTTGACAGTGGATATTATTTAAGCTAATGGCTGCTGTGGGGTTGAAACACTAGGGCCATGGGGTCCGAGGGCTAGGCCTAGTCTTTCGGGACAACGCCAAGCGGTTGGTCGACTCTTCCCGTGACCAGAGGGCGGGCCTATTTTTTGGTCAAATAATCAATATTGCCATCCAACGTGGCAATGCTGCTGCTGGGGACTTTTCCTGTTGACAGTATTGTGGACGATTTTTTTGACGTCTTTGAAATGCTTTTCTTTCCTTCTATATTTATATTATTATTTTATGTTTCGTTATAGATAAGCTAATGTTGATTCGTCTAGCTAGAACGCATGCGTGCTGTAAAAAAAAATCAAGACATTCCCTCTACGACCACACAATTACCAGGCAGACTTTAAAGCCGCAAAGCTTCCTAAGCTCCACTCAGGCAATCCAAGATAGTCCACCGAAAGTAGGAAGCAAGTTGTGGCAAGAGAAGTGTCCACAACCACACTACCTACTTCTTAAAGTCGCAAGAACACCAAGCTCCCGGCAATGAACTACAGTGGCCTATTTGGTAAGCTCTAAATCTATTGCGTACCCAAGTAGACCGCTGCAAATATAACTTGCCAAAATGGGGTTATTATTGGTTCTTCCAACACCGAATGCTGTGCTCAGGACCATACAATGCCCACCTGCTGGAACGTCCCAGGAGTTCGTTTACGAACTGTATAGCGCTTCTACCGCTGCAATAAACTCGCTGGACCCAAACCTTGTAATTAGGAGTTTCGATACAATAACAAGAAGAAGGACTTTGGCTAGATACCGTCTGCTCCCCACAAAACATACCTTACAGGCATATCGGTTGAGTTCAACCATCAAGATAAAAGTTACTAGGCCATTGGCTTTACACCACATGCAGTCGTCTTAGCGTGAAGATTAACACCGCGCACAATCCGACGCCTGTTCTAATGTGTACTCATTGTTCTTCTAGGTTATCGCAAGGGGTATCGTATTACCCAGTATTAACTGGGTTGTGGAGGTCAGATAGGCAGTCTCTCCATGTAAAATACAGGTATTCAGCTGCATCCGGTTAGACTGGAAGTCAACCCCAACATAGAAAAGGCTAGACAGATGATGTCCTTTTTAACCGACTTCCAAAAAGGAGGAGGTTCTCTATTCGACTGTATGTACTTCTTTTTTTTTTTTTTTATGTATGTTCACCGATTACTCGAAGACGCCTGAACCGATTTGAAAAATTCTTTTTTTGTTTGAAAGGGTATACTTCCAAGTTGGTCCCATAGAAATATTGTCATGATCTGATCACGAACTTCGGAGATATGGAACGGAACTCCTCAATAAATGATAGCAAATGGACTGGGATTGCTGAAATCTATTCTGTCTATTGTTTACACCAGTTCATAACATAACATCACGCCACCGCACCGGTACGCTGTGAAGGGGTAAGCACAAGTGAACCACTAAAAAGTGAAAGATAAAAACTTTTTTGCAAAAAATTAGAACCGACTTCAAAAAAGTGAAAAATAACTTTAGCTTCAGAAGTCGGTGACAAAAAAACTTAATAAATCAATCAAACAATGGTCACCGACTTCTGAAGCTAAAGTTATTTTTCACTTTTTTGAAGTCGGTTCTAATTTTTTGCAAAAAAGTTTTTACTTAGGTACTCATGTGCTTCTAGGTTATCAATGAGTTACTCTTGTATCCGTGTTAGTTCCACATAAACGAAAATCAATTTTCTGCTAGTATAAATTAAGTTGTTTTTTTTAGTACTGTCAGACAAGTCGTGTCAAAATTTGAAGTTTTACTGCAAATTGCATTTTATGTGTGAGTCTTTGTTTTAAATGTGAAAGCAGGTTTAGTTTGTGCAGGTTGCGACTTCACGCACGTGTAATTTCTCTTATAATAAACTGGTACTGCAATGTAAAGACTAAGTGCTAAGCAACTTGCAGTTTCATTTGCACGTACGTAATAGTGGCGACGAGGGAACTACAACAAATAAAAACTTAAGGCGCTTAGACGAGCTAAATTAGCAACTCTATTTGTGGTGGTTCAAACTTCGTTTGAAATGCTGTTAGAATAAAGTTCTAATCAGCTTGCACTACAAAGTGGTTGTTACGTCAGCCACTGCGGGCCAAATGGCGCGAAATGAGTGGTTTCGATCGATTTACCAAAAAAACTATTGATTGGATTAAAAAACTAAAACAGTATCATGCTAATATATTGCTTGCAGAATTATTTGCCAAAAAATCTGAATGATCGCATGCATATTAGTATGTTTTCTATTGTTTGAACGATATTTTTAGAGGTAAGTTCGTGATTTCTTTTTATCGAGCCAAATTAATTGTATTATGTTTTCAAAACAGTATCATGCTAGCATATATCCTGAAGAATATCATATATTTTTCTGGTCTTGTTTATAGCAGTGAATCATATACTTTTAGTAATTATAAAACTCGCGTTTAGCTCGTGTAATCGCCTTAAGGTGAAGCTTCACGGTAGCCCGCGAAATTTAAATTTTCTTAAGTTTTTTGCTATTTGCAGGTTTGTGTCAGGTTGTATGTTGATTACAGTCATAAGTCATTTATTTCTTAACAAAAAACACAAAACATAAAATCAAACTAAATTAATAAGGTAACGACAGTCATAACAAAATAAATATAAAAAAAAATATAACAATAGCTCCTTTTCACAAAAATTAAATGAATAGTCGAATAAATAAAAAAAAAATAATAAGAATGTCAAAAGATGAAAATAACAATAGCTACTTTTACAATAACAAAATTAATAGTCATAAAAAATATGATTCACGGCTCTAACACGTATGTAGTTACAGAATTATGATTATTAAAAACATTAATACAACCCTCCAAGTTCATGTAACCCGATTGAATGACTATTTCATGAAATAGTCTTGAAAAATGTGTCTGAGAATTTTTATCAACATACAACCTAGCACTGGCCTGCAAAGAAAACGTTTGAAAATTTGAATTTCGCGGTCTACCGTGGAACATTCACCTTTTTTTTTTTGTTTTTAAGGATGGGAAATCATCAAATAACTTCTCTCGCTCTGGGTTGGGCGGGAGGGAGTGTCAGACTTTTACTGACTAAAACCCATCCATGTTCCTTCCTCGCCCTTTAAGTTCCGGGGCCGCGGTATCTCTTTCGAACAGGCCCGCAACCCTGTGGAACTTTCACCTTGAAGGGACTTTTTTAAATCTGTACATTTTGAAAATGAAAATCATCATCTGCCTGCCTTTTCCCGACTATGTTGGGGTTGGCTTCCAGTCTAACCGGATGCACCTGAATACCAGTATTTTATATGGAGCGACTGCCTATCTGACCTCCACAACCCAGTTATTACTGGGTAATCGATACCACTTGGTAAGACTGGTTGTCAGACTTTTTGGGCCACTGACTACCTGTAACGACTGTCAAAGATAGAAAAATGACAGCCGGGACCAACAGCTTAACGTGCTTTCCGGGGCACGCAGGAAACTCGGTATGTAAGGGTGGTCACCCATCCATAGACCAACCTAGGGAAGCACGGCTTAGCCTAACGATCGACCCGAGCGGCTTTTATTATTTAGCCACGGGCTCCTCTATTATCCACTATCCGACTATTTCATGAAAAAGTCTTGAAAAATGTGTGTGTGAATTTTCATCAACATACAACCTACTGGCCTGCAAAGAAAACGTTAGAAAATTTGAATTTCGCCGGCTACCGTGCAACGTTCACCTTAAAAGGACTTTTCTAAAAATGTACATTTATTTACGTATTTAGAAACTAAATCACGAACACTCCATTATGTAGATTGTATGACATAATAATTGTTTGTGTATTGAAATATCCCACGCGCGTGTTCGGTGGAGAAAGGAAATATATATGTCATGTTATCATTTTCGTCAAATCAAATAGTTTACTTATGAACGTTTGTTTACTGATTAGGTAGAATAGAATAGAATAGAACAGAATAGAATACTCTTTATTATGTACACCATAAAAAATATAAATACAAACAAACATTTTACAAGGGGTGACACAATGGGCGGTCTTATCGCTAAAAGCGATCTTTTAAAGACAACCTTTGGATGGATTTAAAGGGGAAGGAGAGAATACTGCAGATAACCTGTGGTGTACCATTTACATATATACAATAAATAAATACATACATATACACACATGAGACATATTACACTTATATATGTATTTTTAATTATCATGAAACAAGTGCGAACGAACTAAATTAACATACCTAGTAAAAAAATTGCTTAAGGAGAGAGACTAGGAAGAAAGAGATGAGAGAGATAAGAATGTGCCTCCAATAGCTAAGTTGGCACTATGGTTTATAAAAAGGGAATCGCAAGAAACAACTAAGAACTGTATTGTTAAGCCGGATAGTTCAGGATATGACAATGATTCCAGGAAAATAGAAGTATGGCTTTGACCTTTCAGCAAAATAATTTTTCCATAATATATTATCTGACTTACTGGGTTGTGGAGGTCAAATTAGCAATCGCTCTATGTAAAACTCTGGTCAGCTGGAACGACAGACGGGAAGCCAACCCCAACATAAGTGGTTAAAAAAAGTCTAGGCAGATGACAATGATACATCATTATTGTCAACTAACTTTCTTATCAAATTCTGTGATATTATTGCAACAAAAATGCCATAACAAATTTTGTACTTATAGATTCAAAATATCAAAAATCTTAGAGTTTTCCGAATAGATTAATAAGATCAATATTTCTCGGTTCAATTGCCGTTCAGCATACAGATCAAATTCATTACTATCCACATGTTAATAATATATGCCAAGGCGTAAAGGATATAATAAGTTTGGTCAAAATCGCAGTAGCTGTGTATGAAGTAATATGGTAATCATAAATATGGTATGATTTAATTATAGCAATATGGACAAGGTGATGAATTTGTGAAGGACGTTTTAGCACTAATTTTAGAAACTAGCTGTTGTTGTAATTATTATTATAAAATATCAGTTCAGTATTTGAACTGGATTTTCTTAACATTTATAAGGGGATAAGGGATCAAAATCCAAATCCAAGTAGGCCAGTTACAGGCACTTTTGAATTGTCGAAACAAAAATGAACATTAAATGGAGCTACAGTCCCAGTCACAAGACATAAAAACTGTGAAAGTACTGTAGTTGCCCATTCCCTAGCGTAGATCTCTATGGAGAAGAACGAGCAAGAAACTCCATGGTACACTGTTTTAAATCAAAATTTTGTTACAAAATCTTGGTTACATCATTCACGTTTAGATGGTATAAATATTATGTGAGAACAATGTAGCAAGATGTGCACGTTAAAAGTGTCCATAGAAAATAAAAACCGACTTCAAAAAGAAAAAGTGAAAAATAACTTTAGCTTCTGAAGTCGGTGACGTTTGTATGATTGATTTAATTTTTTTGTCACCGACTTCAGAAGCTAAAGTTATTTTTCACTTTTTCTTTTTGAAGTCGGTTTTACTTTTTGCAAAAAAGTTTTTATTTTTCACTTTTTAGTGGTTCACATGGAAAGTGCATACCGTTACAATTACAACAAGCCCAAACACGACTAGGATACATTGTCTCATTATGGAGTTCCGTGACTCTTGGCTTCATCATCAGATCTGATGGTAGAATGGTTCTTATCAAACGCAAATGCTTCACTTGTTGTAGAAAATATAAAAATTGCTGTACGTTATCCTATAAAATTTGAAGAGTTCCCTCGATTTCGCCAAGATTCCATCATCAGATCCCGACTTGGCGACTATGGGACCAACTTGGAAGTATACCCTTTCAAACAAAAAAAGAATTTTTCAAATCGGTTTAGGCGTCTTCGAGTAATCGGGTAACATACATAAAAAAAAAAAAAAAAAAAAAAAATACATACAGTCGAATAGAGAACCTCCTCCTTTTTGGAAGTCGGTTAAAAAATAAAATACAACTCAAAAACAAAATAATTAATTCAAATAAACCATGGCGACTAAGAGATGACCAGTCACAACTGACAGCGCCCGTTCACGAACATGACTCATGGATCAGCACCATTCAGCTCAACCATTTTGAAGGGAACTAAATGGTCCGACACACGCGCCACCATCAGCGAGACATTTGAGAGAGCATGACATACTCTCAACCGCCAAGGCACATTCAAGTCAAGAAAATACGTAGGTTTCTATTGAATGATAGCTTTCTAGTACATAGTACTCACACAATAAGGGCTATGCGATTATATAATACTGAAGAAATCAATCCAATGCAAAGATAGTTGTACAATCTTCAGCAGCTCCAACAATACCATTTGAAGCAGGACCAGCATTGAGCCAAGCTTGGACGCACAGAACTGCAGGGAAGTGTGGCAGAAAAAAGGGGAGACCTATACATACCTAGCAGTGGGTGATTTCGAGCTGATATGATGATATTGATGATCAGTGCTTCACTGAAAAAGCAGTGATAGCCTAGTGGTGTGCCCGTCGCACTGCCAAGTTAATGGTGTCAAATCAAAATATTTTATTTCACATGGGCCTAAATGGGCACTTATAAAACGTCGAAAAGGTGCACGGTTCGCGTTGGTCGATTCCATGGAGAAGAACCGGCAAGAAACTCCATACCAAACCCAAGGCACGCACCTCTGATTTTTCGGATTCATGTGCGTATTGTATAATTATCTCTTGCTTCGGTGAAGAAAAACATCGTGAGGAATCCAGCATGCCTGAGAGATATTTCTCGACATGTTAAGCCAAGTCTGTCTGCCCATGGGCGGCATGAAAACTCTGACACTAGGTTACGCAACTAACCACACGATCCACACGATAAGGAGATCGAAGGAGTGCTTCACTAAAAACTTTTTTGCAAAAAATAAAACCGACTTCAAAAAGAAAAAGTGAAAAATATCTTTAGCTTCTGAAGTCGGTGACGTTTGTATGATTGATTTAATTTTTTTGTCACCGACTTCAGAAGCTAAAGTTATTTTTCACTTTTTCTTTTTGAAGTCGGTTTTATTTTTTGCAAAAAAGTTTTTATTTTTCACTTTTTAGTGGTTCACATGGAAAGTGCATACCGTTACAATTACAACAAGCCCAAACACGACTAGGATACATTGTCTCATTATGGAGTTCCGTGACTCTTGGCTTCATCATCAGATCTGATAGTAGAATGGTTCTTATCAAACGCAAATGCTTCACTTGTTGTAGAAAATATAAAAATTGCTGTACGTTATCCTATAAAATTTGAAGAGTTCCCTCGATTTCGCCAAGATTCCATCATCAGATCCCGACTTGGCGACTATGGGACCAACTTGGAAGTATACCCTTTCAAACAAAAAAAGAATTTTTCAAATCGGTTTAGGCGTCTTCCAGTAATCGGGTAACATACATAAAAAAAAAAATAAAAAAAAAAATACATACAGTCGAATAGAGAACCTCCTCCTTTTTGGAAGTCGGTTAAAAATATTCTCATAATATGCTGGCAAATGACAAAAAGACACTTCATGGTTACGAGTACACCTGTAATCCAATCAAACTAAACATTCATTCAAGAAATCAAATTACAGCAATGTCTATATGCAAAGTGATGCATATTGACATTAAACTCGTGAATCAAATTCCGACATTGGCATCATTTAATTTGACTCGCATTGAGGCGATGCATGCCCTGTCCCATCGATAGTTACAAGTGTGTGTCAACTACAGTACTTTCACAGTTTTTATGTCTTGTGACTGGGACTGTAGCTAGATTTAATTTTGATCTTTGTTTCGACAGTTCAAAAGTGCCTGTAACTGGCCTACTTGAAATAAATGACTTTGATTTTGATTTTGTGCGTTGCAGGTTGCAGCATGGGGTTCATAAAAAGAATCCGGAACGGCTAAATGGGGAAGTCCCAAAGTAACCCGCTAAATTCAAATTTTCTAACGTGTTTTGCAATTTGCAGATCAGTGGCAGGTTGCTTCCACCAATCATTTAGGCCTAAACCTTGACTAAACTAAGCGTAAAATTAAATTAGAAATGAAATTGATATTCACAGCGACTGGAAAACTTCGTCTAAAGAAATGCTCACGCACGTCTTAAAACATTAATCAACAATGTTTTTTTCTGATGGTTATAAAAACCCTTTTTCACGTCTCAAATGTTATGTTTTAGAACTAGGGTCTGTGTTTCGTACCTGACTATTCTGAGAAGAAACACCCTAAAACGGATAGTATTGTAACGTTAACCTTGATCTAGCCTAGTGTGGTACGAAGTTTCAATAGAATGAGAGGTCATTGCAGGTTATACCAGTTTCGTTTCTTTTGATTGGCGGCCTAGGACATTTTTATTGTTAATTTATTTAATCTTGTTCTGGATAACACTTTATTACTCTTGCCCTCTTACTCTCTTACTCCCTTACTCTCTACAGGGTGTAAACCACCTCATCACAAAGCCGAAACCGAAGCCGAGCTTTACGCAAAAATTATTGCTGGGAAACAGCTTTTTTTTTGAGGTTATATAAATCATGTTTTGTGGTAGAACTCAATGTAACGGACTAAGGTCCATGTTCCGGGGGCCGTGGAGGTGTTAAAAGCCAAAATCTTACAAAAACACTTGTATTTAAAAAAAAAACTTGACAAAAAGTTGTAACTTTGACCCCCCATATCTCCGTAACTAAAAGGTTCCCATGTATTGTGTAGAACAAAAAAATGATCGCAATGATGGGGAGAACAAGTGCCTTTCGGCTTCGTGAAGAGGTGTTTTACACCCTTCTGCCGTTTTGACATTGACATATTTTAAGCACTATGCCTAGTATGTACTGGTGCAGTTAGGTATCTAAGTACTTGTCCTTGTCATTTCATCTCGATTAATGTGAGAGGAGTTTCTTGAGTAAGTGATAAATTGTTATTACTTACTTGTTTAGATATTAAGATGCTTCTGATATCTAGTAAATCGATTAAAACTTACCTAAGATATTTTCTTAAACATACATTTAATTTTTACTCGTATGTTACTTACTTATTATTTTTTTATTATTCCACCATTTATTGCGTAACACAACCAATTACTTAGGTACCTTCTGTAGTTTATTTTATTTACCTATGAAAAAGCTGTAAGTAGGTACATAAACAGGATGCCAAAATTATCCAAATAATATCATAAGTATAAATGTTCATGTTTTGTTTTTGGAGAAAAGTTCAGATTATTTTTTTTATTATTTTCTCTTCTTATATTTATAAGAATATCTTGTTACATTTTGCACCCCAAAATTGCTAAAATTCGCCTTAATAATCAGACATAAACCATGATCCGTAAGACAAGAAGTGATGCTTTTCACTTAGAAACAAACTCGCGAGTCAAATATCTTTCCACGCAACACTGTGTTTACTAACACAACCATTACTTATACCTGACCTATCCACATGCATATGAGTTTTTATAAAAGTAAGTATTCAAAACGATTTAACACAAATATAATTCCGAATAAAAAAAAACTGTCGGAGAAAAACAAAAAAATCTTCAATTTCATACAAAACTACAGTATCTACACGGCCGAAATGTATAGAACAGCTGATTCTTTCACGACCCTAAGGTTTCTAGATTGACATCTTGAATCCATAGAACAAGATTGTAGGTATTACGATGTCCCTTTTTTAGAGTTTATGTTAATGTTTGTTTTTCCTACATAAATAAATATTTCCTTTAAAAAATATATCTAAGAACTTAAAGTTTGTTTGGGACTAGCCATGTAATGCGACAAAACTGGTAATTTCAAGATATCGATGTATTTTTGGTCCTTCTTGAGGAACGAGTAGGAGACTCCTTCGTTCCTCAAGAAGGACCTGCCTACATATTAGTACCATCAAAGAAGATACATAATTATACACATTTTTGAATAGTTGTACAAAGGCTAACATTCAGACAAAGGAGTTATTTTTAAATAGTTACCGATTTCCTCCGGAAAATACACGTTCTGCACAATACAAAAATGTAAAATATCGACAGCAATAAAATATACTCCTTTAAAGAAAAACTTGGTCCCGTGAAAAAATATTTTTGAAATTTTCACTGTCTGGCCCTGTTTCAATACAAATAAATACGAGTAGGTCTATTAAAATACATAACAATAAAAACCTTACCTATATTTAAGATCCATAACTTCAAAGTTATAAACTGAAGAATACATTCCCGCCAAAAACACAGGGAACAATATCAAAAGGTAACTGTAAACATTGAACTTCCCAAAGGGTCCCAGAACTGTCAAAATATCGTCCACAGACACTTCCGAACTCGGTTTTTTTTCCGGATCCATGATTGAAGCACAGCACTTTTACAATTAAAAAAATACAAATATACAACACTTTGGTACGTAATTTTTGTTTGAATATAGAACGCGCGCGTGCGACGTTGAACGTCGGGCCGATAGTGCGCGCAGCGAACTCGAACTATGCTTTTTATTGTTCATGTTAAAATCATTGCCTATCGAAGCGGAGTTAACTTACGATAACATTGACTATGAGACTTTACTCTATTTACGACTACTTTTACTATGAGAAGTACACATATTTACTTTAGATATTAGTATCAGTTGACTGGTCGTTAATTAATGATATGCACGATGCACGATGCGCGTCAAACTCTATGAGAAGCGCATTCATCTCTGTTGGAATGGCATGGCGATATAACAACACTAGTTTTTCATCACTAGTCATCATAATCTGCCTTGCCTCCCCAACGATGTATCCTGTAGACCAGTATTTTACATGGAATGGCTGTTGCTAACCATTGCCTCTTAAAAAAATACAAACAGACAAAAAATACTGGAAGCTGACCACAAGCAAGTCGGTAAAAGCAGGGCAGATGATGATGATGGTTAGCTGAAGCCTTACCAATTGTGACTTGTGTAAGTTTGTCACACTGATAACTGCAAGACTTTCCTTTCCGAAATGGAAAGTTATGGTGGTACGACTGTTATGTCTTTTGAGGTAACCGCAGATGATTTTCACGTTCATTGGTTACCGGAATTTAGGAAATGTACAACGAGAAGAGCCAACGAGTGATCATAATCTACATAGTTTTTACCCACTATTGATGCTTTAAGTATAAACATGAACGTTACAATTCAATGATAATAGGAAAATGGAGTGGTGGCCAAGGTTAGGCCATAGAAACCGCAGGGACGTCCTAAAGCTTGTTGGGTAGGCGACTTTGTCAAAGTCGCGGGAAACACCGGGATAAGGGACGCAGAGAACCGGGAACTCCGGGAAGTGTGGCAGAGAAAAGGAGGGGCCTATTCCTAGCAGTGGGTGATTCCGGGTTGATATGATGATGATATAGGAAATATAGCTCCATGGATCTCGTTTGCTTCCAGCCTCCAGAAGGCTGGAAGTAGCGTTGCCATCCGTCCGGATAAAGCCGAACAGTGTTCAGCTATTTGGCCTCTTGTCCGGCCAAATTTGACTGCCCGTCCGGCTTTTGTTAGGCTATTTATTTTTTTATTTCCATCGCGTCTGCCTTTCAAAAGTCAATTCAATTTTATGTAAAGTTGTTGATCCTGATCGAGTGGCGGCTTTCAAAGAAAACTTTAGACGACACGATAAAGCAGTCAACGATTTGCGATCTTATGTTTATTTTGCTTTATTTAAATAAAAACGAATAAAACAAAATAAACTTAATTTATTCAATTTGATTGGATTCTTTCTACAACAGAGTTCTACTTTCATCGAGTTCCAGACTCGATGAACGATGTACTCGGTCGTATGCTCATGCTGAACATTACTTATCCCAAATCCTTTTACAGGAGGATTTGATACTTATCATTGCTTGTCCTATTATCACAGTTCGTATAACAAGGTTCAAACTAATCGTTTCCCTTTATTTACACCTGTTTCTGTTGGTGTTATGTAATGGTAGCCATGTTTTGTAAACAGACCTTTGTTTGACCACGAGTTATCGGTTGCTAAGCTAAGACCTACGGTGAGGTATTACGGTACAAAATAAGTTTTTCTTTTGAATTTTCTGTAAACTATAACTAGCCATAACATAAAGTGTGTGTGATCCCCGGCGGAGGTGTACTTGATAGTATAAATCTACGTTTCATCAGAACTTATGTTTAAGTCTCATGTATTAGGAAGCGAGGATATTGCTATCAATCAGGCACAAATACAGACTTCTTGGTTGTTGAAATTAGTGTAAAAAGAAATTATTGATGTAAAAACCCAATATCAGTCTGCCCGAATCAGGAATCAAACTTAGGGTTTCATGCTAGCGACCGCTAGACCAACGAGGCAGTAAGCAAACTTCATAATATATCGATGATTTGGGAAAATAATGGAACAGAAAAACGGTAAAATTTTAGGTAATTCAATTCCTGACTTATACGCAAAATCATTACTTTAAAACTTAGTTGCACATACTAATTTTCGGCGGCGACCTCTCGCGTCCGGACTTGGTTCAATCCATGGTCCGGAGCGAGACGGAAAGGGAGGCCGTCACCTCATTCTGTGAAGCAGTCATGCTAGCGAAGGAGGTGGCGGAACGCGAGAGGGAGAGAACCTCTCGCCCCGGCCGCCGCGGGAGACACAAGTCATTTGATGATTTCCCATCAGAAAAAAGGTACATAGTGCTTGTATTATAAATCATATTTTATTAGCTGTTGAAGAAAACTGTGGTAATTTGTAAAGTAAATATTCTATTCTAAATGCAAGTATTTAATTAACAATACTATTGTGAAAGACACTCCATTTGTCATTTGCACCTTGTGCCCAAGTGTCACGGTCCAACACTTTATTTCTATATTTTGATTTTCATTTTGTTTTGTAGACAAAATAGTACCAAGCCTTTATTCTGTCGTGCTGACGGTCGGTCGCGTACGAGAACACATTGTACTCTATACACATAGCACCATACTGCAACGCTGACGTAAGCCGTATTTTGTTCTCGCTGACGTCACGACCGACCGTACACGACCGACCGTACGCGACCGACCGTCAGTTTGACAAGAGTCCTGAGAGAAGGCCTGACTTAGGCAAATGCAGGTAAGTATGATGAGGGAAGATATGTGGAGAAAAATAATTTAAAGTGGAAAGAGTCGTGAAAGAATTTAAATAAAAAAATATTCTTTCTTTCTCGTGTGGTAAATGCCGAACCTGCCCCCGTATTCACAAACGCTCGGAATGGATTTCGATTCGACAAGTCGTAAGTCTATCCGTTTTTGGCATAACGAAAACGAGCGAGATAGACATACGAGTTCCCGAATCGAAATCGAATCGAAGCGTTGTGAATATCGGGGTCTGGTGTCAGAGTTTTGGGCCTCCGACTTGACTTAACATGCCGTCGGGAAATATCTGTCAGGCATGTTGGTTTCCTCACGATATTTTCCTTCACCAAAGCAAGTGATAATTAAATTATACAAAATGCACATGCTTATGGCATAACTTGAGGCCTATTGCTGACAGGACGAAAGTCTCACCATTAGGCTATGACTACAAAAAAAAAAACTAAAATATATCTAGGAAAAAGCCAGGGGCGTAGCTACCGCCGTATTTACCGTATCAATTATACGGAGGCCCCGACGTGCGTAAGCAAAAATTTATGAAAACTTCCCAATTTCTTTTTAAATTCCTAAAAGACAAAGTCAATAAAAGTAAATTCCTTGTTTCATTTCGTTTGCCGAAAAAAGGCAAGAAGAGTGTACATGTCACCGTAAAATTGTCAAACACGTTAATATATTACAATATAACGTGTTTATCTCTAGCGATATTGTAAACTCTCGAATTATTGTCAACTGAACATGCGGAAGTATCTCTGCCCCCATAATCGGGACTTGGGGCACCCCCCCGTTAGGTTAGTTAGGTTCCTTTAAACCCTGCACTCGGAAATAGGGCCCCGCGAAGCGGGGCTCCGTCGACTACGCTTTTTAGGGGAATATAAACTGTTTTAAGGTTAGGTTATATTAATCGATATTTCTCAAGAATTGTACAGTATTTTTTCATGAGAGTGGTACCAATGGGCAAGGGGGACCCCTCCTTCCCTCCACACCGCGTGAGTTGACTACCATAGCATGCATTTCACGAAAAATAATGCGTTTTATTGTAAGCAGTAAGTTCGTTTGACAATAATTCGAGAGTTTACAATATCGCTAGTGATATTACAACAATATAACGTGTTTGACAATTTTACGGTGACATATATATAATTCTTTAATTGTTTGTAAAAAAAATTGGAAAAAGTGGCAGATAAATAATTATGATGAATAAATATTTCGATTTGATTTGATTTCTTTTAATTTTATGTGTTTAAAACATTTTTTTTTTCGTTGTGAGAAATCTTTACCCCAAACAAATTTTTATACGAGGCCCCGCCAAGGCACGATACGCCACTGGAAAAAGCCTATGTGTGATGCGGAGGTCAAGGGTTTTTACGTTAAAGGAATTATGGCTTAGATAGTCCAATATGCTTAATACTGCAGGTTGCCACAGTTAAGAGCAAGTCATCACAATAAGGCCAAACTTGTTTACTTGACTTTGAACTCTTCTAACATAACATATTTATTGAGTAACAGCCTTGCCGTCACAAAATACGCATCTTCTTAACATGCCTAAGTAAGTAAGTAAACAAACAAGGAAGGTATGCTTGCGTATTAAATATTTACCTGCGTCGGAATGTCCTTAATTTTTGGCCCACTTTCTAGTGTTTCCTAAGTTTAATTGAGTGGAAAATTGCAGAGCATTGAGTCTGCAAGGCTACAATAGTGTATCGACAACAATATTTATTTTGCCTTTGGACCGAAATTGGTCATCTCCTGGATTGTTCATGGTAGGAAATAAAGGACGTCCAAATGGATTATGATTTTTGAAGTGAAAACTTCTTAAGGCGCGCTGAGCACTTTTTGAGTGAGCAAAAATCATGGAATTCCTGTGACCGTCACCAAACGCTTCTTCGACAGTCGTCAAGACTGCCCCTGCAGGTTTTATTCAGGGACGTAAGTTCAGTGTGCTGCCAAAAATACGACCACTGGACAGTACTGCTTAGCTGGCTGAAGTGCCAATGGATTTCAGTCATGATTTACAGGAACAAGATACTTTTCTTGAAAAGGTCATCGAACCATCACAACAGACTAATGTGAAATACACAGGTCTTTGTGGATAGGCCGTCATGTTTGTAGAACTTATAATTTACTGTCCCTACGGGCATAGGTACTATAGTTTGCTAAATAAGTCTTCGAAATTGGTCATCGCGTCAAATGAAATTGAGCAGGACACCTAGCAAGGCACGGTGATAGCAGGTGGAGTAAAGCTGTGACCGAGTGGCGTCCAAGGACTGGGAAGAGAAGTAAATAATAATAAATAACTGACGGCGAAATAGACGGATGACGTTGTTTCCCATCGCAGGAATATCCTGGATGAGGTTGACACAAGAACGCGGAACAAGACAGGTCTATACCTAGCAGTGGGTGAAATCAGGCTATGGATGATGACGATGACGGGAATACTTTTAAGGTAGAATACTTAATGGGTATTGAACCTCTTACATCCAAGAGCGGTAGAGCAAAATGCTTTTCTTGTCTAAGAAGAGTCACAACCATCTCATAGGCCACTGAGTACAGAAACACAGTGGGAGCGGCGCGGGTGTTGTACCGCGCACTTGCGCCGGCGCTGCTGGCTGTAACTATGTTCACACGTAGAAGCAGAAGTAGAAGCAGAGTGTTAACGACACCCGCTTGAGGAATCGTCGCGCCTCTCCCACTGTATTTAATCACTAAAGAGGACGCTCGGTCCTCGACCCACCTTTCCAGCAATCTGCAAACCTGCAAATAAAACCTCGTGTGAACCCACACTAACTTTAGGTTAACCACAACAATATAATTTGGAATTCTATTAGCTAACTCAAAACCGCAGTGCTTTATTGAAGATGTTTGTCGAGAATTAAACTCAGCACTTTGAATTAACTGAATTGTGGCTGCAATAATGGTGTAGAGCTACAGAATTATAGTTCCGTAATAAAATCACAGTCTTATCAACGGTCTCTCATTTCGTGGTCACATGAATTGAATGCAATCGCAATCGGTTTCAATTAAATTGTCTCAAGGTTTTTCTTGGGTGTAAATCTACAATTGATAAGTGGTTATTATGTTATTCCATTTCAACCGTTGCTAGGCATTGACTCTTTGTCTGTGCTGATTTCCGTGCTCATATGCCAGCCTCTTTTTGGTTGTATCCGGATTGGTATAAATGCACCCTCCCATCTCGCCGCTAGATGACTGCAACTTGTCCTTTAAGCTAAATCAGTTGATAAGAAATACAAGATACGAGAACGTACCCTAGTCGTTTTTCTCTTCTCCTGAGTGCGCGGTGAAAACATATCGAATATACGTCGATTTTGTAATCGCAAATACAATTAGCCTAAAGCATTTTAGTTAAATTGTTTGCAACAAACACAATCAGTATCATCTAAGGATATGAATAAATTCTTAAAATGATTAAAGTTTTGTTTGTGAAACAAGTATTTTTAATTAAAATATCGAATTGCAGCGTTACGTTAATACTTGCTAGGGCCTCAGAACATCTATTATTCGTATTTTTAGTTATTATTTTATCAATATTGTCACCTTTAAGTTTCCTCTTTCCGGACTGACTAATTCTCTCAATCTATCTTCTCTCTGATTGGTGTCTTGCCAACTGCGTGCTTGTACTTCCGACCATAAAGTTGCGCTCAGGAACTATGTCCTTACCTATAAATCTGAGGTGTCTAAGATTAACATAGAATATTAAATCGAAGAAGCTAAACGTGGTGCCAAGTTTTGACTTCACAACTATCCGTTATTCAGTAAATCAAAGAAAATTGGGAAATTAAAACCCGTTGCATTTAAACTGTCAGTCATATTGACTAAATTCCCTCCCGCCACTCTGTATCTGTCATCTCATACATACATCCTCTGCCTAGCCTTTTCCCAATTATGTTGGCGTCGGCTTCCAGTCTAACCGGATGCAGCTGAATACCAGTATTTTTCATGGAGCGACTGTCTATCTGACCTCCGCAACCCAGTTAATACTGGGAAATACGATAACTCTTGGTAAGACTGGTTGTCAGACTTTTTGGGCCACTGACTACCTGTAAGTCTGTAACGACTGTCAAAGATGGACAAATGACAGCCGGGACCAACAGCACCGAGGAAACTCGGTCACTCGGTAGATGTCTTGAATTTGTTTAATGTAACCACACGTATTATAATAATAATAATAATAAACCATTTATTTCAGGTAACAAAGACCCATACATAAATACCTTAACCTAAATATACATACTAATAACATTTTATGTTAGTATAGTAACTTAAAAACTATGTTAGTACACGATGCACTACACTTGCACGATCTTTTGTGCGTTCTTGTGGAATCTGTCCGCGGAAACGACGGAACACCACATCCTGCGGCCAAAAACTTTCTTCCATCACCAAATGTAGCATACACGTTGGGATACGCACCACAAACGCCTTGAAATTGACGTTGCGGCGCGACTCCAGTAGTTGTACTCTTGGCGTGTACTTCAACCTTCGGCGCACGTACTCCTCGATGTCCTCAGCCTCCGTGGTGTAGTGTAGGCGAGAGATGTACACCGGGGTGTTCGGCTTCGCTGCGCGCAGTTTTACGTTGGGCTCTGCAGGAGCCTTGCCGGAGCGGTTCTTACAGCTTCGCTGACGGCGTTTCCTCCGCTGCACCGTCACGAAACCGTCATCATCAGCCTGGTCCGTTGCCTTTGCAGGCATGGGCTTTGCGGGAAGAGCAGCAGGGATGCTCGAAATGACCACTGGTCCAGGTGGCCGCGTCGGTCGGGCAGCGCTGCGGGGAGGAGCTGCGGGGACGGGGGCGGGGCTGCGAGGCGCACTTACTGCGCGCAACGCAGACTCAGCAATCGGCGCCGGCGACAAAACTGCTGACGCGAAACTCGTAGCTGACGCATTGAGGCAGCTGGCTTCACGACATGTGTCAACGTTGCTAACACGTGCCGGTGGCCCAGTTAATGCCACAGAGTTGCGCAACTCAACTAATTGTTCGCGCAAGTCTGCAACGGTGCTCTGGGATGCAGCCAGATTTCTCTGCACATCAGCCAAACTAGCCTTAAGGAAGACAATGTCCTTCAGCAGGCTCGTAACGTCGACGTGGTCGAAAGTGACTGGAGGTAATTTGGTTAAATCCCTCGCCACAAACGTCGGCACGTCGTCTGGGTCGGTCGCTTTTAGCAGCGTGATGATATCTTGCAGGCTTCTCTTTGTCCCGTCACGCCTACGAGACACCATCTGGTCGATTTTATTGAGCGACCGAAACAGCAGCAGCTTCGCAGCAGCAATGTCTTCCTCACTGAAGTTCGATCCACATATCTGAATGGCGGACACCTCGTCCATCACATCCAGTTTCTGTTGCAGGAACGCCAGCAGCTCGTTTGCCACAAGTGTGTCATTCATGGCTTCAAAAGTTTCGAGCGACGGCTTGCGCCGCGCTATACTATAATAATTATATTATTACACGTATCACCAACGTCCGCCTAAGAGCGCGGAACAATACAAGTCGACCTTAGAAGTATTTGTAGTGCCAGCGGGCTATAATATTTAGTTATCCTGAGGTGTCAACGGCCAGAAATAAGATTTGTGTTTCGAAAAGTGTTGAATTCAATGACTTAAAAAGTAGGGACCTAGCCAAAATTTTCTTCACATATTTCTTTTAGAGCCGAAGTTAGAGCTTTAACTACCCCTAAATCCGGTTGAAATATAAAGCAGATTCTCTGCCAGAATCAGATAAGCATATAATGCAATAGCACCAACAATTTACGTTGGTGGGCACACGACTTGTATTGCAAGAGATTTCCGTGTTTTATACCGTTGACGTGAACTAGCATTCGATATTGCGCGTCCTGTAGTTTAGTGATGTGTTCGCATTTCATCGATACCTTAAAAAAAGGTCAAATTTTTTTAGTGAAATTACACAAGAGTTTTATAAATATACAACTAAATGTTGTTTAAGGTTTTATTGCTTTTATGGGTTTTTAACCTTGCAACTAGTTTATTTTCACTCGGACCCACTGTTATTTTTAAACCAATTTAGAGCCGGAAATGAATGTAACGACCTTTCTTTACTTACTGATTCGCAAGGTGAGACCGCGGATTATGACTAGAGGCGGCATCGGTAAACGCTTATCTATTGCTAAATTATAGCGATTATGTTTAAGACGCCTGCGGAGCATGCGTATTTCATACAAACGTAATACCAAAATAATTTGTAAATTAAACATATTCCTAAGATAGTGTGTATTTGTTTCGATTGAATTACAGAATATCTAGGTTCCCAAATATATATTTTGATTGGACACTGATTTTAACAAGAGTTATAAGAAAAATAAGTTTTCTATGGAAATTTTAAATTCCTCATATCTCGTCTTTGTACCATTGTCCTCTCAAAAAATATATTTGGGAACATAGATATTCTGTATTCCAATCGAAATAAATACACACTACCTTAAGAATATGTTTCATTTACAAATTATTTTGGTATTACGTTTGTATGAAATACGCATGCTCCGCCGGCCCCTTAAAAGAAGGCTGATTGAACGATTATTTACTATTTAGGTCCAATTATTACGGTTAACAATGTTGCAAACGTTGCCAATGTTGGTGTCGCTTTACGTAAACAAAAAAGGGCCAGTGGCTAGATACTACAAGTGACCTAGTTGCTGCAGATCCGCGACATTAGGAATTATAATTTTTCATAAATTTCTATGTATATTATATGTTAAAATTTTGCTGTTTACCTACATAACGTCATGCCAGAGGCGAATGTAATAGTACACCCACATTTTGCACAATATGTTAATTCCCAGAGCGAGAATATTCCCATTAACCGGGCTATACAGAACTATGGCTGCTATTGAGAAGTTCCTAACGATAGAACCCAATAACACTGTCATACTTGGGAACCGCACCCAGGACCTCGTGCTCAGCAGTCACGCTTGCCACCACTAGACCACCGAGGCAGTCAAGGGAGTGCTGTTTATCTCATTTCAATTAATACGAGCACATTGCTCATTATTGTCGTTGTTATTGGATCTGACTTTTAAGATTAAGGATTAACTTTTTATCAGAAAATCAAGATAATCATGGATATGTTTACAGGATAGATTTACAAACAAAAAAAAAAGTATATAAGTAGTATGTCAACTATCTAGTGTCCACGACACAAACTTTGCTTAGTGTGGCACTAGGTGGTGCTGTGTGTTAATGTCCAGCGATATTTATTTATTATTATTATTTATTATAGATGTTTCCAATAAAATTGCTTTGGAGTTTTACAGACAAAATCATTATCCACTTATTAAAGATCCAAGCAATAAAATCAAAAGTTATTGGGTCGATCACGACAACTATCATTTAAACACCAATAGATTACTCATTTACTTCAAGTAAATTGACTCGTTCCTAATAAGGTAGCTACTGCATTATTTAGAATATAATCGAGATTGTAACGTTTATGTCACAGTACGACAAAACGTAAAGGTTTCACTGATGTCAGTGTCCGTACTGACATTGAGGAAAATACTGTGGTAGCCTTGAGAGGCAGAGTTAATGCTCTCATCATCATCAGCCTAGAGCAGACCACTGCTGGATATAGGCTTCCTCAACCGCACGCCACTGGACTCGATTCTCAGCAACTTTTATCCAATTTCTACCAGTCACCCTTGGAAAATCGTGGCTCCACTGAGCCAAAATCGAGCGTGGAAAATCGGTTCCACGGCTAATACGGCCGGCCTATTGCCATTTCAGCTAATTTCATGGAAGCTGTTTCTTTTCTACAATTCAAACAAGAAAGACAATTAAAACATTGGAGCAATACCCACTGGAAGGTCTCCCAGGTTGGCCGATGACCTGGTTAAGGTTGCAGGGGCCCACTGGATGCGAGTCGCACGAGACCGGTCAATGTCGTGACACTTGGAGACCTATGTCCAGTAGTGGACGTCTTTAGGCTGAAATGATGATGACGATGATGATGAGCAATACCCGCGAGTAATTCGTATAATTTTTGCATGAGTCCGTTTAAACATTGAAAATGAAAAATAATGAAAAAGCGTTTATTCGTTGAGAACTCATATTACAAAAAATGTTACTTCTGCCAAATTGTAAAGCAGTTTGTTGGCAGATGTAGCTCCCATATAAATTATTCTACTTTTATGTAACAACTCGCAGGTACTTTTCCATTGATAGCAAAGAAACATAACTAAAACTAAACACAAATATCTTACAATAGCACAAAAGGCTGACCAGTAGTGAATTGAAACGCCAGCACGAAATTCATAATGCTTTGGCATTAGATGCACTATTTGAAAAACGATCGTGGTTGAAAAAACCTTTAACTTGTGTCGTACTGACATAAATGTGAGGGGAAAAACACAAATGAATAATGTAGTAACGGAGTGATCGTAACATTTGTCTAGTAAAAGGCACAGCTTCGGACCATTAATGAGGCTCGATTCCGAAATGACTCAACGATCTGTATAGGAATGATTCGAGTTGTCAACGCTTTGGACGATGTAAGGAAAATGTAGCTATGATTGAACTAGCGAATGTTATTGCAATCGACTAGTTGCGAAGTAGAATGTTATTCTACTTCGCAACTTTATTTTGCAGCTCACGTTTAACTTATGACGACATTTTTCAAGGTACTGAACCTTTGTCTAATAGTGGCAAAAAGTGCTTTTTTATTTTTTTATTTATGTACACACAAAATACTTAAAAGGAAAATATATGAACATAGAAGAGCACAAAGGTACTGCTTATTTCAAAAGAAATTTCTTCCAGCAGACCTGCGTGAGGAAAGTTGGATAAGAAATGTAGACACAGTGTGTAGAAAAGTTAAACACGAAAATTTAAATTAAAACTTAAAACAAAATTATAGCTATATAAAATTAACATACAGACAAATACATACACATAATTATCAAAAACAACTACTATTGTAAATATTTACCCATAATTAATATACATACATATATATTATGTAGAATATTACTGTATAGAAGAGAGGTAATGCTCTTTGACTTGCTTTTTAAAGAGAAAAAAAATTTTGGATTCTCGAATGTTAGGCGGAAGTGATGCATGTACTTAATTAGTTATTATTGTTTAAAATGATAGGCGACAAATTTGGCAGTAATAAGCATTTTGCAGTATCTACCCTAAACTATCGATATTATCTGCTACCATGTCCCATCTCTATCCAACTCTATTCTGGTGCCGAGCTCTTTGTGGGATTGAAACTTTTTGACTCAGAGGGATTGTTATCCGACAAGTAGCTTCAAACGTGTGTCTTGCTTCCCACTTTCTACCTGATTCGTTTGTACAGATATTATTGCTGTTATTATACTATTTATTTCTATTGAAATATCTTGTAGAAGTGATATTAGGTTTTTCATATGCTTAGAACTAGCGTCTATCCGCGGATTATACGCGTGAGAAACAGTAAACAAATTCTATGGCACTAGGCGATACCACATGAAAAAAAAGTGTAGCAGGTTATACGGACAACGTGACAAAGACAGTTACCACATATTTAGTAGGTACGAGTAGACGACTAACCCCCTGACATGGCGTCGTAGCGTAATGTTCAAACAAGCATACGAAGCGGTGTTGCAGCGATCCGATAAAATTCTCAATACGTATACGTATACGTATACGTACAATGCCTTGGTATAATTTTTAGCGAGTCCTGACGTCACGAACTCACGGAGCCCCCACTCCCGAGTTTTGATGTGTTTTATCTCTGTCAATATTCATCGATTTACAAAAACAAAAAATACGTGTCCATTATTTTCCAATACTATAACTGACGGACTAAATAGATTTGCAATTTTTTGATACTGTCGTCGTGCCTATTCTGAACGTCAAAATTTTTCATCAGTAATTTGAAAAAAGAAAAACAGCTGTTGTCACAAAAGTGCAATTAAAAAAAAACATCTGGATGGCGAACTGAGTACGTTGTTTACCCATTTGTGCGGTGTCCTTTCGACCCTGTATAACCCTAGATTTCATAGTAGCAACCCGGATTCTGATTTTGTGCCTGGTTGAAGACTAGTCTGTTATTATGCGACTTGCAAATTCATCCCGCAATATAATAAATTAGTAAAAATATTTTTTTTTCGTGTTTATTTTAGTTTCAATATAATTTCTCAGTAGCTGCCAGTTTGTATTTGAGTACGGTATATTTTATGGAAGACGTTGGAAGACCTCCCACTAGGTGGACCGATGACCTGGTGAAGGTTGCGGTAATCCGCTGGATGCGAGTCGCACGGGACCGGTTAATTTGGCGACACTTGGGGGAGGCCTATTTCCAGCAGTAGACGTCTTTAGGCTGAAATGATGATGATGATGATATTTCTTCGGCAATAGGCTCGTCACTCTATTATGGAACTTAAATATAACTGGCAAAATGAGACTGTTCTAATGGCACACCTCTGTCTAACCCAATAGGAATCACAGGCGTGATGTAACGAGTATGTATCTTGTAGTTTATTTATTTATTAAAACTTTATCCACATAATGCACAAAGGTGGACATTTTCTACCAGTCTACCAGTAAAGTTGGTCGAGTCGACCCAAGAGCAAAAACAAAGCCATTCATTCTTGTAGGAAAACCATGTTCTTGCATTAAAATTCTGAATGAAATATTTATGAATTCTGAATGAAAATTAAGAATCGACATTTAAAATGCCATTATAATTACTAAATTATTGGTATTGTTCACTCATTGATTGGCGTTAGTAATTAATATACCGAGTAATTAATAAAGCTACTTAATTAATTGATGTTGCCCGTGAAATATAAATCATTATAATGGACGTGACAGTCGTATTGATTTCCATATTGATTTATGTGAGATTAAGACATTGTAAAGTATTCAATCTGTTTGAATGGACGATGAGTTAAAGTAACTACATTTAGATATAAATATTTTGTATTTTTTATTTATTTATTTATATGTATATTTTGTATCTTGCCAGTTATTTAAGCAGAAGCCCAGTACTTATACAGGGTGTAAAAAGACTCCTAACGAAGCCAAAAGGCACTAGTTCCCCACACAACACACATCCAACATCATGCCCTGCCGACCTTCACCTGATCCTCAGTCCATCTAGTCATCTAGCCGTCTACGGGAATCCCACGTCTACAAATAATCACACAAGTCATCGTACCACAAAGCTACTTTTACCTGCAAAACCTTGACCTTTTCAGAGCTCCTTTTAATTATTTTATACCCTCAATAAAACTGCCGATTAAATTTAAATACGCTGATTCAGCGACACTGAAAATATTGACGGCAATTTCAGGTCCAAAAACCTTTGATGTTACTTTTCTAACTAATCACGGTTAAGTGCTATTATTGTTGAAAACAAAATGGCGTTTGGGAATGAAAAAAGCAACTTTGTAATTATGGAATGAGAACTTGTAACTTGAAGGTGGCTTGCTGGTAGG
Organism: Xestia ashworthii; assembly: GCA_950022955.1. NCBI lineage: Eukaryota > Metazoa > Arthropoda > Insecta > Lepidoptera > Noctuidae > Xestia > Xestia ashworthii. Next base: position 18,311,572 of record OX465565.1, on the reverse strand, counting down.
GCTGACAAGCAACCATTGTTTTGTTGTGACACGTGCAAGGTTTAAGTATTTATTAAAAAAAGACCTTATAAGCCGATCTAAAAGGCAACAGTCTCTATTGCCAGATCTGGGTCAAGTAAAATCAAATGACAATCATAAAAAGATAATCTCAACACTACAATGAATGGAGATGAATACGAAATCAATGGGCACGGTAGCTCAATGGTTAGAGATTTGTGCAGGTTTCTTAGAGGTTGATGGTTTGATTTAGGTTTGAGTTGGGGTTGAGGGTAGTCTGTTGTTTTAAATATCTTTACTTAACTCAGAGGTATGGATCTAAGCACAGCCTATAACATAAAGGGTGTAAAACACCTCTTAACGAAGTCAAAAGGCACTTGTTCTCCCCGACGTCATTGCAACCATTTCCCAAACCTGGGAACCTTCTAGTTACGGAGATATTGAGGGTCAAAGTTCCAACTTTTTGACAAGTTTTTATTGTAAGATTTTTACTTTAAATTCCTCCACGACCCCCGTAATATTTAATCCATCCATCAGCATAATGTGTTGAGTGTGTAACATGGAGTTCTACCACAAAACATGATTTTTCACCTCTGCAAAAAAAAAAGTTGTGTCCCAGCAATCATTTTTGAAGATGTACGGAATGCTTGGTTGACGACTTCGTGATGAGTCTGTTTACTCCCTGCATTCTTATTTCAAAATCCTATTATTAGATACTCTGGCGAAATTTTGGTGTACTAAAGGCTATACGCTCTTTCCCTTGGGGGAAATATAGGCGTGATATTCATTCACTTAGTCCAAAGAATTACGGTACACTCCAAAAACCACACTTACACTTCAAAAAGCTTAATTTTAACATTTTATCCCTGGCAACCCTACACCTCACCCAGAGGTCTAAGGACGAATGGTAATTTAGTTGAATAAGTTCTGAATTATGAATACTGAAAATCTGACCCAGGAGTGTTTCGGAAGTTTCCTCAAATTATAAGTACTTTCTGAGGGTAAACAGATTACTTGCCTTATTTGAGGTGCCCGAGAAGGAAATTGTAATGATTTATATAACTATTTGTGATGAGAAAATCGTTTGTTTTTCTTTAGTAAAGAATTGGGTGATTGGGAGTTTTGTTTTATAATGGTCAGTCTGTAACACCGGTAGCATAGCATAAGCATAATATGTATATGTCACCGTAAAATTGTCAAACACGTTATATTACAATATAACGTGTTTCTCTCTAGCGAGATTGTAAACTCTCGAAATATTGTCAATTGAACATACGGAAGTATCTCTGCCCCCATAATCGGGACTTGGGGCACCCCCCCGTTAGGTTAGTTAGGTTCCTTTAAACCCTGCACTCGGAAATAGGGGCTCCGTCGACTACGCTTTTTAGGGGAATATAAAGTGTTTTAAGGTTAGGTTATAATAATCGGTATTTCTCAGGAATGGTACATTATCTTTTCATGAGAGTTGTACCACTGAGCAAGGGGGACCCCTCCTTCCCTCCACACCGCGTGAGTTGACTACCATGGCATGCATTTCACGAAAAATAAATGCGTTTTGTTGTAAGCAGTATGTTCGTTTGACAATACTTCGAGAGTTTACAATATCGCTAGAGAGATTACAATATAACGTGTTTGACAATTTTACGGTGATATTTTTTTTTTCGATGCAATGTCAAAATTGTTACTGAAATAAATGAAATTACCCACGACTTGATGCAGGTAGCGAGCTTTCCCTCCTTTAACATGGGATTTAAATATAACTGGCGAAATGTGGGTGTACTATTAGGTACATCTCTGCCTAACTCTTCGTGGATTATAGCCGTGATGTTATGTCACAAAATCTATTTGATTACTTTTACGTTTTTAGTTTTAATATTACCCTTAGTACCAAGTACGGAAGTACGAAACTTCGGGCTGGGACATTGATATATTAAAAGGCAAAGGGGCTGGGAGCCAGTTTTTCCCTAGCGCGTCAATCTTTTAATTAATAATAAATTATAGTTAAAAATCTACTTACTCAACTACTCAACTTACTTGTTTACTTTTCATGTGTTTAAACTTGTATTGTTACAAATTAAATCTATTAATAACTTTAAATAATACTATTAATAACTTTCTTACCTTTTAAATATTTTAAATCCAAATTACGTAAATGGCCTATTGACTATTGTGTTTATAGTGTAAAAGAATTTATGGCTATTTATGGCTACTGAGTTAACAAAGTATTTTAAGTTATTTTTTTTTTTGGTTTTCTTTATTATATGAGTCTATTACTGTTAAGATTCTGAATTTTAAGCGCTATTCTTATGTCTTTCTGTCTGTCTGTCTGTCTGTATGTTATTTATAGAAAAAAAAACTACTCGACGGATTTTAACGAAACTTGGTACAATTATTCTACATACTCCTGAGCAGGTAATAGTATACTTTTCATCACGCTACCATTAATAGGAGCAGAGCAGTGAAAGGAAATGTTGGGAAAACGGGAGAAGTTACTTGGTTTTTTTAGCTTCCGTCGCGTATGCAGCCTTAATGGTTAAAGCTACATAGAAATCATGTATAACGGAAATATTCCACATAAAATTATATAAAAAATATCCCAAGACAGCATATGTCTATATCTTTTATAGTTGACTCACAATAACACGTGTAACTCCCGATAGCTTAGCAGTTCGGAGAATAAATGTGAATGTAAGTTTGTTTGTTGCGCTTTCACGCGACAACTACTGAACGGATTTGGATGAAATTTTGCACACAGATAGTTTATAACCTGGATTAAAACATAGGATACTTTTTATCCCGGCAGTAAGATTCCATGGGACAATAATCAAACTTCACGCGGGCGAAGCCGCTGGCAGAAGCTAGTAATACATAAATAAGTAAGTTGTTAATTTTATTTATTTAACATAAACCATCGTTCTTTTAATAATTCATTAATTGGTAATCTATTGTAAACAATACATTGCCATCTTAATCTAGAATCAGCTTCAATCTTAATTATATTATTTATATTGATAAAATACACACCAAACGTATAGGCGTCGCGTTGATCAGTGTACTATGCGTTAATTCGTGTTTGGTGGAAAACAAACAGTACTTGCGAAAGAAATTTCTTCGCGTATATCGCGACATTAATATTTGGCGAACGTTTGAGAAGCGGCTGTCCAGCCAGCCGCCTTCCTAATGGCGTCTATGGACAGGCCAGCGCGATGCGCCGAGGACGTGGCGGCATGGCGGGTGCTATGCGCGCTGAATGTCGTCACGTCCACGCCGCTCGCACACAACACTTGTTTTATCCAGCGGCTGATTGACTGTGCCGTGGCGCCCCTATAGGGCCGTTTAAACGTCAGGAATAAATTAGGTACGGTCTCAGGTCTAATTTCATTAGTCATTTGAAGGTAATCTTTTAATGTCGTAGCCGGGCAAATACTTGGTTTATCTAAAAAGTATGGTAGGGATAAAATTGGTTGATTTCGGCCAGGTGCCGATGTCTTAATAATGTCGGTTACGATTATTTCAATGCCTCTAGAATTTATTTTTATGTTTGAGGTGTTTGATAAGGGCAAACGTTTGAACTCTGTGAGCTGTGCAAATAGCTAACAAAATTGCCAATTTCTTAGTGATCTTTTCAATTGTGAGATCTTCATTTGGGAACCAATTAGAGATGAAGTTGAGTACCACCTGGGGATCCCAAGTACTTGTGTACTTAGGTGTACACGGTCTCAACTTGTATGCTCCTTTTAGTAACCTTTTTATACGGTCGTCTGCTCCTATACTGCTTCCTAGAAGTAGCGATAGGGCAGAGCGATGACTATTAAGTGAGCCGTATGATGCTCCCTTATTAAATTGCTCGGATAAAAAGGTCATGACTCGTGGAATTGAAACCTCAAACACGCTAATATGATTAAATATACAAAATTCCCACCACAGTTTAAAGGTCACATTATATTGCTGTACAGTGTTTTGAGACAAAGAAGCTAACATTAAGTTGAGAGCGGTTGGAGGCGTCCCTCGCTGCGTGAACGCAAGCCCGAGAGCACCGCGGCACCCAGGGTAAGCGACTTGTAAAGTGGATGGTATGTTCTGAAACGGGAAGATAAAAGACCTTTATTTGGTTTCAGAATAATTATTTCGGTAACAAGCATACTCTTTAACTGGGGATACCAGGCTTGTGATGGCCATATGGGGAAAACAAGAATGCCTTCGGCTTCGTCTAAAACTATTTTTTGTAAGCATTTTAATATTACAGAAAATGGCGGAAAGGCATAAAAGTATTTATCGCGCCAGCTTACTGTAAAGGCGTCAATAGCGATGGCATCTGGGTCTGGTCGCCAAGACACATAGTTCTCACATTGTGCATTAGTGCGAGAGGCGAATAAGTCGATTTCTGATTGGCCCAATTTTTGTGTTATCAATTTGAATGCGGAATTTGATAATTCCCATTCTGTGTCTATGTTAATTTTTCTAGACTCTTCGTCGGCTATAACATTGTCGATTGTGTTTATATAAGAAGCTACTAACCAGATATTTTTCCCCTCGCACCACTGCCAAATAGATCGAGATAAATCGTTCAAATTAACATAACTAATGGCTGTTGTATTATCAATGCGTAATAATATAGAACAGTCAGAGTAATTGCGAGCAAACCATTTTAATGCTAAAAATACCGCTAAGAGTTCGAGATAATTAATGTGAAACTTTAATTCTGAATTTTTCCAAGTGCCGTTAATGCGTTCGTTATTGCAACATGCGCCCCAGCCGGTTCTGGATGCATCGGTGAAAACTTCTAATGTGAATGCTTGAGCCTTAATGGAATTGGAAATTGTGGAAATATTTTTTGACCACCAATTCAAATCTTTCAAAATTATATTGGATAATTTAATTTTTGTATCAAAATCATTGTTTATTTTTAAGGCCAAGTATTTTTGTCGTTCTAAGATTTTGGTGTAAATCCATCCATATTTTGCTGCGGGGCAAGCAGCAGTAAGAATCCCAATTAATTGTGCAAATTCTCTAATTGTGCAGCGTGGTAAGCGTAAAAAATTATTTATTATACTAGCTATGTGAGCGCGTTTTTCGTCTGGTAAAGACATAATTAAACTTTTTGAATCGTACATAAAACCTAAATATTTACAAGTTTGTTTTGGTTCTAATGAACTTTTATTGAAATTAATGACGAAACCAAGTGATTCTAATAATTTCAGAGTTTCTGTTAAGTTTTTGCGGCATTCAGAATAGGTATCACCGATACATAATACGTCGTCTAGGTATTGAACTGATTTATAACCCCGGTTCCTAAGATGGGACATTACCTCTTTCATAATCTTGGTAAAGGTTCTAGGTGCTATAGATAAGCCATAAGGCATAGCATTAAACTCATACAAAAAGTTTTGTCCCTTATCATCCTCGAAATGAAAGCGCAAGTATTGCCGGTGACATTTAGCGATAGGAATTAAAAGATATGCTTCTTTCAAGTCTATGTTAGCCATGTAACCATTTTGAGGTATTAATTTAGTAACGGTCCTGTAATCTTCCATTTTAAACTTGTTTAATGGTTTTAAATTTAAGATAAACCGCTTATCTCCGTTTGGTTTAGAAGTATGGAATATCTTTGATATGAATTGATTCTCAATGGGTAAACATTTTGATATCGCGCCTAAATCAATTAATTTTTTGATGGCCAACTTCATATCCTCTTTATCTGCCGTTGAAAGACAATTACGAGGTGAAAAGGTTTGCACCGGAGTTTCAGAGAATGGTATGGAAAATCCCTTACGAATCCATTCGAGAACGATATCATTGGAAGTTATACCAAGCCAATTAGAATAAAAATAACATATTCGTCCAGAGTGTGCCTGTTCTATTGTTGAGGTTGAGCACGTGTTTTGTTCGTGTTCGAGTACCTCGGTTGCGCCGCAGTCTGTGCCTTGCGTGTTGCAGGGGCTTGTCTCCTCTGGCCTCCGCGCCCCCCCATGTTCGACAGGGAACGCGAAGGACCTGGCCAGTTTTCCTGGTAGCGGGGTCGTGCGACTGCCGATTGGACTGTTTGTGGAGGTCTTACAGGCACCGAGGTCTTCTTAATTTGCAGGCCCTGCTTTTCAATGGCTTTTGAAGCTTTGATTTTTTCGGATAGTTTTGTACCGAATAAAGTACTGTCCCTTTCATTATCCTTAATAACGTTTAGGAATGATTTTTCCAAGCCGGGTGTCACCATTTTGATACGTGCTTCAGTATCACAATGGTGAAGGTGGGTTAAGATGCGACAACTGTCACTTAGCATTTTTATGGCTTGTATTTTTTCCTCGCCAGTAATGAGAAGAGTCATCGCCCTGTTCATGGCTGTGATCCCAGCGCCAAGAAGTTGTTGCGATATCTCCATCTTCTTATCGCGATTTCTGGCCATATCTGTGATAGCTGCCGAAATTTCGGCATTAAGCTTTGGCGCTTGTAAAAGAACACAGTTAGAGGGGACAAGATATTCTTTTAATAAATTGTCCTTTGCTTCCTTGGGAAGTCCTTTTTTTAGTATGGGCTGCCATCTTTGAGCCAAATTTTCGTGTATGTTTTCGCCAAACTCGGGAGTGTCGTCAGAATGCTCCCACTAAAATACCACATTTCGATGTGGTATTTACATTGTGCACTTATTCACCAAAAGTTAATACAAGTAGGTAGGTACTTACGGTTAGGTACTGGTGTCGTTATCCACGCTTGCATCAGAGTCCGAAGATTCTAAAACTCGCACCACACGACGTCGATTTTGTCGTTCTTTTTGCTCGAGTTTACGAATCTTTTTATTATAATGTTCAATTTTATCTTTAGCACTGCGCTTAGGCATTATTTCTATTTATTATGTTCAAACAAATGAATTCAATAATAAAAGTTTTCAAAACGGGAATTGTGATCGTAGAACGGGTGTTATTGTTGCCTCGCACGGAAAAAGAATGAGCAATGATAGACTGACCGTCGACAGCAAAAAAAAAAAAAAAAACGGGGTATTTAAAAAAAAGTGCGAAGTTGCCTTGTAGGTTAGAGGAACTACGTTGTGGATATTATATCTGAAGAATGAAGCGATGCAATATAATTAGACATATTATTAATATTTACACCAATATTGATGTTGTGTTGATTTTTTTTTACGTTTACGATGTTCTGATATTTGTATGCCATTCTATGGCGAAACATGTAAGTTCATAACCATTCATAACCCTATAATAAGACCTTAATGTACCATGTTTTTACACAAATAAAATTATACTTTTCTATTCTATTCTTGTGCGTAATTATTATCTCCAGAAATATCCTCCAAAAATGAGTTATTATTTAAGCAGCTAACATCTAAATCCCAGTAGGAGCATAATTCTCTGGAAGTAAGTGCGTCGTCGTGTCGGGAATATCATAAGTACCTGCGTTATGTTATTATATTACATGCTTTAATTACCCGAATATGTTGTACTACTTATAGTAGTACAAGCAAATTTTGGTGTGTGCCAAAATAGGAATTAATTCCGCCATTTTGTTAATGAAAATACTAAAGGGGATGTTACGCGAATGGATAAAATAAGAAATGAGTACGAACAAACAAGCTATTTGGTTTACATTATATTTGATTCCAATAATAGGTATGGCAAAAACGCTTGAACGCACGGTTGCTCTAGTTTCTACAAGGTCCGTATAGTAAATAACTCTGGATGTAACCTGTACATTATCCAACATAATATTGGGTTCATTTTGCCAAAGACTACACTCCCACAAAATGTGATGTGCAGATTGTTCATATTCGCAGTGAGATGTGGAACATTGACAAAAAGGCGAGTCAACAAGCTTGAAGGAAAATAATTTACTCTTAAAGTTACCATGACCCGTGAGAAATTGGGCAACACAGTGATCAACCTCCAGCCATGTCCTGTCCAGCCGCTCACGAACGGATGGAAAGAACTGGTGGAGGTGTCTGCCCTTGTTGGAATTGTCCCACCTCCATTGCCATTCAGATAAAAGTTCCTCCCAGACGTCGGTCTGTGGTTTGAATAATCTAGAAATCCTAGCACGATCACGTATGGTTAAAAAGTCTGCGTCCGTGGTCTCACGCGCGTTATAGTACATTGCAGCCCGCCGCTGCACGTCAACATCGACTGGAAGTACACCCGCAAGCACCGGTAAAGCTTCAGTACTAACCGTCCTATACGCTTTGCATAAGAATATCAAAGCCAAACGCTGGCTTTGATGCTGAGTCGTGTGGTGAATGTAGTGCGAGAAAGGAGGTTTGTTATGAGATGACAAGTAATAGAGAGGTATGGAAGAAGGAGAAATGCTATGACGACCCCAAATAAACTGGGATAAATGCAGGACAATGATGATGTTTACTAAATATCAATGTCATTTAAGCTCCTAAAGATCCCAAGAAAGAAAGGAGGTGAGTGCTGAGATGACGAGTAATGGAAAAGTATGGAGGTAAAACACATGACCCTAAATGAATTAGGGTAAGGGCAAGATAAATGACGTCATGGTTAAGTTTTATTGCTATTTTCTTTAGTGACGGCAAATAAATCAAATAAATCTGACAGGTAGGTACGATCTCAGCCGACACGATAGTTTATACTAAGAATAGTCCTAATTAACTAATTACTGTCAACCAACAGTAAATAACTGATGGAATGATAAATGGTTTATTTTAAGCGGTCAATATATCGCAAAAAGGTTTAATTACTTAATAATCTTCCTTTAAAAGGTAGGGCTTGTTAATGGCGCCCAAGGACATTTACATAAATTATATATGTACGCATGTATTTATGATAAATAAATGCGTACCTACATAATTACATAAAGGGTATAAAAAGATTCTTAATGGTGCCGAATTGCACTGTGTTCTCCCCGTTATTGCGATATTTTTTACGCCATACCTGGGAACCTTCTAGTTAATCGGTGCAGTAGTTTTTGAGTTTATCGCGAACAGACAGACAGACGCGGCAGAGTACTTTGTTTTATAACATGTATTGAGAGTAAATAAATGTTTGCGAAATAAAACCGTGTATTACGTAAGTTCTTCAGTAAATACAGAACTACTAACTGTCATAGTTACAATTTTAGCAGATGCTTAGTAAATGCTAATATTGGTTGAGATGTTTATGTATAACGTGCTTACGTTAATGGATTTTATTTGTGCAAAGTCTACGTAATTAGATTGATATTTGAACCTGTTCATTGAAAATTGGTAATTATCATAATATCACTTGTGTATCCCTTTCCACCCGAGTTAAACTGATCGTGAGTTTCGACTTTACAAAATTCTAAGCCGAAATCTAAACTACTTTTTGCGGACGCAACCGGCGTCGATCTATCGTGAGTCTAGTTACGAATGAGAGAAAAAATAGTTTTGCACTCTGCGCGCGCGTTTTTTCCTGCTAGATCGTCGAAAGCCGGATGAGGGATGGCTGCGTTTGGTAATCCCGATACCCGCGCACGTAAGTAGATCGATTTTTAGTAATTGTATTGAAATATTTGATATTTTTTGATGTTATTTGATTACATGCGAGTGTTTTTAGGTTTACTCATCGAGGTTTTGCCATTGATTGCATTAGTTTCGTAATTATTTTCTGTCAAAATTGAACTCGCACGATCATGCATCATCGGTCGTAGCATCTAATGTTGTTACATTTTGTTATTGTGTATTTTATGTGTTATTTTGATCCTATCCAGTGTTAAAATTGCTTTTTCTTCTTTATTAAGGCTTTGAATTACAGAATGATGTAATATTAGACCAATTTTTGGACGGAAATCTATCGGAGATTGAAGATTTTGACGATGACGACTTTGATTTTGAACCAAATACCTTATTTGATTAATTGGCTTCCGAAGATCTCTCCGATGGTGACAATGCTGATGAAGATGAAGAAATAAGTCAGCAAACATCACCATTGATAACCACCGGTGTGGTGGAACATCCATCTACATCGATGACCCGATGTCCTGAGTCATTAATGACGCAACATCCTCCGCCACCGATGACGCAGTCTCCAGCATCATTACAAGCCTCTGTCTCCCGTTATTATTCGCTTTGCATCGTTCTTCACATCTAGAAGGGTTCATAGATTTATCATCGAGCGATCGAGATCAACCACCAGTGTTAAAGAAGAAGATCGGTGTCAACACGATGTTTTAGAGGGAGAAGAATGTCATCAACCGTCCAAGTAGTTGGGAAAGAGTGTGGAAGCCGGTTCCATTGGTAGATAAACTACATAACCATCTTCCCTTACCTACTAAACCAGTAAGGCGTCCCATCGACTACTTTCGGGAGTACATAGACGAAAAACGAGTTTACAAAAACGATTTTTCACTGTACTAACTCATATTATTTACGTATTACCGGCCATGAATTGAAAACTACAAGCAGTGAGATCGAAAAGCTCGTGGCAATACAAATAATTATGGGACTTGTTTCTTATCCCCGACTGCCCATGTATTGGGTGGCTGGTAATAGGTTGGAAATCATCAGCGGTTTAATGCCATGGGACAGGTTATTTACCCTTCGCAATGCACTACACGTAGTTGACTCACATCCTCCACCTGCAACCGAAACTGGTTATCCACTATGAAAGGTTTAACCCATGATTGATCAAATTATGCAAGGAAAAGCACGATGCTTTTACTGGATTTCCGCTTGGATGTGGCAGATGCCTTATCTTGTACACCAAGTAAAGATCGAATCGCTTATCAGCTCCTCGTCGCCACTGTAAGATATATAAACCACCGGATAGACCGTCAGCAGAAAAACGATGAGATGGGTTTAAGCATTTTCCCACCAGCGACGACATAAAAGTACCAGTACAACCCCCAGGTTGAAAACAACCTGGGGGTTGGAAACTGGCAGCAGTCGTGTGTGCAGTGTGTGTGATAAATGTTACGTGTATTTACGCTTATCTCGTGATAACAATTGTTTTAAGATTTATTACACACAATATTATGTCGATTTCATTAATTGCAGTAAGTAAAAAAACTAAGATCTCGTTGATTGTTGTAGTAAATAAAGTTCATTTTTGCAATACGTGATTTTATAAATGAAAATAGTTTATTTGGTAACACAAACTGATTAAAGTAATAAGACAACATTAATCATCATATTGTATTTGAATTGGTGTTAATTATTTCATTAATCTGACCTAAAACATTAATTATTACCATACACTCACGATCGTGCGACTAGCAAATTATACCTGAACCTCACGAACGTGAGGGTCTGATTGCTGAAGACCAGCTTTCATGAGATTTTTTTCAGTATTTTTTCCAAGGCCTCTGAACAGTTTCTAAACGTTATCTATGTTTTTACTGATCTACGCGAGTTTTCTCACTTCCGGGTGTAAAGGGGTATGTTTCCGAATTATTATGTAGATGTATACCCCCACAACACCTGTTATCTTTAAGTCCCATGAATAGGGACGAGCAAATTGCCATCAACCGGGCACAAATAATGACTCCTGGTTGTTATTACGAAATTCATGATGGAAAAATCTAGTAACATTATTGCTTGACATATTTGCATCGAACCCACCTCATGCTCACCAGTAGCATTTGCGACCATTTGACCAATAGGTACCTTTGTCGATTAGATACTCACTTAAGGCGACTACATGAGCTGAACACGTGTTTTTAACCGACTTCTAAAAAAGGAGGAGGTTCTCAAGTCGGATGTTTCTATATTTTTTTTTTAATGTTTGTTCGGGCATAACTCCGTCGCTTGCCAACCGATTTGGAAAATTATTTTTTTGGTGGAAAGGGTATTCTTTCCAAATGGTCCCATATCCACCAAGTCGGGATCTGATGATGGAATCTTGGCGAAATCTTTGGCCCCCAATATCTCCGTAACTAGAAGGTTCCCAGGTATGGTGCAGAGTAAAAAAAGGATCACAATGACGGGGAGAACAAATGCCTTTCGGCTTCGTTAAGAGGTTTTTTACACCCTTTATGTCGGTTTATTCTAGGCAAGCGTTCTCCACCCGAGGCCGCATCATGGCTTCACAGTTTTTGCCGCCAAACGCAAGCCTATCTATACTAATATTATAAAGAGGAAAATTTCAAAAGTTAGTAGAAAAAAGCTTCTGAAATTCGCGAAAACTTAAGTAGGTGTATATAATATATTTGCCCACCATTGGCCCCTAACTGAAGTAAGTATCTACATCTATAAGTGGTTTGCCCTTGTGTATGTATGAATATTTGGTGGACTGGACAGTAATGGAACTTTCCTACTGACTCAGTGGTGAAGCTGTGGCCATGGTCTGGGCGGAAGCAGTTTCAAAGCGTAGAGTGCTTTTAAAATGTTTCTCGCTTATGAGGCTGACAAGACCTACTTAATTGATCTTAAGCAGTTTTTTTAAGAAGAACTATTTGTTCTAGCACATCAAAAGAAAAATGTTAATATTCATCATATTTCTTCTTAATTTTTAATTGGACGAACTCGGTTCGATAGAAAATAATTCAAAGTGTGGTCAAAATCATCATTAAACGGTTCTATGTCTTCATTTTTTGACGTATGGGTCTGCAATTACAAACATGAACATTTTCATACCTAAACCACGAACGAGTCGTATTTCACAAATAATCCACACTTTTTATTTCAATGTATTTATTATTATCTTCTAAGACCTGACCCTATAATCACAATGCTTCGATTCGGGAAGTCGTATGCCTATCTCGCTCATTTTCGTTATGCCAAAAAAGGATAGAGACATACGACTTTTCCAATCGAAATTCATCACGAGCGTTTGTGAATACCGCCGTATCCCAGTAGTTCCATTCTCTAGTTCCATTATGGGACTACTAGGATTTTTTTCTCCCAGTAGTTCCATGGGACTGGCTTACGGGGGCTGGCCGCCCAGTAACTCTCTCGCTCTCGTTTATTCCGATACAAATAGACAGTGCGCGCGCATTTTGGTGTTGACATTGGTTTTAGAAATGCATTTGTGTATTGTATTAATGTAAGTAATTCAAATTGTGCAATCCGTGGGTATGAAAGTAGAAATGACGCAGACTATGTTGGGGACACCAGAGTGAACACACATTTCGAACAATTTCACACACAATACCGATAAAGCCACGATATTATGGCAAGCAGAAATGAATACTTTTGTTTTCAAACCAAATCCTGGAAAATAACATAGAAGGAAAGGGCAAAAATTTACGCTTTTGAAATGTGGGTTTGGAGGCGGATGCTGCTGCACGCCGGACCAACTTGTCCATTCTGTCCACGCGGGCGCTCACCTACCCGTTGGTCAGACCGAGTAAATACGCTCAATGGCCTATCAATAGCTTTTTCATTACTCATACTTGGAAAGTAGGTCTGAAGTTGCCTACGGAGCGGGTTGAAAGTAATACTTTTCAGCCCTAGCGAGAATCGCTTTCAACTGACAGCTGTCAAATTATTAAAAAAAACTAGTTCTATTTTCACATTTCTATGAACCATGTTCCAACTTTCTATACAGCCACTCAATTACAGCGCGATATAAATTGAAATAACATAAAGTTTATTATTATTAACTATATAATATAATTATATGTTTTAAATAACTTCATTATAATTTAGTTTCAACTATTTCTTTAAAATAACAGAACAAAATAACATTTTTTCAGTGATGAAAATGAAAAATAGGTAATGGCTGAATAGTAGGCCGGCCACAGAAAAAATAACAAATAACAAAATAGGCGGGAAAGCGGCAATCAGATGTTGATTTGTTTTTTCGATTAATTCATATTTTTATTCTTATTTTCCCTCGAACTATTCACGGGACTAAATAAGTTACTTTCGCCCCTAGGGTAACAATATACTATTAAGACCGCCGAGGACAGAGAAAATTGTCAAACACGTTATATTACAATAGAACGTGTTTCTCTCTAGCGATATTTTAAACTCTCGAAATATTGTCAACTGAACATACAGAAGTATCTCTGCCCCCATAATCGGGACTTGCGGCACCCCCCGTTAGGTTAGTTAGGTTCCTTTAAACCCTGCACTCAGAAATAAGGGCCCCGCGAAGCGGGGCTCCGTCGACTACGCTTTTTAGGGGAATATAAAGTGTTTTAAGGTTAGGTTACATTAATCGGTATTTCTCAGGAATGATACATTATCTTTTCATGAGAGAGTGGTACCACTGGGCAAGGAGGACACCTCCTTCCCTCCACACCGCGTAAGTTAACTACCATCGCATGCATTTCACGAAAAATAATGCGTTTTATTGTAAGCAGTATGTTCGTTTGACAATATTTCGAGAGTTTACAATATCGCTATAGAGATTATAATATATTTATTTATTTATTTATTTAAACTTCATGTACAAGAGTGGTACATAGGCGGACTTAATGCCACAAGGCATTCTCTACCAGTCAACCTTTAATATATATATAATATAATATATTGTGTATATTCTTTGTTGGAGATCCTAAATAAATAAATAATAACGTGTTTGACAATTTTACGGTGACATATACGTTTTCCAATAACTTTTCATTCAATAAACTCACATGAATATAAGAAATTAGTTATCTGTAACTATCAATGCTATGATTTTCCCTCTGTAAAAATTTGCTTGTTTTGGTTAGCAACTACATCAAGTAGGTACTATTAAATGAGCAATATTTGTATGTAATGTGTCCGATTATGGATTAGGGATATTCTAGGGACTTAGATACAAAACTATTCTTTATTAGTAAGGTACACTTTGTTGATTTGCAAAAAAATGTTTTTCATCCAATTTGTATGTTTGTTCGCATTTTTAACCACGTTCTCAAAAACTGATCGATGTGGTGGTTTACGAGGGCAAAAAATCGATTTAGCTAAGTCACAGGCCTAGGAAAATTCCTTTTCTGTATTTTCATCTGACCTGAGCTCGGTCACCCAGATACAATAATGTAAACAGTTATTTAAGTGCAACCAGGCACACTGGTCTTAAATTATAATAATGCGTAGGTGATTATAATAATAATAAGTTAAGCCCATATTTGCATGAGGAAATTATGCAAACAATAATACCTACGCATGTTTGTTGCTTAAAGCATAGTAAACAAAAACACCTACGTCTAAAGTACAAGTGCTTTGGGTTTCCTTGTTTTGTAATGTAATTGATAATATTGCACTTACTCCCTCCCTCCTCCTTACCGAGGAGCTCGTGGCTAAATAATAATTATTAGTACCTTACTAATAAAGAATAGTTTTGTATCTATCGAGGTTAAGCCATGTTTGCCTAGGTTGGTCTGTGGATGGGTGACCACCCGTTACATATCGCGTTTCCTCCGTGCCTCGGTAAGCACACTAAGCAGTTGGTCCCGGCTGTCATTTGTCGATCTTTGACAGTCGTTACTGGTAGTCAATGACCCAACTGGTATTCAGCTGCTTCCGGTTAGACTGGAAGCTGACCCCAACATAGATAGGTGGGAAAAGGCTAGGCAGATGAGGATGAGTATTGCACTTGCCGGGGTGACTGTACCTCTATCTATAGGAATATTTTGCATCATGTTCACGGAGCAGTCTGGGGTTAGTCTAGAAATTCTCATGAGTTGTTCAGATATACCGACATCTGCCTAGCATTTTCTGACTACGAAGTTCTGGAATTACTGACTGTCCCAAACGTCATTTCCATTTGCCTATTCTGGAGGCCTTAAGGAACCAGTCGCAGCGGAGCTGCTGTCAGGCAGAGCAGGGCGGTTGCCTTTCGATGCTTTGTTCCGACCCATTATGGAAATGTGACCTGCTCAGTCCCATTTGAACCTCGCAGACCTATCGCCAATATCGATGCTTATATTGTCTGCCCGTAACTTTAGTTAGCCATTTTCCAATGCCGTATATTGTACTCTAAATCTATACATATAAAGTATACCCGCTGTATGTTAAATTGATAGTTTCACGTCAGCTAACGTAAATGTTTTCCTTGTTTCGCCTAAAGCTAATCCTGTGATTGAATGCCAAGACATCTTACCTATTAATATCAGCCATAACATATTAGGGCGATGACGTCTTTGATAATGCAATTTGCTTTATTATTTACATACGTAAATACAGGATAAATAACTTTTTAGATTCCCGGATGCTGTTTAACTTTTGTTAAATATTCCTTTTGTTTTACATTTTTTGTATAGCAAGCAACGACCTATTGTCGGGCCTACGCTGTCCCCCCATACTTTAGTACTAATTCTGTAATGTAACATAATAATATTGTAATACCAAATGATTTGAAAAGAGTAACCATGGAGTTTCTTGCCAGTTCTTCTCCATGGAATCGACCAACGCGAACAGTGCACCTTTTTCGACGTTTTATAAGTGCCCATCTAGGCTTATGTGAAATAAAATATTTTGATTTTGATTTTTGTGCGCGAAGTCAATGCGCACTATGACGTACTTTATCAATAGCATCTCTCTCACAACATATTCCAATGCCCAAAGATCTTTGTAGCACCATAATTTAAATTAGAGATGTACCTACTAGTCGCCGACTACTCGGGGAAGTCGACTATCTGGCCATATTTGTAGTCGGTGACTAGTAGGCGACGCGACGCGGAGACGGGTTGTATTGTAAATAAATAAATAAATAATAGAAAAATAAAATTTATTCAAAAATATAAGGTAAACGTTTACAGTTTTTCTTAAATCTATATGTCAAGTTCACACTATGTCTTGAGCCTGAACTAGGTAATCCTGTGTTTCAGGCAATTTGAGGTAAAATTAATTGATTTAATAATCACATAATCATGATAATAAGAATAAGATTATCGGTACTATTATAATTTAGGAGTTGGAACTCTTCCTGTGAGTCAATAATTGAACTTAAATCAAGATTTAGAATTGATATATTTTTCTATAGCGAGCCTCTGCGTTGTGTTGTAATGCAAGCGTAGCAGCAGCGTGCAGCTGTACATAAAACCCCCGGATGTCGCCTGAACTGCGCCGAAAGCAATGATCTAGTCGGCCAATAAATGGCCTTTTTGCAACCAGCCGGATAGTCGGCCAAAGTCATAGTAAGCCCATCTCTAATTTTGTGTCTAAAAAATCTACTTAAAACTTTCAACCACGACACAATTCTTACACCAACTGAAATTAAAACCTCATTTTAATTACTACAAAGCTTACGCTGTACCCTCTAATATAATAACAAAAATCTCTGTCCTCATAAAAGTCGTATCAAGCAAATCTGTTTCTAATATCATTGGATAGTAGTTTGGAGCGAGCGCCTTGCAAGAAACTTATGCGCCCGGGTACGCTCACTTACGTATATTGCAGTTAGCTACTACAAAGTACAAACTACAACTACTGCTTATTAACTGACTTTGAAGTTTGTTATCAAATGATAGAGGATTTAGTTCTGGGGAGATTTAGGGGGAGTATATGGTTGTTTCTTTGGACTAGATGAAAACTTTTTTGCAAAAAATAAAACCGACTTCAAACAAAACACAGAAAATGAATGTGCCCTGGCGGTTGAGAGTAGATCATGCTCACTCAAATGTCTCGCTGATGGTGGCGTGTGTGTCGGACCATTTAGTTCCCTTCAAAATGGTTGAGCTGAATGGTGCTGATCCATGCGTCATGTTCGTGAACGGGCGCTCTCGCCATGGCTTATTTGAATGAATTATTTTGTTTTGTCTATGGACACTTAACGTGCACATCTTGCTACATTGTTCTCACATAATATACCATCTCAACATGAATGATGTAACCAAGATTTTGTAACAAAAATTTGATTTAAAAGAGTGTCCATGGAGTTTCTTGCCCGTTCTTCTCCATAGAGATCTACGCTAGGGAATGGGCAACTACAGTACTTTCACAGTTTTTATGTCTTGTGACTGGGACTGTAGCTACATGTCATTTTCATCTTTGTTTCGACAGTTCAAAAGTGCCTGTGTGGCCTACTTGTAATTAATGCTTTGATTTTGATTTTTGATTTTGAAAAGTGAAAAATAACTTTAGCTTCAGAAGTCGGTGACAAAAAAACTAAGTAAATCAATCAAACAAAGGTCACCTAAGTCGGTTTTATTTTTCGAATAATCTGGGAACATACATAAAAAAAATATTCCGACGAATTGAGAACCTCCTCCTTTTTGAAATCGGTTTAAAAGAGTAGAGGAAGACCAAAAAAACGATGGATGGACTGCGTAAAATATAAAGAATAAAATGGCAATAAATGAGAGAGAAATAAAGAAGTATGTGAGAAGAAGACATATTGCGTCGACCCCAATTGAATTGGGATAAGGAAAATGATGATAAGTGTAAAATATGCACTTTTAACAACACTAGTTGACTCACCAACGTGCCACCGCACCGGTCGACAGTCTGACAACGACTGACTGCCCCACCACTCGGACCGGTACTTATAACCGAGCGACGTGCACGTCTGAGGCAACGTGTAGTGTGATATCTACATACACTACAATAAGTATCCTTGTATCTTTTGGCTCTCGAATGACGTTGGAAGAAGAGAAGTAAAGTTAGTAAGTTTGGTTTTAGGAGTAGGTAATCTTCTCCCGGGTTGCGGGACTGTTCGAAAGAGATACCGCGGCCCCGGTACGTAAAGGGCGAGGAAGGAACATGGATGGTTTTTAGTCAGTAAAAGTCTGACACTCTGGCTCCGCCCAGAGTGGGAGGGGTCATTTGATGAATTCCCATCCAAAAAAAAAGGGGTAATCTTCTGAACTCCTTATCATAACATGCCATAACATTACGCCTATAATAATCCCAGAAGTGTTTATAGTACACCTACATGTACCTAGTGATGTTTAAGTCCCACCAATAGGGGCGAGCCTATTATTTTTTACCTGGTACGCTCTTAGCACGGTCGGTATGATACGGTGTAGAAGGCAGTCTCCTTTAGACCTGAATTCTTGTCGCGTTGACGGTCGGTCGCTTAGGGTCGGTTGTGACGTCAGCGAGAACAAAATACGGCTGTTGGTCGCCGCTGGCGTCAGCGCCGCAGTATGGTGCTAAGTATATACAACGTGTAACAAAAAGGGTATAGTCATATGAAATGGTGCGCTACAGACCATCAAACTGAACAACTTTCTCCATGGAACTATCATCGTAATCGCGAAAAAATAATACAAAATTTCAATACCTACTCGACCAAATGTATGAGACAGCTGATTATTTTTTTGCGATTACGATGGTTGTCCCATGGAGAAAGTTGTTTAATTTGATAGTCTGTAGCACACCCTTTTATTTATGACTATGCCCTTTATTTTACACGTTGTATAACACAATGTATTCTCGTACGCGACCGAAAGTGCACGATCGATCGCCCGAAGAATTCAGCCCTTATACTCATCTTTTCTACAACACGAATAAATTTCGCAAAATATGTTCCAACAAGCCAGTACCTAATCCTTCTATCTGTCACTATACAGGCAAGCTATCAAACAGCTTCTCTGAAAGCATATACTGCATAATATAGTATGTCAAACGTGCAGCACCTTTAATCTTGATCAGCATAGTGAGGTGATAGCAGATAGGCTACGGTCTCCGCTTCAATCACACAAAGAGCCTTTATGCTGGTGTCAACTTGTAGAGATGGGAACTTTGGATGTTTATCGATATCGATGGAAAAGTTTTAATGTTAATTGAAGGAGTTTTAATATGTGCTTTGTTGTTGTGACATTATAAGCGTTAACGTTGTTATTTTCATGACAAGATCGACTTTTTTGCCAAACTTAGAAATATAATAGAACATCAAACTGTTAAAATGGATCAAAAATCATCTTTTAGGCCCAACTGCAAGACTAAGATAATTTTAAGTATGAAATATTTTCTAAATTCCTTTGATGAAACTAGGAAATGGAACAATTTTCTTGTAACTTTAGTAATATCCGGCACGCTTATAGCAATGCAAAAAGTTTATTTTAAATTAGACATGCCACATTTCAGATGAGATTTTCCATAGACAAAAATGATGAACGTTTATACCCTGTTTCTTTACCTCGGTTTAAGGAATGAATTCCCAAAAATCTTTCTTTCCTTACCTCTTCTTGGCCAAAAGAAAGTGCAGAGGAAGGAAATAAAGATAAAAAAAAACAAACTAGTGAGCAACATGATGAAGGCTATGCGACATAGGGACTTGAAGGTCGTCGAGGCACTGATGCGCCTCCAAAGGCAATGACCGACTATGCTCGACTTTGTCTTTAATTGAATTTCATTGTCATTTCTATTAATTGAAAAGACATCACCTCATTGAAGATCTGACTCGCAATAAATATCTACCTATCTACAAATAAACAAAAATGTAAAGCGATTTATTTTTCTTTCAACTGAATACCTAGAACACGAGTATCTCTAATTATTATAATGAGGTATGTCGATATAAAATCTTTTTGTTACAGCTTGTAACAATAGCATATCGTTTGAAAGCTTAGTTGGTTTATTTAAGCTTATTAACCTTACCTAATCAGCGCAATGTAAACCGATACATAAATCATTATTTTTGCCCATTCAAGTAAAACAAATCATAATAGAAATACGTTTTATTGTAAATACACGTTCACGTTTTACGATGTTATTCTATTTTACGCTCATTGTGAACCACAAACGAGAATTCAGTGTCGCTTCAATCAACGTATTGATTTAATAATTTAAATTATGTGAAATAATATTCGTTGGCAGGTTTTGCCTTTATAAAAATAATCACCTTTTTTACGTTTATGACCCCGTTTACGAGCAACGTCAACTTACGTCAAAACACAACCACGAACTTATGTCACATTAGGCTCTAGCAAACGCCACGGATGTTTCGGGAGGTACCTGCACCGAATCGGGCGGGAGGAAACGCCCGGGTGTCTCCACTCGACTCCAGGATCGACCGGAGGACACGGTGGAGCACACGGTGGAGGTCTGCCCTGCGTGGGCGGAGCACCGCCGTGTCCTCGTAGCGGCGATCGGCGGCGGCGACCTCTCGCGTCCGGCCCTGGTTCAGTCCATGGTCCGGAGCGAGACGGAATGGGAAGCCGTCACCTCCTTCTGCGAAGCAGTCATGCTAGCGAAGGAGGTGGCGGAACGAGAGAGGGAGAGAGCCTCTCTTCCCGGCCGCCGCGGGAGACGCACCGGGCGTCGGGGGCCACGTGGTGGCTACCGGCCACCGTAGATGCGGGCCTGTGGACGGTTAGCTATGGGCTAGCTAGCCGTCCGTCCGTCTAGTGACGACAGGCCGTGTCGACGGCGCGTTCGTGTTCCACGCGCGCCTCAAAGAGATATCAGCAGCAGAGAGGGGCCCGCAAGGGCCGAAGCCTGCCGGGGTTGCGGGACTGTTCGAAAGAGATACCGCGGCCCCGGAACGTAAAGGGCGAGGAAGGAACATGGATGGGTTTTAGTCAGTAAGAGTCTGACACTCCCTCCCGCTCCGCCCAGAGTGGGAGAAGTCATTTGATGATTTCCCATCCTAAAAAAAAAAAAAAAAAAAAAGGCTCTAGCAAACGTATTAAAAATACTAGTTCCACAAAATATAATGTTATGTGAATTTATTCATATCTATGGATGATACTGATGGTGCTTGCTGCAAGCAATTTAGTTAAAATACTAATTATCGATTAAAAAATCAACGTGCCAAAAATTAACGTCGCGTTGCACTCGTGGTATTCTGTAAGTAATTTCTTTCATTTCTTTTCCCACAGGAACTGTCACAACACGCGTGTCGCTTATCAACCGGTTTTATCGTGTAGAATTCTATCGAGCCCAAAATTGCTAGCTGGTTAGATATGGCGAAAAGAGTTTGTGGAAGGAATTGGGGGAAGTATTCGCCCAAAAAAACCTTGCATCAACTATTATTCTATGTACGGGCCGTTTTGAATGTTAAACTCATTAACATTACGACGATTCGAAGGTGAGAGAGGGTATTGTACACCTCGTCAATATCAGCTCCGTGTATTTTTATCGTTTATAAATATAAAACTCACATAAAAAGTCACAAATAACCAAAAAGTGTTGATAAAATATCCCAATAAACAAGTACGAGTGTTATCTCACGATCATAAACAGGATTAGTGAAAATATAACAATAAATAGCAAACAGTGTACAAAATTTAAAACAGTGAAAAAACTTAAATAGTTCAACTACAAACTATTTGATTTATACTGCCCATTATTCAGTGCAAATTAAGTGAAAATAATAAGTGAATATAGTTAAACAAATTAACAAAAAGTGAACAAAAACAACTAATAAACATCAACTTTTTGTTTGTGAGGGTGGCAGTAAAAAGGCTCAAAACTGATAACGGCGATACGTCCGGCATTTGGTCGAGCCGACCATTGAGAAAACTTATTTCAACCCTTCTTTCTAAGTTGATTTGGTCTAGCGGTAACAGCACCTACTTGATACGCGCGCGTCGCAAGTTCAAACCCAGGCGACGAAAGGTCTTTTTGTGAATTTGAATAACTTAAAAATGTCGTCCACTTTGAACAAGCTGGTAAGCAGTGATCGCAAGACAACAGCACAAGTCACTTGTAACATTTGCAAGAAGTGTGTTAGTATTAAAAACACTGCTCTATGTTCAATTTGTAAAAAAAGATATGAATTTGACTGTGTGGGATATCCAGAATCCACTTATCGCCTAAAGGACATCGAGGCCAGAAAAAAGTGGAAATGCACTATTTGTATTAAAAATAAAGCAGACACAAATAGTGATGCAGCTACTTCTAACATAACACTTAGAAGAAAACATCACTTATCAAGTAAACCTTCTTCGTCTCAACAACAGATGATTCCCAAGCAAAATTGTGTATTAAATGAGAATATTTCTCAAATACCGGTCACCCCAGTACTTGTGGAACATACGAGCAACTATGATAAATTCGAGGCAAATATATCTACGGAAAACTCCTTCGAATCTCTACCACTAGATGAAGATATCGATATTTTGTCTCATACTTTGAAAAGAAATCCACAACTATTTAGAAGCTGTCCAAATATTAGATCTAACAATTTTGATATAATAGAAGAATTGGAAAAGAAAGTATCTACATTGACAAGGAACTTAGAAATTGCTGAAAATGAAATAGCTAACCTTTTATCAGAAAACTGCTCTATTAAAAAACAAATGTCTATGTATGACACTCAAATAAATCAACTTAAAGATATTTGTAAATCGACGCCTAGAAGAGTATCACAGAAGAAAAAGACTAAAGATCCCATCCAAACGAAATTAGACTTCTCAGAGCAACTAATTAGTCCTAACGCACAATGCTCACAAACTAGGGACGACAATGCAATACAGGAAGTTAATAATGATATGACTGAAAGGATACTGGTGGACTGCCCAAATAAACAACGACATGAAGACGTCAAATGCACAAGCCAATTAAAACATACTTCAAAAAGAAATATTTACATAATTGGAGATGAAAAAGTAAGAGGTCTATCAGCACAACTAATACACACTAAAACTGGTAAATGGAATGACAATTACAACATTGTGGGGAAGGTCCAACCTTATGCTTCATCATGCGAGATCCTACGAAATCCAGATGTACTATCAAGCAGCCTATCTGACAACGACATTGTCATACTCTCAGTTGGTAAACATGATAAAAACCCCTACGAGTTGTTAACCAATCTATGTAGTACTCTGTGTAATTTAAATAATTGTACAATATTGTTGTTGAATGTTTCACAAAATAGATATCTTAATGTTAAGAAACTTAATCATGAACTAAGATTGTTTACTAAAAACTTTAAAAATTGTAAGTTTATTGAAGTTAATGAGTTAGATGTAAATTATCAAAAGAAGCTCTCAGAGATAGATTTAATTACCTATAAGCTCAACATAGAAATTGATTTTATGGAATATGAAAAATGTTCCTCAAAACTAAGTTTTAGTGATCGAAACACACTTCATGATACTTGCAAAAACAACAATATATTTTTTCGTTCCTAACTCCCCCATTCATGTAACTTCAGTAAATAATGACCACTCAAAACTGGATGGCCGACATGGTGAAGTGCGAATCTTACACCAAAATATAGCCGGCCTCTGCAATAAACTAGCCGTGTTGGAGGTAACTTTATCTGAATTAGTAGAAAATAATAAGGAAGCTGATATACTGTGTTTTAGTGAAACTTTTGTTAAACAGGGCTCGGAAGCTAACATTAAACTCGATAATTTTAAATTAGCTGCAGTATTTAGTCGAGATAAAAGTAGAGGGGGAACTTGTATTTTAACTAATAAGATATTTATCACCAAAACATTGAGTTTTCCTTCAAATCTAGCTACAAAATTTTATTTTGAATGCTGTGGCGTCGAGATTATTGGTTTGAGCCTGATAGTTGTTAATGTTTATAGAATACCTGATCAGAGAAAGGCACAAATAGGTGTATTTCTTCATAAACTTGACATTTTGTTAAATTACTTGACAGACCAATACAAAAGAAAGAAAATAATAATTTGTGGTGATTGGAATATCGACATTTTAAAACATAACTCTGTCACGAAAGAACTTTTAAGCATCCTTCATAACTACAATTTTGAAGCTCACATAAAATCACCAACTCGGGCGAACGCTTGCATTGATCAAATATCCAGTAACGTTAAAAATGTTCAGTCGGAAATTCATGAATTCGGCCTGTCAGATCACGAAACAGCTCAAACGATTACTATAAAAGCGAAAAAACACAGAACAATATCTTGTTGGACTGAATTGAAACGTGATTACTGTTTGGACAATCTCGATAAATTTTGCGAATGTATGTCTTCTCTTTCATTTTCGGAAACACTTAACTCGGACACTCTAGCAGAAGCTTTTAATTTATTTTATGAAACATTTACATTATTTTACGATTTATGTTTTCCGGTAATTAAGGTTAAAGTTAACAATAAACCAGTCACACAAAATCGGATAACGAAAGGCATTAAAAAGTCTAGTAAAACGAAACGTCGGCTATATCTAAAATTCATAACTAGTAAAATTAATAAAAAACACAATGAGAAAAACTATAAGCTTTATACTCGTGTAGGTATTTAAACGATGTGCACAGAAAGCACAAAAAATTGTGATGACAAGGCGTATACAAAAGCACAAAAATAAATGTAAAGCTACTTGGAATGCTATTTCCTCAACGTTAAGTAATAATGACATCTTTAAAAATGACATTGACGAAATAAATTTAAATAATGTGACATATAACAATCCATTAGACATCTGTAATTTATTTAATAACTATTTTATTAATTTGACATCTAATCAGCCAATAAATTCCAATAATATTAAGTTAAATCAAAATAATAAGAATTTAAATACTATTTTCCTGGACCCTATAGATGCAATAGAAGTATATAAAATCATTATGTCCCTAAATAACAGCAAGACTTGTGGATATGACGGCATTGCCACGCAAGTTTTGAAAGCTTGTGCTGCTTGGATATGCCATCCAATAGCCCATTTAATAAACCTATCTTTCTTGGAAGGTGAATTTCCTGAGCAGCTGAAAATGTCTATCGTGAAACCACTATTTAAAACGGGAAATAAGTTAGACCCTAATAACTATCGTCCTATCACCATAATACCCATTATGTCTAAAATTTTTGAAAAGGCAATGCTTAACAGGCTGAATAATTTTCTCTGTACGCATAAAATATTATGCAAAGAGCAATTTGGTTTCCGTAAAGGCAGTTCGACTGCTCTTGCAATTTTTAACCTAATGAAGCTTGTAACAGAAAGCATAAACAATGGCAATCCACCGGTGTGTCTCTTTTTAGATATGAGCAAGGCCTTTGATTTTGTGAATCATACTAAGCTCTTAAACAAACTGGACTTCTACGGAATAAGGGGAAAAGCACATGAATGGTTATCTAGCTATCTTAAACACAGGAAACAGTGCACCGAGATATCCAAAGTTGTAAAGAAAAATGACAAAATTTTTACCAAAGAGAAATTTACTTCAAATGCAATAATAAATAAGTATGGTGTGCCACAGGGTAGCATTCTCGGCCCTTTACTTTTTTTGCTTTATATAAATGATCTTCCTGAGGCCACTTTTCAGAAATGTATCCTTTTTGCTGATGATACTACGATTATTATAAAATGTCACGATAAAAAAGATTATAAGTCAGTCACCGAAAAGACCCTATCAGATATAATAAGTTGGATGGAAAATAATAATTTAAATATAAACATTAGTAAGACGAAATTAATACAATTTAACTCCTATAATACCAAACAATTACCTCTAGATATTATTTGTAAAGACGAACAAGTACATCAAGTTGATGAATTAAAGTTTTTAGGTCTTAATGTAGATAAACATCTAAATTGGAAGTGCCATGTGGAAAATATTTGTCAGAAACTTGATAGGTTTGTATTTGCGTTGAAAAAGTTAAGGCAAAATGTATCTGTAGAAGCTGCTCTTTCGGCTTATCACGGCTATGTGTCATCTGTCCTAAGTTATGGACTTATAATGTGGGGCAACTCGACCGATTCTGAAAGAGTTTTCAAGCTTCAAAAACGTTGCATCCGGGTTATAAACAAAGCATGGTTCTTAGATAGTTGTAAACCTCTCTTCCAAAAATGTAACATTCTTCCACTACCCTGTATGTATTTAAGAGATATCTGCGTTTTTGTAAAGAATCACATGCATTACTTCAAACAGCGTAGTGAGGTTCTACCAAGACAAAAAAGGGCTAAGTTTCACAACCTATTGCATCAACCACCTAGTCATAAAGATATTTATAAGAAAAATGTGTTTAACATGTGTATAGTAATTTATAATAAGATTCCGAATGATTTAAAAATGTTGCAGGGTAATTTATTTAAAAAAAAATTGACCGAGTGGCTACTAAATTGTTGTTTCTATAGCGTTAAGGAATTTATGGAATTTAAAAGATAATTTAATGATGAATGTAAATGAATAATACTGATTTTATAATAATTGTAATAATATTAATTGCATGATAATAATTACTGAAATGTTACTAAATGATAATACTAATTTGCACGCTTGCTTGCAGGCAGAATACTATGACTTTTAGGACATAAGATCTTTCCTTGTTGTATGACGTATTTCTTGCAAATAAATATTTTTGATTTGATTTGATTTGATTTACCGAAAATAAAGATTACAGAACTCATCGCATTATGAGTTGAAAAAGAGGTCAAGGAGTCAATGATGAGCCGCTGTTTTATCGATAACATTCTCTATCGACATGCAGCGCATCACTGTGTGGCGATTTAGAGAAGTGCAATATTTTGGCAGGCGCGGCGCCGTGAACCGGGTGTTACACACAAAAGGGACGGGACCGCGCTATTGTTGCACCGACATACCATCCCTCGACTCAGTCTTGAACCATGCATTTGATGAGTTTCTTATTTCTTAGACGTGGCATTTTTTTTGCTGCAAACCGTTTCTAGAAATCATGGTGTTTTGGTCTGATATCATGAAGCATGGTGATCAAATAAATATTTAAATCTGTGAGATGATGATTTGTCAACATTATTTTGATGGTAGTACATAATTTGAAATACCTACATTTTGGTGGCATCAAAATGTAGGTAGGTAGGTGTATAGTTTTAAAAAATTAATAAAATAGTGTTTACGTGGAGTGATCCACGTAAAATACTGGTGGACGACCCGAATGGCGTAGTGGTGGTGAGCTGCCTTCCATTCTTAGGGTTCTGGGTTTGAATCCCGGTAGGAGCAAATGTTTGTGTGATGAGCATGGACATTTGCTTCCGGGTCATGGATGTTTACATGTATAATAAGTATGTATTTACAAACAAAAAAGTATACATGTAGTATATCAACTTTCTAGTGTTCAACATGTAGTATATCAACTTTGTAACATGTTTAAAAATAAATTGAAAAAAATGTTAATTATTATTGTGTATTATAATCTGCATGAGTTTTTTGATAAGAAATAATTTGAACTTCATTTTTTTTAAATACAATTGCATATCCGACTTGGGTAGACTGTTGAGACTATAAACTGTAATGTTTATTATTAAGAACTTAATGTACACAGTTACGCAATAAATAAATCTTTATCTTTATCTTTATCTAGTGTCCACGACACAAGCCTTGCTTAGTGTGGCTCTAGGTGGCGCTGTGTGTTAATGTCCAGCGATATTTATTTATTTTTATTTATTTATTTAATGAATTCGATTAGACATGAACCTGAACCAATATAGTAAGAAAAAGGCAAGGCAAATGATGATGATGATAATAAATCGCGGGCCTGTAGACGGTGTGAGCTCTAAGCTAGTTTGCCGTCGACGGCGCGTTCGTGTTCCATGCGCGCCTCAAAGAGATGTCAGCAAAATGAAGGGGCCCCGCGAGGGCCGAAGCCTGCCGGGGCTGCGGGACTGTTCGAAAGAGATACCGTGGCCCGGGCACATAAAGGGCGAGGAAGGAACATGGATGGGTTTTAGTCAGTAAAAGTCTGGCACTCCCTCCGGCTCCGCCCAGAGTGGGAGAAGTCATTTGATGATTTCCCATCCGAAAAAATAAAAAAAGTGATAATAAATAACACGTCGGGAACGTGTTATTTATTATCACTTTTTTTATTAGTTTTGTTGGTAAACGTACCTACTCTGTACATACTTCTTCTTAGATAGGTAAATGATAGGAATTATAGCTTCAAATGGTTGTGCACAGGGACTGATTAATCGGGATAAAATTTTAACCGGTTAGACATATAACCCGTAAATTTAAATAACTATTATACAGGATAAACTTTATAATATACGGGTTAATCATTTGATTATTTCTGATTAACCAGAATGAAAGAAGCAAAGCACCGAACGAGGACTAAATCCGTCACTTTATTTCATATTTACTTACAAAAATTAAAAAGTCTGAACTAAGGGTTAACCTTATTCTATGGGTTTTTTCTCCCAACCCCTATACGGGTAATCTCTTCGGGTGTGCAACTGTGCTAAGCCTGTTTCCTATTATCTGACTGCGGCGAAGGTCAAAGGAACCAAATGTTTTCAGATCACGTATTACAATCATCAGCCAGAAAAACAAGTTACACGTGGAT
The DNA here is from genome assembly GCA_950022955.1 of Xestia ashworthii. Taxonomy (NCBI): domain Eukaryota; kingdom Metazoa; phylum Arthropoda; class Insecta; order Lepidoptera; family Noctuidae; genus Xestia; species Xestia ashworthii. The sequence continues at coordinate 18,282,604 of OX465565.1, read as the reverse complement.
CCACCTCCCGCCTTGGAAGCAAGAATTTGTTACGAGAACCACCTACAACAACAAAGGGCAGACAGCCCGTTAAGAGCCTTTGTTTCAACTGTTTCACTAATTGGTCTAAACCTTGGTATTTTGGTGTAGGGTAAACTTGCCTAATTCGTACTTACGCCAAATTCGTAACTCGGCTTTGATAACAGCTATCAGCGCCTCTAGTGTCAAAAAATAGAAATAACAGTCGGCCATTTTACCACCTGACAGATAACACCTGTGAAGCTGCTCTCGACAAAAATATTGAAAAAATAAGTTTTTTTCAACTATTGCTGTAATATTTTTACACATTTCGTAAGAGTTTTATTCATTTAAGGTCGTGTATAACTATTTTACGATTTGATACGTATTAGTGTATCTTTGCGATTTCATCTGACGTGTTATCATACTCGTAACTGTTGTCATTTTTTTTGCCGGTAAATTTAAAATTTGATTGGCTCTTGCTCCTATTTCGTACTCGAGTTAAGTTCTTAAAACAGCTTAAAACGTACTGGTACAATTTAGCGATGATTGTCGAGAATTGGATAGGCTAGTTTCCACCATCAATAAATTGCAAAACTAATTAGTCCGTCAGTTAGAGTATTGGAAAATAATGGACACGTATTTTTTGTTTTTGTAAATCACTGAGTACTGACAATATAAAACGCATCAAAACTCGGGAGTGGGGGCTCGTGACGTCATAACGCACTAAAAACTGTAGCACGGCGTGACGTATTGCGAATTTTAAAAGCGTCGTATCTTCAATTTTGGATTATGTAACAAAAGAAACAATACGGGTCAAATATTTTTTTATAATCTAACTGACGGACTAATTAGATTTTTTTAGGACACAAGCCTATTACTACTTGTTTTAACTATACATAAGGAAGCGAGAAGTTTGGTCAACAGTCAGGTCGGGATCCACAGCACCTACAGTCGCGTCCGAGGTTGGATTGTCAATTAATGGTCCATGATTATTCTTAGACTCCAAAGTCTGACCAGTTTTATTAGTCTTTTTAAAAAACGGGAATCAATTCTCTAGAATTAAGATTTAATTTATCAAAGTCATCATCAGCCTACTGCAGTCCTCACATGACACTTTGCAAGTCTTTTCAAACTGCTCCCAGCGACCCTCCGAAAGTTCACGCGTGATTTGTGGTTTCCGTTCATGAAGGCGTCTACCCAACGGACATCGATTCTACGGCCGATATATTGCTAGCTCAAATTGCTCATCAAAAAATACCACATTTTTCCATTGTCATATTTTGTTGACTTTAATGCTTTTTCCATTTGCCGTATCCAACTTTCCAACATCTACGATTCATTCCTTCTAGCTGCATTGTTACGTAGAGCGCTAAAGTTTGCTGTAGGCCGTTTTCACACCCCAAAAAACACGGTTTGTGGCCATGTGTCTAGCTTTAAATGAAAAACAAGAGGAAAGTAACACCGCCTCTATTTCTAGAAGGCAATTTTTGTGAAATTAAAATGCTTTGTGGCGTGTAGCTAGCCTTTTCTTTAATGTATGCCTTTCCACGGAGCATTCTGGGGTTTAGAAGATATTTTTGTACGACTTTTAATGTTGGAATTGCGAATAAGAGTTTGTAAAGAAACTACTTTGACTTTTCTGCTTTTAGAGGTAATAAATAAAAGTATTCCTTTGCCAGAGAAGCGCACTCCTTTTTCGCTGAAAATATTTTGTTGGTACTTAGTAAGTAATATGTTTTAATGCATTTCTATCCAAAATTACCACTAACTTTACAATATTAGTTCCTAATATGTATTATTCACGCCAAAATGATTAACTCAAAAGCCTTGCAATGCTTTCACCTAAATTGCATAACAAAATCATATTACTCCAGCAATAATCGTGATACGCGCCATTCGCGTCAAACCTAACCCGTCAAACGCGAGTGACACATCAGCGCCCATTAACCTGTAACCGCGACCATACTTTACAACAATTAATCATGAGCAACATCAACGTCATCGCACCCCTTGCATACTTAAGTAATTACTTAAGCTTGGTTAAATATTTAAAGTAAGTTGGAGCGTTGCGGCGTAGTTTAATGAGCCAGGTACGCTTGAACTATTACTATGGTAATGATACTTAAATAGAGGTCGATGTTCTGTTGTTTTGGTTGAAAATGGGAGGTAATTGAATAGGGAAGTAAGCAGCTTTGGTCGTTTTCAAGAACCATGGTATGTAGTGCTCAATACTTTGAAAATATCGTCGTGAATTAATTTAAGAACATATTTTTTTTTGTTTTGAATTACTTCTTATGTTTCGAACGTAATTTGCTGCTTTTTGCTGTAGAAACTGACTGCGAAAGTAGGTACAGAGTCCAAATATAATATTATCCATTAAAAAGCATATTGACACATTAAAATTTAACCGGATGTGGAGGCTTTACAAACATCATAATAAAACCAGAAAATATTTTACAAAAGTTTATTATACAAATTGTGTATTCAACAAAAATGTATTTTTACCAAATACAAATTGAATGTAGTAATAAATAATAATAGGTATCATAAAAGCACAATATTGACAATCACTGATGCACTAAAAAATAATATGATAATAATATAATAATAATTACTTAAACTAAATAAAATACCAAAAATGTATTTTAATGTTAATAAAACTAAAAATGCTGGGTGCAGTAGTAATTCGGTTGTATCACTACAAAGGTTTGTCCATAGACTACGTCAGTGTTTTTTAATTCAAAAGCTTTTCACAAGCTTATGATAATAATCTTAATTTATGTATGTCTTTTAAAGCAGTGAAAATTACATGAAGCGTTTTGTTGACAAACTTTTTGAATTCTGAGAAAAATTGTTTTGACAATAAGCTAAATTGTATAATTGTTTCGCTTTTGGCACTTTTAAAAGGAATAATATAATAATTTGTAAGGTAAAATGTTCATAAAGGTTACTATTCATAGTTAATAACTAATTTCCCATTTCAAAAACCTAATTTAATTTACTGAGATGTCAATATCCAACGTCATTTCAACGTTGTCATTTGTTCAATAAATTACAATATTCAACATGACAACATCATTCATTGTATTAACAAGCCAGGGGTTAGAAGCAATTACTTGGTATCTGTGAATCCCCGTAAAACCCACTGAATTATGCATGACAGTTGACAATAATTTATAATTTCAAATCTTCAACAACATTGTGATAATTTAGCACATCGAAGCAATTACAATTATAAAAGATCCAATTCAAAAAGTGATTAAATATACATTTAGTTTTTATACCAGACTATTATGTGAATGATAAATAGTAAACTGTCATTGTAATGTTCAGCATTGAAATAACAATAGAATTTACGATTGAAATAATGAAGCAATCAAGTTGGCATCATAATTACGTGATGATTTAGTCATTAGAAATGAATTCATCATCACATTCATCATTGATTCCACCAATCCATTTGTTATGCATGTCATGCATTTTAGGACGTGCATGCGTATTAGAAAACTTTATTTTAATTAAACCTTTATCGCAGATTTGTAATGTTTTCATAATCTTCTGATTAACTTTGTTTGATATAATTATTTGAATGCGTCAAAAGAACGATTAAATGTAATATGTGTACTTACATTTTTCAGTTACAAACAAAATGTTATTGGTTACTTGTAAAAATATGTGATGATTCTTGTGTACTTAAATAACAATAATTATGATGATTAGAACAAATTGTTATAAGTAACAATTAAAAGTTGTATGGGGTGTTTTTACTCAATGGACTTATTTTTAGAGCGAATACTCGTGCTCATAAAACTCAATGGCAGAAAAATGTTTGAAAACAAAAATTAATATAAAACAATTAAGAATTAAATATTAGAATAGGTTTCAGACATTCAAACGTAGTTTATGGACAATTTTTTTTTTATATTGGTCCCACACTAAACTTAAGTACTACTAATTATAAATGTGGACACTTAATACAAAAATACTGTTAAATATTAACGTAAATATAATTAAATAAATTAAATGATGTTGGTAGTTGATTTTTTCAGCACAATATCATCATGATTTGCAAGTACTTAAAAATAACTTGCAATTGTAGTAGAAGAAAAATCTTAGTTATTAGTAGTACCTAGGCACGCTACACTCATGTTTGAATTAGCCTGATGCGGCCCAGTCAGGCACTAAAATTCACATTATATTATGCCACTCGGCTAGACAATGTGAAGTCCTGAGATATTTTAAGCAGGGTTCGAAATTATAATGATTTACTTTGAGAAATATCCATGTTGACACATAACTTGATCTCTTTAATTTTTGAATAAAACCGCTAAAACAAGAATGCCTTACTACACTCTGAAGTTCGGAAGAACAAAACAAACTAGTTGCGTCTTAAGGCGATTTGGCTTTTGGACTAAAAACCCAGATTTTAAACCTTTATGCTGAAAAAATCAACATACTCTGACCCAACATTGGACAACATCTTAGTTTTTTTTTACATTTTCATTTTTATTAAATGATTATCCACCCCTTCAATGCAGGGCAATGTGAATGTTTTTTTTTAATATAAAAAATAATATAATCATTGAGTAAAAATTAAGTGATTTATGTATCATATTCGAGTTAAGTAACCAAATTATTGTAAGAAATCGGTTTGAAGTATGAAATTGTAATAATAGAATTTTGTAATTTCTATTAGTGCCCGATTATACAGTTAAATTCAGCATAAACTATGTTTCACATTCGATTTAACCATGCAATGACGGTTTAAAATACGGTCACAAAAATAAATATCTGATACTAAAACACATTGTATCAAAGGAATATGAAAGGAGGCTGAAGTACGCGGCTCTTAGTTCGAAAACATATCAAAATGGTCATAAAATTGCTATTCGATTTTGTAATTTATATCATGTTGAAGTCTAAGCGTTCTAGATTCCCATTGTATTTTAAATAGGTTTCAGTTAAGGTGAAAGCGTCAGGGTAGCCCGCGAAATTCAAATTTTCTTACTATTTTTTGCAATTTGCAGGTCTGTGGTAGGTTGTATGAAGTTGAAAATATCGTTCGCGATTGTAAAACGTATGTAGTTACAGGATTATAATCATCAATATCATCAATACAACCCTCTAAGTTCATATAAGTCGTTGAACAATTTTTTTCAGGTCAAAGTCGTTCCTAGACTTATGTGAGCTTGGAGGGTTGTATTGATGCGGGTTGTTTTCTCGATGATCATAATAATGTGGCTACATGACGTCTTACAGTCGCGAACGATATTTTTATCAACATACAACCTAGCACTGGCCTGAAAATTGCAAAAAAAGTCAGAAAATTCAAATTTTGCGGGCTATACTGACGCTTCCCCCCTTTTTTTTTTTTTTTTTAGTATGGGAAATCATCAAATGACTTCTCCCACTCTGGGCGGAGCGGGAGGGAGTGTCAGACTTTTACTGACTAAAACCCATCCATGTTCCTTCCTCACCCTTTACGTTCCGGGGCCGCGGTATCTCTTTCGAACAGTCCCGCAACCCCGGCAGGCTGACGCTTCCCCCTTAAGTAGTTAAATATTCTGTTCCTGGTTTACTTCGCTGAAATGAAATGTGTATTCGGGCACTATTACAAAATAGCTTATTTCCATTTTTACTATTTTAAAGACGTGTTGTAATAGTTTGATAACATTTTTAAGTTTTACAATTGACATCGCTTGAACAATAAAATATTACTGTTTCCTTGTTAGTTTTTTTTTAAATTCCGAATGAATGAAGTATTGAAAGAGGAACTTAAAGGAATTTAAGTGGTTTTGTAAGCAGACTTAAGTTTTTCTGAATCAAATTGTTCGTAAAATATTGAAAATGGTTTCGCAAAGTGTCTTTAATAGTCTACAAAGTTGTAAACGGGAATCAAAGCTGAATTGTGTCACTTCACAGACTTTTTAGGACAAGACAATTCCGTTGGTTTTGTTTTTGGTTTTATTTGTAAATCAATCAAACACATTTTAATTGAAATGTTTAAATTAGTAGTATCCCACGGTTTCTTGGGATGTTTTTAAGTGTATTGTGTTAATTAATCTTTAAGTATTTTGTATAAGTACTTAGTTTTGTAAGATCAGTAGATAAGTGTAATATAAAAGTGCATTGTAAAAAAAGACTACACATAATATAACATAACGACACATTGGATCATTTTTACACAACGAGGTTTCACTGGATCTACCAGCGATCCTTTTTGGGGTATTCTTAATTCTCCCAAAAATATTACATCCACTTTGAACACGCGTCCTAGCCAAAGCGAAAGCTCGCGCGAGTGCGCGTAGTTTGGAAAACCTGAAAGTGCCCTCTTTCGGCGCAACCACGCGTACGAATATAAATTGAACACGACGGTGACGGTCGTTTTGGTTATAAGACTTAGCTTTTGGGTAGGTATAGTTTTTCGCCAACACATTTTATATACTTGGGATGAATAAAACTCAGATGAATTAAGAACACACCTTCACAACTAGCTTTAAAAATCAACTTTTTACAAACCAGGGATTAGCAACCCTTTTTTTATCAATTTACCAGCTGCAATTCAATACAACAACCTAAAGGTCCCGGTTGTCTTTATATTTATACCTACTTAATTTAGTTTTTTTAAGATAAACAGCCTCAATTCTTGGATTTGTTTCTGGAGAGTGCCTCTGCCTCTTCGATCGTGTCTGGTAGTCTCATGTTCCTGGTCTCTGGGAGCATCAGGACTAGGGTGCTGGATATCAGGCACATGGCCGAGAAGATCACCGTTGGCATGGATTTGTGGTATAAAGACTGTAAAAGAAAATTCCCACATGTTAATTCTGAAAATGTGGAATAATGGTTTCTAAAATTTATTTCCAATTTACTCATTGAAAGACAGACCGTTTTTTACACGAAAAACGTAAACTGAGTTACAGTAGTTTTTGAAAATGCTCGGGAGGATTCCCCGAATTGAGAAGATCAGAAAATTTTGTATAATCTGTTCTTCGAAGAACTAGTTTCTCGTTTTTGAAGGTCATTACGGATAATCAGAACCTCCAAAGTCTTACAACTGAGTTGTTGAGATCAAATAAGCAGTCGCTTCATGAAATACTGGAAGCCGATCCCACAAACTTGAGATGTAATTAAGCAGATGATGATGTATTTTCAGCGTTTTTCATTGGCACAAAGTAGATTGTGAACTGCTTTTGGCTTCAGAGCGGTAGTCGACGATAAGGGAGACGCTTAAAAGCTTGATAAGGAAAAAAATCGCCCATTTGGGGTCCTTATCAAGCTTATCTTACAAGAACTGCTGTACTCACCAACAAAGGCGTCATCGGTGCAACAAGCGAGCCAATCCTGCCGGCCATGGAACACATGCTGATGAGGGTCTGCCTCATGTTGGTGGGGAACACCTCCGACACGTAGATGTACACGGAGCTGTAGGCGAGGGTCACGCTCCATTTGCCGATCAGGTACAGGGGGATGGACCAGTAGTCGTCTGGAAGAGAAGTAGAGGTTATTCGATACTTAAAGAAAGAAACGTTCGTTTAAGTAGGCCAGTTACAGGCGCTTTTAAATTGTCGAAACAAAGATGAAAATTAAATGTAGCTATAGTCCCAGTCACAAGACATAAAAACTGTGAAAGTACTGTAGTTGCCCATTGCCTAGCGTAGATCTCTGTGAGAAGAACGAGCAAGAAACTTCATGGACACTCTTTTAAATCATACTGTTGTTACAAAATCTTGGTTACATCATTCATGTTGAGATGGTGCATTATGTGAGAACAATGTAGCAAGATGTGTACGATAAAAGTGTCCATAGTAAAAACCAACATAAACAATTCAAAAATAAAATAATTAATAAAAAAAAGCCGTGGCAACCAAGCGCTGACCAGTCCCAACCGACAGTGCCCGTTCACGAACATGACGCATGTATCAGCACCATTCAACTCAACCATTTTGAAGGGAACTAAATGACACGACACATGCGCCACCATCAGCGGGACATTTGAGTGAGCATGACATACTCTTTACCGCCAGGACACATTCAAGAAAATAAAGACGTAGGTTTCCAGCGAATGATAGCATTCTAGTACCTACATAGCACTCACACAATATGGGATATGAGGTTATATTATACTAGAGATACTGAATTTATACAATGCAAAGATAGTTGTACAATCTTCAGCAGCTCCAACAATACAATTACTGCTATCCATTTATGCGCCCCTGTCCTTGTAGGGCAGGACCGGCATTGATCCAAGCATTTTTATCAGCGATATAATCGTCCAATTTGTAATATGCTTGCTTACACAGTGTGCGTTTAATGCATGTTTTAAATTTTGTTTCATTTGGTTCAAGAATGCTTTGTGCAATTTTTAACCGACTTCAAAAAGGAGGAAGTTCTCAATTCGTCGAAACCTTTTTTTATTTTTTTTTATGTATGTTCCCCGATTACTCGAAGATGGCTGGAGCGATATGAATTATTATTTTTTTGTTTGAAAGCGTATACTTTCCAGGAGGTCCCATAATCATCAAGTCGGGATCTGATGATGGGATCCTGGAGAAATTGAGAACTCTTCAAATTGTATAATAATAAATATAAGCCTGGCTGAACTAATTCAGCACGGGATGAAACAAAAAAGATGGTTGAATTAAGAGTAAAACAAATTATATAAAAAGCAAAAGTGATGGATCTCTATCAAAATTAGTAAATGGAAATTTTAAGCGCTCATTTAACATTATTATTCTATTTAGATACTGGTCAAGTAAGTTTTTTGTGAGATAAATCTAACGACAAGACAAAACATACCACTAATTAAGTCATTATAGATGCATGTGAATTGTTTCGTCTTTTATTTAATAGCCTCTTACCACAGCTAATCTTCTCGCATTGCCATTCTGACATTGCTTGTTTGTTTGATCATCTGACGAAAAATAGAGATGTGCCGACGTAAGCTAGATAAGATCCAATGACGTAAGAACTAAGAGTTTCAAAACACGTGCTTAAACTATAACAAGTATTTTAAAAATGAATGGCTAGCGAGAATCATTAAAGATAATTAGTGTTTTAAGAAAATATAATATTTATCATCTTTCATTTTTGTTCGGACATTAGATCGTGTTCGTTCGTTTATGAAGCTAAGCGCAGAACACACACGTGTAGAATGTTTCGCCACAATCGCAAGGTCGACGGACTGACGCGTCAGCGATGAACGCTTTCTCATTGGCGATTTATCGCGCGACTATTGAAAGTAACTAGACATTTTTATGTTGCTCAATAAGTAAATATCTTAAGATTTCGATCCAAATCATTGTAGATGTATTCGGGTGTGTATTTTTCTGTCTCTATCATAATTTATTATTTCAAATCACTTTTTTTGCACTCAAGAAAGCCAATTTTAGATCCTTCAAATCCAGTTTCCAGTTTTCTAAATTTTATCATAACAATCGGAGGCTGTGTTGCTATCATAGTGATTAACATAAAGGTCTGTTGTATAATACAGGGTTGAAGAGGCACTCAACCGTAAATCACGTATTTAGTAGGATTATCATTCTGAAAAAAGCTTTCTACAAAACTGCAATACCTATACAATCACGGTTAAAATGTATGTAACAACTGTTTTTTTTTTTAAATTACCGATTAAAATTTTCTATTCCAAATGATGTACTGTATACGTGGTAACTTCGGTGTCCCTTCTTTCTACCTCGAATGTTGATTACCTACGATGATTCAACGAAATGTCGCGATCCTTCTTGAAATTAGCCGCGCGATCTAAACCGCAAATATGTAACCAGCCTTAATTAAATGGATTTGTAAACTAAATACACTATATCCGCATTTTGTTTCCGTAGTAAACAAAACTTGTTTACTAACGCATAATCATAATATGTTTACTATTCAGCTTTTATTTATAATATTCTAATGCGGCTTGTTTATGTTTATATAGGTTGACTGGTAATTAGTGTACGCAACTTAAACACTTGATTATGCTCATGATAACAAACAACTTTTACTATGGGAACATACCTGCAAAAATCAGCTGTTCAGCTGGTTTTTTTTTCGCGATTTCAGCTTTGGTCCCATAGTAAAAGTTGTTTGTTATCATGAGTACTATCACGTGTTTAAGTTTCGCACACTAATTACCAGTCACCCAATATACTTCGTTCGATAAGCTTGTTTAAATATAAGCCAATGTTTTGTAATTAAATATTGTTTGTACTTTGAATGACGGAATTAAAGGTATCTATATAAAGATCATTTGTAATTTGTCCATGCCCTTCATATTTTTTTCCTTACTTAATTATAATTCATGTTATGGTAAGCTCGCTGGGTACGCGTTTTGTTTTTCGATTTATGTTTTTTTCCACTGTCACAAGCAAATCATAAATGAATTAATTCTTTGAAACTCCAGGTCTTTATTTAAATTAAAATATTATCAATTCCTCGTTAGATACGCTTATAATCTATTGAAAAATAGATTTCCTCAATTTCCCCATGACAAAACACCATGCTGAGGTAGCCTTTTGGTTACAGGAGGAATTTCATTTGTTTTTATACAGGGTGTCATCACGAAGCCGTCAACCGAGCATTCTGTACATCAAACTAAGTAACTTTACTTTTTTTGATGTGAAAAGTCATGTTTTATCTATTTATTTATTCAACAATTTATGTACACACTACATACAGAAAAGAAGAAAGGAATAGAAAATAGGTACAAAGGTGATGCTTACTTCTAAAGAAATCTCTTCCAGCATACCTGCGAAAGGCCTAGCCTGCCTGTTTTGTGGTAGAAGTCAATGTTACGCACTCAAAACATTGTGCTGACGGATGAATTGAATAGTACGGGGGTCGTGGAGGTGTTTAAAGTTAAAATCATGCAATAAAAACTTATACCTACTTATTTAAAAAAAATCTGTCTTATAGTTGATACCTACTTTGACTTTTTTAGTACTCCAACCTGGGTTGGTCTAGAAGAACATTTTGATCAGTATTAGAAACAGGATTGATTGGCATCAAAAAAATGTTTTATGTAAAATGGCAATTTTCTTGCTAACTGTACATTTTTTTTTAATCTTCGAATGGGAAACAAAATTTTACGAAAAATTATGAATAGTTTCCTAAGACATTTTTCATGTAGCTGCAACGGTTAAGGTAGCTCCCCTTACTGCCCCGTTAACAGTTTCCACCCTGTATACTTTTGTGTTATTTAAATTTGGGCTGATTTTTCAACCATTAGATAACTTTTATCTAAAGAATAAATCTGACTTCTTGGCAGAGTTTCCATACAAAAACTGTCAAAGTTATTCGTCGGATAAAAGTGAACTGGCGATTGAAAAACTGGCCCTTAAGGGGCCGGCGGAGCATGCGTTTTTCATACAAACGTAATACCAAAATAATATGAAAATCAAACATATTCTTAAGGTAGTGTGTACATATTTCGATTGTATTATAGAATATCTATGTTCCCAAATAAATATTTTGAAAGGACAATGATATAAAGACGAGATATGAGGAATTTAAAATTTCTATAGAAAATTTATTTTTCTCATAACTCTTGTTTAAATCAGTGTACATTCAAAATATGTATTTGGGAACCTATAAATTCTGTAATCAAATCAAAATAAATACACACTACCGTAAAAATATGTTTGATTTACAAATTATTTTGGTATTACGTTTGTATGAAATTCGCATGCTCCGCAGGCCTCTTAACCATTTTGTTTTGTTTAGTCCTGTGTGAGTCTGATAAATACTTTTTCTTTCTTTACAAGAGCATGAATATCAGTAACAGTAGCTTCTTGGCTCTTGTAACTGCGATCATAGATCCTTTTAACAAGCATTGCGACAATTCTAATATTTATTACAATAGCCTTCCGATGACAGGCTGCTGGCAGATGTTTAGATGTAAAAGGGATATGTCCTTTACATTGTGACAACAAAGGTTAAAATAAAATTATAGTTATGAAATGTTGTTAGTTTGTTAGCAATGCTCGTAGTATTTTTTATATTACGATAGCGTGACCAAGTGCCGATTGATTGACTGAAATATATGTATGTTTAATAAAAAAATATTAAATGTACGATTGATCACACGTTACTGGCAACGCATTACACATACTAATATTATGTTTGGCATTGACCTAGTCTTCTTTATCTGTTTTAAATAGTTGTTTTTTATTATCTCCTAAATAAATAAATTAGAAAGGTCAGGTGCTCACTCAACCAGGTCCAGTTGAAAACCAGCGTCGGGCAGTTGGTTGTCCGGCATTTTGCTGAACTGGACCTATTTGGCGCAGCCGTGAGGCACACAGCGTCACATTATATTTACTTATTTTTTTGTTTAAGTTTTCTTACAAGTAAGGTCTGTCTACTCTATGTACGAGTATGTATGGATGAAAATAAAATTAAATCTGGTTAGAGAGCTTGCTTTGCGATCCTACTATTTAGTCGGGCTCATTATTAAAGATAATTGGTGCGTGTAGGAGCAGATGTATTAAATTTGACAAAGTAAAAGGAGTATTATTCCGCAGTGTAGACACTGCGGTATAATAGGTACTCCTTTTACTAATTTTCCTTTTATTTCAGTTTTGCCTTTAACAAAACCATCTGTGGTTTTGTTAAAGGCAAAACTGAATTAAACAGTTAATACCTATAAAAATTGGTACTCACTTCTTGGCAAGAAAGCGAACAGCAAGCTCATCAGCGAACAAGTCAGATACGTGGCCACCAGGGTCTGCTTCCTCCCATACTTGTCCAGCACTATCACGACCACGATGTACGCCGGAATCTCCACCAGCGTCACCAGCATGAAGCTCACGTACCTATTACTACTCAACGACACAGAGTTAATCGACAAGCCGTAGTACACTAAAGAACATGTCATCCACAAAAACGAACATATCATCAGTCTCTTCCATATTATACTAGAACGTATTGCCTTCGACAGCTGCGACTTCTTATCAGTAGTCTGACTTTCAACCTTCAGTAAAGGATCTCCTAAACAGTCCAGCTCAAGTTTCCTAGGATCCAAATTGTTGATTTTTGCTGCCTTTTTGAGGACGGTAACAGCTTGGTCACGTTTGCCTTTGCTGAGGAGCCAGCGGGCGCTTTCGTTCATGAACCAGATGTAGATGACGACGATCAGGGCTGGGCAGTAGAGGATGAGGATGTAGGTGCGCCAGCTGTCGATGACCCAAGCGAGAAGGGCGATAAGCACCACGCCGATGACAAAGGTCATATTGCACATGGCGGATACTATGACTCGCTGCTTGAGGCCGACTAGCTCGATAACTGTAAATAATAAATTTGTATCAGTATGGGCATGTCGTGAGAATTGCCGTATATGGTAAACAATGTTGAAGATGGTACGTTTTGTGAAGAGTTTAATAATAGGTTTAGTGAAAATTGAAATGGAATTGACAAACGAATATTTTATTTTAAGTGTGGTATCAGCGATCTGTAGTTATTGATAAATTCTATCAAGAGTGTCTCCATTTAGAGATTAAATCAGTAATATGACGGCTTAATTTAAGATTACTATCATGACAGTAGAAGACAACATCAATTAGTGTACTCATGATATCTTTTTATGATTACTCGATGTTGTAAGATCTTAACATACATTTTCGGTGATAGACACTACGATAATCTAAGTTCTTTATCTTTTAAAACAAGCTGTACCCATAGGCCTAATAATCAAGGCATCTTTGCAAAATGGTTGTTGCTAGAACTTTTTATTACTGCTGAAAGTATATTGGTCTAAGTTGGCAACTACCTAACTTGCTGAGTTACGAAGTCGTTAACTAATTCTGAATGCTTTCCCTAGAGAAGTAAGTCAACTCCTCCGAATATTATGATGTAGGTACCTGAAGTAGTATTGCAAAAACTTATGGAAAATTTGAGACAGTTGGTAGATGAAGAGAAATCATGATGATCCAAGAAAAAGAAACTTACTAAAAACATAAGCCGACGGATATAATCCACCGCCAAACGCAGCCTCCAAGAAATGCATCGCTACATAAGTCAAATAATTTGGTGAAAACGCTCTCGCGAAACCAAATATGAAGCTTGTAGTAGCTGCAAAGCCTACAGCCACTTTCCTTCCAAACCGGTCAGATATGGCCCCAGTAAACAACATGGCGACGAACATCCCACAGTTGTGAATGGTCCCCACCAAAGCTCTCTTCCATTCCTGACAGCCGAGGTTAAACTGAAAGATAAATAAGACTTAGAAACTGTTCAAGTGTCTTATAATTAAGTAGCATGTTTAGAGCGTGGAGTTTACATATTTGGCGCAGTGGCGTCCACCTCCTGAACTTCGATTACTGCGGACAAATATAGTATTATTATGTAAAGCCAATAACTTTGTAACGAGTCTACGTGTAATTTGTTAGGATGTTCAAATTACATATGGACTCGGACTACAAATTGCCCATATAACATTCTTGGGCGATGTGAAACAAAATATATCAGATAAAAATGTACATTTCAAATGATACAAGGCTCTTTTTTTGCCAAAATCAACAACATTCACAGAGCAGTTGACATGAGAAAGTGGAATACGCAAATAGACAGTTTCATGTTACACAAATAAGGATAAGAGTTTCTTTTGCAAATATTTTTGTATTACTTCAGGTAAGAATTCGTACTTTACGAACAAGAAAATATTCTGAGTTGAAAGGCTTATCAACTGCTATGCTTAAAAGGCTATACAGTACTCTTGAGTCTGTATTCTAGAAAGAAACTTAAGCATTAATCTGTACTCAAATCTTACAATTTTGAATTGAGATTACTGCTTGGGTTAACACAAGGAAGCGGTGAAATGTGGGCGTTTTGAGGTTTGGCTTATGTATCTGTTGACAAAGCACCAAGCGCTAATTCTTTTGATTCCTTTGAGTATCGTTCTAGAATAAGCCTGTATAAATTATCTTCAAAGTTTAGACAAAGAATTTTAAACTGTACGGCTTTACGATCCATTGAAACAAAACTTAGTGTAATTAAATTAAAACCTTCGTCTATTCTACTGACCTCTTTGACAAGTGAATATTCATCCTCATAAACAAATTTCTCACAAGCCATGGTTTTGTTCAAGTCGAAATTCTCAGGCAGACACTGAAACTCGGAGGAGTTCAGAGGTATGTACATCTTGCAAGATTCCGGCTTGTTGTGGATTTGGTTCGTCGGGATGGCGTAGTTGATCCAGGAGGTGTCGTTGAAGCGTTGCTCGCAGCCGTCGATCTCGCATCTGTTGGTAAAACAGTAGATGTTTTTCAATAAATTAGTATTCAACCACAGAGCTGTGCACTACTGTGCAGGTCGTAGCATACTGGTCGGCCATTATTTGAGTCTTAGGGAGAGTTTTTGCGGCACTTCTTTTACCCAACTAAAATACTAGAAAATCATGAACTGAAGAGATCTTATGAAATCAGCCGAATTGTATGTTAATATGACTTAGGATTTTGATCTACATCTTGATTTTTGTGTAAGACCACATCATCTGCTTCCTATTTACTACCTTTTTGGTCTACTATATAAGGTACCTAATTATCTTTTATGAAAGTACTTTTAATATTAAATTACGTGCCGTCTGCGTAGTCATGGTAGGAATACGTATAAAACATTAATAACAAAAAATAATAATAGGAAACTCCTTATTATGTTCATCAGGAAATTCCCATTGTTCTTTATTCAACGATACCTAGCCCTCTTTTTGTTACACCTTAAAATAGACGACTTACAACAAAAACTTATAAGGAAAATGAAATCAGAGATTATTTTGGTACTAGGAGAGCAACAACCGGAGCAAATTGAGACAGTACGTCAGGTATCCTTAAATAAATTTAAAACAGTATAGTTCAATCACCTAGTTATAACAAGAGAGAATGATTGAGCTTCTATGCAAATTAAGATAATTGAGCTTTTGGCTTTTGGCTAAGGAAAGAATAGATTTAGAGGCAAATCTTTTGCTGATAAAGGAAAAAAAAGTAAACTACTACGAGAATGGAAGAAAAAATCGAGCTGCGCTGGCCTTAAGTAACATTGACAAGAAGATAACGATATTCTAAGTAAATATAAAACGGATATAAATATTTCTCGTAACGTCTATTGACCGCCTTGTTGGTCTAGTGATCGCAAGCTGGACTACCGTGCATGAGGCAGAAACTCTTGTCGTGCGGCGTGCGGTTCGATTCCCAGGTCGGGCAAATTCTTATTGGGTCTTTTCATCCGGAGATTCTAAGTAGCAGCTATACGGAGTCCGGATTTGTGCCTAGCTATAATGTATAGTATATGCACGAAACTGTGTACAGTTTCAATGTAAATGAGTAATTCAAGTATATAATTACTAAGTACCATAATTCCACCATTTCATTTTATAATATAGTTTCGCAGTAAAAAGATATAAGCATCATTGACGATAAAAATATTACTGAGCCCGGAGAAGAACATACATCTAGTCGTAGAGTATCTTTTCATATACATAGTAAGAATATTTTCTATAATAGATGGAATTTATACAGCACTTTCCGATGTAAAAACATCATTGACGAAATATAAGCAAGTAATGAAACTTCAGAGGAGGTAATTTGTAAGGTCCTGAGAAATTAAATTATACTCAACATCTCGCAATGCAACGTCCACAGAAGGTGATGTATTATACATCACTACCTAACTAACAGTGAAGGCTAAAGCAACGTTGTTATTATAAAACGTAAATAATTATGAACTATAAATAATTCATTAATATTCTTCCTTTCAATTAACAACCGTATTTCTATGATTCATTTAGAATTAATTTAGTTTATAT
This sequence comes from Xestia ashworthii, assembly GCA_950022955.1. Lineage (NCBI taxonomy): Eukaryota > Metazoa > Arthropoda > Insecta > Lepidoptera > Noctuidae > Xestia > Xestia ashworthii. The sequence continues at coordinate 18,265,812 of OX465565.1, read as the reverse complement.
TCCAGCTGAAGAATCAACAAATAAAACGGCTGATGAACAATTCTAAATAGATGCCGTTGGTACAGGAAATTAGATTAAATCACTTAAACAGAAAAATAACTATTGAGTCATCTTAAATAGGTATCTGCTCATGTTTGGGGCAGAACAAAGTCAAAACGGTCGTTACAACAAAAAATAGACCACATTGTTTTTTTTGATGAGAACAACATTAAAATGTTAAATTAAAAACATTAGAACCGTTGAATATTTCGGATGCTATTTTTGCCATCGCGGGTAGAATCAGGATGAGGCTAGCACAGAAACTTTAGGACTTGCATTAAAAAAAGGCCCCTAATAAGTGAAGCCAGAATGAGGAAATATAAAGTATCGGCAGCCAGTCCCACTGCAGATCAAAGTCCCCTTCTCATAAAGATATATCAATTGGCATTGACTACCACGCTCGCAACTTCTAAGAAATACCAAAGGAAAACTCACCTATAAGCCAGTTCCTGAGCTTCAAAGATGAACCCACACTCGAAGAAGCTGCTCAGCAGAACGGGGAAGAGAAGGAAGACGAAGTTTAGTAGGTTGTATCTGCCGTAAGGACCCAACATCTCAAGGACAGAGTCCAGGTTGATCTCTTTCTTGATTTCCTCCATGGTGCGGTGTTCTGCTTGGCTTGGTGATTATCTAGAAAGAAAGAATTAAAGATTAGTGGTTATGATTGTAGGATATACTTAAGGCTGATGGGGAGGCAACCATCAGTTTCTGAATGAGGATTATGAAGTTGAAAACCGATAAAGTCCTAGTAAAGTACCTTGAAATTTTTGAACTTTGCGGGCTATTGTTGGCGAAGATCATGAAAGTATACCGTACGATGACGTCACACGAGTTTTCGACGCACTGTATCCTCTTCATTTTTTGTTGACGTGACAAAAGAAAAATACGAGTCCCATATTTTATTGAACATCTCTTTTTCTTCATCTTTTTTATCGTCTAAACCGACTAACTTGCAAGCGAAGTTTTTCTCTTAATAATGCCCAATGTTATGATGGTCCAATAACTAAGTTTTGGAGGTCAGATAGGCCACTAGGCCCACCTGACCTCCATGCAGACGAAGCAGATGCTATGGGATGCAGTTCGATATCATTAGCATAGGGACATCCTTATGCTAATGATATCGAACTGCATCCGAATACATGTAAGGTAAGGCAGAAAATGTTATCGATGAATTTTCCTACCAAAGATTTACATTAGCGGAATTGACTACACGAATCAGATGAAGTCTAAAGACAGCTGACTCTATAGATGCATCATTAAATTCATCTATGTTTGCTTCTCTTTGCATTACATTATGAATATGACTGTATTGCTGATCTAATTCTGTTATTGTCTCGGATATTCAATTAGATGTAGAACTGGCACATGCAAAGTCATGCGCGGTTAATTCGTCATTCTTTTCAAGATCAGAATGCACGTGTGAACTTGGAACTAAATCAATGGTTTCGCTTTATTTCTACAGAGATTTTAATTACGCTGTTTGGCTAAGGTTTGTGTTTGGTCTTATCTGATTGTTGTGTGTGCAAACGATCCAGTTCCACATATCGTAGCAAAATTAGGTATGTTAATCAAGAAAACCAAAGTCTTTTGTACAGCAAAGAACGTAAAAGGTTTAGGCTTGTTTGTAAATAATCTAGGGTTTATTGCTGACATTTCCTATATCCTACCTAAAGCGACTGATATTCCTCATTCATTTAAAAAACCGCGCCGGTTCCAGCGCAACCACGCGTTCGGATTCACCGAACAACATGAAAGCGACAGTCGCATGTTCGCGCAACGATTTTTATAAGCTCACAAGGTTGCGACCTAACCAAAGTGAACGTTCTTAGCCGAATTTGTTCTAGAAAAAGAGGGTTGAACCTAAGCTTCGTACATTTGTTCTGTTCTTACGTTTTTGTTTGTTTATTCACATCTACCAAAAACCGGTTTAATGGTGGATCATCACACTGCATTATGATTATAATATTAATGATATTCATTTCGCAAAGTATTTGGGTCATATTAAATTATTATTCAAGTTTTTAGTCACCCACTCGCCATGATTATTTAAATGAGGCATTGTGTGCACGTCGTGGTACTTTGTTCTGATTATTGTGACCAATAGTATCTTCTTTATTATTGTTTTCTACATTTATTTTTATTACCTGCGGGTTTGGTTCTGTTTCTGTTTTATTACTGCTTTTGTTTTGAGATCAATTGAATTTGTTTGTTTCACTCAATCTATACTTGCGTCGTTTTTGATATTGAATTGGAATAGTGACGAGGTTTTTTGTTACACAATTCATAAAATATAAATATAAATAAACAGAAAAGGCAGACAAAAAGTTTTAAAATATGAGAAAGGGCAATGTAGACCTATCTAAAGGCTGCGGGACTGTTCAAAGGAGATACCGTGGCCCCGGAATAGTGCAAGGAAGGAACATGGATGGGTTTTAGTCAGTAAAAGACTGGCACTCCCTCCCACCTCGCCCAGAGCGGGAAGAGTCATTTGATGATAACCCATCCGAAAAAAAAAACACCTATCTAAAAAGGACGGCAGCATTGGCGCAGCGGCTAAACGATTTGCCACTGGTCGCAGGTTCAATCCCCGAATAGATCAAATATTTGTATGACCTACAGGTAGTTGTTCCGGGTCTGGCTGTATGTGTGTGGAGGTTTTAATGTTCGTAAACGCACCCACTACACAGGAGAAGTTGCAAGGGCAAAACAAAAAGAAAATAGATTTCGTATTTTCATACATTTTTTAACCCCCGACGCAAAAACGACGGGGTGTTATAAGTTTGACGTGTCTGTGTGTGTGTCTGTCTGTGGCACGGTAGCTCCCGAACGAATAAACCGATTTTGATTTTGTTTCTTTTGTTTGAAAGATGAATTAGTCGGGAGTGTTCTTAGCTATGTTGGCCGCCGCCACTCAATGGCGAATTACATATTTATTCAACAGCTCCCTCAATATGGGCATCAAATGAAAGGGCTTGTGAAATTATGACCCTACGTGTGTCAGAGTTTTTTAAGCTATTTACGAAATACTTTATTATGTACTATTGTTATTGTTCTCAACTTTATTGTATCTTCTTCATTCTGTTTCATCTTAGTCCGTAATCCACCGAGAAATTCAGATAAAATAAACCAACGCACTGGTTTGTACTTAACAATTCGTTCCACCCGTGGGTTGAGGTAGACCCTTCCTGGTTCGAATCCCACATGGTCGCACGCTGTCATGTCATAGGAATATTAATGTATCTGCGAATGATTCACACACTCAACATAATAGCAAGGCTTGTGGCGCTTATTGTAATAATTAAATACTTGAATTATTGTGATATTAATAATACATTTGTTTTTATTATAAGCACAGTATACAGGGTGTAAAGAACCTCATCACGAAGCTGTCAACAAAGCCTTCTGTACATCAAACTTAGTAACTTTGCGCAATAATTATTGCTGGGAAACGACTTTTTTTTGAGGTCAAAAATCATATTTTGTGGTAAAACTCAATGTAACGCACTTAAAACATTGTGCTGATGGGTGGATTGGATAGTACGAGTACGGGTGTCGTAGAGGTGTTTTAAGTAAAAAACTTACATTAAAAGTAAGCTCTAAAAACAAACATGTCAAAAAGTTGGAACTTGACCCTCAATATCTCCGTAACTAAAAGGTTCCCAGGTATGGTGTAGAACAAAAAAATGATCGTAGTGACGGGGAGAACAAGTGCCTTTCGGCTTCGTCAAGAGGTGTTTTACACATTTTATGTATTATATGACACTGTTATGGGGGGTGTGTGGTGTAACGCGAATGACACTGTTAAGGGGGGTGTGTGGTGTAACGCGAATGGATAAAATAAGGAATTGAGTATATAAGAGTAAGTCTAAAAGTAGTGCCGGTGAATGAAAAGTTGTGTGGTGATTGGTTTTCGTGGAATGGCCATGTGATGCGAAGGAATGAGGAAAATATCGTGAGGGAAGTTTTGTGGCTAATATGAGTAGAAGAAGGCCAAAGAAACGATGAATGGAGTGTGTTAAGAATGATACGGCAAGAAAAGAAGTGTCTGATGAGATGACGAAAATAGAGGAGTAAGTATGGAAGAAATCATGCTGCGCCGACATCAAATGAATTGGGATTGGCAAGAGAATGAGAATCAGCACAATATAATACAACTATCTTGCTAACTTTCTGGCCGTATAGTTATAAAGGTTGCTTAAGAGGCCTGCGGAGCATGAGTTTCTCATACAAACGTAATACCAAAATAATTTGTAAATCAAACATATTCTTAAGGTGGTGTATTTATTTCGATGGAATTACAGAATATATAGGTTCCCAAACACATATTTTCAATGGATACTGATTGAAACAAGAGTTATGAGAAAAATATTTTTTCTATAGCAATTTTTAATTCCTCATATCTCGCCTTTATATCATTGTTTTTTCAAAATATTTATTTGGGAACATAGATATTCTGTAATCCAATCGAAATATATGCACACTACTTTAAGAATATGTTTGATTTTCATATTATTTTGGTATTACGTTTGTATGAAAAACTCATGCTCCGCAGGCCCCTTACAGTAAAATGGTGATTAATATCTGATACATAATATTTTTTGTCTGAGGTGGCCGTTTCTAAATAATGGCAATTGCTCGGGTCAATCTTCAGGTTTAACCACGCTTGCCATAAAGAGATTTATATTTGTGTCATTTGTTTACTTGGCGACTACAGGAGCTAAACGCGAGTTTATAATGCCCGAAAGTATATGATACACTGCAACAAAAAAAACAGTAAAATATATGAAATTTTTCAGGATATATGCTATTATGATATTGTTTTGAAAACGTAATAAAATTAATTTTACTCGATAAAAAAACATCACGAAATTATCTCTAAAATTTCTTTTAATGAGTAAAAACCATACTATACTACATGCGGTCATTCTAATTTTTTGGCAAATAATTCTACAAGCAACATACTAGCATCATAGTGCTTTATTTTTTTAGTCCAATCAATAGATTTTTTGTAAATCGATCGGAACCACTCATTTCGCACTATTCGGCCCGCAGTGACTGACGTAACAACCCTTTGTAGTACAAGCTGATTAGAACTTTATTCTAACAGTAGTTCAAACCAAATTTGAATAACCACAAATAGAGTTGCTAATACCACCGACATAGCCCGAAGAATTGCTAAACTTAAGTGGCAGTGGGCAGGGCACATTGCTCGCAGAACGGATGGCCGTTGGGGCCGAAAAGTTCTGGAGTGGCGATGCGTTGGAAGACCTCCCACTAGGTGGACCGATGACCTGGTGAAGGTTGCGGGAATCCGGTGGATGCGAGTCGCAAGGGACCGGTCAATGTGGCGACACTTGGGGGAGGCCTATGTCCAGCAGTGAGCGTCTTTCGGCTGAGATGATGATGATGAGAGTTGCTAATTTAGCTCCTGGAGTCCCCATAAGGAAGATAGATATGATCGTCTAAACAATGTATCTTGAATAGTTCACCTATTCAATTTCATTGTTTTGAAAAAAACTTTTATGCAAATATTCAACTTTGTTGGTATAATTAAACATTGTTTTGTTTATAACGTCCTAAATATAATTTTATTGTTCTGTACGTTGAAGAGCTTGAAATGTAGCATGTAAATGTAGCATAACACGTGAGTGTAATTAATATTTATTTGACTTTTCCTCAATAGGGCCTTACAAAGTTGTAAATGATTTCTGTTATCGCTTAAAACAAGTCTGTTATATTATTTTATGAAGTTACTGACTCCTTCAATTACCAGGACTATCTATTATACAGTAATGAAAGACAATTATAATTCCACGCCTGAATCTTCGACGTTTAGGCAAAGGTGTAGGTACCTTTTTTTTTCGTACGGTAAATCATCAAATTTTAATGACTCCACCCGCTATGGGCGGAGCGGGAGGGAGTGTCAGAATTTTACTTACTAAAACCCATCCATGCTCCTTCCTCGCCCTTTATGTTCCGGGGCCACGGTATATCATTCAAACACCACACCCACATTTGGCCAATTTTCAGCCTAGTAGAACCAAGAATTCGGAAATATGTCCGCCATATCCACCAACCCCCACTCCCACTTCCACGTCCCAGCTGTGGGAACAGTGTACAGAGTAGGCTGATTTACATGCTTCAATGACATCATAAGATAATGTAATCTTGTGTTATAATAAATATCGTTGATCGGTTTGATTAGTTCAATGTTAATTCAAAATCTATTTAGACAGTAGTCCTATAACATCCTGTAATCTTAGGAAAATGGAAAGTTCTATACGGGACATAGCGGGATATTTACCCTGTCCACCATTTATTTCTATTGAGTTTATACGTGATCATGGTAACTGAAACAGTGCTGAAATATCAGGAACTCAAAATAAATAGTATAAACATATTAATATCTCGAATTTAGTGTTATAATGTAGGAATTAATCTAAATATATAAAATTGTAATAATCTATAAATAAACTGTTTTTGTAAATAAAATTCTACAGAAATAGAACCAATACTTTCCAGCTCTAATAAAACAAACAACATTTATAATAATTATCTGCACCCTATTTAATTCAAACCACACGTGGGGCATCCTATGTACACAGAACTAATCCGTAGTTATCTTAATTGTATAAATTAATCGTTTAATGGGTAATTGTGTAGTTGAACCGGTGCCCGATACTCTAATTGACCTTTTAATTTGTGAATGGGACTGACTTATTAACTAGGATTGGTTGGGTGACTCATAAGGCAGCACAGATTAGTAGGAGCTTAGGAATTAACTGTCGGTTTTTATTTAAGGGGACTACAGGGGCTAAATTAGCAACTCTTTTTGTGGTGGTTCAAACTTCCATTGAAATACTGTTAGAATAAAGTTCTTATCAGCTTGCACTACAAAGTAGTTGTTACGTCAGTCACTGCTGCGGGTCGAAAAGTGGGAAATGAGTGGTTTCGATTGATTTACAAAAAATGCATTGATTGGTCTAAAAAATAAAACGTTATGATGCTTATATGTTGCTTGCAGAATGATTTGCCAAAAAATCAGAATGATCGCATGTATTTTAGTACGGTTTTCACTCACTAAAAGAATTTTTTAGAGATAAGTTATTGTTGTTTATTGTGTGTGTGCTTTATGTACTGACGTCAAATAAACATTTTTTCTTTCTTTCTTTCTTTATTTTTTTAACGAGTAAAATGAATTGTTTTATGTTATCAAAACACGATCATACTAGCATATATCCTGAAAAATATCACATATTTTTCTGGTTTTGTTTATTGCAGTGAATCATATACTTTCAGGCATTATAAAACTCGCGTTTAGCTTCTGTAGTCGCCTTAAGTAACTGGTTTATGCTCGCAGCTTCGCGCGCGTGGCGTTTCGTAAGTGACCCACAGGATCTTACTACCAGGATAAAAAAAAAAACCCAATCCAGGTTATAAACTGTGTGCCAAATTTTATCCAAATCCGAGGAGTAGTTTTTGCGTGAAAGAGTCGCAAACATCCATACATCCTCCTAAACTTTCGCATTTATAATATTAGTAGGAGTATGATAATAAAATTAGCCATGGGAGAGTGGGAGAGGCCTTTGTCCAGCAGTTTTTTTTTAAATCCGCCTGCTCTGTCCCACGACAGGCAGGCTGATATAAAAAAAAAAGTCTAGTCATTATATCGTCTCGCGCCGCCTTTGGCCGATATCGTTTCAACTGATGGATACTGTTGCTTAAAAATTCATACATATCTAGTACTTTGTACTTTTTACTTTATCTATTGACGAACTTAACACAACTTCACGCCAATAATCTCCGGGGTTAGGCGGAGGTGTGTCTAATAGTACCCCCACATTTTGCCAGTTATGTTTAAGTCCCATGTAAAAGGTTGTAAATCCAAACTCCGTGGCTGCTACTAAAAAATTCCTGATGGAAAAAGACCAATAATGCTTTGGCCAACCTATGAATCGAACCCAGGACATCATACTCAGCAGCCGCGATTTAGACCACTTGACCAACGAGGCAGAAAAAAACAACATTTAAAAAGAATATTTTCAATTTCTCACAACCATTGATCAAACGACATCTGCTCTTACATAAAACCGTAATTTTATTTACTTAGAAATAAACACTGTTGTGCTAAAAGTGATTCACTGTCCACATATGGTTCTGCCTACCACATAAGGTATGAAAGCGAGAAATATTTCGCAATACAGCGACAAATACCGGTTCTGACCGGTTATCAAGTTTTGGTAACTGGGTTAATCCAGTTCAATTCAATTTTTGACACAGTATATTTTTGGAAACGCTTCGTTTGGTAATTTTACATTGCCAACTGGATTTATTTCGGTACTTGACTGTATTTGATATTAATAAATTCGGGGGCATTTCAAAGCTTAAAATAGGACTAGAAAATTATGTGATTATTGCCAAAAGGAAGTAAAAGCAGGTGTTCAGTAGTTGCAACCCTTTGAAAAAGGCGTAAGGTTTTGTTTGTGTAATTATCGCTGTACTTTTTTTAAACCATGTGTGATTGCACTTATAATCTTTTTTTTTTTATAAGTAATATTTCATATAATTATGCATAGTGGTCCTTCGAGCCGGATCACTAAGCCAGTTTGACATCCAAACCCCGTTTATCTTGAGAACACCTTAAGTTCAAGAATTTTATAAACCAATATTGAATAAAGATAATGTATAACCCTCGAACACCAATGAAGCCATTCAGAAACCATACAAAACCCCAAAAATCACGTCCCACAAAACACAAACAGGATGTCCACATAATCAATTTCATACTTAGTTCTGCAACACTGTGTGAGCATTATAAAGCATAATCCACGATGATGTGCTGTGCAGTGATGCGCGATTCCTTGTAGCCTCACCACGAAGGTCGGTGTCGGGTGACCGCTTCGTCATACGATGATATGAGTTTGTTTTGACTTATATTGTAAGATATGGGAAGAATGGAAAAATCGTGAGCAAAGTTTTGAGTATGAATGTAGATGGAAATAAGGACTGTGTAAAAGATGATATGCCAAGAAAGAAGGTGTCTAATGCGATGACGAGTTATAGAAAATTATGGAAGAAGACATGCTGTGCTGACCCCAAGTGACTCAAGATAAGGGAAAGAGAAAGATGATGACGGGTCTGATTGATGATAGCTAAAAACGGAACGACAGGACACTGTGTGAAGAAATGATTTGGTAGCAGCTGAGCTGTTCTAATGAAGTAGGACCAGTAAGTCAAGGACAGTCGCTACATGTATTCAGCTGCATCGAGTTAGACTGGAAGCTAAACAAAGTCAGGAAAAGACTAAACAAATGATAATGATCAATTCAGGCTAATTTACTACTAAAAAATGTCAAGGACTTTGAAGAGCTACAGCTCTGTTACATTGTGAATTTCATAAAAAATTTCTCGTTTTATCAATATAACATGAAGTATCAAAGTCTCTAAGTAAGTTACGGTTCACGGCTAAGAATTTCTCACGGTATAAATTCTACCTATTGACCGTTCGCATAGCATTACTAGACAAAACCGTTTCCTTTGGTTAGTCCGGACATTCTAAGCTATCCAGTTTCTGATTGTGCTCACGGTATGCCGTTACTAACTAGGAAGGATGTTGCAGCCCATGTTTTTAAAATAATAAGCACTGTAGCTTCCTCCAGCATCACCTTGTAATTAAAATAAACTCAGGAAGTCATGGACGTCAAGGTCCATTTGTGCATTCGAGCTAGTTCATGTTTGCAATTCAAGCAAGGCATTTCTCAGTATCCGCCCGTCTCAATTTGTGCCGTGTAGTGTCCAGTTAGTAGTGCACTTAGCAGAAGACAAAAAAAGAGGGTAGTCAGATTTGTTATATCCACCCGTAATGGCGCTAGCAACAGCGTCGAAATATCTCATAGTATTAGTAATCAAGGAAGATATCTCGTATGTGACATTTTAAGTTCATATGAAGCTTAGCTTATTTGATATTTCCGCCCGGGGCACCAGCGATAAACCGGACGAGTATACTCGTCGCTTGGGCCTCAGCCTCAGGCTCATTTTTCGCTTTCAGCACTTATGCAACTGCCAATTATTGTCATACGGTTGTCGTATTACCCTGACGGTAATTGCAAGTTGCCCAACATGTTGCAATCATAACGTTACGTAATCGCAGTTGCGCAATTATCACCAAACCGGTTGTTGGTTGTATTTGATGTATGGTTGAGTTGATCATGGGAATTGATGATTGAATTTTGTGGGAGCTACTTGGTTTAAGTTAAAGTGATTGGATTTAACTAAATTCAAGACGTGGATGATTAACTTCTGTTCTTCTCTAGACTTGAGTGCCAGTATTGATTACGATTTGTGATAACTAAATATGATTTATTTTAAAAACAACGCAATGAAAATCTTAAGATTGACGTTTCAAAAACCCTCAACTTACTAAAACATCCTAAAGCGTTGAATGCTATCCTATAGCGAATTTTTAAGCTAATTAAAATAAGGCTTAACCAGTAAGGGGACCCTTGGCTTGCAGCCAAGTTAACGGTAAAAGTCGAGTGGACATTCGGAACGGATCCATTCGTGGAATTTAAACGAATCTCGATGGAGAGATTAAAAGTAGATCTACTAATTTATCGTTGCATCAGACGACAGGATGCTGGGAAATATATCGTTGGGACAAGCTAACTTGTTTATTAATTACTTGCTGTTTTGTCTACTGGCAAGACTGAATTGTGAGCAAAATAGATAGGAGGATAGGAGTAGGTAAATTTTGTTGGTGGACTAAATGTCAAGACTGCATCTTCTTCCCAATGGGGGTTAAGGGTTTGTTAGTCTCATAATGGCAAAGATTAGTTAAACAAAGCAACATGCACAGTATACTGTTAGTCATCGTAAGGCATTTAGTGCAAATGCATCGTCGCGCATTCCTCAAGCTCAGGAGACAGTGGCATGCTATTTGTGATTGTGCATTTATTATTATCAACTATTTATGTACCACTGCAGGGCAAATTCCTACCGTTCCTCCTTCCGCTTATCCCTAAGTAGAATTGAGACTGTGCATATTGAAGTTTAAACTGCGAAACGAAAGCTGCTTATCAATCGGCTCTGAACTACAGCATACTGAACTAACGTCGGTGTTCACTGAATTGCCTAGACAATGGCTTTCAAAACGTTTAAGTCTTTTACGTTGACTGAAGAAAGTGGCTGATGATGATGGTTTTGAATGTTATTAAGTTTTATGCAATTTGCAGGCCAGTGTTTGGTTGTATGTTGATTAAAATATGGTTAGCGATCGTTACAAATATGGATTTACAGAGTTATAATCATTAAAATCAACAATACAACCCTCTGTTCAATTAACCCCATGAATGACTTTTTCATGATATAGTGACCTGAAAACTGCAAAAAAAGTAGCAAAATCTTGAATTTCGTAGATTACCCTGGCGTATGACAAGCATTTTCTACCGACTACCAAAAAGAGGAGGTTATAAAATCGTCAGTTTTTTACTTGTTGGCTAATGTCATACTATCATTGTTATCGCTGATAGAATCATCACTTTTTCCAGGCGTTACTGAATTGCGAGATATTAGTTTTTAGCATTTATTCATGTGTACTCAGTGCATGGCCACAATAAGCACGTCCGACACAAATTTTGCTGACTAGATGTCATTTTCTGACGCAAGAGACGTATTCGTGAGACTCGTGCCATCGACGTGAATTATTCGATCATCACAAAAACACGAGATCCACACATGCTGCTTAAACGCAAAACGATATAATGCGCCACTAGCTTTTCCTCATGGCTTAACTCGCGAGGTCCGACTTTATTCCACGCTGCACGGGAACTATAGTTCTATTCAAACTGTATGTCGCCTCGGAACTTAGCTGCAAGTGATGGTTGGCACAGGTATCTAACACAAAGTGGCGCAGAACATATTATTTTTGGTACCTACCAGCGGGGTGCAGAGGACGCATCGTCTTGACTGTGCGCAGACCGTCTCGCAGCTAACTTCCGACCCGTCATAAAGTTTGAACCGAACTATACTGTATTCTATGTATGTACTAAACCAGGTGTCTATCCGTATGCCACAATATCAGCTGATAAGAGGGCAAATGCAGCAGACGTTCGTACTCATAATGTTTATAGTATAAATACATTTCCATTATAGGAAAAACCAATGACGGTCAATGCTAGGTCAGCTTATGTTGGAAATGTAAAGTTAACAATCGTAAACTAGCGTATGTAGGTCGGGATTATGTAGGTAAGTCGGTAATCCGAGCCATTTCTCCTATATCAGTTTAAGTCTAGACCACTCAGATAACACTTTGTCATACAGATTTACTATGACCTTGACCAAGAGATATAAGATAATGTCATTGATATTGAAGACAACAAATCTGTTAAATGATTGAGGGGTTTTATTGTCACGCGACTTGTGATGTAGGTACATATTAAAAATATTCAGAAAGGAACTGGGGCTATCAACATAGTTTGCAGATTAAGTATGCAGAAGTGGCAGTGAGCTCGCCATGTCTGTCGAAGAACCGACGGCGGAGCAAACGAGTTCTGGAGTGGAGACCACGTGTAGGCAAGTGCAAACGAGTTTTGGAGTGGAGACCACGTATGGGCAAATGCAAACGTAGGGTGTCCCAAGCCAGATGGAATAAAGACCCTAGAAATGAGGTTGGGAAAGACTGGATGCGGTAGACCTACTTAAAAGGTACCTCTGACCAGAAGATTTCAACTATCATACACTATAGCGATCGTTCTTATTTGTTGATGAAGATTAAGAGTCCAGAAAAAATGGATTCACACATGGGGCTAAAATAAATCTCAATGGAAAATGCTATAGTAGTTTTGAAGACACTGCTGTTCATCCTGAATAGATAACATCTATTCAGGGATAATTATGCAATCATAATTCAACATTTCAATGATTAAATTGCCATTTATCTACCAATCATCTAATTTGGGACATAAACTTAATTCGTTTAATACTTAAACCAAATTAAATGACACGGTTTCATATCAACAATGGTTTTAAAATATAAGATTCAACGAAGTTAACCTTGGCCTGAAGCAAAACTGTGGAACTGCGTAACGATAGCATTCGAATGATTCGTGATCGATTAATTTAGGACATTTAGATGGTTTTGTTTCACTCGTTTTGTGACACGATTTATTGGCAAAAAAATATGGGCAGAGCTGCAATAAGTTATGCTCCTTGGCTTTGCATGAACACTAAAATTGTAGGCTGATGTTTCGATTGTGTTTTGTGTTACATGCCAAATATGTACTTCGTATAGCTGAAGAATATACATAAAAGATATTCAATTATTAAAAGTTACTCTTCTACAATTTTAACTTACAGTTTGTCTGCAATTTAATTCCTGGGAAATCCAAAAAAGAAGCCGCACTTCTAACACTTTCAAAAAGTTCACATTTTCATCTTCTATAACATGTTACGAAATGACTCTCATAATTTAATTATTTAAAAGTTAAACACAAAATCTAAAGTAAAATTACTTTTAATTTAATTTTATGGAAAACGTGTTGTGTTGCACTATGCACGGAAAAAGAATGTCTGATATAAAGGGACGAGTGAGTTAACGAATGTGTGAAAGAGATGCAATGAAGTGACAGGAATTCCCACTATGAAAAAGGGGTGGTTTGGTCTTTCCCAAGTTACACAGTACAGTACGTACACACACACACCTACTGTAGTTACAGGATACTTGTAGTCTGGTCTTGATAACGAAACGTTAGTAAACGTTTATTTTTTAAGTTTTGGGTAAATCAACCATAATTTATCTTACTTATTTCTACGAGAAAGTACAGTTTCATACAAAAAGTTTGGACTGCTGTAAGACATTACTGAATTAGACTCAAATCATGAAGGTTTCGATAAAAACATTTTTATTGACATAGCAAAATATCATGTCTGTTTTACCCTGAAAAGCTAGGCAAAGATGTGCATTTATTACACCAGTTATTTATGTCGCCCCTGTAAAAGGGGCGAGCCTTTTGTCCATCTCCAGGCACAAATCTAGCCTTAAGGTTACTAAGAAATTCCTAATGGACCCGGTAACACTTTGCCCAACCTGAGAATCAAACCCCTGACGCTCTGCAATTAATAGTCCTTAACTAGTACACCATCGAGGTAGGTATTAGTCTATTATTATTTTTATTGCAATATATACAAAGCCATTTAATATAAAGCACTTATCAATAGCATTCAGGCAACTCGTGAACGAATCATTCAATCCATTTAGATCCTATTGTTCAATTCTCATTGACTATTTAATAGTTCCGATCTACGCTGTGGATTCATAAGATGCGGTTTGTTATCACGGAATATTGAAGGTAGATAGATATAGATAGTTGCATACAAATTACATACAGAATGATCAGTTAAGAAATCGAACTATCAAGTCTTTTTCCAACTATTTTGGGGTCGGCTTCTAGTCTAACCGAATCAAAATCAAAATCAAAGCATTTATTTCCAGTAGGCCAGTTACAGGCGCTTTTGAATTGTCGAAACAAAGATGAAAATTAAATGTAGCTAAGAATGGCAAAATTTTTGTCCGGGAAAAGGATGGAGCCAAACATATCATGATCAGGGATGAGTCTGACCTTCCTAAAAAATGACTAGGTATTAATCAATTAATTATAATATGTCGTAGTAAGGTCGTGTTGCTTAAATTTTGTATTACTATCGTAACTTACTACGTAGAAATATGTACTCGAAGATTTATAAATATAAACACTCTACTATTAATTGTCATGCATGTTCTAAAATTAGTTAATACGTCACCAATGTTATATTATCATTGTAATACGAGTATCACTATATACACACATAACTACTTACATTCGCTACATTCACAACGGAAGATTTATTCTGCTCACTTTGGTTTCTCCTCTACAATCTCCAGTCATTTCGGAATATCCAATGTTACGTTCACTATCACAAATCACCTGTTTGTTCTCAATCTCGATTATGAATGATAATGTTAAAATAATAGATGATATAGAACACCTCTCAGCTTCAGCATCACATCAAACCTCCCCGGAACAAGTTGACTCATACCTGCATAACGTTAATCACGGCCTAAAAATTTTTCACATTAACATCAGAAGCATCGGCAGCACTGCAAATTTTAACAACCTCCTGATATTGCTGCATCGAATAAAGACACGATTTGACGTCGTGGTCTTATCGGAATGCTGGTTACGTAAATGCCCTCATCTTCCCTCGATACCGGGTTTTGTATCGAATTATTCTGATCACTCAAACCAAAATGATGGTGTTGTGGTGTATATAAGGGCAGAGTTACAGTTTATTTTAGAAAAGCCTATACTTGCTGATGCAAATTGCCTTTTACTCAAATTTAAAAATGAGGTGGCGCTTATTGCTATATATAGGTCACCTTCAAATAGGAATATTCACCACTTTATTACCAGTCTCGATGTTATCCTCAATTCACTAAATACTTTTAAAACCGTTATTTTGGTTGGAGATATCAACATAAACATAGCACCAAATTGGGTTGATTCGAACTCAGACATGTACCTTAATGCTCTTGCGTCACATGCCATGTTGCCGGCTCATGTTTTCCCGACACGCAATGATAGTTGCATTGACCACGTTATGATAAAATCAAATAAACCAGCTATTACCTTAGTTCTTGACTCTCTTATTACTGATCATGCTCCAGTTGTGGTTTTTTGTGGTCTCAAATTAGATATCCCTAAATCACCTCCCTATCAGCATCGTGTAGACATTAATGCCTGCGTAGTGGCTCTTGAGAATGTTGACTTTACTCCTGTTATGAGCTGTCAGGACGCTGAAACTGCTGCTTCCAGCATCGTCAAAATTGTTTCCTCAATTGTAAACAAAAATAGTCGTTATTCTGTTGTCCCGAACCGAAAACGCATTATTAAACCATGGATCACACCTGGGCTTCTTAGGTGTATTCGAAACCGGGACAACATGTATCGCAAAATGAGGAGGGATGCTGAAAATGATACTCTGAAAGTCACCTACAATCGATATAAAAATTTTTGTAACAATCTGTTAAAGAAATTAAAACGAGAATATGAACGACATGAATTTGAAAAACATCGCAAGAATCCGAAAGCTACCTGGAATCTCATCAAAACTATCTCCAATCTTCAAAAAAGTAAGGCCTCGGCCAGTGAGTTATTATCGATAACTCCAGATCCAACGGAATCGCTTGACTCTGTCAACGACTTTTTCGCAAATGTGGGAACAAATCTGGCATCTAAAATCTTTAACTCCCCAAACTATTCCTCCAGCAACACTTCTGACTCTTGCAGTTTTGATGTCCACCCTAACTCGATGGCTATTTTTGGCGCGGACAACGAAGAGATAGATTATCTTATTCGTGGCCTACGCCTTAATAGTGCTGCGGGTTGGGATGGCATCCCCGCAACTGTAATCTATAGTGCTAGAAACACACTTGTCCCAGTTATTTGTCACGTGTTCAACCTTGCCCTTACATCTGGAATATTCCCTGCGGTGTTCAAAAAGGCCGTTGTGCACCCTATTCACAAGAGTGGAGACAGAGACAGTGTCAATAACTACAGACCCATATCAATATTATCAATTCTGTCTAAGCTCCTCGAAAAAGTAATTAACAAACGTCTCCTGGATTACCTTAACTCACAAAATATACTAGCAAATAATCAATATGGATTCAGGTCAGGCAAAAACACAGAGGATGCCATATTAGAATTAATAGGTTCAGTAGCTCAGAACCTAAACAGCAAGGATAAATCTATCGCTATCTTCCTTGATCTTTCTAAAGCGTTTGACACTGTCTCTGTCCCCCTTCTACTCAAAAAACTGGAAAAGATTGGTATAAGAGGCCTACCGCTTAATCTATTTAAGAGTTACCTTAGTGGTCGCTCGCAAATCGTCAGGATAAACAACCACACCAGTAAGGAAGCATTCCTCACCTACGGAGTACCGCAAGGTAGTGTTTTAGGACCTACCCTTTTCTTGGTTTACATAAACGAGCTCTGTAAACTAGATCTACGAAACTCCAAAGTAATTGCTTACGCTGACGACACTGTTATCCTGGTTCGAGGCAGTGACTGGAACGAAGCTCGGCT
Organism: Xestia ashworthii; assembly: GCA_950022955.1. Lineage (NCBI taxonomy): Eukaryota > Metazoa > Arthropoda > Insecta > Lepidoptera > Noctuidae > Xestia > Xestia ashworthii. Next base: position 18,248,653 of record OX465565.1, on the reverse strand, counting down.
TCAGGCAGAGTCAGCCTTGCGAGTGACTATGAGATGGCTGACACAGAATTTGCTCACCCTCAACTTGGATAAAACCAGATTTATCACCTTTAGTCCAAGGAAAGCATCACAGCCAGCCCCACCCTTCCGTCTGACAGCCCATGCGTGCCATACAACGTGGACTGCCACCTGTGGCTGCCCTGAAGTTATGCGCACGGACTCAATAAAATATCTTGGAGTCTGGGTTGACAGCGCGTTGATGTGGGGTGAGCAGATCAAATCACTGGTCTCTAGGGTGAGAAAATTAATATTCGTTTTTAAAAATCTAAGGTCCTCCGCCAATTTCTCTACCCTGAGAACTGTGTACTTTGCTCTTGCCCATTCCGTTTTAACGTACTGTATTTCGGCCTGGGGTGGTGCTGGTAAATGTCTTCTGTTGCGTTTGGAGAGGGCACAGAGGGCTGTTCTTAAGGTCATGGCCTTTAAACCCTATCGCTTCCCTACCACGGAACTGTACACGCTATGGAAGCTACCTAGAGTGAGGCACTCTTTCGTGCTAAGTACAATGTTGCGTAAACATTCCAACTTGTCTTTTGACCCAGAGTTTGGAAAACATAAACGTCGAACGGACAGAGTCTGCCCGACATCAGCCGTTAAATTAGAAACGGTCCGCCGGCAGTCCATTTTCTTCAGTCCCGTGCTTTATAACAGAATAAATAAAGTTCTAACAATTTATCCTTGTACTTTCCGTGATTGCAAAAGAAAAATTGATCAATGGCTTCATAATCTCACATACGAAGAGTTGGAGAATTTAGTTAAACCTTAAACATATTTCTTCCTCAGACATGCACACTACACTTACACCCCACAGACACGCACTACACTTACATACAACACTCCCACATGCACAACTAAACATTTACCTACTATTATTATTTAACTTTTTCAATTATTAATTATTTTTTTAATTTACTACTTTATTTGTTTTCTCTCTACTGGAACGCTGTCGTCTCCCTCTTGGAGGTGGGCGTTAATAGCTGCGACACAGTTTTGTAACTAATGTGGCTATTTACGTACGCAACAAATTTGTAAAATGTGTTTTTGTTCCAATAAAGATTATTATTATTATTATTATTATTATTATTATTATAGCTACAGTCCCAGTCACAAGACATAAAAACTGTGAAAGTACTGTTAAGTTGCCCATTCCTTAGCGTAGATCTTGGAGAAGAACGGGCAAGAAACTCCATGGACACTCTTTTAAATCATAATGTTGTTACAAAATCTTGGTAACATCATTCCTGTTGAGAAACCAGTACCAGTAACTTGGGTGCAGTTGAATACCAGTATTTTACATGGAACAGCTACAGTTAATACTGGGTACACTACAGTTAACTTACAGTTAACTACAGTTATTACAGTTAATATTATATTGATACTTGGTTAGACAGGTTGTCAGAGTTTTGGGCCACTGACTACCTGTAACGTTCACAAAGGTCGAAGAACGATTTTGACTTTGAAAAAGTCGTTCCTCTACCTTTATTAACTTGGAGGTTTGTTTTGATGATTTTGATGATTATAATTCTATAACTACCATAGAAATATAATCTATGGTAACTACATACTACGTCTTACAGTTGCGAACAATTTTGATCAAAATAAAACCTAGCACTAGCCTGCAAATGAGGATTTTCTTGTACCTAGAAGAGTTTACTCTTACCTAGTCGCTGGATAGATGGCGCTGAACTTGGTAAATTACTGCAAGGAACGGAAAGTCACAATCATTTCACTTGGATGTAATGGTTATATTCGGAAGCTTAAGCAAACGAAAGTATCAGACAACGAGCGTATGTCATGTGACGCAATATTTTGTTTCCAAGCGTTTCGGCTTTGGTACCTAGTAACTTAGTCAGTTCAACGCCATCTACAGAGTTCTTGGAAACTATGTTTTTTTTTTAATACTAAAACTGAAAACCTCTCATTGCAAAACACGTTAGAAAAATTGAATTTGAATTTCGCGGGCTGCCCTGGAGCATCAGCCTTAAGTACCATGTAATAGGGGGGAAGGGGGAGGGGCGTTTTTTCAAAAACAAAAATTATCTGGTGTCCACGACACAAGCCTCGTAGCATGGTGCGGCACTAGATGGCGCTGTGTGTAATGTCCAGCGATGTTTATTTCAATGATTTGTGGTTATTATTATTCAGTCAACACGTGGTCATTAAACCACAAACTAGACAATTGATTGAATACACGTGGTTTTATCATATGGACGATTCTAGAACTTTCGAGAATCCTAGATTCCCGCGCTTATGACAGCAAAATGTATTAGTTTAGTTGAATGAAACACTGTTCCTTGAATAATGCATGTGGCCTCTAAAATATTTATGTTGTTTATAAAAATAGAAGTAACTTGTAATGGCACTAGCTTGTCAGCGACTTTAACTGTGTGGAGGATGAAAATTGTCCCACGGGAACAAAGTGTAGCGGTTATTATAGTCTCTCCCTGTGCCGATTTATCCAGATCTGAAGGTCAGCTCTCTAAGCATGAAACCCGTAGTTTCGACTGAAGTTACGAGCGTTTCCTAGTCCGGATTAAGTACCTACCGACATAGATTCGTTCGGAAGGATAACACGATTTACAGTTGTCCCTATTAAAGACTAGTGTAGTAGTAGTAGTGTGTTTTAAAAACTCAGGAATCCGAAATTGAAAGGTTCACTGAAATTTTGGCCTACTATTGGACGGGCTTGAATTTTCGTTGACGCACTTAGAGAGCACACTCTCTGTTGTTCAGCCGTTAGCATGGAAAGGTAACAAGACAGGTGGTTAGACGAATTTTCTTGGGCCTGATTTCCTGGTACACGGATTTTGGTCGCGTGCGGTGGGTCGCGTACATCAGCGAGAAAAACAATAGCAATATACGCGCCGCTGATGTCGCAGTATGGTGCTATATAGAACACGAAGTATACTCGTACGAGCAACCGACGTACGCAACGGACGTCAGCGTAAGAGGAATTCAGGCCTTACTTTCGCATATTAGGATCTTTTCGAATAAATAAATAAATATCGCTGGACATTAACACACAGCGCCACCTAGTGCCACACTAAGCAAAGCTTGTGTCGTGGACACTAGATAGTTGATATACTACATATATACTTTTTTGTTTGTAAATACATACTTATTATACATATAAACATCCATGACTCGGAAACAAATGTCCGTGCTCATCACACAAACATTTGCTCCTACCGGGATTCGAACCCAGGACCCTAAGAACGTAAGGCAGCGTCACTACCACTACGCCAATCGGGTCGTCAAATGGGTTTCACTTAAGAATAAATAAGAGACAGAGATTTTATTAAAAGTTACTTTAGGAAAAATATTTAGACAGCGATCGAAAAATAACTTACTTCAGAATAATTTTGTGATGCCCTTGATTTTCTGTTTCCAGTAGGTACCTATCACTGTTCACAATGAATTCTATCAGTAAACTGGACCTAATATGGCTAATTTCGTCCCTAATATACCTTCCATAGAGGGCATCGGAGACAGTAACTGAGCTAACATAACAGTAGATAAAAACAAAATAGCTAAAGAGTTTATATTTGATATTTTACTATAATAAGCTTTAAAAGGTTGATAAGATAATACTGACACAAGTTAAACAAATATTATCGTAAATATTTACTCAATTTTGTGGGTTTTAATTAAATATAATATTTTTGTAATAATATTTTACCTAGCCTGTTTCCAACTATATTGAAGTCAGATTTTAGCCTAACCAGATGCAGCTAAAAGTGAATATCAGACAGCCCCTCTGAGTATCAAAACCCAGTAAGCCCCCTTGATAAGACTGGTTGTCAGACTTTTGGGCTAAACAATGACTACCTATTACGACTGTCAAGGATCTAGAAATCACAGCTGAGATCAACTGCTTAACGTGCTTTTGGCACGGAGGAGTCTTTATGTATAAAGCCGGAAACACACTTACGTGGTGTGGCGTATCGCGCCATAACCCCACTTCTGGCCAATCAATCGGTGGCGAGCAGTCAGCGCCACGCCAGAACGCGCCACAACACGACACGACCTACAAATATGTCTCTAAATGTATGAAACCGATATGCTTCTGGCGCGCCACGCCACGCCACGCCACGTAAGTGTGTTTCCGGCATAATGGTCAACCATCCACATACCGGCTTTGGCAAGCGCAGTTTAACCTTAGATCGAACCGTGCATCTGTTATCTGTTACTACGAGCGCCATGAATATAATGTTTATTGATTCCGTTGATTCATTTCTCGATTCCATTAAAGACGCCGCGCCAATCGAGACGAATGCTCTAAGTGGGGGTCATACAATAAAGATGATTTTATTGTATCGATAAAGTCCTTTGTACATTAATAAGATGATTTTATAGCTTTATATGCAAGTTCAATAACTTGAATGTAGATACGTGAAGATAAAAATAGGTTTATCGATATATCGATAAATGCAGATAGAAAGTACTGGATAGCGAAGCGATAGTGTTTTAGAAGATAAAAACGTTTTAGAATTGCTGACATGTTTGGTTCGATTATTCGATGAATGTTTAGATTTGTTTAACCGTTTTAGGCATTTTTTTAAAATGTAAGCACTACAGATAAAGTTATCTATGTAATCCGATAAACATACTGCTACTGTTCGTTACGTCTATATTTTAGTTTTAGTTGGGCTACTGGGAGTCTAAAATGGCCGCTTTAGTAGAATCGTAAATGAATCACGTAAAAAAAATATCTTAAAATGGTATTTGTAACCATGACCATGAAGTCCATTTTAGAAATTTTTAATTTTCGTGATTCATTTTATTGAACAAAATTTAAAATTCTTAAAATGGACTTTATTGCAATGGCTACAAAGACCATTCTATGAATTAAATATTTTTAACGTGATTCATTTACGATTCTGCTAAAGCGGCCATTTTAGACCCCCTGTTCGTTACGTCTTTATTTTAGTTTTACTTGAGCTACTGTTCGTTACGTCTATATTTTAGTTTTACTTGGGCTAAATAGAATTGATTGGCTGGTCCCGGCTGCCAATTGTAGATCTTTGACAGTCGTCACAGGTAGACAGTAGCTCAAAAGTCTGACCGCCAATCTTATCAAGGGGAATCGTATTATCCAGTACAAACTGGGTTGTGGAGGTCAGATAGGCTGTCACTCCATGTGAATTTACCTTTTTATATTTGGGAATTTGATTCTCGTATTTCAGAGTGTATTGATGCATCGATTAATCATTGCGGAATCATGACGAGTGACGGAATACATTTATCCTACACCTCCTTTCTAATTATTTGTCGTGTGGTTAGCGCCTAACCTGGTGTCAGAGTTTTCATGGGCTTGGGACTTGACTTTACATGCCGTCGAGAAATATGATGAAAAACTACAATAACACTTTGCCTGACCTGGGAAGCGAACCCAGGACCTCTTGGCTGCGAGACTGTTCGAAAGAAATACCGCGGCCCCAGAACATAAAGGGCGAGGAAGGAACATGGCTGGGTTTTAGTCAGTAAAAGTCTGACACTCCCTCCCGCTCCGCCCAGAGTGGGAGAAGTCATTTGATGATTTCCCATCCGAAAAAAAAGGACCTCATGATCAGTAGTAGTACCAATATTACTTATCATAACTATCTAGATACTAAACGATGACAAAATTAAAAGAAAAGAAGGTAGAAGATACAAATGAGTACAATATCACAGTGTCGCAACTGAGTACGTGTTTGAACAATGAAGACACACAAAAGTTCAAGTACAATACGTTGTGACGTATGTCAGTATGTCATGCGAGCGTATGAAGTATCACATAGTGGTCACGTGTTGTGTTATGTCTGGCGATATTGGGGGAAACGACTGTGTTTTGTTTCCATCATGATGTAGTAAGGTACCCATGGCAGGAATACATTCTGCTCGAACCTTCTTACACGTGTAAGATTGCGGCCCGATCCATCTGACTAGCCTTTTCCCAACTATGTTGGGGTCGGCTTCCAGTTTGAGCGGATGCAGCAGAAAACCAGTATTTTACATGGAGCGATTGCCTATTTGACCTTCACAATCCATCGGATATGGAGAGTGGTGGGCGAGAGTGTACACCTGTATTTGCGCAGACGAGTGTACACTATGATGTGTCCCGCGTCAAAGGAAAGTCACCGCTGACATTGCCCGCCATGACCGTGACTGATCGGGAGGACTATCAGCACAACGGCCCTATTAAATTTCCAACTCCACTCCGCCAGCTAGCAAACAAGCGAGTGAGCAGTGCGACAATCCTTTTTCTTCTTTTCACACTTCGGTTCGGCAAATTAGGTAGTGTGCGGTGTGAACCGAAGTATGAAAAAAGGTGAAACGTTGCTCGCCTGGCTTGCCCGCTAAGTCTCTTCCAGATTTATGAACAGTTTAAGCCCCATCATCGTTGGCTACGTCACTTTTTCTTTCTTTATCGTGTACCGATAGTGCCTAGCCTGGTGTCAGGGTTTATATGTGGTTGCGGAACTGTTCGAAAGAGATACCGCGGCACCGGAACATAAAGGGCGAGGAAGGAACATGGATGGGTTTTAGTCAGTAAAAGTCTGACACTCCCTCCCGCTCGGCCCAGAGTGGGAGAAGTTATTTGATGATTTCCCATCCTAAAAAAAAAGGGTTTATATGTCGCCCAAAGGCCTCTGACTTGGCTATATAGTAATATCTCTCAGGCATGCTGGTTTCCTCACAATGTTTTTCTTCACCGAAGCAAGTGATAATAGGGCAGAACACAAAAAAAAATCTAATTAGTCCGTCACGTAGATTATCAAAAAATATTTGACCCGTATTTTTTCTTTTGTTACGTAAATCAAAACTGACGAAGATGACGACGCTTTTAAAATTCCCAATACGTCACGCCTAGATATAATTTTTAGTTAGTTCTGACGTCACGAGCCCCCACTCCCGAGTTTTGATGCGTTTTATCTTTGTCAATATTCATTGATATACAAAAAAAAATACGAGTTCATTATTTTTCAATAATCTAACTGACGGACTAAACGGATTTGTAATTTTTTGATACTGTCGTCATGCCTATTATGCTCATACAATACACACATGATTCCGAAATATCAGAGGTGCTTGTCTTGGTTTCGAACTCGAGACCAATGACTTGGCAGCCCCACGGTCGCACCACTAGACCATCACTACGCTACGTCACTGCAAAACGGTTTGTAAACAGCTGTCATAATTTCTTCATAAGTGGTGACCCCGAAATTCCTTAGCCTTTTCCCAACTATGTTGGAGTTGGCATGCCAGTATTTTACATGGAGCGACCACCTATCCACCTCCACAACCCAGCTGATTGCCTTAAAATAACAGATAGCTTAAGGGATCTTATCGTTAACTCTGAATCATCCTGTTACCAGCCACATTATTTTGCACACAACATGCATGATTGCTGATGGACCATTAGAGCTAATATTGTAATCCTCTTATCGGCACTTATATGGATGAATAGCTACAGATAACGAAAGGGGATGCATTAGGTGAGGTTCACATATGACGTCAAATCACGTGACTTCCTTTCTAGTACCTGTGACTCAATTAGGGATATTTTGGGTAGTCTTATGGCACTTTTACACTCTTTTGTTGTATTTTTTTTGTCACTTTGTATCATCTCATGTCCCTGCGACAAATATTGTTTTTTCTCTCTTTCTATTTTTCACTTTTAAATTTTTTTCCGAGATAGATTCCCGTGTAGTGAAGAATGAGGAGAATTTTAGGAGTTATTTTGGTGTCGTGGCCGACAAAAATATCCAAAAATACAGTTGCTATAGGTATTATGCTGATACTCAAATATATGCGCAAAATACAGTTGCTATATTATGCTGCTGCTCAAATATATGCGCAAAATACAGTTGCTATATTATGCTATATTTTATTCGACTGAAAACCAATTTTAATGTAATATGGAAAAGGCACAGATGATGATACATTTTGAATTATGCATAATGTGGATGTTTCACGGTAACCCGCGAAATTCAAGTTTTATAGAAAATTTGAATTTTGTGGGCTACCCTATTTTTTTTTTTTTACGGATGGGAAATCATCAAATGACCTCGGGAATTCTGGGCGGAGCGGGAGGGAGTGTCAGACTTTTACTTATTAAAACCCATCCATGTTTCTTTCTCGCCCTTTACGTTCCAGGGCCACGCTTTCTCTTTGGAACAGTCCCGCAGCACCGGCAGGCTTCGGTTCTTGCGGGCCCCTCCCCTTATATGCTGACATCTCTTTGAGGCGCGCGTGGAACACGAACGCGCCGTCGACACGGCCTGTCTTCATTAGACGGACGGACGGACGGCTAGCTAGCCCATAGCTAACCGTCCACAGGCCCGCGCTACGGTGGCCGGTAGCCACCACGTGACCCCCGACGCCCGGTGCGTCTCCCGCGGCGACTGGGAAGAGAGGCTCTCTCCCTCTCGCGTTCCGCCACCTCCTTCGCTAGCATGACTGCTTCGCAGAAGTAGGTGACGGCTTCCCATTCCGTCTCGCTCCGGACCATGGATTGAACCAGGGCCGGACGCGAGAGGTCGCCGCCGCCGATCGCCGCTACGAGTTGTGGGCTACCCTGTAGCATCCACCTTAAGTATCAGTCCCTAAAGGCGCTATAAGCCCTAAAGGTGCTGAGAGACGGTTGAAGAAATGTTAGCAGATAGAAGTCAGAAGCGTGGAAGACCTACAGTACTACGAGAAATACCTCAATGGTATTCGCTTGGTGTAAAAGGGAGAATACTTAAATACAGCAGTTGTTGGAAAATAATTAATAATGATACGGAAATGATTAAGCCGCTCGAGTCGATCTTTTTGGACACCAAGTTTCCTCCGTGCCTCGGAAAGCACGTTAAGCTGTTGGTACCGGCTGTCATTTGTACATCTTTGACAGTCGTTACAGGCAAAAAGTCTGATCACCAGTCTTACCAAGTGGTATCGTATTACCCAGTATTGACTGGGTTGTGAAGGTCAGATAGGCAGTCGCTCCATGTAAAATACTGGTATTCAGCTGCATCCGGTTAGACTGGAAGCCGATCCCCAACATAGTTTGCAAAAGGCTAAGCAGATGATGATGAGATTAAAGTATCCTGGTTAAACTTACAAAACGAGACTCAAATATGTATTTAGGTATCCATTATGTTTACGTTAATAAATTACATCTCACTGAGGCAATAAGCCTTATCTTATTAATTACCATTAATTGCCAACACAAGCTCAAGATTATCATCCCAATGAATAAGTGGATTGTTCGGTTTAATCCCGGGTTTGAATGAGGTGACTGTGTTTTACCGTTGAAAAATAAAGTAAAGTAATGATTTTAGACCTTTGGTCCTGAGTATTTAAAGAGATTTTTAAGAAGCATACAATGTTGGGCATTTAGTATACATTCTGGAAAGAACACCGACCGACGCACAAGCGGTTACCACATATTCAGGATATCATTAGATTTTGTAACAATATTTATGTTGAGAGTGTCCATGGAGTAAGAAACTCATAGCCCATTCTACTCCATAGAGATATACGCTAGGGGATGGGCACAAGTACAATACTTTCTCAAGTTATTACTTATGCCTTGTGGCTGTGACTGTGGATCTGTTTTTTTTTATACTTTTGACATTCAAAAGTGCCGTAATGGTCTAATTGAAATAAATGCTTTGAGTTTGGGTTTTGACCACCTAGTTTTTTTTTTTATCGATAGTTAAAAAAAAACTTTCGTTCCACACGTTTTGTTCGTGTAGGTATCTGCGCTTTTGTTTGAACCAGCAGATTTTTATTTTTATAATCGTAAGGCTGCATCGGTCCAATGTTCAGTTGTTCATTGCTTATTGTAATTTGGTCTTGAATAAAAGCGATTGTTATGAATTCTAATTCAATGTTAAACCATTTCAATGGATCTTCGTTTTCCTCCTTTTCACAGACTACGGAAAATAGCTTCAAAATACATCACAGAAATATTCAGGGTAAAATCTGACAATGTTTTTTCCTCTTAAGCAATGAAAGGGTAAAATCTGACAATGTTTTTTCCTCTTAAACAATGAAAGGTTAGAATAACCTGTTTTTCTATACTTGAAGTGTAATAATAATGACACTTTCGTCATAGTACGGTCGACACAGCTATTTGGTTTACACTTTACAATGTAATTTGTGGGATAAACTGTAAACCAAATAGCTTGTTCGATCGTACAAGTATCAAATCAATATAATAGGCTTGTATCCTGTAAAAATCTATGTATTCCGTCAGTTAGATTTTCAAAAAATATTTGTCACGTATTTTTTCTTTTGTTACGTAGACCAAAGTTGACGAAGATACGACGCTTTTAATATTCTCAATACGTCACGCCGTGCTATAATTTCTTAGTGCCTCGTGACGCCCTCACTCCCGAGTTTTGATGCGTTCTAACTTTGTCAATATTCATTGATTTACAAAAACAAGAAATACGTGTCCATTATTTTCCAATACTCTAACTGACGGACTAAATAGATTTGCAATTTATTGATGGTGTAAACTAACCTATTAATCTTTAATCTATATATATAAAATGGTAAACTGACTGACTGACTGACTGACTGACTGACTGACTGACTGACTGGGTGATATATCAACGCAGAGCCCAAACCGCTGGATCTACAGATTCCAAATTTGGCATGAAGGTTCCTTATGTGGTCTAGGGGTGCACTAAGAAAGGATTTTTCAAAATTCACCCTCTAAGGGAGTGAAACGGGCCCCCAAAGTTTGTATGGGGAAACAAGATTAGTTAGACTATTTTATTCGAAACTTCACAAGAGTACTCCTATTGATAAATGAGAAGAACTGGGTTTCAGTTTTTTTCAAAATTCAACCCCTAAGAGGGGTAAATAGGGTGACAAAGTCTAAAAATCAACGCACAGCCCAAGCCGCTGGGTCTATAGATTCCAAATTTGGCAAGTAGGTTCCTTATATAGTCTAGGGGTGCACTAAGAAAGAATTTTTCAAAATTCACCCTCTAAAGGGTTGAAACAGGCCTCCAAAGTTTGTAAGGGGGAACAAGATTGGTTAGACTATTTCATTCGAAACTTGAAACAATGAGTAGAAACGGGTTTCAGGTTTTTTCAAAATTCAACCCCTAAGAGGGGTAAATAGGGTGACAAAGTCTAAAAATCAACGCACAGCCCAAGCCGCTGGGTCTATAGATTCCAAATTCGGCAAGTAGGTTCCTTATGTGGTCTAAGAGTGCACTAAGAAAACATTTTTCAAAATTCACCCTCTAAGGGGGTTAAACGGGCCTCCAAAGTTTGTATGGGGAAACAAGATTAGTTAGACTATTTCATTCGAAACTTCACAAGAGTACTCCTATTGATAAATGAGAAGAACTGGGTTTCAGTTTTTTTCAAAATTCAACCCCTAAGAGGGGTAAATAGGGTGACAAAGTCTAAAAATCAACGCACAGCCCAAGCCGCTGGGTCTATAGATTCCAAATTTGGCAAGTAGGTTCCTTATATAGTCTAGGGGTGCACTAAGAAAGAATTTTTCAAAATTCACCCTCTAAAGGGTTGAAACAGGCCTCCAAAGTTTGTAAGGGGGAACAAGATTGGTTAGACTATTTCATTCGAAACTTGAAACAATGAGTAGAAACGGGTTTCAGGTTTTTTCAAAATTCAACCCCTAAGAGGGGTAAATAGGGTGACAAAGTCTAAAAATCAACGCACAGCCCAAGCCGCTGGGTCTATAGATTCCAAATTCGGCAAGTAGGTTCCTTATGTGGTCTAAGAGTGCACTAAGAAAACATTTTTCAAAATTCACCCTCTAAGGGGGTTAAACGGGCCTCCAAAGTTTGTATGGGGAAACAAGATTAGTTAGACTATTTCATTCGAAACTTCACAAGAGTACTCCTATTGATAAATGAGTAGAAACGGGTTTCAGGTTTTTTTCAAAATTCAACCCCTAAGAGGGATGAAACGGGCCTCCAAAGTTTGTATGGGGAAACAAGATAAGTTAGACTATTTCATTCGAAACTTCACTAGAGTACTCTTATTGATAAATGAGTAGAAACGGGTTTCAGGTTTTTCAAAATTCAACCCCTAAGAGTGGTAAATGGGGTGACATAGTCTAAAAATCAACGCACAGCCAAACCGCTGGGTCTACAGATTCCAAATTTGGCAAGTAGGTTCCTTATGTAGTCTAGGGTTGCACTAAGAAAGAATTTTTCAAAATTCACCCTCCAAGGGGTGAATCGGGCCTTTGTCAGGGGAAACAAGATTGGTAAGACTATTTCATTCGAAACTTCACAAGAGTACTCCTATTGATAAATACAAGATAGCGCCCAGGAAAAGTATTTGTTTTTCCATCTCGGGTGTCGTTTACATGGTTTTCGAGGTCGCTGATTACAAAAATGAGATCGAAATGAAAATCGAAATGGCGTTGAAGTAAATTATTCGTCATGTGTGTCGTTTTCATGTTTTTTGGGGTCGCTGATATCGAAAATGAGGTCAAAATGAAAATCCAAGATGCCGCCTAGGGTTTTTTTTTAATATTTCCGTCATGGGTGTCGTTTGCGTGGTTTTCGGAGTCGTTGATAACAAAAATGAGGTCAAAATTAAAATCCAATAAGGCACCTAGGATTTTTTTCCGTTTTTCCTTCATGGGTGTCGTTTTCGTGGTTTTCACTGAACAAAAATCTATTTTTTTTTTGTCTTCGTAGCTACGTATTGTTATGTTATTTACTGGCCATAGTAATTTCATCCTAGACAATAATTTAAGATTTTACACAATACTTCTGCAAAGTTCCTCTGTTCTGCTTTGAAACCCAAACCAAACCAAATTTATGAACAACCCAGATATGTATATCTTTAAAAGTCTGCTAGATCTTGAATTTTACTTACTCTTTGTTTTGAGCAATGAAATTCTCTCATTTTTTAATTAAAATTACTCTGAATTCAACGCGAGCAAAGCCGCAGACAAAGCTATCTAATACATAAAATAAAAATACCTCGTGTCACATTGTTTGTTATCGAAGTCCTCCGAAACGACTTCATCGATTATTTTTTTGTGTATATATGGTTGGTCAGAGAACAAGTCGAAGGCTACTTTTATTAACCCTATGTGACAAGGGTGGTTTACGCGGACGAAGTCGCGGGCAACAGCTAGTGTACTATATATAGCCCTTCACCCGCGTCTTCATTCGCGAAAATTGAGTTAGCTCGGCTAATTTACATGATATCAATATTATGTTACTCGGTAAAGATGTAGCTTTCTAATGGTGATAGAATTTTTAAAATCGGTTGAGGAATTCTTGAGATAAATTGTGACAAACAAGCAAAAAATCAAATCTTTCCTCTTTAAAATACGAGTATTACTTATACTTGTGATGTGTAATTTCTTGATAATCTTATTTGACATTTCACTGACGAAGTCTTATTTATTACTTCGTTAATGTAAATAGCGAGCATGCGTATTTCATACAAACGTAATACCAAAATAATTTGTAAATCAAACATATTCTTAAGGAAGTGAGTGTGTATTTAATTCGATTGGATTACAAAATATCTAGGTTCCTAAATATATATTCTGAAAGGATAGTGATATAAAGACGAGATTCAAGGTAAGTATTTAAAATTTCTATAGAAAACTAATTTTTCTCATAACTCTTGTTTAAATCAGTGTCCATTCAAAATACAGAACGAGAAAACGATTTAGGCTGAAATTAGGTACTTGAGCTATAATAATAGGTACTACGGATACGAAAGTGTCTTTATGACTTTTTGTAAAAAAAAAAAATATCCAAATTCAAAAGTAAGAAAAGTAATTTGTAAAAGGAATTGTTAAGGTTAGGGTATAACAGTAAACCAAAGAAACTATGGATGGACTGTGTAAAGGATGATAAGGCTAGAAAGGAGGTGTCTGATGAGGTGACCAGTAATAGAGGAGTGTGGAAGAAGAAGACATGCTGACCCCAAATGAATTGCAAGAGAGGCAAGAGAATGATGATGAGGCTAGGTGGAGCGACAACCATTGTTGGGGGGCTGGTAGCATCTGGGTGAGAATCACATAAAATTGAGTTCAATGCCGAAGGATTGGTAGTGCATTGAAAAGGGAAATGTACAAGCGTGAATGTTGATGACTACCTCGTTGGTAGGGGTGTCCAACATTATTTTATGGACGGCCAAGTTTTGATTTTTTTTAACCGTAGTGGGCCAAAGGAATGCATAGTGTCCTCTAAATTAAAAAAAATAAAAACAAGCTTCGTCGGTCTAGACTGCGAGGATGCGGTCTGCATTCGCGGGTAGGTGACGTGGGGCGGGTAGGTAATTATGGCGCGGATAATTAACTTGGGTACATTTTTTTTAGACTCTAGTGGGACTGCCTCGTTGGTCTAGTGGTTGCAAGTGCCACTGCTCAGCATGAAGTACTGGATTCGATTCCCGGATCGGCCAAAGTGTTATTTCTTTTTTTTCATCAGGATTTTTTGGGTACCAGCCATGGAGTCTGGATTTGTGCCTGGTTGACGGCAATAGGCTTGCCCCCTTTTACATGGGACTACGCAGAAGGTTGGTGTACTATTAGGTATACTTTTGCCTAAACCTTTATTTATATTATAGGTGTGAAGGTATGTAAATGTTGGTGCTTAACGTGCAGAATAAGATAAAGTAAATTGACTAAATAAATAAAAATAAGTTAATTCCCTAACAGATAATTAGGAAATTCTTGTGAACTCTGTATTTACGCAGATCAACTTGAAGACTTATTAATGTTTTATTTGCCTGCCCCAAGTTGCGTCTGGATAAAGTTCCGATTTCTGTTAGCATAAATCTCATCTTATTTATTATTTGTTTGTTGATCTACGTTGAACGGAATTAAATTATACATGTATTTGCAACTAGCCATTAGTGTAATCTTGCTTTGAATTGTTTCAGAACAAAGTTATTTACTATCTACGTAAATTGGTTCAACTTCTTATGGTACGCGTAGTCCGGCGCAGTCTCCACAAGGATGAGAGGGTATCATTTTGGAACAAGCCCGACACATTATATCCAACCACTTCCACTGCTAAAAGTCAGAACCAGTAACCATCGGAAAAGCACTGAAGCAATGAAGTTTGACGAGCCTCGAGAGAAATAACTTCTCTTTCATAGGGATCCAAGATAAGTTTAAGGGTAGAACTAATCAGAAAAGAGTAGCGAAGAAGTACTGAGAAATTTCTAAAGTAAATCTCGGTAACATTTTGTCCGATTTGCGAATCCAGGATTTCGTGGTCAGCTGAAAGGCTTACGACCGTAGAGGGAGCTGTCAATAATATATAGTGAAATAGAAACGATTATACCGACAGACAGGCAGCACAAAAGATTAGTAAAGAATGTGTGATCTCATAAATAAGAGATCTCAGGAGAGTGCTGCGTTTTTCCTCTAATGTATTGTGCATTAACTTTGATGCGTTTGACGTACAAAACATTATTCGAAGATAAATAACCGGCTGACGCGGTTTGGTTTGACCTTCACCTTGGCTTGGTGGAATCGGCTGTTGCCAAGGCTAAACCAAAAACTATGGATACTTCGTTTCATATAACATCATGTTGTATATCGTGAAAGATTTAGTAGACCCAGCAAGATTGATACTAGATAAGCAAGTTTGGTAGCAGAGCTAGGTCCACCACTACACGGTGAATTTTGATAAAGGTAGTGGCACCAAGCGAAAATCGTAGCTGTGTACCTTACGGTTTTGTTTCACTTCTCTTTATTACATACGTTTTCATCATCATTCTATTGCCTTATCCTTATTTACTAGGGGCCAGCGCTGCATTTTTGTTTCTTCTGGATTCTTCTCTATTAGTCACTACATAGTACGAGTACTACGTTGTTTTATCAATCGTAATTTCCCTTATCATTTAATCAAAGTAGACTCATGTAATACCAGTCTTAACACATTAAACTTGCTTATAAAATAGATCACAAGGCTTAGTAGCTATTTGTGATTAGATACAGAAATCTCATTATTAGCTTGTACCTGTAAACAAGGCAAATGTAATAATCTCTGATGATAAGGCCCATTCATTTTGATGCCAATAACAAACTGGTGTTTCAATTGATATTATTATATGCTCTTACATATTTCACATCATCTTCGTCATCCATGTGGCTATCACGTTCATAGCGTTACGTACTACATCTAAAACGTCATATATAGTTCTGTTCAAATTTTATGGCGGCTCTGAAGTTAGCTGCGAGTGAGGGTCTCTGCATGTATAACTGTTCAAATTTGATGGTGGCTCATAACATTTGACGTAAAGCTGCGCAGAACACAATCTGAAGTATCAGTGGCAGCAAGTGTATCTTCTGGACTGTATAATGCTCATACCGTCACTCGCAGCTAACTTCCGATGTGCGATAAAGTTCGAACAGAACTATGTCAGGATTGACAATAAGCGTTTCAATAATTTGTCAGTGCATTTTGTGACTTTCCGTCATCCTTATCGTCTGAATTTAATTTTGTCTAGGTAATCTTGATACAATATGATTGCAGTCTGCAATATTCATCTACTTTTCGTCATCTCTATGTTCTGAGTTGAGTTGAGTTGTTCTGTTCAATTATGCTTTGTTGTTCTGTTCTCATAGTTATGCATGCAAATCAATTTTGCCACGTGCCTCACAGTTCCTCGCGTCGTGTGATGCGTGACTACAACAGTCGGTTATTCTTTTGATGAAACAAGCTTGCTTATTAGTTCCTTCGTCAAACTCAATTATAATTTAATTGGTAAACAGAGACTATCGCTTCAAAAATTGTTGTTCATTACATTCTGCAACATTTTTTTTCATTACCATGGCCGAGTAATTAATGAGTACATTCGAGGAAGGTTTAAAGTAACCCCTATATCTAGCCGAAAAGCTCAATGAAAGTCGTTTGCGGTGGTATGGACACGTAATGGGAAGAGTCGAGGACTACGTTGTTAGAAAAGCCTTAAATTTACCGGAGAAAAAAAGAGGTAGAGGACGCCCTCCATACACAATGGAACACTAGTATGACCAGCCTCATAAATAAAGAAAAACTATCCGACCCGACAACCCTAGACAGAACGTCATGGCGCAGGAAAATTAGGAGAGCCGACCCCACTTAATGTGGGATGGACCAAAGAAGAAAAAGAAAAACCATAGCCGAAAAGGTTGCTGGAGCGTCCTTAAGATCACAGATTATCTTGAACTTCATCTAAAATAATTGAATATGTAGGTGCGGTCGAACAAGCTATTTGGTTTACAGTTTAACCCCCAAATTACATTATAAAATGTAAACATTGTTCGACCGTACATTGAAATTTGTATGGTGCGCATAATAAAGAATATTCTATCTAGATAAAGTAAGTAAGATAGAGGAAAGAAAAAAAGATGTGGCCTTCTGGCGCAGTATCTTAAAAAATCTCCGGTCGTTCACACTTGAATATTTTAATGATAATGTCCTTTCAATGTCACCAGGGGTTATGAAATACGACATTAATTTACCAAAAATATTCATAGCATTCACGATTTGCATCACATTGTGAAAAAATGTTTTCGAATAATAATTCTGCGTAATACAGATTTTTTTTTTGAAATAACGGTTTAAGTATTGAAAGTTATTATGGAGAACTGAAAGCATATGCTGTAGGTAGGTACTGTTATTTCAACAGCATCATATACATATACGAAATATCAAAATAGCTACTTGTCAAATGAAATCTTATAAAATTTTAAAAAGTTGTTTCGAAGCACAACTTCTTGTTATCGACGTAGTTTAACCTTTTGGACGCCATTGTCACGTGTACGTGACAAGCAAGCGCGTGCCCTGAACGCCAAACGACACAAATATGTGACAAAATAGTAGATGAAATTGTGGCTTGGCGTGGAGGGCACGCGCGTGCGTTTATGCTATGGCGGTCAAAAGGTTAAGGCGATGTGGATGGTGAATCGCGTCACATGGCCATGTGATTGGAAATCGCGGCACAGCTCGTCTCCGCTCTGCTCCGCTCCGTCTCAGTGGAACCGCAGCCTAAAACACAGTCCTAATTTCCAGTTAGTAATGCTGCTATCAGTTATTTTACTCTCTTAACATTTAGGTCCATGTTCACCGAAAAGATAACCTTCTGATTATCTAAAAACAGCTGTCACTGTGACATGTTCCCATACAAACGTGCGTTTTAAACAGCTGTTTTAGATAATCAGTTTGTCATCTTCTTGGTGTTCTATTGTGTTTCATTTAAGAAACGACACAGTTCACACCCTTGAAAATTTCCATTGTTTGTTGACAAGTAAACCCCATTAAACGAAGTTACCAACGTCATAGCAATTTAATCTATAATAGTTATTAGTTTAAAACGAAGCCACTCCCATAAGAAGTGGAAGTCTAAAGTATTAATTGATTAAATTCTTTAGTTTTTATTGCACGCACTGAACATTCCACGATTTCTTCAACCTCCAGTGAACATAGTAATAAAGAAGCAAGCGTTTATTTAACATACCATTACTTTCTGAGACATACGAGTATCATAATGCTCTTATAAAATATTCATTTCAATGAACACTTTTTACTAAACACAGCGAACAATCATGAGGGGACCCAAAATAATCCCCTGTGGAATGAACGGAGCAGGTAAGGTCCTATCAAATTTCTTAAGGGATTGAATGCCGGGATGAAGAAAGGACTGTTTAAATCGGGTGTGGGAACAAAACTAAGATTTCACAGATCCATAAAAATGAGTCACTTAACAATGAAGTGAACGACAACTTTGATGACATCAAATTAATTTAACTTGAATGAAGCGTAGATCAAGGGTTTCATAAAACATAGCAACACTCTTATTTTCCCGAAAGGGTTAGCCAGAAGTGCAATAATAGTACACAAATTTCGACAGTCATATAATTATTATTATATCATATTATAATTATTCAAATGTGATAAGGGATCAAGAGATTTCGCGTGATATAGCTTTTTACTGATGTTCCAAAATAGACACATCATTTAAAGCTTCGAATGAGTCTCAATAGACTGCTCAATCTACTCTTTGCAATCAAATATCTATTAATTCAATCGGGTTGAAAGAAGGTCGGAAGGCCATATGGTCAACATCACGCTAAGATTGGCTTTGCATTGTGAAACGGCTAATCTTAAAATTCCTCAACAACTATTATCATAAATATTAATGCTAGGAAATTAGTTTTATTATCAACGTCAGTTTTACTAGTTCTCATCACTCAGTGTGTTGTATCCACATGTTCTACAGTTATTATTATCACGTCCGGGATAGATCTTGACTTGTTCAGGCTTACTCAATATGGCGAAACAAATTCATTGGAGTAAACTTTTGGGTAATTTGTTCCGTAGTGAATGATTGCAATCCTATTTTTAACCACTCGTATGCCGTAATTATAGACACAATTAAAAAAAGTCTCGCGTAGATCTACGTTCGCGCATACGAAGGGTATAGTTCCGAAGCGATGTGGGATGATGTGTGTGAGGTCTCTTTTTCGTATCGGGTCAATATGTGAAAAAGGTGCCCCAAAACACCACGAGCAAAAGTAGGAATGAAATAATGTATTTGAACAAAATAATTTAAAAAAAATTGTACTAGCATACGCGTTAATATTATAATCAAGGACCGATATCAAACCTACCACAACGACATCACATCCGTTTCAATAGGTAGAGAGGTACCCAAAACCACACAAAGTATACTACAGTTACAAAAGATCTGCTGACAATGGACAATAACAAGCCAACAGTTACAGTGACTCCAAGTGAAACAAAAATATTGCTGCAACGTTATGCGTACACACTCGTCCGGACAGTTCTAGATTGTTCTGTCTTTGTTTACACCTCCAGACACCTTATGAGTGTAACAGAGACCGTTTGAAAGAATCAATGAAAGAAAAGTTGCGAAAATCGTGATATTTAGAACAAGTGTTTTGCAGGATTGATCAATTTATCATCATGATGAAGAAGAAAGAGCAGATGAACCACATGTTATGAAGATAAGAAATAAAATCAAGTTGGTGAATTCTATGACTAATGATATGAACGAAAAGGAAGTTGATGATGGGGAGAATAGAAGAGAAAAACGTAGTCATACATATAAACATAGTGCATAGAAAGCATCCAGGACTGAAAAATCAGCTTTTGATTTAAATTGCTTTACCAGACTGACTTTATTCATAAAGAATCACATTATTCACATTTTAAGAGTTACTTCTTGTCTTGAGTCAAGGGCAGGCACCTTTAACAAGTACTTGTTCCCTATAACAAGTTACCTCAAGCTGAAGAAGAATTGTAGTCCCTTATCCCTTAAGTTACTAAGACTAGTTTTCAACAACGATAAGACAGCTCCAGAGCAGATAGATCTTTATAAAACTCAATCGTCCTCTTTGACTGCATTGACATTCGTTTCTTATCGAAAACCAAATAAATTATTGTGATTCATCAGTCGGTATGATTAACGTTGCGAAAATAATCTTATTTATATATTTACTACATTTAAATTAGCTATCGAGTGGCGCTTGAATTTAATGGGTTTATCAGAGTTTTAACAAGACAGTTCTTTGATTCATTCAGTTTTTAATTCTCGTAGAATTTCAACCCGTTAGTAGTTTCTTTTACATGGGTGTCCTTAGGAGCATCTAATACTACCACTGGTTCTTTTACATTTTCTTTTGCAATTTCATTTTCATCTATAAGTATTTAATTTTTGTTTATCTTTTTTCTTCTTATTTCTGGTTTGAATGACGTAATCGGGGCAGTTAGAACAAAGCTACGTTCCTTAACAAGAATTATAACTGTGTTAATGTATTCAGATTAATTTAACTGTTAGCTACTTCTCGAAATCTTTAGATTAACATAAGACCTTGACCAAACGGTATAGTTAAAAACGAATATCGTGTACTTAATAAATAATAGTTCAACTAACCGAAAAAGGTACATGTTGAATATTATTTTTTTACGGTAAATTGGTTTGCTTGATTAAAATAATAAGCGTAAAGATTCGTCCGTTGATTTTATTAACGATATATCGATCCTTTATAAGTTACATAGAATAAAATGAAATTCTATAATTATAAAACTTCGATTGGCTGTTTATGGTCGATTATTTTATTACTCACTTTGTTGGTATCGAGTTTTCGACTGACATTTGTAGATCTTTGACAGTATTTACGGGTAGTCGGAAGTTTGGAAGATTGACAACCAATCTTAACAAGGCGAAGGTTTGGTTTGGTTTTGGGCTTTGGAGATCAGACAAGCAGTGGTCCTTATATCAGACTGACAGCCGACCCAAATATAGCAGCAATTTATTAAGAAGAGGCTAGGGAGATAATGATAAACATCATCCACGTTTAACATTCTTCAGATCGATACTCGTTAATTTAGTTTATTGCACCCAATATCTTGACAGGACACAGACTGATAAATGATTATTTCTACTAGTTTTCTATCTTATCTTCTATCTAGAATCTAGACGAATAAAATCATCCAATAAATTGACTGCAATTCCGTCGCAACACAACAGAAATTTGAACATAAAAAAGAAAATGTTATTCTTAAACGAAAAACAGTCTTCTGAACTTAAAATAAGGAAACTTAGTCCAATATACCGCCATTGTAGGATCGTCTTCCCTGGCAACAGTGAATCACCCGAGTTATTTTCGTAACAGCTGCTAACGGAATAAAAGCTTTGTTGCAATGAATATAACACTGTTTTTAAATGTTTACCCTTAAAGATCAGAGTAACAAAGTAGTGCTATATTAATTCGTTTTAATTTAAGACTCTTGTACAATTTCACAGTTCCATTTAAAATGCAAGAAAGTAACCTTGGTATTTGAAATTAAACTTGTCGAGATCTTTTGGAGTGGTATTTCTTTACAATTTTGTTGCAAGAGCAATGTTCGTACAAAGTGATGGTTCTGATATTTTCGGTTAATTTTGAAATTTTTGACTCCAGTTTTTAACTTTTTATGTTTAAGTCGGTATGAAAGTTTTTTGGTTTCACATTCATGTTCGTTTTCGTTGAACAGGTTTTTGTGATATCGTTGTTTTCGTCAGCTGGACTGATTTTTCTCCTTACGGTAACTCTGGTCACTTTAAGGCATATAGTTATGGCTAATCATAACGCAACTGAACTCCCACTGTGTTTGAATTGTAAGACGTGTCAGGTATTTTTTACAATACGAAGAAACACGTTAGCCGAGACAATGAAGTTTGCTCACGCGAAAAAGTGATTCTTCAACACTAAATTACTAAAGCAGAAGACAAAGTTTATCGGTCTAATTGTGTTGTCATAAGTAAAAATTAAAGACGCTTAGATTTTGTTCGATTCTGGCACAGGGATGAGTGACAGTTATTGGTTATGATGAAGAACAAAAGATTGAGACAACATATGTTTTTTAATTTAGTATGTTATTAGTTAAGATATTTGGCACTTTTTAGAAGTCGAGTTATTTGTAAAATATTACAGCATTTAACAGAATACGTCGACGGTTAAAAAGAACCGTATGTTACGACATTCGTTACATTTCTGATGTTACGTGGAATGTGTACCTAATCCAATTAACTACAAACATTATCGTGTATGAAAAATACACTTGGATGGAAAAGGGATGAATTTTAAAAATAGCCACAAAATTTTCAACTCAGTATCGACTAAAAATAATCGATTTAAACGAGCCGTACTAAATTAAGGTACACCGCCACCACTACTCTGATTTCACATTCGATTTTTGAAATGTTTAAAAAGTAATACTTACAGAGAAACTTATAAATTGTACACCATGACCCAATTCACAGAACACCACGTTGGAATGTGCAGTTTATAACCTTAAAACAATCACGACGACACTTCAAAATGCACCTGTTTTGTACACGGTTTGTATGAAAGAAGTTTAAAAAGCAGCTGGAGCTAAATTGACACGGATTTTTGTACGATATTTGGGTAAGAATGGCCGGCCGGCGAAGCGTGCGCGTCGGACTGAGGCAAAACGTCTAGCGGGCCCGACACTGCATTGGTTCCGAGCGGGTTGGCTCGTCACACAAACGTCATTTTATCGCGCGACGCGCTTACGCCGCTTTCCTTTCCAACCGTTGGTATCGCTTGCTCGTGCTACATGTCTGTTTATTCTAACTACTTATTTACGTATGCCACTGTGCGACCGGCTTCGGATAGCGAATTTCAAGATATCCAATTTTTGTGTTTCAGATTGTTGATGTGTTGGTCGATATATGCAATGTGCGCTTAATGTTTAATGCATTTTAACATAATCTCATCGTGTTGCGCTGCTATGAGAAAAATACCACAAGCGCTTATTACATTAGTATCGATTTGCTATCTAAATGAATGAGTGACGATGACCCCATTAGATATTTTTTAGACGAACATGTAGCGTGATAGTCGCGTGATCGTGTGTGTACGAAGTGTGTGTACGAAAAAAACATGTGTCGAAAGTGTTCAAGCAATTATGATTTTTAGCAATTTTATAATAGGGTGTAGAACTCTATAAATTACCGAATCAGCTGTTAATGAGCCAAAAGGACGTTGGTTGTATTCACACGTGGCGTGATGTAGACAGATATTTTGTATGAGTACACGTGAAAATGTTACATGTAAATGGCGTAAACTGTGAAGAAGTATGATATTTTAATTAAGTAAATAAAATATGTATTTATTATTACTAATGAAATGAACGTTCCTGATCGCATGTGGGATATTGTTGAATCCATAATTTCTGGTGTCGTTACAAAAAACACCTACCTACGTCGTCAGCCACATGTTTCTGATACTTATTCCTTTTTTATTCCTACTGGTTAATTCCAGTTACTTTATGTTATGATAACTTAATTAACTACGTTGGTAGGTGAATACATTATTATCCGAAGAAAAAATATTTTTTCCTGTTTTAATCAAGTACTGATTAGCAACGATTTAAAAATTATACTTTATTCGTTCTAAAATGCTTAAAATAGATTTTTCAGTATTGTTGCTTTGTCCAATTTTAATACAATACCTACGTAATTTGTATAGTTTAGTTCTCATTCGCATAATGTAATGAGTGACATAAACGATATATACCTATTGGTGTTTTTATTTTCTTTTGAAGCAATCTGTGAATGACTGTTTCGTCTCAAACACTCTCACTCTTTTTCAAATTGTTTACAGGTCTTTCTATTTCATAAGACTTTTACAGCTGTAGTTTTATAACTTCGGATTTGTCTTATTTTACACTTACGTAATCAATATCCTGCAAAAAGAAGATAGGTATGTACATCTTTAAGTGTTTTTAAATCTAAAATTTTCATTCGTAAAAATATTTGCTTACCTAAACATAATTTATCTTTGACTTGTGCTCTTGTAACGATTCGTTCCGCATTGATTTCACCAAACATGTCTTCGAATCAACATCGTAAAACGTAGGTACCTATATGGAACAAATTTGTTCATTTCAAGTTTCTACTACTATGAACCTAAGGAGAACTTTCTCGAACGTCTGTCCGTCCTTTTAAGGTTAAGAGCTATGAGCAACGGCGTCGGCGTCGTCGGTTCATGACTGGCAATGTCTAGACTATAAGGTTTTAAGGTTCTCTTAGTGATGCATGATCAGATCCGATATTTTACAGTATCGATATAGCAGGAGGTGATATTCCGATATTTTGGAAGGACCTTGTGGCCAAATAATAACAGCCGCATGGGTGGGCACGCTTGTCTAGTTTGGTGCATGGGTGACTACCGATTGCAAACCAGGTTTCCTCCGTGCCTCGGAGAGCACGTTAAGCCTTTTTCACTACTCATACTCGGAAAGTAGGTCTGAAGTTGCCTGAGGAGCGGGCTGAAAGTAATACTTTTCAGCCCTAGGGAGAATCACTTTCAACTGACAGCTGTCACATTATTAAAAAAAATCTAGTTCTAATTTCACATTTCTATTGAACCATGTTCCGACTTCTATACAGCCTGTAAATTACAGCGCGATGTAAAATTGAAATAACATAAAATTCAGTATTAATTAAAGAATATAATTATTTTAAATAACTTAGTTATAATTTAGTTACAAATATTTCTTTAAAATAACAAAAATTTGGGCAAAATATTTACTATTTTTTCAGTGACTATAGTGAAAATAAAGGCTGAATAGCCGGCCACAGAAAAAAAAAACAAAATAGGCGGGAAAGGCGGCAATCCGATCTTCATTTTTTTTTCGAGTGGTTTCGTGTTTTTGTTTTTATTTTCCTTGTATTCGTAATGAAAAGCACAGTGTTTACCTCGGGTTAAAGACTTCTTTAGTCCCTCGAGCTATTAGCGCCCGCGCTATGCTTGGGCGCCAAACCCCGTCTCGGGACTAAATAAGTTACTTTCACCCCTTGGATAACAATGTACTATTGTTCCGGTTGGCATTAATAGATCTTTGACACCCATTATAGGTAGCCAGTGGCCCAGATCGAAGCAATTCAATACGATACTAGAAGCGGTAGTATCCACAGATATAGATAGACCTAGATAACGCAAGTATCACGATCTGTATGAAAACTAAGCGTGCCATTTTTTGGTTAAATATTGTGTGAAATCACAAGCACTATTTACTGATGGAAAAATCAAATCGATTCAAAGACGCCGCCGTCGACGTGGTACCTATTTATTTATTGGATATCTTTGCCATAATTTCAAAACTGAAGTCCGACTAACGCTATACACCGATGCAAACTGAGCGCGAAAGTGGCCACTTATGATCTTTTATCGTATTTTTGATCATAAACTACGATAGTAGTATCTATCGATACAAATGCAAGTTTCGTGCATCCTTATTCCTAAGACAAGCTAGTAGACGCACTGACACGTTTTAGATGAGTCATCCGTGTAACATTGATAGTGCGTTCTTTATCGGTATACTGTGCGAAGTCATTGGCCTATAAAATTAGAGTGGTTTCGTTGCTCAGTAGGTTCAGTCTGTAAGACTCTGTAATCTAAACTTCTTGAATATTAAACAGCAATAATATTGAGCGGTTTTTTGTGGATCTATGACAGTCGAGTCGGTAACCCAAAAAGTCTGACAACCAGTCTTACCAAGGGGTATCGTATTACCCAGTACTAACTGGGTTATGGAGGTGGATAGGCGCTAGGCAGTCGCTCCATGTAAAATATTGGTATTCGACTGATTAGCAGTCAGCATTTGGCAGTTAGACTGGAAGCCAACCCCAACAGTCTTGGCAGATGATGATGATGAATTTTGAGCGGTTTTTCTTCATATTTTTCATGCCCATACACTGACCTTATTGGTGAGGTTCTTCAGGAAGGTCAGGTGCGTAGTAGTCACAACCGGTGTGCGTGTATGATCTGATGTATGAACGTGGTCGAGGCGAAAGGAGTATATGTATAATAAATATGTATTTACAAACAAAAAGTATATAATATGTAGTGTATTAACTATCTGGTGTCCACGACACAAGCCTTGCTTAGTGTGGCACTAGGTGGCGCTGTGTGTTAATGTCCAGCGATATTTAAAGAATGTAGCAGGTGGTGTTTTGTGGTTTCTGCAGATTCCCTTGATAAAAAGTTTATTTTTTAACTTTTCATAATTATCTTAAGAATAATTTTGGTCTATTTTTATAAATAGGTAGCTAGATTTCAGGCGACTGTATTTGCTCCATTTTTCATCATCATCATCACGTTACGTTGATCCCGCTTTAGCCGAATCATTTTTAAACATTTTCATCATCATCATCACGTTACGTTGATCTCGCTTCAGCCACATCAGTTTTAAACATTTTTCATTATCATCATCACGTTACGTTGATCTCGCTTCAGCCGAATCAGTTTTAAACATTTTTCTTTGTCAACCTCTACATCCTCTTGGTAACGAGATTATCTTTTTAAAAGTGGCACACGTTATCTTTCATTCACCTTTTAGCCTCTATTATTCTTTTACTATGTCTTATCCAAAGACATTTAAATATTTACGAGCGATAGATGGGGACAAAACGAAGAAAATCGTAATCCAATAACTTGTTACTACTAAGTAACAAATCGTTCTGTCTATAGTCCCCGCCACGAGAAAAATTTTGTAAACCATCATTCGGGTTCGTAACCTTTGGATCAAATTAAACAATAACAGCGTCAGTGTGAACTTACTTCAAAATGGCGGCCCAAATGTTTACGTTCCATGGTGTCAGATGCATTCAAATACCACAAAACATTAGACGACAGCGCTATCGCCAAAATAAAACCTGACCAAGTGAAATTGCTCGTAAGTTTTGTTTACACGGATGATAATTTGAGTTGATTGAATTTGGGAGTAGGTATTTCTTGTTGATTGAATTGTTGCTACGTATCTTGGTAGAAATTCTTTGTTAACAAAAATTATAGCTTCTGCCCGCGTAGCATGGCCGCCGTGGAAACGAGTTTTGTCGATTGACAATCGACAAAATGACAGATAAATGACAGATTTTCGAAAGACTTCTATCGTCCTTAGCATGGCGATGTTTGACATGTGGAAAAGAAAGTTCTCTAGTCTCAAGCGACAAAAGTCTCCAACGCCGAGCATGGCGATATTTTGTTGTCTACTTTTGACACTTGTTGTAGGAATCGTTTCTTGTCATCTAATGTCAAAAAGTCTACAACACATCAGACCTAGACAAGCGGGTTTTTACAAAAACATATTATTTTTAAGTACGCGATTTCGTGAAAAACATGTCGGGGTCCTACCGTCGCCATCTCCTCAGTTTATATGCTGAGGAAAAAGAAGGGAAGGTCAAAAGGAACGCTGTACGAGCTCTAACCGGGGCTTTCGATCTCTCGGAAAACGAGTTCCTCGAAAGTTATAAAGTAGGTAACCAAACAGATGGTGCAATATCTGTGCCAGGAGCTGAGCGAAGATCTGTTTCCTAACACATCACAGGGTCTGCCTGTTCTCGTTAAAGTAAGTTCAATCCAGGTTAAGTACGCCTTCCAACTAGCTAACTACCTTGTAAAGATAATAGGCAACTTTTATGTCGATCAAAATTCTGCTGACAGGATATTACCAAAGGGGTGTTGGCTAAGAGCAAAACATTTGTATTGGCCAAACTACAGTCAGCAATTTTTAACGCAATTTGTTGTTGCAGTAAACACAAGGTCAGTTAATCACCCTCTTAAAACCAAAGTTTTAGTGGCCTGTAAGAGGCTTGTGGTAGCTAGTGTGATATATATCTAAGTTCTGTTGTTTCAGGCTGAAACCGCGATCCTGTTCCCGAACACTAAGGCAGCAAGGCAGACTGTGGCAACTAGTTACCAGCGAAAGTTCAGCCTCTCAGACATATTAGGAGCCATGGACTCTACCCATGTACAACTTTTACATTGTGATAATGCGAAAATAAACATACAAACTACATCTTTCCAATGTTTCATTATTATTTTTGAAATCGAAAATAATTCACTTTGTTTGTCATTATAGTTAGAGAGCCGATGATATTAAACCTAGTCTGATAAGACTCCCCGACTGATGATATACCTACTTAGAAAATACCAACGCAAATCTGAAAGATCATCAATTTCTGTGAAAGAAAAACGACTGCTGCGTTTTCCAACAAACAGTGCAGAAAGTGGTTGCTGCAGCGATTGAAAGTCGCCCACCGCGCGGATTCGATATTTTGTCAGCAGTCACCTGGTTCCTTTTCGATTTGTACTGATTGAATACACGTGTCACGGTCACGTGCGAACCATTTTACAACACTTGGGAGTCTTTATCACACAAAACACGAAAAAAAATTTTTTTTTAAATTGCACTTCCCGGTTTTTTGTATTGCAACATCGCCATTTCGTGTTCTCCCCCATTAATAAAAAAGCTAATTAAATATGTAATTTTTATATATCATCCCGGACTCTTATCAGACTAGGTTCAGTGTCGACGGCTCTCTAACTATTAAGTGACATAAAGTTTACACTTCATCTGAGTCCGACACAGATTAAAAACTATACGAGTAATACGTTTCGTTGTTGCTTTGGGTTACGTTCAAAAGGTGATAAAACCTGCGCATTTGACCCTTTTTTTTGGTTAACTAAACGTAAATGTTATCGTAGGATTTTTAGAATATCTACATCACTAGCTGCGTCTCCGTTGCCATGGAAAGTCATTCAATGTCTTTGTCTTCTTACAAACTCGAGTCTATGGGTCGCCGCATGCTCGGGGATGTCCTAGAGTCAAGACATGTCAAGTTGTATGGCAAAGAGCTTTGTCGAGTCTTGGTAGACTAGAGATAGAACGCCATGCTACGCCGGCTAGAGTCAAGACATGTCAAGTTGTATGGAAAAGAGCTTTGTCGAGTCTTGGTAGACTAGAGATAGAACGCCATGCTACGCCGGCTGGCATGGACTATAGTGTCGTACGTCGTATTTGTGTGTCAAAATCGAAAATGTTCTGGATCAAAATTTTGTACCTGCCTTTGACATTATTTCCAATGTTCGCTCTATACTTAATTATTTTAAATCTTTTTGGTCTTGTTGGAATACGGCCCACAGCTCAGCCTGCTTGTGTCTTCTCTGTGGATGCGACTGGTTCTCACCTATGGGTTCGGCTGATTACGCTATTTTACTTATACGCACACCATAAATCCTGTAATCCCTAAAGGGTAAGGCAGAGGTGTACCTAATATTTAACCCCTATTTCGCCAGTATTTTCAAGTCCCATGTTATAGGGGCGAGCATATTGGCATCAATCGGGCACAATTTCAGAATCCATGGCTGCTACTGAGAAATTCTTAATGGAAAATCTAAATAACACTTTGCCCGACCCCATCGAACGCTACGCTACTGCGCATTACGTACACTGTTTATATTTTAAAGAATTAGCTGACACATGATATCAACGCATTTCATGTTGTGTTGTGGGTAACTCGTTATTCCGTTCCTCTATGACATACTCAATGGGAACGTATAATACCCCACACCATAATGTATTTGTACAAACTGGGCGTCACCTAATTACCATAAACCCATCACCACTACATAAATGAAGCCATGTTTGTATATAATGTTTGTACATGTGGTATATGCCCTTGTTTCGACAAATAGATTGTCTATTCAAATGGTGCGTGATGTTATGTGAATAGTATTTTTAAGCCTACTCACAACCTTAATGCTTTACTAGTAAGTACTGCTATATACATACATAAATACACGACATTTTCGCGCAAGGGTAGACAGAAACTACAGAAAGCCAGCTGAAACGATCTTAGCATACTCATATCTAGACTAACATACTCTTAGCATACCTACTCGTACTTTGACGTGGGTAGGAAGGAACGCTCACCATAGACTAAATAAAATATAGGTTTTTTCTAAAGACATTGGAGAACGAGTGATCGACTCAGTCGTGTCATGTTGGCTACCAACATACTCGTAGCGTTTTCTACTAAAAAGAGATTCGGTACGAATCGTTTGCAACTTGATGCTATATAAATGATATACACACATCAAAAGTGTCTAGGGATCAACATATATTTTTGCAATAACTTTTCTCCTGATTGATATTAATTAAAATTTTCTTTAAGGATTCATCAAATAAAGTGTTTTCGTTTGTCACAGTAACGATAAACCAAGTCACCTTTGCATTAATAAAGAAATTTGCCATTTTCCTAATAAAGGGATTTTTGACATTTGAACCACTAACATTAAAGTTCGAAAAAAAGACTGAAATAACAGTTTTCTTTAAAATTTTATTGGGTTACTTAAACAATTAATAATCCGTGTTTCTACCGCGAACACTAACAACACAAGAACATCGGTTTGGCATAATCAAAATGAGTTCATCCAAATCACGCTGTGGAATGGCCGCCCATGTTCGTTGCAACAACAAAAAAAGGTCTTCTTGCGACTGGATACCCTCCATATTCGGCAGAGCTCTTCTCTGTAGCATATCCCATGCATGCTCAATCGGGTTCAAATCTGGCGACTGAGCAGGCCAGGGCAGGACATTGATGTTAGCTGCGGCGAGAGTCTGTCTTACAACTCTTGCGGTGTGCGGTCGTGCATTATCATGCATTAACTGAAATAAGGGACCGATTTGCACTTGTAGAGGAACGATGACGTCTGATACAATCGTCTCAGCATAAACTTGAGCGTTGAGGTTGCCTCTGATCCAAATCAACTCAGTTCTTCCGCCGATCCAAATACCCGCCCATACCATGATGGTTCCACCACTATAAGGATGGACTTCCTGGCAGGATTTTAATCGCTGTTGGCGTCCAGGGGTTCTCCAGTGTCGTATACGTCTTGTATCCGGTCTCATACCAAAACGAGACTCATCAGAAAAGCACACGAAACGCCATTGTTCTTCTGCCCAATTTCTGTGTTCAAGAGCCCATTGATATCGAATCCTACGATTGTGCATTGCTATAGGTGGTACCCGTAGCGGGCTTCGGGAATGAAGGTTCACTTCATGCAAGCGGTTTGGTCGCTAATTAAGTTCCCTGAAGAGTGATGAAGCCTCACGGCTAACATCATGGCGGTTATTGTTGGAGCTCTTCGAGTTAAGATTTGAATGTATCGGTCTTGTCTCCGTGTGGTGCAGCGATACCGTCCTCCATGGCGCTCAGCCACGGTACCAGTGCTTCGGTAACGTGTCCAAAGTCGACTGATAACACTCTGACTTGTATTCAGAGCTAAAGCCACAGTACGTTGCCGGGAACCAGCTTCTATCATTCCCACGGCTCTGAGCATTTCTTCCCTGCTTAAATGACGTCGCTGCTCCATAATAACGTTGGTTTTAATCAGTAGTAGGGAAACAGTAGCACTAATAATGTCTTCAATGCGTTGTATGTTTTTATAGGGAAAATATTGACAGCTGGTTTTCATCTTTTACTCGAATTTGATTGACAGTTCCTGTTTCAAATTATGAAATGCACCAAAAAGGATCAATCTCAAGAAATCCGCATAAAAATGCTTGATCCCTAGACACTTTTGATGTGTGTATATGATATCATAGACTCATGACGGTTGGTAACAAACCTGACCTTTCTAAATAACCTCACCAAGAAGGTCAGTGTATGTCCTTCAAGGGCATCTGCTCCCGCCGAGCCATTCACATCTGCCTTGTTATTTGCCTTTACTCAACAGCTTCACATGACCAAGCCAACTAAGCACACGTTTGTATTTTATTATGTTAGTTAGTACTTCTAATACCTTCTGCTGCTTCTTGTCTCATGGAGCGGAGAGAAAATATACTTATTACCCGGACCATCTGGTCGGCGTAAAACGTACATTTTCTCTTCCATGTCAGTTACCGGTCAGATTCATATAAATATGATGTCATAAGTTTTATACGGTCAAGGAGATCTACAGTAGAGTCTAGTTGAAGACCAATTGGTTGGATAGATTATCATCGCATTGCAAAATATAGTCCACTAAATTAGACTTTCGCGAAACCATTTTCTTTGGTCCTTCGAGCCGGATTGAACCAGCGACCTATGGATGGATAAAGGAAATTGCGGATGTCAATCAAATTTTGAATGTTGGCGCAACCGAATATAGTGATCCACAACAGATTATAGTGTTGCCAGCAGACTTAAAAAAACAAAAAGGTATAAGTTCGTTTGATTATGTAATTATCGATACGACGAAAAAGAAGAAAACAAGATTGATTTCGCTAGAAGAAGGTTTTGATTGAAGTTTTGCTATCCTATTATAAGTTCCTTACTTTTATGGTGGACTATCATAAGACAGTGGCTTCGCCCGCGTAGAGTTCGGTAATTGACTTACAGGATAGGTACTATGTACTAAATTTCATCCAAATCCGGTCAGTAGTTTTTGCGTTAAACATCCATCTATAATAAGATCTCAAAATATTTATAAAACAAAACATTACTGAACATCCGGAGTTGCTAATAGATTTTTAATGATCTAAATCATGATTATTGTCGAAGGCCGCACAACATCAAAACTGCCGAAATGTAGATCAATTAATTATTCTGGTCCATTGAGGGTGGTTATTGGTCAGGTTTGAGGCCCGTTAAATACATTAGGCCCTTGACCATGTTTCTAATTTTAGAATGTTAGTCATTGTTAATCCAAGTGTACACTCGTACTGGACTACAACAGTACCTATGTAAACCGTCGTAATATTGACTTATTGCTGCCATAAGGTCATAAGGTTATAAGGTGAGCTATATTTTCATTTGAAACTGTATAATTAATTTTCAGTACACAACTGTCATAAATAAATTAGTATAGTAGCATACAAAAACATAAGTTGGTAAATTGGGCGTATGTTATGTTATGTATTTACTTTAACTTGCAAAACTTTCCTTATCGTCAAGGCGAATAATATGCACCTGACCTTCCTGAAGAACATCACACAATCATCAAGGTTAGGTACGGATTCCTATTGCCATTCTGTGTTCTATTGATTACTGGCAGCGAGTTTGGCAAATATAATCATCCAGTAATAATTCCACTGCTGGGACACAAGCCATCACTTGAACCTGGTACGAGTTGGTGCTGGTGTGCTGGTAGATGTCATAGTCATGTCGTAAGTAAAATACGCGCTTTGACGTAGAGTTGCGGACACCAGCCCGTCATACAGTAAAATACAGTAGTTACGTGTTCGAATGTTTAGTTCGAGGACATGCCAAGGGGAATACTCACGATGTTTTCCTTCATTGTATTGAGAGCAGTGGCAGTAAGGTAGATTGTTGTCTTATTTTTACCCCCTCTTTATAAGTTTGACGTGTTTGTGTGTGTGTGTCTGTCTGTGGCATCAAAGCTCCTGTACGGATGACCCGATTTTTTCATTCATTGGTGAATTAGTCGGGAGTGTTCTTAGCTATGTTTAATGAAAATCGGTCTAAGATGGCCACCGCCACAAAATGGCGGATTACATATTTTTTCACAATTCTCTCAATATGGGTATCAAATGAAACGGCTTGACTAGTAGAATACACATTAATAAATTAAAAATCCAAGATAGCCGCCACCACAAAATGCCGAATTAACGAATTATTTTCTATTTAGCTTTTAGTACATTATGTGTCGGAGGTTTTTTTAAATTTAAATTTAATCTTACTTGTTTCTTGGTACCTGATCCGATGAGCTTTTTTATCCGATGTCAAAAAGATTTGAACTGCTGTTACTGTCACATGAGTAGCGCCTGTTAATATTGTTACAGCATCAAATTGTCTAAGTGGTACACCCTGTTTATACCTTCATAGCAATCTGTTGAGTAAAAATTTAATAAAAACTCGCAATATTTAAACATGCTTCTACATTCTTGTTCTGTCAACGTAAGAGCAAACGTTAAATTAAATTGTAGACGCGGCTTCGTAAACCGGACTCGATAGATAATGTACTAATATATGTATATCTGTCAGTTAGTGTCCGGAATTAGTCCGTACGGGTTGATCCTTAGATGTCAGCCACTGATAGATTCTGTAGGTAGGTAGCCACGTATAGACATTCAATCGGGACGCACGATTCGTAATCCATTCAGTATGGAATTCACAATCTGAAATTAGCTTTGATGCAAAGGCTTGATTTGGAACAGATTTCGGATTCCTGATAGATTTCGACGAACATGGCACTAGATTAGTTTCCTAATGTTTTGTGCATTAGTTAATTCCATGTACGGCTAATTTAAGTCTAAATTCAGCAACCCAACAACGACCTTATTTGTATGAAAACAAAGATCACAGTTATTTGACAGACTTGTCAGTCGAAGCAATTGGACAGGAACCCTATTGTAACTTAGATAAAGATCAATGTAATTTGGACAGTAATGCGAAATCAGAAGTAAACTAACTGTGAAAGAACAGTAGTAGATACTTGTGGATATTTTCACTGAGTAATGGTGCATCGGGAGGTGTTGCAATAGAATTAATAGTAGGCGCTTTCGTATGAGACTTGGGTTTCGATTTCGGTTAGATCTGTCACCCATTTTTACGACTCTTTGATTTTTTTTTAGGGTCATTTAAATATTGCTGATTAAACAGTATGAAAGACACAGAACACAGAGCGCTGGCTAAGTTCGTCCCGTTCTTGGTATCGATGTAGTCTTTTATGTTGTCATTACTAAATTTTCACTACACCCTACGCCTTTCGGGGCAGTGTACCTAGTATTGGATCATATAAGGAGGAAACAAAATGAAAACCATTGTATATTTAAGTTGTTTGAGGTAATTCTTTATTATTTGTACCGTTAATGTTTTTTAGACACAATGAAAACATAAATATTTAAAAAACGAATTACCTATCTGCTTATTTATTCTTAGCTGTATGTAGCCTACTATCAATGTTAAATAAATTGTTACTACTTGAATTTATTTAGTATTGGTATACAATTAGATTACTTTTTATGCACCTGGATATAATGAATAAAACATAATTCGTTAACTATACTGGATTTTGAATCATTAGATGATTATTTACTTATGATTATGGCACACTTATTAAAAAAACCTTTCTCACTTGCTGCTCACTGGATAAGCCTACTAGTTAGATAAAGCTTAAATTATTATTAAGTTAAAATAATAAGCTTAAAATAATAGTTAAATGTAACATTCTTATAATTTTAATAATTGTGTTACTTGTAGGTATGATTGATTACAGATATAAATATTTTCAAAACAAATGATTTGAGAATAACATTGGTTTGAAAATTGATAACACAAAGTCATTACGTTGTGTAATCAATTTTCAAACTAATTTCTAATTTTATTCTGTTATGTTCTTTTTGTTGAAAGTTCTAATCTAGGCAGGTGTATAAATTTACCTACCTAGATTCGAACCTTCAACTCGTTAGTTGGTGCCGTTACCACAAGGCTACCAAAGCTCTTTTTAAAATACGCTTATGTACGTACTAGGTAGGTCTTGGTAGGTCACTCATAAGCACTCGCATGTACTGGATTTTCCTGTGAATGCGTAAACTAAATTAAAAAATAAATTAACGTTAAACGCCTTTCATCTAATAAAAGCAGTTGTACACGAATCTTTTGGCACGTGAAGACGTGGCACGAAGATCCATGCACCATTGTACGCGGAGTAAATTCTTCTCCTGCATATCGCTGGCGCTACAAATTTTGTATTTTGTTACCCCAAAACATCACCACCTCCACCGCGGCTTCGGTGCAAGCGTTACAAAAAGACTTCAGATTAACAATACATTTCTGGAAGTAAGTATGCGTTTGGTTTTTTTGCCCCACGACGAGTATATGCGAAGAATTTACCGTAATTTTAACAGAGTTATTTTAACTGAGCAATAGATAATGTGCGCGAAGATACTAAACCTAAATAAATATCATTATAGTAAAATAAAATAATACAGGGTGTAAGCAACCTCATCACGAAGCCGCCAATCAAGCATTCTGTACATCAAATTATGTAACTTGACGCAAAAATGATTGCTGGGAAACGACTAATTCTTTTGGGGTGAAAAATCACGTTTTGTCGTAGAACTCAATGTAGCGCACTGAAAAGTTTGTGCCTATGAATGGATTGAATAATATGGGGGTCGTAGAGGTATTAAAAGTAAAAATCTTACAATAAAAACTTGTATTTAATAAAAACTTGCCAACAAGTTGGAACTTTGACCCCCCAATATCTCCGTAACTAGAAGGTTCCCAGGTATGGTGTAGATAAAATAAAAGATCGCAATGATGGGGAGTACAAGTGCCTTTCGGTTTCGTTTAGAGGATTTTTACACCCTTTATGGTTTACAATTCGTCAAAAACGAGAAAAAAAATCGGTTAAATCTTTAAAAATCTCTAAAATTATCACTTGTGTTACAAAACAAATACACATAAGAACTCCTCGGAAATTTAGCCAAAAAAATAAAAAAAACTATCACAAACATTTCTGTCTCCGTCACACAGTTCAAAAACCTATTGTCAAAAACAAGACAACACTTTTCCCTGTTAAGCATTTTCTTTCCGATGCTTTGCTTTGGATAACATTTCGGCTTCTTCGATGGTGTCAGGAAGCGGCACGTTGATAGTTTCAGGCAGCGTGAAGACTATTAGACCAGCTATGACAGCTAACGTGCCGAAGAATATTGATGGCAAGTTGTCGTAGTATAAAGCCTGAGAAAAAAGACAAAACTTCAATTAGCTTCAGAATTTAATTCTACTAAGTCACTAAGTTCAACAGAGCCTTATTTGTTGTATTACACAAGCCTGCTTAAAAACTCTTTTTCGGGTGGGCGGTATTTGTGGATTTACATTTCGGCTCCCATTTGGCATACCTTCAGCTCCGTTAAATCGTGCTGTCGGTTCTGGCTTTTTTAGTCTCAAGGCAATTTTAGAAAAAAAATAAATGAGGAGACTCCAGTCAGACTCCTCATTTATTTTTTTGGAAGCTCATTTATTTGGTTGAAAGAAAATTCATGCAATATTTACATTCTAAATCTAAGAACGAAGCTTCACCACTTACCAACAAAGGAGTCAAAGGCGCCAACGTAGACCCAACTCGGCCAGTAGAAGAACAGACGGCTAGCAGTGACTGTCTGACATTAGTAGGGAAGACTTCAGACACATAAATGTAGACGGAACTATAGGCTACCGTGATGGAGAACTTGCCGGAGAGGTAGAAGATAAGGGACCACCAGCTTTGATCTGAGGAAATGACACAAGGTTAGTAGGAGTATTTAAGGGTGTTACAAATATTCGTCGAGGCAGTAAGATGAAAACAAGAATTGGATTATTGGGACTGCCCAGCTAAAGTGATAAAAGACGGATATTATTGGCAAGAGGTACGTGTAATTTTGAGTTCATTATTTATACTTTTTTGCTACAACTTTTGCTTGGTAGGGTTTGACGGGCATGGCACAGTTTATTTAAAAGTTGAAGAGAGTTTAGAAAATGATTATCTGTTTTCATAAAGTGTATTTGAGTTGAAAACTGTCAACACTGTTTTAAATTACGTAATCTCTCAACTTAATCCAAAAATCAACACTAGATAATCAAAGTTTATCAAAGCAAATCGAAGACCATAATAATTACTTTTCGATTCGTAAAAGCAAAATCCCGAATTTATTTATTCGTCTGAATGTTCACAAAACAAACCATTTCGAAAACGCAGAGTTTGGTAAAACCGCGAAAATTATTTATGTTTTACTATTGCCGTTTGCGCCGTCGGCTTTGAAATCGGTTTAACTTGAATATTCCATTAATTCAGGCTGTTATACAAGCAGTGATTACTAAATAAACAGTGGAGCAAAATTCTCTCAAAACTCGTGTCAGAGTTAGTTTCCATTGTAACACGAGATAAATGATGTTTGTCGGATACTGTATTCGGATTTAAGAACGTGCGCTGCCCACGTCAATTCTAATTTTAGGAGATGTAATGTGGTTTGTATCTGTGCATCCGTAGGTTTTGCGTATATATCCTCTACCAAAAGGGACTCTCTCATTGATCGTTGTAATAATCTCTCCTTGGAGGATACTGTCCTAATCACAGAACCTTACTTCGCTAATGTAACTTCCTACTTCTGGGACAAAGGGATCCATCCGGCAAGACACTCATCGCAACACAATGGGAACACTCCTACGCCTCGTAAACTGTTCCCGGATTATCTAACTCGCCTTTTGTTCGTGTCAAATTATGTTTGTTCGTTTGATTGTAAGGGAAGTAATTGTGAACACAAACTACAACTCATTTGGTTGTAAAATTCACGTTAAAACTGTGTTGGTTCCGATAAGAACTGAATTGTTTGTAAATTTTTGAAATGAATTTAAATGCATTTTTGGGATTTTTATTGAAATTGTTGAATAAACCCGGATGTTTGTTGATGAGGCTTGTTTACTCAAAAATGTTTTCGAACATTTTAATGTAATATTTATCCGTTTCGTGGTTATGGTATGAGAGGAAGCAGATGAACAATAGTTTTAATGATTCGTAATGAATTCTACTCACCTTTAGGCAGGAACGACAAACTGATACACAGGATTGCGCTCAAAATATAAGTCGTAATCATGACCCTCTTCCTACCAAATCTATCGAGCACGGCCAAACAGGTGAAATTAGCTGGAATCTCTATGAAAGCCACAAGCATAAAGTTCACGTACTTATTTCCTGCCAAAGACACAGAATTAATCGACAGTCCATAGTACACAAACGTGCAAGTAATCCAGAGGAAGGAACACGAAACCAATCTCCTCCTAATAATGCTTGATCGAATTACTTGTAAGAAGACTGACGGCTTCTTTACAGTTTCAACTTCTTCTTTAAATTCTATCGGCTTTTTCTCCATCTCTTGAAGTGGGGCTAAGGCTTCGTCTGTCAATTCTACTTTATTCATTTTTGCTGCTTTCCTAATAATTGCTACTGCTTCATCATGCCTGCCTTTGCTTAGCAGCCACCTGATGCTTTCGTTCAAAATCCATAAGTAAAAGAATATTAAGCAGGATGGGGCGTATATGATTCTGAGGAGTGTCCTCCAGTCTTGCAGCAGCCATGATAGTCCAGCTAAGGACATCAAGCCACACACGTAAACTACGTTTATGAGGGTGTTTCCAAACACTCTTCCTTTTGGTCCCACAAGTTCCATAGCTGTAAACAATTATTTACTCATTAAAACTAAAAGTTCATAAAGATATACAATGAGTGCAAGAGATAGCTTTAAATAGGTGTATGGTCTGACTTATTGAACACATTGACTTTAGTGAATAATGAACAGACATGAAGTTAGATTCATCACTCTTAATTTACAAGTAAGGAACCTAAAATTATTCAGTGTTTTTCAATAAGGACTAGAGGGTTAACTTTTTGAGGCACGGGTGTTTCATACCGCTCATTTTCAAACCAGGCTATTACTGACACCTTTCTAATGGAAAACCCCAATGGCAGTTTTAGCCCATCCCGAGGATCGAACACAGGACTCGACGCTCATTAGATGCGCTTGTGACCACGAGACCAACAGGGCAGTCATACACATACGTTGTGTGTTTGAACACAGAATTACTAAAAATAACGAAAATGGTTGGTCAAATGATCTTACCCAAAACAAAAGCAGTAGTATAAGCACCAGCTCCAAATCCGGCTTCAAAGAACTCAAACGCCACCATCATTATATAATGAGTGGAAAAGGACCTCAAGAAACCGAATATGCAATTCATGAGAGCTGCTACAGATAGCGCCACTTTCCTTCCGAACCTGTCTGAGATGATGCCAGTTAGAGGCAAGGATAGGAAGAGGCCAGAGTTATGGATAGTGCCTATCAGCGTCCTCTTCCAATTTTGGCAGCCGAGATCGAACTGAAACAAATAATTTGTAGAAATAACAGGAGAAAATTTGGAGACAAAAAGTCTCTGGATCAACTGCATCACAAGCCCTAAACATCTACAAACATCATACTATCTTTGTTATTTTCAAACGGTTGGAAGAAACGGAATGATGTTTCAAAGCTTTGGCTCTAAACCTATATTTACTATTGTACTATCATTTGTAGATCTTTGGCAGTCGTTACAGGTAGTCAGTGTCCCAAAAATCAGCCAGTCTTGCCAATGGGTATCGTAATTACCCAGAACTGACTCAGTACTAACTGGGTTATGGAGGTTGGATAGGCAACAGGAGGAGGAGGGAGGGGGGGGGGGGGTAGGCGGTCGCTCTAGGTAAAATACTGCAAGCAGACCCCAACACAGGGGAAAAGGATAGGCTGATGATGACTAAACTTATTTAGTAAATAAATAAATAAATAAATAAAATAAATAAATAAAAAATGAGTGATTTGAGGTGCAAGCGGGAGAGAATTGAATTCGCTGTAATAGAAGTAATTATCAACATTATCAAATTGTGCTCCCGTAACAGTGAATGCATTAAATCCATTCACGCAGCACTTACTAGTTCAACATAAATAAAGTAACGATAAACGTTATTATCCGTCTATTGGCACGATAACAGGCTGCTGGCCCAAATATTCATAGGTCGCGTGATTAGTCGAATTATTACGTTTGCGGATGGATATTTTTGTTGCTGCCTGTCAGTTTTTGTTTTAAGGGCTGGCAGCTTCAGCTTTTACTGAAAGTTCATCTTTGGAACCTGTGTTTACGAGTATCCATTTTTATATCGGCTTTTATGAGCATGGGAGGATACCGAGCCTGGATCAATCTAGCTCATTCAATACAATTTCAATATTTAAAGGTTTTATTTTTTCTAATAAAGGTGGCCGCATTATTTTGTGCAATTTATTTCATCAACGCTGCTTTCAAACGGTGATGGAAAACATCGTAAAGAAACCGGTATGTCCTACAACCAAAAATTGAATGACATGTGACATCTACCAATCCACACCGGCCACACCACTCCATGCTTACTCAGCTTTGAAACATCATTCCGTTTCTTCCACCCACTGGGGCCGCGTGGTAGATTATAGCCCTTTCCCTCTCATAGGGAGGAGGTTTGTGTTCCAGCAGTGGGAACATTAATTTGCTGCTGATGAATAAAGGTGTATTAGCAGGGATTTCTATAGTGACAGTACTGTTATTACTTACATCTTTCACAGCCGAATCTTCATCGCTATAAACATACGAAGAGCATTTTTCTTTAACCGCAGTATTAAATATATCAGCAGTACAAGTACTATTACTAGTAGTGATATTGTTCTCTATAGTGGAGTATCTCTCACATTTGGAGTATCCATTCTTTTCTTTTGGTATAGCGTGGTGTAGCCATAGGCTTGTGTTTGTTGTGCTCTCGCATTCTTGAACTGCGCATCTGAAACAAAGAAAGGTTCATTCAGAATTTGTCAAGACAATCGATCATCTAAGTCCCCGGTCCTTAGTTTAATTGCGAAGTCAAGTGGGCCGCTGACATTGCTGATACAACCTGGTCCGGTGGGGGTATTCCGATGAAGCCTATGTGTGGTTCCACCAGTACTCTGAGGGACATGTCCGAAGCCACCACCAACGCTACCGAGGTGGCAGAGTACTGGGCGAAAATAATTTAAGTTAAAAAAAGGGGAAATCATTGACATGTCGAAGAAGAAGTTTAAAACTTATTTTCTACACTTGGCCATTGTAATTGAGGCTAAGACTGAAATGGGCTACATTAATGGAAAAAGGTAGAAGGTGGTGGTTTAAGTATTGTATATCTGATTCGTGTAACGGCTAGGCCCATAATCGGGGATCTTCCAAAGGAGCTAAAGCTAGGTAGATGATGATGATTCAAAATCATCATCATTTCGCTAACTATTTCCCAGCTATGTTGGGGTCTGCTTCCAGTCTAACAAAATGCATCTGAATACTATTGTATTTTACATGGAGCGGCTGCCTATTTGACCTCCAATTTTTTTTTTTTTC
Organism: Xestia ashworthii; assembly: GCA_950022955.1. Taxonomy (NCBI): domain Eukaryota; kingdom Metazoa; phylum Arthropoda; class Insecta; order Lepidoptera; family Noctuidae; genus Xestia; species Xestia ashworthii. The sequence goes on along the minus strand of OX465565.1, from coordinate 18,206,407 downwards.
TTAATTTTTTTCCGTTGGTGTAGTGGTCGCAAGCACAACTGCTGAGTATGAGGTCCTGGGTTCGATTCCCGGGTTGGCAAAAGTGTTATTGGGTTATTCCATCAGGAATTTCTCAGTAGCAGTCAGAATGGGACTTACAGATAACTGGCTGTTGTACTATAAGATACACCTCTGCTTAACTATTAAATAAATAGCGCTGGACATTACACACAGCGCCATCTAGTGCCACACTAAGCAAGGCTTGTGTCGTGGTCACCAGACAGTTATTATACTACATATATACTTTTTGTTTGTAAATACACACTTATTATACATAACTCGGAAACAAATGTCCATGCTCATCACACAAACATTTGCTCCTACCGGGATTCGAACCCGGGACCCTAAGAACGTAAGGCAGCCTCACTACCACTGCGCCATTAGGGTCGTCGGACCCGGGTCGGTGTTACTATTCGGAGACAACCGGCAGTATAATGATGATGATCAGCTTCATATAGTTTTATGTTTTTTTTTTTAATTAGAACTCCGGTGTACTAACGAACTTTTCATTAACGTTTGAAACGTTCATCACAAATAAACACTAACATTTCACTCATTCATGTTGTTTACAATTTCATGATAAAGTTTTGAACATGTTGTTTGCTTCCGAATATTGAGTAAACACGCCTCTAGAATATTCGATATTTTGCCTTTGAAATTACTGCATGGTAATTACCAGTGCATCGACGGTGATGCTATTAGAGTGAAGGCCAATTCACATCAGGACGCGAATTGGCGCGCAAATTAAAAAAAAGAGAGACTCAAAATATAACAGACAATGGCGAGATCTTAGCTGATTTTGATTTGAGCGTCTAAAAGTGACTTAAGTACGACGGCAGTTTCATTAATTTTTCACGTTTCTTCGAAGGATCATAAACTAGTTCAGGCCGGATAAGAAAGAGATACTCTAAAAGTAATTTATTTTATTTTTTCATTGACTTTTAGTGTTGCCATTTTAAATGTATTCTGCCAATTGACAGTAAGTACAGAAATGTTGTATTAAAATCACTTTCAGTTTGTTTTTGTAATTAAACGGAGTAAACGAATAAACAATTCTGTTTATTTTTAAGTGGAAGTGTTCCTTACAGGGGGTAAAAATATTGTAATGTAAAAATAAATGAATTGCTTTCAATTAATGACGGGCAAAATACTGCTTTCACAAATCTAAAAAAAAATATAACTTGGTTTGACAACAGTTGTCAATCCAAGTTATGTTGTTTAGCTTGGGATAATAGCCTTTTTTCCTGTTGATTCGTTGTTAGTGATACTCATGTCACAGACGCTTTCGCATTGTGCTGAAAAAAGTAAAACAAATTAATGCAGGTAGCTAAAATGCTCCGCGTGTCCGTGCACAGTATGCGCTGCGGTATGTTTGAGCCTTATCTTCCTCGAATTGTTATTACCATAAACATAACCTATAAAAGTTCATGACTGAATTTCTATTTATCTCGGCCTCCTCGAACAAAAATTTTTGCACAAACTATTTCAGAAGTTGACGCCGAGTTGAACAAAATATTTTTCATTTGAAGAAGCAATAATTTAATCTCAGCTAAATTAATGCATGGGCGGCTGCCATTGTTCTTTATTTACTACACGAAAAGACCGTCGCGTCGTTTCGCGTCGCGTCGCGTCTCGGTGTGAACTGACGCTTAGTGTTTAATACAAATTGCCTGTGGCGACTGCCTGCTGGTAGGATGATATGGGTTTTACACTTCAGGAAGATTCTCTTCATAGTATTTGGGTCTAAATAAGACCAATATTCATGATCATCACATCCTAATTTATGTGAGGTCAGTGCAGCATGTCCCCATCTTCCATACTTCTCTAATACTCGTCATCTTAGCAGTCACCTCATTTCTAGCCATTTCATCTTTATCTATCTTTCTTTAGACACTAGTAAATCGTTTTTTTATCTGTCTTTCTTTACACACTAGTAAATCATTTCTTTATCTATCTTTCTTTACACACTAGTAAATCGTTTCTTTATCTATCTTTCTTTACACACTAGTAAATCGTTTCTTTATCTATCTTTCTTTACACACTAGTAAATCGTTTCTTTATCTATCTTTCTTTACACACTAGTAAATCGTTTCTTTATCTATCTTTCTTTACACACTAGTAAATCGTTTCTTTATCTATCTTTCTTTACACACTAGTAAATCGTTTCTTTATCTATCTTTCTTTACACACTAGTAAATCGTTTCTTTATCTATCTTTCTTTACACACTAGTAAATCGTTTCTTTATCTATCTTTCTTTACACACTAGTAAATCGTTTCTTTATCTATCTTTCTTTACACACTAGTAAATCGTTTCTTTATCTATCTTTCTTTACACACTAGTAAATCGTTTCTTTATCTATCTTTCTTTACACACTAGTAAATCGTTTCTTTGGTCCTCCTGAACTCTTTATAGCCTACAGTCTACATTTATACCCCAAAATTATCCTCACAAAATTTTCTTCATTCCTCCGCATCACATGTCAATATAAATATTCAAAGGGTCAAATTAAATTAGCTAGTGGAACTTTATAAACGTGATGGGTTGATAGGGTGTCAGGGGGTCTAAAATGGCCGGTTTAGCGGAATCTTAATGTGAATCACGTTGGGCATTTAAAATTCTTAAAATAAACTTTATGATTATGACTATAAAGTCCATTTTAAGAATTTGAAATTTTTGGCGTGATTCATGTTATGATTGAGTTTCTTAAGAATTTTGCCTCACCGTATGTGGACTGGAAAATGGTTTTACGATAGCATCAATAGCCACAGACAAAAAATTCTGAAAAAGATTGTACACTGAAAAATTTAAAGTTTATTTATTATGATTATTACCTCACATGAATGTGAGTTTTGCGACATTTCCTTTGCGGTTTTACCAAGGAGTATGTTGTTTTCTCAGTACTGCCTGGGTTGCTGAGGTCAGTTAAGCAGTAACTTCATGTAAAACATTGGGATTCAGCTGAATCCGGTTAGATTAGAAGCTGTCCCAACATAGCTGGGGAAAAAAGTGATTGACGAATAAGTTCTCCTACGACTACTAGTAGAAAATATAAAGTAAGTGTTTTCTTCAACTTCGTAATCCTATAATAGAAGAAATATGTACAAGTATCAAAAAGGGTTACAGGGCGTCTAAAAATTCGCCCATATCGTTGCAGCATTGCCACGTTAAATTGCACGAAACTCTGATCGAGACAGCAAGAACCCTACAAGGAAGTATCAAATCTAAAAGTCAATGAAACGCTTGCCTGGCAACAGAATAATGTTCATTATACCCTAAAATTGACGCTAAATTAAGATCAATAATTGTCACATTCCTATCAATAAATTACACCTTATTAGACCAATCAAATGCTGCGTCGACCCCAAATGAATTGAGATAAGGGCGAGGGAATGATGAATGCTTATAAGGCCAATCAAAGCAGTTTGTTTCTAAGTGGGTATGAACGGTTATTATTTATTGAATTTGGAGGCAATTTGTACCTAAAGTCAATGTGTTTATGAATGAAATGTTTTTTTTGTTCATGAAGAGACATTCATTTTGAGTATCTTGAATGGACCGATGATCTCACCGGTGACTAAATGTTTTTAGGATGTCAAAAATGTCGTGAAAAAAGTTTTGAGTATGAATAAAATATGGGAGACGACAAAAAATTACAATTAGTCCGTCAGTCTCAAAACGTCACGCCTCGGTATATTTATTAGCGAGTTATGACGTCACGAGCCCCCACTCCCGAGTTTTGATGCGTTTTATCTTTGTCAATATTCATTGATTTGGATCCATTATTTTCCAATAGTATAACTTGACGGACTAAATAGATTTGCAATTTGTTGATATTGTCATCATGATTAGAGGAAGACCAAGAGACTGGGTGGAATGAGAAAAAATATGCGAGTCGGACTAGTGCATTTAGGGTTCCGTACTATAGTAGAAGGGAGCCTCCTTCAATTTTAATATATTTTTAATAGATGTTGTTATACCGGCAACAGAAATACACATTCTGTGAATATTTCAACTGTCTACATATTATGGATCATGAGATAAAGCCCGCTGACAGACAGACGGACAGACGGAAGGACGGACAGCAGAATCTTAGTAATTAGGGTCCCATTAGTCAGTGGAAAGTGGGGGATCTTCTTAGAATATATTCATTTTGAATAAAACAAATAGGGATACTTAATGGCGAAACATTTTTAATAAAAGAAGCCTTCTTTTTATGTTGGTAACAAAACATCGAATAATAACGTAGTGCTCTAAGTTGAAAATCTGACTAAGTAGAAAATACCACATGGTATGAAATAAATAAATAAATAAATAAATAAATATCGCTGGACATTAACACACAGCGCCACCTAGTGCCACACTAAGCAAAGCTTGTGTCGTGGACACTAGATAGTTGATATACTACATATATACTTTTTGTTTGTAAATACATACTTATTATACATATAAACATCCATGACTCGGAAACAAATGTCCATGCTCATCACACAAACATTCATCAAATCCCTTATAAGCTACCCTAGTAGCATTTTTTGTTGGCATTTAGTTGGGCCACATACCTCTGGTTAGTTGGCAAATGCATACAATTGGCGGGCAGTTTGCGGGTTGGGCCCAAAACTGATGGCCTACGTGGATTTGCCTACGAAGGCCCAACTTGCGATAGGGCCAACGTGGATTTGCCTACGAAGGCCAGTACTACTACCAATGTTTACTACCGAGCTGGTAGTGTTGAACTAACAACCTTGTGTTGTGTGAACACTAATAGGGTTGAAATAAAACCAAATTGCTTTCTGATCTAAGGCGCGGGTCATACAAGTGGCGTATGGCGGTGGCGTGGCGCTGGCGCGTGCGTGGGGGGCGAGGTAGTGGCGCCACTTACCCGCCCTCCCGCGCACCCGCGACACCGCCCTACGCCATACCCCACTCGTGCCTGTCCCGCGCCTAAGCTGGTAACATAATTACTAAAATTCACTCGAACCCAACCAAATCGTGGTAACACAACGATAGCGACTTCTAATTGGACTACAACGCCATCTATCGAGGTTGGGGTACAACTTTTGAACCTTTACGATATAATCATTACGGTTTCGGCATGAACATACCGCCCACAAAGGACATTAAGTGACGGAATGTCCTTCTTAAATTATCCTTAATTTGCAATTTTGCACTTTGTTTAAGTACAGTATAAACCATAAATCTCAAATATAAACAAAAATATAAAAAATATAGTACTAGTAAGCTCATACTGGGTAATTTATACCTGTACCAGTATATACGTATCATCCCTAACAGGCCCATTGAAAGGTTTAAGTTGGACCGATGTAAGTTGTTATCATAACTTAAATCCCTACAAAAAACTCCCAACAGTAGGAATAGAAGCAGCAGGCCCGTCGTTAGTTGGCCCAATGTTGTTTTAGTAATTTAAATCCCTACAAAAATCTCCCAACAGTAGGAATAGATGCAACAGGCCCGTCGTTAGTTGGCCCAATGTTGTTATAATAACTGAAATCCCTGCAAAAATCACCCAACAGTAGGAATAGTAACAGAAAGTCGTTGGGCAAATAGTGCATGTTTATGACAATGGGCCTATTTTAAGTTTAGGTTGGCGGAACAACTAACCGTCTGCCAATACATTCCCAACTGTTGGCATAAGGAAGCCAACGGCAATTGCTACTAGGGTAATCATATTGTTCGTACTAAAACTCTTGCATTTCCAAATTATTAAAACAAGTTACATTAAATTAAAAAAAAATTAAAAACCCCCGACATACGTAGGGTCATAATTTAGCAAGCACTTTCATTTGATACCCATACTGAAAGAGTTGTGAAAACAAACTAATTAATGTAATTCACCATTTTGTGTCGGCGGCCATGAATTGATTTTCATCAAACATAGCTAAGGACATTCTCGATTTATTCACCCTTCGAACAAAAAAAACACAAAACCAAAATCGGTTCATCCGTTCGGGAGCTACGATGCCACAGACAGACACACAGACACGTCATACTTATAACACCCCGTCGTTTTTATGTCGGGGGTTAAAAATTGTGACACGATCGAATTTTCATCCACTACCCATTTATTTACCTCAAAAATTACTCTCAATAATTTTCGTACACCAAATGATACTTAATCACTTACTGAAAAATGTCTGTCTGTCGATTGCGTCTCGTAATGATAATTAATATCAGTCGCTCTCATGATTGATTGCTGGTTTCCCAGCTGTTTGTGATGGCGTCTCAGGGTTGAACAAGATTTGAGGACTGGTCGAAGATGGAGGCGGGGGCGGAATGGTTCAGTTCTGCTGGAGTGTTTTGTAATGAAAGTATTACGAATGTTTAAGAACAAGCTTTAGTGGTGTGGATTTTAGATAAAAAAAAATAAGTTGGAGCATCGTTGGACCTATGCCTAATAAGAAAAATATCCAGTCAGTGGATACGAAACGGGGCACTTTTTAGGGTTCCGTTGCCTAATGGCAAAAATCGGAACCCTTATAGATTCGTCATGTCTGTCTGTCTGTCTGTCCGTCCGTATGTCACAGCCACTTTTTTCCGAAACTATAAGAACTATGCTGTTGAAACTTGGTAAGTACTCGTAGATGTATTCTGTGAACCGCATTAAGATTTTTACACAAAAATAGAAAAAAAACTACATTTTTGGATCAAGCCCATTATACGTGTGGGGTACCTATGGATAGGTCTTTAAAAATGATATTGAGGTTTCTAATAATATCATTTTTTTCTAAACTGAATAGTTTGCGCGAGAGACACTTCCAAAGTGGTAAAATGTGTGTTGCCCCCCAAAACAAAAAGCTACTTACTACACAGGGTAACCTGTGTAGTAAGTAGTAACTGTAACTTTTAAATAAGACAATGATAAAACTAAAAAAAAATAAATGATGTACGATCGAACAAGGTATGTATTTGGTTTACATTTTGGTTTACAAAAAATGTTGGAAATAGAAAGAGCTCAAAGGTTGATTCTGAAAGTAAGCCTCTCAAAACCACAACTCTTCCCCACTGCCGCGGCTTCCTGATACAATTATCAGGAAGCCGAGGTTTTAACAGTACGACAAATATACATCCTCTCCACTACTCTGAGACAACATTCTGATTCATCTTCTTTTGATCTCTCAAAATTAACAACGAGAAGGCCGTATGCAATATGTAATACCATTAAAATGAAATCAGGTTTTGCCCAAAAATTTTATATTTACCGAGGCCCTGAGCTGTACAATAAGTTAAACAAAGAAACAGGTATTTTTAATTACAGTAAATCTAAATGTAAGCGGGTACTAACAAACTGGCTACTAAAATTGAACTACACTAAAACAGAAGAGTTACTAGTCATAAAAGTTTAACAGGAAACAAAAAGAAATATACTTCATATGTATATTATACATCTAGTTAGTTAGATAATGATCCCACTCACAGTATACCCTCTCATCCTAACTATACTTTATCACACACACCAATACAGACAAACACACACACGCACACAGACATACAGACAAATACACCAGGCACACACACACACACACACAGATACAGACAAACCTATTAAACGCACACTACATCCCACACGCACCTTATTCTCCACATCTTGTCTTCACTACACTTCACACAAATTTAAGGTTCTATTATTATTTTGCTATTAAATTATAAATATAATGTTTTGTTCTTTCCATCAAATATCCATATCTTACACCTTTACCTTACACTTTTACCTTTAATTACAACAACTAGACACCAGTATACCTAGTTATTTTAATAACCAATGAAGAATGTGATTTTGCCTGTAGGGGGGAGTCCCTGGTGTCCTGAAATACAAGTTTAGGCTTAGTTTAGGCACCAGTCTCCCACAAATAAACATAGTGATCATTTTCAATCAATCTTTATGTGTTAGTTTATAAGTATTATTTGTGGAAGAAAAATAAACATTATTATTATTATTATATTATTTTACAATGTAATTTGTGGGTTAAACTGTAAACCAAATAGCTTGTTTGACGTTACATTACCATGTAAACTTCCACCGAAAATTGGTTTGAACGAGATCTAGTAAGTAGCTTTTTTTTTAATACGTCTAAATCGTAAAATCGTATCTTTTATATTATGTTACTTGGTGCTACGGAACCCTTCATGGGCGAATCCGACTCGCACTTGGCCGCTTTTTTTTACTGCGACCAATTTCGCGGTTCAGTAGTTTTTAAGTTTATTCGTTGCAAAAAAAATACGAATCTTTCTTCTTTATAATATTGGTTTACTAGATGTAGAAGTATATATCAATCAATTGACCCATGCACAAACACATGTAATTTTAGAGTAGAAAAATTCAAGAAAACAAGTAGAGTAGTAGTGATGTTTCAAAAACATCTATGCATTGGTCAAAACCGATATTTTATTTATTTATGTATTAAAACTTTATGCACAAGTAAAAACTGTACAAAGGCGGACTTAATGCCTTGGGCATTTTCTACCAGTCTACCTTAGGGTGATGCAGAGACAATACATAGTAGGTGCAATAACAGAAAACAAAATAGTTAAAATTTATAACTACAATAATAAATACATACATAAAACCAAATACTTACCTATAAAAAGAAGGTTCCGAGTGATTAACATATTCTATATTTTAAATATCTGTTGCCATACAATTTTTATCTTTATTTGTCTGGCAGTGTCACAAGTGTGCCCAAGGTCTCCATCGTACGACCTGGTCGTGATCCCCACGTGCTTACCGCACTACAGCGATAACCGAGCGTCGCGTCGGCCCACATCCCGGTTCTTTGATAGCGTATCGGTTTTTTTTACTTATTGTGATAGGTTGTTTACGTTGTATTACGAAAATAGCCTGTAAAATCAGGTGCCTATGAGTTAATTTGGTCGGCACTTAATAGGTCCCCAAGGTGCAAAATTATCTGACACAAGGCGCTGTTGTTGTTTTGACTTGGACCTTAAAAGGTGCCTTATAAAACCATTTTAGTGTGTGTTCATGATGGACTAAAAGGGTTCATTGTCGTTATTTAAGATCTTTTTACAATTTTGAAATTGCAGCAAAAATCGCTCTCCCATAAATTTTCTCGAGTTAGATGAACAAAAATGTAAGGAGTAGCTGATTTTTTTTACGATATTTTTATTCCGATTCAGCGTCCATAGTTGAAAGTTGTTGACATTTGCTTGTAATGTAGCAATCCAAATTTTAGCATTACAAATATCCATAAAGCTCAGTGCATTAATATTTTTTATTGATGCATTTTCGGTCTACACTTCATTTCCACGAACGATTCAATTGGTACACGAGGTATTCCTCAGAGCGCACCCATTTCTGAGCGCAACCATCTAAGCGCAACTAAATCATTCCGCGGAGCGCAACCATGATAACAAAGCGTTCATTCATTATTATCGATAGTTATTTTGCTCATCCGGTGATCCCTATTTTAAATAATACATTGATAGCCCATCAAAATGTACTAGGCTAGCAGAAGTTCAAGGAGCAGTTTTTTTATATATTTTTTATATTCGGGTATCTAAGTAGGTAGGTACTTACAATCAAATTTTGTATTTCACCGGGAGCATTTGCCCGTAATGTTACACAAACAGTTCAGATTCACTTGTTTCCGTACAAAATCGAAACTTTGACTGTTACATTACAGGCGAATGCTCCGGTGATCCCGAGCACCATACAGGAGTTTAGTTATTTTAATGTCACCTTATATTACTGGTTTCAGTTTCTACTTAAAATAAATTTGAAACACACTCGTCACACTTAAAACTGTCGAAGGACAACGAATCAACCTTGTTATTTTTTTAATTAAATGCATTATTCGCGGTATTTATATAACTTCGTCTTACACCAGTACTAATACAAATATAACTTGGCCTGGATACGGTAAGCCGAGACTGATCGATGCATACGGTTTTTAATAAGGGCAAGGCTCCATTGGAGTGACCAGATTAAGCCTGCCATTGGAGGTTCAGTTAACGAATGCAGCAGGATGATCTCAAGTAGGCAGCGGTACAAAATGAAGTACATTACATCTGCCCCTTGTAACTGCTACGCTACGAGTACTTACTTAACGATCACGACTGTCAAGAGCGTACCGGAAAAGAAAGAGAAGAGAAGGCTCGATAAAAATGCACGATTTTCTTCATTGAAAGACTACTAGAAATTAGAGATAACGACTAATAGAGAAGTATGGAAAGAGACAAATTGTGCCGTTCTTTGAGAAATCGAGGTACGGGCAAGAGATTGATGACGGTCGGAAAACATTCTTATTTTTTAATTGCCGAAATATCAGAGACCCAGGTTGTTCTTCTCTGAGAATATGAGAATTTCATTAGTACCTACCTATTTATGTTCATTATAGGGTAGACGACAAAATCTATCTGAAAAGTCCGTCAGTTAGATTATCAAAAAATATTTGACCCGTATTTTTTATTTTGTTACGTAAATCAAAATTGACGAAGATACGACGCTTTTAAAATTCTCAATACGTCACGCCTAGGTATAATTTTTATGAGCGTGCTGACTTCATGAGCCCCCAGTCCCGAGTTTTCATGAGTTTTATCTTTGTCAATAATCATTAAATTTACTTACAAAAAACAAAAAATACGTGTCGATTATTTTCCAATACTCTAACTGACGGACCAAATGGATTTGTATTTTTTTGATACTGCATGCCTATTGTATGAATGGGCTTCGTATACGAGGTGCTGACACAAATACTATAGCCTGCTTAGATATATTAATTTGTTTGCTCGTTTTGTTCTGGTGTAACTTATCTCTTATCTCGAGTCATCAGTAAGTGAGTGAGGACCGCAATACCGTCGCCAAATCAGGTCAAGAAAACCAGTGCAATGTTTTGATTTATATTAGGTGTGTCAATTTTAGTTCGTTCGCACTTGTTTCATGATAATTAAAAGATAATTAAAAAAGTATGTATTATAATATACATACTTTACATACATCATATATATATAATTATATATATATGATGTATATGCACTTATGTATATATGTTTTATATATATATACATAAGTGTAATATGTCTTATGTGTGTATATGTATGTATTTATTTATTGTATATATGTAAATGGTACACCACAGGCTACCTGCAGTATTGTCTCTCCTTTCCCATTTAAATCCATCCAAAGGTTGTCTTTTAAACATCGCTTTTAGCGATAAGACCGCCCATTGTGTCACCCCTTGTAAAACGAATGTAATTTTTTATGGTGTACATAATAAAGAGTATTCTATTCTATTCAGAGGTATAGCACACACACAGACACAACACATTCACACATTCACACCTACGCATAAACACATTGCACACACACCAAATAAGAGCATACATGCGTTATTTTTAATTATTACTTTTCTTTTCTAATCAGGGTTCTGTACCTCAAAAGATTAAAAAAGGAACCCTTACAAACACAACAAAGAGTGATCTTAATCACTCTTGTTCGTTTGTTCGTCTGTCCTGTGGTTTATGCAATCGGTGGTGTATGCAATCATTAGTTCTGAAAACACTGACTCCAGTAACACCTAGTCTTACCAAGTACAGCCAGGATTTCAAAAGGAAATTATTATATTTTACTAGCTGTTGCAATGCATTTTTTCCTACTTGCATATCTACTACCTACCTACTAATACCTACCTACCTACTACCTACCTACTACTACCTACCTACCTACTACCTACCTAACTACCTATTTCTCTCTCCTTTTAAACCTTCCCGGGACTGCACAAATAATTCAAAACCAAAATGAGCCAAATCGGTCGAGCCGTTCTCGAGTTTTAGCGAGACTAACGAACAGCAATTGATTTTTATATATAGGTAATAAATTATTATTTACCTATAGCCATTGCTCCGTATGCATTGCTCGTTGCAGGTTACAATCATCGGATAACGCAGTTGTTTATTTTCTAGTTGGTTTTCTTAAAAGCACACTACAACGCTTCATCAAGTCTTCAAAACACTTTAGTCGCCACGCCTCATAGACCCATTTTTCGCGTTGATCATCCGAGCCATCTCACTATCAGGGCCACACTCGAAGTACAGGTCAACGAATTATTATCATACTCGTATAAAATATATCACACTAGTCATGGTGGGTTTATCTGACAAGAATTCTTAAATATTGTCGAATTCTAATGTCTTTAGCCAAGCATTATACCTCTCACTGTCGCACAAACGTGAAACTGCAAGTGCAAAACAGAGATGGGAACAAGCACGTGCGGTACGACGTTAATAGGTGTCGGCCCAAGACTTAATAAGTAGCTGTGGCTGAGTGGTTGATATCTGTCTATTTACTTCATATCACAGTTCTCTAGATTCATGAAAACCATGTAGTTTTTGCGTGAACAGATAACTTACTTACATGCAGACACAACTGACTACTACACTATCGCGCACTAAACAATATTATAATATGTATACTAGTGCATACAGTACTCGGAGGATCTCGTGGCTAAATAATATCAGCCGCTCGGGTCGATTTTTAGGTTAAGCCATACTTGCCTTGGTTGGTCTGTGGATGGGTGACCACCCTTACTTACCGAGTTTCCTCCGTGCCTCGGAAAGCACGTTAAGCTGTTGGTCCCGGCTGTCATTTGTCCATCTTTGACAGTCGTTACAGGTAGTCAGTGGCCCAAAAAGTCTGACACCAGTCTTACCAAGTGGTATCGTACTTACCAGTATTAACTGGGTTGTGGAGGTCAGATAGGCAGTCGCTCCATGCAAAATACTGTTATTCAGCTGCATCCGGTTAGACTGGAAGCCGACCCCAACATAGTTCTAGGCAGATGCGACTCAAAATGTAACTTTATTTACTACACGAAAATATATGACATGAGAATTCAGTGCTGCACCGCTGCAGTGCTGAGTCGCTCTATTAAAAAGTACTCGCAGCGTCGCGGTCGCGTCGCGTTGGGTCTCGGTGTGAACTGACCCTTACTTTGTATGTATAATAAATAAATAAAGAAATACAGCTGTAGTGTGTTTTGAAAGTAAAAAAGTTGCATTGTTGTTAACTATAACCTCGCTCTTATAAAATATGTTTTTAAGGTTTTTCGTGGTATGCTGAATAATCCACAAGTATTGGAATCGTTGGGATTGCTCGTTCCAAACAGGAGGCTACGGTTGGGACCAAGGGAGGGGCTTTTTAATGTTCCGGCAACCCGTACAAACTTATTAAAGTTCGCACCAGTGATTCGTGCAGTTAGAATACTTAATGATGTCTCTCGGCATTTGGATATTTTTTCTTGCTCTTTGGCGGAATTCCAGAGGGTGTCACTAAGCATGTTATCTTCTGTATAAATGGTGCTTCTACACAGACCCGGTAGTTGGGGCTGGACAATTTGCTATAATGACTACTTTTGTTAGCTTGGGTTTTACCTGTTAAAACAAAATGTATGTGTTATTGAATAAATAAATAAATAAATATTGGTTCAATACGATAACAACACGCCTCTAGTACCCGAAGGTGGAAGGCAAAAGTACACTTAATAGTACACCATAGATCTGTGTTTTATACATAGATCTGTATTTCTATGTAGTACACCCATATTTCACTAGTTATGTTTAATAATACTTGGCCCTCAATAAACCCTTAATCTAGATCCAGGCAGATCTAAGTTCGCGCACGTGACTCCTCGTCCTAGCTGTCGGCAGCTAGTCACATACAATAAGGGACGAGCCTATTGCCATCAAACAGGCACAAATCCCGACTCTGAGGCTGCTACTGAGAAATTCCAGATTAAATTGTTGCGAGTGTTTATTTTGTTTAAGTAATGTATCATCATCATCATCGTTTCAGCCGAAAGACGTCCACTGCTGGACATAGGCTTCCCCCAAGTGTCGCCACATTGACCGGTCCCGCGCGACTCGCATCCACCGGATTCCCGCAACCTTCACCAGGTCATCGGTCCACCTAGTGGGAGGTCTTCCAACGCATCGTCTTCCGGTTCGCGGTCGCCACTCCAGAACTTTTCGGCCCCATCGGCCATCCGTTCTGCGAGCAATGTGCCCTGCCCACTGTATGATTTGATAAAATTATTTCTCAATCAATTCTGAGCTCAAGACAAACTTTCATTTGCATTAAAATAAAAAGTTATATCGCGTAAATAATAAATTCGTTAGTATCTAAACCCACAGAACTCCATACATAATCCTTAAAGTCCAAAAACCTTACAACGTAAATCTTTTGACAGAAGGGTAATATGACTTCGCAACTAAAACGGGCAACTTCAGGAGCCAGGTTTCAGAACTAGGGCAAATCCACATAAGCCGCGACTCAGGCTGACTAATCTCCGCTAATGTTCTGATGAACATTTACATACGGAGGCATATGGGACACTATTCTGCAGTGTTGCTGGAAATTCAAGCTATTTCACTTTATGGCGTAGGTAAGGAAGTTTGATGCTTATTTATTTCTGACTACTTTGTGATAAATCGGGACGGTTGTTGGGAGTTTTGGTCGTAATTTACGTACTATTAATCTGTGGTTCTATTGCGTGCAATGCTAGGTATACTAAAAGTGACTTTGACCGATGGTCGATTACTCGCTGATAATGTTAAAATGCACATCCCTAAAAACAACAAGATTTTGCCATCACAAGTATCAAATCGGCTGTAAAATTGTGTGCGAGCAGAAAGTCTGGCAGCATATCTTACCAAGGGTTTTCGAGTTACCCAGCAACGGAGTTACGAAGGTCAAATAATAATATGGAGTCACTCCATGTTTAATATTGGTATTCAGATACGTTTTTTTACACGAAATAGCTTTGCTTTTGGCCGAAACTCGAGTGATGAGTAGCGATGATGCGGCCTAGGGTGGGTGTTCACTTGCGTAGAAGTAACCGATTCACTTGAACCTTAAAGAGATCTAGATTAGGTATAGTGATCGGAAAACAGAGAAGCCGACAGTGAATTCCACAGACTAGTGGTTTGCATAGTAAATATGGAATCATAGCGCTTTGTATACGGGTTCGTGATGCTTCGCCGTATCTCTATTCGTCTGATGATGGAATAGGAATGGATGAATTTATCTTACTGGAAGCTGACCCAGAAGTACTTATGATGAAGTTAAACCTGGGCACATATATTAATCTAATGGGTGTTACCTATAGTATCCTTAGCTCCTTAGGCGAAAGGCACTTATTTTCCCCTTCATTGCGATCGTCTTATGTTTCAAATGGCTATGTTCCTACTTTTTTTTTAATTCTAGTTTTTAAGGATATAACTTTATTTTAGATAACTCCAAGACCTGTTTACTATTCAATGCCAATGTTACCGGCCAAACCCAATTTCAGGACAAATTAGTTTGTTCTAGGCCAACCCGGTTTTTCAGCATCCGAGTCGATGGAGTCCCGGTCAACGGAGTCCCGCTTAGCGAGGCTCAGACTTCTTAATGGTATAAATAAAAAAAAAACCACGAAGGGTTTGGCTATTCTAACCTAATCTATCCGTGTCGGAGTGCCCCAAGTCGGTACAGTTTAGCCTATGCAAAACCAGTTTATCCTGAAATCGGGTTTGGCCGGTAACACATACGTCAGCGCAATGTTTTGAGTGCGTAAAGTCGTTTCCCAGCAATATTTTTTGCGTAGGGTTACTTAGTTTGATGTACAGAATGCTTGGTTGACGGTTTCGTGAAGGGTTTGTTTACACTTTGTATATGAAAAAAAATCTAGAAAAATATACCTAAAGCAGGGTGCTTTAGGTATATTTTTCTTATTCCCGAAACCTGTACAAAATGGCACACCCCAAGTATTACGGAACACAGCTGGAATGATTTGAGTGATGCAAATATATGCTAACTAGCTGTTGCCCGCGACTTCGTCCGCGTAAACCACCCTTGTCACATAGGGGTATAAAAGTAGCCTTCGACTTGTTCTCTGACCTACCTATACACAGAAAAAAATATTAAATCTGTGAAGTCGTTTCGGAGGACTCCGATAACAAACAATGTGACACGAGTTTTTTTTTGTATTAGATGGGATGGATGGATTTGTCTGCGGCTTTGCTCGCGTTGAATTCGGGGTAATTTTAATTAGAAAATGAGAGAATTTCATTGCGCAAATCAAAGAGTAAGTAAAATTCAAGATCCAGCAGACTTTTAAAGATATGTCACCGTAAAATTGTCGTTATATTACAATATAACGTGTTACTCATAGCGATATTGTAAACCCTCGAAATATTGTCAACTGAACATACGGAAGTATCTCTGCCCCCATAATCGGGACTTGGGGCACCCCCCCCCCCCCGTTAGGTTAGTTAGGTTCCCTTTAAACCCTGCACTCGGAAATAGGGGCTCCGTCGACTACGCTTTTTAGGGGAGTATAAAGTGTTTTAAGGTTAGGTTATATTAATCTGTATTTCTCAGGAATGGTACATGATCTTTTCATGAGAGTGGTACCATTGGGCAAGGGGGACCCCTCCTTCCCTCCACACCGCGTGAGTTGACTACCATCGCATGCATTTCGCGAAAAATAATGCGTTTTATTGTAAGCAGTGTGTTCGTTTGGCAATATTTCGAGAGTTTACAATATCGCTAGAGATATTACAATATTACGTGTTTGACAATTTTACGGTGACAGATATACATATCTGGGTTGCTCATAAATTCGTTGGTTTCAAAGCAGAACAGAGGAACTTTGCAGAAGTATTGTGTAAAATCTTAAATTATTGTCTAGGATGGAATTACTATATGGCCGATAAATTACATAACGATACGTAGCTACGAAGACAAACAAAAATTAAAGAAAAATTGGATTTGTGTTCAGTGAAAACCATGAAAACGACACCCATGAAGGAAATTTAAAAAAAAACCGTAGAGGGCATCTAGGATTTTCATTTTGACTTCATTTTCGATATCAGCGACCCCAAAAACATGAAAACGACACACATGACGAAAAATGTACTTCAACGTCATTTCGATTTTCATTTCGATCTCATTTTTGTAATCAGTGACCTCGAAAACCATATAAACGCCACCCGAGATGGAAAAACAAATACTTTTCCTCGGCGCTATCTTGTGTTTATCAATAGGAGTACTCTTGTGAGGTTTCGAATGAAATAGTCTTACCAATCTTGTGTCCCCTTACAAACTTTTGAGGCCCGTTTCACCCCTTGAAGGGTGAATTTTGAAAAATTCTTTCTTAGTGCACCCCTAGACTACATAAGGAACCTACTTGCCAAATTTGGAATCTGTAGACCCAGCGGTTTGGGCTATGCGGTGATTTTTAGACTTTGTCACCCCATTTACCCCTCTGAGGGGTTGAATTTTGAAAAAACCTGAAACCTGTTTCTACTCATTTATCAATAGGAGTACTCTTGTGAAGTTTCGAATAAAATAGTCTAACTTATCTTGTTTCCCCATACAAACTTTGGGGGCCCGTTTCACCCCCTTAGAGGGTGAATTTTGAAAAATCCTTTCTTAGTGCACCCTTAAACCACATAAGAAACCTTCATGCCAAATTTGGAATCTGTAGACCCAGCGGTTTAGGCTGTGCGTTGATTTTTAGACTTTGTCACCCCATTTACCCCTCTTAGGGGTAGAATTTTGAAAAAACCTGAAACCCGTTTCTACTCATTTATCAATAGGAGTACTCTTGTGAAGTTTCGAATAAAATAGTCTAACTAATCTTGTTTCCCCATACAAACTTTGGGGGCCCGTTTCACCCCCTTAGAGGGTGAATTTTGAAAAATCCTTTCTTAGTGCACCCCTAGACCACATAAGGAACCTTCATGCCAAATTTGGAATCTGTAGACCTAGCGGTTTGGGCTGTGCGTTGATATATCACCCAGTCAGTCAGTCAGTCAGTCAATCAGTCAGTCAGTCAGTTTACTATTTTATATATATTTTATATATATAGAAGAAGATAGATGAGGTGCATAGCGTGTCTGCGAGTGGCTCTGCCTTTTGATCTACTGCTTTGACGATTTGCGTGGAGGAATGAGGGTTATTTACTTGTGTGATGCTGCTAAGAGCGATGCAAAGTTAATTTTACATTTTAAATGTATGTAGAAATAACTGTTTAGCAAAATAAAACATCAGTGACAGCGCAGTGACGAAAATCGTGAGTTTTAACACAGTAACGACTTTATGTCATTTTTTTTAACCGACTTCTAAAAAAGGAGGAGGTTCTCAATTCGGATGTTTCTATTTTTTTTTTTTTAGGTTTGTTCGCGCATAACTCCGTCGCTTGCCAACCGATTTGAAAAATAATTTTTTTTGTTGGAAAGAGTATCCTTCCCAAATGGTCCCATAGTAACCAAATCGGGATTTGATGATGGAATCTTGGCGAAATCGAGGGAACTCTTCAAATTTTATAGGATAACGTCCACGGATTTTGGTATTTTCTACAACAAGTAAAGCATTTGCGTTTGATAAGAACCATTCTACCATCACATCTGATGATGAAACCAAGAGTCACGGAACTCAATAATGAGACAATGTATCCTAGTCGTGTTTGGGCTTGTTGTAATTGTAACGGTATGCACTTTCCATGTGTACCAAGCACATGTAAACCACTAAAAAGTGAAAAATAAAAACTTTGAATGGCCTAATGGAAACAATTGGTTTGACTTTGACTTTGCTGGGTATTTTTTGTGACAGAGAAAAAGGTCACAAACCACCACGTGGACTTTAGTGGTGTATGTTACCTATTTCTTTGAGTTTTGGGTTCAAGGACATGCGCTGGCATGTCCTTGAACCCAAAACTACCGGTGTTTTCCTTCACCGCTTGTGAGCAATGGTGATAAAAAACCGACTTAAAAAAAAAAACAAAAAAAGTGAAAAATAACTTTAGCTTCTGAAGTCGGTGACAAAAAAATTAAATCAATCAAACAAAAGTCACCGACTTCAGAAGCTAAAGTTATTTTTCACTTTTTTGTTTTTTTTTTAAGTCGGTTTTTTATCACCATTGCTCACAAGCGGTGAAGGAAAACACCGGTAGTTTTGGGTTCAAGGACATGCCAGTGCATGTCCTTGAACCCAAAACTCAAAGAAATAGGTAACATACACCACTAAAGTCCACGTGGTGGTTTGTGACCTATTTTCTCTGTCACAAAAAATACCCAGCAAAGTCAAAGTCAAACCAATTGTTTCCATTAGGCCATTCAAAGGAACACGAAAATAGAATAGAATTTATTGGAATCCATACAATTCTGTTTCTATTACTAAATCCAGTAGTGGGACCGTTATTAGATTGACTATAAAGGGTGTAAATATAAACGATGATTTTTTCGTTCTAGCAGCTAGACCATACATGGCACCCAACATTTTCACAAGTTTTTTTTCTCAAATATTAGTTTTTAAGGCCATAACTTTACTTTACACACCTTAATAACCTGTTACCTATTAAATGCATCCATCAGCACAATGTTTTAAGTACGTTACATTGAGTTTTACCGAAAAACGTGATTTTACACCCCATAAAATAAAGTCGTTTCCCAGCAATAATTTTTGCGTAGAGTAACTTAGTTTCATGTACAGAATGCTTGGTTGACAGATTCATGAAGGGTTACACCTCTTTTTTTTTCGGATGGGAAATCATCAAATAACTTCTCCCACTCTGGGCGGAGCGGGAAGGAGTGTCAGACTTTTACTGACTAAAACCCATCCATGTTCCTTCCTCGCCCTTTATCTTCCGGGGCCACGGTATCTCTTTCTAACAGTCCTGCAGCCCGTCTGTTTACACCCTGTATTATGTTTTAGAGGGTTGAATGACATTGGTCAAGTACATTTGTACAATCGGCAATTCGTCATATTAATTTATATTTTTAGTTTTATTTTGGATTGTTATAATTGAGTTTAATTATTAATGTTGACTGTTTCTATTATTTTTACCTATTATTCATAAGAAATTATATTTAGAATATTTTGTACGCCGTTGACGGCAATATTTTATAAATATTGACATCTAATACTTTTGTTCTACAAATAAAAATATTTGAATTTGAATTTTGATTTTGGTCAAAGATCGTCAAATCGTCTGTTTGTCCAATTACGAAATTTCGACAAAAACGCTATTGGTCAAGTCCATGTTCAATCGATGAAAACATGCGTTTTGAATTAACATAACTATACATAACTTACTTGTCCTTATTTTTTTCATTTTTAATATAGTAATTATTGTGTAAATGTAATAAATAAAAAATAAATACTAATAAAAATAACGAAAATAGCCGATAGTCTACCACAATTTAACAGAGATATCTGACGTGCATTCCACGCTCTTTACCGTTTCTTCACCTTGTTTGAGATCTCAGCACAGAGTACTTTTATGAAATGATAACTGTATGACTGACATTATTTTACACCTTTTTCAATATATTAATCCTTTGACAAACAAAATATCTAATACAATATTATTACGAAGGTACTCGTTTAAATAATATTGACTCAACTATGTAATATTAAATATTTGAATAATATTGAAATAACGGTGTACAAATAAACATATTATTTCAATTTATATAGAGTTTAATATAGGTACCTGCGATATTACGGAAAAGAGTAAATAATTTATTTACTGTCATAATATGTATTTAAGGAGATGTTTCTTATTAATATTGGATGTTTAACTATTAAGATATTAGTGAATTTACAATAAAAATATATCATGCCAAAATACAGACACAATTTTCCTTTTGTTATTTGCTAGAACCGATCGATATCTATCCTATGAAATTCTATTTTCGGAATGCTATTTCATGTTTGTAAGGGAATGGCTAGCGTAAAAAATTCTGTAATGAAAATAGTATTTATATTGCTTTAATTTTAACGATAAAAGATAGCTCATCAAGGTTACAAATAATTCGGTAGCTAAAACATAGTAATTATCCCGTTCTTGTGTTAATGATAATTTATTAGTAACCATGATAGTTTAAAAACTAATTTCGAAAGCATCTCTTACTACATACCATTTTTTAAACAAATCAATAAGTTACTCATCGGTTGTCCTCGGTAATAACTGTAACTTAAGCATCCCTATTGCGAAACAAGCAATAATATAAAAATACAATACACAAAACAGCATGCAAATAGTCATCGTTCGTCGGCCATCTTTTACCTCATCGAGACCCTTCAACATTCGACATTGTCACGCGTTTAAATTGAAATCGCGCGATTGCATCGATGCAGCTGTTCGTGTGCAAGTTATCTAATGTTTGTCTTGTTTTATTTCCTTGTAGATTATTTGACCTTCAAAGTCTCTCTATTTGTAGTTTGTTTACTTTAGTTAAGGTTAATTGTATAAGTCCATGGAATATAATGTCTCCGATATACCGGAAGGTGAAATTGCGTAACACGATTATTACAATGGCAAATTGCCAATGCGATTAATTATGCTAATTCATGCATTCATTGTATAATTAACGTTTCTTAGCAGACGATTTTTGAAATAATATACGCAATAGATTAGGATTTTAATCCAAAATTCGTCGGATTGTGACAGAAAGTTTGGTGTGTTATGAATTTATGCATATATAATGTATTGTTGAAATCTTTTCACAGTTGACCAGCACCAAGTCAACAAAAAAATCAAAAGTTTGATGTCACTTTTTCTATTTTTTTTTGCAGTAAGCATAATTATAGGATATCATTACATCTTCAAGCTAACATGTATACACTTAGCGAGTTTTTCGTGGAATAATGATTGCAATTGTGTATTATTTTCAATTGCACGGGCGCGTTTGCATATCAGGCAAAATTATGCTGTTTTTCGGTACATTTTATAGCATAATAAAACAAAATCCAATATAACCAATAACTACATCGTATAGATTGGTTCTTTATCTTCAAATTAACGGTACTTTATTATTGAAAATTTTACTTTTTTACAATGTAAAATCGATCTTTCATTGCCATTTTCCACAAATTTAACGATACCGGGTTGAGTTTAGGTACATTTTTTGTGCTATTATTATCATATTTGACTACTTTTAAAAATACTATATGTAGGCTAACATATTCAATGTTTAATGTTAGTTTTTTTTTCATCTAAATGCTTTAAATAGTCGCAGAAAAAATGAAAACCGAAACTTATTTTTTCACATATTTTGCTATTCTGGATGAATCTTAATCGATTGCATTAAGGGTTATTTTATTTCTATACCCGTCTTGATTTATTGCACAAGCACTTGGAATGAAACTTTAGTCCGAGCGCGGCCCCCGTCGAGAGTGGACATGTATCGCCTGTTTAGAGCGGCTCGAGTTGAAAAAGATCGCTGTAAAAACACAAAATATTCGACAAACCGAATTTGATACTTGACAAGGTACTCGTAAGATTTTCATTCTATTTCATTTTGCTATAAAAAAGTATGTAAGTAGTGTTTTTAATTATATGCCTAATCGTCCTGGACTCGATGGAGCGACCTGATGAAGGTGTACTTCGGTGACTGCTACTGGAACTCCTAGACGTGTTGGACTAGATGAGCCGAGTTTGGGCTTGTTTTGTTAGTTATGATGAGACCTTACCTCCGGACTTGATGGAGCGACCTGAAGGTGTACTTCGGTGACTGCTACTGGAACTCCTAGACGTGTTGGACTAGATGAGCCGAGTTTGGGTTTGTTTTGTTAGTTATGATGAGACCTTACCTCCGGATTTCATGGAGTGACCTGAAGGTGTACTTCGGGAACTGCTACTGGAACTCCTAGACGTGTTGGACCAGATGAGCCGAGTTTGGGCTTGTTTTGTTAGTTATGATGAGACCTTACCTCCGGACTTGATGGAGCGACCTGAAGGTGTACTTCGGTGACTGCTACTGGAACTCCTAGACGTGTTGGACTAGATGAGCCGAGTTTGGGCTTGTTTTGTTAGTTATGATGAGACCTTACCTCCGGACTTGATGGAGCGACCTGAAGGTGTACTTCGGTGACTGCTACTGGAACTCCTAGACGTGTTGGACTAGATGAGCCGAGTTTGGGCTTGTTTTGTTAGTTATGATGAGACCTTACCTCCGGACTTGATGGAGCGACCTGAAGGTGTACTTCGGTGACTGCTACTGGAACTCCTAGACGTGTTGGACTAGATGAGCCGAGTTTGGGCTTGTTTTGTTAGTTATGATGAGACCTTACCTCCGGACTTGATGGAGCGACCTGAAGGTGTACTTCGGTGACTGCTACTGGAACTCCTAGACGTGTTGGACTAGATGAGCCGAGTTTGGGCTTGTTTTGTTAGTTATGATGAGACCTTACCTCCGGACTTGATGGAGCGACCTGAAGGTGTACTTCGGTGACTGCTACTGGAACTCCTAGACGTGTTGGACTAGATGAGCCGAGTTTGGGCTTGTTTTGTTAGTTATGATGAGACCTTACCTCCGGACTTGATGGAGCGACCTGAGGTGTACTTCGGTGACTGCTACTGGAACTCCTAGACGTGTTGGACTAGATGAGCTGAGTTTGGGCTTGTTTTGTTAGTTATGATGAGTCCTTACCTCCGGACTTGATGGAGCGACCTGAAGGTGTACTTCGGTGACTGCTACTGGAACTCCTAGACGTGTTGGACTAGATGAGCCGAGTTTGGGCTTGTTTTGTTAGTTATGATGAGACCTTACCTCCGGACTTGATGGAGCGACCTGAGGTGTACTTCGGTGACTGCTACTGGAACTCCTAGACGTGTTGGACTAGATGAGCCGAGTTTGGGCTTGTTTTGTTAGTTATGATGAGACCTTACCTCCGGACTTGATGGAGCGACCTGAAGGTGTACTTCGGTGACTGCTACTGGAACTCCTAGACGTGTTGGACTAGATGAGCCGAGTTTGGGCTTGTTTTGTTAGTTATGATGAGACCTTACCTCCGGATTTCATGGAGCGACCTGAAGGTGTACTTCGGGAACGGCTACTGGAACTCCTCGACGTGTTGGACTAGATGAGCCGAGTTTGGGCTTGTTTTGTTAGTTATGATGAGACCTTACCTCCGGATTTCATGGAGCGACCTGAAGGTGTACTTCGGGAACTGCTACTGGAACTCCTCGACGTGTTGGACCAGATGAGCCGAGTTGGGGCTTGTTTTGTTAGTTATGATGAGACCTTACCTCCGGACTTGATGGAGCGACCTGAAGGTGTACTTCGGTGACTGCTACTGGAACTCCTAGATGTATTGGACTACATGAGCATAACTAACAAAACAAGTCCAAACTCGGCTCACCTAGTCCAAACGTCGAGGAGTTCCAGTAGCAGTTCCCGAACTAAACACCTTCAGGTCGCTCCATCAAGTCCGGAGGTAAGGTCTCATCATAACTAACAAAACGAACCCAAACTCGGCTCACCTAGTCCCAACATGTCGAGGAGTTCCAGTAGCAGTCCCCGAAGTACACCTTCAGGTCGCTACATCAAGTCCGGAGGTAAAGTCTCATCATAACTAACAAAACGAACCCAAACTCGGCTCACCTAGTCCCAACATGTCGAGGAGTTCCAGTAGCAGTCCCCGAAGTACACCTTCAGGTCGCTCCATCTAGTCCGGAGGTAAGTTCACATCATAACTAACAAAACAAGTCCAAACTCGGCTCACCTAGTCCAAACGTCGAGGAGTTCCAGTAGCAGTTCCCAAAGTACACCTTCAGGTCGCTCCATCAAGTCCGGAGGTAAGGTCTCATCATAACTAACAAAACAATTCCAAACTCGGCTCACCTAGTCCAACACGTCTAGGAGTTCCAGTAGCAGTTCCCGAAGTACACTTTCAGGTCGCTCCATCAAGTGCGGAGGTAAGGTCTCATCATAACTAACAAAACAAGCCCAAACTCGGCTCACCTAGTCCAACACGTCTAGGAGTTCCAGTAGCAGTTCCCGAAGTACACCTTCAGGTCGCTCCATCAAGTCCGGAGGTAAGGTCTCATCATAACTAACAAAACAAGAACAATCTCAGCTCACCTAGTCCAACACGTCTAGGAGTTCCAGTAGCAGTTCCCGAAGTACACCTTCAGGTCGCTCCATCAAGTGCGAAGGTAAGGTCTCATCATAACTAACAAAACAAGCCCAAACTCGGCTCACCTAGTCCAACACGTCTAGGAGTTCCAGTAGCAGTTCCCGAAGTACACCTTCAGGTCGCTCCATCAAGTCCGGAGGTAAGGTCTCATCATAACTAACAAAACGAACCCAAACTCGGCTCACCTAGTCCCAACATGTCGAGGAGTTCCAGTAGCAGTCCCCGAAGTACACCTTCAGGTCGCTACATCAAGTCCGGAGGTAAAGTCTCATCATAACTAACAAAACGCACCCAAACTCGGCTCACCTAGTCCCAACATGTCGAGGAGTTCCAGTAGCAGTCCCCGAAGTACACCTTCAGGTCGCTCCATCAAGTCCGGAG
The DNA here is from genome assembly GCA_950022955.1 of Xestia ashworthii. Lineage (NCBI taxonomy): Eukaryota > Metazoa > Arthropoda > Insecta > Lepidoptera > Noctuidae > Xestia > Xestia ashworthii. The sequence continues at coordinate 18,181,051 of OX465565.1, read as the reverse complement.
GTAAGGTCTCATCATAACTAACAAAACAATTCCAAACTCGGCTCACCTAGTCCAACACGTCTAGGAGTTCCAGTAGCAGTTCCCGAAGTACACTTTCAGGTCGCTCCATCAAGTGCGGAGGTAAGGTCTCATCATAACTAACAAAACAAGCCCAAACTCGGCTCACCTAGTCCAACACGTCTAGGAGTTCCAGTAGCAGTTCCCGAAGTACACCTTCAGGTCGCTCCATCAAGTCCGGAGGTAAGGTCTCATCATAACTAACAAAACAAGCCCAAACTCGGCTCACCTAGTCCAACACGTCTAGGAGTTCCAGTAGCAGTTCCCGAAGTACACCTTCAGGTCGCTCCATCAAGTCCGGAGGTAAGGTCTCATCATAACTAACAAAACGAACCCAAACTCGGCTCACCTAGTCCCAACATGTCGAGGAGTTCCAGTAGCAGTCCCCGAAGTACACCTTCAGGTCGCTACATCAAGTCCGGAGGTAAAGTCTCATCCTAACTAACAAAACGAACCCAAACTCGGCTCACCTAGTCCCAACATGTCGAGGAGTTCCAGTAGCAGTCCCCGAAGTACACCTTCAGGTCGCTCCATCTAGTCCGGAGGTAAGTTCACATCATAACTAACAAAACAAGTCCAAACTCGGCTCACCTAGTCCAACACGTCTAGGAGTTCCAGTAGCAGTTCCCGAAGTACACCTTCAGGTCGCTCCATCAAGTGCGGAGGTAAGGTCTCATCATAACTAACAAAACAAGCCCAAACTCGGCTCACCTAGTCCAACACGTCTAGGAGTTCCAGTAGCAGTTCCCGAAGTACACCTTCAGGCCGCTCCATCAAGTGCGGAGGTAAAGTCTCATCATAACTAACAAAACAAGCCCAAACTCGGCTCACCTAGTCCAACACGTCTAGGAGTTCCAGTAGCAGTTCCCGAAGTACACCTTCAGGTCGCTCCATCAAGTCCGGAGGTAAGGTCTCATCATAACTAACAAAACAAGCCCAAACTCAGCTCACCTAGTCCAACACGTCTAGGAGTTCCAGTAGCAGTTCCCGAAGTACACCTTCAGGTCGCTCCATCAAGTGCGGAGGTAAGGTCTCATCATAACTAACAAAACAAGCCCAAACTCGGCTCACCTAGTCCAACACGTCTAGGAGTTCCAGTAGCAGTTCCCGAAGTACACCTTCAGGTCGCTCCATCAAGTCCGGAGGTAAGGTCTCATCATAACTAACAAAACAAGCCCAAACTCGGCTCACCTAGTCCAACACGTCTAGGGAGTTCCAGTAGCAGTTCCCGAAGTACACCTTCAGGTCGCTCCATCAAGTCCGGAGGTAAGGTCTCATCATAACTAACAAAACAAGCCCAAACTCGGCTCACCTAGTCCAACACGTCGAGAAGTTCCAGTAGCAGTCACCGAAGTACACCTTCAGGTCGTTCCATCAAGTCCGAGGTAAAACGTAAAAATATAAAACGTAAATATTTATGTTGGTGCCATAATTTTATTCCAAATAAATACGTAAAAAAAATGAATCTTTCTAAGTATCAAAATGAGTTCACTTGAATCAATCGAACCACTACATTGACACGAGTCAATACACACAAGTTTACTTTTCTCGGTAGCGAGAATAGTAGTCGTGCACTACACTTGTGTGTATGAGCCGTGTCAATGTAGTAGTTCGATTCTGTACCTATCAATTTTGCGAACGCGTCCTTAAGGTTCCAAAATACTATTTTCGTAGCAATGCAAAATTATAATCAATACAACATTTCATTGTAGAAAAACATTGTTGCTAAATGATACATACAAAAACACCCCTTTTTTGGAAGTCGATTAAAAAGATTGCAAAAGAGAAAGGGAGTTTATTTGGTTACTAGTAGATATAGATCATCTAAATAAGGATTATCTAATCGTCGCGTAATCAATTATAATTATGAGTTTGTATGACATAATTTATATTGTTGCTAATGGACACAATGAAGGATACTTTGTAATGTAGTTACAATGATGTAAGTACATTATGCAATTGTTTGTTTGGATAGTGATGAGCGAATTTCGTACGTCCGTTCATAGTAGGTAATACTTGATTTATCACTAGCTGATACCCGCAGCTTCGCCCGCTTGGAGTTCTGTTATGTTCCATCAATCGTACTGCCGGGATAAATTAGCCTGTACTCTCCCAGTGCTGGGCAAAGGCCTCCCCCAATTCCTTCCATGTGCTCTTTTCCATTATTTTTCGTGAAATGCATGCGATGGTAGTCAACTCACGCGGTGTGGAGGGAAGGAGGGGTCCCCCTTGCCCAATGGTACCACTCTCATAAAAAGGTAATGTACCATTCCTGACAAATACCGATTAATATAAAAAGTATACTTTGTGTTAATCCACGTTAAAAATCTGTGTGCCTTTCGTCCATCCATCCTCACTTTCGCTTTATGATATTAGTAGGAGGGATTAAAAAATGATTGCATATAGTGTATGAGAATGTTGCGATGTGTCAATGTGTGGAGTGGATAAAGTAAGGATTGAATATTTGTTAGAGGTTTCAAAGAGGCGCCCGTTACAGAAAAAATGAGCTGCCTATCCTTTTCCCAAACATGTTGGGGTCTGCTTCTAGTCTCACCGGATGCAGCTGAATACCAGTATTTTACATGGAGCGACTGCCTATCTGACCTCCACAACCCAGTTAGTACCGGGAAATACGATACCACTTGGTAACACTGGTTTGTCAGACTTTACAGAAAAAAATGAAAGGTCAAGTAAATTAAAGGGATGAAACGCATGTGACTAAAATGGAAATGAATGTCGATAGTTGGAGAGGGAGAGGAAGGCCAAAGAAAAGACGGATGGAATGATGTGAAAGAGAAAGAAGTAAATGATGGCGAAACGTCTGACTGCCTGGGTGAATGGAAGAATAAAACGTGTTGCGCCGACCTTAAGTAGAATGGGGTAGGGGCAGGAAGGAGATAATATTGAACAGGGGAATCTCAATAACTGTGAGATTAGTGGTAGCAACAACTGGGAAGAGGAATCTACAGGAATTAAAAACTGGGGAAAGAAACAATTTCTTCATCGATGAAAATGTACATGGTAGTTCGGGCCATTGGGAGTGAAAATGAAATTAATTAAATTGACATTTTATTTCATTCCAGCGTGTTTTGCTCTTGTCTGTAATTTTGTCAAAAAAGGAATTCTGAATTATTATAATGAGTAAAAAAGTTACATTAAATTTAAAAAAAAACCCGACAGTCGACACACTGGGTCATAATTTCAAGGTTTTTTTTCATTTGGTACTCTTATTAAGGGGGTTGTGAAAAAAAAGTAATTCGCCATTTTGTGGTGGCCGCCATCCTGGATTCGAAATTTATTATAGCGTATAGTGTTCTACAAGTCAAGTGTTTTCATTTGATACCCATATTGAGGGAGTTGTTGAATAAATATGTAATCCGCCATTTTGTGGCGGCGGCCATCTTGGACCGATTTTTATCAAACATAGCTTAAAACACTCTCGACTAATTCACCTTTCAAATAAATAAAACAAAATCAAAATCGGTTCATCCGTTCGAGAGCTAAGATGCCACAGGCAGACACACACACAAAGATACGTCAAACATAAAACGCCCCGTCGTTTTGGCGTCGTTAAAATTTTGTTGACACTGTGTGTGAATTTATTTACGTTTAAAATCTTTACAAAAATAGTCGTATAAGACTAGTCTTTAAGTGTCAATCGTTTCGAATTACAATGGCGTTATAACCATAACTGCTAAACTACGCATGCGACTATTCACCTAAAGACCATAAACGAACGGATGTAAACGCACGTTACTTGTATATTTAGATCTTCATTTCTTTCTTCAGGTTTCTTTTTCTTGCAGATAGATTATAACCATTTATTGCCCGTGGTACCACTGGAACGCTTGGTGGTATTACGGGATTTTTCAAGTGAAAACTTCTTTGGGCGCGTTGAGCAGTTTTTCATGGAACTCGCGTCATCGTCACCGAATGCTTTCATAGAGCTGTTAGTCAAAATCAACTTTATGTAATTGAGATAAAGTTTATTTTGAATTACTTTCTGATAACAATTTTTTTTTATATTTAAACAAGACAGCTTATCGGAAGAAGCTTGTTGTTTGGAATTTTGCCAATAAATAGGACATTGAAGGCTGCAGGCTTGCCCTAAGAAGTTTCGAAAATTTATCTCGAAGCAAAATACCTAATGTGAAAGCAAAAATTGATTACATTTCCAAATCACGATTGACTCATTGTTTCTAACAATTTTCTCGTTTTGCGATTTTCCACGTACTGAGTTCTTTAAGGGTGATATAATTTCTGCTTTTATGGCATCATGCCAGTTCCTTTTATATCCCTGTTCTTCTTCTTCTTCACCGGGCATGCACCCGGTTCTACACATACCTTGTAAGAACCGGGTATTTATAGGTACCACTCGTGAGGTGTGTCAGACCATGAAACTGAATAACTTTTGTTCTATGATTTTTGGAAGTTCATAACTTTGTTTTTAGTCCCCTTAGGGACCAAAAATAAATCCGCACAGGGCCCGCGTCGTGGATTATAGTTCATTCCCTCTCATAGAGAGGAGGCCTGTGTCCTCACAGTAGGAACATTAACAGGCTGATGATGATGAGTCAGTACCAATAGAACCTCCATTTTTAGGGTTCCGTAGCCAAATGGCAAAAAACGGAACCCTTATAGTTTCGCCATGTCTGTCTGTCTGTCTGTCCGCGGATAATCTCAGTGACCGTTAGCACCAGAAAGCTGAAATTTGGTACCAATATGTATATCAATCATGCCGACAAAGTGCAAAAATAAAAATTTAAAAAAACATTTTTATTAGGGTACCTCCCCCAGACGTAAAGTGGGGAGCGATTTTTTTTTTAATTTTGACCCTGACGTGTGATATATTGTTGGATAGGTATTTAAAAATGAATAGGGGTTTTCTAAAATCATTTTTTGATAATATTAATATTTTAGGAAATAATCGCTCCGAAAGTCAAAAACAATGTGTCCCCCCCCCTCTAACTTTTGAACCATAAGTTTAAAAAATATGAAAAAAATCACAGAAGTAGACCTTTATATGAACTTTCTAGGAAAATTATTTTCAACTTGATGAGTTGAATAGTTTTTGAGTTATATAGCACTTTTTCAAAAAAACGCAAATGATAACTTTGTTTTTCATACAAATACTATGAAAAACAAAGTTATTTTTGCTGACGAAAAATGTTGGTATTTTTAATGGTCTGGGAAGCTACGGAACCCTACAGTGAGCGTGGCCCGACACGCTCTTGGCCGGTTTTTTTTTATTATTTCAAGAACTCGTAGAACAAACATTCAGTTTCATGGTCCAAGAGAACACACGAGATGTCTTTTGTTTATAATCACACACTGTTTTGCGCGATTTTTACGATATGACAAAGAATCGAGATTTTTTAATACATGTGCTTCTTGTTAAATCATAAAAACTGCAAAAAAATTGGTTGCTTATAGTTCGAAAAATAATACTGTCACACAAGTTCAATAAAGATGCACTAAAAATACATTTTGTAAATAGAAGCAATCTCGTCGTGGCATTCTTCACCAAGGTCACTGCTTTGAAGGTTGGTAGGACGTCTTCTGAGAATCTTTTACCAATATTACGACATGTAGGTAAATATGAATCTATATCAATGTTGTGTAAGCTGAGATAGTAATATGTGATTATAAGAGGGTATTGAACAGCACGGTGATAACGTAGGTCAAACAGAAGTTAGTACTCGGCATGTGTAAGTATTTACCTTATGATATGTCTTGCAGTGATTTGTGCGAAATTTTGTTTATGTACAAAATACAAAGGCAGACTTACTGCCATTGGCATTATCATCATCAGCCTTTTAATGTTCCCACAGCTGGGACAGGCCTCCTGTCTATGAGAGGCAATGGGCTATAATCCGCCAAGCGGGACCATTGGAATATCGTAATGATTTTGGGTTATGCCTTTGCATCACCCAAAGGTTGACTTGATTGTTTTTTTTTAACCTAATGGAACGGATGGTGATTTAAGACTTTATTCGTAAATATCATGAGATTTGAATATGAATTTGGATACAAGAGTAGGGAAAGACCAAAGGAACGATGGATGGACTGTGTGAAAGCTGATATAGCTAGAATGGGAATGAATCATAAAGACATATTGCACAAACTCCAAATAAATAATAATATCCCTGGACATTAACAGACAGCGTCATCTAGCGCCACACTAAGCAAGGCTTGTGTCGTGGACACCAGATAGTTGATATACTACATATATATATTTTTAGTTTCAAAAACGGACGAACGGAAGTGGAAACATCCATGACTCGGAAACAAATGTCCATGCTCATCACACAAACATTTGCTCCTACCGGGATTCGAACCCAGGACCCTAAGTAATAAATTACTTGCACCTAGCCAGAGACTACATTTGTATAGCAGGAATTCCAATTGCATGGCGATTAAAATATTTAATAATTTACCCCCACGTATCAGAGTGCTGCCCACTAATAAATTCAAGAAAGCAATATTTCCCTGGCTTTTAGACAACTGCTTCTACTCGGTTAATGAATTTTTAAATTATAAATTTTGACATTATTTTTATCACCTATTGACTTGTATTATTCATTTTGATTTTATATTTTTACTTTTAATAATTTGACCATTTGACATTGTGTAACTACTAAATTTTGACATTTTATTAATACTTGGTCACTTTGTAAGTTAATTTAATTTTAATATTTCTATACCGGTAACGGTAGTGTATGTGAAACTGACTAATTTTAAGATCTTAATGTACCATATACTCAGAAATAAATAAATCTTATCTTATAATTAATTATCTTATAAGAACGTAAGGCAGCCTCACTACCACTACGTCATTATAAGCGTTCACACGGCGACCAATCAAGCTATAAAACCCGTCTATGCGGATTTATCGTTATATTGGAAATCAATAGAAAACAAGACCATGTTATACTGGAACATACTAGTGCGTCAGAAAAAAAATGGTTGCATTGCCAATTCAATAGCTCATTCATGTTGAAAATCGTTCCTATCGATCTATGCGGGATGTGTAAATTCACTTTTCTGAAAATTAAAACATTTTTGCCCAACCAAAATACTATGATACTGATGATATTAATATGATCTACGGTCTATACATTGAAATGTCTTAATATACCTACGTCATGAAGAGATTAGGATTAGTCAAAACAAACAAAAACTAACAAAAACATCTTAGATTTTGCGATTTACCAAGAATTTAGTATACAAAAGGCTTTGCGACTTACCAAGAATTTAGTATTCAAAACACGATATTCAAAACTGGTTAGAATTTATAACCGACAGTTTTAATAATTTAAAACAGCTTTTTTTTGTCGGTGTTGTAGTAAAAATAACATAAATATGTTATTATTGTACATTATTATCAAACATTTTTTAAAGAATTGCTCCTAGCAAATTGGCAATTGAAGTAATCGTATGTCGTGTATTATTTATATTTTAATGCAGCTGGCATTCTGGCTTTTCTTGTTTATGATTCTCATTGCATGCTATACCTACTATAGACAAGGATAATAATGGAATTTAATTTAATTTTATCGACAAACGTCATGATTACTCATGATAAACCGTGAACATTATAGTTATTAAAGTATATTTTAAAATAATACACAGATACCGGATTTTATGCAACAATAAAATTAGCCTGATCAGAACACATTATATAAAAACCCAAAACCCGTTTAAATAACCGTTTTCATATGTTATAGAAAATTTACCTTTGCAAGCAGGTATCCGGCAGTTTCACAAAATGGGTCAAATCAGTGCCCTGAGGAACCCCAAATTTATACTCGACGTCAACACGCATGCGCGAACTTGAATGGGGTGGCGTGAGACACGTCAAAATCTAAAGCAATATAACCCCAAAATGCAAAACATACCGATTCACACTGATTTACACCAAAGTCCTAATATTTGATACTATTACAAGATCAAACGCCTTAACAGAAACCACTTGTGATTTTAATTTAGCCTCCTTTAAGTCACAAATCTAGAAAAATAAATTAAACACTTACCTGTAATTGATGTCTGAAGCCTCAAATACGAACACAGAACCATACATTCCCGCCAAGAAGCACGGAAATAAAAATAAAGCATAGTTTATGATATTATACTTCCCAAAAGGTCCCAACTCCTTCAAAATAACATCTAACCCAACTAGCGTCGTATCTTTCGACATTTTTAACAACGATTATATTATCAGCCTTATAAAGAACACTTTAAATATCACTCGGAATTATTTATTAATATTTTTATTTATAAAAATACGATTAACAACACGCGGCGTCGAGATGTCGCGATTTTATGTATAAAATTTGACAGGAACGCACGCATGCGTATTGGTACTCTTTATGTGGTCATTTTTGCAAACAAGTTGGTTAGTTTTTTTCGCCGAACGAGCGGTGCCGGCGGATGTCTAAACTTGTATGCGTTTGAATCAAAAATAAACAAGAATAACCGGCTAAAGTCTGTTGACGAGGATGAGATATTGTTCTGATAGCGTGATAGTGACAGAGCATACTTGCAACTGTGAGTTAATGGGAAGGAAAGAGATGGATACAGGTTGATAGTTTCGCCTCAAAATTGTGAGGGCTTTTCAAATTGTCGTGAGACTAATCGTAGTATTTATGATAGCATGATTAGTTATTTTAATGATAAAATGAATTGTAGTAAAGGGTATGAGTGTAGTTCAATGAATTTCGGTATCCTAAATACAAGATAAGAGAGTTTTATTTTTAGGCCGATCAGTGATGTAATGTGAAATTATTTTTAAACTCGCTTGTTAGATTACTGCGTAAACTTATATTTTTAGCACGTACCTAGATTATATTAAACAGATTCGTAAAGATGGAGTTATTTTTTGATTTTTCAAAGAACATAAAACAAAACATGATAAGATCTTGTAAAACACATGTGATATGCAATAAAGAATTGAATTGAATTGAAACATAAACCAAATCATATTTTGGTAAGGTCAAGGTCAAAGTATTTATTAGCAGATTAATATATTTTAATATATGCAAGCACGTGTTATTTATTGTATAAACGTCATGGAAAAGCATAAATTATCATAAATGAACACGTGTGTTTCAAATTGTTTAGTTTTACAGGGTTAAATCCGATCAGTAAAAAAAATCGCATGTAAGATATGTCACCGTAAAATTGTCAAACACGTTATATTACAATAGAACGTGTTTCTCTCTAGCGATATTGTAAACTCTCGAAATATTGTCAACTGAACATACGGAAGTATCTCTGCCCCCATAATCGGGACTTGGGGCACCCCCCCGTTAGGTTAGTTAGGTTACCTCGGAAATTGGGGCCCCGCGAAGCTGGGCTCCGTCGACTACGCTTTTTAGGGGATTATAAAGTGTTTTAAGGTTAGGTTATTTTAATCGGTATTTCTCAGGAATGGTACATTATCTTTTCATGAGAGTTGTACCACTGGGCAAGGGGGACCCCTCCTTCCCTCCACACCGCGTGAGTTGACTACCATCGCATGCATTTCACGAAAATAATGCGTTTTGTTGTAAGCAGTATGTTCGTTTGACAATATTTCGAGATTTTACAATATCGCTAGAGATATTACAATATAACGTATTTGACAATTTTACGGTGACAAATATAAATGTTGATAGATGGAGACAAAGAAGGAAGACCATCAAAAACACTGGATGGATCGTGTGAGGAATGATATGAATGATAAACCGGCCAAGAGCGTGTCGGGCCACGCTCACTGTAGGGTTCCGTAGCTTCCCAGACCATTAAAAATACCAACATTTTTCGTCAGCAAAAATAACTTTGTTTTTCATAGTATTTGTATGAAAAACAAAGTTATCATTTGCGTTTTTTTGAAAAAGTGCTATATAACTCAAAAACTATTCAACTCATCAAGTTGAAAATAATTTTCCTAAAAAGTTCATATAAAGGTCTACTTCTGTGATTTTTTTCATATTTTTTAAACTTATGGTTCAAAAGTTAGAGGGGGGGGGGGGGACACATTGTTTTTGACTTTCGGAGCGATTATTTCCTAAAATATTAATATTATCAAAAAATGATTTTAGAAAACCCCTATTCATTTTTAAATACCTATCCAACAATATATCACACGTCAGGGTCAAAATTAAAAAAAAAATCGCTCCCCACTTTACGTCTGGGGGAGGTACCCTAATAAAAATGTTTTTTTAAATTTTTATTTTTGCACTTTGTCGGCATGATTGATATACATATTGGTACCAAATTTCAGCTTTCTGGTGCTAACGGTCACTGAGATTATCCGCGGACAGACAGACAGACAGACAGACAGACAGACATGGCGAAACTATAAGGGTTCCGTTTTTTGCCATTTGGCTACGGAACCCTAAAAAGGAGTAAATTATAGTGTGACGGCTGACAGGGAAGAATGGAAGAAAAAACGTTTTGCGCCAACCCCAAGTAAGCTTGACTCAAGCTAGACTGTATCGGGTCCGAGCCGAGTGTCGACCGTATCGTATGGAATTGGCCGTCACTCAGTTACCGCTAGGTAGGTATAGCGTGAATGTGTCCATATAAAATATTTATGTAATATTTAGTTGACCGTGCTACGGCTGACACGGTCTAGCGTGGGTCATCTTTAACAAGGGACAAAGGCAAAAAATGAAGAAATAAGAAAAAAATCTGCAATCTGCTCGGCCGTCACTCGGTTGTCGCTAGGTAGGTATAGCGTGAATGTGTCCATATAAAATATATGTAATATTTAGTTGACCGTGCTACGGCCGACACGGTCTAGCGTGGGTCATCTTTAACATGGGGCAACGGCAGAAAAATTAAGAAATAAGAAAAAAAACTGCAATCTGCTCGGCCGTCACTCGGTTGACGCTAGGTAGGTATAGCATGAATGTGTCCATATAAAATATATGTAATATTTAGTTGACCGTGCTTTTATAGATAGCAGTTATAGATTTTACATCATTCAAATTCATTATCTTTCAATCTAACTCAAGGCGTCGCGGTAGACGTCGTAGAAGATGGCTGAACGAGCTCGACAACACCAACGACTCGTGGACCGCATTAGCCCTAGATAGAAACTACTGGAAGTTATGGGGGCCTTTGCCCAGCAGTGGGATGACACGGACTAACAGTATCAGTATCAATCTAAAAGAGACACCGTATTTAAAAAACTGGCATATTATTTTGTTACTAACAAAGGCGGAAGAAGTTATCATCCAATTTGCTCACTTTGCGTAAAATATGTTGCTCTATTACAATCTCTAGAGTTACTATCGTAATTTAGGAAAAAAACCGACGTTCATTGCGTTGTGGGAAAGAGTGGTGTACTCCTTTAATTTACTCATCTAAATTACAAACTGGAATTTCCTCCATAGCGTAGTATCCCAATGGCGATCACGTGTCTCACCATGTTATCTTCCTATCGTTGCGTTGTTCGATGCCTCTTGTGGTCGTATATTTTCTTGGTTTTCCCATTTTTTCAGGGTTCCGTACCTGTGGGTAAAAACGGGACCCTGTTACTAAGACTCCGCTGTCTATCTGGCTGTCACCAGGCTGTATCTCATGAACTGTGATAGCTAGACAGTTGAAATTTACACAGATGATGTATTTTTATTGCCTTTCATCTGCCTAGCCTTTTCCCAACTATGTTGGGGTCGGCTTCTAGTCTAACCGGATGCAGCTGAATACCAGTATTTTACATGGAGCGACTGCCTATCTGACCTCCACAACCCAGTTAATACTGGGTAATACGATACCCCTTGGTAAGACTGGTTGTCAATTTGTCAGACTATTTGGGCCACTGACTACCTGTAACGACTGCCAAAGATGGGTGTGTAATATATGATATAATAACAGAAAGTATATTTACACTTGAAATAACGTTCACATGATATAATTTTCATATGCTATAAAAACAAATAACCTAATTTCATGTGATCTAATCTTATATTTCAAATAAACTTCTTTTACTCTAATAAAATTTAGTATAACGTTCATTAAAAATAATTTTCAATTTGTATAATGCTGTTTTAATATAACGTTTAGTTGACATAACTTTTATTTGACCTAATTTTCATATTTCCTAATTTTCAGCCGAAATTCTGTAATGAATAAGTAAATATCAGGAAACATCATAATGCCCTGTCAAACCTCAAATAACCCAAATGATTCACCTACAACCGCGACTGCTGCCGCGGCACGCTCGCTCCGCTCGCTCGCCTTCGCGCGCTAAAGGTCACAGTTCTAACCTAACCTAACCATATAAGTATAACCCACATCATTCACCCACAATACAGGGTAATGATTCACCTGCAACAGCGAGGATCTGGCGCTCGGCGGCCGCTGCCGCGGCACGCTCAAAATTATAATTAACGTTATTATAGATTTTGAATATTATACTAAATTAATATTAGTTTAAGAGTGCATTATAGGAAATGTTAATTAAGACATATAAAATTAAATAAACTGAAATTATATCAATAATTCATTATATCATTTCATCGTTATACTAAACAAAAAGTATATTAAATGAAATTAGGTTACGTGAACGTTAGACTTTCTGTTATTATATCAAATGGCACGCACCCGCCAAAGATGGACAAATGACAGCCGGGACCTACAGCTTAACGTGCTTTCCGAGGCACGGAGGAAACTCGGTATGTAAGGGTGGTCACCCATCCACAGACGTACCTAGGCAAGCACGGCGTAACCTAAAGATCGGCTCGAACAGCTGTTATTATTTAGCCACGAGTTCCTCTTTTGTTGCCGCTATAACAACAAATTATTAAAAAAAACTTTTTGCAAAAATAAAAAACTTCAAAATCACAAAAAAAGTCAAAAATAACGCACCTAAAAGTACACTCAGATTTACCCAGTTATGTTTAAGCCCCAGGTAATAGGGTCAAGCCTATTGCATATCAACCGGGCTTAAAACCAGACTCCGTGGCTGCCACTGAGTAATTTCAGAGGGGAATCGCACCATGGTATGAGCATTAGCTCAGAAGTCGCGGTTACTAAATGGACCAATGAAGCAGTCCACCAGTCACTGTCGAACACCCAAGCAAAGTAATGTTTTTTTAAAAAGTCATGAAGGGTGTCATACGAGCGTAATAGGCATGACGGCAGTATCAAAAAATAACGAATCTATTGAATCCGTCAGTGTGCCATCAGTTCGATTATTGAAAAATAATAGACACCTATTTTTTGTTTTTGTAAATCAATGAATATTGACAAGGATAAAACGCATCATAACTCGGGAGTGGGGGCTCATGACGTCAGAACTAGGTAAAAATTATACCTAGGCGTGACGTATTGGGAATTTTAAAAGCGTCGTATCCTCGTCAATTGTAATTTACGTAACAAAAGAAAAAATATGGATCAAATATTTTTTAATAATCTACCTGACAGACTAATTAGTTTTCTTTGTCATCTACCCTATTATGTGAGTCGCGTAATTCGGTTTCATAACATAGTTGGGCGCACTTTACGTCGTCACGTGACGTAAACCAGACTTTTGTATCAAAACGTGACGTAAATTACACGACTCTTAACTCATATTACGTTTGTTTGGCCTCACCCTTATGTCCTAGAACCAAAAAATCGAAGACATGTGGCATCTTCCAACATTCCTTGGGTGTATTATAATATCTGTGCTTGGGTCAACGCACGCTCCTTCTTAAGCAGAGAAGGCACGTGTCCACATTATAGACTGGTTAGGCTAAACCAATCGTTTAGTCTTAACCTTGGCTAAATGAATTGGAAATGGCATTGTTTGTCACGGCTAATGGAAAAGATCGTTTGTGTAAAGAAATGCCCAAGAATAACGCACGTCATCCATACCTCGACATCCATATAAATAGAATATACTGATATTGATACTGTTACAACCTCGATAAGAGTCAGGCCGTTCTTTTTTGAGACCGCGCAAGAAAGTCACTTCCACCATTCCGAACCTTATCCCCTGGGAGAAGCAAGCCAAATATTTAAGAGTAGGTAATACTCGATAACCATTTGTCGTTCGGGCCTCACATAAAAGCAGCTCGCGACCGAGCTTCTTTCGCGATGAATAGACTCCAATACTTACTGACGGAAAAGAGCAAATTGTCTCTCAGGTGCAAATTACGTCTCTATACCCCAGTGATCCGTCCCATCATGACTTACGCTTGTGTCGTGTACGCTCACCGACAAGCCCAAACATCTATATAAGATGCAGGTCCTTCAGAACCGGTTCTTACGTAAAATCACGGGAGCCCCCCTATTACGTTCGTAATGACCGTTTACATTTAGATTTAAAAATCGATAGCCCAGTTTATGAAGCGCCTCTTCAAGCTCTTCTTTGATTCCGCAATCAAACACCATAACCCCCTGACTGCAGCGGCCGCCCGATACGAACCCTCGCGAATTAGTCAGATCCGCCGCCCAAGGCATGCATTAGTCGAACCCGATGACGCTATTACCCTCCTCCAAGAGAGCAGGAAGGAAACTAGCACGCTCAACAAGCACAGACGCAAACAGCCGTCATTCCGTCCTCGCCGTCGAGGCTCGTCGCTATACCCCGATTCAAATCCTCCCCGTCCCTTGCTCGTGCCAGCCCGCGTGGCTGAGCCTGTAGTCCAAAACCAGTCCCTAAATAATGACACCACTCAGATCCAGCCTGTCCCCTCGCTCTCCTCTTCCAGCGACGCCCTAAGCCGAGGCCCGTACCCCGCAAGGGGTGCCCTGAGTGTGTAGTCGCTTAGTTTGTAAGTTTTATGCCCTGGCCTTGGCCACTCAAGGTACCCACAGGATAGTCCGGTCAAGCAGACGACAACCTCTCTTGGTTGAACTGCGAGATGACATTCCGTAATGTATACTTTACTAATATTATAAATGCGAAAGTAAACCTGTTTGTTTGTTATCTCAATCCTAAATCTCTGAACCGATCATCATGAAATTTCCCATATTAATTTTCAGGTGTACAGTAAAGGACATAGGGTACCTTTCATCGCGAAAGAAGTATTGGATTATACGATTACCCTTGGTACGACTGGTTGTCAGACATTCGTGCCACTAACTACCTGTAACGACCATCAAAGATCTACAAATGACAGCCGGGACCAATGGCTTAACGTGCTTTCCGAGGCACGGAGGAAGCTCGGAAAATTACTATCAATGTAAAAGGAGAAATTCACTATCAAGAAGTTGCTGAGTGAATATGTGTTAGTGTACGTGGCCTTACACTAAAAGCCTCTTTTGCTCTCAAAACACCGCAATAAAATTGTTAATAATTTCTCCTAAGCCATCATTATCTTCCTGCCTTGTTCCATGTTACTTGGGGTCGGCGCAACACGTTTCTTTCTTCCATTCTCCTCTGTCAACAGTCACACTATCATTCACTCCTTTATCTTTCCATACATCACACAATCCATCCATCGTTTCTTTGGTGTTTCTCTCCCTCTCCATTCGTCTACATTTACTCTAAACTAAATAACTTCTCCCAAACTTAAAACCCAATTTTTGGATATAAACGGTGTGTGTTCCTCTTCACGAATCCGAAAACCAAAGGTTCTCCTCGTCATTGCGATCATTTTTTTTTGTTCTACACCATACCTGGGAACCTTCTAGTTACGGAGATATTGGGGGTCAAAGTTCAACTTTTTGACATGTTTTATTTTAAACACAAGTTTTACTGGAAGATTTTTACTTAAAACACCTCTACGGCCTCCGTACTGTTCAATCCATCCATCAGTACAATGTTTTAAGTGCGTTACATTGAGTTCTGCCAGCAAACATGATTTTTCACCCAAAAAAAAAGTCGTTCCCCAGCAATAATTTTTGCGTAAAGTCAGAAGAAACTCTCAAACGTCGGCGGGTTAGTCCCGTACCCAGCGTCATTAGTTGAATGTAGGTACAGAATGCTTGGTTGACGGCTTCGTGATGAGGTGGTTTACACCCTGTATATTATATCCAAATATCTCTAAATTCTGACTCAACAAAGTGACATACTCATGGTAAACTAAAACAGTGGATATCAGGCGAGCAATCTTGGCAACAATGAAGGGACCACGAGATTATCTCATAGTCGAGACACAATGGAGCATGGTGCGATGGCTTGCCACGTGGAATAGATAACGCGCTGCTATAGTTTCTTAGGGGGGTAAAGATATTTACTTAGGTAAGTTAACACGATATCTTTTATGATTATATTTTTGCTCTTATAAAGGTTTTTCTTTAAACTCAATCAAAGCTAGTAGAAAGTTTAAAAGTTTTATGTTTTATGTTCGTTTTTTTCTTTACATTTCTACCAAAAAATCCATCCATAGCTGTATAGCTATGGATGGATTTGAAGTACAATAAACGAGGAAAATGCCCCCTCGCTTTTGGATATTCAGGTAAAAAGTATATTTTATGATTATTTTGCTCAGGTTTTTCTTTAAACTCAATCAAAGCTTTGATTGAGTTTTTTGTTCTTTCGGTGTTTAATAAATTACCAACGCAAAATCTAAAAGTAAAGAGTAGCGTAGTTAAACAAGTATCCCTACTCATAGTACTCGTATTTTCAGCTATTGTTATAAAATTATAAAAATGTTTGGTCTTGATCCTGCATTTTTTATGACTGTAGCGGCACAAAAGAAACATTTCTTCTTAATTCTGTTCTCCTAGTACTTTCTAACATACCTTGGTATGCCAGAGACAGACCAAAATAGCAACGTCAACACAAGGTTTCCTTGTAACTTTGGGAGCTGACTGTACTGTACAAAAAACAGTTGAAAATGGTTGACGAAATGGGATTCAATAGAGAGCAGCGGTGGCCCAGTGGTGGCGGCCCCGACTTACGAACAGTAAGTCGAGGGTTCGAACCCAGACAGGCGCATTACTTTGTGTAATTTATTTCATCACCTCTGCTCTCAAAAACGGTGAAGGAAAACATCGTGAGGTAACCGGCATGTCCTAGAACCAAAAATTCGAAGACATGTGACATCTACCAAACCACACTGGGCCCGCGTGGTGGATTATAGCCCATACGCAAAATACGAGTCCGATACGGAGTTGCGGACACCAGCCCGTTGTACAATAAAATACAATGCGATTCAATGTAACTATGAAGATTAAAATAGTTACGAGTTGGCTAATTAACCGACTTCCAAAAAGGAGGAGGTTCTCTATTCGACTGTATGTATTTTTTTTTATGTATGTTCACCGATTACTCGAAGACGCCTGAACCGATTTGAAAAATTCTTTTTTTGTTTGAAAGGGTATACTTCCAAGTTGGTCCCATAGCCACCAAGTCGGGATCTGATCATGGAATCTTTGCGAAATCGAGGGAACTCTTCAAATTTTATATGATAACGTACAGCGAGTTTGGTATTTCCTACAACAAGTGAAGCATTTGCGTTCGATAAGAACCATTCTACCATCAGATCTGATGGTGAAGCCAAGAGTCACGGAACTCCATAATGAGACAATGTATCCTAGTCGTGTTTGGGCTTGTTGTAATTGTAACGGTATGCACTTTCCATGTATATCAAGTACATGTGAACCACTAAAAAGTGAAAAATAAAAACTTTTTTGCAAAAAATAAAACCGACTTAAAAAAAAAATGTAAAATAACTTTAGCTTCTGAAGTCGGTGACAAAAAATTAAATCAATCAAACAAAGGTCACCGACTTCAGAAGCTAAAGTTATTTTCCATTTTTTTTTGAAGTCGGTTTTATTTTTTGCAAAAAAGTTTTTTTTTCACATGTTTTGCACGTCTTTTGTCTAGTTGTCAAAATGGGGAAGTTACGAGATGGGATGGATTCCAAAAAGTACCTACTACAGAAACATAGAAAAAACCGGCCATCTGCGTCTCGGGCCACGCGCAGTGTAGGGTTCCATAGAAGTCCGTAATCACAAATTCAAAACAAAGAACGATTCTATTGTTCTTAAACTTGATAAGTTATGAAGGTTTTTTATTTTGAGTTTTGTTTTTTTTCAATGCAGCTTTTTACCCGTTAGAAACAAGCAACAATTTCATTTTAGTTACTAAGAATTTTCCTAAGGATTTTGTATTTGGTACAAAATTATTCAACACCCAAGATCAACGACTATTACTGCTAAACTGATAAAGTTATCTTAACCGCTTTATAATAATTTTCCTTTAAAGTTTATAAATTGTACTATCATTATGAATTATTCCAAATTTTTCAACCCAGCAGTTACGCTTTTAGAGGGGCGAGACCCCCTGCCGGAACAAAAATAAAATAGAAAAAGCAATTAAAATTTCATATTTCGTAAACGGAGCATTAAAACGAAAAAATAGTGTTGTCATTTTACAACACCTATTTAACGATACCCCGGGGGCTCGGCGGGGTGAAAACCAAAAAAAAAATGACACATGCATGTTCATGTACATCCTAAAAAAATAATTCCAAAATTTATTTATCATTTTGTCGGCGTATAATTGATATACACACCTTTACAAAATTACAGCTTTCTGGTACTAACAGTGTCTGAGCGAAACCTTGGACGGACGGACGGACAGACGGACATGACGAAACTATAAGGGTTCCTTGTCAGGACTATGGAACCCTAAAAAGGTACTACAGCGTCATCTATGACACAAATGAAGAACTAACATCAAATTCCTAACTTGCGCACTTAGATATCCGCGAGTGTAAACGCTCAGTGACACATTGTGATTTAAATACAGACGAATGCTTTTGCTAGATATACGAAGGATACACTATAAGTGACGACCACCTACGGAAGTCAAAGGTTTCCATATCAAAGGCGTTGAACTTCTCTCAATACAAATACCTACATAGAGGATGAATACATGTAAACCGCTAAGTATACAATACCGTTGTAGGTAGTAATAGTTTGATATTACATAATAGTGCAGAAGCGATTGCAGTAGCTGATTGCAAATCATTGAAACAAGATAAGTTATTGGTTATCTCTCGCAAATAGTATCTACCTTTGTTAGAGAAATAGAGCGTCTTACTAAGAAGTAAATTTTTAACTATAACTAATAATAATACCAATAATTTGTAATTAGGACTTAAAGAATACGCTGATTTGATAGAAGAACTTTAATGTTTAATAACGATGAGAGATAGGTAATTAACAAAGATGCACAGCAGCCATTTCAACAGACCACAGACTACCATAGAGAGAATAAACCCCTTTTTTAATAACTTACTTATTGTCTATTCTTTCTTCACAACACCTCCCCTCAATAATTATTAAAAAACAACACAAAAACAATACTCTCTAACACCTTCCTTTTCACAAGGTTACACATACTTAAACTGAACGTTACTCTAACATTACACTACTAAAAACAATCAATGATTAATTAAACAATTTTCCCCTCAAACATTTGAATGAAACCCCACCTAGAGCTTTAGTTAAAATATCTGCCACTTGTTTATCAGAACTTACATACTCAACTATTATTATTTTCTTATCTATCTTTTCTTTTACAAAACTCAACTTAATGTCTAAGTGTTTGACCCTAGTAACGCCTGTAGCCATATTAGCAATCTTAATTGTTGACTGATTGTCTTCATATAAGACAATTGGCCCCACACTAATACCAAAATCACATAATATAGAGCTAAGCCAGCAAGCTTCACTAGTAGCATGACTGAGAGCTACATATTCGGCCTCAGTGGATGATAATGCCACAGATTGTTGCTTTTTAGTCACCCAAATGACTGAACCCCCAAAGACTTTAAAGCAAAAACCCGTTGTTGATCTCTTATCATCACTGCCTCCCCAATCACTGTCAACATAACCAACAATATCATTTCTACCATCTCTATGGAAAGTTAAACACAAATCCAATGTTCCCTTTACATATCTAAGAACATTTAGTAACAATTTATACAACAGTTGGCTAGCACAACTTTGATATCTACTTAGTATGTTGACAACAGCACACAAGTCAGGTCTAGATCCAGCTACAGCATACATTAGACTTCCTATTATCATTCTACATTTATGTTCTATTTCTTCTGACTCTGACTTGTCTCTCTTTAACAAAATAAATTTAAAATTCTTATCAATAGGCAAAGATAATGGTTTACAATCTTTCATACCCCAATATTCTAAAATCTTTTTCAAGTAATCTTTTTGACAAATTGTTGTACAACCTTTATCTAAATCCTGAATTACTTCCATACCCAAAAACTTACCAACTACATCCCTCATTTTAAAAGAATCATGTAATATATTTCTCAACTTATTACATTCTGTATCTGAAGTACTGAAATACAATATGTCATCGACATACAACAATAAAAAAGCTTTATTACCATTCTCATGTTTTGAATATAAACAGTAATCTTTATCAGAATGTTTAAAACCCTGTGACCTCATCACTTTATCAAAAGTTTCATTCCAGTACCTCGGAGACCTTTTTAACCCATAAATAGATTTGTTAAGTTTGCAAAACTTGAAATCAGACTCTATACCATCAGGCAACCTTAAATACACATCTTCACTAATGTTACTATTTAAAAAAGCATTACATACATCCAATTGTCTTATTTTACAATTTAACTTAGTAGCAACAGCAATAAATATTCTAAAGGTATTTAGTTTAGCTACAGGAGCATATAAATCAACATCATCACAACTTTGTTGAAAGCCTCTGGCTACCAGCCTTGCCTTATAAATAAATTCTCCATCCTGACTTTCTTTTCTCTTCAATACCCATTTAGTACTTATTATTTCTTTTCCCTTTGGTACCTTTTCAATAAGTGTCCAAGTATTATATTCCTGTAACTGACTCAATTCCTTTTCTATAGCTTTACTCCACTTATCAACATCCTCTCTCTCCATAGCTTCCTTGTAGCTAGCAGGTTCTTCTTCTGCCACAACTAATGCCATGTAGTCATTGAATCTCGAAGGTTTTTTTACTTGCCTCCCACTCCGTGTGCGTACTGTCTGTTCAGTGTCATCGGCATCAGAGTAATCAGAACTTTCAGAATTACTTGCCTCACTATCACGGCGCTCTTCCTGTTCTGGCTCTCTCTCTGTCTGACCCTGTTCCTGTTCTACGGGAGCCTGTTCCTCTTGTGGCTCGATCTGCACGAGCTCCTGGTCCATCTGTACCGGCTCCTGCCCTCTTTCCTCTTGATCAAATCCTGTATTTTCTATGTCCAAATAGACTACTTTCTCTTTGTCATATTCTTTTTTTTCTGGTAATGACAAACCTTCTGACACAAACACTACATCTCTTTTTGTCTGCACTATTTTTTTCTCCTCAAAGTAAATTCTATATCCCTTTGAACTCTCATAGCCAACAAACACTCCTTCTTCAGCCTTTGAATCCAGTTTACGCCTCTTTTCTTTAGGTATATGTATCCATACTTTAGAACCAAATATTTTATTTAATATGGTAATATCAAAATCATACCCAGTCCACATCTGAAATGGTGTCTTCCCTTCTGTTCTGCTCTTACTGGTTCTATTTAGCACATAGACAACTGTATTAATGGCCTCAGCCCACAACTCTTTACCCATGTTTTTGGCATGCAGCATGGTACGTGCCGCCTCCACCAGGGTACGCATGTCTCTTTCAGCCTGGCCATTCTGCTCCGGCGTATAAGCCACTGTTGTTTGGTGCTGTATGCCCTTGCTAGTGAAATACTCCTCCATTTTCTTGTTCACAAATTCACCCCCACCATCAGATCGAAAAACCTTTAAAACATGCCCTGTTTTCCTTTCCGCCGACTGAGTATAGTGCTTAGTACACTGCACAACCTCGGACTTATTTTGCATGAAATAGGCATGACGAAACTTAGTAAAATCATCCTTGATAAGTAAAAAGTATCTCGCCCCTCCAAGTGATGTTACTTCAAACGGTCCACATACATCAGCATGCACCAACTCTAAAGGTTGTGTTGTACTGGATACACTGTCTTTAAAAGGGAGCTTATGTGCCTTTCCCTTTAAACAATCAATGCACTTCTTATTGTCCTCAGTATATTTCACATTATTTGTTGAAAGTACAGACTTCACATAGGTTATGTTCTGATGACATAACCTCTCATGCCACTCACTGAGGGTCACTGCACATTGGACATCATGTTTATTAAATTTTACTACATAAACATTGTTCTCTTTAAGTCCTGTCACACACACCTGATTGTTTTTCTTTATTATACATTTGTCCAATGTTAAATCCACACTATACCCCTTATTAGTAGCCCTTATCACAGAAAACAAATTTAGTTTTAGTTCTGGCACAAATAACACCTCACTTAGTTTATTGTTTATAAATTCAACTTCTCCAATTCCCAAAACTGGTAGACGTCGCCCATCGCCAACAACAACAAAGCGGTTTAACACTTGACGCATTGACATAAACAAATTTCGTTCTGAAGTCATGTGCTCACTAGCACCGCTATCAATAACCCACTTGCTTTCAGATGCATGACATGGTAACCCATTGTTGTCTTTTATTATTGTTGAAAAGGCATTACTTTGTGCTCCAGTTTTTGTTTCTTTTGTGCACTGTTTCTTTAAATGTCCAACTTTGTTGCAATTAAAGCACTTTCTGACATCCTTTTTACTCTTGCAATCTTGAATAAAATGTCCAACCCTACCACACTTATAACATTTTTTCACAGTGTCAGATTTTTTTGCAAATAATGCCACATTTTCACTATCTGTTGACTTTGCCTTCAGTCTGTCTTCCTCCACATGAAGTCTAGCAACTAAACTATCAAAAGTTTGCTTAGAAGTGTCCACCGACTCCCATGCTGACACAAAATGACTGTATTTCTCCGGCAGTGCCATTAAAACTTTTGTAATAATAAATTTCTCAGATATTTCCTCCCCTGCTTGCTTCAACTGCAGTTGTAACTCTTGTAGTTTTGATACAAATACCGAAACCTCCATGTTCTCCTCGAACTTGAAGTTAAAAAATCTCTGTTGCAATATATGAATCGCTGTACTCGATTTCTGCTCATAAATATTGAGCAACTTGTTCCACATAGTCGCAGCAGTTTCACAAGCGATGATATGTATCATTGCGCTTTCAGTCAACCTTGAAACTATTAACCCCTGAGCCTTCGCATCTTTCTTTACCCACGCCGCATCTTCACATTTCACCTCAGTGCTATTCACCACCGATAGCACGTCTTGCGCTCTCAGTAACACTGTCATCTGGAATTTCCATAAATTCCAATTTGTCGGACCCTCCAACTTGACTCCCCCTCCCATCGTCATTGCCGCGAGCTGATCCATTGATCCCCGGTCTGCTCCGCCGTCGAACTGTTTACGTCTATCGCGTGTGCTCCCTTGCACCGCTGAACACCAGACGCCGCTGCCCTCAGCACAATTTTTACCTTCGACTTTTCTTTTTTGCGAAAAAACAAAGAAGCACAATCACGCCTCCACGTGATCGCCGTTTGTTTCACAAACAACTTTGGTTCTTCACCTAAAATACAGTGTTACGGAACTGCTGGGCCCATAACCTGTAATTAGGACTTAAAGAATACGCTGATTTGATAGAAGAACTTTAATGTTTAATAACGATGAGAGATAGGTAATTAACAAAGATGCACAGCAGCCATTTCAACAGACCACAGACTACCATAGAGAGAATAAACCCCTTTTTTAATAACTTACTTATTGTCTATTCTTTCTTCACAACATAATTGACACCATTTTTACACGTTATAAAATTAAAGTAGCTTTTTGGGTCTGTCTGCGAGATCGAGTTGATCTTTTAAATTGCAGTGGATTTAGATGCGGTTTTCACTTATGTTAAGATACTCGTTATTCATTCCGGCAGTCGTATTAATTTAAGGGCTGAGTTTTGTTAAGTATATGGTCTCTTGGTGGAAATTACAGTTTTTTTCCTACTCCTCCGCTATACTTTCTGATTAATTTCGTTGCGGGATCCAAGACAGTTAAATTCATTCTCTGGGACTTCGTCGAGCTTCATTGTCTCGGCGCTTTTATGGTGGTCGCCACTGTTGATTCTGGCTTTCAGGAGTTACAGTGGTTTGGGCGTGTGTGGCGGGCTTGTCCCAAAAAAAAAATATGGTCTCTTGCTTTGTGTTGTCTATCAGAGAGTGATTAAAAAAGAAATAAATTGAAGCTGCTGCAGATGTCTTTATGGTATAGTATGTTTATAAACTTGCAATTTATTCTAATATACATTTATATTTGTAATAAATGAAAAAGAAAATCCTGTCTCAGGCTTGCTCCTTTGTGACAACTGCAATACAGTAAGAAAGTTATAATAGAAATAAAAAATAATGAAGGAACATCTTACAGAAACGCAGGATATGGTACAAGGTAGAACTTTTCTAAGAAAACAAATAAATGCCAGGATTTTAAGAACGATTCCTACGCGTATCGTAGTGTGTAGCTTGTTAACTTTGATAGTGAGGGGCATGTGTCGATAATTTGTAATGAGTAAATAATTTTTCAGATTAATTTTATGAAGCTCCAGCTGGGATTGTGCTACCAGGATAAAAAGTATTCTATATCCAGGTTATAAATTAACTGTGAGACAAATTTTATGAATGAGGCTGGTACAAGAACATGGAGCTCGGTACAAGAACATGAAGTTTGGCACAAGCAAAGAGAGGCCTATACTCCACAGTGGGTGAAGTCGGGCTATGGATGTTGACGATGATGTGCTGCCACATTTCATCCAAATCCGTTCAGTAGTTTTTGTGTGAAACAGTAACAAGCAAACATCCATCTATTATCCCCAACTTTAACTTATTGCAAGTAAAGCAGTTTTTAGTGTCTCAAACCAGGGATTGCTCAGTCTAATTAGAGTCGGAATTTGTAACCGTTTTTTGGCAACAAGCTCACCCAAAATCATAAAGGACTTTTCACTTCTCATGCTCTAAAAGCACGCCATTATAGCCCTACGAAGCGGGATTAAAGTGACCGTTTATTCCCTAGGGAGTAAAAAGTAATTTAAAAATGGAACGATCTTTTACTCTGAAACATGGTCACAAAAGAGTACTTAACTTATCAAAGGTTTTATTTAAATTTCGAATTCGCTTGCAAATAGAAAGCGGTTTAATGAAAAAAAAACAAATGAACTCTTTAACGCGAGAAAAATAATTGTTGTTTATGTGCATCGTTGATTTGGAAAAGTATGTGCAATCCCTCTGTTGTAATGTACCTAGGTACTAATTATCTGTGGAGTGTAGATCATCTTCATTGCGAAAATGTTGAGAGTTCGTGTTGTGTTTTAAATTGTTAATCTGTGACTGACCTGATAGAAGAAAAAACTGACCGCTCAGTTCAGAATTTTCGTCAAGTGTAAATTTGTTCGGTTTTAAATGACTATTTTTCTCGCACTCGAAGTGAAAAGTACAGTTTGCACCTCGAGACTAAACGTCAACTTAATATACCCTCGCTTTTTAATGACTCCACCTCGGGTATATAATGGCTTCGTTTAGTCCCTCGTTATAAAATATACTATTATGTAACTGGCAAAATGTGGGAATAACAGGCGTGTTGTAATGATAAGTTTCTTAATAAATGCTTGAAATAGTATTCTTCATACAGGTACTAACTAGTATTGTGGTGTAGGCGTTTACTTTGTGGAATACGAATGCGCCGTCGACTCGGCGTGTCGTCGGTCGGCGAGCTAGCCCATAGCTCAACGTCGACAGGCCTGCGCCTACAGTGAGTGCCCGGTAGCCGCAAGTATGAGTAGCTGGCGTAGATTTCATTAAATACATTGCTAATTATAATACAAAAGTCGATATTCTGATTTAATGTTCTACGCTTATCGATAAACATTTCCCGACACTACATAGTTACCCACAAGCCATGGTAATGAGCGATCTATATTTTATACTAGCACAAAGCGCACGTTTTACGAGAATACCATCAAAACCATACAGTTCTGGTGAGAGCAGTACCTACTCCTAGTTTATGGGGGATTTTTAGTAGAATCCATGGTGATTGTTCCCATGTCTTGCTTTTTATGAAGGTATATTCAGCATTTGTTATCGAATTATTTGTTTGGAACTACTTATCATTTTTCTTTCTTATAAAAAAAAGTTATAAATTTTGTTGTTGAAATTCTGCGTGTTGTGGAAAAGTGAATTGCTCTTTGTTTTATTGCTGTAATGCCTTGTTAATCACAAACACATAATTTTGAATTCTGTCCCTCACCAAGCATCATCTGCCTGGCCTTTTACAACTATGCTGGGGTCCACTTCCAGTGTAACCGAATGCAACTTTCTATCTTTTTTATCTTATTGGAGTTATTTTGAAATGATACTTTTTAAAGTATATAAAAGCGAGTATTATGTTAAAAAGCTTGAATAAGTCACAACAAACCTTCCTTCTTATTTGAAACGCATAGTATGTAAGATTAATTTTTCACGTACATAAATAAAGTGCGATAAACGATTCAAGCCGTCTACACATAAACCCAATGTACGGGATTTTAGTAGGCTGGTTATATATTTAAGTAATTTATGTAAAACTTTGCATTGGATAATAAAAAAAAAACTGAATACCAGTATTTCAAATGGAGCGATCTGGGGGTCTAAAATGGCCGCTTTAGCAGAATCGTAAATGAATCACGTCAAAAAATTTAAATTCTTAAAATGGTCTTTGTTACCACTGCCATAAAGTCCATTTTAAGAATTTTTAATTTTCGTGATTCATTTTATTAAACAAAATTTCAAAATTCTTAAAATGGACTTATGGTAATGGTTACAAAGACCATTTTAAGAATTAAAAATTTTTAACGTGATTCATTTACGATTCTGCTTAAGTGGCGATTTTAGACCCCCAGACCTCCACTAGTTGTGGAGGTCAGGGAGGAGGAGTTAGTGTACTGGGGAATACGATACCCCGTGGTGAGACTGTTTGTCAGATCTGCAATTGAAAGTCGGGACCAACGGCTTCGCGTACTTTTGCGTGTTCACTCATCCACACGTACCAACCTAGGCAAGCAGTTGGAATAATAATGCTATACCCACTCCTGAGTCACAATGTATACTCTGTAAGAGCAATACGGGTTGGAGGATATCTCATCTTCTCAGTTTCATTACCACAATGTTTTCATAATTTCAACATTTCGAGAGCAGTGGTAATGAAAAAACGAAATTTTTCTTTTTTATTAAAAGAAGGCAGCTTTGTTTTACAAGAAGACAATGATCAGCCAAGCTACATATCTTTTGAAGTGAAAACTTCTTTTGGCGCGTTGAGCACTTTTCGGGTAAACAAAAATCCCACCAAAAAACATTCTGTAAAAAACTAGCCAAGTCTCGATGGAGCTGCTTGTTTATCTCTAAAAAGTAATGAAATCTAGACAAAGTCGTGCCAAGTCTAAGGTTCCTTACTGCGATATCTTTATTATTATAGTTAATGTTGTGTGACTTGGCCGTTGAACATTAATTTTGTTTACACGTAATGTTATATCTGTTGTAACTACAAAATTGACTTGTACCCACTAACGTATAAATAAACAAAATTAATGTTCAACGGCCAAGTCACACAACATTAACTATAATAATAAAGAAATCGCAGTAAGGAACCTTAGACTTGGCACGACTTTGTCTAGATTTCATTACTTTTTAGAGATAAACAAGCAGCTCCATCGAGACTTGGCTAGTTTTTTACAGAATGTTTTTTGGTGAGATTTCACTTCTTTTTGTAGAAAAATTGATTTATTTAATAAGATTTCTTATTTGACAGTTTTTTTCTTTTTAGTAGTAGTTTTTTTATTATTACAAATCTTTCTTTTCTTTTTTTCCGGTTCAGAGTCTTGTACAGTAGCACCAGTTTTTCGTATTGCCCATTCGCGTTCATTATTAATTCTTTTAGACGGTTTAGATTTAGACGGTTTAATTTCTGAAAGATCGGCGCGGTATTTACACCTAAGCCGGTTGTATTCGGTGATCGCTGAAGCTTGAGCTTTTATACTCTTGAAGTCAACATTTATGAGGTGCACCCCATGAAGATTGGTTACTCGTGAAAGCGCCACGTAGGCTTGGCCACAAGAGAATATGGAGGTGCCAATGTCCATGAATTGAGGGCATTTTTTCGAGTTAGACCTTGGCTCTTGTGAATTGTTAGGGCATACGCCACACAGATTGGGAATTGTTCTCTGTACACGCATGCCCTGGGTTTGATCTCAAATTTTGACTTAATGGGCAATAATTCGTGAATCAAATTATTAGCGAATTTTCGAAGTACTGTTTCTTCATAAAATTCCTAACCTATTCAAGTCTTCGAATTGTTATAATAACAACCTGCTAACCTTAGCAAACCTCACGAAATAATAAGCGAAATCAACGAAATGCAAATAATCCCTGCTAATCCCTAGCAAACGTTTTCAAGCGCACTAGAAGAATGTCGTAAACGACTGTAACGCGGCCGGTTGCCACTTCGCCATATAAGCTTATCGGAAAAACAAACGTAAACGCATTTTAAAATACAGTCAGCGCCATCTAGCGACGTTTGCGAGTATCAACGCCACTCTTAGTCCAATGCATTATATTTTGTCAACATTTTGAGCGAAATTAATCATCATCATCATCATCATCAGCCTATTAATATTTCCACTGCTGGGACACAGGCCTCCTCTCTATGCGAAATTAACATTTCGCATAGAGAGGAGGAGACGCTATAGGCTAGATTAAATTAGAAGATATGTCCCACTACGCTGGATTTTTGCAATGACAGTCGATTTTTTTTATGTACCAATAGTAGAAGGGGGCATTACCATATCTATACTACTATACTAATAATATGATAAAGCAGAAGAGTTTGTTTGTTTGTTTTGTTGAACGCGCTAATCTCAGGAACTACCAGCTCGAATTCAAAAATTATTTTTGCGTTGGATAGTCCATTTATTGAGGAAGATTATAAGCTATATGACATCACGCTGTGACTGATAGGAGCGAAGCAGCAATAAGAAATGTAGCAAGCGGGAAATTCACGCGAACGAAGTCGCGGGCAGAAGCTAGTCTCTAATACAGCTGAGACCAGCTGAGGGTTCTTCATCAGATACTTCAGACCTTCGATTTTTGACATCAAATGAAGCGGCCCACTAAGTTTAATATTTTTTGTAAAGGCGGTATGTCGATCTCTCTAATAGTTTGGTTAGGCTCTTGTGTTTTCTAATCAGGGTCACCAGGTACTCCAGATCTTCGATTATCCTAGTTTTTATAGTTTTCCCTTTATGTGGCCATTAAACCCTAACTCTGTACCAAATTTCAACTCTCTGAGTTTATGGGAAGTACTAGTTCTATTTTGATGATCATGAGTGAGTGAGTGAGTGAGTGTCATAAATGCGAAACTTTGCTTTCGCTTAACTTCGGAACTAAATGACCTACAGACTTGAAATTTTAGATTTCAAGTATGTGATTATGACTTACTAGATGACAAAAATTTCTGCGTTCTGGTCTTATCCAGAGGTTCTCAAATAGGGGCCTGAAAATGCGGCGAAATGGTTCCAGTAAAGGATGGTACGGCAGTGTTTGCTTCGCGCTCGACTTGGCGGGGGCACTGCCGTGCCCCCAGACCCAGATCATGCAACTCGCGTGACCGTCACGTACGCTTCGTAGCACTCGTAGCCGATCTGCTACGGCGTAGCACCACTAAGGCGTGCGCGGGCACAACCCGTACAATGCTACGACTGGGGTGGGGCCTGTGTACTTTTTGTTTTCACTTCTATCCGCAGGCCCTGATTTTTTTCAACTGAGGCAAGTCACAAGTTATCACCATAAACCCAGTATCAAAAGTCCAGTTCAACCATTAAACCTTTTGACCCCCCATAAACCTTAATGCACCATAGCACCACACATCAGTATAATATAATTACACAGGGTGTTACAGCAGTAAATTATACAGGGTGTTATCTGGTGAGGACACACGCACGGCGCGTCGATAACGCTATGTTATTAGTCGAACATGCCCGTGACTTTGATTAATAGGCGCTATGTAGCTTAGTTGCGTTGAAGGGGTTAGCAGGAGTGGTAGTGACGGGGAGTTTTAGTTTGAGTGCTGTTGAGTGTATCTTTGAGGTTGCGGTTTTTAATGATAGGTTATGTTTTGTGATGGAAATTATTGCTCATTAAGAAAAAGGTAGCGAGATGCCTTGGATAAGCACTTGTGACGGCTGATACGAGGTGGTGCATGAAAAGAGTTCCTGGAAATAGGTATTTGTGGAGGCCCAGCACCGACTTTAAACGCTAACAAAAATAGCTTTCAGAACAACGAAATAATATATAATTGATTTTGCCCTACCTCAATGAACTTGAAATCAAAATCAAAGCATTTATTTCAAGTAGGCCAGTTACAGGCGCTTTTGAATTGTCGAAACAAAGATGACAATTAAATGTAGCTACAGTCCCAGTCACAAGACATAAAAATTGTGAAAGTACTGTAGTTGCCCATTCCCTAGCGTAGATCTCTATGTAGAAGAACGGGCAAGAAACTCCATGGACACTCTTTTAAATCATAATGTTGAAACCAAATATACCTATAGAAATAGTGTGTAATGACGATTTTTAACCGACTTCAAAAAGGAGGAGGCCACATTAAGTTTATTACAGTCCACAAAACCGCCGATTCTCATAGCAAGGCTTTGAATCACCGCTCCAGGCTTTTAGAAGCCTGGAAAGAGCTGTTTAGACAGTTCTTCCATTTTTTGATAAATTCCATGTTAGCGTTAAAAGTTTTCCCAAAAGCCCATAGCGTTAACAACACTTGACGCGATTTGGAATTATTTTTGAAAAATTACTTTCTTAAAGTGGTCCCATTTCAAT
Source organism: Xestia ashworthii (assembly GCA_950022955.1). Classification (NCBI taxonomy): domain Eukaryota; kingdom Metazoa; phylum Arthropoda; class Insecta; order Lepidoptera; family Noctuidae; genus Xestia; species Xestia ashworthii. The sequence goes on along the minus strand of OX465565.1, from coordinate 18,150,245 downwards.
TTGGTGAAGATCTGATGAAGAACTTCAGAGATAGGCAACGGAACTCCTCAATAAATGATAGCAAATGGACTGGGATTGCTAAAATCTCATGTCTGTCTATTGTTTACACCAGTTCATAACATAACATCACGCGCCGGTACGCTGTGAAGGGGTAAGAACAAGTGAACCACAAAAAAATGAAAAATAAAAACTTTTTTGCAAAAAATAAAACCGACTTCAAAAAACACAAAAAAGTGAAAAATAACTAACTTTAGCTTCAGAAGTCGGTGACAAAAAGCTAAGTAAATCATTCAAACAAAGGTCACCGACTTCTGAAACTAAAATTATTTTTCACTTTTTTGTGTTTTTTGAAGTTGGTTTTATTTTTTGTTATAGTTCACGATCAAAATAGGCATGACAGTTATGTTTCCCTACAAACTTTCACAATCATTTCATAGGTAACTAAATCCCAAGTATTTAACTACACACTGTATATTAACCAGAGATTTACTAATCTAAGTATATCTGATGTTCTGATCTATCACACATTCAGGCACGTCGCTTCGATGCAAAGGAGCCGAACAGAGCTTATTGTTTTGATATATTAATTATCGCTTCACAGATATTCCCCGTAATTAACTCGGTTACTTAGAAGTTAACCGGTTCAGTTAACCTCAACAAAGGATTTCTGGTTAATGAAATATCTTGTAGTTCCGTGTGTACTTGTGGGGGGTAATTCTGCTCGTTGAAATTGATTTAAAATTGAGGATTTTGCTTTCAGTTGTAAGATTCACATCAAAAGAGTAAAAAAAAGTTATTTAAATACGACTGAAGGGAGAAAGAAGACGACAGGCGCCACGGCGTCCTCACCTTCCGCCTGACGCTGGTCCTCACCGGACACGGATGTTTCGGGAGGTTCCTGCATCGAATCGGGCGGGAGGAAACGCCCAGGTGTTTTCACTGCGAGGATCGACCGGAGGACACGGTGGAGCACACGGTGAGGTTTGCCCCGCGTGGGCGGAGCACCGCCGTGTCCTCGTGGCGGCGACCTCTCGCGTCCAGCCCTGGTTCAATCCATGGTCCGGAGCGAGACGAAATGGGAACCCGTTACCTCCTTCTGCGAAGCAGAGAGGGAGAGAACCTCTCGCCCCAGCCGCCGCGGGAGACGCACCGGGCGTCGGGGGTTACGCGGTGGTCCCCGGCCACCATAGGTGCGGCCTGTGGACGGTGAGCTATGGGCTATCTCGCCGTCCGTCCGTCTTATGACGACAGGCCGTGTCGACAGCGCGTTTGTGTTCCACGCGCGCCGAGCAAAAGATGTCAGCAAAGTGAAGGGCCGAAGTCTGCCGGGGCTGCGGGACTGTTCGAAAGAGATACCGTGGCCCCGGAACATAAAGGCGAGGAAGGAACATGGATGGGTTTTAGTCAGTAAAAGTCTGACAATCCCTCCCGCTCCGCCCAGAGTGGGAAAGAAGAAATAGTACATTGTTATCCTAGGGGTGAAAGTAACTTATTTAGTCCCGAGACGGGGTTTGGCGCCCAAGCGTAGCGCGGGCGCTAATAGCTCGAGGGACTAAATAAGTCTTTAACCCGAGGTAAACACTGTGCTTTTCATTACGAATACAAGGAAAATAAAAACAAAAACACGAAACCACTCGAAAAAAAAATGAAGATCGGATTGCCGCTTTCCCGGCTATTTTGTTTTTTTTTTCTGTGGCCGGCTATTCGGCCTTTATTTTCACTATCGTCGCTGAAAAAATTGTAAATATTTTGCCCAAATCTTTGTTATTTTAAAGAAATATTTGTAACTAAATTATAACTAAGTTATTTAAAAAATATATTCTTTGATTAATACTGAATTTTATGTTTTACATCGCGCGATTTTCAATTTTACATCGCGCTGTAATTTACAGGCTGTATAGAAGTCGGAACATGGTTCAATAGAAATGTGAAAATAGAACTAGATTTTTTTTTAATAATGTCACAGCTGTCAGTTGAAAGCGATTTTCCCTAGGGCTGAAAAGTATTACTTTCAGCCCGCTCCTCAGGCAACTTCACACCTACTTTCCGAGTATGAGTAATGAAAAATTTATTTGGCACATGCCACAGCTGGCCACAAGTCGACACGGTTAAAAAAATAGAAAACCGATAAAAACTTAAGTAAATCTAAACAAAAGACTATAAAAAGAATATGACGCTGTATCCCTCACGGCTACGCCAAATAAAGTTTATGCAGAAATAGGCAATGACTTAAATAGCTCTATATATTACTTAGTAATAATATGGTATAGGTGTTAAAAATTATTTGAGTTTGTGTTTGAGTTTGATTATCGTAGGATTATCTAGCCATAGGGCTGGCCTAATAAGCAAGGAAGCTATGTCCAAGAAGTACCTGTTTCTTAGCATGCCACTTATAAAAGCTTCACGTGTACACAAATCACAGCTAATAAAAGCGGCCAAGTGCGAGTCGGATTCGCCCATGAAAAGTTCCGTAGCAGATTGAATGAAAGGTAAATTGCTGTTTACGATTTATGACGTTTTAAAAAAAAAACTTAATAGATCTCGTTCAAACTAATTTTCGGTGGAAGTTTAAATGTACATCATATATTTTTTTTACCATTCTCTAATTTTAGAAGTTACAGGGGGGCACATTTTACCACTTTGGAAGTGTCTCTCGCGCAAAATATTCAGCTTAGAAAAAAATGGTATTAGAAACCTCAATATCATTTTTGAAGACCTATCCATAGATACCCCACCACGTATGAGATTGATGAAAAAAAAGTTGTGAGTTTCAGTTCTAAGTATGGGGAGCCCCCAAAATTTATTGCTTTTTTTCTCTTTTATGTGAAAATCTTAACGCGGTTCACAGAATACATCTACTTACCAAGTTTCAACAGCATAGTTCTTATAGTTTCTAAAAAAAGTGGCTGTGACATACGGACGGACAGACAGACAGTCAGACCGACAGACAGACAGACATGACGAATCTATAAGGGTTCCGTTTTTGCCATTTGGCTACGGAACCCTAAAAATTAGATAAAAATTAATAAAATACAATTCATAATGTCGATACAAGGTTGACTCCAGTATTTTGCAGAGTATTTGCCATACTTACGAAAACAAGTAATTACACATTCAAAGGTTATGGAACCTTAATAAATTCCAAGACCTTTGATTCAAAACTCCATGAAGAAACTTACTAACTTAGAAATAAGTAAATAAATATTGTAGTTTTCAAACAGCACGCTACGTCCGAGGGGGCTATTACAGTAATCATGTCTGTCTGTCAGTACACTGTTTGCGATCACGCCATACCTGCCAACTTGTGGACGATCGATAGTGTTTATTGAAATGGAGGCCTTTGTCCTGCTGTGGGGAAGGCTGGAACTAGATAAGAAAATCGTCATGTTCGTGAACGGGCGCTGTCAGTCGGGACTGGTCATCTCTTAGCTGCCATGGATCATTTGAATTGCTTTATTTTAAATTGTTGATTATTTTTTTTTACTCTGGACGCTCTTATTGTGCACGTCTTTCTACATCATTCTCACATATATGTATAATCTCAACATGAAAGATGTAACCAAGATTTTGTAACAACATTTTTGATTGAAAAGAGTGTCCATGGAGTTTGTTGCCCGTTCTTCTCCATAGAGATCTACGCTAGGGAATGGGCAACTACAGTACTATCTCAAGTTATAATGCCTTGTGTCTGTGACTGTAGCTTTGATTTTTCTTTGAATTTTTTGACATTCAAAAGTGCCGTAATTGTCTAGTTGAAATAAATGATTTGAGTTTGAAAAAAAAAAAAAAACGCTGGACATTAACACACAGCGCCATCTAGTGCCACACTAAGTAAGGCTTGTGTCGTGGACACCAGATAGTGGATATATGTACTACATAATTATAACTTTTTTGTCGCGGGAAACACCTGGATAAGGGACGCACAGAACCGGGAAGTATGGCAGAAAAAGGTGAAGCCTATACCCATTGGCTGATTCCTGGCTGCTATGATGATGATGATGATGATGATGATGACTGCCTATTTGACCTCCACAACCCAGTTAGTTCTGGGTCAAACCCTTTGGTAAGACTGGTTGTCAGACTTTCGGGTCACTGCCTACCTGGAACGACTGTCAAAGATCTACATGACCTCCGGGACTAACGGTTTACTTTATTTGGTATCCGCGGACCAATCTAGGCAAGCACGGTTTTACCTGAAGATCAACCCAAACGGCTGTTATTATGCTTTAACCCCCAACGCAAAAACGACGGGGTGTTATAAGTTTGACGTGTCTGTCAGCTGTCGAACGGATGAACCGATTTTGATATTGTTTTATTTTGTTTGAAAGGTGAATTAGTCGGGAGTGTTTTGAGCTATTTTTTTGTTTTATAAAATCAGTCCAAGATGGCCGCCGCCACAAAATGGCGAATTACATATTTATAATATCGCTGGCCATTACACACAGCGCCATCTAGTGCCACACTGAGCAAGGCTTGTGTCGTGGTCACAGACAGTTGATATAATACATATATACTTTTTGTTTGTAAATACATACTTATTATACATATAAACATCCATGACTCGGAAACAATTAACGTCCTTGCTCATCACACAAACATTTGTTCCTATCGGGATTTGAACCCGGGACCATAAGAACGTAAGGCAGCCTCACTACCACTGCGCCATTCGGGTCGTCCATTTGTTCAACAACTCCCTCAATTTGGGTAGCAAATGAAAGGACTTGACTAGCAGAATACTATGCGCTATAATAAATATCAAATCAAAGATGGCCGCCACCACAAAAGGGTGAATTATATATTTTTTTACAACTTCCTCAATATGGGTAGCAAATGAAAGGGCTTGACACCCGTAAGCCACGTTAAGGAACTTCGTTCCAAAAAAAATTCTAGTGTTTTCTAATTTTTAATTTAATGTTACTTGAGTATTGTAATAACAGTAATTTTGTAACAATACATCCTTGTTTTCATACTCATAAACATCGTGTACATGATATTAGTACCTATGTTATCCACATAATAATAAGCTTAAACACATCCCAAACAGCTCACAACAATACTCATGTAAATAAAACTATAGGCAAACTCAGGCCCGGATTTAAAAGCCTCGAGCAAATTCAACAGACCTTTTACAAATAAATATGTACTTCTTCCCGATGTTGCAGCACTCAAATCAATCATTAGAAATACAATGGCGTTCTTGACATTTATATCATCATCATCATCAGCCTATTAATGTTCCTACTGTTGGGACATAAGCCTCCTCTCTATGAGAGGGAACATTTATGTACTTGAAATCAATTATTTTTTTAAATAAATCATCAATGAATATGAATTTCCTTATAGCTGGTGCTTGGATGTAACAGCGAACGAAGCAAGTTCCAATATTTTTTCTCTTGGGATACGAAAGGTTTCAATATTCTGCCGGCAAACTAGAAGAAGCAAAAGTAGGTAACTAGGTTGTGTAACATCATGCGATGCGAGCTCAATAGTTTTCAGCATCCTGGTTCAAAGAGGTTTGTTTCTTTTGTTCAATTTGACATGGAAATTCCATTGAACCTGTTCGTGGTAGGAGTGGAGTACCTACCACAAGTTTTTATTGTAAGCCATTACTCAGAGCCCTACAAAGAACAGGACCTGTAGCATTTATCCCACTCCTGCTGAATAGTATAAGAGATTTCCACAAAACACCGCTGGTCCGCGCGGTCAGGTGAAGCATTTTCACGTCGCTTTGGTTTGTATGAAATCTGCTGATGTCCAACACACGTACACCACACGACCGCGCGGACGAGCGTCGTTCACCGCTTCTTTTCGCGGCACACCACCTTGTAAAGGATCATGCCGGGTCCGAGCCGAGTGTCGGCCGTAGCACAATCCATTGTCCGTTGCTCGATAGCGGCTTGGAAGCATGAGCGTATCTATACAAAATTGCACGGTCGACACTTGGCACAGACCCGCCACGGTATAGCGTGATTCAAGCTTAGATCTTTGCCGCCTCCGTCCGGCCTCACGGACAAACGATCATCAACATCATCATCTGCCAGCCTTTTCCCAACTTTGTTGGGGTCGGCTTCCAGTCTAACCGAATCGAAGTCCATTCAAACTCGCGCGGACAAGCGGTGTCTGTGAAAATCGCCTAATCCGACCCTGGCCAAATTCGATTACAATACATTTTGCAATCAGCCATTGTTATCGTTCGACAATACTTCATGCTCGGATCTACTTAATTCACTGCCCCGGATTAAATATATGATGAGAACCGGAGTAATGTGAGGGACGGCCCTATCAGATAAAGGGAACGTGATACACGTTAGTTCTGGATATATGCCTGTTGAATTCGACTGTATTGTGTTTTGTTAGACTACCGGTAGTGAGAACTTCGGAAGGAGTGCGAATGTTTCTTGGTATACCTAAAGTGGCGTAAATTGATTCAGCAAAGTACTTGAGTTCTTGGAATTTGTGTCTAGGTAACTTGAAACTTGGGACTTGAAAGCTCATATCCTGAAGGTTTAAGTGCTACTAATTAAGTACGACTACTTAATCAAGTAGTACGAGAATTAAATTAAGTTGAGTTTATTTTTAAGCCGACTATGGTCAAGCAAAAAGGAAAGTTATGATTTTGGCCGGTATTACGTATGTTCATCTGTTCCCTTATAACTTCTGAACTACTTATCACGATTTGGTAATACTGAGGTATGGTTGGAAGCTTCTTGATCGTCCGCTTGTAATAAGCTATGTAACTTCACACACTAAGGTCCATGTTCACCAAAAAGATGACAGTCTGATTATCTAAAACAGCTGTTTAAAACACATTTTTGTATGGTAATATGTCACAGTGACCGCTGTTTTTAGCTAATCAGGCTGTTATATTTTCGGTGAACATGGACCTAAGACTCTAATTTGAATGTTCTTAATGTGAAGGAATGAGTAGAGACTTCAATTAATACAAATAAAAATCATAATTGAAAAGTCAATGTTCTCATCAATGATCTATGCTTATCGATAAACATAAAGAGGAGCTAGTGACTAAATAATAACAACCGCTCTGGTCGATCTTTAAGTTAAGCTGTGCTTGTCTAGGTTGGTCTGTGGACGGGCGACCACCATTGCATACCGAGTTTCCTCCGTGCCTCTGTTGGTCCCGGCTGTCATTTGTCCATCTTTGACAGTCGTTACAGGTATTCAGTGCCCCAAAAAGTCTGACAACTATTCTTACTAAGTGGTGACGTATGACACAGGATGAACTGGGTTGTGGAAGTCAGATAGGCAGTCGCTCCATGTAAAATACTGGTATTCAGCTGCACCCAGTTAGACTGGAAGCCGACTCCAGATATTTGGGAAGAGGCTAGGCAGATATTAAGTCCTATTTCCCTAGTTGCTCTAGACGGAACACGCTCCATTTTCGTCGCTCGTCTCAAGTGCAATCAAAGAGCACGGCTATTGAACCGGACACCTATTGTCTGTGATATGCACCCTATTCCTGAGTATTTATGCATGTTCGGATTACATGTCAGCGTGTACCTATTGTGTTTCGAGTTGGAGAGGTGGTTGTAAGGTTAGGCGAAATTTGAAATTGAGTTCAAACTTTTTACACCAACGTACTGATACTGTCGACCCGAATGGCGCAGCGGTAATGAGGCTGCCTTACGTTCTTAGGGTCCGGTTCGAATCCCGGTAGGAGCAAATGTTTGTGTGATGAGCATGGACATTTGTTTGCGAGTCATGGATGTTTGTATGTATAATAATGTATGTATTTACAAACAAAAAGTATATATATTATGTAGTATTGTATTGTATTTTACAACAGGCTGATGGTGTCCGCAACTCCACGTCAAAGCGCGTATTTTACGTATGGGCTATAATACACTAATGTAGTATATCAACTGTCTGGTGAGCACGACACAAGCCTTTCTTAGTGTGGCACTAGATGGCGCTGTGTGTAATGTCCAGCGATGTTTATTGTTTATTTATTTGTTACTGTTATACTTATGCCATCAAACACGCGCACTACGTGATGCATTCGCTTACTGAACTATCGTTTGGTGATTTTACGCTTACGCTTTGCCTACTACCCACTAGACAAGAAGTAAGGCAGTTAAGCTATCCATTAATAAATAGGAATTCCCTCAAAAACAACATGTAAGTCCCAACAATACATCGACAAAAAAGCAAACAATTTATAGATTGATCAATATATTAAGAACAGAATTCGGACGAGGAACGTAATAAAGTAAATTGCGCGTAAAATGAACATAGCATCCGGTAAAATATGGCTTCGCTAAGAAAAACAGGAGGAAAACCAAGTTACGATGTTATTACGATTAATAGTACTTTTATTAAGATCTGTTGTGCTTTTCAGTTTTCTTGTTGTTGGCATAAAAGTAATCATACTAATGTTTTTAAAAATAAATGGTGGTTCGGAAACGGCTTTTTCCCGTATTCACTTTCTAACATATAAATTTGTATCTTAAAATATTTTTTTTTTAATCGTTGAAAATAAAATCACTTTACTTTGCCCCACACTGGTCCGTTACAAACATTTACAGCCAGGCCTTTTTTTCAGGTGGTAAATCATCAAATGACTCCTCCCGCTCTGGGCGAAGAGGGAGGGAGTGTCAGACTTTTAGTGACTAAAACTCATACATGTTCCTTCCTAGCCCTTTATGTTCCGGGGCCACGGTATCTCTAAAAAATATCTAGAAAATCTAAGATATTCTTAAGGTAAGTGTGTATTTATTTCGATTGGATTACATAATGTCTAGGTTCCCAAATATATATTTTGAATAGACATTGATTTAAACAAGAGATATAAGAAAAATAAGTTTTAAATTTTAAATTCCTCATATCTCGTCTTTATATCATTGTCCTTTCAAAATATATATTTCGGAACCTAGATAAATTATACAATTCAATCGAAATAAATACACACTACCTTAAGAATATGTTTGATTTAGAAATTATTATGGTATTACGTTTGTATGAACGACGCACGCTCCGCCGGCCCCTTAAACGTAACTGGTACAATGTGAGTTTACTAATGAGTACACCTCTACCTAACTCTTCAGAAATTACAGGTTTGATGTTATAAACGTGAGTATACTACTCCTCTACAAACATCTTTCAAAGTTACAAATCCTTTGTAAAACATTACCAGAACATTTACAAAAACTGAAAATGTCTGTATTACAGACCCGGTAAACGAAAATTGAATGAAAAATCCGATTTAAACGCTCCTTAATAGCAAACAAAATAATGAGTATTCCGAATACTTGAACATAATCACATTCAGGTCGGCTGTTGTAAAATTTCGTTTTATCTCGCAAAGCCGGGTTCGCGAATTTCGATTAAACCTTCAAAGGTTTCTGGTACATTTATTCGGTGAAGTTAGTTTCGGAACGAGTTCGGAAGTTTATCAGCGGCTCCTACTATTTGTTTTGCTGTTAATACAACAAGTGAAAAAAAAAACGGGAATTTATTTCGAGGGACTAAATTCAAACCCCGCGAAAGCGACGCTCCCGACAGGAGCAAGATATTCTAGAATAGACTCCTGAGCAAAGCGAGGGATTCAAGGACCAAATGTTTTTTTTTCACGAGTTGTGTAGGTAGGTACTCTTCTTTTACCATTAACTGCGAGAATAGAAATAGAAGTAGAGAATTTATATTTCTCGTGGTTCAATAATAACAGCCGCTTGGGTCTATGTTCTAGGTTAAGTCACGCTTGTAGGTCGGTACTTATGATTATGATATAATAATGATATAATGGTATAATGACGGTAGTGGTGGTGATGGTATAGGTAATGATGTAATGGGTGGTCGGGTGACCGCAGCTGAATACCAGTATTTTACATGGAGCGACTGCCTATCTGACCTCCACAACTCGGTTAATACTGGGTAATACGATACCACTTGGTAAGACTGCTTGTCAGACTTTTTGGGCCACTGACTACTGTTAACGACTTTCAAAGATGGACAAATGACAGCCGGGACCAACAGCTTAACGTGATTTCCGAGGCACGGAGGAAACTCGGTCTGTAAGGGTGGTCACCCATCCAAAGACCAATTATTTAGCCACGAGCAAATTTTATTTTAAGACGTAATAAATAAAGTCCCTACAGTACGATAGTAGGGGACATCGCTATCCTTCCAAGTAACCGGGAGGAGCCGCGATCCTCGAAGGATACGTGCCGCGTTTAAGTGTTTAAGATCTCGATTACGTGTTGCTGACTTTGCTTAATATCCTCCAGGTGCTCTACGGTTCTGTTGTTGGTGGCCAGTTGATGCAGATTTTGGTGACTGACGATCAGTGCTTGTTGATTCTATTAGTAAAAGTCATCCAGAGATACGAGGGCCTAGACGAGTGTCAAAAGAGCTTGAAAAGCTTATGAAAAGTGCTTTGTGTTTCAGCAATGTCTCTCAACAGAATTGACATAATTAAGGATATTGGTATCTTATTCCAATCCAATACTATTTTGACTTTTCCATCATTGCTATAGCTGAATAATAGTTACTTTGGTTATACTTTCAGTTTACCACGTGATGCCGACTTCAGTTGGTGACAACAATCTAATTGTTGCTGATCTTAGTGGTCAAAAATGGTAGATGTATTTACGAAGCTATATGAGCGGTGTTTTAGAATTAAATATGTAGTATTATAGTTCAATCCACTGTTGGGCATAGGCCTCTTCAACTTGAGCCACCACACTCTGCCTCCCTTCTGCATCCAGTCTGAGCAACCTTTTTTAAGTTCAACGGCCTACCTTACACACAGGCTAATACGGGTTTTGTTTAATAGCTTTACATATTAAGTCGCTGTAGTTGGCAGCTTAAAAAAAAAGCAAAAAAGAAAAAATCGCAAAAAAAACCTACAATAAATCCCCATTACTCGATCACTGATTTTACAAAAAATCGCCTAGTCGACAAAACACGTACCTACGGATTCGCGCTTTTCACACTGGCAACAAAATGGCGTCCGTGCTACTAACGAAGCTCTTTGTTGCACCTGTTGGGCCGTGGATATAGAAAGGGAGCGACATTCTTTAAGTGAACGATAGTTTGACTTTTATTGATCGTTTAATCAAGACAGGAGCGTGGATAGGGGAAGGTGTAAAGATTTGGAGGTACATATACATGTATAAAGATCGAAGAATGAAGCTGAGGTATATAGGAGACGGGTGTTAGGAGCATTAGTTCAGGAGAGTGTGCTTGTTTAAGTGGGTGATCTAGAAAATTTGGCGATGTACCTAGGTACTAGATTATACATAAATACTAGCTATAGTTGTCAACTGTTGGGCAAAGGCCTCCTTCAAATCTATGCAGAAGTTTTTACGTCACGCTACTTGGAACCAGACCCCGTGGTATGCATTCAAGTAGACTCACCAACTCTTTCTTAGCTGGTGTCGGCGCTGCCATCCATCTTGTGGCAAACATTGCGCGGAGTGGTGTCGTGTATGCGGCTGACGTGAATATGAGAGCTTTCTTTTATTTCTTCATCGTATACGACGTACCTAGTCCCCGGGTGTTTCCATTGCGAGGATCGATCCGAGGACACGGCGGAGGTTTGCCCCGCGTGGGCGGAGCACCGCCGTGTCCTCGTAGCGGCGATCGGCGGCGGCGACCTCTCGCGTCCAGCTCTGGTTCAATCCATGGTCAGGAGCGAGACGGAATAGGAAGCCGTCACCTCCTTCTGCGAAGCAGTCATGCTAGCGAAGGAGGTGGTGGAACGCGAGAGGAGAACCTCTTGTCCCAGCCGCCGCGGGAGACGCCCTGGGCGTCGGGGGTCACGTGGTGGCCCCCGGCCACCGTAGGCGGTGGACGGTAAGCTATGGGCTAGCTCGCCGTCTGTCCGTCTTATGACGACAGGCCGTGTCGACGGCGGTGTTCCACGTGTGCCACAAAGAGATGTCAGCATAACGGAGGAGCCCGCAAGGGCCGAAGCCTGCCGGGACTGCGGGACTGTTCGAAAGAGATACCGTGGCCCCGGAACATAAAGAGCGAGGGTTTTAGTCAGTAAAAGTCTGACACTCCCTCCCGCTCCGCCCAGAGCGGGAGAAGTTATTTGATGAATTCCCATCCGAAAATAATAAAAAAAACAAAAGGACGTACCTACTCACAAAATATATTTACCCAGTTACAAAGTTCACAAAATTGTACTATTTATGGCCAACATTAGTAACAGTTCTGTTCAGAACAGTTTCAAAGAAAACCTAGACCCCACAACTCACCAAGGCCCCTTTAATCTCAAAGTCAGTTCCAAAAAAAATTATGTTGTCAAAGTTAAGCGGGCGACTCCAAAGTTTTCTATGTTCAGGGGTTGAAAACCTGGAAGTCGAAACGAGACCATTATTTTAGGCTTTGCTGACCATTCGCCGCGTTACCTGTAGAGATTTATAAAAAAGGTTGTGAAACCACCACGGAATATTTTAGAAGCCTAGTATTCGTGCGATTGGCTTTTACAGTGTTGCGGGGTTTTATTTTATAAGTTATTTTGTTGGGTATCTGAATTTTTCATATACCTATGTTCCAATAGCCTTTCAAACCAATTGGTCCGTCAGGTAGATTTCCAAAAATATTGGTCACTTCTTTTTTCTTTTTTTCACGTCAACAATTAATGAAGACGATACAGCGCGTTGAAAACTCGTGTGACGTCACATTTGAATACATTCTTACCGGAAAGTGACGTCACCAGCCCCCACTCATGATCGTTGACGCGTTTTATGTTCGTCAATTTGATAAAACAAGGTCAGATAGACAGTCGCTTCATCTAAAATACTGGTATTCAGCTGCATCCGGTTAGACTGGAAGCCGACCCTAATATAGCTGTTGAGAAACGGCTAGCCGGATTATTCAATTTTTGAGCGCAACTAATGGTTGCCTCCGAGGAATGATTTAGTAGCGCTTAGTTGGATTAGGTGCGCTCTAAGGAATACCTCCAAAAAACACGTCTCCAATATTTTTAGAAAATCTTACTGACGGATAAAACAGAAGAATTTTTTGTTTAGTCATAATCAATCATCATAAGTAGTCATCCCTATTGGCTAAATGTGATCGTACTATATTAAGAATCCTCTGCATAATCCTTTGGGAAAAATTGGTGTGTTGTCATGGTATGTTTGTTATCAGAAGAATTAATCGTTTACTTAAGAAAGATAACATGACGTTGCAAAGGGTCTGTTATGCTTAGAATGTCGGGCTTATTATTGCCGCTATAATTAAACTCATTAATTAAATTGTAACAGCAAGGTATGTTACTGACTGGCCTGTCCCTAATTAGTTTAGATTGTACATAGTCCCGTGCGAAATAAAAATATTTATCTTCGTCAAAGATCTTTGGATCCTGATTACTGGTTTCACAGGAATAAAAAGAAACTTGTGGCTAAATAATAACAGCCAATCTTCGACTCGTCTCGGTCGATAGATTAAGCCGTGCTTGCTTAGGTTGGTCTGTGGATGGGTGACCACCCTTACATACCAAATTTCTTCCGTGCCTCGGAAAGCACGTAAAGCTGTTGGTCCTGGCTGTCATTTGTAGATCATTGAAAAAAAAACACTTAAAAAAAAGTTTGACAATCAGTCTTACCAAGAGGTATCGTATAGCCCAGTATTAACTGGGTTGTTGAGGTCTGATAGTCAGTCGCTCCATGTGAAATACTGGTATTCAGCTGCATCCGGTTATACTGGAAGCCGACCACAACATAGTTGGAAAAAGGCTAGGCAGATGACATTAGTTACACAGTAATGTCGTGCGACATTTCAGATCAAACGAATTTGTGAAATAGTCCTAGCCATTGTCTGCATTGTCAGGAAAGGCTAATAGGTAAATAAAAATATAAATATCGCTGGTCATTAACACACAGCGCCACCTAGTGCCACACTAAGCAAATCTTGTGTCGTGGACACTAGATAGTTACCAGTAAGATGGTCAGCCGCGATCAAGAAGGTTGTAAGATGCAGCCTGTACCGTGCGGTTCACACTGTAGGAGACCGAATTACTTGGAGACCTGGAGCTGTGGTCCTCAGCAGTGAGGGACCGACGAAGAAGCAGAAGTTGTTTTCGTTGCCGAATCGAAGATAGATCAACAGGACTATATTCGCTCGACACGACATAAGAAAATAAGAAGAAGGTTGTCCTCTTTATAAACGACGAGACATTAAAAAACAAAAAAAAACTTGTGAGGCAGTTTTTGGGACTGCCGATAAAAATGAAAACTAAGTAGGTAATCCAAATAAACTTCATCTTAATTGTATGAGGTCATTTTGACTAACCGTTCTATGAAAGTTTTCGGTGTACAGGGTATTATTCTGTTTTATTTATTATTTTTCAATGTATGACATTTTATAACGTATTAATTTGAACTTATGACATTTTCTTAGGTATTAATTCCATTTCATTTTCTTTACGACTCTGTTCGTGGTATTAATTGGATTTTATGAAATGCAATAATTATAATTATTTGCATGATGCCTGAATTGGTACAATACAGTGGACTGCGCATTCACTTGACATCTGGAAATTTATAAATGTACTGTGTTGAGCAATAAATATTTGAATTTGACGATGACGCGAGTTCCATGATTTTTGTTCACTCAAAAAGTGCTGAACGCGCCTATAGAAGTTTTTTTTTCTCTTAAAAGAAATCGAGTTGCCAAAACCTACTATAAAAGGTCAGGTGCTGAATTTTTCATAGGGCATAAAAGTATCCATTCACATACCTGTCAATAGCAAAAGGACCCTAAATAGCTGGCCTTTACCAAACTGAGACAAGAAATGTTAAAATACCCGAAAAATAATTACGAAATTCTTCTAATCAACTGTTATTAGAAATACAAAGTTGTATGTTGTTGATATGTCGCATGATCATCAAAGGAATACAGTTTAATAAGGCACATGCTGATGCTCGATGTTAAGTCGGCTTAACGATTCCGTCATCATTTTGATTTCACATCCAACATCGTTATTTTACTTGTGTGGTGTGGTACAAGTGATGAGCTTATGGATATAATTATACAACGTGTAACATAAAGGGTATAGTCGTATGAAAGGGTGTGCTACAGACCATCAAACTGAACAACTTTTTTGCCCCCATACAAAATTCCAATGCCTACTCGACCAAATGTCTTGATTATTTTTTCGCGAATACGATGGTGGTCCCATAGAAAAAGTTGTTCAGTTTGATGGTCTGTAGCACACCCTTTATATTCAATGAAGCAAGAAACCCTTTCTGTTACACGTTGTGTAAACACAGAGTTTGAAATGGTAAATTGTTGGCCTAACAATGTTACACCCCGTTCCCAAACTCAGGTTGAAAAAAAAAAAAAGGTGTTGCAACCTGTGCCTAGAGGCACGCAGGTGTGTCACTTTGCTAGCGTGATAACCATCACGATGCCGGTGGCGCGATGACTCGTGTCATACTCTGAACAATTACCTTAATTTGTTTCTCAGCCGTGCTCGTGGTCCAGCGGTTACCTGTTGAACGCATAAAAATACTCACACCAGTTTTTCTAAAGGTATTTCGTAAAGTAATTCGGTGTGTTCAAAGTTTCTTCTGCCGTAACAGATATTACAGCCTTCGTATTTCCATACATTTTTTAACTAATTTCACAGTTAAACATTGCCTAAAATAATAAGAATAATAATTAACAATTTCTTTCGCCAACCTCCTGTAGCTTACACCAAAATTTTCAATTGCAAATATTTTACAAGACGTCGTTTTAATATATAAAGTATCTTGTCGACGTCTAACATATTTATTAAATGTCAGTCAATAGAAGGATTATTTCGTAACAAACCTGTACATGTTATACATATAGGTGAAGCATTTGTATTGTATTGAGATCTACATTCTACACATCTTCTATTATTATTATATATATAAAATGGTAAACTGACTGACTGACTGACTGACTGACTGACTGACTGACTGGGTGATATATCAACGCACAGCCCAAACCGCTGGGTCTACAGATTCCAAATTTGGCAAGAAGGTTCCTTATGTGGTCTAGGGGTGCACTAAGAAAGGATTTTTCAAAATTCACCCTCTAAGGGGGTGAAACGGGCCCCCAAAGTTTGTATGGGAAAACAAAATTAGTTAGACTATTTCATTCAAAACTTCACAAGAGTACTCCTATTGATAAATGAGAAGAAAGGGGTTTCAGTAGAGGGGTAAATGGGGTGACAAAGTCTGAAAATCAACGCACAGCCCAAACCATTGGGTCCACAGATTCGAAATTTGGCAAGTAGGTTCCTTATGTGGTCTAGGGGTGCACTAAGAAAGGATTTTTCAAAATTCACCCTCTAAGGGGGTGATTCGGGCCCCCAAAGTTTGTATGGGGAAACAAGATTAGTTAGACTATTTCATAAGAAACTTCACAAGAGTACTCCTATTGATAAATCAGTAGAAATGGGTTTCAGTTTTTTTCAAAATTCAACCCTTAAGAGGGGTAAATGGGGTGACAAAGTCTAAAAATCAACGCACAGCCCCAACCGCTGAGTCTACAGATTCCAAATTTGGCAAGTAAGTTTCTTATGTAGTCTAGGGGTGCACTAAGAAAGGATTTTTCAAAATTCACCCTCTAATGAGGTGAAAGTTTGTATGCGGAAAAAAGATTAGTTAGACTATTTTATTCGAAACTTCACAAGAGTACTCCTATTGATAAATCCAAGATAGCGCCGAGGAAAAGTATTTTTTTTTTCATCTCGGGTGTCGTTTACATGGTTTTCGAGGTCGCTGATTACAAAAATGAGATCGAAATGAAAATCGAAATGGCGTTGAAGTAAAGTTTTCGTCATGTGTGTCGTTTTCATGGTTTTTGGGGTCGCTGATATCGAAAATGAGGTCAAAATAAAAATCCAAAAACGCCCTATGACTTTTTTCCCTTTTTCCTTCATGGGTGTCGTTTTTATGGTTTTCACTGAACACAAATCTAAGTTTTCTTTAAATTTTGTTTGTCTTCGTAGCTACGTATCGTTATGTAATTTACCGGCCATAGTAATTCCATCCTAGACAATAATTTAAGATTTTACACAATACTTCTGCAAATTTCCTCTGTTCTGCTTTGAAACCAACTAATTTATGAGCAACCCAGATATGTATATCTTTAAAATACTGCTCGATCTTGAATTTTACTTACTCTTTGTTTTGCGCAATGAAATTCCCTCATTAGGGTTCCGTAGTCAACTAGGAACCCTTATAGTTTCGCCATGTCTGTCTGTCCATCCGTCCTCTGTGACCGTTAGCACTAGAAAGCTGAAATTTGGTACCAATATGTGTATTAATCACGCCGACAAAGTGGTAAAATAAAAATTGGAAAAAAAATGTTTTATTAGGGTAGCCCCCCTATATGTAAAGTGGGAAGTGTTTTTTTTTTATTCCAACCCTAACGTGTGATATATTGTTGGAAAGGTATTTAAAAATGAATAGGGGTTTACTGAAGTCATTTTTTGATAATGTCAATAATTTCGCAAATAATCGCTCCAAAAGAAAAAAACAATGTGTCCCCCCCCTCTAACTTTTGAACCATAAGTTTAGAAAATATGAAAAAAATCTGAAAAGTAGAACTTTCTAAGGACTTTCTAGGAAACTTATTTTGAACTTGGATGGAAACAAGTTTTTGTACAAAAAAGACAAAAAGTTGTACAAAATAATCTCTGGACTAAGTTTTTTTTTTAACTTCGTTAACATATTTTATTATCCTGAACGTATCTTTTTTCAAACAAAAAAATAATTATTAAAATCGGATTGGATTGAACACTTATTGTGACAGACGGGAAACTACGAAACCCTACACTGAGCGTGGCCCGACACGCTCTTGGCCGGTTTTTTTGAATTAAAATTACCCCAAATTCAACGCGAGCAAAGCCGCAGACAAAGCTATCTAATACATAAAAATATCGTGTCACATTGTTTGTTATCGAAGTCCTCCGAAACGACTTCACCGATTTTTTTTTGTGTATTTTTGGTAGGTCAGAGAACAAGTTGAAGGCTACTTTTATACCTCTAGGTGACAAGGGTGGTTTACGCGGACGAAGTCGCGGGCAACAGCTAGTGTAGAATAATTCAATAGAAACGAAATAATGTTAAGAAATAACATTATAGGATACCAAGATAACATGTCTAAGTTTTAATCATGTAGTCTCAAAGTTATTGTAAGTTATTGGATTTGTCATCGTTTCATGAATAGTGTAAGTTCACCCTAACATAAGAGCGAGCGAAATAGAACAATCTACGCTGAATTATTGTCAGCTTTGTCTTGTGATTAGTGTTAACCTGGTGTCAGAGATTTTATGCCATCCATGTTCCTTTGACTTGTCTTTACATGCCATCGAAAAATATCTCTCAGGCATGCTGGTTTCATCACGGTGTTTTCCTTCACCGAAGCAAGTGATAATAGGGGAGACGACAGAAAAAATCTAATTAGTCCGCCCGTTAGATTATTAAAAAATATTTGACCCGTATTTTTTCTTTTGTTATGTAAATCAAAATTAACGAAAATACGACGCTTTTAAAGATCCCAATACGTCACGCCTAGGTATAATTTTTAGCTAGTTCTGACGTCACGAGCCCCCACTCCCGAGTTTTGATGAGTCTTATCTTTGTCAATATTTATTGATTTACAAAAACAAAAAATACGTGTCCGTTATTTTTCAATAATCTAACTGACGGACTAAATAGATTTGTAATTTTTTGATACTGTCGTCATGCCTATTGTACAATGAGCACATGAATCTGAAAAATGTGCGTTGGAACTTGAGACCTATGACTTGGCAGTCAAACGATCACTCCACAACGCTTAGGTCTATACCTAGAGCTAGATTTGCTAGATTGTCATGAACCTCTTGGACTATATCTTACTAATTGAACTCATTATATTTTCTGAACTAAGACCCGACTAAATCTGTGACTTGGCGACAAATTGGCGACAAAATATGGGAGAAAACAGGTCTTTACTAGGTGCTCTAGTTTTTGAGGTATAAATTTGGTCAAGCTGGAGAGACCCTCTTCAGATCGGCCACCTATAAACCTTAATATCTTTTGAACCAGTGACCTACAAATTCTGATATTTGGCGACAAAGGAGACAATTTTTCTTGTTCGGGGACTAGGCCACCTACATAAATTATAGCATATGATCATGAAACTTACATTGATTTGTTCCTTATAACCTCTAGATTCCAGTGGTTAAATTAGCTAAGCATTGTCTAAACGGAAAAAATGCGAAAAATCTGCAAAAACACTTACGAAAATCAAAATAAACAGAAAAAGTAAATGTCAAAATATTGAAGTTGTCTGTCAATCACTAAAAAAGTGGGTTCATAACGTTCCGTGCCACGTTGATTGTTTAAACGATTTATGCGATTTTAGTGTAAACCTTTAAAAATAGCATTAAAAATGCTCATAGTTTAATAACATTTTTTTTTTTATATTCTTTCTGATTCTATAATAATTATAGCAGATATGATTACCAACAGGTAGGTACCGTACTTTTTTTAGTAAACAGAAAAAAAACGCCCCTATTCACGTAAGTATTTGCTGTCAAATGACATTGACCAAAACAGGAATGATTTGACTCGCAATAAAATATCATAACATAGCTTATTTATTATGATTTTAAGATTTCGTTTTCAATTCTACGTAATATTTCGTTTACTACCATTGTAAAATGGTTACTTTTTTTTGGTGTTATTATGAATAATAAATGCAATGACCAGGTGGGCCCAAAAAAAATCTCCTTTCGACTAATTAGCGACAATTTGTTTGTTTTGGCCAGTGTCAATCAAACTTATCAATTCTGCTCTTCCATGATGTCTATAGATTTAACTAGCTAGATAAAGAACAGATAGAGATTTAGAAATTCAATATTTTTCCGTCTGCTTCTAAATATATTTCAGTGCAGCGCGGCTCTTAACTGGATCTTATTTTATTTATAGTACGAAAATAAGAAACTGTGCTTTCTTTTAAGATCCGTCTTGTGAAAATATATATAAGACAATTCGATAATGATATTGAGGGTCTTCAATAATAAACGTTGTGTTGCTCTGAAATAACAAAGTTTATTTTAACATAAATTTAGATACACTTTTTAATGACTAAAACAATACGAATCATGTGTATCTTACCTGAAATAACAAAGAAACGACATTTAAAGTTTATTATTACACTTGTCGATCCCTTTATCACTAAACTATAATATTTTATTGTTTACGTTCTTTTAATCATATTAACCTCACTTTCACTTTACTTCAAAACCCGACTGCTTTATCTACCGTACCGCCATGACACTTGTACGCCATCTAGTTCTAATGAAGATAAAACAGTAACTGTTTTATCTACGAACAAATAAAGAAATACTAATTTCTTTACATCTTCCCTCCCAGGGCAGAAAATTTTCCCAAAATTTTCGCAGCCTAAGGTCCACATTTATACAGAAACTGGGATCAGCTTCGTGATGTGAAATAAGTTGGATTCTGATTTTTTATGGCCTGTATTTATTTTGTATATAGTCTCTGATATTTTCTCTTCAATTCTAAAAGGGCCTATCTTTAGCTCATCTAATTTTCTTCTGTTTAACTTATGCCCATTCTCAATATATACCATGTCACCTGTTTTGAAATTATGCTGTATTCTATTTCTGTCTATTAACTTTTTATTGTAGTTGTGCGACCTTACAGAGTTTTCAAATGCTAATTTTCTATCTTTCATCCAGTCATCCGCTGATTTAGATTGTTTGAGCTCTTCTGGCAGCAATGAAACCTCTGTGCCATCAAGAAGGTATCTTGGGCTGAACCCTGTGACAGTATGCTCAGTATCGTTATACTTATCTACACAGATGTGGGCTATTGTTGTCCATGCTGTTTTAGTATTTTCTTCATTTATTTTACATCGTATTTTATTCACCAGCGTTTGATTCAGCCTCTCATTTAATCCATTTGAAAATGGTGCGTTTACTGCGGTGAATATCAATGAAATGGATTTTTCACTCAGGAAAGATTTAAATTCCTTCGAGTTAATTCCGGGATATTGGTCGCTCAGAATCATGCCAATTTTATTATGATTGGATATGTTACTGACCAGCTTTATAAAGTCTTTCGCACTTTGTGTCTTCGAGGTAACTATATGTGCATATCGTGTGTAATGATCCACTAGTAGATGGAGATATCTTTTTGTCGACCGCGTGCCTCCAAAGCCCCCAATCGTGTCTATAGATACAATTTCATATGGTTTTGTAGCTGGGCCCAAGTGTGACATTAAACCGTACTTCACTTGTCCTCGTGTTTTATTTTTTATACATATCTCGCATTTCTTGCATACATTATTTATATTTTTTGTTAAATTTCTTGCTGTATATATTTTTCCAATTTTCTTTTGTATTTGTTTTATTCCTATATGGCACATACTGTCATGTATTTGTCTTATAAGCCTTATACTAAACTCTTCTGATAATATAATTTTTTCTTGTTTATTCATTTTTTTATAGTATATGTTGTGTCTGTGTATTAATTTATTCTTATTTGCTTGTAAAACTTCATTCTTTTCTTGATCCATAACCACATCCTGTAATTGTACTAAATTAACTATTTTTAGTTGTTCATCCACATCTTCTTTGGCTTCCAATACTGGATTCCTGCTTAAGCAGTCAGCTTCTAAATTGTCTTTTCCAGGTGCATATTTTATTTTGAAATCATATTGAGACAGATAATATGTTAACTCTCCTAATTCTTCGTCTGTTCTTGCTTTAATGTTCATATTTTCCAACGGCTTGTGGTCGGAGTAAACTGTGAAACATTTTCCAATCAACCAATACTGCCAATATTGAACTGCTTCCTTAATTGCTAAGCATTCTATATATATGGCCTTTTTTTTCTTTTGTGTCTCATTTAATTTTTTTGAAAAATATGCTACCGGCTTTTCTATTCCATTCGGCTGTCTTTGTTTCAGTATTGCTCCAATGCCTTCCAGTGATCCATCTGTATATATATTTATTGGCAGATCCTGGTCATATATCTCTAAGATTGGTTGTGAACATAGTAGATTTTTTATTTTATCAAATGAATTTTGACAGTCTGCGGACCAAATAAACTTTTGGTTTTTTTTTAGTAAATCATGTAGTGGTTTTAAAATTAATGTACATTTTGGTATGTATTCGTGATAGAAATTAACCTTTCCTAAAAATTGTCTTATGTTTTTCTGTGTTCTTGGTACTGGGAACTCTTGTATAGAGATTAAGTTATCTCTCAGTGGACGAACTGTGTTGTTTTCTATTATATGTCCAAGATATTTTACTGAACCTGCAGCAAATGTACATTTTGTGAACTTTAATCTGAATCCTTCATTACTTATTGCTTCTAACAATTGCTTTAAATGGTTAATGTGTTCGCTGTAAGTTTCTGAGAATACCAGTATATCGTCTATATAATTAACGGTGAATTCGGTTAGTTTATATTTTCTTAGTATGTTACTTAGTATTCTCTGGAAAATTGCCGGAGATGTCTTGAGCCCAAACGGTAAACAGGTCCACTGAAAATGTCCTTCTTGGGTCACGAAAGCTGTTTTACTCCTGTCTTCAATCCGTAATGGAATAGACCAGAAGGCAGAGTTGATGTCCAAGGTTGAGAAATATTTGCAATTTCGCGTTTTCATCACTAGGTCATCAATCAACGGGAACGGTTGAGCTTGTGGCAATACGATCTTGTTTAGTTCTCTAAAATCAACACATAGTCTGGTCTTCCTTTGATCTTCTTTTTTAAAAGCTAACGTGACAGGAGCTGCAAAAGGACTGTACGATTCTTCTATTAGTTTTTCTTGGAGTAATTTTCCCACCTGCTTCTCTATTTCTTTCTTGTCCTCTATAGAACATCTGTAGGGCCTCTTGCTACAGTATCTATCAACTATCAGATCAATGCGTGCTTCATAGTCTCTCACTCTTCCAACATCATATTTATCTTTCGCAAAGCTTGATTTATACTCATCAATCAATTTATTTATTTCTGTTTGTTGTTGAGTATTTAAATTGCACATATTAATTTTAAAGTTCTCTTCCTTTGTGTGTTCATTGAAATTTATGGAAATCTCATTTTTATTCATCTCTTTCTTCCAATTATTGTCATGAATTAGTTTCTTATTTGTAGATGTTTCTTCTTGCTTCTGCGTTATCTTCAAATTCTGGTCCTGAACCAAATGATATTCTTTTATCAAATCAAGTCCAATCAGGAAATCGTATTTAAATTCGTTGCCATCCACTATATAAACATCTACACTTTTTTCTATATCTATGATCTTTATCTTTATTGTTGTCAAACCTTGAGTCCTTTTTACACCATTAATTGTTATTAGATTTGCATGTTTGTAATCGTCTCCTTTTTCCTGCTTTATATTTACCAATTTGGAATTTATCAGTGAAACGTTTGAGCCAGAGTCATATATACCATATATTTCCATATGCTCATTTAATGTTAGTTTGACTTTTATTAATGGTGTATTTACTCGTTTTTTTGGTCCTCATCATTTAATTCGATATCCAACACAGTATTGTTCACATTCTTGTTATGCTTTTTTTTGTTTTCATAGTCATCACTTTGTTTAAACCAACATTTTTCTTCTGGATGGTAGCGTACTCCTTTGTTTAATTTTTCACAAATTTTGCATGGGGTTTTCTCAAGTTTGTATTTATTATCAAACATATTGTTCTTACTCTTGGTAAAATTTTTCTTGTTCACTGCATATTCTTGTTTACCGATTTCATTGCATAGGCTTGCAGTGGATGTTACTAATGCTTTATCAATTTTGTCCATGACGTAATCCGGCAAACCTATCACAATAAGATTTGTCAGTGTTTGAGTGTCAATGTCTTTGTTTACCTCCAATAAAAGGCGTTCCTTCTTTGTGGCATATTCTAGCAAGGAACCTGTTTGGTATCTAAATGTATATGCATATTTTACAGGAGACCATCCTTTATTTCCATATGTTGCACAGAAATTTTCTTTCCATAAACTCCATTCTGATTTGATGGTAAATTTTATTATCATACTTGTGTACCAATCTAAACACTGTTTCTCGAGAAGATGTTTTAAGATTTCAATTTTTCTGGCATCCTGTATTATTTCGAACCTTTCACATTCTGCTTCAAACTCGCTAATCCATTGATTCACATTTGATGTTCTTCCCGAAAACTTCTCTAACAAAAACTTTTCAGCTGTTTTTACTGGATTTTTATGCTCAGATTCGGTCTTGTTGTTGCATGTTGTATTTGTAGTTTTTGTTTCCACTGAAATTTCTTCTAAATATTGGTCACCGAACTGGACATTTTCGCCTGCATCCAAATAGATTTTCTGTAATTCGTCCGTTAGCGGGATCCATATTTTACGTGTCTGGTTTCTTTTTTTAAGTGAGTTCTTGATTTTTGCGTAGGTTGCTGAACTAGTAATACCAGTATGTTTATTAGCATTTTTAAATTCATCTGGAACCTCGTATATACATCCATCAGGTGTCTCGATTAAGGTTATGCAAATTATATTCGTTTTATTATCACTTGCGGGTAATACCGCGAATGTAAATCTTAATTTTTCCATCCTTCTTTATTTTAAACAAGAAATGTCGTTTTATAAGACAATTCGATAATGATATTGAGGGTCTTCAATAATAAACGTTGTGTTGCTCTGAAATAACAAAGTTTATTTTAACATAAATTTAGATACACTTTTTAATGACTAAAACAATACGAATCATGTGTATCTTACCTGAAATAACAAAGAAACGACATTTAAAGTTTATTATTACACTTGTCGATCCCTTTATCACTAAACTATAATATTTTATTGTTTACGTTCTTTTAATCATATTAACCTCACTTTCACTTTACTTCAAAACCCGACTGCTTTATCTACCGTACCGCCATGACACTTGTACGCCATCTAGTTCTAATGAAGATAAAACAGTAACTGTTTTATCTACGAACAAATAAAGAAATACTAATTTCTTTACATATAAATAAAAATTATTAATAAAATTGTGAGAAGCTGAAGTTTTCCCCGTCACTGCGATATTTTATTTTTGTTCTAGACCATACCTAGGAACGTTCTAGTTAGAGAAATAATGGGGGTCAAAGTTCTAAATACAATCTTAAGGTAACTTTACTTTTGAATACCCCCACGACC
Source organism: Xestia ashworthii (assembly GCA_950022955.1). NCBI lineage: Eukaryota > Metazoa > Arthropoda > Insecta > Lepidoptera > Noctuidae > Xestia > Xestia ashworthii. Next base: position 18,125,103 of record OX465565.1, on the reverse strand, counting down.
CCCGCTCTGTTCAATGCATACATCAGCACAATGTATTATAGAGGGGCCCGAAAGGGCCGAAGCCTGCCGGGGCTGCGGGACTGTTCAAAAGAGATACCGTGGCCCCGGAACACAAAAGGCGAGGAAAGAACATGGATGGGTTATAGTCAGTAAGAGTCTGACACTCCCTCCCGCTCCGCCCAGAGTGGGAGAAGTCATTTGATGATTTCCCATCCAAAAAAAAAGCACAATGTATTGAGTGCGTTACATTGAGTTCTACCGTAAAACGTGAATAATTTCACTCCAAAAAAAAAAGTCGTTGCACAGCAATATTTTTTGCTTAGAGTTACTTATTACTTTGATGTACAGAACACTGTGTATACTTAAGTTACACGGGACAATACAAGCAAAATCTACTTGGTCTGCCTTTGGTATAAATGCAACGTGTCATAAGTCATGTCATTTATTTCTTAACAAAATACATTGTGTAAAAAAAGAAACATTAAAATGAGATTAATAAGGATTCGATAGTAACAATAAAACAAATACAAAATAAAAAAAATTAAAACAATAATAGCTCCTTTTTACAATAACAAAATCAAGTCATATAAAAACAAAAAAAAAAATCAAGATGAAAATAATAATAGCTCCTTTTTAAAATTACAAAAAAATTTAGGCGCATTATTACATAAAAAATATAATGGGAATGATTAAGGCAATAACAATAGTCATAAAATACAATAATAGCAAACATCATATAAATACATGAATGTCGTCTGTCAACTGAGGAAATCCTCAATACTGTAAAAGCCCTTACTCAATAAATACGTCCTTAATTTGTGTTTAAATAAAAAGGAGAGAATTTTTTTTGGGCCCACCTGGTCGTTGCATTTATTATTCATAATAACACCAAAAAATAGTAACCATTTTACTGTGGTATTAAACGAAATATTACGTAGAAGTGAAGACGGAATCTTAAAATCATAATAAATAAGCTATGTTATGATATTTTTTTGCGAGTCAAATCATTCCTGTTGTGGTCAATGCCATTTGACAGTAAAAACAAGTGAATAGGGGCGTTTTTTTCTGTTTACTAAAAAAAGTACGGTACCTACCCGTTGGTAATCCTATAAATTTTATTATAGGATCAGAAAGAACATAAAAATAAATATTGTTAAACTGTTAGCATTTTTAATGCTATTTTTAAAGGTTTACACTAAAATCGCATAGATGGTTTAAACAATCAACGTGGCACGGAACGTTATAAACCCACTTTTTTAGTGATTGACAGCCAACTTCATTATTTTGACATTTACTTTTTCTGTTTATTTTGGTTTTCGTAAGTGTTTTTGCAGATTTTTCGCCTTTATCCCGGTTAGACAATGCGTAGCTAATTTAACCACTAGAATCTAAAGGTTATAAGGAAGAAATCAATGTAAGTTTCATTATTAAATGCTACAGTTTATGTGGGTGGCCGAACAAAAAAAATTGTCTCTTTTGCACAATCATATCATTCATAGTTGCCATTTTTGTCATTCAGCAATACGGCTTCATTGAGACATGTGTCGCCCCTCCAGGTGGTTTCCTAAGGAGATGACTTGACGTGGAGGGGCGAAACACGGTATGAATATCGGTTTGTTAATCTTCGCTTTTCCAGCAAGTGCGCCTGCAAGAATATTCTTGCAGGCGAAATCACCACCCAGCCTGGATCTTGGTCGCGGAATAAACATTTAATATTTTGCATAACCCAGTACTAACTAGGTTGTGGAGGTCAGATAGGCAGTCCCTCCATGTAAAATTCTGGTAAGCATGATTCAGCTGCATCCGGTTAGACTGGAAGCCGACCCCAACATAATTGGGAAAAGGCTAGGCAGATGATGATTTTGCATAACATTTAATGTCATGGATTTCTGCAAACTAACGCCTGATTCAATAACTTGGCTTCACTGAGACAGAAAGAAAGTCATAGAAAAATATGAACCCATTCTCATTTTCGTATGACTTTTCTTCTGTATACTATCTATCTTTTTATATCTCTCTTTGACTAAAATGGACCCTATAATAGTCACAGTGGCCCATTGACACGACATAACTTATCCAAAACGAATTCAACCAACCAAGATACTTGGAAATCTACAAACTGATACGAAATTCTCCCTTTTCCCGCTTTGTAAGTTTAAAAGTTTGCAGATGGCACAACTAGATAGATATAATTCCCCAAGTTTGGATAAGGTGGGTCCCCGGGGTATTCGGCGATATGTAGACTCAAATCGAAGTATTTATAGGGGGATTTAACTTTATTTATGAATGAGAGGCTTTTGAATTTTGAATTATGCTGGGAATTTGATCATTGGTGTCGCGTGTAGGTAAATACTTGCAAAATAAAGGATTCGATTTCCTTTGGTTTCGGAAAAGGAGATCTGTAAAACGGATAATTGATTTACATTTCTGGAGTTCTCTTTGCGATTTTCTCTTCTCTTTTTTCGGGACTTTGACGACCCGAATGGCGCAGCGGTAGTGAACCTGCCTTACGTTCTTAGGGTCCCGGGTGCGAATCCCGGTAGGAGCAAATGTCTGTGTGAGGAGCATGGACATTTGTTTCCGAGTCATAAATGTTTACATGTATAATATGTATGTATTTACAAACAAATAGTATATATGTAGTATATCAACTGTCTGGTGACCACGACACAAGCCTTGCTTAGTGTGGCGCCAAATGGCGCTGTGTGTAATGTCCAGCGATATTTATTATTATTTATTATTTTAGATTTATAGGAAATCAGGAACAACCAGAATTGTCATCTTCCTGCCAAGGTGCTGTGGTCCAACTATTTTTAAAGTTGGACAAATGCCCCTAGTAAAGACCCACGGTCCAACTAGTTGGACAGAGCAGTTGGACCGCTGCCCCGGACTGTCACATTCTACTTTGGGTCAGCGCAACTCGACCCTGAGTAGAATGGGACAGTCCGGGGTAGCGGTCCAACTGCTCTGTCCAACTAGTTGGACCATGGGTCTTTGTCATGAAAGGTATGTGACTAAACATACCTTTCATCCCTCCTCATTACATGCCCATACAAACGACTTCTTTTCAATTTTATTGTTACAGGTGACACTTTAAACTATCTCCAACAACAGAACAACCAGAATGTGGTCGTCTAATGTTACTAGTTACGGAGATATTGGGGGTCAAAGTTCCAACTTTTTGACCAGGTTTTTTTTAAATACAAGTTTTTACTGTAAGATTTTTACTTTAACCATCTCTATGACCCCCGTACTATTTAAGTGCGTTGCATTGAGTTTTACCACAAAACATGATTTTTCACCCCTAAAGAAAGTCGTTTCCCAGCAATAATTTTTATGTAAAGTTACTTAGTTTGATTTACAGAATGCTTGGTTAACGGATTAGTGATGAGGTGGTTTACACTCTGTATCTGCCTAATTTCGGATGTACCCTATGCTGCCAACTGATTACCTTTTGTTGTCCCAATCCTTTGAGGATTACAGGTGTGAAGTTTTACATAACTGTAAAAGGTAATAATGGGTTTAAAAGTATGATAAGCTACGAAAGCCACGCTTTGACTGTGACAGGACATTGACCTTACACTATATCTGGGTTACGGAGGTCACAGTTACTGTCTAAATATTGACATTTAGTTATTTTTACGCTGTATTTAAAAACTTTGCTTCATCCAAGTCTGTAATTTTCTTTTGTAGATTATAAACTAAGATATTATAAACTTTTATTAATTTTTTATTTTGATTTTAGTCGCCAGTGTCAAGGCCAAAGGTTTACAGCTACATCGAGCAAAGATAATAGTTTTGTTTTAATTTATAATTATTAAAATGTTTTTCTGAAAACGTTTGTTTGATCTAACATTCAAAAAACAATTTAGTTACCCGTAATTTACTATTCTACTTTTGACCTTCATACAGTAATGTTTGTACAAAACTTTTGTCCATTCTCAGAAATCACGAACTAACCTTTCAAACACACACATACACGAACCTACTTTTCAACTGAACACGTAATTACAACACCTGGTAATAGATGGCGTTACTAGTACCAAAGCACTTTATCTACCACGGAAAGCGTACAAACGATTTGGTTTAGCCACAACTAAATACATAAAAAGTTAAACTTTTATGTACACATCCAGTATACTAGTATTATATTATATGTATGCTACGACAGTGGCAGTACTTCAGTCCGCTACGAGCCGTCGTAGCGTTGCTACGAGTCTACGGCGGCGCTACGCTGGTGTTACATAAACTTAGAACAATGTCACAATGCCGGTAAATAGAAAATATGTGAGAAAGACTTACCTATTTAATCAAAATATACATTCTTAATTCGTTAAGGTTGTAAGTGAGTAAAATGTTGTGTTAAAAACAGTGAGAAATCGTGATTATGTAGCGGTTTTCGGCTCCTTCCTTTCGATTTTGAAATCGGAAATAAGGTAAGGCGAATTATATTTTATCGTTTATGTGAGGATTTCCATTGAGGTCGTACCATTAAGGCAGAATGTGTTAAACATTTATTTTAATGGTTTCACAAAGTTCAATCGGATGGAATGTGTTTTCCGTTATATTTTATTTACGTTTGACATTTTCCGTTTTCGATTTAATTTGACGTTTTGTGTGTTGGGAGAATGTATCTCAATGGTGTTTAAAATTTATTGTGTATTTCCGGGTGAATAAATATTTTTTTTAGGTAACATTTTTTGTACATTATATTATTTGGTTTTCTGGTATTCAGTCACTGTTATGTACCTAGGAAGTGATAGGTTTTACATGTTATAATAAAAAGACGATTGCAAGATCATACAATGACTACCGTGTACCGTACTGTATCGGTCGTTGATCTTTGACTTCCCTGTATATCATAAAACGCAGACACGTGTGTCGGACCTTTGAAAACCTTGACTTACAAAATAAAATCATCAAAAGGTGACATACTGCTACTGTTACTGCTAGCTTGCATCATCCCAATGCTGGGCAAAGGCCCCCATGATTTCTAGTTGTTTCGTTCTAGGGCTAATGTTGGCTACTGGTCATTGGTTTTGTGTTGTGTTTTGTTTTGGTCCTAATGTCACAGAAATATGTTTGTCACTTGTCACAAGTTCATGAGCCTGACAATCGGTCTTAACGTATACCCTAGGGATATCGACATAGCTTAGTAATGGGGTTGGGTAGGTCATGTCAGTCCTTCCGTGTTATTCGTCCGTATTTGCAGTATTTAGTTTCATAGAGGAACCCCAGTTTAATTCTCTAAACATAACATCGCGCCGGTAATCCATGAAGGGTTCGGTAGATGTCTACCTATAGAAGAGCAGTCTTATTTAAGTGGCATAATTATAAGGGGGCGAGCATGGGGTGGTATCGTTTTACCCAGTATCAACTGGGTTGTGGAAGTCAGATAGGCAGTCGCGTCATGTAAAATACTGGTATTCAGCTACAACCGGAGGAGCTCGTGAATAAATACTAACAGCCGCTCGGGTCGATCTTTAGGTTAAGCCGTGCGTGCCTAGGTTGGTCTGTGGATAGGTGACCACCCTTACATAACGAGTTTCCTCCGTGCCTCGGAAAGCACGTTAAGCTGTCAGTCCCGGTTGTCATTTGTCCATCTTTGGAAGTCGTTACGGGTAGTCAGTGCAACAAAAAGTCTGACAACCAGTCTTACCAAGTGGTCTCGTATTAGACATTATTGACTGGGTTGTGGAAGTCAGATAGGCAGTCGCGTCATGTAAAATACTGGTATTCAGCTGCATCCTGTTATCCTAGAAGCCGACCCCAACGTAGTAGGGAAAGGCTAGGCAGATGATCATGATAATCGGCAAGCATCTTAAAACCGGTGCAGAAGTTCGATCCAATATGATTTGGGGACAAATGAGATTGGAAAAGTTATTGGGTTTTTCCATTTATAATTTTCCAATATCAGCCGCGGAGTCAGGAGTTGTGCCCGGTAGTTGGCAATAGGCTCGAATAACATTTAATGGGACTTAAACATAACCCCCCACTAGGTGGACCGATGACCTGGTGAAGGTTGCGGGAATCCGTTGGATGCGAGTCGCAAGGGACCGGTCAATGTGGCGACACTTGGGGGAGGCATATGTCCAGCAGTGGACGTCTTTCGGCTGAGATGATGATGAGGATGAAACATAATTGGCGAAATGTGTGTGTACCATTAGGTACTCCTCTGCCTAACTCTTCGGGTATTAGAGGCGTGATGTTATGTTATGGGTTTGGTTTCGAAATTTTCAGCAATGAGGTTTTGAATTAAAGATGATTGAATAACTCTGTTCATTTAGTTTGTTTTCAAAGTCATTTTTATATAACATACAAAAAGAAGAAAGAAAGAAATAAAAAGCATTTTTTAGCCCGCACAAGACAAAACACATCAAAACTAACAGTATTTAAAACGAATAAAAATGAAACATATAATAAAAAATATAAAAATAAAAAGAAACGAAACTCGCCCTGTACGAGGCCATAAGGCTCCTATCTCAGCATGGTGCTGTAACATTAAAAAACGTCACAGCGCTGATATTCTGATAGTGCCTAAAGTGAAGGACATAGAATGAAAAACAAATGTGACAATAGTCTGTGTCTCGCACGAAGTGTCAAAGACAATACAGGTTGTAAATGGACTCTTCATGAAGCTGTCAACCAAGCATTCTGTACATGAAACTAAGGTCCATGTTCACCGAAAAGATAACAGCCTGATTAGCTAAAATCAGCTGTTACTGTGACATATTACCATACAAAAATGTGTTTTAAACAGCTGTTTTAGATAATCAGACTGTCGTCTTTTTGGTGAACATGGACCTAAGTAACTCTACACAAAAATTATTGCTGGGAATCGACGTTTTTATGTGAAAAATCATGTTTTTTAAATTCAATGTATGGCACTCAAAACATTGTGCTGATGGACGGCTGCCCACCCGAGGCATGCCTAGGTTGGTCTGTGGATGGGTGAACACCCTTACATAACTAGTTTCCTCCGTACCTCGGAAAGCACGTTAAGCTGTTCGTCTTATCTGTCGTTACGGGTAGTCAGTGGCCCAAAAAGTCTGACAACCAGTCTTACCAAGAGGTATCGGATGTGGAGGTCAGTATGTTAGACTGGAAGCCGACCCCAATAAAGTTGGGAAAAGGCTAAGCTAGGATGATGCCCAATGTGTACAAAGCAAATTTTTGACGACCCGTATGGCGCAGCGGTAGTGAGGCTGCCTTACGTTCTTAGGGTCCCGGATTCGGATCCCGGTAGTAGCAAATGTTTGTGTGATGAGCATGGACATTTGTTTCCGATTCATGGATGTTTAATATAATAAGTATGTATTTACAAAAAAAAGTGTATATGTAGTATATCAAATGTCTGGTGACCACGACACAAGCCTTGCTTAGTGTGGCACTAGATGGCGATCAATTTTCATTTTTTTTCTTTTAATTACTTAATTAACTCTATTAGATAGAACTTTGTTATTTTCACTGAAACTGTTCGAATGATGTAAACGTTTCGTCTAATTATATTTCTGTTCCGGGACTTGGAAACAATAATTAACTGCAATTCCTATTACTGAAATTATACTTTTCAGGCTTCCCTTCCTATTGTTTCTATAGAAAGAAGGAAAACATGTTTATTTGCTACACGCTACAAGTACATACAACATAAATTAAAAATAAGAAAACCTTCAGGTTCTCAGGTTCTGAAAAATTCATTCCGATGTGACAGATATTTACTATTGTAAGTTAGTGACAGTGTGTTAGTGTGTTGTGCTAGTGTTAGTGTGTCAGCCTATGTCGCCCTCATCGTGGGGACACAAACTTCTCCTCGGTAACAGGGAGTGAAAATACCAAGCCAGCCCGGACAGTGCCAGTCATGTGATTTCAAAGGACCATGGCTCAAATCGGGCTCAGTGTCCAACAGAGTTATGGCATATGTCATTGTTAAGGATTTTGTTCCTTTCTAAATTGTTCCTATTGGAATCACCTTCAATTTAAATGTAGAAAAAAACATCCACCTAAATAGGTTTAGTAGAAAAAGACAATTGGTAAATAACGGTAGGTAAACAATAGATGGACATGCCGGCCGCTTTCTTCACGATGTTTTCCTTCGCCATTTTGGAAGCAGAGTAAGGTTTTTAACCTGGTAATAGACGATAGGTTATGCATGTGCAGTTTTGTGCTTATATAATGAAAGTGTATATACATGTACAACTGAATGTGTGTACGAGAAAACTTCACAGTTATCCTTGTAGCGGAACTCGGATTTGAAACTGCCATGCATAACTGCGTGTACAATTCTTTAGATGAAGGAAGCCTCCTTCATCTAAAGAATTGTAACAATAGAGAAAAATCATTGAATGAATACGAGACACCATAATTATGGTTATTATAAACGCCCATGATTTAAAAATGTTGAATAACCAAAATAAACACATAATCGGAACCATAAACAAAGAAATGCACATGTTTAAATTCTTTTTATATCCATAACATAATTATAAACGTGTGCAAAGCTCGGCCTTTCATTATGGCGCATTCGAAATATTTGGCGCGCTTTTGTGCCCGTCCCCTCATGCGTGAATGCAATACAAAGCGTTTATTTGTGAAAAAAATAATTAAATTCCCTGTTTTCGATACATTGTACGTAGGCAAACAACATAATCTCTGCTTGTATGTTTGATGAATACGTAACACCAGGACTTGTAAACCTTGTAGAGTTAGGCAGAGGTACCTAATATATGGTAGACGACAAAAATATCTAATTAGTCCATCAGTAAGCTTCTAAGAAAATATTTGACGCGTATTTTTTCTTTTGTTACGTAAACCAAAATTGACGAAGATACGACGCTTTTAAAATTCTCAATACGTCACGCCTTGGTATAATTTTAAATGCGTGCTGACGTCACGAGCCCCACTCCCGAGTTTTGAAGCGTTTAATCTTTGTCAATATTTATTGTTTTACAAAAACAAAAAATACGAGTCCATTATTTTCTAATTAACTAATAGATTGGACTACATAGATTTGCAATTTTGTGTTTTTTCGTCATGCCTAAGGTACACTCACATTTATTTTTATCCTGCGTTATCTCAGTGGGATAACGCAGGCTCGCCCCATGACTTCCAACAGTTTCAATACAGGGCTAATGTGCCCACTGGTCGTTGGTTTCGTCCCGCCATCATTCACAAGCTTCTGGCTGTGTTAGGGCTCAAGAAAGTGATTATTTTTCTTCACAGCTCATTGGGCATGCGGCAGACTTGGCCAGTCCCAATTCAGCTTAGCGGCTTTTTAAGCAACATCAGTAATTTGTGTTTGGGGCACGCTGTGGTGTTGCGTACACGGTCAGTTAGTTTAACGCCTAGAATGATACAATCCATTGCACGTTGACTGACCTTGAGTTTGGACTTTAGAATGTTTGTCAGAGATCAAGTAGGGACGAGCCTATCTGATGGATAAAAGTGTCAGTTAAGAAATGTGGCGACACTTGGGGGAGGCCTATGTCCAGCAGTGGACGTCTTTCGGTTGAAATGAAGAACAGTTCAGTATTCACTCATAAATGTCGATTGAAACCAGGTTGCGTAGAAATAATTATGCAACCTACCATTTTTTAGAATGTGGGCTGGTCTTATCCCTGCCAGGGGTCGGATTTTGAAGACTGACATTGAATTGAGCATGTGGCTCAGGTTGGCTGGACAAATCTTCAAAATAGCTCGCATTTTACTAGGTCAATAGGGCATTTTATGTGACGGCTAAACACCCTTATTTCAGAATTTGTGACGCTACAGAATCTTAGATAATCGATCGAATACGGGTCCAGCCATCTTGAAAAACCACTTTTCGCTGGTCTCTCAATCTCGGTAACGGAAGTGATTTTGACGACTTTTTGCATATCAACGGGCGTCACATAAGTTTGTGACAGGCATCGAGCTAAAAGTTTTGTGATACGTACAGTGGTTTAGTAGAGAAATGCAAAAAATCTGTGCCAGCCATCTTGAATTTTCGTAAAAAACTTTTGGCTGGCACTTCCGAATCTCAATAACTGTAGCGTTTTCGAATATGGTTCCTTTACTAAAACTTGGTGACGCAATGTGTGACAGTAATAACGTTTGATTTATGGCGTCACATGCAAGGGTTTACGAGAAATCAATAAAAACCTAATGTCCAGCCAACCTGAGTTCAAGCTGGCTGGACACCCGTATCTCCGCTGCCTGATGATCTACGACCTTCAAAATGTGTTCAAAATGTTGTGACGGGGACGAAAATGATAACCTGAATTTGTGACGGAGAAACTTTGCGTAGTTTCAAAGATATTGATCATTTAAATTTTCCCATACAAACACTGCAGTAGGGTTACCAATATTGTAGGTTTTATGTAGGACTGAGTATATTTTACGGTGCGGTGGCCCAGTGGTGGCGGCCCCGACTTACGTTCAGTAAGTCGTGGGTTCGAACCCAGGCTGGCGCATTACTTTGTGTAATTTATTACATCACCGCTGCTCTCAAAACGGCGAAGGAAAACATCGTGAGGAAACCGGCATGTCCTAGAACCATAAATTCGAAGACATGTGACATCTACCAATCCGCACTGGGCCCGCGTGGTGGATTATATAGCCCATTCCCTCTCATAGAGAGGAGGCCTGTCCCAGCAGTGGGAACATTAATAGGCCGATAATGATGAATGATGAAGTATATTTTATGGTGTTTCTTTAATGGACGAAAATCCGTGTACTGGTGATACTAATAAAAACAACTGTAGATATTTAAATCAATAGAAGACAAAAAAGTAGAAGTGAGGAATGGGGGTAATTTTTTAATGTTATTGATTATTTACGTGCAGATTTCTGCTCTTTTTAGTAGGTAGGTATTGGTGTTTTTCATGGTAAGTACATAGGTAGTTAATGTGTCAGGATAACTAAATAACTAATGCTCTAAGGGTTTAAAATGAAAAAATAATGTTTGCTGTAAATAAAATCACATTTATTTTTACTTATACAGCGTTTCAAATGACGACGATCAACTCCATTTCAGTAACCCTCGCCTTGTACCAACGTTGTTTTTACCACCCCCCTAAGTGTTTGAAGCGCAAATGAAGTCGGTGGTCGTCATTTGTAATATAGCTGAATATACTTAAATATTCTTCAATACCTATCTAAAAAAGACAATTATTACACAAAATCAATCACAGCATCAGTGTTCATTTTTGGTTTTAATACGTACTACCTAGTTAGCTAGGTGATTTTGAATCAATAAGTTGCGTAAAAAATGTACAAAATATCTGTGAACGGAATGTAATACTTCCATGATAGCTGATGTTGGTGTCGCCATCTATTGCTTAAAGTTGGTACTACTAGGACAACTGGTCGAATCTTCTCTTATTAATTTGTTGTCTTATCGCAGATTAATTAAAAGTTGTCTTACTCTGATTAGTGATAACACTTCGAAAAGTACATACACTGCAGACTGTCGAGTTTAGTTCTCATTTTCAGTTATCTAAGATAATGAACTAAACGCGAAATACAAGTGGGCTCTCTTTTGCAGCGCTGGTAGTCAATTATTATTTTGAATTAACACATACTTACGCTTTTTATTGCAGGAAAACCTTTTATTCCCACGGATAAATCAAATACAAAGCAGGCGTGGCTGCTACCGGCTGATTAGTATTTTAAAAAGAAATCCTATAATTATGTAAAAAATATGGTCACCTCACAATATTAATGGATGTTTGTATGGGAAAATTTAAATGATCAATATCTTTGAAACTACGCAAAGTTTCTCCGTCACAAATTCAGGTTATCATTATCGTCCCCGTCACAACATTTTGAACACATTTTGAAGGTCGTAGATCATCAGGCAGCGGAGATACGGGTGTCCAGCCAGCTTGAACTCAGGTTGGCTGGACATTAGGTTTTTATTGATTTCTCGTAAACCCTTGCATGTGACGCCATAAATCAAACGTTATTACTGTCACACATTGCGTCACCAAGTTTTAGTAAAGGAACCATATTCGAAAACGCTACCGTTATTGAGATTCGGAAGTGCCAGCCAAAAGTTTTTTACGTAAATTCAAGATGGCTGGCACAGATTTTTTGCATTTCTCTACTAAACCACTGTACGTATCACAAAACTTTTAGCTCGATGCCTGTCACAAACTTATGTGACGCCCGTTGATATGCAAAAAGTCGTCAAAATCACTTCCGTTACCGAGATTGAGAGACCAGCGAAAAGTGGTTTTTCAAGATGGCTGGACCCGTATTCGATCGATTATCTAAGATTCTGTAGCGTCACAAATTCTGAAATAAGGGTGTTTAGCCGTCACATAAAGTGCCCTATTGACCTAGTAAAATGCGAGCTATTTTGATGATTTGTCCAGCCAACCTGAGCCACATAATTGAGCATATGTTCAATTCAATGGATATATATGTATTTCTTATTTCAAACACAGTTCGTGTCAAATGAAGCAAGAAGATTGTCTCACGAACGTTAGCGTCAGTTCACACCGAGACGCGACGCGGCGCAACGGCTGGAAGGGGCCAGTGATTTAGCTCTGCCGCCGCCGCCGCGAGACGCATCGCAAAGAAATGCGTATCTATTCGTGCAATAAATAAAGTTATATTTTGAGACGCAGCGTCGCGTCGCGTCGCGTCTCGGTGTGAATTGAGCCTTATTAGTTAACCATTCAATGTTGCTCTCACGTACCTAACTTTGGCGATACATTCAGACATACACATGTATTAAGATTAGATGTAGTTTGCTTCATAAACATAGAGAGGAGTGTTGTGTCCCAGTAGTGTTTGTGTTATTGGCTGCAGATCTTATGCTAACTAACACAGACGGCCTCTTCGGTTTAGCAGTCGCAGTGCTATTCCAGGTCTTATTTATTGATCCGGGGATCAATTCCCTAGTCGAACAAAGTATTACTAGGTTTTTAAAGAGAAGAAGAAAGTCGCAGCTGGCCCAAACCGTGATTAGCTTAAAGCTAGACCACCTACATCTATACCCTACAATTTTGCCAATGGTGTTGTGACATGTCCGCTTTGTGCTCGGAGTTTTTCGGCCAAAGTTGGATATGTTGCCACTTAAGAGCAAAACATGAAAGAGCAGCACACCAAAGCTCTCTACAACCACACTACAAAGCCATTGAATTCAGTCGCTGTGGCCGAAATTGGCATAATGGCATCATCATCGGCGTCATCATTAGGTTTTATAATTAAGAGTAATTTCTCAGTAGCAGCTCAGATATGAATAAAGGGTGTAAAACACCTCTTCACGAAGCCGAAAGACACTTGTTCTCCCCATCATTGCGATCATTTTTTTGTTCTACACCATACCAGGAACCTGCTAGTTACGGAGATATGGGGGGTCAAAGTTACAACTTTTTGACAAGTTTTTTTTTAAATACAAGCTTTTTTTGTAAGATTTTAACTTTTAACACCTCCACGACCCCCGAACTATTCAATTCATCTATCAGCACAATGTTCTAAGTGCGTTACATTGAGTTCTACCACAAAACATGATTTACAACCTCAAAAAAAAAAAGTTGTTTCCCAGCAATATTTTTTGCGTAAAGTTACTTAGTTTGATGTACAGAATGCTTGGTTAACGGCTTTGTGATGAGGTGGTTTACACCCTGTATGTGTCAACCGGGAACATATCAATAAAATAAACACAAAGCAATGTCACACTCATATAAAATAGAATAGAACAGAATAGAATACTCTTTATTATGTACAACATAAAAAAATACATTTTTTTTTTATTAATAAAAAATAATAATATTTTTCTTTTTTTCTTTATTTTAAATGTGACTTTAGATTTGCCTTTATTAATTATTAATATGTACAATATTTACAAACTACATCTAAAACTATATATGATTACAAAAATAAAACTAAACGTAAAACTAGTATCAATATATATTATGTCACCGTAAAATTGTCAAATACGTTATATTGTAATATCACTAGCGATATTGTAAAGTCTCGAATTATTGTCAAATGAACATACTGCTTACACTAAAACGCATTATTTCTCGTGAAATGCATGCGATGATAGTCAACTCACGCGGTGTGGAGAGAAGGAGGGGTCTTCCTTGCCCAGTGGTACCACTCTCATGAAAACATACTGTACCATTCCTGAGAAATATCGATTAATATAACCTAACCTTAAAACACTTCATATTCCCCTAAAAAGCGTAGTCGACGGAGCCCCGCTTCGCGGGGCCCCTATTTCCGAGTGCGAGGTTTAAAGGAACCTAACTAACCTAACGGGGGGGTGCCCCAAGTCCCGTTTATGGGGGCAAGAGATACTTCCGTATGTTCAGTTGACAATAATTCGAGACTTTACAATATCGCTAGAGAGATACACGTTATATTGTAATATAACGTATTTGACAATTTTACGGTGACATATATACAAAAATGTCAAAAGGACACTTCAAAGTACTCCTCCGCATCGTTGTCATCGGGAAACGTGCCCAGAAGACTGGCAGCATTGCCACGTTGAATGGCAATGCTAATTCTTTGGCCAAAGAAAGAGCCAGCCCTCTGGTCACGCGAAGTGTCGATCAGTCGGCGGGAGATTTCCTTAAAAAGGAGACGCGCACTCGGACCCCATGACCCGAGCGTTTCGACCCCAAACGGCTCAAAGCTGTAGTTACCAATGTAGTTAATGTGACTTAAACAGAACTGGCGAAATTTGGGTGGACTATTATTAAACCTATGTTATGTTATAAGCTTCGTAGGTAGGTTACTCATAATAGCTTCGCATATAAATGTGTGGGTTTGTAATTTCATAACGTCTCAGGTTTAAGAACGCAATTAGTTGAAGAATTTAAAATTAATTGCTCCTTAAATTAACCATTATGCTCCGAGTTTGAGGAAACAAGGTTTAATTGCACTTAATTTATTATACTCTGTGCGGTGAGGTTAAAAGTGAACTTGACTAACTCAGCCGGTGGTTGTAAAAAGTAATGGGTAACGAAATGAGTGCAAAATTTGTAAGTAAGCTCATGGTTATGTGCGCTTTGGAAAAATAGGCTTCACAATGGTAATAAATAAAGCAGGTGCTGTAACGTTATTATTTATTTTCTTCGGATTTCGAGGGTTGTCAATCTGAGACAACTACAGTACTTTCACAGTTTTTATGTCTTGTGACTGGGACTGTAGCTACATTTAAATGTCATCTTTTTTTCGACAATTCAAAAGTGCCTGTAATTGGCCTACTTGAAATAAATGCTTTGATTTTGATTTTGATTTTGAGAATTTGCGATGATTTATTCAATAAGTCCAGAAAATCGTGTTCTTTCGAACCAAATTTTCTGAAGAACTTATTATTATTGTGTTTAGTGTATGTTTACAGAATATTACTAGGTACTCATTTTTCTTCACAAATAAAGAAATCGTCTCTTCCCTTGGCAGGGGTGTCGTAAAAGATATATCCGAACCTCAATCTGCCGAGTATGAATTATTGTAATATTTTCTCACCTTTTCATATCCAGTTTACTAGGATACCTATGTTTAGCATTTCTTCACATACATTCCGTGGATGATCAATTAAAAATACGAAAATAATAAATCTGTACAAACTTTCCGGGACAATTATCGGTGCCATAACAAGAACTGACGCTAAATGAGCATCGCCTTTATAAAGAGCGAGAAAACGGGAAATCTTAAAACCTTAACTTGCTCTAATTCAATTTATCCATTAGATATAAACTGAGTTATAACAAAAGTTAACCTTCTCTCAGAACTGCTAAATCTTTTCGTGATAAGACTCCATTCTTTAAAACAAAGTTCAGGGGAAAAAAAACTAAAGAGTCGTTTTTAAAAGAAAAACATTTTTTATTTTCCGTGTCTTATATTTGGGCACGTCGCATTTCGAGTAGGTACACTTTTCCGTGCAAATATTTAAGGTAGAAAAAAAAAATACAGCGATTTGATTAAAATTGTTTACTTAGGAGCAACAAATGGAGGTCTTTTACTCAGTATTTTTCATCGGCCGGAATTAGGGTTTTTCACGGAGTACCCTCCAGATGTAATTACTCTATTGGACTGGTGAAAGGGCTTTACCTTTTAGGCCCTTAGGTTGCGTTTTTGAAAAGGGCAACGGAGCAACGTATTGTGACGTGTGTTGAATATGTTTGAATTGCATTGAATATTGGGTTCAGGAAGATTGTATAGAGTAAATGATGTGGAGAAGTCCAAATTGAGATTTATTTTACATGTAAAGCTACTGTTGTTTATTGTCCTTGGGTTCTAATTATCATCATCAGCATTATTATTTTCGGATGGGAAATGTTCAAATGACCCCTTACTGCTCTGGGCCGAGTGGAAAGGAGTGTCAAAGTTTTACTGACTAAAACCTTTGTGTTCAAGGTATTTCTTACGAACAGCCCTACAGCCCCGGCAGGTATCAGCCCTAGCGGATCCCTTCCTTTTTGCTGACATCTCTTTCGAGGCGCGCGAGGAACACGAACGCACCGTCGACAAGGCCTGTCCTCATAAGACGGACGGACGGCGATCTAGCCCATAGCAAACCGTCCACAGGCCTGCGACTCCGGTGGCCACCGCCCGTACCATCATCTGCCTTGGATTTCCCCAACAATATTGGGGTCAACTTCCAGTCTTCGGATGGAGCTGAAATTATATAGAGAGAAATCTGATAAGTTAGAAGTTTCTTCTACCGTTCTGATTACATCATGTTATTACGAATATGGTATTTTGGAACTCTTATTTTTATGTAATCTCTTACATAAAAATAAAAGTTAAATAGGATCTCTCCTATCTCCTAGTTACAATCGTAATTTCACGCGAAAATTGCTTTTAAATGAAGGAATTTGTGGACGGTCGACCAAACTATTTGGTTTCTATTTAACAATGTAATTTGGATGTTAAAATGTAAACAAAATAGCTTGGTCGACCGTACGTGTAGGTGCTCGTGACTGTACTTTATTTATACACCATTAATATCCCACGTTACTCCCCAACTATTGTAACGCTCTCAAAAACTTTACCCACAAACATTAAACAGTGAAATTCCAACGAAATTCTCACATCATGTAAAACTGCATGGGAGAGTTTTACTAAAGCTAGTTGGTTAACTGAAAGTTTAACTTCAATCAACGACTTAATCTCTATTAGCTTGCTAACTCTTCTTTTGTTTAATATCTGGTTATGGATAGTGTCTGCTTTATGATTTTAGTAGTTGAGGGACTGGGGATGAGCGATAATCTCATTAACTACCAAGCCTTTTCCGGCTTTCACACTAACCGTGCGCAGCTGAGTACCAGTACTTTACATGAAGCCTATCTTACCTCCTCAGCCTATCTTACCTCCTTAACCATGTTTGTAATGGGTAATATAAAATAATCTCTAGTCCAACTTACTGCAGTGTCTCAAAAGGCTTAAAGTCACCCAAAGGGCAATGATGAGGGCTATGCTCGAAGTTTCCTTGCGTGATCGAATCAGAAATGAAGGACCAAGGTCACCGACGTAGCCCGAAGAATAATAATTGCCAAACTTAAGTAGCAGTGGGCAGGGCACATTGCTCGCAGAACGGATGGCCGATGGGGCCGAAAAGTTCTGTAGTGGCGACCGCGAACCGGAAGATGATGCGTTAGAAGACCTCCCACTAGATGGACCGATGACCTGGTGAAGGTTGCGGGAATCCGTTGGATGCGAGTCGCACAGGACCGGTCAACGTGGCGACACTTGGGGGAGGCCTATGTCCAGCAGTGGACGTCTTTCGGCGGGAATGATGATGATGAATATAAAATAATGGGATGAATGGACTTCAGACTTGGTATTTTGGTTTTAGAAAACCGATTCATGATTACTGCCCCATTGGTCTAGTGGTCGCAAGTGAGATTGCTAAGCATGAGATCCTGCGTTCGATTCCCCGATCGGGCAAAGCGTCATTGGATTTTTGCGTCGTTGATGGCAATAGGCTCGCCTACTGTTACATGGGACTTAAACATAACTGGCAAAATGTAAGTATACTAATAGATGCCCCTCATTCTTCGGGAAATACATAATGATATTATGTTTTATTTTAATACTGTCAATGAAAGTAGATTTTCTTTTTTTTTCTTTCTTCTCGCAAAGTCTCTATTTTACAAGTCTGTGGTTTAAGCAAAGTGCCTAAACGGACTTGCGGCGGTAAGTTAAGGTATCCTAGAATATAAAAGCGGGGTCGGTCGATACAGAATATTTTAGGCAAGGGTTTGGACTCGTAATTGTAACGAAATCTAGTACAGAAGACAAGAATAAAACGTAGGATTTAGGTGTTATTTTCGTGTTTTTTGAGCGGTCTGTTGTTTTTGTACCTACCTATTAACAAGTACTATAGAACAAAATCGTTTGCATTCTTACGTATTGAACCCTCTTCCTGATTAAGTATTACAATTTGTGGTTTCATAAATAAAAAAAAAAAGAAAAGATGCTGATGGAATGCATGATAATTATCCTCCTTTCTTAGAAAGAAAGAAAGAAAAATATTCCTTAGAAGTCGGTAAAAGAAAAACATGTGAGGCAGTGGGGACTGCCGATAGAAGTGAAAACTAGTAAAAAAAGCGATCTTTCTCGCTACGAGTGCTACGAAAAACGTACGTGACGGTGACGCGAGTTCCATGATTTTTGTTCACTCAAAAAGGGCTCAACGCGCCTAAAGAAGTTTTCATTTAAAAAATAAGACATGTACGAGTAGATACTTTATTAATGTTTTAAGACTTAGAAAACCAGCCATATCAAGTAAGACACACCGCACCAATAACTCAAAATATCTAACAACAAAATAATTTCAATTTATTACGTAACAATTTTCCGTATGTCACCGCTGAGTTCCGCAGTATCACGTGCGGACAATTTATCTCTTCCCGAATATTCAGTCATGGAAATTGTGGAAAAAGTGCTTCGGCTCTCCGTTTAGGAACACAGTTATATTAAAAAAAAAAGTTCCAACTCAATATCATCGGGGACGATTGCCGATTGGGGCGACAGCAGGTGTTATGATAAATGGTGTGGGTATATTAGACGAGTAGCGTAGACGCTGGGACCAGAAATAAATCCTGCTAGAGAGAATGCTAGAGATGAAAGACAATTTTTGAAGTTAATACTTCTTTAGCCGCGTTGAGCAATGCTGGCCCTGCTCCACAACCATAGGAGCAAACTAATTCCCAAGTTATTGTGGAAGCTGCAGAAGATTGTAAAAAGATCCTTGCATTGTATAGATTATTATTGCATAGCACATGTGTGAGTACTATGTACTGTAAAGCCACCATTTACATCTAGTTATTTTATTTTATTTTTGACTTCAATATGCCTTGGCAGCTGAGAGAATGTCATGCTCACTCAAATGTCTCGGTGATGGTGGCGGGTGTGTTGGGTCATTTAGTTCCCTTCAATATGGTTGAGTTGAATGGTGCTGATACACATGCGTCATGCTCGTGAACGGGCGCTGTCAGTTGAGACTGGTCAGCTCTTAGCTGCCACGGTTACGCTCTTAATGTGCACGTCTTTCTAGATCGTTCTCACATTATGTATAATCACAACATGAATGATGTAACCAAGATTTTGTAACAAAATTTTGATTTAAAAGAGTGTCCATGGAGTTTCTTGCCCGTTCTTCTCCATAGAGATCTACGTTATGGAATGGGCAACTACAGTACTTTCGCAGGTTATTATGCCTTGTGTCTGTGACTGTAGCTTTGATTTTTCATTGTATTTTTGTCATTCAAAGGTGCCGTAATGGTCTAATTGAAATAAATGCTTTGTGTTTGAGTTTTGAGTTTGAGCACTGTTTCTGAACAAAAACCATGGAACTCCCGTGACCGTCACGTACGCTTTTCCTAGCACTGTGCTACGATCTGGTAGCCGATCCGAATCGGCTACGAGTTTTCACTTCTATCAGCAGTTCCCTAAGGCTACTCCGCACGTTTTTTGGAAGTTAATGGAGATGTGTTGGCCTTCGCATCTCAAGCGTGTGTATTCAATTACACGTAAGGAATTTAAAAACACACATTTATTGACTTTCTCAATTCATTGGCACTTTCTTATTTATCTTGGACATCACAGACATCGGTGTTAGTAGGAAATCATTGTGAAGAAACCTGGACTTATAACAGAATTTAAGTCTGAAATCGCCAACCCGTCTTGAGCATGCGTGGTGATTAATGCTAGTGCCTTCTCTGTATGAGAAAATGCCTTTGCTCAGCGGTGGAAGAGTAAGAGGGTGGTATTATTGTTTTTTATTAAAGACTAGATTTTTCACAAGTCTACTGACTTTTTACTCACATAATATATCTTCTAAAATTACGAAGAACTACAGTAGATTATTGAATATTCCGGGCTAAATAAAGGATAAAAACTTGTAGGGAATTGGGTATTTTTTTCGGTTAAAAATCCAATCGAGCACAAAGTTAATAAATAAATACAACACACACGCTATAAAGACTTAACCAAAAACCGATCGAGATAACGGCCATTTGATAGAACGTTTCAGATCCGAATAAAAAACTCCGAAACTCGAATATAAAAAAGAGTACAACCATAAAAATGTAGGTATTAAAACGTTCTGGTAATAAATTATTTATGGTTCTACCCGCTTCCGTTCCCTTGATAAAAGTTTCATGAAAACTCCGAACGTATGGGTTTTTCTAACCATAACATGTAAGCACGTATTACTTATCAATACGATAGATATATTTAGGGGCCATATTTTTTACAAAGTTGATGATTTCGGGATTCATTGCTGTGTAAAAGAATATATAGTGAGATGGGTGTTTATTTTTTGTGTGAGGTTTGCTTGGTTCGCGGAAATGCTGTGGGGGATGCGAAGTACGGAGTTGTAATATTAATATTACATCTCTGGAACATGATTTGGATGATTATTTTAACGTAAGTAAAGAAAGTTGTTTTTAAGTGTACTTTTAGAAATAACCCCACTAAAACAGTCAGTCAAAATCAAAATCAAAGCATTTATTTCAAGTAGGCCAGTTACAGGCACTTTTGAATTGTCAAAACAAAAATGAACATTTAATGTAGCTACAGTCCCAGTCACAAGACATAAAAACTGTGAAAGTAGGCTAGTTGCCCATTCCCTAGCGTAGATCTCTATGGAGAAGAACGGGCAAGAAACTCCATGGACACTCTTTTAAATCAAAATATTGTTACAAAATCTTGGTTACATCATTCATGTTGAGATGGTATATTATGTGAGAACAATGTAGCAAGATGTGCACGTTAAAAGTGTCCATAGCAAAACCAAAACAAAATACAACTCAAAAACAAAATAATTAATTCAAATAAACCATGGCGACTAAGAGATGACCAGTCACAACTGACAGCGCCCGTTCACGCACATGACGCATGGATCAGCACCATTCAGCTCAACCATTTTGAAGGGAACTAAATGGTCCGACACACGCGCCACCATCAGCGAGACATTTGAGTGAGCATGACATACTCTCAACCGCCAGGGCACATTCAAGTCAAGAACTGCCGTAGGTTTCCAGTGAATGATAGCTTACTAGTACATAGTACTCACACAATATGGGCTATGCGATTATATAATACTAACATTGAATCTATACAATGCAAAGATAGTAAAGTACAATCTTCAGCAGCTCCAACTATATCATATAATGCTATCAATTTTTGCGCCCCTGTCCATGTGGAGCAGGACCAGCCTTAAGCCAAGCATTTTTATCAGCGATATAATCGCTCAACTTGTAATATGCTTTTTTACATAGTGTGCGTTTAATGAATGTTTTAAATTTCGTCTCATTCAGTTCAAGAATACTTTGTGGAATTTTATTATAGCATCTCAAACAGTACCCCATGAAAGATGAGTCTACTTTAGCGAGTCTAAAGCCTGGCTGAACTAATTGGTCCCTATTTCTAGTACTGTAATTATGTCTGTCACCTCTTTTACCAAAAAGATGCAAATTTTTTCTAACGTACATTATGTTTTCGTAAATGTATTGACAATGTACCGTCATAATGCCAATATCCTTCCACTAAAATACAAGGTGGAAAGGACACTACATGAGCTAAGTTAGCAACTCTATTAGTGATGGTTCAAACTTCGTCTGAAATACTTTTAGAATAAAGTTCTAATCAACTTGCACTACAAAATGGTTGTTACGTCAGTTACTGCGGGCTGAATAGTGCGAAATGAGTGGTTTCGATCGACTAACAAAAAACCTATGGACTAAAAAATAAAACACTATAAGTTGCTTGCAGAATTATTTGCCAAAAATCAGAATGATCGCATGTATTTTAGTATGGTTTTTACTCGTTAAAAGTATGATACGTGATTTTTTAACGAAGAAAATTAATTGTATTATGTTTTCATAACACTATCATACTAGCATATATCCTGAAGAATATCATATATTTTTCTGGTTTTCTTTACTGCAGTAAATCATATACTTTCAGGCATTATAAAACTCGCGTTTAGCTCTTGTAGTCGACTTAAATGGTCACCACGTATATTCAGCACATCATTTTAAACCCCCGAAAGAAATTCTTCTTAAAAAAACAGCTGTTTCCAACATAGCTATTATACCTACACAATAAAACCGTATGGAACAGCTGTTTAAAAAAAATGTCAATGAATAATGATTATGTGTGGAGGGAGTTGGGGGGGGATCACAATGATGTACTGTCCCTTCCATCTTGTTTAATGTATAGAAATAGGAACAATGTCTTAAAACATTTTGTACTACATGCATTTATGGTGATTTGCGGTGCTAACCTTCCTTTTCTACTTTAATACTTGTCCATTAAGATGATTAAAAAAATAAAAAATGTTCTTGTCTTTTTTAAACTTTCACGATCAGAACACATTATAAAACATATGACATCCGGGTATTTATCGCGAATTTACCTTTAATTTTATCCCGACGTTTCGACCGGATTGCACCAGCCGTGGTCGCGGGGAGACTGAAGTATTGGAGGTACCGCGACAGCAAAGTGAAGGCGTTTTTTCAACTACCCTCACTCATCTTCATAAATGTTAATTAGGGCCGGTTCACACTAGGACAGCACACTACACTAACAGTGTCCGTATATTGAGGCGATTTCACTTGACGAGTACACTTAGTGATCACTGGATTCCACGCTGAAGAGAGTTTGAAGCCGTCTTCGCGATTGAAATTAGGGTACTTCTTGATCTCAATCGCTTCCCGAACCATTCTCTTATAATAGTCCAGGTTCCTGGTGTTTATAAGATCGATTGCAGCTGCGGGCGTTCCTACATAGGCCAAACGAAGCGAACAGTCGCTGAAAGGGTCAAAGAACACATAGCAGCGGTCAAAAATCGACAAACAAACAAGTCTGCTATAGCGGAGCATGTGATAGACTCAGGACCCAACCACTGGATGGAGTTACACAACCCAAAAATCCTTGCCCATGAGAAGCACTATTATAAGAGAATGGTTCGGGAAGCGATTGAGATCAAGAAGTACCCTAATTTCAATCGCGAAGACGGCTTCAAACTCTCTTCAGCGTGGAATCCAGTGATCACTAAGTGTACTCGTCAAGTGAAATCGCCTCAATATACGGACACTGTTAGTGTAGTGTGCTGTCCTAGTGTGAACCGGCCCTAATTAACATTTATGAAGATGAGTGAGGGTAGTTGAAAAAACGCCTTCACTTTGCTGTCGCGGTACCTCCAATACTTCAGTCTCCCCGCGACCACGGCTGGTGCAATCCGGTCGAAACGTCGGGATAAAATTAAAGGTAAATTCGCGATAAATACCCGGATGTCATATGTTTTATAAAATATGTTCTTGTTTTATTTTTCAGGAAAACAAGATTATTACTAGTTACATAAATTACACGTTGTGTCCACACCCGTCGATAATCTAGTCAAAATTTTGCTGTCCCTAATTATACAGAATGGGGCTTGACGCTATCGAACACGATCCAATATAAAATTCCAATTACTGGCCATCGTTAGAATATAAATTTCCGATATTCTTTGGAATAATCTGATGTTAAAGAACTGTGAATGCTGGATGAGGCGTATTATTTTTCTTGGCTTTACTTTTTCGATTTGCTACTAACCTTTTATTTTGTTGGGTGCTCACTGAATAAACGCTAATTATACTTTTTTATTTTAATATCTTTCTCTCTCTTAAATGTAGGTAAGAGCTTTTTCAATACACTTCCTCGGAAACTGTTTTTTTTTCGCACTACGATTAGGTTCAAAATGCAGTGTATTTCACACACGTGCGTTTTTTGACATTTTTCCACACGTGTGCGGGAATGAAAATTGCCACAGATAACTAGTCCAAATTGTTTCAATGCGTATTAAGTCGGCGGTGATTGATCTTTTTTTAATATCGACAAAGAGATATGCGTCTTTATGGCGTTATTTTTTTTTAATATTTAAATAATGTTTCTAAATAGAATATTATCAAAAACCATGATATAAAAAAACATTTACAAATAAATTAACATTTGTTTGTGTTCTAAATTCAAAAATATATAAAAAAACTATTTTTAATATTTGACTGTTCTTCTTCAAACTGGCGAATATCTGGGGTTAGCGCTGCCTGTTTTCTTCTTTTGTACTTCTTTATTACTCGCCATCTCTGCAGTCATCTCCATTTTAGCTTTATCATTTTTCACACAGTTCATCCATCGTTACTTTGGTCTTTCTCAAATTTTAAAGTCATCTACATTCATACTCAACATTTTCCTCATTTGTTGGACATGTTATGCGGATAACATGTCCATACCACGATAGCCGATTCTACTTTCGGACTTCCTCATAAGGTAATCATTCCTTAATTATCCATTCACAGATCACCTAAGCAATCTCTCCTCAACCAGATGCAATTGCCTTATATTCATCCCTTTTCTGGTCAAACATTGACAGGTCTAACCATGGTTTTATAAATATTCCCTTGAGTTTAAAGGTAACGCAGAAGTCGCTTATTATTCCTGATATGACGTTATTTCATCCACCTAGTCCTGATTCTGTGAATGGTTGCTGAACAAAGAAAAATATGTGATATACTCGTACAGTTATGCTAAAGTTCCCACATAAATGATCATCTGCTTAACTTTTACTTACGTTGGGGTTAGCTTCCAGTCTAATCGGATGCAGCTGAACACCAGTATTTTACATGGAGCGGCTGCCAAATCCTGCACACATACCTCAATATTATTTATTTAATGCCCAATCCGAACCGCTCAATCATACCCAGTAACAATATCTCATCTTGCACACAGATATCCGTGGTCCATTGAAAGTGGGACTCTAACGAGGTTGAATATATGCGCATACATTTCCCACTCCCGATTGAATGGAACAACGTTTCGGATTTGTATGTTTGTTGGATGTTCGAGATAAAGATAAAATGTTCGATGGTTCATCAATCATGGATCTACATGGCGGTAATGGTTTGGTCGTGATTAGTGTGCTCGGTTTGGTAAATTCTGTTACAGTTTTCGATTCAGATTTATCACAATAGCGCACTTTTCAGTATTTATGCATTGTTTATGTTCACAATCTGCTACTGGCTAAGTAATTACAGCCACTCGGATCAATCTTCAGGTTAAGCTGCACTTGCCTAGTTTGGTCTGTGGATGGGTGACCACCCATTAGATACCGAGATTGCTCCGTGTCTCGAAAAGCACGTTTAGCTGTTGATTCCCAGCTGTCATTTGTAAATCTTTGACAGTCGTTACAGGGAGCCAGTGGCCCAAAGCTCTGACAACCAATCATACGAAGGTATATCGTATTATGATGTACCTTTTGCAATATTGCCAATTCTATGGTTACGATGGCGGTATGATCGCTAATAACAAATAGTACAATGAACCCTGCATATCAGTCTGAACGAAGAGATTTATAGCCACAATAGTTGTATCGATAATAATCAACCTTCAGAGAAATTTCTACAAGAAATAAATATACCAGAGAGAGATTTAGCATTACATTGCTTGTAGGATTACATACAATGATACCAACAGCATATCGAGATCGCTCTCTCCTCCACAGATACCTACACAGAGAGTATATAACGTTCTCAATAGCTCAGTAATGACTGCTGGCAGGGTCATCGCAACAAGTATCATTGAACTACCCTCACGATCTTTAGAAATCAATTCAATGCCATTCATAAGCAACCGACGATGCCTTCCCTATTTTTATAACAAGCGGAGTCGGCTAAAATACAGAATAATTTAATGGAGAGAAAAAGCTTGGTACCTAATATTGTGCTCGGTGAATAGACAGATTGTCAATTTAATGCAAAATCTAAGAAAATAAATTTATATTATTTTATGACGTAAAATTCAATCTATAGTGATCTAGGCTCTTTTAATGACATTCTAGCAACAAAGGTTTTTGTTGCTATAATGTCATTAAAAGAGAGCCGCTGTTGATGACAAATACTTTTAAAATTATTTTGAGAACTGTAGTAATCATAATAATTTATTTGCAATAAGTATTGGTACATATTGGTCTTAAAGAAAGTTGAGCCTAATACATAGTCAGATATATATGACATGCAAATTTTACAATAATGTTGCATTATACAATTCTTCAATATATCATCTATCATGTCTTTATACTATATTCGTTAGCTCTCTAAAATTCTTTGGTATTTTATTATAAATTAGTCCACACATATTAAAAGAGTTCTTTTTATATAGAGAAGTCCTTGGCGCTCTAGGCAGAACTATCCTATCTGGATCTCTTACTTTTCGAGGGCAACGGTCTTTAGCCTTTTTAAACAAGTCAGAATGCTGTCGGACAAATTTAGCGCATTCTAAAATGTACATACTGGGTAATGTAAGAAGCTTTAATTTTAGGAATTTAGTGGTTTACAGGATTCCCATGGTAGAATTCCACAAATGGCTCTGATGCATTTTTTTTGTACCCTGAAGGCTTTATCATGCATTATGTAAAAGAAACAAAACCTATTTCTGAATGTGGCCGTGCGCCAAAAGATTCTTGTACAGGTATAATAGCAAATTAGACCATAGTTAGTTGGAGAATTCAGGCGCAGCCTAATTTGGGGACCTTTGCTTTCTAAATTTTTGTTAAAATTAGACTTGTTATGATTTTACCATAGTGCTAAGTTGAGAATTTTTAGAAAATATTTGTTTCAATGGTTTTGTAGATTAACTCATATTCTTATTCTTAGTTCTTTGAACTATCATCACAGCAATTTCAATAACAATATTCATTGATTATACGAGTATTACACTTCAACGTACAGGTACCAGTAGTTATTTTCCAAAAGTTTGTAACAAAGCGATCAGTTAACAACATAAATCGTTCTCCTTTTATAAAATACGAGTACACTCCACACAATAGACATTTCTACGAGTATCAGTACTGATCTACACAACAAAACTGATAACGGGCACCAACCAAATGATAACCCGCAACGTATTCCGAATCACGTCATACAATAGTCCACGCAATGCATAAAATTCAACGAATTACTGTCGTTGGCCAGCGACCGTTCCAACCGTCATGTGTACGCACATAACAGTAATATATAGTGGCGATTTGTGATTTATGTGATCGGGCGGTATTGGACCAACAAATTGATTCAAATGCTTTGTATTGAACTGTTACTGGTTGGGGTCTGGTTTGGCCTTTGTTCTTTGTGGGTTTCGAGTAATGGTACCTCGAAAGAGGTTGCTGTGGTTACAATTCAGTCCTCATTATCTGTCTAGACAGATGATGAGGACTGAATTGAAACCACAGCAACCCCTTTTCTCGATTACGTTGGGTCAGATTCAGCTAAACCAACCAGTATTTTACATGGAGTGACTGCCTATCTGACCTCCACAACCCATTTAGTACCTGGTTAATACGATACCCGTTGGTAAAAGTGGTTGTCAGACTTCGGGCCACTGAGTATATTCTCAATTCAATACGAAACAATAATTTTGAAACAAGCAAAAACATTATTGCAGCCCAAAGCACTGCTCACAACTTTTTTGTTTCAGTACTCAAGGTCTGACCATTTTTTTTGTAAATGGACTACGTTACAATTTATGTCGTTGTGAAGTCATTTCCCTAGGTGACACTTCTGTTTATGAACTACATTCAGAGTTTTTTGTTGCCGCTCTCATTAGCATCAGAAAGATCTCACGTTAATGTTGGTACAGGTTTTACTTCTTTATCGTAGTCTGAATACAGTTTATTTTATGACGCTATCCTATAGCAGTGATAGTCTAGTGGTTGAACTCAAGACAAGCACATCTGAGTTTTCGGATTCATGTGCCTATTGTATAATTATCACTTGCTTCGGTGACGGAAAACATCGTGAGGAAACCAGAATGCCTGAGAGATAACGTTATCTTATATCTACGGTTTAAATTACTAGTTTTCATACTTGGAAGTAGCCGACGAATATTTGAAGCCACCTACAACAGTAACGGCACAAAAAGAAAAAAAAAACATGCGGGGCAGCCTGAGATCTGCCGATAGAAATGAAATCTAAATAATCTATATCTACTACAGGTTTTGCCCCGCGCACGCCTAATTAGTGCTACGCCGTAGCGGATCGGCTACGAGTGCTACGAAGCGTTGGGTGACGGTCACGCGAGTTCCATGATTTTTGTTCACCCAAAAAGTGCTCAATGCGGCTAAAGAAGTTTTAACTTCAAAAATGTTTCAGCAATAGAAAACTAGAACAACTTGTTTGGTATTTGTCTGTCACCTAATCTACATTTCTTAGAAATACGATTCTAACAACAAACCGTCTGTCACTCTTCTAAGAAACTTCCTACAAAAGTCAACGACCGAAAAATGCCTAAGAAGGACGATAATAATAGTGTTATTTACGAACGGAATCCAAACTTAAAGGATCTTCATCATACTAGAGATGAAAACAGATTCATTCGAGGAATTATCCGCGCAATTGAACGTGAACTGGCTAAAACGGACTTTACACAAGTAAATTGATGGATTATGAAAATTCCTTTAATATTCTTAGTCGACGTTGAATATCTAAAGTTTGAACTCAGCTATTGGCTTCGGGGAAATGAATTTCACTTTAGACTAATGAAAATACTTTGATATCTCCTCGGATGAGCGTCAAAATTCTCGCCTTCTGAATATTTAAAAAGTCTAAGCCACTATTTATTAGGATTTCGGTGTTAAGACTTGGAATTGTGGTAATTCTGTGATAATGGTTGTAGGGTAAGTTTTGGGTAAAGATACCTTGGAGGAGCTTTATAATGATAACGGACAAAAACTTTGCCGGTGATTGGCGAAACGGGAGAAATACTTTGAGTGTCGCTAAGTAAAGACTGAATATTTCTTCTTTCTTTCCTATTTCTGTAAATATAACATGTCGAAATGGGGTATTGTAGAACCATTTAACACATAATGTGATAGCGTTGTTGACCAGATTATGGCCGACTTTCGTGAATGTTCAGTATCCATACAAATGCATTTTGGTAGACTTAAATGAACGCCAGTGACACTGATATTCGTGTGGCCGCTTACAGACTGCAACCGAAATAGACACGAAACGACGAAGAAGTGTTTCTTTATAATATTTCTGAAGCAAGAATATTATGTTCATCTTTTGAAAAGTTGCCAGCCAGTTATTTTTTTTACTGTTCAAGGATGTATTCACATTTTATCCGCTGGAATAATGTAGATTAGTTAATCGTTTGTTTTTTTTAAATCATTAGGGTAACAAGTTTTTTTCCCCTGATCGTATTACGCAGTACTAACGGGATTGTGAAAGTCAGGTAGGCAGTCGCTCCATGTAAAATACTGGTATTCAGCTGCATCCGGTTAGACTGGAAGCCGACCCCAACATAATTGGGAAAAGGCTATGAGGCGGATGATGAAAGTAACAACTTTTGTTCCGTGTAGTGGTTATCCATTTTGGATCATCGATACACAAAAGCATTCCTTCGCACCCCTTTAGAGATTACAAGAGGAAACAAAGGTCATGTTTCAAGCTCATTGATAATACAATCTGTGTACATTTGATCCCAAGGCCTCGTCCAGAGTGATTGCATGGTGTTTGGGGCGGTAGCGGGTGCGGTGGCGGTAGCGATTTACATCGCTGTACAGCGGGCCGTCAAGGGTAGATTTGTTTGTTGTATCACAGGGTAAAACAATAGACGATCGCTCGTGGCACACTGTGAAGCGGATTCCCGCAACCTTCACCAGGTCATCGGTCCAACTACCTAGTGGGAGGCCTTCCGACTTCTTCCGGTTCTCGGTCGCCACTACAGAACTTGTCGGGCCCAATCGGCTATCCGTTCTGCGAGCAATGTCCACTACCACTTAAATAATACTACCCTTTATTTTGTAGGTACCGATAATAATAATTAATTCATGTACCTAATTATTGATCACAATATTATTACATCTTTTTTATGCCTACCTTTTACTTTAACTTTTTTTTCTTGTGGTCCCAAAATACCACTTAGAAATATTTAGGGGGAATCCCGGATCGCGGTGCTGGTCCCAAAAGCCCCCCGACCCAACCTATTACAATGTAATATATTCTAACTTTGTCTAATCAAAATGTGACCTATATAATGTGTCTAATCAAAACCTGGACAGATCTGTCGTTTGCCTCATTTAAGTCCTGAGAGTGATTCCGCGTTCGCCTTAGCGCTCGCGTCAGCTTCTCACACTGAACAAGACCTAATTGTTATTCCAATCCCACTAAAACACAGACCACGGTCCAAACCGCGCTAAGTTTAAGGGGCCGGCGGAGCATGCGTTTTTCATACAAACGTAATACCAAAATAATATGCAAATCAAACATATTCTTAAGGTAGTGTGTATACATTTCGATTGTATTATAGAATATCTATGTTTCCAAATATATATTTTGAAAGGACAATGATATTTAGACGAGATATGAGGAATTTAAAATTTCCATAGAAAACTTATTTTTCTCATAACTCTTGTTTAAATCAATTTCCATTCAAAATATTTATTTGGGAACCTAGATATTATTTAATTCAATCGAAATAAATACATACTTCCTTGAGAATATGTTTGGTTTACGAATTATTTTGGTATTACGTTTGTATGAACGACGCACGCTCCGCAGGCCCCTTAACGCAATAATTAATTCATAATATCTTAAAAGCGGCTAGTCTTAGCGACGTCATCATTATTCGCTGGAACTGGTCAAAGGTAGCTTTCCATTTAATATTGAAATGTCCTAATTCTGATTCCTGAATTCTTGTCGCGCGTACGGTCGGTCGTGACGTCAGCGAGAACAAAATACTGCGGTCAGTCGCCGCTGACGTCAACGTCAAATGACGTACGCGACCGACCGTGCGCAACCGACCATCAACGCGACAATAATTCAGGCCTGATTGTTAAATATTGCCTCAATTTTCACTGTTGAATTTGATTTTCTGAAGCTATTTTTGAATAATTGCAAGTAAGTTGCTTCCTTTTGTTACAATAATTATATTTAGATCTTTTGTGTTCATCTCGTTAGCAGGCTGGAAGTCAATGTTCGATGTCTATTTTCAGTTCTGCTTATTTTTAATTTCAGATTTCTTTGACTTCATTGTTTCCTTTAAATGCTGGTGAATATTTTTCAATGTCGCAGACTTTCTCTAGTGGTCGCAATCGCTACTGTTGAGCATGTGGTTCTGGGTTCGATTCCCGGGTTGGGCAAATACTGGATTTTTCCGACAGGAATTTCTCACTAGCAACCACGGAGTCTAGATTTGTTGCCCGGTTGGCAATATGGCTCACCCCTATTGCATGGGACTTAAACATAACTGGCCAAATCAACACCTCTGAATAATTCTTCAGGAATTACTGCAAGTGTGATGTTGTACAACATCACACCTCATTCACGTTGTTATGACTACGAGCAGATTTCACTAATGAAAGAAAGAAAGCAAGAAATCAAGAAAGCAAGAAAGAAAGAAAGCAAGAAAGAAAGAAAGCAAGAAAATCTATTCATTGTTCTTGAACGCGATTAGCATATCAGAATGGCTTTTAAGAACCTAATATTCAATAGCGATTGACACTGACAGCTGCTCTAGAACATTTTTGAATGTTCACTTTCATTGTGCCTACCTCATCATCAGACTAGCCTTTTCCCATTATGTTGGGGTCGGTTTCCAGTCTAATTGGATGCAGTTGTACAAGTACTACGAGTATTTTTTTTTTAGCGACTGTCTATCTGACCTACACAATCCATTTAGTACTGGTTAATACAATAACCCTTGGAAGACCGGTTGTCAGACTTTCGGGTAAAATAGATATGCGATAAATTCACAAGCAATTTTTAGCGGAATTTATGAACAGTTTCAAACTAAGATAGTCTTACGTTTAAACTCTTACCAGCTTGTCATATAAACAATGTTTTGTATGAAAAGCAATGTTTTGTGGAGGAATACCGAGACAGCGACGCATAAGTGGGTGAGTCGCGTGAACGTGAACAAAAGACTTAGTAAAATATTCATATTTGTCGAGCGCCACCCCTTAAACGTTAGGGTTGTAGGTACCACTTTCCGGATCTTTATACATTGTTACTCTTTGATGTCTAAGTTTTAATTGAACATGCTGTTTATGTTCTAAGCCATGGTGGTAAGGAGGGTTTAATGCGGAGGTCGGTTTTTTTCAATACAGAAAATGATAAATGGGACCTTAGTGTTAAAGAATAGATAATAATAATAATAATTAAGCTTTATTTAATTCCATACAAGTTAGTTACAAGTTAGTACAAGTTAGTTATTTTTATTGATGGAATTAATTATTGATTTTGTCATTTTGATAGTTATTATTGATTTGATTGAATTATTTATTTGTTGCTGATGATAATTGTTTAAAGAATAGATAGTTAGATAGAAATAGAGAGAGAGAATAGATAGATAATAATGTGTTAATAAATAAATGCAAACATAAAATACATAATAGGATTTAAAAAATTCCAACTTAACAACAAGAAAAACCAATAAAGCGCTCTTCCTCTCTCTACTTATTCACAACATAATTATTTCTATTTTTTTTAAACCGTATCATCCAAGCATTCTTTACATCATAATAAGTAACTTTCCGCAAATATTATTGCTGGGAAACAAAGTATTTTTTTCTTGGGGTGAAAAATCGTTTTACGGTAAAACTCAATGTACCGCATTCAAAACATTGTGCGTGGAGGCGTTTAAAGTAAAAATCTTACATTAAAAACTATACGTATTTAAAAAAAAAAACCTAGTCAAAAAGTTGCAACTTTGACCCCCAATATCTCCGTAACTAGAAGGTATGGTGTAATAACAAAAAAATGATCGCTATCACGGGGAGTGCCTATCGGATTCGTTAAGAGGTTTTTTACACCCTGTATTAATACAACACACACAATTATTTACAGTTCTATTGTTTTGAGCCTTCGGATAGCTTTGTGGATTTATAAAATGTTTTTTTATTTTATTTGTCTTCAAGCTCTTTTTTAGTTTACTGCTAAGTATTATTTACAGACTACAACTCTATAATAGTAAAAAAAATATGTACAAATATCAAAAGCGTCAAAAATAAAATGAATTGTTTGTCTTACATAGGCAATAGTGTACAAATAAAACGTTATCCAAATAAAGTTTAACCTTTAGCAATATTCGCACTTACGATTTGATTCGTAACACCAGTCTTTCCCTACACGATGAATGATTTATCAGTTCAACGACCGAACGAATGAACCAAATGGCGCATGCCACGGAAAAAAATAAAGATATTTTTCTATGAAACCTCCGTGAAGGATTTCTGCGTTGAATTTATTCATAAAGAAACGGATTTTTCTTTTTTTTTGTAAAGCTTTGCGTGTTGACGTAGAAATGTTTCTTTATTGATATTTTTAAATTTAAGAAAAATACGAATACAGAGGAAATTATGTGTTTCACGACCCAAATGGTTTAGTGGTAGTGAGGCTGCCTTACATTCTTACGGTCCTGGGTTCGAATCCCGGTAGGAGCAAATGTTTGTGTGATGAGCATGGATATTTGTTTCTGAGTCATGGATGTTTATGCGTATAATAAGTATATTTACAAACAAAAAAGTATATATGTAGTATTTCAACTATCTGGTGTCCACGACAAGCCTTGCTTAGTGTGGCACTAGAAGGTGTTGTCGAGCAGTAGCGTTAAGCCGTTGGTCCCGGCTGTCATTTGTAGATCTTTGTCAGTCGTTACAGGTAGTCAGTGGCCCAAAAAGTCTTACCAAGGTATCCTATTACCCAGTTACTGACGGGGTTGTGGAGGTCAGATAGGTAGTCGCTCGGTTAGACTGAAAGCCGACACCCAACATAGTTG
This sequence comes from Xestia ashworthii, assembly GCA_950022955.1. Classification (NCBI taxonomy): domain Eukaryota; kingdom Metazoa; phylum Arthropoda; class Insecta; order Lepidoptera; family Noctuidae; genus Xestia; species Xestia ashworthii. The sequence continues at coordinate 18,090,840 of OX465565.1, read as the reverse complement.
GGAAAAGGCTAGGCAGATGATGAACTGTCGGGCAGTAGCCCACCAGACACAACACCCGTCTTGAACGAGGATCCTCCCATTTCTGCAAGGGATGAAAAACATTACAACCTGTTCTTCACACTCTTACAATCTAACCCAGATCTTGACGCTCTTTCATCATCATCATTTCAGCCAAAAGACGTCCACTGCTGGACATAGGCCTACGTGTCGCCACATTGACCAGTCCCGTGCGACTAGCATCCAGCGGATTCCCGAAGCCTTCACCAGGTCATCGGTCCACCTAGTGGGAGGTCTTTCAAGGCATCCACGTCACGCTCTTTACCCCACCTTAAACAATTAGTGGACCGATGACCTGGTGAAGGTTGACGTCTTTCGGCTGAGATGATGATGATGATGAAACAATTAGTAATGAAAATATGTGGTGTTATACAACTCGTCACCAAAAAGTCAACGTCACAGCTGGATTTCCAACTAAAGCCGTCGAAAAAACAATTGAAAAACAAGCTAGATCGCCAAATAAAAAAAATCAGTAGCTCTAGTTTTGTGACGTGGAGTTAAAACAATCTAACAATAGTCCCAGTGGTTTGACATTCCAATTATCATGGCTCCGCCTCGATTTTCTCCCTGTTTTCGATGTCTGACTTTTTTTCAGGAAAATAAGAGATGAGACCGGGGAAATAATTGCTATAGCTGAATAGGGTATTGATTTAGTTTTTTTTGCAAGTATTACCTTGACTACCTATTTTGTAAGGAGCTTTTATTTTTTGCCTGGTTTTGTAAGATTACAACAGCAATATCGATTTTGTTTTGTTTCACATTTTAAAAAGATTGAATAATATAAACGATGTTTTATACTTAACAATTTCATTTTTTTGATAAAGTGTTTTTCATTTATTTGATAAAGCTATTTCAACTTAATTGAATGAGTACCTTTAATACGATAAAAACATTGTTTCACCCCTTGTAAAATAAAACAATCAATCCTAAAAAACTATTTACACATCAAACTGACATATCTGTTCCAAATACACCCTGTATTGCTAACCATTACGTATAGTTTTACCAACTTATTTTACAACCACACAGACAAAACCCGACCCTACCCTTTCGGGATAGAGTGTAAATGAAATGCATTATAAGTGTGTAAGAGTATAGATCTATTTTCAGAGATGGGACAGCCAATTTCGTCGCATGCCCGCTTGAACATATCCTCTTGGTGGATGTTCAGTGGACGGCTGTACCTGCCCCTGACGTTTATTGATGAATACTTGAACCGATTGGAAGACGGGTTACGGTGTACTTGGGCGATATAAGAAGGATGTATTGGAATAACTTTTAGTTGAGGTGTAAGGAAAGACTAATCATGGTCTTCTGTTTTTAGGTTCCGAACCCAAAGCAACGGAATCCTATTAGTAAGCCTCTGTTCTCCGTCTGTCCGTACGTCTGACTGTCACAGTATGTGTATTTCTGTCGCCACTAATTGCCTCGTTAAAACTAACGTAAAACAATCGTAGTAGAGGAGACCCCCCTTACCTCGATGATACTGAACTTCGTGCACAAGTCCGCTCGCACTTCTTTACTATTATCTTATTGCTTGACTCACACAATAATACCTCATAGTATGGTATAAGCGCATGCCAAAATAATATAGTCCCAGCTTTTTCAGAGGATAATCTTTATATCGTCACTCGTTAATGGTCGTTCGTTAAATGGTCTCTCTATTTTTATTCTTTCGTAAATTATGGAATTCATATCGAATTATGTAGGTGTGCTTATCATCATGTCATCGGGACTAAATCTCACAGTCTCTTTCAAAAACACACATTTTGAAGTCATTTGCGACCAAAGCTCGATGGCGAGGTGTCGATAAAAATCTGACAACAAAAAACTCTAGAGTCTACACCGTTAATAACGTCGAGGTAAAAGTTAAATCGAGTGTACTCTAGAGTTACATTTTGTAAGTACTCGTCAGCGCTTTCAAAGTCCTTGATTTTTTTCTAGAACGCTTCATAGTTTTGTTTTCATAGAACGAACACTCGTAATTCTCTTGGATTGGGTATTTCCACCTAAGTACCAGCATTTTTTTTTCGGGTGGGAAATCGTCAAATGACTCCTTCCGCTCTGGGCGGAGCGGGAAGTGTCAGACTTTTACTGACTAAAACCCATCCGTGTTCCCTCCTCGCTCTTTATGTTCCGGGCCACGGTATCTCTTTCGAACAGTCCCGCTGTCCCGCAGCATCTACGTAGCAGCCTGAAGTTTAGATTTGTGTCAGTTTCAATAAAATGAGCTCGCCCGCCACCTAACATAAGGCATTTAATTCATCGTCATCATCATTATCATATCATCATTAAAATTTAGGAGGAGTTTCTCAATTCGTCCGAACCTTTATTTTTTATTTTTTTTTATGTATGTTCCCCGATTACTCGAAGATGGCTGGAGTGATTTGAATTATTCTTTTTTTATTTGAAAGGCTATACTTTCCAGGTGGTTCCATAATCATTAAGTTGGGATCTGATGATGGGATCCTGGAGAAATTGAGAGAACTCTTCAAATTTTATAGGCACACTTGATGTGATTTGGGTAGTTTTTGGAAGAGTACTTTCTTAAAGTGGTCCCATTTCAATTTGGTGAAGATCTAATGAAGGACTTCGGAGATAGGCAACGGAACTCCTCAATAAATGATGGTAAATGGACTGGGAATACTGGGATTGCTGAAATATCATGTCTATCTATTGTTTACCCCAGTTCATAACATAACATCACGCCGCTATGCTGTGAAGGGGTAAGCACAAGTGAACCACTAAAAAGTGAAAAATAAAAACTTTATTGCAAAAAATAAAACCTACTCCAAAAAACACAAAAAAGTGAAAAATAACTTTAGCTTCAGAAGTCGGTGACAAAAAACTAAGTAAATCAATCAAACAAAGGTCACCGACTTCTGAAGCGAAAGTTATTTTTCACTTTTTGTGTTTTTTGGAGTCGGAGTTTGTTTTTCTATTACTTCTTTATTACTCGTCATCTCAAAACTCAGCTCCTTTCTAGCCATATCATCGTTTCTTTGGTGTTTCTCTACACTTATTTCCACCTTTATTCATACTCAAAATTGTCTTTACTACATTTTCCTCATTCCTCCACAACCCGACAACCGATTATCACACAACTTTTCAGTCACCGGTACCACTTTCAGACTTGTTTTGGAATAGCCTTATAAGGGGTCGAGTGAAGTTGCTGGCATGTTCGAAAGAGATACCGCGGCCACGGAACACAAAGGGCGAGGAAGGAACATGGATGGGTTTTAGTCGAGTGTTTTTGAAATGGCAACAAGAACTCCTCCACTTTCGCGTTTACCAGTGGCCGCACGATCTCGGTCACAACAAAAAACACTGTTACGCTCATCAACAAACTCACGATCTGTTATGTATGGTACAAGCCAAGTCTCAGTTAATACGATTTTATCATATGTGTTACCCAAAATGTTCATAAAATCGTCTGAACTTTGCAGTTCTGATAATAAATACACAGCGATTCAGTCATTAGGAAGAAGATATGTTATAATACGATAATTGCTGAAAACATACCTAGATACTTTGAGATGCAGGCAATAAACCTGGAGCCAAGGTTAACAGAGAACAAAGAAAAATAAAAATCTATTACTGATTCGAAAGAGCAAAGAACGTATGCGTAAATAGAGCTTATGTAGTCGAATGCAACGAAGTATGAATAAACAATAAATTAATAAAATTAAAAAAAAAATACATAAGTTTAAAGAATTACATATTATCTTTAGTGGTAATATCATGGACAATTTTAAACTTGTGGAAATCCTTAATGTAACGGATTAAAAAGATTCTGTAAATATCAGTTCGGCGAACCAGGATCGTGGAATGCTTGACCCAGCAGTGTTTAAACTTGTGCTTATAGGCCGCAAGGCGACATTCGCGAAAGAACAGCTTTTTCTTTAGAGTTAAGTGCTCTTTTATGTATATTGTATGATAAGTACCAGCTATCGGGACCTGGGGCCTAATTCTGCTATTTTAATAAATTCGTCACTCCAACACGATTCCATTCTCATCCCATTGTCATTTTGCTTAAAGTTCGTAATCTGCTAAATTCAATTTAGCATTGCAAAATAGCATTGAATTTAGCAGATTATGGGACAATGGTCTCGTAATAAAATTGTGTTTTAATGGCATTGTCATATTGTCATTATTATAAACCTCTGAGTACAAATGGTTTTCGAAATCTACTACTAAATGCGAACATTTATTCATGCCAGATTTCATGTACGAGATTAATATTCTATGACATTTCTTTCAATGGAGTGTCAGTGGTTGTTCATTGAGAAGTCATAATGGCGCCATTATGATAGTAGAATTAACAAACTTGTCAAAATTTGACAGAACTTGATCATTATGAGATCAATGATCGAATACTCTGACACTATTGTAATAGCAGAATCGAGGCCCTGATCTGATTTCAAACCCTTTGCCAAGCGATAGGCGCTCACTACATTGTCACGAAACGACAGACGAACGAAGAGAACCTCACCACAATAGTTTTGGCTCTGGTATGATTTAAAATTTTCTGTGGAACGCGATGTATGGAAACAATATAATTTTTTGTGATCGGACATTTTATTTTGTCCCCTATAGATTTAATAATAATTATGATCAAGTTCTCCCCACGCCTCTCTGGGACATTTGATATTTCTATATTACAGGCTCTAGTCTGTTGCTCCAATACGTCTATTTTGGCCTCAAGCTCGCTAATCAGATCGTCAGTACGCTCCGCAGAAATGACACGACTTTCAAGGGCTGAGATTCTCTTCAAGGCATCTTCACATTGATTGGACGTAAACTGAAGCAAACCATCCATGGACTTGATACGCGATGTAAGGTCCTCGTTCCTAGATTCTACATCAATTAACCGCTGCTGAAGTGATTCTTGCTCCGCTCGCAAAATGTTGATATCGTTGCGAATCTCTGACGTGTTCGCGGTGAGGAGTTCCTAGTCGGTTTTCATGCCAGCAATATTCGAGTTGATAGTGGCTAGGCCGGTCAACGTCACCGCGAAATTACTTTAGGGTCGATCTTAGCTCGGAAGCGAGTGAGTTTAACGCGTCAGTAAATCCACATTCAGGTTGCCTACGCTTCCTGCACGCAACTCCAGATTCGGTATGCGATGTTGTCCTTGAATCAGGGCTGGAGCCCGTTTTAGATGAGTGAAACATCGTTGAGTGAACAATTAAAATATTTCGATCGGAAAAAAACAGGCCAAATCCAACCACTAAGTATTGTTATACTATCGCTAAGTATCTTGGTACAGAGTGACAAATTTTGCAACGCAACACGAGTGCGGACATGCAGAAGCACTGTTGCATTTTCTGTTTGTATGTTACTCACAAGTTTTTCGAGTATGTCGGAGTTCCGCTGACAGCTTCAATCCACTCCGGCGCAGAACGAGCGAGACACAGCACCAAAATCAAATATGGCCGCCGGATTGAATGGACGACTCTACAAGATAAAACGAGAGGGGCCGATAAAATTGTAAAGTTAGTCACTTCGATCGTCAGCGAATCAATACGGTGTAAATACTCGTATACAATACTCCAAAGAGACAAATACACGTCCTCACGTAGCAAAGTATATAACGTCGACGTGAATGAAGGACCATGGAACTTAAATACAACCTGTAAAGTACAATACATCTCCAGCTCAAAATAGAATCTTGAAATAACCTACATCGCATCAATAGTAATCTGCACAGTCGCACCGTTCGTTTCAAGTCATTCCTACAAATTATGTCACCCCTTTGAGTATAAATAGGCGTCATGATATGATATGTCAGTGTCATAATCCAATGATTAACATACTTTTACCAGACATGTTGTATGTAAACAAAAAGATAAGCTAATATTACCATAATTACCGAGTAATTATCGTTAAAAATGGGACAAGGGAAAGTGTCACAGTCCCCTAACATTATCTGTTGGTTGTTTACACAGATTAAAAAGTCTATGGACTACTCTTTTTCAAGGGTTCTTAAAATCTTTGTGGCAATACAGTAAGCATGGAAATAATAATTCTAAAGAAACAAAAAGCGGCTGATTCTTCTGTATAATATCACATCTGTAATACCCGGGTTAATATACTAAAATAATATAAAGGGTGTAAAACACCTGTTAACGAAGCCGAAAGGCACTTATTCTCCTCATCATTCCGATTTTTTTTTGTTCTACACCATACCTGGGAACCTTCTAGTTACGGAGATATTGGGGGTCAAAGAAGCAACTTTTTGACAAGTTTTTTTTTTTAAATACAAGTTTTTATCAGAAGATTTTTACTTTATATACAAAGGTATATTTTATTACAAAGATCCCCAAAGGTCAGTAACAATCGTTAAGTAAAGGTGGTTTAGGAATAGTACACCTTATGTTTAAGTCCCATGGAATTGACGACAAAATCCAGACATCATGCTGCCACTGAGAAATTCCAGATGGAATAACGCAATAACACTTGTTCCGACCTGGGAATCGAACCCATGATCTCATGCTCAGCAGACATACTTACGAGCACGTTGGAGAAAGTTGTTCAGTTTGATGGTCTGTAGTACACCCTTTCATGTGACTATACCCTTTCTGTTACACGTTGTATAAGTAGGATAGACACATACTATTACTCGAAAAAAACCTTTACTGAACAATTTCGTTACCCAATACCGAAACTTACTGATATAAAACTTACTAAAAGATGCTTACCAACAAGAATATTGTGAAGTACGTAACTGTTAATAACATCAGACTAAAAGTTTAATCGAGCGTTCTTGCAGTTACACGTCAGCACTTTCAAACTCCATACTTTTTCCACCGCCCTCCGAGATATTTACTTTTCAATTATGGAGGTTGTTCATTTATCATCGTTGGCGATAAGATTGTTTTGTTATTTTGTAACTATGTTGTGTTTTCTTATACTGTTAGCTTGTTGAGCTATAAGAAATTGGTTGGTGCAATGATTAAACTGATGCATAAATTCAATATATAAGTCGCAAAAATTATGTGATACAATTAATTATAAGCCCGCCTACCTACACAAAACGAAAGAGTATATTAATCATAGATATACAGAAAATATTAATATTGAAGTTGTGAACAAATATTAATAATAGCCCTCCTCCTAATTTTTAATTTTTATGTTGTTATGCCCGACAGGGCCCACAATGCTCCAAAACTATTGTATGTATCTTTATGTACCTACCACCTAAGTTCACATTGTGGAATGCAATAAACGTATTGAGTATTGAGTAAACTAACAGAAAAAAAAACCCCAGGTTATAAGACACATAAAAAGAGTCAATGGATAATTTTTAGGGTTCCGTAGCCAAATGGCAAAAAACGGAACCCTTATAGTTTCGCCATGTCTGTCTGTCTGTCTGTCTGTCTGTCTGTCCGCGGATAATCTCAGTGACCGTTAGCACCAGAAAGCTGAAATTTGGTACCAATATGTATATCAATCATGCCGACAAAGTGCAAAAATAAAAATTTAAAAAAACATTTTTATTAGGGTACCTCCCCCAGACGTAAAGTGGGGAGCGATTTTTTTTTTAATTTTGACCCTGACGTGTGATATATTGTTGGATAGGTATTTAAAAATGAATAGGGGTTTTCTAAAATCATTTTTTGATAATATTAATATTTTAGGAAATAATCGCTCCGAAAGTCAAAAACAATGTGTCCCCCCCCCCTCTAACTTTTGAACCATAAGTTTAAAAAATATGAAAAAAATCACAGAAGTAGACCTTTATATGAACTTTCTAGGAAAATTATTTTCAACTTGATGAGTTGAATAGTTTTTGAGTTATATAGCACTTTTTCAAAAAAACGCAAATGATAACTTTGTTTTTCATACAAATACTATGAAAAACAAAGTTATTTTTGCTGACGAAAAATGTTGGTATTTTTAATGGTCTGGGAAGCTACGGAACCCTACAGTGAGCGTGGCCCGACACGCTCTTGGCCGGTTTTTTTAACACACAATCATCATCATCTGCATCACCCTAATTCTAACAATGTTGGGGTCGGCTTCCAGTCAAACCGAATGCAGCTGAATACCAGTATTTTACATGGAGCGACCTTGTCAGAGAGGCCTCTGACCTCCACAACCCAGGTAGGTAGTACTGGGTAATACGAAATCCTTTGGTAAAACTGGTTGTTTTTTGTTGTTCTACCTAGACACACAATATACACGCAAAAATAGACATTTAGCGAGGATTTAGGATTGTTCAGGATTTTTATCAAGTCTATATTCTTTTTCTTCTACTTTTTTAAATCGGACTTTTTTTAGTTTTTTTATTATTTGGGTCTTAAACAAAACTGGCCACCTGTACACCTCTGCAAACCTGTTACCTGGATTACAGGTTTGATGTTATGTTTTACCAAACAACTTGAAACAGTTTTTCCAACGGATATTTTTAAACCAGCTATAAAAACGCCAATTGCATCAAATCCGTGGTTCAACATTTTCGTACATGTATTTAAAAAAAAATGTATCGATTAAGCAGCAAATTCCGTTTAAGCCCGTGTGACGTGGATGACACGACTGAATTTTCACTATGTATGAACAAAAAACATAAAATGACCACAGGCTAGAAAATACAGATACGCAATAGTAATACAAGGTGGAACATGTTCTACAGTAAGTCGTGGGTTTTAACCCAGACAGGTGCATTACTTTATGTATTTTGTTTCATCACCGCTGCTCTTAAAACGGTGAAGGAAAACATCGTGAGGAAACCGACTTGTCCTAGAACCAAAAAATTCAAAGAATGTGACATCTACCGATCCGCACTGGGCCCGCGTGGTGCATTTTAGCCTATTCCCTCTCATAGAGGACGCCTGTGTCCCAGCAGTGAGAACATTAATAGGCTGTTGATGATTATGATAATGTCAAGGTGAAGAATCGACGCGCCAACGATTACCACATATTAAATACATCATTCCAAATCCGAAAGAGCTTCCTCTTTCGGATTGCTTGGAGGAGTTATTTATTTGAAGCCTGGCTGGACTAGTTTCCGCCTTTTTTTTTCTCAACATTGCGGCCTTACATAAAACTAATACTAATTCTAAACAAATTTTGTCTAACTTGTTTGTATTGATGCCAGCTGTCAATTGGGCGGCCATTTAATCCAAACCCTTTTCATCGGTATTTTCAACCGACTTCTAAAAAGAGGAGGTTCTCAATTCGTCTATTCTCAATTCGTATTTGAAAGCTGGTGCTTCCCGTTGGGTCCCATTTTAATTTGTTGAAGATCTGCTGCTGATCTTCGGAGATATACAATGGAACTCTTCAAAAATAGACGGCAAATCTGCAGTGATTGCTGCATCCGCTTGTAGGTTCATTGTTTATACTACATCATGACGTAACATCACGCCTGTATGCTCTGAGGGGGTACGCAGATGTGTACAATATACCCAGATTTCGACAGTTAGACGTGTAAAGTTCCATTCGATGGGATCCCGGAGAAATAGAGGTAACTCCTTAACTTTATAGGCACACCAGAAGCGGTTTGGGTAGTTTTAGGCAGAGTACAATCTCGGAGTGATTTTCAATTTGATAAAGATCTGGTGACTTCGGAAGATAGGCAACTGAACTCCTTAATAAAATATGATAGCAAATGTACTGGGATCGCTGAAGACTCACGTCTGTCTATTGTTTACACCAGTTCATAACAAAAAATCACACCGATACGCTGTGAAAGGGTAAGCACCTGTGACCCACTAAAAAGTGAAAAATAAAAACTTTTTTGCAAAAAATATAACCGACTTCACACAAAAAAGAGAAAAATAACTTTAGCTTCAGAAGTCGGTGACAAAAAAACTAAATCAATCAAACAAAGGTCACCGACTTCTTAAGCTAAAGTTATTTTTTGCAAAAAAGTTTTTTTTTATCAGCTGCTTTCTTTAAACGTGCAAATACGGTCAAAATGTATGGAACAGCTGTTTGTGCGACGATTTCACCCTGTATATTACTAGGGCTCCATATTAAGAATAATATACCCTAGAATTGGTCAAGTTTATACATAAATCACTTCTTTAAAAAACCTAACTTACCAGAAAAATCCAAACTTATAATGTAGAAAAATCCTCAACTAAAGTATCATATGGCCCAATCAATTTATTTTATCGATCAATTTATTGGACATCTGCACCAGCCATACTGTGACTAAATGCCATGCCTAAAGCCAATTACAGGCACGCGATTCCCCATTCGCGTTAATTCGCGTGATTAACCTTTTTGCTAAAGGCTAATGGTGTTTTTTTTTCGACCGCTGTCAGTCTAAATTCCCGCAATTTTATTAGTATTTTTCGTAATTTTTGTTTAATATTCAGACGCCTGTTGCGTTTTAATTACTGATGTGTTTAATTTGAAGCTTGATTTTTGCTTAATGTGCTCTAATTTCGGGGTTTTATGTTGTGATCTTTGGGTGTGGCCTGTTTTGCTGGTAAAGGGTTGGCGGACGGTAGGTTTTAATGTGGCTTTTATTTGTGACATAAATGGCGTGATGGACATGCATGTTGATTAATGAAGAGGGAGAGAAAGGCCAAAGAAAAGATGAATTGTGTGAGGAATTAATGAAAGAGAAAGGAGCAAAATGATGCCGTAAGGGCGGGAAGATGATAAGGTCAGGAAAAGTCTAACAATGCCACTCCCGCTCCGCCTAGAGTGGGAGAAGTTATTTCCCATCCGTAAAAAAAATGGCAGGAAGATAATGATATTTGTAACAACATGATATGAAATGTATGGCTGATTGCCTAATGACTTTTTCACACCACCTGCTCGAAAATGTCAAATTTTATGTCAAGCAACCTTAACCTAAAGTGAGTCATTAGTGGCCGGCGGCACAGCCGGTCAATAATGTTGTACTGGATTTCATTATGACCCGCTGGTCAATAATGTGATTTGAATTTGGAATCTCACATGCTAAGCTAAATTGGCAGTAATAGTACTAACAAACAGCCTTTGGTGCCAGAAAGAGGAAAGCTATTCTCGATACCCTTACTACGCGTGAATGATATTCTCGATTTCCTACAAAATCATAACGACTGCTTCTTCATATCGTTGCCATGTTTTCGAAGACATAATATTGTAAGAATAATTAGATAACTACGAAGCATTTTTTAAAAGGAATGGAATAACATTAAAACTGGCATTAACAATAACAAATACCATACCGCACCGTAATACCGTAATAGTAATTGGCTGTAACATTAGTTCATTTATTTATTCTTACTGTTTGTTTATATAATAAATACTTTGTTTTTCGTACTATGGCTATTATTTTCTCACAGTAGGTGTAAAAAGTAGAGTATCCTCCTCTGGGCTAAAGGTGTCTTTGCCTTGGGCTAGCTTGAATCCCTCGCTGCATTCAGTCCCGAATCCTTCATTGCGCTCGAGATTCAATATGACGCCCGTGACATAAGACAAAACTTTAGCCCCTTGGTGCATAATTTACTATTAGATCGTGGTGTAGAGATAAGCTTATTTGCTTATAATAACACTGCTACGTGCTACGGCGTAGCAATGGCTACGCAAATGTGCTACGCTGTCGTAGCAAATACCGGAGATTATTTTTTGTGTTTTTGAAATTATTCGCGTCGCATTTTCACACCTGGTTTTGAATCTTTATTTTTGTTGATGTGTCTTAGAATGTTTTTTAGTAGCGTACCTAAGCTAGATGCTAACACATACCCATGTGTAATAGCATCTCGTATATAAATTCAGTATTTTTAAGTGTCTTTTAATACGTAAAAAAACATAATTATACAAAGTTCACTTATGTTACCGTAGCAATTTATCAAGCAACACATACAAAGTATATAAACCGCTGCAATATACTTTTAATCCGTACGGAAAACGGGGCACAAACAAGTATTGTAGTAAAAACATATATACTTTAGAAGTTGCAACGTTCCACGGTGTGCTTTTGCCAAAGGATTGTCGTGTTCTTCTCCGAACGAGAGATTTAAAGTAAATATTTTTCTTTAGGTAATTTTTAGAAAAAGAACTTTTAAAGTTGATGAGATTCGGATGTGCAACTCTGAAATGTGGTAAGTGGTGGAACAGTGTTTATTTTTTAAGTGCGTAGTTTGAATAACAAATGATATCTATTCAGGTTCGGTCATATCGGCACAGGTGGCGTACCATGATGTTTTAAAGCAGAATTGTTTTAATTTTATTCTAGAGTGAGAAAGGATAGCGCTGAACGTCATTTATTGTTCCGTCGCTTTCCCAAACTGGAATGACGTTAAACATTCCAACTTCAAGATGTCATGGTGACCCTCCAGGGACGTATTCCTGGACACAGACGACACAGTTCCAAACAGGAGATATGCGTTTCTTCCCCCTTTTTTTCGTCGGTTAAAAAACTACAATATCTGTGATCAGAATTAACCGTCCTAGTTTGATGGATCCTGATAGCTCATGCGCAAGCGCATTTTTTTCGACAGATTTGGTAGGAAAAAAAGCGGCCCGCTGGACGGATCAAGGGTTATACAATTAACTTTTAAGTGCGGCTTCGCTCGCTTTATGGTTGGTTATTATCCCACGGGAATTTGTCTTGTTATTTTTTTTTTATAAAACATTTGAGATACGTAGATAATGTAGCTTGGAATATTTAGCAAAGGACAGCGGAATCGGGTCAGTAGATCTGAAGATAATTCCCAATATCAAAACTTGGAAACTGTACTTCTTAATACTCAGTGTTAATGATGAAACCAAACTCAAAAACAAATAAATAAATACCTCTGGACATAACACACAATGCCATCTAGTGCCACACTAAGCAACGAGGCTTGTGTCGTGGGCACCAGATAGTTGAAATACTACTTATGGGGTATAAAAAACCCCTAAACGAAGACGAAGGGCACATGTTTTCCCCGTTATTGCAAGTATTTTTTTGTTTTACGCCATACCTGGGAACCTTCTAGTTACGGAGATATTGGGAGTCAAAGTTCCAACTTTTTGACAAGACTTTTTTTTAACCATGTTCATATTGTAAGGTTTTCACTTTAAACGCCTCAATGACCCCGTACTATTAAATTCATCCATCAGCACAATGTTTTGAGTGCTCAGTGCATCATGGAGTTCTTCTACAAAACATGATTTTTCACCTCAAAAAAAAAAGTCGTTTCCCAGCAATAATTTTTGCGTAAAGTTACTTAGTTTGATGTACAGAATGCTTAGTTGACGGCTTTGTGATGAGGTGGTTTACACCCTGTACATACTTTTTTGTGTGTAAAATCTCTTTTCATTCGCTGTTTCAATTTACACTTCGGCTACAACTACGAGTATTTTACCAGTTTTATACAATGTTACAGAACTATTAGAGCCAAATGATTCTGTGTGAGCGAGCTTGGGCATAGTTCCAACATCAAATTGTTTCTGTGAATTTCACTACTCGTATTACATTCACAACCTGGGATGCTACCTGATTTTTCCGTGAATTCGTTTTATTACGGAATAATGTAGAAGCTAGTTCAGGATTTAACATTTACCTTCAAAGCAATTTGCTGTAACTGGTTGAATACAAGTCACTTCAAAATTGTCGTATAAGATTCAATGTGTCAGTGGCATTCGCTTTCAAAGAGTTTCGTCATTATACGAGTACCTGTATGAATGCCGTTTTTTTGGGGTATGTGTTTTTAAGTACACTTTTTGCCTTCCCATCAACGTTATCTATAATACGAACAGAAGTAACAATGATGCGCAAAAGAGCATCAGTGCATCATACTGAACCCTCCACATAGACATTTTTCGTCAGTTATAAAAAAAAACAAACCCACAAAACTGCAAAGCAATATCCTATCGGCCAACACGTATGGAACAACTGTTTTTTTTTTAAATTTACCGATGAAAAATTTCTGTGTGTGGTTGTTCAGTATTATATACTGAACACTTGATAAGCGTTCTTGCATACGACTCCCTTCTACCCCATATACTTTGTTTAAACCCTCAGCTTTATGTCTGCCACATCTCATCTTATCAAGCGCTGTATTCTTTAAATTTATCAAAGTACAGTGATGATACATGAACAATCATCATCATCATCATCTGCCTGGCCTTTTCCCAACTATGTTGGGGTCGGCTTCCAGTCTTACCGGATGCAGCTGAATACCAGTATTTTACATGAAGCGACTGCCTATCTGACCTCCACAACCCGGTTAATACCGGGTAATACGATATCCCCTTGTAAGACAGGTCGTCAGACTTTTTGGGCCACTGACTATCTAACGACTGTCAAAGATCTACAAATGACATCCGGAACCAACGGCTTAACGTGCTTTCCGAGGCACGGAGGTAACTCGGTATGTAATGGATGGTCACCCATCCACAGACCAACCTAGGCAAGCACGGCTCAACCTAAAGATCGACCCGAGCGGCTGATATTATTTAGCCACGAGCTCCTCGATGATACATGAACAATCTTACTTCATATTTCACATTTTTTCGCTATTAAATTGTATATGGTAATTGTTTCTCATGGTACGAGCTTCTCATTACATGCGGAGAATGAGGAAATATCGTAAGGAAATTGTAATAAATATGGGTGTAAGACTAGAGGAAGACCAAAAAAAGCATGGATGGACTGTGGAAGATGATATTATGTCTAGAAAGGGACTACTGAGATGGTGCTATAAAAAAAAGTCATTGGCAAAAAATATGAGCGCCTCAAAGAGATGTCAGCATAATGGAGGGGCCCGCTAGGGCCGAAGCCCATGGCCTCGGAACATAAAGGGCGAGGAAAGAACATGGTTTTAGTCAGTAAAATTCTGACACTGAGTGAGAGAAGTTATTTGATGATTTCCTATCCGAAAAAAAAAAGGCAAAGAATTTGAGAAAATCAGAATGACTTATTTTAACATGTTAATAACTCTTTTGGTTAATAATTATGTTTGATTTTTGTCTACCAATCAAAACAGAAAACATACAATTTCAACACCGGATCATTAAGGAAAGGTTTCAAAAGCAAATAGTAAATATTTGAACTTCCTAAGCCAACAATTATAACAATGAAAAACGTCCCTTATTTGTAACATTGCAACAAAAAGGTACACAAACAATTATTTCACAAAAGAGAATTATTTGCTCTGTAATTAAAAGTGACCCTAATGAAATAGTGTCATTAATTAGTTGTTTTTTTTCGCGTAAAGAAACAAGGCGCTTTCTCATTCTGCCAGACTTTTTTCTGGTGTTAAATTAACAAGATTATTTTCTTTGTTTAGTTTTAAAGATAGGCTTTCATATTGATCTTGTTGTTTCGCAGAATAACGGCGAAAGTGTCTATTCTTGTGTTGGGTTGATTTAATTAGACGTCCTGCGTTCTTTGGTACCGAATTATTTGACGACCCGAATGGCGCAGCGGTAGTGAGGCTGCCTTACGTTCTTAGGGTCCTGGGTTCGAATCCCGGTAGGAGCAAATGTTTGTGTGATGGGCATGGACATTTGTTTCCGAGTCGTGAATGTTTCTATGTATAATAAGTATGTATTTACAAATAAAAATTTTATTTGTAGTATATCAACTGTCTGGTGACCACGACACAAGCCTTGCTTAGTGTGGCACTAGATGGCGCTGTGTGTAATGTCCAGCCATATTTATATATTTATTTATATATTTTTAAGAATCATTATTAAGGATTTCTTGCTACATGTTTTGCCTTTACACTGATGTGGATTATTGCTGGATTTGATTGTCGTGCCGATCCCGTCTACTTTTTTGTGGTCTGTCTGTGAAGGCGTCAGGTCCGAGCTCCACATAGCCAACCTGTGTAAACCTTGTGATTCCTGGCGGGAGCTGACAGTTGAGTCGTTTGTGAGCCTTCCATCTGGTCAAGCATTACCGTGGGTGACTTGGAAATCTCTAAATTAATACTACGATCCCAAGTCAGAGTAGCAAAGAAAATTTCTTCAGATGAGGGTTCATAGATGGCTCAGACCTCAAGTGTGTACGCGGCGTTTCTCCACAGACAATGGCCCATCTTTCCACTGGAGCCTACATGTCTTGACACCAGCGCTCTTGATGATCTTATGACTGCATTAGCGAGCGGAGTTGGCGTAGTTGAATTTTGGGCCAAATATATTTAGTGATTTACCATCAACACGCTAAGACGAAAGTCAACCTAGTGGTTATTTTTAGTCTTTTTCCAGCTGTGTGTTGATGCTGAAAGTAGTGGCGAACTATTACAAATAAAAAAATAAAAATAAATATCGCTGGACATTAACACACAGCGCCACCTAGTGCCACACTAAGCAAAGCTTGTGTCGTGGACACTAGATAGTTGATATACTACATATATACTTTTTTGTTTGTAAATACATACTTATTATACATACAAACATCCATGACTCGTAAACAAATGTCCGTGATCATCACACAAACATTTGCTCCTACCGGGATTCGAACCCAGAACCCTAAGAACGTAAGGCAGCGTCACTACCACTACGCCAATCGGGTCGTCAATGTATTGATCATCAACATTTCAGCCAAAAGACGTCCACTGCTGGACATAGGCATACTCCAAGTGTCGCCACCATGACCGCTCTCGTGCGACTCGCATCCAGCGGATTTCCGGAATCTTCACCAGGTCATCGGTCCACCTAGAGTGGGGTCTTCCAACGAAAAGTTTTCTAGTTCGCGGTCATTACTCCAGAACTTATTGGCCTCATCAACCATCCGTTTGAGAGCAATGTGCCCTGTCCACTACCACTTAAGTTTGGCAATTCTTCGGGCTATGTTAGTAACTTTGGTTTTCTTGCGGATTTCTTCATTTCTGATTCGATCACGTATGAAAACTCAGAGTATAGGCCTCTCCTTTGCCCTTTGGGTGACTTAAAGCCTTCTGATAACGCCCAAAATTATGATTTACTTAAACAGATTTTTTAAATTGTTTTGAATAGCTAATTTGGTTTAGCAAAAGTTAATAATTAATTTTAACAGCCTGTCAAAATAAATGCATCACATTTAATGCTATTGACATTATTCAGTACTAAACTCCATTCTAGCTTTCGTTACTGTTTCAAAGCGCACGTACCGTTAGTTAGGTACTCGTTATCGCTCGTGTTGCTATTTATATTTTAATGCCATCATTATTCGTAACATTTAAATATCACACTCCTCGACTGCCTCGTTGGTTTATTGGTCGTAAGCATGACTGTTGTGTATGAGGTCCTGAATTGGATTCCCAGGTCGGAGAAAGTGTTAAGCATGTTGTTTTGTTTTAATTTTCAATTAATTTAAAAGTTTGATTTGATTTAATCGTGAATGAACGAATGAAATCATTCGTATTCAAGTAGGAATGTTGAGCTACGTAGGTTACCACTGCCATTCAGTCGTTTCTGGATACAAGAGGCAAATTGGGATTGTTGAGACATAATGATTCTGTCCCACCTCCTGTCCTGCTTGCACCCTAAATGACCCTTGGAAACTTCTAATAGTGTTGTTACCGAGACCAAGTTTCGGTCAACAGCAATCTAAAATTTTGGAAGTCCTCAACACAACGATCAGTACCCAATTAATGGGCATCATCAAACTAATGACGCATGACATTAACGTTGTACGCATCAGGTCGTACCATCCCCTAGAGAGAAGACCCTAAATTAGGATCTATCTGTAACCTTGCAAAAGCGGCGTATTTCACCTTGTTTCCTGTTCCCCCTCCCAAGGTTAATCAAGTATATCTGAAGTGTATAAATTATACTGTCAGTACCCAGCCTTGCTTACGTGTAATCGTTAGTAAACATCCTGATTTCGAAACAAAACCTACCTTGATACGGATCGTAACAGAGCAGAAACATCCGAAATCGAATATCAAACTTACAATACAAGAGATAGAGTGCAGAATCGTTTGCTAATTCAGTAATAAGATTGTTAACCTCACGCAAGTGCTTGCCGGGGCGTGATTTGTTGCGTCAAGCGATTCTGGTTGAAGAATAAATTTGTCTGTTCGCGAAAGTACTGGAGTTACCCAAAACACTGAATAATTGCTGAATAGACTTGGTGCTAGTACGGTTTTTGATAAGACTGCAGTGTTTATAATTCGTTTATTTTGTGGCAGTGGTTTTGCATTTTGGTTTTAGTTCACCCATTTCGTTCAAAAGAGGTTTGTATGCTGGCCATTGATACTGTTAAGTTTTGTTTCTTTTGAAGAACATTGTAGCGTTGTTTTTCGGGGCACTGGTTGAACCAAACTAAGCATTTACTTCTAACATAATATTAGGGATTACAAGAAAGTTGCTATACTAGGGGGGACGGCAAAATTGGCATAGTGGTAAATCTGGCCGTACGTCCTTGAACAAAATATTCGAAGAAATTTGACATCCAACCAACATTCATTAGACCAGCGGTCATCCTGGTAATTTGTGGTCGATTCTCTGTCATAAAGGCGAGAAGCGGAGCTTGCTGTATCCCAGCAATGCATGGGAGCGTTACATTCTGAATACGAACCACCGAATTAACTGACGATCTAACACTTTTCACCCCTACGTCTAAACGATAAGGTTGAAAATTGGTCGATCGGTAGTACATGGTTCTAAATATAGATACTGCTTAACGTTCTTGGAAGTAAACCTCGTCCTAAGTAAAGTCTAGATATAAATTAGTTCGTTAAGTCATTGTCCTATGACAACACGACAGTAACCATTATTTCATTTTAATTCTCTGACCCGTATCCCAATTTATTTGAGGTTGGCGCAGCTAGTCTTCTTATTTCATACTCTTTTACTCGTCATCTCAGGAGTCAGCCATATCATCCTTAACACAGTCCATCGTTTCTTTGAATAAATAAAAATATATCGCTGGACATTACACACCGCGCCATCTAGTGCGACACTAACAGATGAGTGAAAATGCGTCGCGTATTATCGGTCGCGTAACGCCAACACAGACAAATCCTATAATATTATAAATGTGAATGTAAGATTGTTTGTTACGCTTTCACGCGAAAACTACTCAACCGATCATCATGAAACTTTGTAAACATATTTTGGAGGTATTAGAAGTAACATAGGATACTTTTTATTAAAAAAAAAAACGAACCCTCACTCGTAGACGAAGTTGCGCGGGTCAGCTAGTGTATAATAAAACATTCAACCTTTCAAACCTAACCAATGATGCGTTAGTGCGTCGAGCGTACAGCGTCTGTTCCGTTTCCGTCAACGCATTGTCGGTCGACGCCTCCCAAATAGCTATTATTATATTTCGATGAGCTTCATTTTAAAATTCAATATCGCAAAACACAACCGCTCTGTAGATGCTGAACGGACAAACAGACTAAACGCTTAATGTGAAAGGTCTAATTTGACGGAATAGACGCGACCGATGATACGCTCGACGCATTTGCTGTCAGATTTGTACCGACCCTAAGCAACGAGGCCATTTTCTCACCACATATTTGTAACAACAGAACGAAGACCTTCCCTTCCAATTTCATTATCTAATAGAAATAATTAAGTCTATATTTGCTCGGCATTACTCGTCTAGTACCTAATAAGCCTGAAATATATGTCTGAGTTAATTCCCAGGGCTAATTCAATGAGTTGGGTTTGCACTCACAACCTCTTGATTGCCATTTCGAGGCTGTGACGTGGGGTATAATAGGCTTGTTGTGTCTGCAAACAGATCAGACAATCCTCAGAAGGGGGATAGGTAGCTTTATAGATATTATACCTGTATAGTAATAAATTTGTATTGTTAATGAAGAGCTATGTCATGAGCGTCAGAGAGATAAGGATTAGGGAGATTTTTGTTCAGTATTACTTTAAATTAAATGGAAGGGAAAGAAAAGGGGAAGAACAAATCATATATTTTTGTATTTTTTCAATCAATCATATATTATATTTGGCCCTTAACATATTTTAAAGGTCACAGACACTCCGAGGTAGGGCACGTGCGAGAGTGTAAATAGTCGCGCGCGTTTAGACTCGTTTAGACTCACCGTCCTTTGTCGGCTTACGTGAGACGTCTCGGAAAAGACAAAGAGAAAGTTCTCGGTCTAAAGTGTACAGCCACCATGAAACCGCTAGCAAGATGAATGAAAGAAGAACACATGCTACGTTAAACCCAAATGTTGACAGTTTATTGATTTTGAAATCAAATCAAATTCAATAAAAAAAAAACCAGGTTTTGAAAACGAATCATGCGACGGATAGAAACTTCAGTAATTTTAGGTACTAACTTTAAGTGAACACTATTTCCGAAAAGAATACTCCTGTCTAAACTACTTCTTAACAAATCGAAATTCCATGCCGTGCTTTCGAGCAATTCCGAAAGCGTTTCCGAAGAAAACGTTTTCAGAAAACACGAAAATTTTCTATAGAATGTTCTACACTACTAAGACCTGGGTGAAACGGGCAAGAATTGCCGGTGCAACTTAGATCGAGTGCCAAGCATTCAACGGAGTATGAATAGTGCATGTGTGACTTGATTTAAGTCAAAGTTTCTCAGCAAAATAAACAACAAATTCGCGAATAGTTGTGAGAAAGAATTGTGGGGTGGTGCAGCAAATTGTTTTTCGGTTTTGATTTCTTGGGATCTTGTAATAGTTTAAAGTTAATGATTGTTGATTTTGCTTTCATTATTAATCTATTCTATATTCATTAGATGCAGTACTCTATACTTAATAAACGATTTTAAAGAAGGAAAGAAAACACATTTGACTATGCAGAAAATACACCATTTTTAGGGTTCCGTAGCCAAATGGCAAAAAACGGAACCCTTATAGTTTCGCCATGTCTGTCTGTCTGTCTGTCCGCGGATAATCTCAGTGACCGTTAGCACCAGAAAGCTGAAATTTGGTACCAATATGTATATCAATCATGCCGACAAAGTGCAAAAATAAAAACTTAAAAAAACATTTTTATTAGGGTACCTCCCCCAGACGTAAAGTGGGGAGCGATTTTTTTTTTAATTTTGACCCTGACGTGTGATATATTGTTGGATAGGTATTTAAAAATGAATAGGGGTTTTCTAAAATCATTTTTTGATAATATTAATATTTTAGGAAATAATCGCTCCGAAAGTCAAAAACAATGTGTCCCCCCCCCCTCTAACTTTTGAACCATAAGTTTAAAAAATATGAAAAAAATCACAGAAGTAGACCTTTATATGAACTTTCTAGGAAAATTATTTTCAACTTGATGAGTTGAATAGTTTTTGAGTTATATAGCACTTTTTCAAAAAAACGCAAATGATAACTTTGTTTTTCATGCAAATACTATGAAAAACAAAGTTATTTTTGCTGACGAAAAATGTTGGTATTTTTAATGGTCTGGGAAGCTACGGAACCCTACAGTGAGCGTGGCCCGACACGCTCTTGGCCGGTTTTTTAGTTAATGTTTTTGATCGCTATAAGCTGTTATTTCTACAATATCTCCTCTTACCCATTTGTGACTTCAAAACAAAACTAACAAGTCAAGAGATTAGGCGCGCTTGCAATTTGCTAGTTGTTTTTGTGCGACTATTTGATATTATAATCGAGGAACATGTAATTAATCCAAACCTTGATAGTTTTAAATAGAGCACCTAGAATAAATTTTATCAGTCATAAAGCTCCCTTTACTGCAGCTGTCGGAGTGTGTGTCGAGTTCTTCCTAAAAAATCTCATTCACTGTTCCTTGTAAGAAAATTATAAGAATATGCTCGTAAATGTTTGCGTTCGTCGTAAAAGCTTTTACGACATAGGACGTAGGTAAACGTAATTGTGGAGGCTTTCTTAGTTTGCCGAGTGACGTCATCAAAATGAGTACTCAAGGTGGTTCAGGATTAACTTCCCACCTTGTTTTTTTGGGGTCTGTAACTTCATTGTATGAATGGGTCACAGTAAGTCTTACCGCGTAAACCAAGCGGTGCAAATAGTATATTTTATAACGAGGGACTAAACAATGCCATAATATACCCGAGGTGGTTGGACTCCCGAGCCTGCGAGGAAGTCAATGAAAGCGAGGGTATATTAAATTGGCGTTTAGTTTAGTGCAAACTGTACTTTTCACTTCGAGTGCGAGAAAAATAGACATTTAAAACCGAACAAATTTACACTCGGCATTCTTCTTACGCTGACGTCGGTCGCATACGGTCGGTCGCGTACGTCAGCAGAAACATGTAGTATCATACGTCCCACACAGTCAGTGTCGCAGTATGGTGATGTGAAAACAATGTTTACTCGTACGCGCGACCGACACCAGCGTAGTAGGAATTCAGGCACAACTGCACATGCATAACCCATCGTCTATGGCCGGCTTTTGTCGGAGCCGTTGTCCACAGCAACTGCACCGGAGGAATATGACCGTGTGGTATAAAATAGTACTTCAAAAGAATAAATCTCTTTTTCTTTTTTTTATTCCTGTCTTTTCACCAGTTCCTTTTTATTCATACATTCCACACCACAAAACTACAACTCCAAACAATGCCGTACACACAATAAAACGCACGCTGTATAACATAAAGGGTGTTGCCACAAAGCTTCGGGATAAAGAGATTAATCATAGGCCGTGAACGCGGTTAACCGGCGTTTGTGTGAATCGCGTGTGGCGTGCCTGTGGTAGCGGCAACACGTAGTCAATGTATGGAATTCGAAGTTTTAGTTTTAATATTTTGTTGTATATATTAGAACAATACTTGTATAGTCAATAGTATGTGAATAATCAGTTGTCATGGTATGGGTATGTGGTGCCGAGGAATGAGGACAATGGGTCAGCAAAGTTTTGAGTATGAATGTGAAAGGCTCAAAGCGTATAGGAAAACCAAAGAAACAATGGATGGACTGTGTGAAGGACGGTATGGCTAGAAAAAAGGGACTGCTGAAATGACAAGTAATAGATGAGATTTCATCTCTTTGAGAGGGAGTATGCTTATTTCATAACACAGCAGTTTTCAGGAGTAGCTCTCGCTTTGCGGCTTCTAAAATATGGAATATTACCTACCTACCACCACCGATTAGAATGAACAGCACAATACACTCATTCAGAAGACGTTTACAACGTATCTAATAGAATCGCAACGGAAGTAGGATATGCTCATACTGAATGTCTCAATATGATGTAAAACTATCCTACCCACCTATCTAATTAACCGGTTTACCTAATGGTTTGTGTTGACCTTACACTTTTCTTGATGTTTGTTAACACGTAGTTTATATGTTATTGTATGTATACACTTTTATTCTATTTTAGTATCTACTCTACTCATACACACATAATATGTACCCAATTAGAACACACATAGCACAAAACTGTTTTATCTCCGTAACATCTCCATCACAGGTTTAGCTGAAAACCAGCTTCGCGCACTAGCTCCTGCGCAGTTTGCTCAACTGGACCTATTTAGCGCAGCCGTGAGACACACTCAATGTCATTTCGTTTTTGGAACGAAGTTCCTTATTTTTTTCAGTTTAGTTTTAAGTTTTTGTTGTGTAGAGTTTTTTTTTATTTTTTATTCCTATTTTTGTTTGTTGTGTGCTCTTGTGGCATGTGCCAAATAAACATGTTTTCTTTCTTTTTTCTTAACTGCTGTGCTTGTTTCAACTTCATCATCACCTATGCCTTACAATTTGTAAGTCGCGGCCGTTACTTTTTCCTGTCGGTTATTTTATTTTGGTCGGTGTAGTCTTCAATTGAGACTCTGGCTGACTGGCACAATGCAGTGATGTGTTTTTACACATCACTGCAACTAATATATCCTTAGTGGCAAAAAAAGAACTTTGTTTTCAACTCAACAGATATTATATCGCGTTGAGAGTAAAGGTGGTGGCTCAATTAAAGACTTATTTTGTCATTCACATTTTTTTCTTAAAGTTCAACGGAAATGTCCATTCCTGAAACAATAATTTGTGAGTTCCTAGACACCCCATAAATATACAAGGTTGAAGAGACATCAACGTACGGTCAAACAAGCTATTTGGTTTACAGTTTAACCCACAAATTACATCGTAAAATGTAAACCAAACAGCTTGTTCGACCGTACAAACGCTTTCCACGTATTCAGTACAAGACTGAACCCCCCACATAGAATTTTTTATTGGTTAAAAAAGAAGCTGATCCATTAATTTTGACCATGTAGGATATTGCACTTTTGTGAGAGATAGCTTTTTTTTAACAACCGACGTTAAATTATTTTGATTCTGGATTCGTGTACCTAATAGGCATAACAACAATATCAAATCTATTTGGTCCGTCAGTTGGAGTATTGGAAAATAATGGACACATATTTTTTGTTTTTGTAAATCAATGAATATTGACAAAGGTGAAACGCATCAAAACTCGGGAGTGGGGGGGGCTAATGACGTCAGAATACTCTAAAAATTTTACCTAGGCGTGACGTATTGAAAATTTTAAAAGCGTCGTATCTTTGTCAATTTTGTTTTACGTAACAAAAGAAAAATCCGGGTCAAATATTTTTTGATAATATAACTGACGGTCTAATTAGATTTGTTTTGTAGTCTATCCTATTCTCGGCAAACGTATGTGTCCTTTACAGCCTGTATTGTGTTGAAATAAAAACCATAATTCTCTAACAAAACAGTACACAATACAAAAAACTAAGAAACACAGCATGCCAGTGATCAATGTTCCCCTCGCCGAGAATACCGTGGTCTGTGGCCGTGGCGTGGGTGTGGCGGCAAAAACGCAGCCTGACTTTATTTATCGCAGGAGATTTTTCCTCTACAGGGAAGCGTTTTATAGGTGTTACGAGGTATATTAGTTACGTGTCTCGGTGTGCGTCAATAGGACACGACGTGCTAGATTGACTTGTTCTTTTTCTGTATGGATGAGGTGCAATTTGACGTCACTTGGTACTTTTTTATGGTTCTTAGTTTTGCGGGGATGTCAGAAATTATTTGATGTATATCCGTATGTTAAATTGTATCGATAAAGGTACGTTCAGCCTTTGAGGTTCACTTAAACTGGCTATCGCGTTGTGGCATTATTAGTTAGGACAATCTTTTGAATATTTTAAGTTCAGAGAAAAGAATAAACATACGTTGTCTTTATTTTGACAGTAATTTAATAAGTTAAGCGACAGAAGTTTTCTAGGCCATCATCGTTCTCTTGCCCTTATAAGTACCAATTCATTTGGTGTCGGCGCAGCATGTCTTCTTCTTTCATATTTTTCTATAACTCGTCATCTCATCAGACACCTAATCATCAGAAGCTGCTAAAATCATTATGATTTTGGAAGAAATTAACTAGAAGTGCATATTACACTGACTATATTGGTTGATCTTCAGAAAGGTTAAAGTACGGTCGAACAAGCTAATTGGTTTACAGTTTAACCCACAAATTACATTGTAAAGTGCTAACCAAATAGCTTGTTCGACCGTACGTAGTACATACAACTGATACAACCAATGTCGCCGCAAAGAAATAATAAGGATATTAGTACTTGGCGCTTTGTAATTTGGCGTTCTGTCTGCGTATCTATAATGGGAAACAGGAGAGAGTTTTATGAAACCTTTGGACCGAATAGAATCCAAATTAGTGCATTCTAGTACCCAACAACTTTACCCACCCCGTTAGGCTACAAAACCGTGATGTTACGTATGTGCTGTGAAAGCGGTTAACCCAACAGTTAACTCGAATAGCAGTCAGCGTACGATGTAACTTTATTTGACTTTTACTGCAAAGCTGCCATGTAGTTTTTGCTATGAAAACTATTTACTTTATAGCGTGGATGACGACAGTTCTGTAAAGGGTTGTTTTAGACTGACATTTGTTGAAGGCTCGTTTTGATCTAAGCTCATCACCAGTACTTCCGTCTGTCATACGGAATAGCTTTTGCAATTTCCCTGTTGCTCGTTTATTGTATCAGTTAGGTTTATTATATTTATTAGGTCAGATAGGTCAAAATCAAAATATTTTATTTCACATAGGCATTTATAAAACATTTAGCTTTTCTCTACGGGTTGCACAGTGTAGGTTGGTTGTTTCCTATACAGAAGAACCGGCAAAAAACTGCATGGTTTCTCTTTTTCATATGTTTATGTTAGTGGTAAGTATGAGAAGACAGCGCAGGCCCGACAACAAATCGTTGCTTACTTCATAAAAACGTTAAATAAGAGCGGTAGACATGGCCTCTGTTTGGGATCTTCCTTGCCACTTTACTTCTGTGTAGTGTCATCAAAACTATTAGGTATGTGCCTAATTCCTCAATATTACATGTCCATAACATGCCATCCAATTCTCAGACGATTTCTCGGTTGCTAAAACCATTTCAGAATATCCCTTAGAACATTACAAGACTTATAGGTTCCTTAAATGGCTATCGTTACGTCATGTATGATATAACCATGTTTCGACGTACAATTGATGCAAGTAAGTACCGTGAATACATCGACATGTTTGTATAAAAGCTTGGTGAACATCGCGTTGCGTGCGCTGACTTGTTTGACTTTACTGTCACGGGGAGTAAGCGTGAACGAGGCACGGCGGTATTGCGTGACGCGAAATAGGTACGTGAACGTTAATCAATTGTTTTGTATAAGCTGTATAAGTTATAAACGTGACTTTACTTGTGTTATGCTCACTTTTCTGCCTGTTTCAAATGATGAAAAACACCCTGATATTGAGTCATTTTGAAGCTTTGGATGGTTGGTATGTAAGGGTGTTAGATACAGAGTTCCTCCGTGCCTCGGAAAGCACGTTAATCTGTTGGTCCCTACTGTCATTTGTAGATCTTTGTCAGTTGTTACATAATAATAATAATAATATTCCACAACTATCACACAACGCCATCTAGTCCCAAGCTAAGCAGAGCTTGTGTTATGGGTACTAGACAACTGATAAACATACTTATATATTTCTAAATACATACATATTATAGATAAATTACACCCAGACACAGAACAAATGATCGTGCTCATCACACAAACATTTGTCCTGGGTGGGAATCGAACCCACGACCTCCGGCATAGCAGTCAGGGTCACTAACCACTAGACCAACAGGCCTGACGCAAATGACATATAGTCAGTGGCCCAAAAAGTCTGACAACTATTATTAACTAGGGGGTATCGTATCACCCAGTATTAACTGGGTTGTGGAGGTCAGATAGGCAGTCGCTCCATGTAAAATACTGGTATTCAGCTGCATCCAGCTAGATTGGAAGCCGACCCCGACATCGTAGGGAAAAGGCTAGGAAGATGATGATAATTGAGTCATTTTGAAATCGAAATCTATTCAAAAGTAGCCCTTAAGTGTATTTGTGTGGAGATTATGAACAGCCATACGGAACGTGCTCTTTCAGCTGCAAGTCATAACGATCATAAGGGGCATGAAAGTCAGAAATAACAATTTGATTTAGACAATATATTTTTCCTTCTTTTGGTACATTCTCGTAGCGACTTTTGTGATGTGAGGTCATAGAAAAATAATAAAAGGAAATGTAGCACCAAAAACATTTTGCTCTTTGAAGGAGAACTTGGCATAGCAGCCGTTTCTTAAGCTGCAGTTACTGTGCTAAGCCAATCATGATTATGAGCCTATTAACGTCCCCACTGCTGGGACACAGGCTTCCTCTTTATGAGAGGCCATGGGCTATAAGGGACTACGCACATCTATTCAGCTCAATTCAGCTTTGAACGCGCGCGTACGCGTCTCATACAAAATCGTTGTTTTCTATGGGCATAAGCTGAATAGAGCTGAATAAGTGTGCGTATTCCCTAATCCACCACGTGGCAGTGCGGATTGGTAGATGTCACATGACTCCGAATTTTTTGGTTCTAGGACATGCCTTACGATGTTTTCCTTTACCATTTTAAGAGCAATGGTGATGAAATAAAATACACAAAGTAATGCGTCTGTCTGGGTTCGAACCCACGACTTACTGACCGTAACTAGGGGTCGCAACCACATGGGCCACCGCTGCTCTCCAAGGCAATATTGACACAATTACGTGTTTTTAAGAAAATCTTATAATTATGTACTTACAATATGTCTACGTATAAAGTTCGTAAGATGCATTCCACAACCTTTTTCATTACATTTTCAATTTTCTTTCTCGGTTATTATCACTATATAATGTCACATTATAATAAATTATAACATAGCGTGAACTTATACTGTATGTTTGACTTAAGCTGCGTAGCGCAAGCTTAGAATGGCCGGTGCGTGTCGCGATACGCAACTATGGTGTTTACAAAATTATTGTTTAAGTGTTTATGAAAGTTATTTGGTACTTAATAGGTAATAATTATGTTGTAACGCATAACGTAAATAATCGTTTACCAATGCGTGTTACAAAAGCACATCTCAAGAAATGGGCGTAAGAAAAACTATGAAATAATGTCAATTAATGACAATTGCTTTTTAATGTCATTTTTTTTTAGTTTTTTTAGCGGAGTGTAATAGTTTTCACCATCAATAAATTGCAAATCTAATTCGTCCGTCAGATGAAACATTGGAAAATAATGAACACGTTTTTTTTGTTTTAGTAAATCAATGAATACTGACAAAGATAAAACGCATCAAAACTTGGAAGTGGGGGCTCGTGACGTCACAGCGCACTAAAAATGTATACCACGGCGTGACGTATTATGAATCTTAAAAGCGTCGTTTCTTGGTCAATTTTGGTTTACGTAATAAAAGAAAAAATACAGGTCAAATATTTTTGATAATCTAACTGACGGACTGATTAGTGTTTTTCAGAACACGCCTATTGATCGCAAAACTTATTTGACGAAAAAACTTACGCACACGATAAGTGCTTAGCTTCAGCAATCTGCTACTTAGACTAGGTTAATTAGAAAGATTGTATATCTTTCATTCATTTATTAAACTCAATTTCAAGAAACGCAACTCTTTGGTCGTTTACCTCGGAAATGTGGCAAACTCCTTTCCCTTTGACTTGAATTTCTGAATTGTTTGAACTACAGTTTAATTTATCTTTGTTTCAGATGCAAGTGAAACTAAACAACCGCGGTGAAGTGCAATCAAAACGTTAGTTTTTTTTATGAAAAATGTTAAAAGTGTCAATTATACTAAAATGAAGATGTATAAGAAGTTATTCTGGACGTTGATACATGGCTTCGCTATGTTGCCTACAATAGCAGTAAGGGGTAAGTTTTGATAATTAAATTAGTCCCCATATTATTAGAGCCCTTAAGTAATCTTTTTCTGTACAGTCATTTTCGTGGCCGCAAAAAGAAGCACAATTACCAACCGTTTTGTAAAAAGAAGGACAATTACCAACCGTTTTGTAAAAAGAAGCACAATTACCAACCGTTTTGTAAAAAGAAGCACAATTACCAACCGTTTTGTAAAATGATTAGTTAAGAAAGGCAATATAGGTACCCTTGAATCTTTTTTGTAACTGTAGTAAGTCCAATCCTTTACTGCACTTTGAGCTCGGACTCAGTAGATGACAACTACAATTGAATGCTTTGCATTTACGAAAAGCGATATTTACCAAACTCTCAAACGTTCACTGCTGTTAATAGGTCTCCTAACTAAATGCCTGCAGAAGAAGCTACTGTAAAATCAAACAGGCCAGTACACCAAGTAACCACAAACTTTTAAATTTTTCTAAATTTTGAACCAAAATGTTGGCGGTAAAATTTAAAATCGATTGCGAAAATTTGACAGTTAGTGGTAACTTTATACACTGGCAACTGACTGGCTGACTTTAAAGTCAAGTAGTCTGACTTTAAAACAGTCATGATTGATAGAAGCGTAGGTACTGCGTATTACAACATTAATAACAATTTGACTTTAAACTTACGCTCTAGCTGTTAAACCACAATAACTTAATTCATACTTGCTTCTAGGTACATATTTAAGTGTCTGCAATATCTTGAACTTGATCAATATTAACGTGCGACTCAAAGGACCACAGTGTTTGAATAGTAAATCAAAGTTGGAGAACCCTTAATAGTTAAGAGTGACTAAATGAAGTTCAGGCCTCAGTTTGATCTAAGAAGATTTTTTACAATATTTATTATTTATTTTATACTTTGAAAGTGAAACAACTAAAACCAAAAACAAAATTGTTTTGCTGACGTCATATGGCGAATGAATATAACTTTTTTCAGCCGTATTTGTTACGGTCGCGAATCAAATTTAACCCACAACTTGACACAGAAGAATTAAATTTCGCGAGCTACCCTGGCGTTTCCACTTTACGACTAATAATTGTGGCCT
Organism: Xestia ashworthii; assembly: GCA_950022955.1. Lineage (NCBI taxonomy): Eukaryota > Metazoa > Arthropoda > Insecta > Lepidoptera > Noctuidae > Xestia > Xestia ashworthii. The sequence continues at coordinate 18,060,665 of OX465565.1, read as the reverse complement.
CTTATCAAGAAAATATATCTGTGTCAGGAGACTACGCTCTTCCCTATCTAAAACTAGAATCACATAACAACTTGTATTATTTTATGATTTTGAAGAACGACCAATGATACTGAGTCATCCAAACGCTTTCCCAAAATCATTTTTGACCCCATTATTATAAGTCACATTTAACCTCAGCACACCATGCCATTAAGTAAGCCCCACATTACTAAGTGATTCTGATTGACATTAAGTGGTCACTAACGCACCGTCAGACGTACGACCCTGGCGACCAGCCAAAACTAGGCTTTATCCTATTTACATAAACGGTTACGTGTGGAGGGTATCTAGGATTGAATCTTCTACAGATTCAATCCTAGATACCCTCCACCCTTGTGATAGAATCTTTGGGGACTGGGCAGACTGGTCCTTATATTTTGCGGATCAATATTGGATCAAGTAGGCAAAGCTCGCGGCGTGAATGTTACGTAAATACGGCAATTTTAAAATTCAAAAATACTCGTATCATATAGCTACGTAATTTTAAGAGTTTTTTAACCCCCCCCCCCCCCAGAATCCCACCCCACCGGGGGGGGGGGCGGTGAATGATAATGATTGTGCTGCTTGTTGCAAACAATTAATGAAATAATTAAATATAATCTTTTTATTTTGCGTTGACGCCGTATCTTCGTACTAGGGCCACTGGTATTTTCTTGTATACATGTGGGTAGCTCCTTGATTGAAAAAACCTTGGTATATTGTATTCCATTTATTCTCACAGAGAGATGGCCTTCATCCCAATAGTGGGGTATTATAGACGGCTAGCTACTTTTTGTAGTAGGTAGAGAAAAACAATCGCAAGATGTATTACGACTTATTCCTCGTGCCACCGATTTGTTCCACCAGTGGCACGACAAGAAATTGTCATTTCTCGTCTTACCACTGAATGATTATTGCTCTACTAGTAATGAAAAAAACTGTAAAGGCACGATTTAACATAATTCGATTCACAAGAAAATACAAACTGAGAAACACGTAAAAAACCCAAGGCACAACCATCAAGAACACGAACAAAACATCCATTACAGCTACGTCAGTCAAAACGTGTTAATAAACTCGACGTATAACCCACAGAGTAACATAATCGAACTTTTTACCAGCTCACCAGGGGCTGAAGCCAGCGACTGTTTAAAACGTCAATCCTCCTTTTACATTATCGCATACTGTTGGGGAAAATTGCCACTGACACTTCAGAAAATTGTAGCCGACTACCAATCAATATTTGCACCTTTTAAACAACCTTACAGTACAAAATTCAACTTTATGTGTTAAGAAGTAAGGGTGTAGAGATTAAAGATAACCGTTTTCTGACTAATTAAATAGTTTGCAAGTAGTTTGTCAGGCTGAAAGTATTTCGTTAGTATAATTTGTTCGGTATGAATAATGTGTCTCGGTGTAATTAATGTATTATGTGAAGCGATTAGCTGAAACGTTTTGTGGATAATATAATAGGACCGTGTTGTATTGGTCTTTTCATACGTTAATTGGTCTTTCTATTTAAAATTAGGATTGCTAAGTTGCTGTTTCTCGTCGTAATAAAGAATATTGTTATCGATTCAAATTAATGGATATTCTAATGGTTTGACCTCTAAATTATTTTAAGTTCTTTTTCGAGCAAATCTGAAGGTCTAGAAAATTTCCAGACCAGTCTAGAAAGAAGGTTTAGACAAACATGTCTCGTACTTTGGCGAAACGACTTTGCGAAAGCTTTTCACTTTTTCAGCACCTTTTGTCCATTCAAAACACATTGAGAATAGGTAATCAGTGAGTTTTCAAATTATATTCTAGAGCTTCAGCTATCGTGAAGGTATCCGTCACGTGATGTAGAGGAATGAGGAAAATGTTGAGTATGAATGTATGGATGGAACGATGGATGGACTCTGTGAAGGAAGATATGGCTAGAAATGAGGTGACCGCTGAGATGACAAGTAATAAAAAAGTATAGAAGAAGAAGACATACTGCGCCGACCCCAAATGAATAAGGGCGGGAGAAAGATGATTTTTTGCCATTTAACACGATCACATAAATACTGTTACATTGGACCTACGAGAACATTCGGGAAAGTACGTGATTACAGTATGTGTACGTTGGAATTTCGAGTGCTTTCCATTATTATTAAAGCTAAGTAGGTACAAATTCGCAACATTTATAAAAAAAAAAACATCAGGAATTGTCATTGTAATCTCGACCGTACGCCTAGGGCATAAGGTACCTATTTCTTTTATTTTGCCTCAAGGAGTTTATTATCTTTTTTTGCCTACTTTAGTTAATGTTTTTTTGTGAAGCGGTTCTACACACCTCTAGAATATTCGTGGATATTTTTTGTGTGTCGGTTGACGAATATAAAAAGACCGCGCAACACGCGACCGTCATTCTGATTTTGGCTACACAACGAAGTGATTCGAAGTGAACTAAAAGTTTGATATCTAAGTGAACAGTAGTGTATTTGTGACTAAGTTTTGATTGTTTCGTGATTAATAAAGTTATTTTGTTGTTTAATTGGTAGTAATTAATTTATCTCATACCCAGCTCGTAACTATACTAATCTTTCTACTCACAAAAAAAGAAGATAAAAAGGCAGTCTTTGGGGACTGCCGATAAAAGTGAAAACTCGTAGCCGATCCGCACCTACAATCCTACAATACGACTGCTACGAAAAACGTACGTGACGGTCACGCGAGTTTCATGATTTCTGTTCACTCAAAAACTGATCAACGCGCCTAAAAAGTTTTCACTTCAAAAACCAAAAAATCTAACTTATTAAAATGTAGGAACAAGAATATCAGACACAATCGGAACACCAATCTAACTTTGACGATCCCAGTTACGTTTGCCGTAATTATAACGAAGTCTTATTTCCTTCAGAATAAGTAAATAAATGCCTCCGTCGATTCCGGGACGGAAAAATGGCGGAATATTGACAAGAGTCGCTTATTATTCCGCTTTAGTTGGACGAGTCAACTTGGGGGAATAAGTTATTTTGATGCTTTTGCTTGTAAGGGTAAGTAAACAGAGTTTTTTCTCTATGATTACTTTTTTGCCATTGCCAAGGAGTGGGGCAGTTTAGGCCAATGAACTAAATAATTTTTGAAGCTGGCTAAACTAAAGATTATCTATTCAATTAGGCAACCGTACTCCACTCTAAGGCACGTCATTGCTTTATATCAGTCGAGTTGTGGCCAAACTTAAGAAAGAAAAAGGAAAAGCATTTATTAGTTCGCACCGGACAAAACACATAAAATAAAACAGTGAAATTTTCAGCTTCATTAAGCTCAGTTAGTGAGTCAGTCATATTTTGAATTTCAACAACATTATACTCGTATTCCTCTATCTACTTCAAAAAGTGTCGGGGAAAATGTTATCGGGTTTTTTCCATCCAGGAACTTCTCAGTAGCAGCATGAAAATCTGGATTTGTGCCCGGTTGATGGCGATAGGCTTGCCCCTATTACATGGGACCTAAACATAACTGGCGAAATGTGGGTGTACTATTAAGAACACCTCTGAATAACCCTTTTGGGATTACAGGCGCTTTCACTTAAAAACTAGCTTCTGCCAGTAGCGTCACCCGCGTTTAGTTTGAAATTGACCCATGGGATCTTATTACCGGGATAAAAAGTATCCTATGTGTTAATCCAGGTTATAAACTGTCTGTGTGCTAAATTTGATTAAAATCCGTTAAGTAGTTTTTGCGTGAAAGAGTAACAAACATCCATACATCCATCCATCCATACATACTCACAAACTTTCGCATTTATAATATTTGTAGGATAATGGCACCAAGGAATATAAAAACTACAAACCACGTGTCTTTTTTACATAAACTCAGGTGTGAGTATGTGAATCCATTTGCTAAACGGATCGATCGGGTATTCGTGACCAAACGTTTATATATAGCAGAAAGAACGAGGTTATACCACATACTAACCGAGTGATTCAGTAATCGATGGATCAAGTCCCATTGTTGCTGGCTTTTAGGCAAGATAAATGGATACATTTGGGCTTAGCCTAAATCTTATCTTGAATTAGAGTGTCTTACTTTTGGCTTCTCAACAGTTAGTTGCTAAGTAATTAAGAGGATTGAATATATATACCTACGCTATTCGAAGATAAATGTCGTGTTTTTGTACTTTGAGGAAACATTGTTTAATAAATACGAATAAACAATAAGTGTGACCTTTTCAGCTTTAGGAATGTTTTCTCATAATTATATCGAAAGAAAAATCTATAAGAAAATTTCCTTATACCTACGTATCAATTTCCTTATCGATATCATCATCATTTCAGCTGAAAGACGTTCATTGCTGGTCATAGGCGTCCGCCAAGTGTTGCCACATTGCCTGGTCCAGTGCGACTGGCATCCAGCAGATTCTCGCAACCTTCACCAGGTCATCGATCCAGTAGTCTTCCAACGCAACGTCTTTCGGTTTGCGGTTGCCACTCCAGAACTTTTCGGCCCCATCGCCCATCCGTTTTGCGAGCGATGCCCTGCCCTCTGCAACTTATGTTTGGCAATTGTTCGGGATACGTCGGTAACCTTGGTTTTCTAGTGGGTATCTTAATTTCTGACTCGATCACGCAAGGAAACTCCGAGCACAGCCTTCTCAATTGCCCTTTGGGTGACATATCTAGTCAAAATCAAAATCAAAATATTTTATTTCACATAGGCCTAGATGGGCACTTATAAAAATCACTTGAAACTACAGAATACAAAGGTTTTATTCAGAGTTTGAGGGTTGAAACAAGTTGCAATTACTTTCAAAGCGTTTCGTTTTTACTCAATGATTGTCAGCAGGATCGCAATAATCTCTTCAATACACTTTCTTGGAAACTGGGTCGTACCTACTAAGGTGATACTCGCAAAAACACCAAATTCAAACAGTGCCAATAATTCAAAACATTGTCTCCTAAACGAGATAAATATGTGTATTGCGCTAGAGCAATAAAGATAGATAGATAGATAAATGATTTATCTATCTATCTAATCATTCGCGCTTTATAATTTGGAACAATACTTGATTTTTAAATAATATCATCATCCTTCTGCTTGTTTTTTACTCGGTTTTAAATAATAATAAAAAAAAAATGTAGTACTTATTTCAATTTAATATTGTATATTTGGCCCTTTTAGTTGCGTATCTCGAGCGGGGATGATGAATATTTGCAAGTGTATTTCGACGACTTAAAGTTGCACATAATCCGGCCTCTACAAATAAGTTTATACAGCTGTAAATATGTATTACCAAACACATAATGTTATAAGTTTATTCGAAGTTACAGAGAGGCAAATCGTTTGAAGTCATGATGTCAGGCGTTTAGGGCGTAGGTGTTTATATTTTAGTCTGAATTTAATTTCGTTGTAGCACTAAAACAGCTGCATTATTTAATTCTGGTCCTTTTTTAACCGACTTCCAAAAAGGAGGAGGTTCTCTATTCGACTGTATGTATTTTTTTTTTTTTTTTTTTTTTTATGTATGTTACCCGATTACTCGAAGACGCCTAAACCGATTTGAAAAATTCTTTTTTTGTTTGAAAGGGTATACTTCCAAGTTGGTCCCATAGTCGCCAAGTCGGGATCTGATGATGGAATCTTGGCGAAATCGAGGGAACTCTTCAAATTTTATAGGATAACGTACAGCAATTTTTATATTTTCTACAACAAGTGAAGCATTTGCGTTTGATAAGAACCATTCTACCATCAGATCTGATGATGAAGCCAAGAGTCACGGAACTCCATAATGAGACAATGTATCCTAGTCGTGTTTGGGCTTGTTGTAATTGTAACGGTATGCACTTTCCATGTGAACCACTAAAAAGTGAAAAATAAAAACTTTTTTGCAAAAAATAAAACCGACTTCAAAAAGAAAAAGTGAAAAATAACTTTAGCTTCTGAAGTCGGTGACAAAAAAATTAAATCAATCATACAAACGTCACCGACTTCAGAAGCTAAAGTTATTTTTCACTTTTTCTTTTTGAAGTCGGTTTTATTTTTTGCAAAAAAGTTTTGGATGCTCTATAAAATGTAGGTTAAAAAAACGATATTCAGTCGTTTCCTTATTTTGAACCTTACCTTACCTTATCTTGAGCGTGAATAACTCAAATTCTTGTGATAAGTTTATCACAAGAATTTAAGTTATTCACGCTCATAATTCAAAATTAAGAAACATTCTCCAATATCATTACAATAAATAATATATACGTATATTTGAGAACATTTACTATAAATCCTTATAAATGTAGACACCTTTTAAAGTTTCCCGAAGAAGCGAAGGAGGAACTCCTGATTAGGTGTAATCTTGAAAAGCGTATATTTTTAGTTTTATATACCAACTTGTTTGCCGCTATTTCGCAACAAGTATTGGAAGCTCATTTTCTTCGTAAACATTTTCTCTCACGGTAAACAGGATATTTCTTTATTCATAATATTTTTTATACAAAAAGTACTGCATCGGGTAAAGCCCGTAGCGGAGTACTTTCAAACTCGCTTCAAATTATATTTATATGAATTTTCGTTCACTTATATTTTAAGGAATATTGAGACAGATAAGAAAAAGTATCAAGAGATATGTTCTTAGGGTTTGTCTTTTCTGTATAACATTATTATCTTTCCTAAACAAATTTTTCTCCATGACCTTAGTGCTGAAAAAGTTTATAGCCTTCTTGCCGTAGATCTCGTAGAGGGAATAAGCTGTGCTAGTGGGGGTTTTGAGTATGTTTTAATCATGCTTAGTTATTAATATCGTAACATAAGTTTGTTCTTTTGATACTTCAATGTGGGTAGATAATGTGGGTAAATACTTAAAGTTATAGCCGCCACGGGCAGTAAAGTATAATAAAAACTCTCTATAATAGTCGTCTTGTATGATACGTTTAAAAAGCAAATAATAAGAATAATAATGTTGAAGGACATTTGACCATCCCTGGAGCTGCATCAGGGAGGCACTCCGGTATCACCGGGTGCCGACCTACCTCCGTCGTGTGATCGGGGACTACCTGACGGACAGGGCCGTCATCTACCCCAGTCGCTGCGGAGATTGGAACCGGCGAGAGATGTCGTGCGGTGTCCCACAGGGATCGGTTCTGGAACCGCCCCTGTGGAACATCGGTTACGACTGGGTGCTGCGCGCCGACCTCCCTAGTGGTGTCAGCGTCGTCTGCTACGCAGACGACACCCTGGTGCTGGCACAGGGGAGGTCGCACGAGGCGGCGGCCGAAGTGATGACACGCGGGGTTGCGATAGTCGTTGAGAGGATCCGGCAACTGGGTCTCTAGGTGGCATTGCACAAGTCCGAGGCCATGTGCTTTCATGGGCCTCGGAACGCGCCACCGTCGGGATCCACACTGACGGTAGGAGGGGTATCCATCGGCGTCGAGTCGACGTTGAAGTACCTAGGACTCGTCCTCGACAGCCGGTGGAACTTCGTGGAGCATTTCCGACGTTTGGCCCCCAGGCTGGAACGGACCGGGGCTGCCTTCAGGCGGCTCCTGCCCAACCTTGGGGGGCCAAACGCCTCCTGCCGCAGGCTCTATGCGGGGGTCGTGCGGTCCATGGCCCTCTACGGGGCCCCAGTGTGGGCGCGTTCCTTGAAGCGGCGTGCCGCTCATTATCTGAACGCGCCCCAAAAAGTGGTGGCCGTAAGGACGGTCCGTGGGTACCGCACGATCTCCCGCGAGGCGGCGGGCCTGCTTGCCGGATTGCCGCCATGGGATCTGGAGGCGATATTCCTCGCGCGCCTACACGAATGGCGCGCGGAGGTACTACGCCGGGGGGAAACTCCGCTGCCGCGGCAAATTGCCGCTCAGCGGACTGACCTCCGGCGCGATCTCATGGCGACATGGAGAGAGCGACTGTCGCAACCCCGCGCAGGGCACGCCACGATAGTGGCGGTAAGTCCCCTCTTTGAGGAGTGGCTAGAGAGGCGCCACGGCGTCCTCACCTTCCGCCTGACGCAGGTCCTCACCGGACACGGATGTTTCGGGAGGTACCTGCACCGAATCGGGCGGGAGGAAACGCTCGGGTGTCTCCACTGCGAGGATCGACCGGAGGACACGGTGGAGCACACAGTAGAGGTCTGCACCGCCGTGTCCTCGTAGCGGCGATCGGCGGCGGCGACCTCTCGCGTCCGGCCCTGGTTCAATCCATGGTCCGGAGCGAGACGGAATGGGAAGCCGTCACCTCCTTCTGCGAAGCAGTCATGCTAGCGAAGGAGGTGGCGGAACAAGAGAGGGAGAGAGCCTCTCTTCCCGGCCGCCGCGGGAGACGCACCGGGCGTCGGGGGCCACGTGGTGGCTACCGGCCACCGTAGATGCGGGCCTGTGGACGGTTAGCTATGGGCTAGCTAGCCGTCCGTCCGTCTAATGACGACAGGCCGTGTCGACGGCGCGTTCGTGTTCCACGCGCGCCTCAAAGAGATGTCAGCAGAAGAGAGGGGCACGCAAGTGCCGAAGCCTGCCGGGGTTGCGGGACTGTTCGAAAGAGATACCGCGGCCCCGGAACATAAAGGGCGAGGAAGGAACATGGATGGGTTTTAGTCAGTAAGAGTCTGACACTCCCTCCCGCTCCGCCCAGAGTGGGAGAAGTCATTTGATGATTTCCCATCCTAAAAAAAAAAAAAAAAGGACATTTGACCATTCTTCCTGAACACTAGAAACAAAAATAAATCAACGACAGAATCCAAAGATTCCTTCCAATTAGAATTCTGTCACGTCAGAGTAGCTCGCACAGCTAAACGGAGAAAGAAGGAAAAAAAAAATAAAAACACTCATTAGACACTTGATTGTGTTTTAAAAAACGACGCTGCTTAATTAATTAAAGACGTAAGTCTTTTTTCTTTGTGGAAAATTAAAAACAAAATTTTAGGAGAACAATCTGTGTTCACATTTATCTTGTTTTGGGAAGATTCTTTTTATCAGTGCTGGAATAGAATCGGGCTTTCACTGTTAGATTTGGCAATTGGATAAAAATATAGAAATACTGTTTCGATAGGTTACATTATTGTGATGATAAAAGGAGGATGGGCGTTTTGGTACCCGAAAACCTAAAACACATAAGAAAAATAATTTAGGTTATATATCTCTGAATGGATAGCGATCTAAGATTTTTCCCCTTGACAAGTATTGTTCTACTTAATTATACATTTAAAAATGGAATTCAAGCATTTTTATTGCCATTGGATGCCTTCATACTTTAAATCTGGCTTTGGACAAGCAAATATCTAGGTAACTAGGTACTGACCGAATGTTCGCAGTCGTTGATTGACACCTTGCATAATAATTAACGGTTCCTCGCACAATATCACTAGATAACACTTAAACACGAACCATAATCCCAATATTCTTCACTGGAATGAAGATAAGACGTAATTTTTGGTTATTCAAGAGCACGTTTACAGGACACTCTTAAATACCACGAAGTAAGCGGGGTTGTTTGTTAAATGCGATACGCGGAAACGCAATATTAGACAGACATGCGGAAGTAACGGCGCTCGCGCATACACTGAGGTCAGCGCGGGGTGGCGCGGGGATGTGCCCTGTCGGTGCATCGGGGACATTACAAAGGAAAGGGGCGGAGTTTGCGCACGGAGGTCAGGACCGGCACGTGTTTTGCCGCGTGACACCTACTTGCGCGCTCAGTGTCCATGAGTAATGTATTTAATTAGACAGTAATGTCAAAAATTAAGGTTATAGGTTTTTTACTTATTTGGATTGAGAATCGAATACTGAATACCTTCCCTCAATATGTCCCTCGTTTAACCTAACACGCTGTATATACATATATTTATTTTATATTCCTGCTCCACGTACTTCTTTCGTAAAACGATTATCTGTGTATCTTGCTCCATCTCTCTATAATAAAATTAACGCAAAATGCCCAATCTTTAAACTCCCATTCTACAATTGTAAAAAAACTGTACGGAAACTCCTTTTAGACCTCAATTATGATAACACTGAATTATTACTCACAAAATAATAATGTTAAAACACACATAATATACGAGTACACACTCACATAAACACTTAACACATTGCACCTACACTGACATACACACACATGTCATGTATACCCACACACTCTAGATAAGTATGTTTTTTATAAACAATAATAAATAATGTAATTTTAAATTTGATTTTCATAGTATATTTTTGGTTTGATCTTAATTTTGATATTGATTGTATATTTGATGGTGATAAGTTATGTTTTTAGTTTTAATTTTGGTTAAATTTGTTGTCTTTTATCACATATTTTATTTATTTATTTATTTATTCATGTACACACAAAATACATAAAAGGACAATATATTAACATACTATAGGTACTGCTTATTTCAAAAGAAATTTCTTCCAGCAGACCTGCGAGAGGAAAGTCTGATAAGAAATGTAGACACAGTGTGTAGAAAAGTCAAACAAGGAAATTTAAATTAAAACTATGACTATTTAATATAAACATACATACAAATACATACACATATTATTAAAAAACAAAATAAACTACAATTGTAAATATTTACCTATAACATACATACATATATATGTAGAATATTACTGTATAGAAGAGAGGTAATGCTCTTTGACTTGTTTTTAAAGAGAAATAAAGTTTTAGAATCTCGAATGTTAGGCGGAAGTGAGTTCCACAAACGTACTGCGTGAACAGAGAAGGAGTAGGAATACAGTTCAGTTTTATGGGATGGGAAATTAAGATGATGCCTGAGGTGGGATCTACAGAGAGCATCAGAAGGACGGGTAAAGGAAAAGCGATCGCGTAGGTAGCTGGGATATGCAGGGTTATAAAGGATATTGTAAAGGAGGCATAATATCCGAGTGTTCCTGCGAAGACGGATAGGGAGCCACTTAAGCTCCTTGCGGAAGTGAGAAACATGGTCATATTTCCTCAGACCATACACAAAACGAATACAAAGATTTTGTAAGCGCTCAAGCTTATTTAACAGCTCCTCGGTGGCATCCAAATAGCAGGCATCAGCGTAATCAATAATCGGCTGAATCAGAGTTTGAGCCAGATAAACTTTGGTTTTGAATGGCAAGAAGCTCTGTAAGGATTTGAGCGAGTGAAAAGAAAAGTGAACCTTACGACTAACCTCATTCACTTGAGCTCGCCAAGAAAGGTTGCTGTCAATTAAGACACCAAGGTCCTTGGCTGTTTCAGAATACGCAATGGTCGAGCAGCCCAGAGATAACGGAGTCAAAGATGGTAGGATGGTGGTGGTAAGATGGTGGTATGTATTGTTGCTGTAAATTGTTATTTACATAGGTGGATGGACTGAAAATTATTTAATTTTTCGAAAACTATTGTATAGTAACTACACTTATGTCCAGATGCTGTTTTAAACTTTGAATTTTAAACACGATATAATATTATATAATAATTCTTTAATTCAGGGGACCGGCACTGTCTCTCCTTAACACAGGCTAATATTAGCCTATCTAGGAGAGCAGTACTTCACCCGTCTTTATTGTTTATTTGAACCTACAAATTATATAAATGCAACATATTTTGTAAACTTTGCCATCCCATTTTAAATAAAACTTTTTATTTATTATTATTTATTTATTATATTTTTTTTACGCCGTAATAATTATCTTAGTGGGTGTTTTATATCGAAATGTTTTATTTGAGGCTCCTAAAAACCCACACAGTAAAAAATAGTGCTAGTTCGAAATGAGATCTGCTAAATTATTAGTTTTTATCTCACTGCAATAATTATTATCGTAAAAAAACATTTTTTCGGTACCCTGAACGAAAAAGATAAAAAAGCTCGCTTTTAGCTATAAAAGAGATGGGTAACGTGATGAACGAATTTAATTAATTAACGTAATCAATGAAATTAAACTTTTATCGTTCAATTTATACTAATGAAAGCAGCGCCATTGACGAGCAACGAAATAATTACATTGACCTCGATATAATATACGTGGAAAAAATTGGCCATTTTTATAACGAAAACATACAGGAGTAAGTTTACAATCAAATGAATTCGTATCACGCAGAATTCGAAAATATTTAAACAAAAAGGTTATTCATATTATTTTTACATGTGTTTGCTGAATGGGTCCGGTTAGGATTCGTTATTGAATGTTTATTCAAAGAGTTTCTATTCTATTCCTTGTCTTTTTCTTTGACACGGAAACAATAGTTATTAGTACGGTGTTTACTTTCATTTGTATTTAGTAAAAACTGTTATTTTGAAATTACAAACCATCATTTCATTTATGTTTATGTATAGATAAAGGTACAGGTGTACATTTAACAATCTTCTAAAACGAAAACGCAAGAAGACTCCAAGAAAACTCATTCACTTCAAACCAAACATCAAACTACCACTAAAACTGCAGATGCACATTATTTACAACCAATACCCGTCTCAAAATATACAGTACATTATTAATAATAGATATAATAAATATAAAGTGTACTGCGAACCAGCTGTGAGAAACCTTTGGCCCATTGCCACAAGCATGTAGCGGTGTGGAGCTCATGTTTTCGATATTACAGTTGCTGCGACGCTTCTCAGAAATTGAATCGAATAAATATTGAGGAGATTTGTTATGATTCCTTTTTAATATTTATCGGGTTTTTGAATTTATGTGCAGTTGTTTGGTGAGGGAGAGATGGATCTAAGATTCAAATCGGTTTGACGCCATTGTTTAACTATTGCGTCTACTTCGTTAGTAGATGAAGTTTTATGGTCCTTTGAAAGCACTTTTACAATTTCAGTTATCAAATTGCTATAGTAACTACTGAAGTGACAACCCTCGTGCAATATTGAAACGGACAATCAAGCCAGATGGCCACTGCAGGTACAAATGGCTCAAATGGAGGTTAACAAGGAAATATCGGCTGCGGATTCACACAAACGATATCAGTCTCACCTCCTGTCCTGCTCTTTGTGTAACTCTAACTTGTACTTTGAGTGACATTCAAATTATGCAAATCTTGCAGATGAAATAAGGTTTGCTGTAAGAAAACCTAGGTTAAGGTCGCCGTTGCTCATAAGCTATATACATTCAATTTTTTGTGTATATGTTTTAATTTTGTGTGCAATTTAAGTTCACTGCTAACGCTGTGAATGTGGCAAAGTTTGAAGTTCATCTAGGACAAATTCTGTCTATACACTGTGCCCACGTCTCTTTTGTTTTGAATTTTTCTTCCTGTAGTGTGTTTTGTAAAGAAGAAGAACTGACATTTACTGCTAGGAAGGCGTGTAATGAACCACTTGGTTTTACTCTTACCAAGTGGTATCGTATTACCCAGTACTAACTGGGCCGTGGAGGTCAGAAAGGCAGTCGTTCCATTTAAAATACTGGTATTCAACTGCATCCGGTTAGACTGGAAGCCGACCCCAACTTAGTTGGAAAAGGCTAGGCAGATGATGATCCTTAAATTGAGGAGATGCTTGTCTTAACTTAACCTACATTCATTATTAAGAAACTTGAAGTAATAATCTCGTTTGAGTTAAATGGCGCTTATCTCGCGTACAAGCGCCGTGTGTCAAACCTCTGTAACGAATCTAATCATTTATAATGCCTATAATCCTTTAACATGGCTGGTTGTAATGTAGTTCCGGGTGAGGCACAAAGAAGATAAAGGATTTACGTAACAAAATAGGTAGGTGCTTCTTTACTTATTTATTTAATACTTTAGACACACATGACATGCAGAACGCCTAATCAGTCATACTTCTTAATCAGTCTTAAACCTAATACTACAGCGATAAAGTTGAAAATCCATTTGATAAAAGAGACGGAAACGATTACATACATTCTTGGGCCTGGATGTAACGAGATGAAAATGGTATGAATGAATAGATTCAGACTTATCAGTCCCTTGCTGAAAATTCTGCAAGTGTCAACAATCTGAGAGCTGATTTATTTGAGGTTTAGTAAAAGTGAGGTTATGGTACAGTCTCTATAGGATCTTGAAACACTAATGTATGTTATATTTAGTGGAGAATGTTAGAAAAGTCATATTATGATTGACTTGAAGCCATAAATAGATAACAGAATTGGATTTATCGAAAAGGCGTCCAGAATAAATTAAAATTATAAAATTAAAATAACCCTAGCCAATTCGAAACCGTATCCTCTAAACGCCGCCAAGGCGCACTGAAATCAAAATCACATCAAACAGCCCTATACTCAAAAAGTTTCCTAGGTATGGCACCAAAAATATTTAATAAACTACCGAAGTCAATAAAAGCATCAAGAGATCTCAATTCCTTTAAAAAATCACTCTATAAATTCTTAACACAAAAAGCATATTACTCCATCAATGAATACCTAGAAGAAAAATGAAAACGGTTTTAATTTATATTTGCAATACTTTTATTTTGTTTGTTTTGTTCTATTTTTATTTTATATTTTTAACACTTTGATTTACTAATTTAATTACTTGTTTTAATTCATAAGATTGTTATTAGCTTCGTAATGTTTAAATTTTGTTTTTGTTTAATGTTTATTTTTATTAAATATTTAATATTAGGGAATTAGCTGTAGTAACTTTATTTTAGTAGATGTTAAGCTATCTAAAAATACTTCAAACCTACACTAATTAATGTGTAAACATAATTTGTACGCCTTGTAAGGCAGCACATAGTGAGACTACTTATTTCTTTTTAACACCATGTACCTACTTTTACCTATGTGTCACAAATAAACATATTTGAATTTGAATTTGAATTTTGAAAATAGTAGATTGTTACACGAGGGTCGAAAGGAATTAATTCCTATACGAGGTATTTAGACACCCGAGTGTAGCGAGGGCGGCTATAGTCCGAGTGTTTCGGTGTCTTTCACCCGAGTTAAGCATTCTACTTTTCACTTCAAATATAAGGAAAGTAAAAAATAGTAGTTTTATGTTCTTATCTGCTCGCCACTTAATAAATTCATTGTATGTATTTTTACAACTCTGGCAAAAGACTTTCAATAACTGTATTTGCCTCATATTAAACAGACTCTGGGGTCAGCATTTCAGAAACACTTGAACTCGTTTTTAATAAGATATTGAAAAAAACCCAGATTTCGATACAGCTTACAGAGTAAGTATCCCGCCAAATTATTTATTCTATTTAAAATTTTAAATATGGCACACACCGCGTCACTGCCGCGGGCGGACCCGCTTAGTTTTTGTTTTTAATTCACACTGGCTGTTAATACACTCACAAGACCGCAGCATTGTTTTTTTATTGTGATAGTATTTCTGCAGCCGATTGCCTGACTAAATTTAGTTCTATTTTTAAATTTATTCCCACCCTAGAGAGGGAAGCTATTACTATGAGTCTTTCCCGCCCAAAGGTGGGAAGTAGCACTTTCCACCCGCTACTTGGATCAAACAAACACTACTTTCCGAGTATAAGAAATGAAGACGTGGTACCTAAATTTTAATGTAGGTCATGGATTATTCAACTTATATTATACCGGAAGCTTTATGTGTAAAATACCTAAATATTAAAGTTGCGTAGTAAAGAAATGTTAATGTTTTTCGTCAAGTCGTAAAAAACCGCGCGAAAGAGGGACGGGGTCACTAACGCTGCATTATTTTGGCGCCATCTTGTGTTTCAATACTTTTTCCACGCACACTTTTACAAAATGAAAAAACAGAGTCCTCTTTACATTATCATTGAAGTACCAAAAATACTTCACTATACGCATGGTTTTACACGTCGTCAGTTCACACCGAGACGCGACGCGATGCGGCGAGGCGCGATTTTACCGGAAGAGTGATTTTACCCTACGCATCGCAATTAAATATGCATCTTTTCGTAAAAATAAATTTAAATGTGCATTGACCCTACACGTAGTTAACGTCATCACCCCAACAAAAGAAGTTAAATATCGAATCAACAACGAAACCTCACCGATTACAATTAAAAAACAAAAGAACACAATCAAGCGTCATACCCGATACACAATCACGAAAATCTCCAAAAAAAAACACAGAATCAAAAATACCAGGCATTCATGGACGAAAAGAGTTAATCGTCCGATCGTTTGAGTGCACCCAACAAAGCACAGTGTGTGATAATAAAATCCATTAAAAATGGAGAGACTCGACACGAAATATGCCAATTAACTTATGTAAATGGGAGTGGATACTGTGAAAGAAAAAAAAACTTTTAAAATTAAATGATGTGAAAGCAAGGCAGTGTTGCATTTTCAACTTTAATGCTGACTTGTCTGTATTTAATGATGCTACAGTTTGTTTTCTTTGTTGAATAAATTTTGTGGTCAAACGAGTTTTCGTTTAAATGAGACTGGTAAATGTGAATGCTTATTACAATTAATAATAATAATAATATAAATTTATTTCAGATCATACAATCCATATGTTGTAAGTAAGTCTTAACCTAATGTTAGTAAAACAAAAAGAAAAAACAAGAAACACTATTTACAAAATATATAAGACTTACACTTACATGTGCAGCCGTATCCAGTGAGCCAGCATGGGGCTGTCCCACCTATCACAAAACACATTCAGAATGCTGTGGGAGCTAGCACGTACTCTACCGAGAATAGATGCGCACCTTTTCCGCATAATGGCATGAAACCATCAACCCTGGCCTCGGCGAACATCCCGGAAGCGCTACAAAAGCGTGGTAGACCCAACAGCATCCTGAACACGTTATTATACTGGACACGCAAGGCGTTGTATGCCCTCAGCGTATACCTGACCCACAGACTGCACGTGTAAAAAGACTGGCAGTATGCTCTGAAAAGGGTTATTTTGACTTGCGTCGTACAACGTGCAAATCTGCGGATCAGCATATTACCTCGGACAGCCATCGCCCTGCGTTCCCTTTCCATGTCGAGGTCATGTGTGACCCAGTGACCCAGGTACTTAAATTTTGTTACTCTGGATAGCGGAGTATCATTTATAGTCACTTCTGGCACGTTAGAGTAACATTTGGTACCAGCCTTAAATACCAATAACTCACACTTCTTAGCATTGTACCTGAGTCCCTGCGTGACCGCATAGTCTTCACACATCTTTACAAGACGCCTGAGTGCGCTTATTGATGACTCAGCAACACCATGTCGTCCGCGTAACTTATATTGTTAACGCAAACTCCGTCAATGTGACAGCCTATACGGGTGCTGCTGAGTTCAACAATCAGCTGATTAATGTAAAGGTTAAAGATACGAGGTGAGGTAATACCCCCCTGCCTCACCCCACACTTCAACCCATACACATCAGACAGAGTTCCACCCCACCTGACATAGTTCGTCTGATTCTCGTACCAAAACTTAAACAAAGAAATAACAGTACAGTCTACGCTACTTTCCTTTCGCAGTTTTTCCCATAAGATATCGTATGGGACCAGGTCAAAAGCCCTCGATAAGTCCAGAAAACATGCATTGACCGGCGTTTTCCTGTCAGCATAATACTGAACAGTTTGCTTAAGACACATAATGGCAGTCTCCGTCGATAGTCCGGGTCTGAAACCAAATTGGGCATCATGAAGATTTATATGACTCGCCGTAAGGGTATCAAGCAAACAGTCCCGTACCTTAGCTGTAACAGTTGCCAAGGAAATAGGCCTATAGTTTGTGGGGTCTGTAACATCGCCCGTTTTGTTCATAACTATTGGCACGACTATGGTTCTTATAAGCTTATCAGGCAAGTACGAGTGACTTATACATAGTGAATAAAATGTTGCCAACACCCTCGGTAAATGAACTCCCGCGTATCGCAAGTGCTCGGCGCTGAGATGGTCATGCCCCGGAGACTTACCTCTAAGCATCTTTTTAATTACATCGGTTATATCTTTTGCCAAAAACCTTAAACACGGAGAATTTTCCTCAGCGCCAATCACCGACGAAGACACGGACGTAACCGATCCGGACAAGGGATCAACTTGGAACTGTTTCACAAACAAATTTGAAATGGCTTGAGGGTCACAAATTCCTGCCACGCTCACTGGCAGACTCGGCTTGGGGTTCAGTTTACCAGTACTCTTCCAAAACTTTCCGAAATCTTTAGATTTGTGCTGATCAGCCATTATGTCTAGTTTTATTTGTGTTTGATTATTGCGAATTAATATTATAATATTAAGTAAGGTCGAATTTATTTGAATATCTGCGACAAATAGTACACAGCAGAGGGTACTTAGGTGTTTTTTTTCAGTTATAGGAGACCACAGCATGCACATACAGGGTGTAAACGAACTCTTTATGAAGCAGTCAATCAAGCATTATATACATCAAACACTAAAGGAGGAACTCGTAGCTAAATGATAACAGCCGCATAAGCCGATCTTTTGGCAAGCGATTGGTCTGTGGATGGGTGACTACCCTTACCCACATAGCGAGTCTCCTCCGTGCCTCGGAAAGCACGTTAAGCTGTTGGTCCCGGCGGTCATTTGTCCATCTTTGGCAGACGTAACAGGTAGTCAGTGGCCCAAAAAGTCTGGCAACCAGTCTTACCAAGTGGTATCGTATTACCCAGGGTTGTGGAGGTCAGATAGGCAGTCGCTCCGTGTAAAATACTGGTATTCAGCTGCATCCGGTTAGACTGGAAGCCGACCCCAACATACTTGGGAAAAGGCTAGGCAGATGATGATTTGCAGTATACCTTTTACATTATGACTCACTACATTTTTAAGGTTTTCCATACTTGCTTTAATAATATTTTTGATTTGCGTAATAATACTCCTAATAAATTTAGTATCATCAGTAGTGCCTTAGTTTAAAATAATGCCCATGACTTCAATTCCACCGAGGTTGTGGGACTGATCGAAAGAGATACCGTGGACCGGAACAGAAAGGGCGAGGAAGTAACATGAATGGGTTTTAGTCAGTAAAAGTCTGACACTCCTTCCCACTCCGCCCAGATTAGGAGGAGTTATTTGATGACTTCCCATCCGTAAAATAAAACTTAACTTATGATTGGATAATCATTCTACAGGGTGGAATAGAAGTATTGTCTTTTTTGAAGCTTCCGCTTCTACGCTAAAAATATTGCTGGGAAACGGCTCTTTTTTTTGGGGTGAAAAATCACGTTTCATGGTAAAACCCAATGTAACGCACTCAACACGTTAGGTTGATGTACAAATTTAATAGTAAACGGGCTATGGAGATATTTAAAGTGAAGTTATGACCTAGTAACTAGTATTTTTTTAAAAATCTTGTGAAAAAGTTGGAACTTTGACCTCTAATATCTCCGTAACTAGTAGGTCCCCAGGTACGGTCCTTAAAAATAGGTCACAATGATGGGAAGAACAAATGCCTTTCGGTTTCTTAAAGGGTCTATTTACACCCTTTATGGCTAAGGTCCATGTTCACTGAAAAGATAACGGTTTGATTATCTAAAAACAGCTGTCACTGTGACATGTTCCCATACAAAGATATGTTTTAAACAGCTGTTTTTAGATAATCAGACCGTCATCTTTTTGGTGAACATGGACCTAAGAAATTATAAATATAAAAGATATACTATTTTCAACAAAACTGATAATAACGTTGTAAGGTGCAAGCTTATATTCGGCACTAGGTATTTTCCAACCCGTTAGGTTGACAAGAACGAACCGGTTTCGTTTCAATATCACGAGAAAACACGGCAATGTTCTGGGACTCTGCCAAAAACCTCTGCCCTATGACATTTTCCGAGGCCTTGTTAGGTTTCCTTAGGAAAAAGAAGTTCTCTAATATAAGGGACGTAATACGAGTACCTAATTAGAAACACACAATTGAATAAAAATGGCATATATTTTTCATAAAACTTTTAGCATTGCCAAAAATTGTTTCCATTACCCCAAAAATTCACACACCTCCGAAACAGACTACTGACTTCTATCTGTATTGTGTTAGGGTTGAAATTGGTACAATTGTTTTTGTAATGTACTCGAAGTAGCAGTTCATTTGGCTAAATGAACTGACAGTTTGCCACCCACTTTGGAAACAATTCGAGGAACTCGGCCCGGGTACCTTTGTTAACCGATTTAATTCAAAAGTTTTAGTCCGGGAATGTTTTTTGCATTTTTAGGTAACGACACCAGAGGAAATGTAGCATTAAAATTCTTTAAGGTCCAACGACGTCAGTACCTAGTTATACCTGTCGTGATTTTGCATTGTAACATCATTTTATTTAGAAATATGGAAACACTAGCTGTCACTTTTGTAGCCAATCACGAACCCGAGTATTATTTTGGTAGGGGGTAAGAGTGGGGACAGACCGGCAGTCGGTAGTTAGTTGGTGTTTGGCTTTCGTAGCATTGAGACGTGTCGAGGGCACACTGTATATTCAAACTGAATTGTGTATCAGTTTGGAATAAACAAGTTGAGTTTATGAACAGCGTTTTTATTTCATAAAATACCTAAAAGGTGACTGATAAATTAGTCTATAATAAAATACTTAATATTTTATAGAGGTACAATTTGTTTGTAAGTTTCTATGTAGGGGGTAATTTTTGGAACTATTGATCCGATTAAAAAAAATCTTTGATGATCGTCAAGTGCCAAAGGTTACATTTAAAACGATCCTGATTGTTAAACGTTCCCTTTTGGTAATTTCTGTGCATAACGAGAACGATCGAAAGCTAGTTTATAAAAAAAATAGCTGTTCAGAAAGACTGGCCGTGGCAAGATAAAAATTAAATTAGCCAGAAAAACTTCATAGATTTTGTGCACGACACAAGAATAATATAGGTACCTATAGAACTTACTAATAAGATAATAGAATAAAATAGAATACCTTGTTCTGTAGTGTTAAATAAATCATTATTTTCATGGTGTTTTATTACCTAGTCCATAGACCTTTAAGTGTATAAATTGTATTAGGTGTGTCTATTTTTTCTGCCCATTATGTCAAACTGACAATCTAATTAGAATAAGAGATCAATTAGAAAACGTAGAATTACGTAAAATAATTATAAATGTTGTGCATTCCTGCCGCTAGAGGCACCACTTTTACCATAGTAATAAAAGCTTAGCTATTAGGAAACGTTACCGTAATGAGGACCGTTTTTGTAAATCGATTAATATTAGGTGTAAATTAATAACTATGAGTCTGAATTTTAAATAGTAAATAGAGATAAGCTTACCCCATAATTAGATAGATAAGATATGATTGTAAGGGGTGTCCTACCACCGAAAAAATGCATAGGTCAAGTTTCCCATACAATCTTTTGTATGGGAAACTTGACCTCTGCACTTGCGCTCTGATTGGTCAGGGGGCGTGACCTTAGTGCCGTGTGCATAAATTTGGCCTATAAAAAGGGGGCATTTTCGGTGGTCGGACATTCCGAATCCAGCAACCAAATGAAGAAGTTCAATAAATGAAGACATGAATCCAGTACAAGTTTTTATTTAGAAGAAATCTAGGAATCCTGCCACCCCTCGCTACTCAATTCAGCTGCCTCCAGCCCCCAAAAGAAAGGTCTTCAGCCCCATAAATAATCTTCCCCGCCGACGTTTCCACGCCCGCCATCAGCAGCCACGTGTTAGAACCTAGCTCCACTGAGCGGTCCTGCACAGATTTAACTATCCTTTTTTTTACGGATGGGTAATCATCAAATAATTTATCCCGCTCTGGGCGGAGCGGGAGGGAGTGTCAGACTTTTACTGACTAAAACCCATCCATGTTCCTTCCTCGCCCTTTATGTTCCGGGGCCGCGGTATCTCTTTCAAACAGTCCCGCAGCCCCGGTAGAAGATTTTACTATCTAATAATGACAAAGAAACCAAATCATTTTCATTGTAAGTATCTAGTACGAGTACCAGCGGTACCTAACAGCGGTCGTTGACTCCACAAGCAGTTACTTGAATAAGTGATGAGTTTTAAAACATCTTTTTTATACCCATTATGTCTGTTAAGTTCCACCAGCTAATACATTTTTAACCAACTTCTAAAAAAGGAGGAGGTTCTCAATTCGGATGTTTCTATTTTTTTTTTATGTTTGTTCTCGCATAACTCCGTCGCTTGCCAACCGATATGAAAAATATTTTTTTTGATGGAAAGGGTATACTTTTCAAATGGTCCCTTAGTCACCAAGTCGGGATCTGATAATGGAATCTTGGTGAAATCGAGGGAACTCTTCAATGGGATAACGTACGGCGATTTTGGTATTTTCTACAACAAGTGAAGCATTTGCGTTCAATAAGAACCATTCTACCATCAGATCTGATGATGAAGCCAAGAGTCAGGCACCGGAACTCCATATAGAGGTAATGTATCCTAGTCGTGTTTGGGCTTGTTGTAATTGTAACTGTATGCACTTTCCATGTGTACCAATAAAAAGTTTAAAATAACTTTTTTGCAAAAAATAAAACCGACTTCAAAAAAAAACTACAAAGTGAAAAAGCTAAAGTTATTTTTCACTTTTTAGTTTTTTTTTTACATAGAGCGACTGCCTACCAGACCTCCACAACCCACTTAATACTGCGTAATACGATACCACTTGGTAAGACTGGTTGTCAGACTTTTTGGGCCACTACCTTTCTCTGGTACTGTTCGTCGTTTCGTTGAGCTCCTTGTGTTAAAAGTTGAGCTACACGATAACAGACAAAAGCTTGCGCTGACTGGACAGGTCCACTCAAATCTGTGTGGTTATTTCTTCAAAAGACCATCTCAGAGACTAATCTGCATAGTCCTCATGTGAATTAAGCAAGATTGTCTGGACTTCAAAAGAGACTACGACCTCTGAGTTTGTTTCGGCTGTTTCTTCTCATAGTAGTCAGGCACAAAACACCGGCCCCATCTAGTTTAAATAAAAATGACGTGTAAAAGTGCTTGAGAAAACCTACTTGCTGAATAAATATCATTCATCATCATTTAACATTTACCTGTATCGACTGCCAAAAATAGACAAATGACAACCGGGATCAATAGCTTAACGTGCTGTCCGAGGCACGGAGGAAACTCAGTATGTACCCATCCACAGACCAACCTAGGTAAGCACGGCTTAACCTAAAGATCGAGGGGCTGTTATTATTTAGCCACGAGGACCTTCTTTTACTCACGTCAGCGCAAAAGATACTAAATGAAGTATTGGTTATAACGCTCTTGATGCGGGTTCGACTTTTAATTACTCTGAAAGCAATTTGCATAGTTAATTTAAATCTATAGGTATTACTGCAGTAATAAGTTTCCACTCATAATTTAAACACGGTGAAATATAATTACTTTTTGCTTTACTTTTAACAGAATCGAAAAGTTGTATTTTACTTTTGCCCAAAATCTATCGTTTAAAAAGTTGATAAGTCAAACAGCTTTAGAAGTTTGGGAACTAGAATTAATTTTCTGTTTATAGAAGTTCAAGTTTTGATAATACAATATTTATTACACGGTTTATAGTCAACGTAGGCTCCACGTTTTACCTCAAAAGCCTTAAGCCTGTATAGCGGTTTGGTTCCAGAACATTCCGGTTTCCTAACGACGACTTACTTTATACCGCGAGAGCAGTGGTGTCATAATAATTTTCACATAAGGCGCTACCCCGAGCTAAGTGGCGCCCTCATTGAATAAAAAATCGTAGCATAGCATAGAAAACAAAAATAAAAAAATTGAATCGTGGAGTTTGTTACAAAGAGGATAAAGTATTTTTACGTTGTTAAAACAGGACTCAAAATGTTTAGTATCCAAAGTAGATGGCAAAACTGTCAAAAACGGCCGCTTTTGGTACTTTTGCTATCTACTTTGGATACTAAACATTTTGAGTCCTGTTTTAACAACGTAAAAATACTTTATCCTCTTTGTAACAAACTCCACGATTCAATTTTTTTATTTTTGTTTTCTATGCTATGCTACGATTTTTTATTCAATGAGGGCGCCACTTAGCTCGGGGTAGCGCCTTAAGGCGCTACTAAATGCCTGCTTTACTTTGTATAACTAGTTGTTGCCCACAAACTTCATCCACGTGAAATTGTTTAAAAAATACTAGTCAAAAAACTAATATATAACTTCCCTTTTTGAATCGGTTTTTGTGAAAAATTTGATTATTTAAGTTTAAACTTCTTTATGCGCGTTAAACACTTTTTGGGTGAACTCGCGTGGCCGTCACCAAACGCTCCGTAGCACTCGTAGCCGATCCGCTACGGCGTAGCACCATTAAAGCGTGCGCGGGGCGCAGCCCGTAGCAGATATTGAATACTTAGTTTTCACTTCCATAATTATGCAGTCCTTAAAGACTGCTCCGCATGTTTTTTTTTTGGTTCGGCACCGTAATCCTTTTTCTAAAATAGCCATAGTTACTCCATATAATATTAGCTAGTCCCGTCAAAATTGATTAAGCGGTTTCGAAGATTGACCGGAACAAAAAGACGGACATAGAGACAAGATAATTTTATAGGAAGACATCACAAAAATAGGCCACCAAGTAAACACGTAGTTACAAACAGACTGTATAATTAAATAGCGCGTAAATGTGCGAAATTCGCGCAATGGTAGGCATTCATCGTTCAGCTTAATAGTGTTCGAAAATTAGCATACTTGAATTTTGATTAGCAGTAAAACACAGTTGAACTTTGTAACTGTGCTCTGCCAAGCTCCCATTAGCGTTGGGTTAATGGACAAAACCTCTGTCATTATGATTGTGTGGTGTTCCCATAAATTGTGGGCCGACAGATTTTATGGCCAAATTTGGTTATTGTTAAATGAGTCGAATTTTTTACTGAAGTGAAGTTTGGTTCGTTTTTAAGTTTATTCGGATTTAATGGCGTCGTGTGCAATGGTAATGTGCATTGTTGTTATGCAGTGACACAGTTGTGGAATGGTATCGACACAATTCCCAATGAATTAATATATTTTTCATTACTCATGCTCGGAAAGTAGGTCTGAAGTTGCCTGAGGAGCGGGTTGAAAGTAACACTTTTCAGCCCTTGGGAGAATCGCTTTTTGAAATTATTAAAAAAAAAAAACCTCGTTGTATTTTCACATTTCTATTGAACCATGTTCCGACTTCTATACAGCCTCTAAATTACAGCGCGATGTAAATGAAATAACATAAAAAATCTGTATTAATTAAACAATACCTATATTTTTTTAAATAACTTATAATTTAGTTACAAATATTTCTTTGAAATAACAGATTTGGGCAAAACATTTACTATTTTTTCAGTGACGAAAGTAAAAAATAAAGGCTGAATAGCCGGCCACAGGAAAAAAAAACAAGCATTAAGTCCGAATCTGTACCTACTTTTGTGCTTGAAGTGTTAAATAAATAAATAAATAGGCGGACAAGCGGCAATCCGATCTTCATTTTTTTTTCGAGTTCTTTCGTGTTTTAATTTTAATTTTCCTTGTATTCGTAATGAAAAGCACAGTGTTTACCTTGGGTTAAAAACTTATTCAGTCCCTCGAACTATTAGCGTCCTCACTTCGTTCGGGCGCCAAACCCCGTCACGGGACTAAATAAGTTACTTTCACCTAGGGTAACAATGTACTATACGGCGCACCCTTGGCTGTTGGCAGTGTCAGCTCCCGTCCCGCCTTACTGACTATATACTTCACTCAGCATGCAATTGCCTTTTAGTTAACAATCACAGACAAGAAAGACACAACATTGATAGCCTTTACAGCCTTGGCAGATATAGGCTACATCCACCACGCTTACAAAGTGAAGCTTACGAATATTTAACAGATAAATTAAATAATCATTCATAATAATTATGCAAACCAGACGTTTAATAAATAAAATAACCAAAATTAAATTAAACTATAATACAATAAATATATTTACACACAATAAATTATATTAAATAACTATAATTAAACTAATAAAAATGATCAATTTTTAAAGCTTGTAAATAAATAAGCAATTTTAAACTTAATAATATAAATAAGAAATGATTAGATAGACTATTATTATTATTAGAGACTATTATGACTATTATGAAAATAAATATTTAATAGTATAAGTTAAAGCGCTTTTCCTCTCTCTATTTATTTACTTTAAAAATTGCTGTGCCCGACAGGGTCCATAATTGTTACTTTAATTTTATTTACCACCATTTATCACATTATGGTTAAACCAATAAATGTTTGTTTTTTTATTTGATTTGATTTGAAGGTTGGTAGATATCATGTCTGTGATGCTCTTGGTTAAAAGTCACAGCTGGGGTTTAATTAGTTGTAAAAACCACATTCATGTCTTGATTTTACACATTTGGGGCTACAGGGGACTTCTAGAGGACTTCTACTTCTGTCTGGCAGTTTGAGTACTATTTAAGCGACCTACCCAAATGTCCTTTCTTTGGTATTGTTCGTCGTTTAGTTGAGCTCCTTGAGTTATAAGTCAAGCTACACGATGACTGACAAATGCTTGCACTGACTGGACAGGTCCACTCAAATCAGTGTGGTTCTTTCTTCAAAAGACCATCTCAGACACTAATCTGCATAGTCCTCATGTGAATTAAGCAAAATTGTCTGGACTTCAAAAGAGACTACGACCTCTGAGTTTGTTTCGGCTGTTTCTTCTCAAAGTAGTCAGGTACGAAACACCGGCCCCCTCTAGTTTAAAAAAAAATAACGTGTAAAAGTGTTTGAGGAAATCTACTTGCTGAATAAATAATTATCATTAATCATTTAGATAACGGGAAAAGTATCGGTGCTGTTCTACGTTACCTAACTTTTTTGGAAAATATGTTGTGACTTTCTTTATTACGGGATCTACTTATTGCTTTTAAGAAAGTTCGTTTGTATGCCCGTTTTCCTGTAATAGTTTCGAGGTTTTTCCTTTTTTATCTCCATAAGTTTACTCGAAACAAATGCACACTGTTAGTGTTACTATTAGCCTGTGTCATCCCTCTGCTGGGCAAAGGCCTCGCCCCATGATCTCCAAATATTTTGATCCAGGGCCAATGTGGACCACTGGTCGTTAGTTATTTCCAGCTTGTCCCACCTGCCTGCGAGGTCTACCACGTCGGCGTCGCTTTCTGGCTGTGTCAGGGCTTCACAGCATGGTTTTTTGGCCCACAGATCGTCGGGTATACAGCCGACATAGCCAACCATAATATGGTAGGTTAGTTTAACGTCTAGGATCCATCGCACGTTGGCAAACCTTGAACTTTTCTTTCTTGTCGTATGGTTTGTGCCTAACCTGGTGTCAGAGGTTTTATCACAGAGCAGTACAGAGTATAAGCTTCATACAACCGCGTGAATCTGTTGCACCCCGTACGTGACCACTGGCCGCTTGTCGCATACTCGGCAAAAGTGGAAAAAAACGGTTTACGCTGTCACAGCTAGTTGAAAATCTAAGGGTTGTCAGGACAACACACGTTGTTTGTTTTGTGACAAGTTATAATATTTTAATGTAAAAAACCGGCCAAGAGCGTGTCGGGCCACGCTCAGTGTAGGGTTCCGTCCGTCACAATAAGTGTTCAATCCAATCCGATTTTAATAATTCTTTTTTTGTTTGAAAAAAGATACGTTCAGGATAATAAAATATGTAAACGAAGTTAAAAAAAAATGCTTGCCTAAACGATTATACTACAAACTTAGTCCAGAAATTATTTTGTACAACTTTTTCCAACAATATATCACAAGTTAGGGTTGAAATTAAAAAAAAAAAATCACTTCCCACTTTACATATAGGGTTACCTAAAACATTTTTTTCCAATTTTTATTTTACCACTTTGTCGGCGTGATTGATACACATATTGGTACCCAGCTTTCTAGTGCTAACGGTCACAGAGATTAAGCGAGGACGGACGGACGGACGGACAGACAGACATGGCGAAAATATAAGGGTTCCTAGTTGACTACGGAACCCTAAAAACCTGGTATTTATTAATAATGGTTGTTAATTGTACTGTGTGTATGAATAATACCAGAAAAAAATAAAAATATATCATACTTAAACTATCTCAAGTAGTACAATAGGTAAGTAAATATTTGATTAATTTGTCTTCACCTATTGTGACAACCATACCAAAATAGGTAACAATTTTGCACGTTTTTAAGAAGCTTATACTCTGTTCCATTTACTTACTCATGTGGTTTTATGCCGCCCATGGACATCTGACCTGGCTTTACATACCGTCGACAAATATCTCTCAGGCATGCTGGTTTCCTCACGATGTTTTCCTTCTCCGAAGCAAGTGATAATTATACAAAACGCACATGAATCCGAAAAATCTGAAGAGGCCTTGAGCTTGGACTTTTAATTAAACCTGTAAACAAGATTCGTAAAATCGTTTACAAATCCTCTTTCAGCATTTATTCATAACGGTCCGTTTTCTCATTTCAAAACGGCCCAACAAAACATTACCATAAAAAACAATTCGTGTAAAACATTCAAATAATACAATTATTGCGGCGAAATAACAATAAACGGTCACAAATCCGTCCTTCTTCGGTCCGAGAACGAAACACAATGTTCAGAGGGAACCGAGGGAAGGGACTTTTACAATACACGATCCCTCGGAATCTCGCTTTTATTAATAAATCTTTCCGATGCTTCCTGCGTTGAATAGCATCGGAAACCCGGAGAGTCCTGTTTTCATAAAGGATAAATAGCTATATTTCCGTATGTCGTTACGTTGCCAAGTCGTGACTAAATGGTGTTAAATTCAACACACGTTGTTTCTAATGTTTTTTATGACGGAAATATGATGAATTTTTGAATTTTATCGCTTGCATGTTGATGAGATCCTGTTTTTTCGGGTTGTTTGATTTTTTGTTTTGTTGTATAGGTAACATTGTTGATTCTTACTTTTGTTTGCTTGTTTGTTTGAAGATTACAGTGAACTTGAAACTTACAAAATAGTTTTCGGTTTTAATTATGTTTTTTTTATTCTAATTATGTAATGTGATTTAAATTTTAATGTAATCTATGTTATAATTATGTAAAATGAGTTATAGTTATGGGTTAGTGCCTGAAATAAACTACAAAAAAAAACACGAATAAACAAATTGTCTGCATTCTAACATCATAGCAATGATGGCAGAAGTGAAATATAACTGGGGTATAGGCAATCGAATAGCTGACGTCAATCCCGATGAATTTTGTTCGTTTATTAATAATTATCAAACGAACGCATCAAGTCTTTAAAACACACACACATTATTACATACATTTAAGTTACATTAAACACAAATCATTGAGATTATACAATGACTTATTAGACTAATCGTGTGTCAACAAATAAATAGAAAAAAATCGTTTACAAAAAATTATTTCTTTTTCATTTATAATCATTTACTTAAAACCATTCTTTAAGGCCTTATAATCCAACCATTTAGTTTAGTTTAAAAGCATTGTCAGACAAAAAACGATTGATAATAATTATCTGTATACACTTATTTCCTTGAAAGTCTAAGCATAATTTATTACATTGATGACAACAAACTTCCTTCAAACTTTCTAATACCATTCTAGCACTATCCGGCAACCATCAAAATCCATCCACCATGATCCGTTGTCACCCTCTAAAATCCTTTAAAAAACACTAAATCTAAGCGGAACCGGAAACTTTAAGGGGAGAATAAATAAAAAAGAGTGAAAAAGTCACCCTTCCCGAGTTTCAACTGTGATTATCTGGAATAGGTGTAATTAATTTGGCAGTCCCAAGGGCTGGCCCTTAATTACGACTTGAAATTAAGACGCTGCAGGGAATTATTTGAGACGGTTCACTTTGACAACCAAGTGTTGGATGCTAATGTGCGTTTTTTAGGATTTTATAGACTGTTGATGTGTATTTTTAGCCTACTACATGAGCGCCTCATCA
Source organism: Xestia ashworthii (assembly GCA_950022955.1). Taxonomy (NCBI): domain Eukaryota; kingdom Metazoa; phylum Arthropoda; class Insecta; order Lepidoptera; family Noctuidae; genus Xestia; species Xestia ashworthii. Next base: position 18,030,955 of record OX465565.1, on the reverse strand, counting down.
TCATCATAATTTCAGCCAAAAGACGTACACTGCTGGACATAGGCCTCCCCTAAATGTCGCCACATTGACCGGTCCCGTGCCATTCGCATCCAGCGGATTCCCACAACGTTCACCAAAGACAGTCGCTCCATGAAAAATACTGGTATTAAGCTGCAGCTAGTTAGACGGGAAGCCGACCCAGGCAGGCAGAATAATTATAATGACCTTCTTAAATTTTAATCCAAATAAGTAAAAAACTTAGCCACTGTCTCCTTATTTCAAAACCCTAAGCGATAAAAAAAACCGGCATCTCCATGAAAACACACGAAAAATTCAAGTAAATCTTTTCACCCATAACATACGTAGAAGCAAAATCTTGTATTTCCACATCACCGTCCTTCATTCGTGGCATACATATGTAAAGTATTTCTCACAGCTTTAATACAAGCCATGTGAATATTTTCAGGCAGCAAAGATGAATGGGTGGTATATTCATTGTGCATTCAGTTTTACGGGTGTTAAGTGTACGTGGTGTATTGTTCGGGGTGGTTAAGTTTGGGATGTAATGGTTTTGTATTTTTAACCCCCGACGCAAAAACGACGAATCCCGGTAGGAGCAAATGTTTGTGTGATGAGCATGGACATTTGTTTCCGAGTCATGGATGTTTATATGTATAATAAGTATGTATTTACAAAAAGTATATATTATTATGTAGTATTTCAACTGTCTGGTGACCACGACATAAGCCTTGCTTAGTGTGGCACTAGATGGCGCTGTGTGTTATGTCCAGCGATGTTTATTTATTTTAACTATGTTTGATAAAAATCAATCCAAGATGGCCGCCGCCACAAAATGGCGGTTCATATTTTTATTCAACAATTCCCTCATTATGGAGTATCAAATAAAAGGGATTGACTAGTAAAATACTATACTCATGATTAGGTAGGTTGCATGAACTTGTAAAGACCGCTACCCACACAGCTCATTGTTGATTTCGTACTTTTGATAATGTAAACGATCACTTTGTTAAATTTCATCCGGCGTACTATATTATTTCTTTTACAAGTTCATGCGAGCGGCAGACAGTTAATGCCCCTTCCACCATGCAGCTGATATTTTTAAGCTCAGTATGATGTAAACTATTTATAAATAAGTTTCAGCCTGCGTCCTATGACTGCTTTTTTTCACCACCTCCGTAACCTCCCAATCCCACACTACCCCGGGTGCCTCAGCTGACGCTGGGTTCACTTATCAGTCATTCGGGATCTATTGAACCAGGTGGCAATTGATCGGCGTAAAAACACGCGTAAAAACAAAATGCAACACCATCTCCCGGACTATCGCAGCCAGCGCACAGACTGCGAGCTTACGCCTCGCGGACGGCGCGCGGACGCCGCACCGCCCCCGAGTGGACGCCGTGCCGCCCGCGCGCGGACCACGTGCTTGCGCCTCGCTGACCACGCGTGGCAAGCGCGCCGTAGCCTATATTCTAGACAACGCTGGCCAAGAGCTGTGCTGGTGCGGTGCTTGTCAAGTGTGCCACGACCTTTATGATCAAAAGAAAAATGGTAGAGGAAATATGGCAAGATGATTTATTAGACTAAGAAAGGCGAGGTACGATAGTGATCCAGGTCTAAAGCTTGCGGATTGTAGCGAAGCCGCTCGCCGATGTGTCAGGCTCGCTCGCAGACGCCAAACTTGGAGGGTTCGAGGGCCGATGGTACTCGCCATCAGTGTCCAGGTTCTCAGTAGCAGAAGCCCGCCAGGGCCGTCAGCGTCTCATTAGTAGTAGCAGTAGTAGTAACAGCAGTAGTAGCAGCTTTTTAAGGATTTCAGGACTTTAAAATGACGCCAGGACTAGATCTCGCAGGCTTAGCGACCACATCAAATAGTTCAGAGGAATTTCCAGCTTCTTGCCGGCTCGAGGACCAAAAGCAGACTGAATTTTCAGGCTCGGCTTCCCGTCGTCATGCAATCATGAATTGTTATAATGTTCTAGAACATAGAAGAAAAAAAAATGGTTACAAAGAAGGTCTAACATTAAATGTAAACAACCTACAACTCCTAGTTCCAGCAATAAATTAAAAAGAAAACTAGGCTTGTCATTGTCATTATCTGACATCACAAAAGTAAAGAAAGATTGGAAATACTAAAATATACAGAAAGCTTTAAATAATACGTATTAAAAGGCGAAGCCTTCATGCGAAGGCATGCTAAGCCTCCGCATGAAGGCTATGCAGTTATTCGGAAAGAACGTATGATAAAATTTTGGATTACAATAGTCAAAAACGTAAGTACAAAAACACAAACATTACAAGTATTGGAAAATCATCATCATCACCATCATCAGCCTATAATGTTCCCACTGCTGGGACACGGCCTCCTCTTAATGAAAGGGAAAATAATGGACACGTATTCTTCGTTTTTGTAAATCAATGAATACTGACAAAGATAAAACGTATCAATTCTCGAGAGTGGGGGCTCGTGACGTCACAACGCGCTTAAAAGTTAGCACGGCGTGACGAATTGAGAATTTTAAAAGCGTCGTATCTTCGTCAATTTTGATTTACGTAACAAAAGAAAAAAACGGGTCCAATATTTTTTGGATAATCTAGCTGACGGACTTATAATATTTTTAAGGACACAAGCCTAATATGCCGGCGTGGGCTGACGTGAAAGTTATTTAAGTTTATGAAGTTTAACACGTATAGTTTATGTTTATGCTCAACATCAAGTCGTCCAAGTCAAGTACGTGATGACGTTGGTGCTGGCTGTCATTTGAAGATCTTTGACAGTTGTTACAGGTAGTAAGTGGTTCGAATGACTGTCAACCAGTCTCAAGTAGGGGTATCGTTTTACCCAGTACTATACCTGGATTGTGAAGGTTAGATAGGCAATAGTTTCATGCAAAATGTTGGTATTAAGCTGCATTCGATTAGACTGGAAACTGACCCCAATACAGGGTGTAACCAGACTCATCACGAAGCCGTCAACCAAGCATTCTGTACATCAAACTAAGTAAAAGATTGTACTTGTATGGATTGAATAGTACGGGGGTCGTGTAGGTGTTTAAAAATCTTGCATAAAACTATGTATTTAAAAAAAAAAAACCTGTCATAAAGTTGCAACTTTTACTCCCAAATATCTCCGTAACTAGAAGGTTCCAAGGTATGGTCTAGACCAAAAAAAAATTGCAATGACGAGGAGAACGTTCGTTAAGAGGTCTTTTACACCCTAATAGTTGGGAAAAGACTAGACAAATCATTTATTTATTTATTTTATAAAAGGTAGCTTCACAGCTGACTGTACATTAATATGAAAAAAAAAACATACATTACGCCAATTACGAAGTACACAGAACAAAAAACATTTGATTAGCCGAGAGCAACTCGAATTAATTGGCATTAAGTATAATATGTTAGTGATCAATTGATCATGTCATGATGACGATCCATTTTTCGAAGTCTTTTTGCACAAAATTAAGCATGTACCAGAAAAGTGTGATCATCTATATTGGAGTGGTAAACTAAAATTATATAATCTAATAATAAATTAAATATATTTTTCTTTACGCTGAAGTTTGCTTCAACACAAAAAGAGATAATTAAATTATCTTATACACTGCATAATTATGCCGACCGCGATGCCTCGTTCGAATCACGGACTCGCTGTGCCACTAACCCGCAACACTCGCCCGCTAAGTACAATGTGTGGATTTAAAATTCCATTTCCGTGGACGTGATCGCATAAGTTCCGATCCGGATTCCGGAACGGAGCCGTGTTTGTGCAGTTCCACCGGTTTTAAGTGTTCTCCTTTTTGTTTGTCAGTTCCGCGGTTATATTTTGTTACGCTTGCGTATTGATTGTACTTATTGTGAGCAAAAAGGGTTATATCGCTTTTTGTTTTTTCCTATCGGATTTTTGAGTTGATTGCCAGTTTTGTTTGGCATGTTGGAGTAGTCGTCGACTTGAATATGTTTGATTTTGTGATGATTGTGAAGGAGTTTCGGGTTTTTGAGGTCGATGTTTATTTCTGACAGATATACGATAGGAGTTTGCCTATTGTAGTTCATTAAAGTTTAGCTCATTATGCTAGTAAGGTGAGTAAGTTGCGCTTAGGCACGCTAGCGGGAATGTTAATTTAAAGTTTTCTTATTAGATGTAAGAACTTGTAAATCGAAAATATAGGTCCTGTGGTTTTGAGTTCGAAAGCAAGCGATCTGAGTTCGATTATGAATATACATAGCACAACATCACACCTTTAATGGGCAAAGGTTAGGCACAGGTGTACCTAATTAGTAGGTACACCCTCAATTTGTCAGTTACATTTTAGTCCCATTAATAGCGGGCGAGCCTATTGCCATCAACCAGGCGCAAATTCAGAGGGCAAGGTTTTGAATCGATTCATCTGAATTTGAGGATGGGGGGGTTGTGGTGGAGGGGTTTATAGTCCCCTGCCGGAGAAACGTAGCTTTTTTTAATTAATGTTTAAAGTTAACAATGAATCATTATTGAATAAATTAAATATTTACTTTAGGAAGGGAGGGAGGGGCGGGGATCCTTCTCCCTTGGCACCACTTCCATACAAAGACAACGCACCGTTCTTGAGAAAAATCAATTGTAATCATTTTATTAGAACCTGCTACGACTCCTAGACGCGCGCTCGCTTCGCTCGCATATTATATAAACATTCTTTGACTTCTGTCCCCGAAGTGCCGGGCCTCCGCCGGCCTCCTTCGTCGGCCTACGGCTCGGTGCCCATGCCGCCCATAAAGGATTAAAATAGGAGGAGGCAGATAAAAACAATCGGAGAACATTCACGTAAACTCGAAAGCAACGGAATGACGTTAAGTATATCTGTCATCGTCAACAAAATTTCTGGCCTGGCGATTCATTTTACGCAATGTGATATGATTTTGACAGATGCGTTCGAATTTAGTTAAATGTACGCTCCGTTTCAAGTTTAGTGAGTGATTTACCAATAAATTTAGAAAATATTTTAAATTCTTTGAGGTTGCTCCGGTAGCTAAAATAACATGGGGGCGCTTCAGATCAAAATAGTGTAAGAACTTGTAAATCGAAAATGTAAATGGTTTCCATTGGAACAAGGCAAGCGATCCATTCAATTCGATTATGAATACTTTTTACATTTATATTCAAGATTTTTCATAAAACCTACTCACAATTCTACTCACACACTCAAGAAATAAAACCTCAAATATACCTTTACCCGACAAAATACTTAAAGCCACATACCCTAACAAAAACCTAACTTTAATACGGCGAAAGCGTTTGCCCAAAATTTAAATGCCTACATCTTAAGTCGGATGACCTTTAGGGCCGTCCTTTCTTGACTATTTCCAAGACTATTTGTCATCCGGTATTATCCCTACCCGGGGAAAACCGGGTAAAACCATCACTTATTTGAATTAATTGCTTTGCCCGAGATCAAAACATGGGTTGTCTAAGATTTAGACATTTTTGTCTGTAATGTAATTCGTCTTAGTCTGTTTTAAGAGCGTGTAACATAATTCGTCTTAATTAGGTTTAGACTTATGTGTAATTTGCAGATTGTTCATTTGTTGTATAAGTTATGTATGGTTATGCTGTTTCTCTTTTGGTGGGAAACGTTTTCTTGGCAGCAACTGCTTATTCTCGTCGTCTTTACAAGATTTCCACCAGGCATGTTAAGCCCATAAATCTACACGAGGTGATTTACAAAAAGGATGATGTAGATTCTTTAACACCACGGGGCTTCAACCTCATCATTTGCCTAGCCTTTTCCCAACTATGTTGGGGTCGGCTTCCAGTCTAACCGGATGCAATTGAATACCAGTATATTTACATGGAGCGACTGCCTATATAACGTCCACGAACCAGTTAGTTCTGTATAAAACGATACCCCTTGGTAAGATTGGTTGTCAGACTTTGGCTTCACTTGGGCCACTGACAACCTGAAACCCTGTATCGACTGTCCATGATCTACAAATGAAGGCCTGGACCAACAGCTTTACACCCCCTTCAACCTAATAACATTAAATGCAGTTGTCGCTCGTACGCCTCTAAACGACCTCTTATTTATTTAAGGAAGCCTGTGTTCCTTCATTATTGTAATATATGTGATTACTCAAATGCATTATTGCCTAGCCTTGTTCAGAAACAAAGGTACAAACATGCTCAAAGATACTCCCACCCCATCCCATTCTCTATCTTAATTGCATTACCTTTCCGTTGACCACTCAATCTCAAACAAAGGAAATCTGCTTTCCGCAACTCTTTAAAAATGTAACGCAACACAATAGTGGACTAGCAAGAGGTCGAGACTCAATTAGTGCATGCCTTCACTATGTCGGAGCAACCACTTAATTAAGAGAATGTAAATAATTTGTTGTTAGGGTTCAAGTTGCGGGATATAGCGGTGAACTTTCTTTTTCTTCTTGAATCAAATGACTCAGATTTTGTCCGGCAAGTACGTAGCGGATGTTGAAAACATGACATAAGTGGAGGGATTGAGAAGAACTACAAGAATTTTCCGCTAACCATTGTAATCTGCGCTCATAAAATGGTACCCATCGATAGGTAAAAGGTGTGTCATTACAGCAGATTATAAAACCTTTTTCAATTTTCTTGAGGAGTGTGGTTAGTTATTTAACTCTTAGCCAAATTACGAGTAGAATACAAAAAAAGATTAGTTTCATAGCGTTTGATTGAGGAGTCCAATATTCAGTACTAGACTGCGATCGACTGACGACGATTATCATGATTTACCAAGATGTCAATAGTAAGTCCATGATTAATGCTTCATCAAACAATTAAACCAGCAACACAACTGGACATGGGCTTTCCCAAGCTGTGTAAAGCCCGGGAACAAAATCAGGTTTTGCATGCACATGCCTGTGCTGGTGTTACAACACCCAGATTTCCACCTTCAGCATCCAGTCTTTCAATGTGTTTTAACTAACCACCAGGACTTAACTGACAGCAAATCTACTTATAGCAAATCTGCAATATCGCTTTACCCGAATGTCCAATTTGGACGTCACTTTTCCAAACCAGTGGCCAAGCTTTATAACAAGTCAGATGTGAATGACGTGCCAAATCAGGGAAGTGAGATGATTTCTTCCAATGATATTACTTCCGGTGTCAGTCGTTTTCGACTTCCTTGAGCCACTGATTTTATATTAGCCATCGATGGGTCCACCCTTTATAGCAGAACTTTTTATGTCATAATATTATTTTGCATGCCAGCTGATAGCATAAACTTAATTTGGCAGAAAATTGTTTTGCAGATACTCATTAATTTATCATACTTTTAAACTCACAATTTTGTAAGCCAGAATCATCTATAGGCATAAATCTCATATGCATAAGATTTAAAAGTAGAACCATCTTATCGCAGAAAGTTCACAGTCAGAATCATCTTTTGGCATCATTTTCATATCGATAGTCTTTAAAGGCAGAACTATCATATCTCAGAAAGTTTACAGTAAGAATTATCTTTTGGCATACATTTCATATGCATAATAATGGAAAGACTCTTCTATCAAATCACAGAAAATTCATAAAGTCAGTTGATTGTGAACACTTGGTTTTTATTTCCCTGGTAAGAAGCAGGAAAACATGCAAACGAGCATATATCGTGCATGCAGTATGCAAGCAAGGATGAATCATGTAAGCAAGGATGCAGCATGCAAGCAAACATGCAGCACGCAGCATGCAAGCAAGTATGCACCATGCATGCAGCAGGCATGCAAACATCTGAACAAGCATATAGCCATGCATACAGCAAGCATGCAGCAGCATGCAAACAAGCATACAGACTGCATGCAAACAACCATGCAGCAAGTATGTAGCATGCAGCATGCAAATAAGCATGCAGCAATCATGCAGCATGCAAGCAAGCATGCAGTATGCAACATACAGCAGGCATGGTTTCTGTCACGGCTCTGGCGCTGCGGGGCTACAGCGGTCCCACGCGATCTTATAGTCGCAGATGGGTTTAACGCTCACCACCGCAGCTTCGGCATGCTGGCCAGCTTCGCCGGCCAGCCTCAGCCGCGGCGGCGAGTATTACAACCACCTGCTCCTCAACTCGCGGTCCGCCTCGCCCCTCCGCGCCTACGCGATTTTAAATAACACTCTAGGGGCAGACAAGACTACGTGGAGTCGGTTTTGGAGCGATTCGTTTCTGTCACTAACTTTTCTAGCTCATTATAATTACTTTTTAAGATAATATTTTAATTTTAAATTAAGTTTAAAAATGCTATTTTGTGGCATTGAAAAATGGTAATAATGCCAAATAAATTTAGTCCAAATGAAATTCTGCAATCTTCATAGTATGCCAAGTGAAATTATATCAAATAATCGTCGTTCTTAATAAACATTATTCTAAACGAAATTATGCGAAATTTGAACACTGCCAAAGGTAATTATGTCAAAAAAAATCTGCCATCTAAAAGTATGCCATTCCAAATTCGGACATAAGTACAAACATTCAGCCAAACAATAAGTGTATTAAAAAAAAATATGCCTTTCATATATTCGTTTAAAGAAAATTATGCCAAGTGTGTTATGCTAAATGAATTTCGGAGCAACAAGATTCTGCCAGATAGATGGAACCCGCCATGGATATCGGCTTAATATTGATAGTTGACTGTAGCGTGGGTGGCTTGAGGTTGTTGGCTCTGCCGTGTCCAGCCGAGGAAGAAGTGGTGAGATGACCTATTTGTGTAGGTACACAGGGCGACCCATCAAGCTGTACTCGTCCAGTATAACCTGAACTAGTTTTATATGAGTTTCCCGGACAATGATAGATCTGCCTAATTTTTTTATGCATAACTGGAATGGTCGTTTTGCGTACTGCCGAGGTGGGAAAAGCATTCCTGAAAGGACTCGGGATGCCTTTGCCCAGCATTATGTGAGAACGGTCTATTAAATAAAGAACGTGTCGTTCGGGGATGATTTCTAGGTCCAGTTGTGTGCGATAGTTAGGAATTACTATTAGCAATTGTTGTCCTGCTATTCGAGAGCGCGGAGTCTGATTTTTTGTACAGGAGGTTTGGCACACATATTACATGGGTCTTAAAAAATAACTGGCAAAATATGGGTGTACATAATATATATTTTATTAGATACTCTTTGTCAAGAATATCACTGCTTTCTTCTACGCTTTTCTCATGAAATTGGGTCAAATCCCTAAGAATTCTCAGTACCTACGAATATTGCGTCAGAATTGGATTAAGCGGTGTTTAGTTAAAACCGATGAAAGGGTAAGATCCAGTGATTATTCCACCGTATTGTCTAATTTAGAGACTGTAGTAGCTACTTGTAATTTCCTCGACTCTGTGGAAACGGTGTAAACTTCGATCTTCAAACGTAATTAGAAATGGCTTTTAATTGTCGTCTGATTGTCCCGGGTGGCTTGTAAATGTGTGCGCTGGTTTTATGAAGTGTTTCGTAATTTTGGAGGTTCTTATTACTACATCGAGATTTTGTCCTGATTTTAATTTATAGACACGAATATTATTATAAGGATGTTAAGTTTGGATATTAAGAGGTAATCTAAACTACTCATGTAATGGGACCTGCATTTGCCCAGCAGTGGGACAGTATAAGACCGGTATCATTGTTATTAGCAGCAGTAAAAGGAAGTTGAAGGAATGTATGTAATCTCCAGAATGTGAGAACCGAATGGTCGTAATAACAATTCCAGCAAGTATTACGTGATTCTAATATTAAGTTCATAGGAGTTTCCTTATGAAGAAGTATACACTGATGGTTATCGAGTACCTGAGTACTGAAATTCTATGTTTACTCAACACACAAGATTATTATTGAAAAAAAAATAAAAACAAGCAAATCGCAAAAATAGGTTTAACTTGCCCAGAACAGGCGGCTCGGAATTTCTCAATAGCAGCAGCGGAATCTGTATTTGTGTCCAGTTGACGGCAATAGGCTTGTCCTTTAGATTAGACCGACCTACTACTATTACGTACATTTCTGCTGAATTACTGGCGCGATGTCATATTTTGAGTAAAAAATGCAAAATACAATTAATTTAATCTTTAAACTAATTCTACACATCCATCAAACATTCCAAACACCTCAAAACACGTAATTACAACTACCAGTAAGTTTGATTAACCAAATAACTTGAGAGCAACATGTAAAATTCAATGTCGATGCAATCCCATTACTAAGATTGGAATGGGCCACGCTAATGGTAGTTCGGTAAACCATGAAATTGTGAGTTCTCTTGCCGAATGAGAATCGGGCTTTATGGTGTGTAGGTATGTTTTATTCTTGGCTTTGTAAGCTAAGGAAAGAGGAATTTTAATTTCTGATTAAGAGTTGCGTATATGAGAATTTGTTTTAGGAATCTAAATAATTATGAAATGTCAAAAAGAAAAAACCACAAGAGAAAAAATGATTTTATTATATAATAAATAAAGGGTAATAAAATAAAAAATCCCTCTCATAGAGAGGAGGCCTGTCCCAGCAGTGGGAACATTAATAGGCCGATGATGATGATGATGATGAAAATAAAAAAGGGTTGTCAGAAGTACTCAGTACACCAACAATTTTTCCAATCTTATTTTAAGGAGCCGGCGGAGCATGCGTTTTTCATACAAACGTAATACCAAAATAATATGAAAATCAAATATATTCTTAAGGTAGTGTGTATGTATTTTGATTGTATTATAGAATATCTATGTTCCCAAACATATATTTTAAAAGGACAATGATATAAAGACGAGATATGGGGAATTTTAATATTTCTATAGAAAATTTATTTTTCTCATAACTCTTGTTTAAATTAGTGTCCATTCAAAATAAGTATTTGGGAACCTATATATTCTCTAATCCAATTGAAATAAAGACACACTACCTTCAGAATATGTTTGATTTACAAATTATTTTGGTATTACGTTTGTATGAACTTCGCGTGCTCCGCAGGCCTCTTAAGTCCAAGGGAGGCAAGCGTTTTGCAATCACAAATACTACTATGAAATCATAAAAATGACAGCTGATTATTTTTTCGCGATTCTGATGGTGGTCCCATGTAGAAAGTGGTTCAGTTTGATGGTCTGTGTAGCACACCCATTCATAAGATTATACCCTTTCTGTTACACGTTGCATAAAAAATACAGGAATTTTATGTTGAGGATTAGTTATTAGGATGATTGGCAATAAACTCTTGCAACAGAAAAAAAATAAAACCTTATATGAAAGTACAATCCCGATTCTAGGAAAATCTGCTGAAAATGTATGAAGCAATGTTTGTATGGCGCCAGAGATAGTTGTTTTGGGGTCTGAGTGTTGGCGTATGTTAAATTTTGTGCCTGCAAAGCTATATTTACAGATAAATATATATTCCGTAGCAACTTTTTGTTTGGCTTCACAGATTTGATTACTGTCTCTCTTAAGTGCAACCTGCAAAGAAGGATCTGGCAATATGATACGGACTGCCTGCGGACACTGGGCACTGAGAGGTGATAATCATGTTTTGTGGTAGAACTCAATGAGACGCACTTAAAACATTGTGCCAATGGATAGATTGTAATAGTAAGGGGGTCGTGGAGGTGTTTAACGTAAAAAAACTTGTATTTAAAAAGAAAAACTTGTCAAAAATTTGGAAATTTGACCCCCAATATCTCCGTAATTAATAGGTTCCCAAGTGCCTTTTGGCTTCGTTGAGAGGTGCTATACCTACGCCCTTTATTCCTGAAGTAGGTATCTGAGTTAGGTGTCTGGAACCGATACACAATTCGTCAGGTGTTGGTAAAACAACTAAACCACAGTCTTATTTCTTTATCGTGTGGTTAGTACCTTACTAGTGTCACAGTTTTATGCGGCCTACGGGCCTCTGATTTGGCTTTTAATGCCGTACGGAAATATTCCTCATTCAAGTTTGTTTTCCTCACGATGTTTTACTTCACCGGAGCAAGTGATAATTCAATACGCACATAAATCCGAAACATCAGAAGTCCGTCTCATGTCTCCGAGTTCTGTGAAAAGAATCTTTTAGGTTCGTCGTTCTAAAGTAGACCTCAAAGGTCAAAAGCGATCCGATTTATTAATGCGAAAACCTTAAAATGTACGAATTAAGTATATTTATAAAAATAAATGTCAGTCCACGCCACACGTGACAAGTAACAAAAACCAACAAACAGCGTCCCATTTATAATTTTCGTTTAATTAATATTTTAGTAACATTACATCGTTCGCTTCTGGCTTAATATTTTGGTTGTGTGTCGGTAAAACATACTCCTAATTTACATAATATTTCGGATAATGCTGGATTAATGAACCCTTATAACTTGTTTTCGGGTTGTTTGCGAATATGTAGAAGCTAAATGATAGGAGGATAATTTATTCTGTGCGGTCCTCGATTGTAAATATTTTAGCCAATTTTTTATCTCTCTGTGACGTTATAGGATCGGGGTGTGACCGGCATTAACCCTTGTGTGAAAAAGGCAGAATTTCTGGTCGTCAGGTTTTTAAACACATGAGGACAAGTGACATATTACAGCACGTGTCCAGCAGATGTTCTATAAACCTATTTTGTTCAAATAAGATTGGGAGTGGACACACTTTTTACGATTTTAGAAGCAAATATCTCATCAACCATTGACAAGCAGAAAAAAAAAAAATATCGCTGGACATTACACACAGTGCCATCTAGTGCCACACTAAGCAAGGCTTGTGTCGTGGTCACCAGACAGTTGGTATACTACATTATACTTTTTGTTTGTAAATACATGCTTATTATACATAAACATTCATGACGCGGAAGCAAATGTCCATGCTCATCACATAAACATTTGCTCCTACCGGGATTCGAACCCGGGACCCTAAGAACGTAAGGCAGCCTCACTACCGCTGCGCCATTCGGTTCGTCAAATGTAATTAAGAAACCTCGATACCCCACATATTTACGTTTTTTTTCAACCCTCAGTGACATGTATGGAGGGCCATCCCTTATTATTAAAAAAAAAATCACATTAAAGAAGGCACTTTACTAAGTGGTGCAAAGTTTCGGAGTAAAAGGACTGTGACATACTGACGGATAGACAGACAGGTTGAATCTATCAGGGTTCCGTTTTTGGCAACGGAACCCTAAAAATTACAAAATAACAATCCTAAAGAACAAAATAACAAAATAACTATAGCACGTAATCTGAAAATTAATTTTATTAACTTAATTCTTAGTCTGATCAAATTTCGATCAAATCGGGATTTAATCTGAGGTAGTTATTATAGCAGCATTGCTTGCACCTCAGATTAAATCCCGAAACTAAAATTGCCATTAGAAGCACAACGACCCGTCACACTGGTGATTCATTAAACCGATGTCGCTGCGGTCGGGGAATGAATTGTGGACCGAATTAAATGTTACACGTTTGTTTAGATTGTGTTACTTGTTTACAAGTCACCTCGTTTCATTGGAAAGTCAAGTAGAACTTTGTTCTTGGTCGCTAGTGTCGCGACTGCGCTATTTCGACATAGATAACGACAAAATCGCACGATCACTAATTACTCACAAAAAAAATCGATTGCAATAACAATGCTTGCGGGAAACGCAAGTCTCTACATCCAATATGCGATTCTTGCAAGCATCGTTATTGCAACTGAATTTTTTCATTGTTATTTTAGCGATTGAAAGTTAATGGTAATGTCGTTAACTATGTCGAGACTGGGCCGGCTCTGGGCCCGGCCTAGTCTCGACTATCTCTCGATATATCTTCTCGACCGACAACGCGGTCAGGAAGACGGCGAAGATATTTCTCGAATAACTTCTCGACCGACAACGGTCAGGAAGACGACGAAGATACGACGCTTTTAAAATTCTCAATGCATTACGCCGTGCTATGATTTTGAGTGTGTTGTGACGTCACGAGCCCCCACTCTCGATTTTTGATGCGTTCTAACTTTGTCAATATTCATTGATTTACAAAAACAAGAAATATGTGTACATTATTTTGCAATACTCTAACTGACGGACTAAATAGATTTGCAATTTTTTGATGGTGGAAACTAGCCTTTTATGGTCATGTAGAGCTTCATCATAATTATCGTCCACTGCCTGATTTCATCCACTGCTGGGTGTAAAGCTTCTATTTCTTGATGCCAATCTCCTCGCTCCTGGGCAGGCTCACCCAGAATAAAGAAAATTGAAAAGTAAAAAGTGTCAGCATAAGGAAAAACATCTTTCATACCTACGTCATCTCCCAAAAACTTATATAAATACACTGCATACGTCTATCAACCTCGACGCAAATAAATCATACTTCAGTACTTTAGTTTACTAGATGTAGTAGATTTTGCTAAAGTACCTATCTATCGAGTATCGTAAAAGGCGTTTATTCTGAGAAAGTAGGTCAAAATGAGGCAGGCAGCATTTCCTTGCTATCTTCTAGAAAAAGGATATTGGATCACAATACAAAGTGATTGAAACTACTTACACCCAGTCATTTTGTATTAGATAATTTATTTATCATTTTCATGAATCGACGTTATCAACAGATTTAGGATTCGCCTTCATTATTCAATCGTACAATAATCTTCTGATACCTCATACCAAATTGCGTTGTAATTGGGATTTTAGTAGCATCAATTTAAGCATTTAAATGCGTATGAAATATTCACATTGCACTGATATCGAAAAATGTATCCAATGATCATCAAAATAAAGCAGTTTTCAGTATCTATAAATCCATAGTTCATGTCCGAGTTGTGACAGATACCCTTTACGTTTCCACGAAAAAAGTATTCCACCATTTGACCCGGAATATAAGCTGTCCTGTCAGTGTGACAAAATTCATTTAAATCTTTCCAGTAGTTTTTGCGTCACACGGAGAGAGACAAAAATTTCGTTTCGGCTTATGTTTTTCGCTGTCGTAGTGTACAGAAACTAAGCATTTTTCTGATAAAATAGTATTATCCTATATTACTTTAGAATAGTGCTGCTGTTTTTAGTGAAATATATTTTGTCATATCATTATTTTCAAAGATTACACCTTCTACAAACTTTAAAAAAAAAAACTGTTTGCTTGTTGTACTTGTTAAGAAAAATGTAAAAATACACACGCCTGTAATCCTAGAAGAGGTAAGCAGATATGTACCGTAGTACGCCCATATTTTCAGCAGTCATGTTTAAGTCGCATGTAATACGGAGAAAGCCTATTGCCATTCAACATCGACATCAGCCTACAGCTGTCCACTGCTGAACATAGGCCTCTTCAATTGCACGTTTCGCAATGCAATTCTCGGCAATTCTAATCCAGCCAGCGATTGCCATTAATCGGTCACAAAATCCAATCAACTGATGGAAAAAATCCGTGGCTGGAGAAAAACCCTGACCTCATGCTGAGCAGTCACTCAGCGCTTGCGACTATTAGACCATCAACTGTCCATATGTGTAAAAAACCTTTTATCGAAGCCAAAAGGCACTGGTTCTCTATCATGCATGGGAAACTTCTAGTTACGGAGATATTGGGGGTCAAAGATCCAACTTTTTAATATATTACTTGTAGAATTATTTGCCAAAAAAAAAACAGAGTGATCGCATGTATATTAGTATGTTTTTTTTTTGGTTGAAATAAATTTTAAGGGATAAGTTCTTGATTTTTTTATCGAGTCAAATTAATTGAATTATGTTTTCAAAACATTATCACACTATGCTAGTATAGCACATATCCTGAAGAATATCATATATTTTTCTGGTTATGTTTATTGCAGTCAATCATATACTTTTAGTCATTATAAAACTCGCGTTTAGCTCATGTAGTCGCCTTAAACCAGGTTGATTTATATCCAACCTTGGTTGCCCTACAGCTACGCGCCTCATGTGATGCTCTTATAACCACTTCACCTTTAGATTTCGTGGAAATCTCGAGTGCTTTTGGCGGTTGTTAACTAAATATGTAATACCTACTTAAATCAAAATGAATGTGAACGTAAACACAATTATTCATATAAATTATAGTATTACTGATGTTACAAGATCGAGGTGACATTAAGGAGGAATATTTTAAGTTTGTGTTCGGGTCACCTTATAGCCTGCAATGGAGAGATTGGGTGTAATTTGCAAAGCGTCATGTTCTTTTTCGAGTATGTATCAAATGCATTTATTTTACTTAGAAGTCTATCATGAGAGGGCTTATAATATTAATTAATTAGCTTACTAGATTAATTAGCTTTTATCTAGATAACAGTTTGAGGAGCTTGTGACTAAATGATAACAGTTGCTCTGGTCGATGTTTAGGTTAAGCCGTGCTTGCCTAGGTTGGTCTATAGATGGGTGACCACCCTTAAATACAGAGTTCCCTCCATGCCTCGGAAAACACGTTAGGCTTTTGGTCCCGGGTGTCATTTGTCTATCTTTGACAGTCGCGGTCGTTACAGAAAGTCAGTGGCCCAAAAAGTCTGAAAACCTGTCTTACCAAGGAGTCACATCATAAAACATATAAAAACGGGTATTTATCGCGAACATTTATGAAGATCAAGTGAGGGTAGTTGAATAAACACCTTCACTTTGCTGTGGCGGTACCTCCACACTTCAGTCTCCCCGCGACCACGGCTGGTGCAATCCGGTCGAAACGTCGGGCTTAAATTAAAGGTAAATTCGCGATAAATACCCGTTTTTATATGTTTTATGATGTGTTCTGATCGTGAAAGTTTAAAAAAGACAATTACCAAGGAGTATTGTATTATCCAGTATTAACTGGGATGTGGAGGTCAGATAAGCAGTCGCTTCATGTATAATACTGGTATTCAGCTGCATCCGGTTAGACTGGAAGCCGACCCTTACATAGTAGGGAAAAGGCTAGATCTATGACGATGATGATCCATTTACAGTTTATATACCTACACAGCACCAAATACCAAAAAGAAAGGAACGGAACGGAACAATAGGTACAAAAGTGATGCTTATTGCTTAAAAAATCGCCTCCAGCATACCTGCGACAGCAAAGGTCATACTGGTCAGAAGGCCGGGAATAGTAAAAGCGTTCCCGAGGATAAGATAGCTCTTTGTGACTGACAGTAACCTACTTTTACTACAAAAAACTCAAAATCTTTTATGATGCCTCTTTCTCTTGTTCTGGATATTGTATTTAATTATATAAGGTAGTCATTGTTGTTTGTTTGATGTTGTTTGGTTGTTTGCCGAGGCAGGCCCAAGAAACGCTGGTGTGACGATTTGGACTCGTTCCTGACTGACTGGCCAGAGAAGGCAAAACATCGAGAGAGTCGGAAAGGAATGGGGAAGCCTTTTTCCAGCAGACCAAATAGGCAAATGAAGGTTGCTGGAATCCGTTGGATGCGAGTCGCACGGGACCGGTCAAGTCGGCGACACAAGCAGTGATTCCAGCAGTGGACGTCTTTCAACTGAAATGATGATAATGATTATAAATTGTTCACTGATTCTTACTAGCGCTTTTAGCTTATGATTCAGTGTGGGCATTTTCTGGATATTCCATGGCAAATGTGAATGTGATTTGCTCATACTGTTAGCCTACGTCTTGGGTTTCATCAACTCGTCCCAAATAGGCCATGGACATGTGGGACGAGTTGCTGAATTACTCTTGTTTGCTGGGCAAAGGCCTCTCTCTCTCCATGACTTTCAGTTGTTTCGATCCAGGGCTAATATATGGACCACTGACTATTGTGGATTATTGGCTTTGTTCAGCTCCTTCCGTGTTGCCATAGAAGTCAGTAAATCTATCGGAATTACACCAATAATAACAGTCTATTCAGTGTAACATTACTCACGACCAACCATCTATAAAACATTCTCTAAAAAGCTTTTAAACACCTCATTTATAAAAATCAAAGAAGAAAATACCCATTAGACGTTAAAACGAGTACGTTTGAACATCGACGACTGAATTCATATCGTTTAAAGATCTCATGGTTGTTCGACGATATCGCTCGGTAAATGGATATTCCGTCGACATCTGCGGGCGACAAATTACCTATTCTATCTGTCATCTCGCTACGGAACGCGGTACTGGTAGATTTGTTCGGGTTCCGTAGGTATTTAGTTGTTGTTTTCTTTTTTTTTAACCGACTTCTAAAAAAGGAGGAGGTTCTCAATTCGGATGTTTCAATTTTTTTTTCATTTTTTTTTTAATGTTTTTTCGCGCATAACTCCGTCGCTTGCCAACCGATTTGAAAAATTCTTTTTTTGTTGGAAAGGGTATACTTTCCAAATGGTCCCATAGCCACCAAGTCGGGATCTGATGATGGAATCTTGGCGAAATCGAGGGAACTCTTCAAATTTTATAGGATAACGTGTTGCGATTTTGGTATTTTCTACAACAAGTGAAGCATTTGCGTTTGATAAGAACCATTCTACCATCAGATCTGATGATGAAGCCAAGAGTCATGGAACTCCATAATGAGACAATGTATCCTAGTCGTGTTTGGGCTTGTTGCAATTGTAACGGTATGCACTTTCCATGTGTACCAAGCACATGTGAACCACTAAAAAGTGAAAAATAAAAACTTTTTTTGCAAAAAATAAAACCGACTTCAAAAAAAAAAAACAAAAAAGTGAAAAATAACTTTAGCTTCTGAAGTCGGTGACAAAAAAATTAAATCAATCAAACAAAGGTCACCGACTTCAGAAGCTAAAGTTATTTTTCACTTTTTTGTTTTTTTTTGTAGTCGGTTTTATTTTTTGCAAAAAAAGTTTTTTCCTATTTATTTTATTGGTTTCTGATTTGAACGTTTGAACAGACTATTTAGAGAGTCATCATCATCTGCCTGGCCTTTACTCATAAGACTTAAAAATACTTAAAAGATAATGGACACTTTACTACAACAAAACTAAGTCCTCTACCGCGTCTGTCTGTCTGTTTGCTATAAACTCAAAAACTACTGAACGGATTTTCATGCTGTTTTCATCAATGGATAGCTGGCAATAATTGAAAAAATATTTTGTGTTTAATAGTCCATTTATCGAGAAAGGTTATAGGCTATACAAAATCACGCTAAGACCAATAGAAACGGAGCATAGGTAAATGATAAATGTTGCAAAATCGGGGAAAATTTACTCCTTTTGTGAGCTTTTCCTCTCTTATTTGACGCAGACTAAGGTCCATGTTCACCGAGAAGATAACAGTCTGATTATCTAAAACAGCTGTTTAAAACACATTTTTGTATGGGAACATGTCACATTGACAGCTGTTTTTCGATAATCAGACTGTTATCTTCTCGGTGAACATGGACCTAAGTTGTGTGGGTCAGCTAGTATGCTAAATGAGAAACATATTTATAAAATAAAATCACAGTATACTGAACCCATAAGCAATACTTACCACCAGTCTCCTTTTCTCACCTTATGTTTTCTCGAAATATTTTCGTTGGTTCAATGATTGATGTTCGCTTGACACGTCGCCGACTAATGCCAGCTAGAAGATGGATATGTCCCCACGGTATTAGCTACGTGTTTCATTCCTCTATATTATTTAAATACAACGCTGTAGGGGTAGGAGGGGGAGAGTATTCGGTGATGAATAGGTATTTGATTGCTTTTAAATATATTTGCTTTCTTCTTGGTCTAAATGTAGATGTCTTGTTTGAGGGTTGTAGAAAGTATTTTCGAACGTATTCATCTGTAGGATGCTGCATATATCGAGAGTGGCCTGTCGTCCAATTATATCGTTGGTATATCAAACACTTTTTTAGTCGTCTTACCACGTATCCAAACTATTTTTGAGATTTGTTTTTTTGTCCATATTACGACGTGTAAGCCTAATTAGTTTAATGTACGACTGATTAATATTATTATTTATGTCCTAGAATTATTATACCTCTAAATCTAATATATAGATGTTGTATTGACTGTATTAAGTAGCAACCGGTAGGCAGATGTTAAAGATTAAACAGTTTTGATTTATAATGAAATATATTACATTGTTAATCTAAATGATAATAATTAAATGTATTATTAATTATCAACTAATTGTCGATGAATAATCGTTTGCTAATAGCCATTATATTAATTTAAGATAGTGTATTTATAATCGAAGTTAATGTCATAACTGACAGTCGTTGCGGCAGTCAGTCTTAGCGTGGCCGTTGTACAAGGCAGAGGTCAATTTTGTGATTAAAGTGCTGTGGAGATATTACTGGATTTTATTTGTGCAATACTTCTGAGGCTATCCCAATAGCTTCAGAAGTGGGATCAACGAAAAGTATTACTCTTTTCGACTTACGCCTACTAGAAAAGAAAACTTTCAGTGCTTGACATGGAGAGAGAGAAGAGTCAAACCCGAGATTATAGGACTCTTAGTCCAGACCCAGGAGTACCCAGGTTTGAGGGTCAGGGTCGGGAAGCGGTAGATTTGAGGCGTGAGACTTGGCCAAGAGTACCCATGTATGAGGGTCTGGCTAGAAAGACATGTTCGGAACAACCAGGGGTATCACGGGTGCGTGATACTGAGGTTGATAATAATTATGACAATATTGACGGAGAGCGTCAAGGACGAAGGGTGCTTCGTCCACAAAGGGTTAAGGAGAGATGTCTCCGCACACCTTCGAGGTCAAGGCGTAGCCGCTCGTCGAACGATGGATCCTATAGCCGTGAGGGTACCAGAGAGAGAAGTACGAGTCGACGAGGTAGAAGACCGGAGGACGATAAGGATTCAAGGTCGGGTCTTAGTCGTGACCGGAAGAGGAGCCATCATCTTGAGCGAGGAGACGAGGGTGAGCAACAAATGTCATCTACTTATAAGAAACCTAGGAGTGTAGACTCCACTGAGATTATTTTAGATAAATTTTTGTCAATTTTGCAATCAGTTAAGAGTTCAGACAAGTCGAAGTTGCCTTTTAATACTAATATTGTTCCCGAGTTTGATCCTATGACAAAGGAGCAAACTATTTTGACTTGGTTGACAAAGGTAGAAGAATGTTCAGAAATTTATGGTTGGGAAGATAGAGAAATAATTCACTACGCCCTGCCAAAGTTGACAGGGGTAGCGAAGAATTGGTATCAGAGTTTGCCGACAATGATGTATACGTGGAGTCAGTGGAAAAAGAAGTTGATTGAATCTTTTCCTGTTCGCGAAGACTATGCTGAACTCTTGACTGAAATGCTGGGCAAAAGGGTTAAATATGGAGAGTCACTTGAACATTACTATTACGCCAAAATCAATTTGCTAAACAGATGTAAGATCTATGGGCGTCAGGCTGTCGATTGCTTGCTATACGGCGTTGAAGATAGGGCTGTTAAAATAGGTGCGCAGGCTGCACAATTCTCTGAGCCAGAGCAAGTGCTGAAATATTTCAGAACTGTGAAAATAGGGCACGGTCGGGAAAATTCTGATTCTAGTTATAAATCCCGAAACGAACGTAAGGGTACAACTCTTTTATCAAAACCAGCGGGTTCGAAAATGACATGCTACAATTGCGATCAAATTGGTCATCCAAGTTTCCGTTGTGATAAACCCCCAGCTAAGTGCGTCACTTGCGATAAATCGGGTCATTTGTCAATTCACTGCTTTAAAAACAAACGCTTGAATAAAGATCGCGAGAAGGAAACCAGTCTGAATAATAACAAAACCGAAAAACAAGTGTCCCAATTATGTTTATCTGAAGACTTGACTGCTAATGCTAAGTACATGCTTGAGATCAAAATCAATAACCATAATTTAGATTGTCATCTAGATTTAGGGAGTCAATGTTCTCTGATAAAGCTAACAAAAGCTAGGGAACTCAACTTAGACATAGTAGTACCGGAAGATTTACCTGTTCTTAGGGGTATAGGCGCTAACCTAATCTCTCCAGTAGGTATGACGATTGTTTCCGTCGAAGTTCAAGGCATAAAGGAGACGATAAATTTATATGTAGTAAACGATTTCGTAATTAACCAGTCAGTTCTATTAGGACATTCCTTTACCGAGAAACCAGATATCGTTATTACGAAAACCCCTACCGCTGTGATATTTAACAAAATTCCGAGCGTTAAAATGCGTCTCTCAACTAGCAGCGATTCTGAAATCCCGTCGAATACTTTACGCGCTGTGCAAGTTTCTACTGATCCTCGCGTAGATGCACGCGTTTATGTTAATGGTTCCTTGCGAGGTCCAGAAGGGAAGGAATACTACCTCCTACCTGGAGAATATGAGGTAAAGGGTGGGCGTAGCGCGCTACTGATTCACAATGCATCATCCAGTTCAATCACACTTGAGAAAGGAACCCTTTTGACACGAGTACAATATAAGCACGTAGACAATTTGGAAAATATCTTAAACTCGTGCAATGTCACAATCTGTGAATCCCAAAACAATGACGTTTTCAACTGTAACGATGCTCTAAGTGAAGGAGATAAATTAAATTTACAACAACTAATTAATAAATATAGTAACTGCTTTTCAAAGGGACTTGACGATTTGGGGTTCACAGATCTGACAGAAATGGTGATTGAGCTTGAGGATTCAGAACCAGTTGTTTATAGGCCGTATCGTATGTCTTACGCGGACCGCGTTTTGGTAAGAAATATGGTGCAGGAAATGATCGACCACGGTATTGTTAGAGAATCTACCTCATCCTACGCGAGTCCTATTGTCCTCGTACAAAAGAAAACGGGAGATAAACGTTTGTGCGTTGATTACCGTGCCTTGAACCGCAAAACCAAAAAGGAACATTACCCTCTCCCTCGGATTGAGGATCAATTGGATCAACTGTCAGGTAACAAAGTTTTTACGTCACTTGATTTAGCCTCTGGGTACTACCAGATACCAATCGCTGAAGAGTCGCGGCACAAAACCGCTTTTGTGACACCAGACGGCCAATATGAATATAACCGGATGCCGTTTGGTTTGGTGAATGCGCCGTCAGTTTTCCAGCGCACTATCAATAAAATACTTCTCGAGGCTAAGATCAAATATGCAATAGTCTACATGGATGACGTTCTTATTCCAGCTAAGGACGTTACCGAAGGGTTACAACGATTGGAGGAAGTTTTAACACTTCTTCAAAAGGGCGGTCTAACACTAAAATTAAACAAATGCCACTTTTTTCTTGAAAAAATAGACTTTCTCGGTTATGAAGTTAGTTCCGAAGGTATACGACCCGGTCAGAGAAAAATTGAGGCGGTATCTAAATTTCCGACACCCCGGAATCAACATGAATTGAGACAATTCCTTGGGCTATCGGGATATTTTAGGCGATTTATTATGAATTATGCTATATTAGCGGCCCCACTAACCGATTTATTAAAAAAGGATGTTAAATGGGCATGGGACAAAGACCAGGATTCAGCATTTAACAAAATTAAAGCTTTCCTGGTTGATAGACCCATTCTTGCGCTCTACAATCATAGTGCGGAAACCCAATTGCATACTGACGCTAGCAAAGCCGGACTAGCCGGTATCTTATTACAGGCTAACTCAAACGGTGTGTTCCAGCCAGTGTCGTACTTTAGTAGAAAAACTAACGTAGATGAACAAAAACTTCACTCGTACGATCTAGAGACATTGGCGGTAATTGCGTCACTCAATCGTTTTCGCGTCTACCTCATCGGAATTCCCTTTAAAATACTCACCGACTGCAACGCATTACGCGCAACGTTAATCAAACGCGATTTGATCCCACGAATAGCCCGATGGTGGATACAGTTACAAGAATATGACTGCACCATCGAATACCGTTCGGGATTGCGCATGTCTCACGTCGACGCGCTGAGTCGCAATCCAGTCGATGGAAGCGAATCAGAGCCGCCAACGTGTTTTGATGTCCTAACCATCGAAACTTGCGAGCAAGACTGGATTGCTACTGTACAGTCTGCTGACGAAGAGGTCAGAAAGATAAAAGAGACGTTATCGGATCCTGGTTCAGAGCAAGTGATGGATATTCACAAAAATTACAAATTAAAAAACAATAGGGTCTACAGAATAGTCGGGGATGAAATAAAATGGCTGGTACCGAAAGGCGTTCGCTGGCAGATTTTAAAAATGAATCACGACGACGTTGGTCATTGTGGTTATGATAAAACTTTACAGCGGATCCGTAAAAATTACTGGTTTGCCAAAATGCGCAAATTCGTGAAGAAATACGTTTCATCCTGCCTCGAATGCTTACACCACAAAACACCTGGTGGTAAGCGTGAAGGCGAATTGCACCCTATAGAAAGGCCAAGCGTACCGTTTCATACGGTTCATGCGGACCACTTGGGTCCATTTATAAAGAGTAAAAAGGGCAATTGTTATTTACTCGTTTTGGTCGACGGCTTTACAAAATATGTTATCGTAAAGCCGGTTAGAGACACCAAATCGGCGACCACGATAAAAGTACTCAAAGACCATATCAGCTACTTTGGTGTACCAACACGCCTTATCACCGACAGGGGCACCAGCTTCACTAGCGGGGTTTTTAGGGAGTTTGTAATGCTATACGGCATTAAGCACATTATGAATGCCGTGGCAACTCCTAGGGCCAATGGTCAAGTTGAAAGATTCAACAGGACCATATTAGACGCCCTTTCTACTTCAGCCCACGGTAAAGACGAAAAGTCTTGGGATGAACAAATTCTCGATATACAATTAGGTTTAAATACTACGACTCATAAAACGACGCAAAAGACTCCATCAGAGTTACTTTTCGGATTTAACATTAAGTGTAGGAGTGAAAGCATATTGAGTGAGGTTTTAGACGACACCGTGACCGTAACATCGGCGGAAAAATTAGTAGAAGTAAGGGACGTAGCTGGAAAGAAAATAAGCGAGACTCAGATTAAAGATAGGGAAAGGTTTAACCGTCGTAGGAAACCAGCGAAGAATTATTCAGTAGGAGACTTAGTACGTGTAGAGCGACAGGTCCCTAACGATGGACAATCACAAAAACTGGTTGTCAAATATCAGGGTCCCTACCGAGTAATAAAAATACTTCCCAACGATAGATATGTCATCGAAGACACTCCCTTATCGCGCAAAAATAATCGTCGTTACGAAGCCGTCGTAGCAATCGACAAAATGCAGCCCTGGTTAAATTTTAGTAGAAACTTAGAAAGTAGTTGTGAAGAAAGTGGTTCAGATAATGAGTAAAAATAAATTTATAAATAAAAACTAAATAAAAGTTATGTTCTTGTTCGTTAAGTGTTTATTTATATTAATCTAATATAAATATATTATTATTAAATTTAATGTATTATGATTAAATAACAATATTTAGATTACATTAGATTAGTGTCTCGTGTAATTATAAGCCTCAATCAGCGTTTGAGCTTGTTGTGTCTAGATGTCAGATCCGTATCGGTGTTTATGTCAGAACATTATATAAAATATTATGAATGTTTTAGTATCAGCCTGTAGCGCTTACAAGCTACAGGTTCTGTTTGATTCGGGTTCTATTGTCATGACAATAATTATTTCATTGCTAAATTGTAATGTGGTATAATTATAACAGCAATGATTCCTTTCTCAATTCAATCAAGCCGTAATAAAAGTATTGAAAAAAATATATATATACTAATAATACTCTGTTCATCCCGATAATAGTAACGTCAGTTTTCTCGCGAAGGGACTCGCTTTCACAGGAAGGCCGAGCTGTAAGCCTAATTAGTTTAATGTACGACTGATTAATATTATTATTTATGTCCTAGAATTATTATACCTCTAAATCTAATATATAGATGTTGTATTGACTGTATTAAGTAGCAACCGGTAGGCAGATGTTAAAGATTAAACAGTTTTGATTTATAATGAAATATATTACATTGTTAATCTAAATGATAATAATTAAATGTATTATTAATTATCAACTAATTGTCGATGAATAATCGTTTGCTAATAGCCATTATATTAATTTAAGATAGTGTATTTATAATCGAAGTTAATGTCATAACTGACAGTCGTTGCGGCAGTCAGTCTTAGCGTGGCCGTTGTACAAGGCAGAGGTCAATTTTGTGATTAAAGTGCTGTGGAGATATTACTGGATTTTATTTGTGCAATACTTCTGAGGCTATCCCAATAGACGCATGACGTAGTAGGTATGTTCTACTGTTTGACAAGTAAACATTATTAACAGGATGTTTATTTATTTATTTATTATTTATTTATTTATTCATGTACACACAAAATACATAAAAGGACAATATATTAACATCGAA
The DNA here is from genome assembly GCA_950022955.1 of Xestia ashworthii. Taxonomy (NCBI): domain Eukaryota; kingdom Metazoa; phylum Arthropoda; class Insecta; order Lepidoptera; family Noctuidae; genus Xestia; species Xestia ashworthii. The sequence continues at coordinate 18,004,859 of OX465565.1, read as the reverse complement.
GAGCACAAAGGTACTGTTCATAGTTCTAACGTACAATTTTGTTTTTATTTGTACCTATTGCCCAAATGAATGGTATAACAGAAATAATCGCGCCTAGAGGTATTTTATGTCGGATACATTGAATGGACCACAATTGTAAGACGACTAAAAAGTCACTATGTATAACTCAATTTAGCTATGTGATATTCGATTCCCGAGTCGAGTGAAGAGTTATTGAGTTTTCAATATGTGTACTACAAACATACTCCTGCTTAAACCTCCAGTTATAGCAGGTGTGTTTTAGGTAATGTCAATAGGTCTCGAAAAATTAACATAGTGATACCTTCGTGAACAACCTGTCTAAAGCACTATCAAAGTCCCAAAGGCCTGCCTTACAAACCTATGCTTCGCCTAAAGCATTCCAAAGACCGGTAACTGTACCTAATTGAGATGCCAATAGTCAGCATTCAGCAATATGACGAAGCCGTGAAATTTGCAAAGGCGTCCGCGCACACATTGTCTTTGATGACTTACTTAGGTTTAAAGATACTTTATTCTCAATAAAGACAAATGTCACTCACTTGAGAACAATACTATGTTGAGATACGTGTTTAGGCAGGAAAATTGAAAATTAAAAACTGGAGCAGTGATATGCGTATGTATTCCGTTGAACATAGAAGATACAAAATGACCATGTAGGTAGACTTAAAACTAATAAACTAGCACTAAACGCCTGATGAAATCTTCATTGCAATGAGTAGCACGAAGTTGAAGAGTTGCTAGCTTGCAGTATAGCTTTGATTTTATTAATGAAGTCAGATTAGGTTTCTAAATCTGAACATGCCCCCGGGCGTTGAAAGGCAATCTTTCAACCAGAATTTTCATTTAATGGCAGTGGACATATCTTGCTGCATGCACGCCGGATGGTTCCACTTGCAGTCCTGATTTCGGCTACACGACTGATCCCGTCACGTCCTGGGTAGACTGCTGTGATCCGGCCTAATCGCCATTTCAATGGCGGTAAATTGTCTTCCTTTACTATAACAAGGCGATCAGTCTCTAAGACCGCCTTTGAAGACCTCCATTTTGTCCGCTGCTGTAGTTCAGAGATGTATTCTTTATTCCATCTCGACCAGAAGTGTTGACGTAATGCCTCTATTCTCTCATACCGTTTTAAGTGAGTAACGGAAGCAGCTTCAAACGATGGCACGGGCAAGGATGTGAGTGAGCGCCCTATCAGGAAATGTCCAGGTGTCAGCGGCAAAAGGTCGTTAGGGTCCGATGACAACGGCGTAAGCGGGCGCGAGTTCAGGAGTGCTTCGATTTGAACCAGTGCTGTGTACAGTTCCTCATAAGTTAAATGACAATTTCCCATTACTCTCTTTAAATGAAACTTCACTGATTTGATACCTGCCTCCCATAGACCACCGAAATTTGGAGCGTAGGGAGGAATAAAAATGAAGTTGATCCCTTCAGCGGCCATGTCACCAGACAACGAACTACTGTTAGCCTTCAAAAATTTACCGATTTCGTTATAAGCGCCTACAAACGAGGTTCCGTTGTCGGAATATATATGGGTAGGTTTACCTCTACGAGACATAAAACGACGAAGTGCTGACAAATAATTTTGACTGGTTAAGTCACCCACCAACTCAATGTGAACTGCTTTCGTCGTAAAACAAACAAAGAGTACGATGTAAACTTTTACAAGTCTACAACCACGACCTTGACGAGACGCAGACAGTATGGGTCCAGCGTAATCAACCCCAACACATTCAAATGGATGACCACCAGACGCTACCCGTCGTTCAGGTAAGTTTCCCATACTGGGATTAATTGGTTTAGCTGTAATGCGACTGCAGGTGATACAGCGATGATAACATGATTTAGCGAGGTTGCGACCACCTATTGGCCAGTAAGTATCTCTTATACAAGCCAGCAGTAGCTGAGGACCTGCATGCATTAAAGTTTTATGATTAAATTCAAATAATAGTTTAGAAAATCGATGAGTGGACTGTATTACTAATGGGTGTTTTTTCTCATATGAAAATGATGAATTTTGTAAGCGACCACCTACACGAATTAATTTATTTTTATCCAAAAATACGTTAAGTTTAGTCAAGGGGCTACCTTTTGGTAAGCATTGATTTTTGATTAATAATTCATATTCGGGAAATGATTCTATTTGAGACAATTTCACAATTAAGTTTAACGCATTTTGTAATTCATCTTCACTAAGATGTAAAGTGGTCGGTGGTTGTTTTTTACAAATATGAATAAATCGTAACATGTATGCTACTGTGCGTTTAAGTCGAGAAAGGTTTGAAAAACGATTAAAATCAATTAAAGTTATCGGAGTCTTAGAAGTAGTTAATAAAGAAATCTCAGTTTTAATTTCTGGTAGCGTTTCCACTGCAGTGCTTGGAAAAGCAGGCCACTTGCTTGTTTCCTGGGTTAAAAAATTAGGTCCCGACCACCATAAATTACAACTCTGAATTTGACTTACGTCAATGCCTCGAGATACAAGATCAGCGGGGTTGAGATGGGTGGGAACATGTCTCCAGGTACAACTATTAGTGTTAGTCTTGTCAACTATTTCTGCTACACGATTGCGCACGAATGGTTGCAGCTTACTTGGCAACATTTTTAACCACCCTAACACTATTGTAGAATCACTCCAAAATGTACTACTTTGAATTGGTGCGCCAAGTGACTCAATCACCTTTTTATATAGCCTCACTCCAACCAAGGCAGCACAGAGCTCGAGCCGAGGAATTGTAGTTGGCTTGATAGGAGCCACTCTGCTCTTTGCTGTAAGCAAACGCACCATAACTTCATTATTGTTATTAATACTCCTAACATAGATGCATGCACCATAAGCGGTTTGCGATGCATCACAAAATATGTGTAGTTCTATCACCTTCCAAGAATGACAAAAAACTAAACGTGGGATGCGTAAACTATTCAAAATATGTAATCTTTCAACAATATCTTTCCATGTCTTAGCGACATCTAGTGGTAAACATTCATCCCATGATAATTTGTGTAACCAAAGTTTTTGCATTATTACTTTCATTGGAATAATACAAGGAGCTAATAGACCCAGAGGGTCGAATATTTGGGACGTTACTGATAGAACGTTACGCTTTGTTACATTATTTGATATTGGCGTATTATTAATTGAAAACCTGAGTTCATCTGAGTCTGTTAGCCAGTTAAGACCTAATGTTTTACTTGGCTCATTTGAGCCAATGTTTAAATTTAATGATGAACTTGTGACTTGATCGGATAAAACCAGGATATTGTTGGACTTCCACTTCCTAAGTGGCATACCAGCGGCTGCCAACTCGGCGGTGACTTTCTGACGGATATTTGTGACGTCAGATATTGTATCCCCACCTGTGAGCAAGTCATCAACATAAAAATCGTGGATTATAATATCAGCAATCCTTTTATCCTTACATTCTAAGCCAACTTGTTTTAAACACCTAGCTGCTAAAAACGGGGCACTTGCTGTTCCATAAGTCACAGTGTTTAGTTCATAGGATTTAATAGGCTCTAAAGGGTTTTCACGCCACATTATTCTTTGCAAGTGTCTGTCATCAGGGTGTACGATCACTTGCCGATACATTTTTTCTACATCAGCAGAAATAATGTATTTATGTTTTCTGAATCTAAGAAGTAAGGACATTAAGTCGTCTTGGACAACTGCACCCACCATTTGTAGGTTATTCGATGAAACACCTGAAGTAGTGGGACTACTGGCATTGAACACTACTCTTAACTTTGTGGTTACGCTATGTTCTCGCAGAACACCGTGGTGTGGAATGAAATATGCCAGTGTTTTCGAATTAATGGAACACTCAGACATGTGTCCTAATGAAACGTACTCTTTCATGAAATCGCAATAAAGAGATTTTAAAGCTGGCTGACGTTGAAATCTACGTTCAATCGAAAAGAGACAATGTTTTGCTCTAGCCAGTGAATCACCTAAAATATTTGGTGATTGTTTGAGTGGTATTCTAACACAGAACCGGCCATCTGCCATTCGAGTGGTGTTATTAACAAAATGTTCTTCACACTTAGCTTCTTCATCAGAATATGAAGATGACTGATTGGGGACTTCTTCCAGTTCCCAGAAACGCGTTAAAAGGTTTTGAATGTCATCTCCTGAAGTGGGGTTGTGAGAAGAACTAACATTGAGTTGTGCAATGTTAACTTTTAGAACTGATGGTGACCGTGTTACTTGGACACCTTTAAGTAACGGACCTGAAACTAGCCAACCTAGCCTAGATTCAAATAATATTGGTTTGCCTTTACCTAAGTCGATTTTTTGCTGCCCCAGTAGGTCCCAGAAAACATCTGCCCCTATTATTAGATCCACTGCCGATGGCGTGTGGAAATGAGGATCAGCTAAACAAATATCGCTTGGTATATTTAAATTATTAATGGATAATTTATGACTTGGCACTTCATCCGTTATGTATGGTAAAATAAAACAATAAAGATTGGTAGTGAAATTTTCACTCAATGATTTTACAGGAACACTGCACATTTCACTAATGTTTGTTTTAGAATTATTAATGCCTTGTACAGATTCATTAACCTGTACGGTAGGTAAATCCAATAAATCACATAATTTATCTGTCATTATGCAAGAAGTACTGCCAGTGTCCAGTATAGCCCTAGCGAGATATTCGCGGTTATTCTTATCATAGACTTTTATTAATGCAGTAGCCAATAGTACTTGATTTTTATTGTCAGGATATGTTGTAGCACATGCAGAGAGTGTCACATTTGTATTGGGATTCTTATCAACCGAGTTAACTACAGGAACAGTGCTGTCAGTTTGTGAAGTAGAAACATTGGGCGTAGATTTTTGTGATGCTCCTGCTACATGGACCAGAGTGTTGTGCTTACGCTTACATATCTTGCAACCAAGAGATTTGCAATGGTTTGCATAATGACCAGACCGAAAACAATTAAAACATACCTTGTATTGAGGAAGAAGCTCAAGCCGTTTTTCGTTGCTGAGACCAAGAAACTGTGGACAGTTGAGTAAATTATGTTTATCACTACAATGTGGGCATGACACCGCAGAGGAACTGGTATTACTTTTATTTTTCTGTGGTGGTGTATCACTGCTCACTGATATCATGGTTTTGTGCTTGTTAGATTTAGGAGTACTATTATGATTAGCCTGACTGCGAGACAAATCTAGTGTTTCAAGCAAAACTGCACGATTTCTCAAGAATTCTAGAAAGATTTCTAATGTGATTGTTTTATCTTTGTCTATATGAGCTTTTTCTTCCTCCCACTGTCGATAAGTCCTTGAATCTATCTTGTGGGTAACTACATAAATTATTAACGTACTCCAAAACTTAACTGGTTCTCCTAAAGATTCCAACGCACGTAAGTTTTTGTTTAAAGTATCAATGATGTTTTTAATATTATCTGAGGATTCTTTATTAACCACTTCAATGTTAAATAAGGCTGCCACATGATTTTGAATGAGAAGCCGTTTGTTATCAAACCTTTCACATAATAAATTCCATGCAATAGAATAATTATTAGCCGAAAATTCAATAGCACGTATGACTAAGGCGGCTGTCCCTTCCAAGGAAGCTCGGAGGTAATGGAACTTATTTATTTCATCAATTTGGTCATCCAAATGTATTAAGCTTGAAAACGTGTCATGGAACTCTAACCACTTGTCGTACGTTCCGTCAAACTTAGGTAGTTGAATGGTTGGTAGCTTGACCAGCCTATTGTTACTAACGCGAGAAAACTTATCTTCATCAACTATGTTATTCTGTCTGCCGAGTAATTCCTGTGCCCTCGCGACAGCTTTGAAATATGAAGATTCAAATTCACTACGTTCTGTTAACTGTGAAATCATATCCTCAACTATGCATTCCAACCTTAACTGAACGTCGTCATATTGCGAATAAACAAGTTCAATCTTACCGAGGCGTAACTGTAGTTCGTTCATCTGGGCTTGCGTTAAAGAATCCTTTTTAAACTCCTCTAAGTAATTAGAAAATACCGTTAATCGACCTTTGTAACTTGCTCGTTTTTTAATAAGCTCCTTTTCTTCCTTATCGGTCATGCTTTGGGAAGCAGGTAACCAGCTGAAACGTGACAAGTTTAAATTTTAATAAATGTAATATAGGTATCTTTAATTATAGTTAAACACTTAAAAGGGGGTTACTGAATCGCTTATGTAAACTTTAAACATACAAATTTGCTTTCAACTTAAGATTACTGTTCTAATGTGAAATAGAAAACAAAATCTATAGGCGATAGATAATGCAAACACCGTTAAAATAATAATCTGCTTACTAGACTATGGACAATAACATTAATGTGATTTCTGGTTTTACTATTCACTTAATATTATATTATGAACTTTTACTCAAAAGTTAAAATGTAACGGAATACAATACATACAATGTGGGTAATAGGTACTTGACAAAGTAAGATTTCTTATGATATTTATTGCAAGATAACAAAGGAAACTGCTAATTTTAATGGTTAACAATTATTGTAAACCTAGTTTGCTGCTTGATTACCTTTAATACAATAGATTTACTGCAAATTATAACAATAATTTGGTAACTTGAATAGAAATCATATGTGCAACTGAACAAAGAAATTGGATCAATGTTGTACTAACCTTTATAATTCCATAAAAAACGTTTAATACTAGGTACCTGAATATGAGTAATGGGTTCTGGAATAAACGTAAATAGGAACACTGTACTGTACTGGACTATGCTGCGCTGTGACCCTTTGACCTTAGCCAGCTACTCACAAAACTCCAAACTTCAGTATTTCTTCAGAAATTTTATATTTCCTGGATTTATCCTTATTCCTGGATCACTTATCCGGTTCGATGGACCAAATTATGTTGAGATACGTGTTTAGGCAGGAAAATTGAAAATTAAAAACTGGAGCAGTGATATGCGTATGTATTCCGTTGAACATAGAAGATACAAAATGACCATGTAGGTAGACTTAAAACTAATAAACTAGCACTAAACGCCTGATGAAATCTTCATTGCAATGAGTAGCACGAAGTTGAAGAGTTGCTAGCTTGCAGTATAGCTTTGATTTTATTAATGAAGTCAGATTAGGTTTCTAAATCTGAACAACTAAAACCTACATAGTTCGTCCTCATCAGTTACAGACTAGACTACACCTATACAATGCCTTTATTTCTCTAGAAGTGCTCGACCCGCCAGTATATACCTACTGACTAAGTTGAGTTTTGAATGCATTGCATTGGAAGAGTGCAGATTTCTTCCACTAGAGAAAATTCTGTTAAAAACTGTGCTCCTCCAAATTTGAGTAAACTATCAGTCAGCACGAGGTGTTGACTGCGATTCTCGGGTTGGCAAAGTGTTATTATCTACCCTAAGTATTTCTATGGAGGTGTCCATGGCCGCACCAACAGACGTCCGCAATTAGTCCGTACTGGCTTGACCCAATCTTAAGTATTTATATGGAGCTGTCTATATCCGGACCCACAGACGTCCGTCATTTGTCCGTACTGCCTTGATCGAACCTTAAGTATTTCTATGAAGATTTCCATGTCTTGCCCCACAGATGTCCGCAATTTGTCCGCACTGGTTTCATCAAACTTTAAACTCAACTCTAAATTAAATTCGCACATCAGACGACAACCTTTCGTTATGTTTTCTCAGTAAACAGACCCGACATTAAATCGCTAACAAGCTGGTTGAGCGATTAAAGAGCTTGTTGACATTAAAATATAAATAACGTTTGAAAATTCCGCTTGTACAGAAACAAGTGACTGAAATGTCCGTAACTTCAGTGGATGCAAAGAGAGACATTTTTATTTTATAACTCTTTCTGTTTAATTTTTATAAATAAATAAAAATAAAAAAAAATTAATTAAAATCCTTTTGTTTCCTACTTTTACATTGTTTTAGTTACAAGTTAAACTGTTTTTAATACACTTATCTATACTACTATAAGTACATAACTATATTCATATTCCTTAAATATTACTTTATTTTTTTTACTTATCAACTAGTTTATTTCTTTAAGCTGCCTAATAACTTCCTTATTTTTTTATGAGTCTTTAATTCGTCTCAATATTAAAAAAAAAAATGATAACTTCGTGTGTAGTTGTGTGATTGCCTCGTTGGTCGAGGCAGCCGCAAGCGCTGACTGTGAAACATGAGGTCTCGGGTTTGATTCCCGGGTCAGACAAAGTGTTATTGGGTTATTCCATCATTAATTTCTAAGTAGCAGCCACGGAGTCTAGATTTGTGCCCGATTGTGGGTAATAAGCTCATCATCATCATTTCAGTCGAAAGACGTCCACTGCTGGACATAGGCCTCCCCCAAGTGTCGCCACATTGACCGCATCCAACGGATTCCCGCAACCTTCACCAGGTCATCGGTCCACCTAGTGGGTAATAAGCTCGCCACCTATTTATTACACGACACTTAAACATAACTGTCAAATTGTAGGTGTGCTATAAGGTACACCTCTGCCAAACCCATTGGGGATTATAGGCGTGATGTTATGTTATGAGTTATTTTAAAACATTTTTCGAAAGATAGCATCGTAGTCCAGTGTTTATAAGTATATATGTCGCCGTCATCTGGTTGTATCTGCTATTTGATTGAATGACTAGCGCGTTCATTGAGTGACTACATTTAATTGAATGACTGAAGGACAAACTCATCAAGTTGTTTAATGTAACGCATATAAATAAGCAATAGCAGATTCAACCAGATGACTGCGACATATACACTGGACCTGTTATTTGGGGCTATTTTGAAAAAAGTGAAAGAGACTCTTTTGAAAACAAAAAAAACCGGCCAAGAGCGTGTCGGGCCACGCTCACTGTAGGGTTCCGTAGCTTCCCAGACCATTAAAAATACCAACATTTTTCGTCAGCAAAAATAACTTTGTTTTTCATAGTATTTGTATGAAAAACAAAGTTATCATTTGCGTTTTTTTGAAAAAGTGCTATATAACTCAAAAACTATTCAACTCATCAAGTTGAAAATAATTTTCCTAGAAAGTTCATATAAAGGTCTACTTCTGTGATTTTTTTCATATTTTTTAAACTTATGGTTCAAAAGTTAGAGGGGGGGGGGACACATTGTTTTTGACTTTCGGAGCGATTATTTCCTAAAATATTAATATTATCAAAAAATGATTTTAGAAAACCCCTATTCATTTTTAAATACCTATCCAACAATATATCACACGTCAGGGTCAAAATTAAAAAAAAAATCGCTCCCCACTTTACGCCTGGGGGAGGTACCCTAATAAAAATGTTTTTTTAAATTTTTATTTTTGCACTTTGTCGGCATGATTGATATACATATTGGTACCAAATTTCAGCTTTCTGGTGCTAACGGTCACTGAGATTATCCGCGGACAGACAGACAGACAGACAGACATGGCGAAACTATAAGGGTTCCGTTTTTTGCCATTTGGCTACGGAACCCTAAAAATATCCCTCGGGAGTGAATTAAAATAAAAAGTAAGCTATGTTTTAAACTAGGACTACGATTTTGTCAAACGAGTCCAAAAACAGGGATTCGGTGGACGGACGGAGATACATTCGTATTAATAAGTTAACAGAGTTTTAGACTATTCTAATATTTAGGATAGCTCATACTATCGACAAATAGATTAGTGGTAAAATTAATTAAAACGACTCTTTCTCCTTTAAAACCTTACTCAAAGCTTAACTAATAAAGTGTAAATTAGTTTACAACGTGACTCTGCGTAAAAATACACATTTATCTCCGTTTCTTTCCAAGATACAAGAACGAATTCACCCCGCACAACTTCTCAATTATTCACTATAAAATTAGGAGTAATTGGAGTCCAGCAAACCAATCTAGATAAAAGCTTCGGATGAATATAGCCCATGAACGCTTTAAGACGACTCCGTACCGCGTTTACTGCCTACCCTGAAATATGATAGGTGCGCAATGTAATCTTTTTGAGTATGTCCAAGATTTACTTTACGATGATATTTTCGTTTATGTCGGTTTTATGTTAGTGTATCTGTTTTTAAATGGTTTACTTTTTATTTCTGTTGGAGTAGGGTAGAAAGTTTATAGGTAGGGAACTTTTTTAGGAGTTTGTACTAAAAGGTTTAAGTGACTGGGATAGGGCTTTTATAAATCAACGTGCGTAAACAGTAAACTTTTTTATCTAGCCTTGGAGATGTAGGAATAAACATAATCAGCCTGCAATGTTCACCTCTGCTGAGTGGAGGAAGGATTGAAGGTGTGCCTGCCGAGCCTTTTTCCCAACTATGTTGGGGTCGGCTTCCAGTCTAACCGGATGCAGCTGAATACAAGTATTTTACATGGAGCGACTGCCTATCTGACCTCCACAACCCAGTTAATGCTAGGCAATACGATACCAATTGGTAAGACTGGTAAATAAATAAATAAGACCTTAATACGCACATAAAATCACATCTGTATTTTTCAGTGGTGTAAACACTCATATTTTGCTCATTATAAAAGGTATAAAAACAGACCCTTCACGACGCTGTCAAACAAGTTTAATGTACATCAAACTATAGGAACTCTCCGCCAAAATGATTGCTGGCAAATATTTTTTTCTTGGGGTAGGTACTTGTAAAAAATTGAATATTATAGGGGTCAAAATAATGTTATTAAAAGTAAAGTTGTTACATAATTTTTTTTTATTGTTTACCGTTTATCACAATCATGTAAAACCTCATTCTATTTTATCATCATCCTAATTATCTTCTACTGATTGACAGGAATGGAGCAATGTTTGAATTACGTTTAGCGATAGACTTATCTAGCGATAATGTTAAATGCAATCGAACTTTAAACCAAGATATACATACTTAAGTAAAATTTAAATCACAGACATATTTATGGCATGCAAGCCTTAAAAAGGAGTTCAAATAATTTTAATTCCCAATTAAGAATGGTGTAAAACTCACGTAAATATAATTCTTTAATTAATTTCGATACACAACCGGTATGCGCGAGTGGACACTTTACTACAACAAACTCATTATGTAGATGACTTTCGTTTTAATTTATTAATAATAAATAATTTATTTTAAGTAAAAATTGCTGTTTACAGACGGATAAATCGGTTATTGCGACGGTTGAATGTGCTCTGCGAGGCGTGGAGTTGCATCGTATGAAAAGAATGGCCACCATTTCAGTAAACCCGGAAATTACCTGTTATGGCATTAAAAACTTTAGCTCGCAGGTAGTTAAACTTTACATTAACATGCAGAAACTCATGTCCTTTTCAAACTGAGAGATGGATGTACTGACTGTACTGCATAAAAGGTCACAATCCACTGGTTACTGATAAAAAGAAAGAAAAGAAAGAAAAAATGTTTTTTTGACGTCATTGCAGTACACTATGCACATCCACAATAATATTATAAAAGATACAAAAAAGAAAAAATACATGATATGTGCTGTGTGCCTCACGGCTGTGCCAAAAAGGTCCATTTCAGCATTAATTCCAGACAGGTGATGCTGTCTGACACTGATCTTCCAAAGAACCTTGAGGGGGCAGACAGTAAACAGTTTCAAACATAATAATCAAAAATCAACATGGAAGGCTGATTTGTTTTCATCGAAAATACCTACAGCTATCCTCTAGCTCGACATGATTGTGTAAAAATTCTTAAAATAATGTAAATATTTTATGTGGAAGACGTATTTACGTTATATTTACATAGCGCTTACGTGCTTCATAGTTGCTGCCAGTTAAGGTCGTAATAGCGGTCACTGCCCCTTCCTTCGTACAAAAAAAAACAACTGTAAAATAATGTATCGTGTTTTATTAACCCCCGACGCAAAAACGACGGGGTGTTTGTGTGTATAGGTGTGTGTGTCTGTCTGTGGCATCGTAGCTCCCGAGCTGATGAACCGATTTTGATTAAGTTTTTTTTGTTTGAAAGGTGTGTCAGTCGGGAGTGTTCTTAGCTATGTTTGATAAAAATCTGTACAAGATGGCCGCAGCCACAAAATGGTGGATTACAAATTCATTCAACAACTTCCCCAATATGGGTATCAAATGAAAGGGCTTGACTAGTAGAATAATGTTCTATGTGTCGGGGGTTTTTAATTTCTTTAATTTAATGTAACTTGTTAGAAAAAATGTTGAAATTTACGATAGATTTTCAAAGTAAATAATTTCAATAAATGTAGGTGGGTCAATTACTGCTATAACTATACCTTCCGTAATTATCCTTACAACAAAGCATAATAACATTTTGCACAAAATTTTATAAATAAATGCTTTCCTGTATCTAGGTTCTACACAATAGTGGTGGGTAGAATGGCAAACGCCGATGTATAAGCCTGCAACATGAGTCTCCCTAGAGACTGAATGACACTCAAGCTAATGGTACACCATTCACGCCGTATTATACCCGGAGGTGGCAAATTAACTACGATTGGCTGATCCTTTATAGCTTATCAGTTATTACAGGCGTGATAATAAGCGTTGGTTATGTTTTACACAATAGTTTTTTTTTGTTTTATTGTAAACTGAAGATATGTAATGCTTGCCGTTCGTATCAACGATTTTTTAAAGTGAAAACTTCTTGAGACTCAAAAAGTGCTCTATGCGCATTGAGCACTTTTTGAGTTATTGCGTGACCATTACATAACGCTTCGTAGCATTCGTAGCGAGAGCGCGAGTTTTCACTTCCATCGGTAGCCCCCAAAGATTGCCCCGTATGTTTTTGTCACCATAGACACACTAAATTGCCACACTGGTGTGACTACGGACAATTTTACGTGATCCGTAGTAACACCATCGCACCATTGACCTTAGGACTTAGCTTTCAAATGGTTGTGGTTTCGTTCTTCTACAATTAGTTCAAAGATGATTAAAATAAGCAACACTTTTCCATCGACAATGCTTATAGACTGACACTTTGATGAAGCCATTTTGGAAACTCTGAGTCTCTATTTAAAGTGTTCACAGTCGGAATAGCTTCCTTATCAGTCGACCTCATGAGCAGGAAAAAAATCCTAGACGTATGAACGTTTTAGTTAAAAACGATATCTTCTTTAGGGATAAATATGGCCAATTTAACTTGTGCCAGACCAGCTTTTACCATTATATAAACCAGACTAGCTTTTACCACATTTTATTTTAGTCCAGTGGTCGCAAGAGCGGCTGGTCAAGTTGGCATTGGGCTTTTCCATCAGGAATTTCTCAGTTGCAGCCACGGGGTGTGAATTTGGGCCCGATTGGTGGCAATAAGCTCGTTCTCGCATGGGACTTAAAATACTAACACTTCAAGGATTTCAGGCGTGTTATGTTACCAGGTTAAAAAAAAAGAAATAAATAGTTGAAAGGATAATTTGTCAAACTAAGTTAATACTACTGGTAGTATTAACTTAGTTTGACAAATTATCCTATTAGTATTATTTTTTTCTTAGTCTAGGTGCTGGCACCTAGACTTCAAATGTACGAAAATAGCCCTGAATATCGAAGCATACAGATATTAATACAACAAATTACCTGAAAATATACGGTCCACAAGAACATTATGTGTATTTAAAGCTAGGTTAAAGTCATTGCTTTTAGAAAAGTGTTATTATAGTATCCAAGAATGTATGGAAGATAAAATGTTAAAATAGAGTCCAATATATATGTATTATGCATGTGTTCCTTTTAATATGAGTTCTTTTATGTAAAATGATATTTTATGGTTACCTATTTATTTATTATTATTATGACATGTTTATAATGGATTTTGTGTACTATGATTTTAAATTTGACTTTCATTTTATTATTATTATTATCTTTATTCAATTTTTTAACAATTTTTTTTTCATTTTGTTTTCATTTTTTATTATTATTATATAGTTCATGTAGGTACGACATTTTTAAAATATTTTGATGGTTTAATTTTATTGAGTTACTTAATTTTTGTTTGCTTAATTGTGTAAAGCTAGATGTAAGTTTAATGAATATAATATTTAATGTGTAATAGATTCTCTGCAATATTAATTAAGTAGTTAGTTAGTTATTAGTTATAATTTATCTTGCTGCGCCCTTACAGGGTCATGTACTCACTAGTTTTAAGCGTGAAATTGGTTGTGTACATTGTGCATTAAATGAATAAATAAATAAATTGTTTCAATCCTTTTAAATGAATGAGCCTCAGTACAAAACATTTATATCAATCCAATAATTTAATGGCAGCTCGCTAAACTCTCTTTGTTTTAAAATGCAGCGTCACTCGTTTGTTCTGCTATTTAATTTGTTTACTCTACCGTCCATTTTCAGATTTTGCATCAATTGTTGCTAAATGTATGGTTTCCGATTGGGCAAAACATTTAAAACTGCTTTTTTTGTGTTCCACAATATACTAAATGGAGTGAAGGCAATTGATGGGTATTGTGTTAGATTTTTTTGTGAATTCTCGGCGAACAATAGATCTAGATTGGGCCGATTATGTTTTTCAACTGGTTGTGAAAGGGTTGATTAATTTAGGAATAAATAAAGGCTCTCTTTAGTTTTTTACTGACCAGTTTTGGGGAAATACAGGTTGGTTATTTTTTATTAAATTTATCATGGAACTTCCGTGGGCATGATTTTTTTAATGATTATTTATTTTATGTTGCGTGTAAACAGAAAAAAGAAGAAACCATTTTCTTTACATTTTGACCGATTTTCCAAAAAATACCTATCTAAACTTAAAAATCACCCACACTGTAGAATTTGGCTGTTTTTAAGGTTCCATAACTCGGCCAGCAAAATTGGAACCGTTATTAATATCACTTTGTTGTTTGTCTGTCCGTCTGTCTCAACACAATTTCTCAGAATCGCGTGGACAAATCAGGCTGTATCTATCACTCTCTGGTCTTTCTTTGGAGCAAAATTCAAACTTGTAGGTGAGCGCGCGATTAAAAGATTTCACCGTATCCCGTATGTAGCATATTTTGCGACTTCACAAGGGAATCAAAACTCACTCTCAGGTTCAACTCTATAGGTTCGATCAACGGAACCTATAGACGCCATAGGTTCAATTGACGGTACCGATAGATTCTATAGGTTCGAATAGAGTAACCTGCAATCATGAATTAAGGCACAAATGTTAAGTTATATAACAAAATACCTACATGTTTACGGAAACCTCGGTGCGCGAGTGTAACTCGCACATGACCGGTTTTTTTCAAATTTTTCTCCCCAAAATACAACTCTACTGACAAAAAATACAAAACAAACGTGACAATTTTCTTTCTTTATCCCCATCTGACCTCCTTAGTTCCGTGATTTAGAACAGCTTTAAGGAAACAAGCTTTAAATTTAAATTTAATTACTTTGTTTGGAGTTAGTACACGATTCCTTGTTTCTTTAACAATGAACAGTTTAGATTTACATCACTAATTGGTAAACGGACGGACATTTTCTATAGACTGGATTTAGATTAAATATGGTTTTGACACTAAACAAGGCTACGGTGAATGAAAACAAAGTTACTTTTACGTAAGTTACCGTATTTTCAGTTACAAAGGCAGAATACAAGGTGCAGTAAACCACAGAACAGACAAAAGAAAAACGGTCTTGTGGGCGGGGCAGACACGCCGCTCATATAAGTGAACGCTCATATGTCAATCGTTTGCTCATTGGTCATCGTAGCATGTATGCGTGAGTGCACGTCAAGTACGGTTTTTGCGTTTATGTGACTATGGCAAGCTCGCGATCTAAGTGTGAGTAGTTTATTTGTGTGCGTAATGCACGTACGGTCGAACAAGCTTTTTGGTTTACAGTTTAACCCACAAATTACATTGTAAAATGTAAACCAAATAGCTTGTTCGACCGTACGTGCCCTCTTGCTCGTAGTGGAGTTAAAGAGTGGGAGACAAGCGGCGACACGCGTTTAATACAATTCAGGAACTATTTTCTTTCTAAGCCGTTTTATCTGTCTGTAGTATAAACGGACACTTTATGAAGCTATCAACCAAGCATTCTGTACATCAAACTAAGTAACTTGACGCAAAAACTGTTGCCAAAAAGCAACAATTTGAATCACAAAGTATTGGCAACAAACCCAATTTTCCTTTTCCACCACATTTAACAGGGAAACACTGAAAATAACTGCTATGTTATTTGAGTTCACTATTCGATTTCTCATTTTTAACCATATTCACTTAGCGATTGGCCGTCCGCCTCGACATCGGTTTGGCTCCGACTCAAATCATTATCAGCCCCCTGAGACGTGATATTGAACTGTTGAACTGTTATAAGCGGTAATAACCGGATTTTGGCAGTATATGCCTATGCATATACTTTGGGTAATGTAGCTTCTTAAGTGATTTTTTTCCTGTTGACTTATAAAAATCGAAGATCAGAAACACAACATCTGATGTGAAAATTCTTGCAAAGCTATCACTAATTTCACTGTATAATTATAAAATTACATAAGCTGGGAGCACCTCCACGCGGTGAAGGCGGTAACAGTTTAGGACTGATTTTCGATGACGATGTTATATTATTGAAAATGTTACTCTACTGGCCAAAACTCCCATTTATTATTTTTAACCGACTTTCAAAAAAGGAGGAGGTTCTCTATTCGACTGTATGTATTTTTTTTTTTTTTTTTTTTTTTATGTATGTTCACCGATTACTCGAAGACGCCTGAACCGATTTGAAAAATTCTTTTTTCGTTTGAAAGGGTATACTTCCAAGTTGGTCCCATAGTCGCCAATTTGGGATCTGATGATGGAATCTTGGCGAAATCGAGGGAACTCTTCAAATGTTATAGGATAACGTACAGCAATTTTGGTATTTTCTACAACAAGTGAAGCATTTGCGTTTGATAAGAACCATTCTACCATCAGATCTGATGATGAAGCCAAGAGTCACGGAACTCCATAATGAGACAATGTATCCTAGTCGTGTTTGGGCTTGTTGTAATTGTAACGGTATGCACTTTCCATGTGTACCAAGCACATGTGAACCACTAAAAAGTGAAAAATAAAAACTTTTTTGCAAAAAATAAAACCGACTTCAAAAAAAAAAACCAAAAAAGTGAAAAATAACTTTAGCTTCTGAAGTCGGTGACAAAAAAATTAAATCGATCATACAAACGTCACCGACTTCAGAAACTAAAGTTATTTTTCACTATTTTGTTTTTTTTTTTTTGAAGTCGGTTTTATTTTTTGCAAAAAAGTTTTTTATTTTATCGAATAAATATGTCTTCGGGCTTATTATTTGAGTGTTTAATTTCCTGTTCCATTAATCTTCATGACTCGGTAGCCTACCCGGTAACGCAGGGGAGCAGTCACTTAGATTTTAATTGATCAGGTATCTTCACAACAAAACCATAACCATGCCTAGAAAGAGGTCTAATCTTTCCCAATGGAGCTAAAAGATTGAGGATCATAAGATCCCAAGAATCTACTGAAGAGCGTCAGGAGAGACTTGATGCGGTTCGAGAACATCAGGCTGCAACTTGCTCCGTGGAAACCTCTTCGGATCGCGAAGTACGCCTGCGTTTTCAGCGTATTTAAGCATCTACATCCAGGTCTCTAGAGACCAGTGAAGAATAGATGCGCGACTGACCGCTGATCGTGAACGTCACGCATTGTCTCGCGAGTCGGAGACGTTCACGGATAGAGAATCACGCTTGAGTTCTCAGTGTATTCGCACATCTACTAACATGTCTTTTGAAACGAGTGATGAACGTGATGCGCGACTAACTGCTGCTTGAGATTATCATACATTGCCTCGAACACGCACACAACAAAATATTCATAATCAGTTAGAAAGTGAGAGAGAAAGAATTGCTGGAGTACGGCATGAAGAGACAGAAGAAGAGCGCGAAGACTTCGACATTCTCTGAACAGAATGTCGATATCATCTGAAGAATCGGATGTGTCTCAAGCCTTAGGGCATGGCGACCTTCCTTGTGTTGATAAGGAACCGAGTGCATTAACGTATACTCCTATGACTGAATACGCCACATATTCCGCCATCGGAGGTATGGTTCAAAATTGTACTTTTTGTGAAGCTGTTAAATGGCAAAAAGAAACAAACGGTATGTGTTGCTCAGGTGGGAAAGATCAGTTATTTTCCCGCCCCCGGGCTCTTAGAATTCGACATCAGACGTTTCTGATCTTCGATTTTGACGACCCCGTTGTCGCTGGCATAAGCAACAGGATCCGCGTAAGAAGTCGCGGGCAGAAGCTAGTATTTGTCTATAATAGTTTAAAAAAAATGGTCAAAACCTTAGAACGTTGAAAACTAGACAATAAGTACAGTGAAAACACAAACAATTTAATTTACATTTCCACTGTCATGAGGAAAATCTAATGAGGTAAATTCAATTGTTTCAGTGGCAGTTTGTATCCTTTAGAATGTTCAGCAGATAATGAAACAAAGTTGTATTGAAATTACGTCTTATTGAGTAGTGAATGAAAATTGTATTACATTGGCCGAAATGATATGATTGGTGAATTTGAATGCGCGGCTATATCATATCAATATTTCATCTTAATGTTTGACTGACCCAGAAGGCGAATAACATTTTTTGCACGTTTGTATGTTTGTATGTTCGTTTCATTGTTTCATCGATTTCGTAAGCCCTAAACGGATGAACCGAATTGAATAAATTATACGTCGTTAGACTTGTCTTGGTGGTGCAAGTGTTACTGGCTACTTATAGATTAAAAAAAAAACAACAAAAAAATAATGACCGCAATATTGTGACTAACACACATGTGTGTACGGTGTACTATTTTTTACACCTCTGCCATACCTTCTGAGGATTTCTGGCGTGATCATCACCATCTGCCTAGCCTTTGCCCAACTATGTTTGGGTCAGCTTCCAGTCTAACTGGATGCAGCTGAATACTGGTATTTTACATGGAGCGACTGCCAGCGATGACCTGGTGAAGGTTGCGGGAATCCGGTGGATGCGAGTCGCAAGGGACCGGTCAATGTGGCGACACTTGGGGGAGGCCTATGTCCAGCAGTGGACGTCTTTCGGCTGAGATGATGATGATGATGACTGCCTATCTGACCCCCACAACCCAGTTAGTACGATAGGGTAATACGATACCCCTTGGTAAGACTGGTTGGCAGACTTTTTGGGCCATTGACTACCAGTGACGACTGTCATAGATCGCTTAACGTGCTTTCCGAGGCACAGAGGAAACTCGGTATGTAAGGGTGGTCCCCATCCACAGACCTACCTAATATAGCAACGTGGTATAATGGTATTATAATAATGAAAAATTAGCACCACCTTTTTTTGACCCTCACCACAACTCCTTATCAAGTATTCAAGGTGTGAAGCCCTATTATTCGACGGCCAGACACCCACCGTCTCTAGAGAATAAACTTTGAGTAATGATCCCGGTATTGTAGTGGGCACTTACCTTAATAGTGTCTGAGATGGTAAACTACTTTCTTGTCTGGTTTTGACTTATGACGTCAGCCTTGTCAGTTGACATAAAAAGTATATTGAAGTTAGTAGATTACTAAAATATTACACTGAAATTTAATTTCAGCATTCACATCAAAAATAAAAGTCGTTTCCGTGCTTATTTTGGTCAGATAACAGCGAGATCAACACTCTTTCAACACTCTCTCTTTTGATACAAGCATAAAATATGTATTATTTGAAAGTTGATGTGCAGTTATTTAGGTTAAACTGCCCCAGTACTGGACAAAAGCCACCCCAATTCATTCCACTACTCTCGCTGTTGTTTTTCTTCATGCCAATTCAAGACGTCAAGTCATCTTCTCCTTGATCTGCACTGAGCACATCTAGCTGCTCACTGTATTATCTTGCAAATATGATTCAGATTTCATAGAAAAGCCTTAAATGTTAGGTAGGCAACAGATTTTCTCACACAAGGGAACATTGAGTTTGTGAAGCCTAATAAACCTAAATCAAATCATCTCCACTCAATCTATACAAAATTCTCTTTGTCACTTTACCTCTACTACTAGACTAATATACACTTGACATCGTAGGTACGTAGGCCTAAATAGGACCGAGTGATTTTCCCCAGAGGCGCGCCTTCTTGCGGTTTGGCGAGCGGTCAACTCGTTACCGGGCCCCCGAGACCGGAATGTTAAGATGGGCCCCTAAACATAGTGTGTGTTCACCTTAATACATAATCTGGTACACTTGAGTTGTTAGCCAATGAGTGGGAAAGATTGATCGAGTTGTGAGGGAGTGAGATGGATAGAAAATTGGATGCTCAGATTACCACAATAAATAATAACAAAAAATAAAACTTATAGCCTTTATTTCCCTATAATTTACAATTCTACTTTTTTTAACTGAACCTATTAAGGAATCGAATCAAAGGAGTCATCCATCTCTGGACGAAGGCCTTATTAAAAAAAAAAAAATTATGAAGTTTATTTGCAAAATAAGTTTTTAAAAACACTTATTACACGTCCTTTTTAAACAAAATGAGGCCAGTGTTTCGTAGAAACAAACTCAGGTCATAGTCTACACTGTTTTTTTCTCTTTATTTTGAACTAGTGTAGATCAATAATTCTGAGGTAAATCAAGTTCACCTCAGTATCTTAGCCTAAGTCTGCCGCGATGACGATTTTTTGGGGCCCACATTGTAATTGATTCTTTGCTTCATAACACACATTTCACCAAGTTTAAGTTCTATATTGTATGACCTGGTAAAGGTTGCTGGAATCCGTTGGATGCGAGTCGCATGAGACCGGTCAATGTGGCCACACGACGTCCACTGCTGGAGATAGGTCCAGCAGTGGACGTCTTTCGGCTGAAATGATTCGAAGTGGAAGTGAGTGGAATTGAAGACGATTCCACATACTTCCACTTGTAACTCGGAGAAATATATCTGACATACGGTTAATACAGTGAAAATAGCACAATCAAGGATTGAGTGTCCTGAACTTCCCTGAATGTTCCTCCTCGCCATTCTCGCTTGAGAAATCTTCTTCGTGCTCCTTATGCTCGCACAGTAATTTACCGCAGTAATTCTTTTTTCCTTCGTTCAATCAAAGCATTTAACGCAATTGTAACGAACGAACACCCATCAATCGATTTGTTTGCAAGTAGCTTAGCGGCAATTAGTACTGCCTTGTCTAAAACCCATGTTGTTTGTGATGAATTTGAATAGTATTTTTTTTTATTTAGTTCTATTCTTTATTATGATAAGTTATAATTATTATTAATAATATGCTTAGATATAAGTTTGTGCAACAATAGTTTAGTGCTAAATGTGGAGGCTTGTAAATGGCTTTTCATTGATTGCCTCACTATATTATGTTTGTATTGTAAGCCACCCAAACACAATAAAATAAAATGATGATGATGATGAAGTTCTTTGTAATAGGGGGCGAGCCTATTACCATCAACCGGGCTCTACTCCAGACTTGACGGTTGCTACTGAGAAAAATCAATAACAGTTTCCCCAACATGAAACCCAAACACTCACGCTAAGCAGACGCGCTTGCAACAGTTTCCGTAATTTAATTAAAACGTGGAACGATACACAATTCTGAGGTTCAAAGTATTGTAGTTGGGTCAGAATAATTACCCTAGAAAGAGATAGTTTTACAAACTTTTTGGGTCCAAGCCAATTGCTTTAGTCGTGAAATATTTTATTGTATGTTGTGAACTTTTGCGGATCTGTGTAGCTTTAAAAGATTTACTGCTGTTTAGGTACACATCACGCATGTAGTGTCCATGGGGTTGAACAGAGGTATGTTAAGGGGTGTTGGTGGCGGGTGTATCATTATCATCATCATCAGCCTATTAATGTTCCCACTGCTGGGACACAGGCCTCCTCTCTATGAGAGGGAATGGGCTACAATCCACCACGCGGGCCCATTGCGGATTGGTTTTCACTTGTCTTCGAATTTTTTGGTTCTAGGACTTGCCAGTTTCCTTCGCCGTTTTGAGAGCAGTGGTGATGAAATAAATTACACAAAGTAATGCGCCTGCCTGGATTCGAACCCACGACTTACTGTTCGTAAGTCGGGGCCGCCACTACTGGGCTACCGCCGAACTTCGGGCGTATAATGGGCTTTTGTCTACACTTTTAGCCACTAATGAGAAAAATCCTTATTAAAGGTATTACTTGGTCCGACTATGTAGGTAATTGAAGCCAACATCCTTAGCTACGAGGCAGGTCTTCATAGGCAGGCAATAACAGATATAGAAATAGGAAACTAATTAAGGTAACGCAAGTATCATGATTCGTATGTTAACCAAAAGTGTAATTTTTTGACTACCTGCGACGGTAGCCACGTTAAGCAGAAAATGCTTAAGTCACACACGACGTAGGTGCTCTAGCGTTACCTAGGCATATCTTTATCTGGGATAAAGTCATACACGACGTAGGTGCTCTAGCGTTATCTAGGCATATCTTTATCTGGGATAAAGTCATACACGACGTAGGTGCTCTAGCGTTATCTAGGCATATCTTTATCTGGGATAAAGTCATACACGACGTAGGTGCTCTAGCGTTATCTAGGCATATCTTTATCTGGGATAAAGTCATACACGACGTAGGTGCTCTAGCGTTATCTAGGCATATCTTTATCTGGGATAAAGTCATACACGACGTAGGTGCTCTAGCGTTATCTAGGCATATCTTTATCTGGGATAAAGCTCAACATCCCATTTCTAAATACACGTTCCTTGGTTGTCTGACCTTCTTAAGGGCACAAAAGTCAGACAGCGCCAAAAGTTCATTTTCTCACAATTTTGCGCTTAGATTTTGTTAATTTTGTCTTCTAAGAATGCAAATCAGTTTATAAAACTTCCAAAACACGTTTTGACACGCAATTTCTTTTGTGGCTCCGGGAAATCGTTCGGGCGGCCGGAGGGGTCCGACCTTTTTGTAAAGATTTAAGAAAAAAGTAAAAATTAGGTGAAAATATTTGGAGGTCCCTAGTGTGGGGATTTTGAAACAATCCGAGGACAAAATTAGTCCCCAAGCTAGTTGGGCCTTTTATTGTTTAAGTTGGATAATTATTTTCCAGGGACATTTTATGCGTCCGGTTTTAGGGACCGGGTTTTATTCAACTTATTTCGGGTATTGCTTGATAAACACACGTGAAATTTAATGAGTTTAAGTGGTTTGTGCTATAAATTTTCAGCGGGGTTGTGGACACAAAATGTGATTTTAACCCTAGTTTAAGAATTTATGTTTGAAAATGTATAAAGTAATGAGGGACCTTCCTTTATTTATCTAGCTGTCGCAGTGTTGGAGAGTCTAAATCATTTTAGTGTTTGCAAAAGATTAAACCTTTTTTTACTTGACTGTCTCTTGCAAAGCAGACCTTATTTACTATTCAATTATTTGCGAAAATAAAAAAGGGTTTCTTCTTTATTTTTGATTTATCCCTTTTACGATTTGCCTAGCAAAACTCCAGAGAGTTTCATAATCATCATCATCATCATCGGCCTATTAATGTTCCCACTGCTGGGACAGGCCTCCTCTCTATGAGAGGGAATGGGCTATATAATCCACCACGCGGGCCCAGTGCGGATTGGTAGATGTCACATGTCTTCGAATTTATGGTTCTAGGACATGCCGGTTTCCTCACGATGTTTTCCTTCACCGTTTTGAGAGCAGCGCTGATGTAATAAATTACACAAAGTAATGCGCCTGCCTGGGTTCGAACCCACGACTTACTGAACGTAAGTCGGGGCCGCCACCCCTGGGCCACCGCTGCTCACGCGTTTATAGCCAGAGCGTTTATACAACTTCTACTCTTTATTTTCACTTATTTTACACTTATTTCGCACATATCACGCCTATAATCCCCGAAAGGTTAGGCAGAGCGTGTACCTAATACTAGTTCCCCATTTCGCCTGTTAAGTTTAAGTCTCATGCTACAGAGGGCGATCCCATTTAATAAAATAAATAAATATCGCTGGACATTAACACACAGCGCCATCTAGTGCCACACTAAGCAAGGCTTGTGTCGTGGATACCAGATAGTTGATATACTATTTCTATACTTTTTTTGTTTGTAAATACATACTTATTATACATATTAAACATCCATGACTCGGAAACAAATGTCCATGCTCATCACACAAATATTTGCTCCTACCGGGATTCGAACCCAGGATTGCCATCAACCGGGCACAGCTACAGACTCCGTGACAACAACTGAGAAAATTCCTAATAGTAAAATGCAATTACAATTTGCCCGACCCGGGAATCCAACGTTAAACCTCTTGCTCCACAATCACGCTTGCAAACACTAGACCAATGAAGTAATCACTCAACTAACTGGTTGACTTATCTTTCAACTACCAAAAATCCAGAATCAAATCAAAATACGCCATAAACATCCCGCAGTGGCCGGCCAAAGGGGTAATTACCGAAGTTAAAACAACTTACCCTCAGTAATTCGCCTGTGACCGGTAATTACTTACAAGTCCGTAAGAGTACGGGCTACGGAAAGGGGACTCCGCTTGTAAATTTGAAACTTTAAACGTTGGACGTAACGGACTGGTCCGGAATCTTATGGTAATTAGATATTGTGTGATGTATTATGGGTGTCATGGCGAAGACCAAAGGTTTCTCTGAACTATAATTTTATCAGGCGAGAGACGAAGACCTTGCTGTAGCCAGATGAACGAGGTGATAACGTAACTATATAACCTCTAATTTCCTAAAAAAACAGAATTCAGTATCTGCTTTTTCTAAACAAAGTTTTACTTGCCAGGAGAACACTTGGCTTTACCCTATTCCCAATTATCTATGTTGGGGTCGGCTTCCAGTCATACTAAATTCAGCTGAATACCAGTGTCATTTGTCTCTGGTCAAACTCAAACTCAAATCATTTATTTCAATTAGACCATTACAGCACTTTTGAATGTCAATAAAACGAAATAAAAAGCGAAGCCACAGGCACAGACACAAGGCATAATAACTTGAGAAGTACTGTAGTTGCTCATTCCCTAGCGTAGTGCCCTTAGTAACACTGGTTGTCAATGTTTCGGGCCACTGACTACCTGGAACGCCTGTCTAAGATCTAGGTATATCGCGGTTAAAGATCTAGATTTATATCATCGTCATCGCAAAATATAGTGGTCTAATACATTTGGATCAAGTAGTGGTTAGGCGTTGACATTTTTTGTGGGACATCAAAAACCACAATTTTAATAATTTAGTTGTATAGTCATTTAAGGGAACAGGCAAAACAAAGACGAGTCCAAAATGCTTGAAAGACCTTCTGGAACATAATTATGAATTCTACTAACATTGAAAAGATACTGTTGAAAGTTTTAAATTATTCGACTAAGATTTTATGTACCTGTTTGACCCACAAATAAAAATATAAATAACCTTAAATTATTTTTCTTCCATTTTCTTTAAAAAAAAATATTAATATCAACAACCACTCACCACAACCCCGCAAAATGATCTCTGAAATATTTATACGTATTTTATTCATGACGGAGTACAATAAATAATTCAAGCACTGTAAAAATGTTATTTAAATTCGGTTTAAAACGTACAGTATCCATTAATCAGTTGGTGTCGCACTGAATTCTGGTGTCCGGAGTACGGAAAATGGCGGCGTCCAATTTTTGGATGGGTCGAAGGGTTTATCTGGACGGGATAAGGGTTTCACAAGTGTATGTAAATTAAAGGAATATCGAGTGGATAGTTGTATGTTAGTTGGGGATATGAAGTGGTTAAACTTTAAACCACTATTGAGAATGATTTCATATTGTTTGAATCAATAAAAATACAAATAAATAATAATAAATAAATAAATTCATTTACTTTCAGGTAAATAACAGCCATTGCCAAATAAATATTAACATCAAATAAAGCCAACTAACATCCAATACAATAAAATATTAACATCAAATAAAGCCAAATAAAATGTGTTATTGATTGAAACGTGTGATTATTCTTGTTTATAAGTTGACTGCCTCGTTGGTGTAAAGGTCATCAGTTTGATGCTCGGGTCAGGCAAATAAATCATGAATCGTCGCATTCATGCGAACATGTTCCACGTATTGTCGGAAAACTGGAAAGTGCCCCCTCTGTGGGCGCAACCACGCATTCCGTTACGCCGAACAAAGAGAACGCGATAATCGCATCGCATGTTAGCGCTAGAGAGAACGTGATAATCGCATGTTAGCGCTAAAGAGAACGCGATAATCGCATGTTAGCGCTAGAGAGAACGCGATAATCGCATGTTAGCGCTAGAGAGAACGCCATAATCGCATGTTAGCGCTAGGATCGCTTTGATTGCTAGCGTGAGTTAGTTAATAACGTAACATAACATCACGCCTGTTATCCACGAAGGGTTGGGCAGAGGCGTACCTGATAGTACACCCGCATGTCGCCGGTTATGTTTATGCCCCAAGTAAGAGGGTGCGAGCCTATTGCCATTCATCATCATCATTTCAGCCTAAAGACGTCCACTGCTGGACATAGGCCTCCCCAAGTGACACCACATTGACCGGTCCCGTGCGACTAGCATCCAACAGATTTCAGCAACCATCACCAGGTCATCGGTCCACCTAGTGGGAGGTATTCCAACGCATCGTCTTCGAGAACTTTTCGGCCCCATCGGCCATCCGTTCTGCGAGCAATGCCCTGCCCACTGCTACTTAAGTTCTTGGGCTACGTCGGTGACCTTGGTCCTCTTGCGGATGTCTTCATTTCTGATTCGATCACGCAAGGAAACTCCGAGCATAGCCCTTTCCATTGCCCTTTGGGTGACTTTAAGCCTTTTGATAAGGTCCATTAAGAGCGCCACGTTTCGGTCCCTATTGCCATTAACCGGGCACAAATCGAGACTTCATGTCTGCTACCGGGAAATATTTTCCCGAAGAAAAAACCCAATAACTATTTGTCCGACCTCGGAATCAAACCCGGACCTCATGCTCAGTAGTCAATAATATTATTAAATTAAAGTGAGTTTCACAAGGCTATTTAAATACTCTACGCAGTCAGATTTACCCTCATGTGGTAAAGCCAAACGATTTTTGTTAACAAATTAGTCCACCTAATCCAAAACTACGTGACATTACATGGCAGAGTGCCTTCAGTAATCTAGTTAGGAGCCTAGATTACTTAAATGGACCAGACCCCAGGACTAGTCGCCATTATCCTTTGAAAGTGGCGAGTCGCCGTCCAAACTCGCCCTTTCGCCTTCGTTATCTTAAAACCCAATTTAGGAGCTGACATTGTGATTACCTGGACTTAAAGTTTTAAAAGTTTGGAAGCTGTACCTGTGCGAACAACTTTCTATTTTGAATTTTGGGTAATGTAATACATTGGTCAGTTGGTAGGAACTTTATTTTATTTATTTATTTCATTTTACAGTTTTAGGAAAACTTACAGCTAAAAATTTACACACTATTAAGATTTAAAAAAAGTAAGGCGAATTAAAAGTTTTCACAGATAGAAGAGATCTTTATAAACAAAAACAAAAATATTTAAGAGGGCAGTCAGTGTTTTATTTATTTATTCGTCTCATCTTGTCATGTCTTAATCTAATGTGTGACTATCAGCTATAATATTATTTGGGACAGTTTTAGTTATCCTCATTATTATATAAAACTTGACGAACATCCACAGGTTATCAAGGGATACTTATAACACAAAGCAAGTTTGAGGAGTCTGTTTGCTTGGGCAAAATCAATAGAGATATTTATTTTTCGAAAAAGTGCATTAATGTTATATGTATAGGGTGACTGCTAACCCATAGTAAACAACTTTTACTATGAGTCCAACCCTGAAATCGCGAAAAAAAAATCAGCTCTTCAGTACATTTATGTTTGCCTAATGTACTGAACAGCAGACTTTTTTTTTCGCGATTTCAGCTTTGTTCCCATCGTAATCACGTGTTTAAGTATCGTACACTAATTATAATAAACCATTTATTTCAGGTAACAAAGATCCATACATAAATACCTTAACCTAAATATACATACTAATAACATTTTTTATTAGTAAAGTAACTTAAAAACTATGTTAGTACACGATGCACTTCACTTGCACGATCTTTTGTGCGTTCTTGTGGAATCTGTCCGCGGAAAAGACGGAACACCACAAATCCTGCGGCCAAAAACTTTCTTCCATCACCAAATGTAGCATACACGTTGGGATACGCACCACAAACACCTTGAAATTGACGTTGCGGCGCGACTCCAGTAGTTGTACTCTTGGCGTGTATACTTCAACCTTCGGCGCACGTACTCCTCGATGTCCTCAGCCTCCGTGGTGTTACCAGTCACCCTATACAGGGTCAACTTTTTGCAATCACAAGATTCCAGTGAGCTAAATATATATGATTTTGAATATGATACTGAAATAGACAAAACTACATCTACCTCTATTATAATTTCAGTTTTGTTATTCTCAACCAATATAAAACTTATCTTTCTAGAAAGAAACCTATAAAATATGTCTCTTGTCGCAATATCCTTAAAGGGTCACAAACAAAACAATCACAGCATTTGATCTGAGAATCAGTCATCGAAAAAACCTTTTCATTATTCGCGTCACGTGAGGACAATAGTTCAGGAGCGTACGGCTACTTATCACCGATCTTACAGATTTACACACGTTCAGAATTTATTACTGAACTGTGGGTTTTTTTGGTGGAGGAAAACAACTGGGAAATATTGGAGGGTAGTGACAAATATTGAATGTTTTTGTATTGCCAGAATTCTCCTTGCACACAGGTCTTGCGATATGATATGTATGAATGGTGAATGGCTTCGCCGTTTCTGAATAGAATCTTAGTTTTTGTTTCCTTTTCGTGTGGTTAGTGCCTTAATTACCTGGTGTCAGAGCTTCTATGCCGCCTATGGGCCTCCGACAGTCTGAATGGGCTTTACATGCCGTCAAGAAAGTTCTCTCAGGCATGCTGGTTTCCTCACGATATTTTCCTTCATCGAAGCAAGTGATAATTTACTATACAATACGCACTTGAATCCAAAGAATCATAGTTTATGATACTCTTTCTTTCAATCTGTTTTATAGCGTACTAGCTGATGCCCGCGGCTTTGTCTGCCCCGCAAATTATATACTAAAAACCTTCCTCTTGAATCACTCTATTAAACAAACCCGCATCAAAATCCGTTGCGTAGTTTTGAAGATCTAAGCATACATGGCAGACAGACGCGGCGGGAGACTTTGTTTTATAATATGCAGTGATGATAATATGTGTCATTTAGGGAAGAACAGAACTCTCAGATTCTGGATTTGTGCCCGGTTGATGGCAATAGGCACGCCCCCTACTCCATGAGACTTAAACAATACTAGCGAAATGTGGATGTAGGTGCTATTAGGTAAATCACCGCCATTTTTTTTTTTCGGATGGGAAGTCATCAAATGACTTCTCCCACTCTGGGTGGAGCGGGAGGGAGTGTCAGACTTTTACTGACTAAAACCATGTTCCTTCCTCGCCCTTTATGTTCCTTCCTCGCCCTTTATAGGTAAACCTCTACCTAAACTAATGTTAGCTTATGTGGAAGACCAGAAATATCATAAAATCATGCCTTTTTTCCCCCAAAAGTCTTGGCAGAGTAGACAGAAGTAGTACTCCTACATTGTGCCAGTATTCTTTTAGTTCCACATAAAGGTATCTGAAGGCGTAAACCAGTACCTAATTTACCAGTTGGTTACACAATTACACTGAAACCTTTTTTTCGTATTCTTTGGGGGTTTACATGACGTTTTACAATAGTACAACAACAACATCAACAGTTTTAATGTCACATCATAACGTAAAACGGAAAGAGACTGAGTTATAGAGGATGTCTAGCGCTATTACTTTCCCACTCGCATATGATTAAAACAACAATGCTTTAAAATGTAATGCCTATATTTTTTATATTTCATTATACAATAACAACCCACTTCAAGTTGCGTCGTCTAGCTCTAGAGTAGTTGAGCGCAATCAAACGAGAAGTGAGCATTGAGATAAAACCAATAAAGTGTACTCAACACACCACATAAATTGTACACTCTGATAACACGCAATAATATCTATTTTATTGAATTAACCGATCGAAATCTGTTAAATAATACAACGACCCTTGTGATGCGATGCGTAAGAGGCGGACAGGTGGACGCTTATCTTTAGAAGGTACACAATACAAATAAACGCAATATAAGCTTTAAAACACAAAACTGAATGAACCAGAAATGTTATGCAATTACACATACACACACACACACACACAGACACAAACATAAATACACATAGCTACAGTAGGTACTAAAAATAAGTTCAGTTGGCCGGGTGAACAATTAAACGTGGTAGGCACGACACATAAATCGTAGACCGAGTCAGGAGACAATAATATATTATTGAATGGACGGCTACGACACACGGACGTAGGAAAAGTAGAACAGACTGTGTATTTTATTTTGTACTTGCTTTTTCAGGCAAGAATCCCTGTTTTGACCATGTATTCTTGTTAGGAGAAGTTTAAGAAACACAACAGATGCAGAAAAAAAGATTGATTAAGAAATTTCATCTCCTTTTTCGTAAATAATATCTATGTAAATGTTATGCAATGACAAAACCTGCTCAGGTGGAGATTCGTTAATAACTCAGCCTTGTTACTGTGGTGCTGGTCCACAAACCAAGGGGCACTGAGGTTAGAGATGTCAGCATAATGGGAGGGGTCCGCAAGGGCCGAAGCCTGCCGGGGTTGCGGGCCTATTCGAAAGAGATACCGCGGCCCCGGAACATAAAGGGCGAGGAAGGAACATGGATGGGTTTTAGTCAGTAAGAGTCTGACACTCCCTCCCGCTCCGCCCAGAATGGGAGAAGTCATTTGATGATTTCCCATCCTAAAAAAAAAAAAAAACCCATCCATGTTCCTTCCTCGCCCTTTATGTTCCGGGGCCACGGTATCTCTTTCGAACAGTTCCGCAACCCCGGCAGATCTTTGTTACTCTTTCTCGCAAAAACTCATCATCATCTACCTAGCCTTTTTCCAACTATGTCGGAGTCGGCTTCCAATCTAATCGTATGCAGCTGAATACCTGTATTTTACTCTAGAGGACGTGACGCGGTTTCACCCGTGTGGTTCCCGTTCCCGTTCCGGAGTACGGAGACAAAATAAAGCCTATGTAACCCGCTGATAATGTAGCTATCCATTGCTGATAGAATGTTTCAAATCGGGCAGTAGTTTTAAAGTTTAGTTACATACAAAAATCAAATCATTCCTCTGTATATTATTAGTATATATGAAGCGACTGCCTGCCTTTTCTCACACAACTGAAGGAATTGGAATCAAATTTGGCATATAGATAGTTTATAAACTGGTTTATCAATAGGACATTTATTATCCTGATATTATGATACCATGGGACAATAACCGGACTCCAGGTGGGTGAAGCCGCAGGCGTAAGCTACTCGTTAATATTCCTCAAAGAAACCCTCTATTTGTCGACAAAGGAAATGAGACACTAGACACAGGAGTCAGGGTAACAAATGGCCAATTATACGGACATCGACGCATCAGTCAATGTTCTGCCATAAAACAGATTTGTAAATAAAGGTTTCAGTCTCTCGGACGTTTTTATACAGGGTGTAAGCAGACTCTTCAGAAGCCGTTAACGAAGCATTCTTAACACCAAATATGTAACCCTACACAAAATTTATTGATGGAATGACTTTTTTTTGGGGTGAAAAACGACGATATATGGTAAAACTCAATGTAAGACACTCGAAACATTGTGCTGGTGGATGATTTGAATAGTATAGAGGAAGGTGGAGCTGTTTTAAGTAAAGTTATAACATTAAAAACTAGGTACATTCTACAAAAAAAAAACTGTGAAAAAGTTGGAACAATTAATAATAATAATAATAGCATTAATAGCCAAGAGCCTCGACCAACATCTTAGGAGGCTCTCGCTTGGCAGCTGGATCAAGGGCTTGATTCAGAAAGCAGTACTTCTGGACACGGCGCGTATTGTTAGGAGGTTCCTCTCTCAAGAGCCCTGATCACCGGCAGCTCGGACCCTGTTCCCGGCGCTGGTGGACTACTATTTTTTTATATTTTTAAATGTTTTTTATATAATCTTATATTAGAATATTTAAAAATGTAAATTTATATGTAAATAACGGAATAAAGGAAATAATAATAATCATTTTATTTTCAGGCAACTTAGGCCCATAGACAAAATACACAAAATAACATATAACAACAATATCAAATATACAAATACATAATTATAACCAACCACCACCACCATCACCACCATTATTGGTTTTTTTTTTTTTATCGCGATGATGAGGAGAAGCCTTTAGGCTCTGTTAAGAGGTTTTTTAGGGTTCCGTAGCCAAATGGCAAAAAACGGAACCCTTATAGTTTCGCCATGTCTGTCTGTCTGTCTGTCTGTCTGTCTGTCTGTCTGTCTGTCTGTCCGCGGATGATCTCAGTGATCGTTAGCACCAGAAAGCTGAAATTTGGTACCAATATGTATATCAATCATGCCGACAAAGTGCAAAAATAAAAATTTAAAAAAACATTTTTATTAGGGTACCTCCCCCAGACGTAAAGTGGGGAGCGATTTTTTTTTTAATTTTGACCCTGACGTGTGATATATTGTTGGATAGGTATTTAAAAATGAATAGGGGTTTTCTAAAATCATTTTTTGATAATATTAATATTTTAGGAAATAATCGCTCCGAAAGTCAAAAACAATGTGTGTCCCCCCCCTCTAACTTTTGAACCATAAGTTTAAAAAATATGAAAAAAATCACAGAAGTAGACCTTTATATGAACTTTCTAGGAAAATTATTTTCAACTTGATGAGTTGAATAGTTTTTGAGTTATATAGCACTTTTTCAAAAAAACGCAAATGATAACTTTGTTTTTCATACAAATACTATGAAAAACAAAGTTATTTTTGCTGACGAAAAATGTTGGTATTTTTAATGGTCTGGGAAGCTACGGAACCCTACAGTGAGCGTGGCCCGACACGCTCTTGGCCGGTTTTTACACCCTTTATTCCATTTCTATAGTGTATCCGTTTCTTAGTCTAGTTTAGTAACCATCATACATTCAGAGCTACAAAATATCGGTCTTTTTCCAAAATAAGGAAGTTTGACTTATCACAAATATCACATATACCCGAAGAGTAACTGTAATAGTAAACTTATATTGTCACTTACGGGATATCTTCCGTGATTATTTACTATTTTGAGCTCCCGATATTCCCGTAAGTGACAATATAAGTTTAGTTTTAAACCGTGAAAGCTTAAAACAGTGTTAGTAATAGTAAACCAACAATTTGCCAGTTATGTTTAAGACCGATATAAGGGCGAGTTTGTTGACATCAACGGGATACAAAAAATAACTTCGTTGTTACTGCGAAATTCCTGTAAAAGCCCAATAGCAATTTGCGCAACTTAGGAATCGAATTTAGTACCTTATGCTCAGCAGTCGCGCTTCAAACCACTAGATGAGAGGCCGTCGGCTAAACACTGAAATTTAGCTGAACACGCTACATAATTATGATAAAACAAAGCTCTCCGCCGCGTCTGACTGTTTGATCGCGATAAACTCAAAAACTATTCGACCGATTTTCAAATGGTTTTCGCCAATGGATAGAGTGCTTCTCGAGGAATGTTTTAGTATGTGTATAAGTGGTATGCGGGCGAAGCCGCGGGAATCAGCTAGTTCAGACATAAACCAATTTCCACATAAAAGACTAAGTTCGAAGTGTACACCAAATAGGGTAGACGACAAAAAACTCTAATAATCTAACTGCCGGACTAGGCAGTTAGATTATTATAAAATATTTGACACGTATTTTTTCTTTTGTTACGTAAATCAAAATTGACGAAGATACGACGCTATTAAAATTCCCAATAGCCACGCCTAGCTATAATTTTTAGCTAGTTCTGACGTCACGAGTCCCCACTACCAGTTTTTGATGCGTTTTATCTTTGTCAATATTCATTGATTTACAAAAACAAAAAATAAGTGTCCATTATTTTTCAATAATCTAATTGACGCACTAAATAGATTTGTATTTTTTTGATACTGTCGTCATGCTTATTCAGCCTGCAGAAAAAAAATCTTACTCTTAAGTTCGATATAGTAATATTAATTATTATTTTAATTGTACAATATTAATCAGGAGATAACTTGTGTATAATTAACAGAATTCCGCTTAATTATACATTCCTATGTTTATTGATTCTGGTGTTTAACTGTTGATAGAGCATTTAAGCAAATAATAATTATCATAACTTGCGCTATATTAGTTACTGTAATTATTGCTTTATCGTTGATTGAGAATCTGTTAACCGTTTGGTGATGATTAGATTGATTAGACAGCTAAGGTCCTGGGTTTCGATTCCCGGGTCGAGCAAAGTGCTACTGGGTGTCGTCATTAGGAACTTCTTAGTAGTGGCCACTGATAGCAATAGGCTTGTCCTCAATTACCTACATCAGACAAAATCATCAGCTTCAGCCTATAATATTCCCACTGCTGGAACTCAGGTCTTCTCTCAATGAGAGGGAATGGGCTATAATCCACTACGCGGGTCTAGTGCGGATTGGTAGATGTCACATGTCTTCGAATTTTTGGTTCTAGGACATGCCGATTACCACACGATGTTTTCCTTCTCCGTTTTGAGAGCAGTGATGATTTAATAAATTACACAAAGTAATGCGCCTGTCTGGGTTCGAACCCATGGCACGACTATGTTCGTAAGTCGGGACCGCAACTGGCGTATAACAACTCGGTACACTTTTACTTAATGTTATGTTATTGTTAGCAGTGATATGGTTTTATATTGCTTTAGAAAGTCCAGGGGCCTAATTCTGCTATTTTAATAAATTCGTCACTCCAACACGATTCCATTCTCATCCCATTGTCATTTTGCTTAAAGTTCGTAATCTGCTAAATTCACAATGGTCGGTCAATGGTCTCGTAATAAAATTGTGTTTTAATGGCATTTTCGTATTGTCATTATTATAAAACCCTTAGTACAAATGGTTTTCGAAATCTATTACTAAATGCGAACATTTATTCATGCCAGATTTCATGTACGAGATTAATATTCTATGACATTTCTTTCAATGGAGTGTCAGTGGTTGTTCATTGAGAAGTCATAATGGCGCCATTACGATAGTACAATTAACAAACTTGTCAAAATTTGACAGAACTTGATCATTATGAAATCAATGATCGAATGCTCTGACACTATTGTAATAGCAGAATCGAGGCCCAGGCCATAATAATTAATCAGTATTTTTTTTCTGACCTGAGTAAACATTTTGCCCACAATCATTCAAATCAAAAACAAGTGATCCATACCACCAAAAAACTCAAGCCCCGACTCAGAACGACATAATCATATTCAAGCCAACACAACTTTTTTTACCTGAAAATACATTTACCTCGATACCTCTCAAATAGCCTAATACAAGCGCTCCCAAAGTAAGAATCGAACGTTTTTTTCTC
The DNA here is from genome assembly GCA_950022955.1 of Xestia ashworthii. Taxonomy (NCBI): domain Eukaryota; kingdom Metazoa; phylum Arthropoda; class Insecta; order Lepidoptera; family Noctuidae; genus Xestia; species Xestia ashworthii. The sequence continues at coordinate 17,969,411 of OX465565.1, read as the reverse complement.
AAACATCGAAAACGATTTTTCAATTACGTACCCATTCGATTTTCTGAGTGGATACATTTGGTTGCCGAGCACGTAAGCTGAAGAGTTCTATGGCACTCATTTCCTGCTCTCCTGGTGAACGAAAGGGTGGTGCCTACGGTAAACAATTAGGGGTAGTTCTTTAGGTAATTTGTGTGTATTTACTATTTGTTTTGGGTTTCATGTTAGTTATTCACTTATTTATCAAGTATCATTAAAATTAGATCGCCTTAGTCTAAAAATTCTAATAATATTATTATTTTTGCTTATTATTGGTATTTGTGACCACTTTTCACCCATAAGGCCCTAAGTTATTATAAGGTTGAAAATTGATTGATCGTTAGTGAACTCGGTAGTAAATCAATTTTAGTATCATTATTAAAATCCATGTTTGTCATCTTATGATTAAAATAAATAAAATAAAAATAAAATTCATTTACCCAATGTGAAATGTTTGCTTTAATGAATGTTACTTATACGGTGTAAGTAGTAAATAATAATCTAATTGTACTCTACTTATAGATAGGACAATCAGAATTGTATACGAGGAGGAGGTTTCGGCACTAGGCGCCGAAGCACTAGGATACAATAGTAATCAAAGTCACAATAAATTGTGTATTACAACGCCGATCGAATAACTATTCGATTGGCTTTCAATTTGATTATTAGGTACTGCTACTGCTTAAAAATAAAGCTCACAGTTCACTGACGAATTTCAAACTCATCTGCTAGTCTTATGCTAAAGTATGAAATATAAACATGAAAATATATCACCATCATCATCAGCCTATAATGTTCCCACTGCTGGGATACGGCCTCCTCTCAATGAGAGGGAACGGGCTATAATCTACCACGCGGGCCCAGTGCGGATTGGTAGATGTCACATGTCTTCGAATTTTTGGTTCTAGGACATGCAGGTTTCCTCACGATGTTTTCCTTCACCGTTTTCCGGGGTTGCGGGACTGTTCGAAAGAGATACCGCGGCCCCGGAACGTAAAGGGCGAGGAAGGAACATGGATGGGTTTTAGTCAGTAAGAGTCTGACACTCCCTCCCGCTCCGCCCAGAGTTCAGAAGTCATTTGATGATTTCCCATCCTAAAAAAAAAAAAAAAAAAGGTACCCAAATTTAAAATTCACAGTCGTATAGTGAATAACGTCAAAATCCTTTTTTATTTGTGTCATATTTTGGAGCATCCTATTTCGCCTAAATTTTTCCGCTCGGACAGTTTTTGTCCGTGAAATATTTTAACTGGCGGAAACTTTATTGTGATATTTTTTAAATAAATAACATAAAATAAAAATATTGGCGCAAGTCGTTATTATATTATGTTATTCTGTGGACCAGCCTAGCCTAGTTTGATGAAAAACATGGAGAGTATACTACAACGATATTTTGGCTGACTCTTTTCACTGTTATATTGACCTCTGATTTGGCATTACTGTTCGAATGACAGGAATCTTGATATCTATTGAAATAAGGCTACTATTGAGTTGCTGTTGTAAGAAGTGTGTTGACCAAATCTTACCGAATGATGTAAATTCTGGCTCGAATGACGTTGACAGGAGTAGGGGGGGGGGGGGGCTGTCAGTAAGCATTCGTTCCAGAATTTACCTCATTCGGTAAGATTTGGTCAACACACTTCTTACAACGGTATTTAAGTTGCGTTTTCAAAGCGCGTTCGTCTTAGGGCCTCTAATTTTCTACGTGCCTTACTTATACAGATAAACCTTCTGCCAAAGGTGTTATCTTTTTAATTCCGTATATGTTTTACCTTCATAATGAACTTTATTACCTGATGTATCTGTCAGACACATAATGTTTGCTAAAAGGTTACATTCATGTGAGGGTCTTTAAATTAAATTATTATTCTCAAAGTGTACGTTATGTTGGTAGGTACTTAAAGAGGTCATTAACCTTTTACCTGTATGATAAATGTTGGTTTTAAAGCAATATAAGATTGCGGTTTAGATTATAATCATGGGGAAAGTGTGTGGGACAGTCGTTGTGGTGATTCGTTGGTGATAAGATCGGAGATTTTGGGATTCTTACCTCACTTAATGGCCGGGAGCAGTTCTGATTATCTTTAGGCTAGGAAATAAAATCACAACATTATTATCAAACAAAGTTCTTCGCCGTGTCTGTCTGTCTGTTCGCGATAAACTCAAAAACTACTGCACCGATTTTCATGTTGTTTTCACAATGGATAGAGTGGTTCTCGGGGAAGGTTTTAGTATGTACCTAACTTGAACGCGAGCGAAAGAAGTAAAACGATTTCATAATTATGAAATCGTTTTATTTCTAACTGGTACATTGAGCTTCCGACCAAGGGATAAAACATAGATGCTGTAGTTTTAAATGTAGGATATGTAGTCGCTTCATGTAAAATACTGATATTCAGCTGCATCCGGTTAGATCCAAATATAGTTAGTATTTAGATGATACGTTCAGTAGGTACTAAATTATTGTAGGTATTCTTTGAAGTTTATTCACGCGTAAGTTAAACTTTTGAGGATTCTTCGTCGCCTATACACTTATAAATTAATTTGTATTGTTAGAAATTGTTAAAAATAAGTATATCACATTATGTAAAGGTGATTTTTATAAAGATTTTGATAAAACATATAGATACTGATACATTTAAAAATGTTTTCTATCGTATTCATAGTTTTCTTAGAAATCTCTGTAAACCGTCATGTATATCAAAAGATAATCGGTAACCAGCTTACATGGTGTGATATCTACTTACATACCAAGGAGTTTTGAACTATTGTTTTGATGTCAATTTCAATATAATATGTATATTCGCGGAATATCAAGAAGTTTTCTCACTTAATTTAAATTTTATAAGCGATACCTTAAATTGAACTGTGTAAGCAATTTCAATTCCCTGAAGTGGGTTCAATACTTATTTATTTCTTCGTAAATAGGAATTACGGAAGGTAAAAGCTTTTGCGGTAATATGTAGATTTATATGTTGGTATCAATTTTCTTTTTCTTCCACGTTCAGAGGTTTTGTGTCCCGATTTTGTTAGGATCTAGCACAAGCGCGCTTTAAAAACGTAAAGTAAATAAATATACGTTCATTTTTAAATTGAAACCAAAAATAATTGCAACAAACACAATCAGTATCCTAAAAAGATAAAAAATATTCTTAAAATTTTGAAAATTATCTATCTGAAGCGAGTATTTCATTGCACCGCGTTTTCGGGCTAACACACCCTAGAGCCTTGACTTTGCGTAAAAAGAATGACTTTCTACTGTGTTAGTGCTGTTCATTTTACAGTTTTTTGTATTAGCGCTGAATGTTTCACTGCTGGGCATTACCTTCCCAGGTACTCTTCTCTTTTCTTCTTTATAGTTTATAGTAAAAAATGTTCACATGTTACACACACACACATAGAAATTATCATTGCATTCTTCTGTCTTAGTTATTATTCGATTTTATTATTCAACCAAGATAGGCTTAGAGGAGCAGTGGCCCTGTGGTGGCGGCCCCGACTTACGATTAGTGAGTCGTGGGTTCAAACCTAGGCAGGTGCATTACTTTGTGTAATTTATTTCATCACCGCTGCTCTCAAAACGGTGAAGGAAAACATCGTGAGGAAACCGGCATGGCCTAGAACCATAAATTCGAAGACATTTGACATCTACCAATCCGCACTGGGCCCGCGTGGTGGATTATAGTCCATTCCCTCTCATAGAAAGGAGGCCTGTGTCCCAGCAGTGGGAACATTAATAGGCTGATGATGATGATGATTATATGCTTAACCAGATGCAGCAGAGTACTATTATAACACTTGTGGTGACTGCTTGTCTGACCCAGAACGCAGTTAATCCAATATCAAACTTATAAGAATGCAAAAGAAATGAAACCTTAGTCCGTGCGTGAGTTTCGAGGAACCGGCGGCATGGCTTACTTAAATAGGCTTGTTTCCACCATCAATAAATTGCAAATCTATTTAGTCCGTCAATTAGAGTATTGGAAAATAATGGACACGTATTTTTTGTTTTTGTAAATCAACGAATATTGACAAAGATAAAACGCATCAAAACTCGGGAGTGGGGGCTCGTGACGTCACTGTTCGGTATCAACTCACTAAGAATGATACCGAACAGTGACGTATTGGGAATTTTAAAAGCGTCGTATCTTCGTCAATTTTGGTTTATGTGACAAAAGAAAAAATACGGGACAAATATTTTTTGATAATCTAAGTGACGGACTAATTAGATTTTTTCAGTTAACAAGCCTATTATCGGTGGTTTTATTTCAAGTACAATTCTCTCATAGATTGATTTCAAAATTTTGTACTCCGCGCGAACTATACGTGTGGACTAAATATACTTTGGTACATAAAAGCCAACATAACATCATGTCCGTTATACCATGTGTAGCTACACAAAATACTTACCTATATCCGACTCCAAATCCAAAACAACCCAATACCCCATCGTTAGCTCGAGGCTATGTGCGACAGTCCTTAATTGATGTAAATTTTAAACAAAAACACTTTGCGCATTAAAAATACAAGAACCCCCTTCATCTTGGGGGAGTTGGGACGGGGCGTAGGGAGGGGGTGAAAGGGGGAGTCTTCATAAGAGGATTAAACACGGTAATAAGGTTTGCATCCTACACACTTGGCCGGGTCAAGTAGGGTTTACCGCAGTTCTTGTGCTATGTTTTTGAAAGGGAGCTCTTTCATATTATAAAAATCATTTTTATGTCAAGTATTTTTTTTCTGTTTCTTGGTGGGTTATTGACAGATAAATGATGTATGCCTATTGGCTTTTAATGACAATCAATGTCCTGTTTGTTAAAATATTTTATGGGAGTATTTTGGATTAAATATAACAAATCATATTCTCAAAATGGTTGAATAGTTATTAGACTTGTGCTTTAACTATTTCGTAACCAAAATAAATCTAGCAAGTGAGAAACATCGCTATGGCGTCTTACGTGTCGTATTTTTACTTTTAAGGTCAGTTCCTTTTTCAAACTAGTGTTGAGTTATTATTCGTTTTAAATCTATAGGTATTTGTAGACCCTATTGGTCTTTTAATTGCTAGTTCACTTCTGCCTATTGAGTTCTTGGCGTCACAAAGTTTTAGTTGGTTTTTCACTACCAAAATATCGGTAGCAGCCCTGGCTCAGGGTTTGTGCCCGGTTAATGGCAATAGGCTTACCCCTATTCCATTACATTTACATTATAACTGGTGAAATTTAGCCGTACCTGCCTACGCCCCTGGGAACAGAGGCGTGATTCATGGAATGTTATTTTAAATTAAGAAACTCCAAAAAGGTTAATTCCTGTGTAAAAATTAGGCTTAAAAGGATAACTTAATACCTCTACGGCATTATTTCCTTCACAAAATTTTCCCTTATTGGATTAGTTGGTGATTATTTCGGTGTGTCAACACCGAAATAATCACCAACTAACCTTACAACTAACCTTACAACTAACCTTACAACTAACCTTACAAGGGTAAAGTAGGCTTTTCTTTTTCACATTTGGAACAATCTGATAATTTATAATTAACATTCAACTCAGTGTATTGCAGTACGCTGCTGGACATTGTCGTTTGCAAAGACGACAATTTTTTTTCACATATTTTCATACAGGTGACACATATTTTTTTCTTATTTCGCGTAAACAAAAATTGAAGGCGATATAGTGCGTCGACACTACGTACATTTTTACCAAAAAGTGACGTAACAAGCCCTCATGATCTTTGATGCGTTTTATCTACGTCATTATTTATTAATTTGACGAAACTAAAAACACGAACTTCTCCACCCAGTCTATCCTAGCCACCTTCGTAAAGTCATCGGTCCATATATAGGTACTAGCTTCTGCCCGCGACTTCGTTCGCGTGAATTTCCCGCTTGCAACATTTCTTATTGCTGCTCCGCTCCTTTTAGTCATAGCGTGATGTTATATAGCCTATAGCCTACCTCGATAAATGTACTATCCAACGCAAAAAGAATTTTTCAATTCGAGGCGGTAGTTCCTGAGATTAGCGCGTTCAACCAAACAAACAAACAGACGAACAAACTCTTTTGCTTTATAATATTAGTATAGATAGGGCGTTCCATGCTGCGCTTGCCAGTATGCAAGCTTTACTCCAGGTCTTGTTTGCTACTCCAGCCATCGGTTTTTTGACAAAAATCCCCAGTACCGTCCATCTACCGTTTCAACTTGCTAACTCTAAACGCGAAGTCTGTAAGTCTTTAAATAGATAAATACACGATCGCGTTTAGGTTTAAAGGTATTTCATGAAATATTTCCTACAATTAGCAATCCATTTAATACACGTCCAGCAATCTCCAAGCAAATAGCGCCACAATATCTTAGTAACTAAACTAAAACTAAATTTTCAAATGTAAATCCTGGTTGATTCAAACTCGTTTCAGCTGGAAAAACAAAACACTGTTTTTGAACTATTTTGTTTTTTTTTTGTGAGCTCAGAAATATACCCCTGTAACGCGGCAAACACCCAACCACGGCAGAAACACTCGCGCGCACGTGAACACGGCGGGCGTCATCACCACCCCGCACCACACGGCCCACCGCAGCGCTCCTGGCCGCCTTTATAAGCGCCGCCCGGGCTATGGATCATCAGTCTGAGTTCGGCACGACTTGGGTGTACACACCGCATCGACTTAGGTCGGTCACGTTTGCCCCGCTTCCTGCTGAGTTCAGATTAGCGCGTGCACTGCATGCCCTGGTAACTTAGAACATATTTTTTCCATTGCGAAAAGCGCCATCTATCCCACAAGCAGGGAACTGTTTCTGCAGTGTTACCACCTTTGTTTGCTGTAGTAGTTTACACTAATTGTTTATTTTGCTATTTTGCTTTAATTACTCTAATTTCATAAAAAAGTAAGATATAAAAATAATGTAATAATACTGATTTATTTTTACGATGATAGAATCCTAAGAGTAGTTTATTGATACCAAACGTTAGCAACACTTAGTCTCAATGTCACAAGAAAATTTTCTACCGGTATGTTTACATGCTCGTGCGCATTTTTTCTTGTAATTTTTGGTGTTTTTGTGTTATTGCGTTGAGTCCGAACTTTTAGTTCCTCCGTATATTCCTGAAATACCGAAATTCCAGCATAGTTTGTACTTTGTGAAAGTGTTTGTGATCTCTAAGTGTCGATAGGCCCTCCGTAAGGAGTTTGGACCATATATCACATTATAGTGTTCATTTGTATTTTTCACAATGCCTCGAAACGTCTGCTGTGTTCCTGGGTGCCCAGTCGTAGCAGAAGATGGTAAGCGAAACTATACTTACGAAGTTACGAAGTTAGAGTACTTACCTATTTACGATAACAACCCCTAGTTTAGAAAGTTTCGTCTACCGGGAACCCATTTAACAAGAATTCTCGTACGAGTATAGATATCCTAACTTCAACCTCAGTCACGTCTCTCAATAAAAACATTGGATTAATTTGGATGGGATTTTATTCATCAATCATGAAATTTGGCAAGAAGTAGGAACTAACAGTACCTACAAATTAAGAAAAAAGTCCGAATATTGGTAACTTATTAGCTCAGAAAAACAATTATAAACATATTAATTTGTAGTTAATTTCAAACAAAATGAGTGCATACACTCCCAAATGTATGTTTGCCAACTTTTATAATTTTTCATGCTCGAGTTGCATTTGACTGGTTTTTTCTCCATGACATGCTTTTTTCACGCAGCTCATACCAGGACCATACTAGAAAATCGTAGCAGACTATCAATCACATATCAGTCAGTCCAAGTAAAGTAATTTTTCTTTATTTTTAGGCATACCTCTTCATTATTTTCCAAATCCTGAGAAAGAGGCAGTAAAGTTTCAGAATTGGATCAAGAGTATTGGAGGTGGCATTGCGAGTCTGGATAGCAACCTTGTCTACAAAACTCAAAGAATCTGTCGTCGGCACTTTCAAGATGTGTTCCTGTATCCAAAAAACAGACTTTGTAGAATGGCCGTTCCATCTCTTCATTTACCCTCTGAAGATGTATCAGGTAAAATAAGAATAAATAGTAAACAAATTGTATCTTCCCAGTATATTAAGTTATTATTTATATGAAGAAAATCAATATTGTATTAGTTCACACATAGTTTTAATTTTTCTACTAGGTCTGTACAATTTTTTTTACTTTCTTTCCAGGGCCAAGATTAAGTCCATTCATTCCAGACTGCCAACCAACTACAACACATGAAGCCACATTATTGCATGGTAATGTTCTTAATATAGTTATAATTATTTAGTAACAAATAATAATATACATGCTGTTGCCCACGGCTTCGTCTTACAGTACTTATACTGCTGTATTAGTGTCTATTTATTATAAGTTATGTTAATATATCAGTCACCAACGTAACCATTCACACAGTATATTCATTTGTAGGTAAAGATCTAATAAGCCTAGATGACCTTGAAAATCTATAGAGTGTGTGTAACAATCTTTTTTCTGAAATTTTGATTTTCTGTAATACATTTTTTTAATTTTTCAGCTACTTGTAGGGACCTGTTTTCTTCAAGCAGCCAACCATCTACTTCGCAAAAACCTACAGCTACATTGCATCCTTTATCAACAAGAGATGTTAAAAATAAGCCAAGTTGTTCAGGTATGTTATCAAAAATATAGTGTTCTTTATAATAAATTTGTGACCACTTTTCAAGGCGTGACCAACAGACTAACCCAGTAGAACAAAAAAATGATTGCAATGATGGGGAGAACAAGTGCCTTTCGGCTTCTATATAGGTTTTTTACAACCTTGACAGATGTTTCTTAATAATACTTGATGAATCAGCATACAGCATGTTTTTTTATTACTACATACAATAATAAATACTCCATTTATAAGTACAGGTTATAATTTATTACTGCCTCAGAGGACTGGCAAACTTTATCCTATAATTTAAATTTTCAGTTTATTTGCCATGGAAGCAAGAAAACCGAGTGAAGAAGATGGAACTGAGGCTTCGTCGGTGTCTAAAAGACAAACAAACCTTCCGCAAAAGATATTTGCTGGCAAAAAAAATATCAAAATCAAAAGCTTTTGAAATTTTAACCAAGAATATTTCAAGAGCAGCTAAAACATTATTTAAGATGCAGGTGACAGAAGGTGGGAAAAAGCCCAGAGGCAGACGATTCACTCTTGATGAGAAAATTTTAGCATTATCTTTATATAAGCCATCTCCCAAAGCTTATCGCTTGCTAAGCCAGCTCTGTGTTTTGCCAAGCCGCAGGACGCTGCAAAACATCTTACAAAAAGTTGATTTAGTGCCAGGCATTAATGAAAACATTTTTCAACATTTGAAAAAAAAGGTGTCAAGAATGCCCAACAAACACAAATTTTGCTCAATTTTATTTGATGAAATGTCAATAGCACCAGCACTAAGTTATGACAAAGCACATGATCAAATAACTGGTTTTGTTGATACCGGTACAAAACGAGAACAAGTATTTTCTGATCATGTGCTTGTATTCATGGTGAGAGGCATAGTGAAAAAATATAAACAGCCAATAGCGTACAGTTTTTGCTCTGGTACAACAAAGACAGTAGATTTAAAATTTCAATTAAAAGAAATCATTGAAAAAGTTCAGACCACTGGCCTAAAAGTAGTAGCTACAGTTTGTGACCAAGGCTCTACAAACCTTGCAACTATAAACCAACTGGTGCAGGAGACAAAAGAAATATATTTGAGAAGAAGTGAAGAATTTAAAGGAGGCTTTTTTGAAGTGGCTGGTCGCAAAATTGTGCCAATATATGATGCACCTCATCTCATAAAGGGTGTACGCAACAATCTGCTAACTAAAAATTTAAAATTTATAAAGGATGGCAAGGTACTTGTGGCAAAATGGTCACATATAGAAAACTTGTTCCAAAGAAGTCCAACATTCAGGGGTGTGAAGTTGGTCCACAAGCTGACTGCTCTACATGTTGTGCCGTCAATGATACCCAAAATGAGGGTTAAATATTGCACTCAGGTGTTCAACAAGTCTGTTGGTGTGACACTTGGATGTATGGCAGGTGTGTATGAAGTAACTTTTTAATCATATCATTGAAATGTAAAATTATATAAGTATAACTAGCCGATGCCCGCGGCTTCGCCCGCGTCAAATTGTATACAAAAACCTTCCTCCTGAATCACTCTGTCTATTAAAAAAACCCGCATTAAAATCCGTTGCGTAGTTTTAAAGATCTAAGCATACATAGGGACAGACACGCGGCGGGAGAATTTGTTTTATAATATTGAGTGATAACATTAACATTTCATTTACAGAAAATGGGAGCTTACCAAAGGACAGCGTCGACACTGCAGAATTAATAATGCTGTTCGACGATCTCTTCGACTCGGTCAACGCAAACTTCCACAGAGAAGAAGGGAAAATATATAGATCGGCAGTAACACCAAACTCGCCTCATATAAGATTTTGGAATTCTACTTTGCCTATTTTAAAATCAATGAAATTTGTAATTAAAGATAAAAATGATAAAGAAACAACAGTACCGTCTCTTACCAGCTGGGTGAAAACAATTGAAGGATTTAAATCTATTGTAAATTATTTATGGTCGCAAGGAGTAAACTCGATTCTCTTAAGAAATATTAATCAAGACCCTCTTGAAAACTTTTTTGGAGCCATAAGAGCTCATGGCTATAGTAATATAATGCCCAGCTCTACAGCATTTGAAAACGCGTTCAAAACATTATTAATAAATAATATCACATCTGCGCACTCCCTTCAGGGAAATTGTGAAAAAGATGACAGTATTTGTCTACAATCCCTTAAATCATTTATAGAAAATGAATCACCCAGCAACGACAATGATGGTAATGAGATAAGGCAAATCAATGATTATCATTTAAATATAGAAATTATTAATACAAATACAATGTTAGAAAGTCGTTCTCGAGTCCATGTAGAAAAATGCGCTGCTATAGCATATTGCAGTGGATGGATGGCCACCAAAGCCAAAAAAAATGTTTTTAAAAAATGCAACATATGTAAAATTAATTGCATTAGTGAAAATATTGAAGATTTTCACACATACATTACAAAAAAGGAATATTGTGGCAAAAAATGGTTGTGCTATCCATCTCGAGCATTGTTTGACTACTTTGCCCAAGTGGAACACATCACTTTAGAGGTGTTAAAAACTGATGCACATATAAAACATATCATACAATACATAAATTTAATAGTAACTATACATATTGATTTTAATTTCCTGACATGCGAAGAACATAAAAATACATTGAATAAGTATTTATTAAATAAAAGTGTTGTGTTCTTCATTATGAATTGGTGCAGAGAAGTCAGCAATGTTCTCACTGGCAAGAGCTTTTATAATTTTACTAAAGCAGATTGTAATGAGATGGACTGCATTATTCTGCAGGCTCGAGAGCATTTTAATAAAAGAAATGGAAGGAAACGAGAAAGGCAAACTGGAGTAGAATTAAATGTTTAATAAAATAAATATTCTAATATCACAATTCTGTATTATTTCCCGACTGTTTATCTCTACATAATATTCATAACTGAATATTATTTTGATGAATAGTTCTCGAAATATTAAATGTACTGATTTTGACCGATTTGTATGAAGAATTATGTACTATATTTTCTGTGATATAGTATTTAATATTTAAATGCAAATCGGTCGAATCAGTACATTTCATATTTCGTGAACTAATCTATCTGGAACTATGAATGAACCCATCTTTAGTTCTCTGCTTGGCGGCCAGATGTCGCTCATTGCTAAGAAATAATCAAACTGACAGTTGCCAGTCTATCTCATATTATATATATTAGTCTATGGTGCACTGTGCGAAGGTGGTGTTGGTGATCCACATTACTGACGTACAGGGCACGGTGCGCTTAGGGTTTTCGGTAGGGTTTAGTTAGATTACTTTGTTTCTTTATTTTATTTGTTATGTTAGTTAGCTCTTTGTGTTACCATTAATGTACCTAGTTATTAGTTTAAATAAACTATTTATTGTTATTTTTGCAAAGTGGGTTTAAATTTATCTCCTCACACTGAACCTTGCCACAATTGGCGTCCCACCTTGGGCTTTCTTACCCACATATTTTATCATAGGTAGATTTATTGTAGTATGTACCCACATTTGTTGTAGGTAGATCTTAACATTATTGTTGTTGTCAATTAGTTAATTTGTTAGATTGATCTTAGTTCTGTTAGTAGGTATATACAGTAGTTTCGGTATATTGGTAAAAACATTTTTTTTTGGTATTGTATTATATACAAGCTAGGGTTTTGGAGTAGACAGTATACAGGATTAGTTACGTAATTCATTACAATAAAACTGCTTTCTATAGTATAGTTTAGTTTTATTATTTCTGTAGTCTTTTGCTTTAGTATATCTTCACGCTAGATTCCTTCAGAGTAAGCAGTTTATTAGGTTACTGTTATTTATTGAGCAAATCAACATTGATTTTTATAACGTTTTACCTAGACGTAGCCGGAGAAATAAACAAATGGCAAACGTCAGTTTCTCAGATGATCAGTTTAGGGATCTTTTAGGGGTGTTAGCAAACCGAGACAATTCTCGTGTTTCGCAAAAAACAGGCAGTTTTGCATCATGCACTGCCCGTTTTGACGGGACTCGCCAGTCGACAGTGGTCGAGACGTTTCTGTCAACTGTCACTACTTTCAAGAAAATTGAGTCCGTTAGCGACGAGAATGCCATAGAAGGGCTTACTCTGCTGCTTATTGGTGATGCAGCTATTTGGTGGCTTGGAGTGAGAGAAACAGTCAGTACTTGGCATGAGACTGTGTCACTATTACGGACGACATTTGCCCCAAAGAGACCCGCCTATCAAGTACTCAATGAGATTGTGTGCAACAAACAAAGCGGTCCTACAGCCACAGAACTATTTGTTGCTAAAAAACGTGCACTCATAGCGGAATTGCCAAAGCCGTCGCCCACCTTATCACAAGGGTTGGACCTGCTATACACATCCCTCCATGCGAAAATAAGAGATAGAATACCGAGGGACTCCGTTCAAACATTTGACGAATTTCTCGTGAAAGTACGTCAAATTGAAGAAACCGCTACTGAACAGACCACTGAACAGACCAACACTGGTGTCACACCGTTAGTGAAGAGAACCCGCTGCAACTTCTGTCGCGCTTATAACCATAGCGAGCAGGAGTGTCGCAAGAAAGCTGCTAAGACCGAGACGTCTAAGGAAACTCCCAAGAAAACTGAGACCAGACCACCGCCAACGTCTAAAATAACCTGCTACGGATGCGGTGAGCCTGGTGTAGTCAGAAGCAAGTGTCCAAAGTGCAACACACCCAAAATAGGCGCAGGGGAAGTTGGGTTTTATGCATTGGCCTCTGGAACGCGACTTAGGCCAACTGTCAAAATTTCCATCGATGGCATCAATGGTCAAGCTCACATTGATTCTGGCGCAAAAATGAGCGTCGCATCTACTTCACTGTACTACGTGCTAAAGCGAAAAGGAGTGACCTTTAACTCGGAAAAAGCCACGGTAACCCTTGCCGATGGTCTACGGCGAAGACAACGTGTACAGTCAGCACAAGTACCTGTAACTTTATGTGGACGGACGATCCCCACAACTTTTATCGTGTTGCCCGAAACACATGATAATCGCACACTCCTAGGAGTAGACTTTATCCAAGATGCAAGCATAGTTCTCAACTTGCCGCAACTATTGTTCCACTTCTTGGATGAACCTGGCAAGAAATATGATTTGCATAACGAGGATGAAGACAGCGCATCCGTGTCCACGGTGCAAATGGAACTTGAGGAAACCGAGTCGGTGATTGCAAGGCTAGCCTCGATTACGTCTCTGGAGCCAATGTTGAGCCCAATGTTCCAGACCCCATCCCCATGTGCGAATACGCTGGAAGAAGAACGCAATATGGCGGACGCATACGGACCACCTGTATTAATCGACTTCTGTACGCCCCCACATTCTCCCTCTCGACAAGAACCTACGCTCAATGGTTACTCGCCGAGGTTTGTCGGTTCACTGTTCCGGGATGCACAGTCCAGCATTAATAACGCGGAAATTACTCTGTCTCCACAGAGTAGTAAGTTGTTTGGAACCAACATTGACATCGCTATGGTTGCTATAGATGGAGCTGCCTCAAGTGAAGAGGTACAACTTAACAGATTGTTAGAACAGCACGCTGGCGTATTCACTGGTAATGGCAAACCAGCTACTCTAGTGGAACACATCATAGAAGTTGGAAACCATAAACCGGTCGCTGTGCCTCCATACAGAGTATCCCAACAGCGGAAAGAAGTTCTACGCAAAGAGATTGATCACATGTTGGACGACGGTGTTATCACACCTTCGAAATCCCCATGGGCTGCACCAGTTGTTATGGTCCCCAAGAAAAATGGAGGTACAAGAGTCTGCATAGATTACCGCCAGCTTAATAGTATAACTGTAGCTGACGCGTATCCCTTACCTCGAATAGACGACCTTCTGCATGAAGCAAGACCGACGCCTTACATGTCGACTCTTGACCTAAAAGCAGGTTATTGGCAAATAAAAGTGCGAGATGAAGACCAGGAGAAAACGGCTTTCGTCACTCCCTTTGGGTTGTACCACTTTAAACGTATGCCGTTTGGTTTGCGCAATGCTCCGGCGACCTTCCAGCGATTTATCGACAGATTGAAGCTGCATCTTGATGGAATGAAGTTGCTGGCTTACTTAGACGATCTCATCCTGCTCTCGCCGTCTTTCAAGCAACACCTGCAAGATCTAAATAGACTGTTCCAACTGCTTCAGGAAAATAATGTGGTTGTAAACAAGCAAAAGTGTCGATTCTGTGAGGAACAGATTCCTTATCTAGGACATATCATAACGAAAGCAGGCTTGTGTACAGATCCTGGAAAAATATCCGCCATACTAGACATACCTGTGCCGAAGAATATCCGACAGGTACAATCTTTTCTACAAACATGTTCATGGTATCGTCGTTTTGTACCGAACTTTGCGAAGATTACTCAACCGCTTACTCGGCTGACGAAAAAAGGTACAACCTGGGAGTGGGGAGCTCAACAGGAGGATGCCTTCCGTGAACTCAAGCAACGCCTAACTAGTGCCCCTATCTTGCGCCAAGCAGATATAAGTAAGCCATACACCATAAAAACAGACGCTAGTGATTATGCTCTGGGAGCTGTTTTGGTACAGGGGGAGGGCAACGAGGAGCATCCCGTCGAATATGCTAGCCGATTATTAACAAAAGCAGAACGTAATTATTCTACCACAGAGCGTGAAGCCCTAGCAGTGGTATGGGCTGTAGCAAAATTTAGAGGCTACATAGAAGGTTCTACGGTAGTAGTTGCCACTGATCATCAAGCACTGAAATGGCTTATGTCTATTAAATCACCTACAGGACGACTTGCTAGATGGGCACTGCAACTCCAGCCATACAATTTAACAGTTCAGTATATACAAGGTAAAACTAACGTGATTGCTGATAGTCTATCAAGACCGCCTCATCCAGAACTCCAAGTTAACCATGGCGTGTGCATAGTATCAGTAGATATGCCCCGCCGCTCTGGAGAGGAGATTCGGAACGAACAACTGAAAGACGATGCCCTAAAAACAATTATGGAAGCACTGGAGAAGCCAGTTCGGGATGAAGATGCTATTTATTGGTCAAACAAAGGTTACGTTATGAACAACGGACTGTTGCACCGCTATCTTCAAGACAACGAAAATGATGCTGCCCAGCTGGTTATACCAAAACATGAAACCAAGGCCATTCTTTCAAAATATCATGACGAGCCCACTGCCGGTCATTATGGGGCTGATAAAACATTTCATCGCATCGCTGCCAGATATTATTGGAGAGGAATGCGAAAAGACATCGAAAGCTACGTCAAGGATTGTATCAAATGTCAAAGATACAAACCAAGCAATTTGAAGCCAGCTGGACTTTTACAGACCACGGTAATGAACCAAAGATTCGAAACCTTATCCTTTGACTTGTTCGGGCCATTACCTCCAACTCCAGATGGAAAAGCCTGGATTTTTATTGTTGAAGATATCGCAACCCGATGGGTTGAATTATTTGCTTTAGAACAAGCCACGGCTGAAGCTTGTGCAACCGTTTTACTAAATGAAGTCTTTCTGCGTTTTGGCGTTCCACGAAGATTAATAAGCGACAATGGAACACAGTTTATCAGCTCAGTCATGCAAAAACTCACTTACTGTCTGGACATTCAACATTCGTTTACGCCTGTATACCATCCGGAAGCCAACCCTGTCGAAAGGAAGAACCGAGATTTGAAAACACAGCTAGCAATCTACGTAGAAGGTGATCATCGGTCTTGGGCAGAAAGGCTCCCTAGCATAAGATATGCTATGAACACATCGCACTGTCTCAGCACGAGCTTTAGCCCAGCATATCTTACCTTCGGTAGAGAGTTAAGGACCTTCGATGATGTTAAACACGACCTTCATCAGATAGCTTTATCGGAGAACTTTATCCCCGAAATAACCCCAAAACTTATTTTGTTAGCAGAAACATTTAACCGAACGAGAGAAGTGCAAGAGAACAAAGAAGAAACAAGGAAGAAGGCAGCAGATGAACATCGGCGTCCAGCTCCTTCCTACCTACCCGGCGATCGCGTCATGGTTGCGGCCAATGTCCAGAGCAGCGCAGCTCGCTACCAAACAGCGAAGCTGGCTCCACGTCGCGACGGGCCTTACATCATCCTGCGACGGCATGGACCTTGTTCTTACGAGGTTGCACACCCAGCACAGCCTACAACTCCTCTGGGTATTTACCATACATCCGCGCTGAGCCCATTCCAGGGATCCGGCAACGATGTGCCTAATCCTGAAAGACCTTTGCGCAGACGCGGTAGGCCCAGAAAAGCAGACAGCAGCCTCTGAAACAACACTGGTCTCCTCGTCGGGACGTCTTCGGGACCAGAGGGGGAGATTGTAACGCGGCAAACACCCAACCACGGCAGAAACACTCGCGCGCACGTGAACACGGCGGGCGTCATCACCACCCCGCACCACACGGCCCACCGCAGCGCTCCTGGCCGCCTTTATAAGCGCCGCCCGGGCTATGGATCATCAGTCTGAGTTCGGCACGACTTGGGTGTACACACCGCATCGACTTAGGTCGGTCACGTTTGCCCCGCTTCCTGCTGAGTTCAGATTAGCGCGTGCACTGTGCGAAGGTGGTGTTGGTGATCCACATTACTGACGTACAGGGCACGGTGCGCTTAGGGTTTTCGGTAGGGTTTAGTTAGATTACTTTGTTTCTTTATTTTATTTGTTATGTTAGTTAGCTCTTTGTGTTACCATTAATGTACCTAGTTATTAGTTTAAATAAACTATTTATTGTTATTTTTGCAAAGTGGGTTTAAATTTATCTCCTCACACTGAACCTTGCCACACCCCATATTTAATTATACTTAAGTGAAGGTTTCCGGGTTGATATAAAGTTATAATTACGAAGAGCCTAAAAATTGTAATTTTCCTAGTTCGTTGCGTGACCGAGTTTATTAAGGAAGACAGTTTAATAAGGGACGGAGCTCATTCACCCGGATTAATCAAAATGTCAAAATTTGACTTTAAACAAAGAACAAATTTCGAATAGAGAAGCAAGTCTGTAAACTTCCTGGTATAAATGAGCGGTTTTTTGAATGCCTGAAAGAAAAACCCAATATTTTAGTTCCCTAATGGTGATGGTTGCAATTATTTTTCGCATCAACCACCTCTGGTGCTTCTGACGCAACTGGTGGCAGATGACACTTAAATTAGTGGAATCCTCTACCACTGGTGGCAAATTCGACAATCAAGTAGCCGTCTGACTCTCTGACACCTCCAAGTATTTCAACTAACAAATAGAAAGAACGATGGGCATTCTGGGCCCAGCTATTATATAACTAGTTAAAATATGCACAAATAAATCAGAGGAACTAGGGATCAAACTCAGGACTTGTAACGTTACATTTTCCCAGGAGGAAGAAAATGTGTAGTCATAGGTTCGGTTTAAATGAAAAATGGCAAGGAATGAGATGACAATATTTTTTATTTTAGAGAAGCCGAGGTAAGATAGATGGTGATAAATTGCTGTCTCGTGAGGCCAGAATGTGGCTTTACATTTTCCTCCTCCCAGGAAAATGTAATGTTAGGTACAGACTTCACGATTGGCAGTGCCAAGCGAGTGCCAATTTGGCACTTATGCTTGCTACAAAGATACTAATGAGGCAATCCTATTAATCAATGCACACAAAAGTGATCATAAATTAAGGCAAGAACACAGCTCGTAGGTACCAAAATCGTACTAAATTTTAATTTACACAATAAAAAAAGGTTGATCGTTTATGCCGTTTGCGGCAATTATTTCTACGAAGGTTTTAATATAGGTTTCGGTGACAGGTGGTGGCAGTCACGGGTTCGTGGTGTTTGTTTCCGTTTCCGTAATTTTAATGGTATTTTTGAGGGGGATTACCTTTAATTACGTTCAACGACACGTGCTTAAACATAATCCTGTTAGCATAATATTTCTCTGAAGAACGTGTGTCAATATTATTATTTTAAATAGTTATTGGCCATTTTGAAAAAGAAAGACAGACAATTATGCAATGTCCTTTTATTCCTATTACAGGCCAAAACTACAATTTCTGAGAATGTATCAAAGAATATTTAGGGTGTAAGTTCTGTTTTCAAATATTTTCTTGCAATCTCATTTATTGATATTATTGAGAGTGTGGCCTACAATCTATTGAAAATATCAGAAACAACGTACAAAGGCGTTATTAAGAATCGTGTAATGCTTTAAAAAAAAGTCTGTTTAACATCATACGTTATGACGTATAAAGTTTTTTACTAGTAATCTACCATTTAACACGTCACCACGTAGCACAATGGAAACGCACAAGAGCTACTCATACCGTGACTGTGCGAAGAGCGATACAAAGGGAAGGAAGCTAGGACTCAATTATGTTCATTTTTAATTTCTGTGGCGTTTAGAAACGTTTCCTTCTATTTAACATTATGGGTTTTGAGTTTCGGGTTTAAAACAAAAATTAAAAAGTAATTTAAAAAATTGGAAGTCAGTCAAACTGATATTTGAATTTAATGGGCGAGTTGGTTAATGGAAATTATTATTAATTAGCATGTACTCTGTTCAACTTTTTATTTATTTGATTGCTCGTAAGCTCATAGAGTTTTACTAATTTGCTCATTTTGGGGTCCCACGTTGGGCGCCAGAATTACTATTGGCGCCCAAGGTGGACGGCGTTTATTAAATTGTGAACAGTTTAAAAAATAGTTTCTGCGCAGTGTAGTAACCATATTATAGGAAACAAATGTTCTAAAAAACAGAAGTTATAATAATATGTGCTTAAATGAAAGCCCATAATATGATTAAAACGTACGCCATTGTTACTTTCAATTTTAAAGAACAATACGGTATTGACCAACAGACAAAGTTAGAAAAAAACAAATAGCTAAGTAAATAGCTTAGTGTAGATTTTTGTTAATTTTAATAGTGGTTAAGGAAATGTCAACAACTGTAAAGCCAAAGAGACAAAAAAAAAATGGATGGACTTACGTAGATCTTAAGTTACTAATAATAAGCTTAGTTTAATGTAACGTGTCCATGTCCAATGATGGAGCAAGATCGAAGTTTCAATTTTTTCTTTTTAAATCAAGCAAACAATTAATAAAATGTAATTAAAAGCGCGGAAACCCACGTCTGCGGTAGAAAACTAATTATAAAAAAAAAAAATTAACTTTGATGCTTAGTAAGATCAAGTATTATACCAGACATGTTTTGTTGAAATAAGTAATAGTCTAGTCATTGCTAATGACGTCAGACATGAGCCATGTTTTTGAGGTAATTACAAAACGTATTACTAGAAAATAATAATGTACAAAATGTGTTTTGTAGAAATAGATAACAGACTAGGTTTATTTCAAGTAAAAGACGACGGATAGCTTTGTCTTGGGTGTGTCTGGGCCAAAACAATGCACCTTTACCTCCATCCAAAAATAATGGCAATTCATATGAAAATTTGGTTACAGATAAGTAATGGCGAACACCGCAGTAATTTAGAAATCCTGAACATCCAATAGCACTGAATCACACTACACCGTTAATAACTGAACGATACTTCTGCACGCTCATGCAGTTTCATAATTATTGATGTCGCATTACGATTGCATAAATTGAATACCTACTTGATAAGTTACGTAATGGCTCCGTAAATTACGGAATTTATTGAGCTGTTTCTGTCATTGTTTTACGAGGTCAGTATTGCTGTGAATGCTTTATGCTTCAAATTATCAATACGTGCCTTTTATAAAGGAATTTTAGTCCCATTTGTTATTTTGCGAAATATGTTGTCTCTGAAGAGTTAAAAAGCAGCGGTGGCCGAGTGGTGGCCAGGAAATATATCATTAAGAACAATCTAAAGGGTATCAAAACACCACGACCTAAATACAACAAGATCGATACATATAAACGAAGCTAACTGCTGCATTCTTACTTCTTTAAATTATTCATGTATGGACACAGCTGTAGAAGCCACTGCCATTAACGTCGTGTTAAATATTTATAGAGAAATGTGAATTATTGGGAATATAAGGGTCTCTATGATAGGGTTTTGAATTGTTTATAGTATTGGAATGAGTGTCGAAATAGGTTTTGAGTTATATGATGGGCTCTATTCTGATTGGAGAACGTGGTTTGAATTTTGATGTTCAAAATCAGTTTGATCGTAAAAATGACAAAAAAGTAAGTATATTTCGTTTAAAAAAAAAAACGTTTGTTAGAGAACAAACGTTTTTTTTTAAACGAAATATAAGAGAAAGACTGGCCAAATTAAATGGGACTGTACCGGTCATGTTTGCCACATCAAACTGCGGGATAACATAACAAAGAACAGGTGTCCAAACATAGTAGGGTGTGAGACCACGGCAAACATGGCAGGACAAATGGATATAAGTTCCGACAAGACTGGAAAAATGATGCGTGTGGTCAAGACAAAAAGATGGAGTGGAAGGAAGCTTTTGCTTTGGATCGGGAAAGATTAGTCTAAAAAAAAGCGGCAAAGTGCGAGTCGGACTCGCCCATGAAGGGTTCCGTAACAGCAAGTAACACAGTATAAAAGTTCTTGCAGTTCGTTGTAAATGAAAGGTTGATTGCGGTCTTACGATTTATGACGTATTAAAAAAACATGACTTACTAGATCTCGTTCAAACCAATTTTGCGTGGTAGTTTACATAGTAATATACATCACAATTTTTTTTTTTTTTATCATTCTCTTATTTTAGAAGTTACAGGGACACACATTTTACGACTTTGGAAATGTCTCTCGCGCAAACCATTCAGTTTGTGAAAATCTTAATGCGGTTCACAGAATACATCTATTTACTAAGTTTCAACAGCATAGTTCTAATAGTTTCGGAAAAAAGTCGCTGTTTCATACGGACGGACAGACAGACAGACAGACATGACGAATCTATAAGAGTTCAGTTTTTTGCCATTTGGCAACGGAAGCCTAAAAACGAAAGTTTAGCAAGTTAAGTTTATAGGTATCTTTAATAAAACATACATTAATCCGCGAAACTGGGGTTATAGAGGAAGACCAAGAGTAGAGGAAGACCAAGAGTAGAGGAAGACCAAGAGTAGAGGAAGAACAAGAGTAGAGGAAGAACAAGAGTAGAGGAAGACCAAAAACGATGGATGGACTGTGTGAAGGATGATATGGCTAGAAAGGAGGTGATTGCTGAGATGACGAGTTACAGAGATGTATGGATGAATGGAAGAAGAAGACATGAACACAAAACAATGGGATTATAGAATGATGATGATAATGATTGGTGTATTCCCGATGACCCCACTGGTTCGTCCCACTGGTGGGGTCAACGGGAAAAATCAAAACTGTCGTTTCGTTGACCCCACTAGCCTACCGTACTGGCGGGGTCAACGGGAAGTTTGCAATTTTGTTCCCGCTGACCCCACTGGTTCGTCCCACTGGTGGGGTCAACGGGGATTCTGCAATTTGAATTCCCGTTGACCCCACTGCCGTACATACGCCTTTCATGAAAGAAGGGTGTGATGATTCATCCCAGAACTGTTAACTAAATACAACCTAACCTAATTTTTTTATGAAATCCATACGAACAAAGACATAGCCATGACTAAAAAGGAAACCACCATTAAAACTAAAAATATATCCAAGATAAGTCAGGCTATTACCACAATTTAATTAAAACCCCATTAGGAACTAATGCAAGTACTAGAGGAAATTACAGAAAGGTTACGAATGTAGCCCATTTCTTTAATTGTGCCGCCATATTGATCTCGGACTAACGCTTAATGCTATCCAAGTAATTGTAGCAATGGACGTTGCTTTATTTGCTTAGAATTACGATAATTCATTGGTTTTAGCGTGTTAGTTTCACGTTTTTATTGCTGTTCTTTCTCGGGTTTGCATTTGTTTTACAAATGGCGAATGTTTTATGCTGGGATTTCGTCAATATCGCGAGGAATGCATATACAGGGTGATTGGTATCAGTTTAACATCCTGAACGGCGTAGATTTCTCATAATCAGCACTTTATGGTGTAGAGGTGGAAAATTTCAAAGAAATCTTTAAAAGCTCGATTTCTCAGAAACCACCCAATTTGGGCCCCCAGTTATCGGGGTCAAAATTGTTGTAAATAAGGTTTAGTATCACCCATTTCAAGGCCTGCACGCAAATACCAATCACCCTGTATAGGGTGCTTGGTAATTAGTGTACGATACTTGAACACGTGATTGTACTCATGATAACATGCACCTTTTACTATGGGCCAAACCTGAATTTGCATTTATGTTCGCCTAACTGGTCAAAATGTACTGAACAGCAGATTTTTTTTTCGCGATTTCAGGTTATGACTTTTAGTGGGATTGAAATAAGCTTTTCGATAGATTATGTCTTATTAATACTTTTTTTGCCTTTTTCGTAATCATTAACGATCACAAAATGTCACAAATAAATGAGACAAATCTCAGCCTCGAGGTCATTGAACACTGTTTACGATGATACTTTCTAGCTGCAGTCATCCAATGTAAAGCCATGAAAGGAAGTTATTTCATCACGCAAGAATTTCTACTCAAAACATTTCAAATTAATATTCCTCTCTCAACAGCGGCATAAAATATTCACAAAAAATACGCCTTGATTTACGGTTCAACAGCCAATAAACAAATTAAATATTAATCATATTAAAAGTTTCCTATGTTACATCGGTTTTCACGAGATTGCATTGTTGAATTGCCAAGTTTAAGTTGAACTGCCCCTCCTGTCCCATCCTTTAGAAATTCGGAACATAGAACCGGAAATGTTTTCAGACGCAGAGGTCGAGTTTTGCTGGTGATTGAAGTCGACCCGAGGGTAAACAATTAGTAAAAGTTAAACATAGATTGGGCCCAAACTCGATGTATGGGCCAGTTCCTCATTTGCAGTTTGGGAGAGCGTAGATTATAGATAGGTGGCTTGTTCAGGAGTAGTCAAACACAATAGGTCAACAAGTTTGTAGAGATATAAATAAATATGTTTTTTTGATTAAAATACCAGCCACACGTAACATTTCTCTCCAATAGAGCTACAATGATTCGTTGACTAAATAACTTTGATGGACAACAGCTCGATTTTTTTGAGTATTCATTTAAGTGTGAGTGCCTCGTTGGTTTAGAGGTCGCAAGTGCGACTTTTGAACATGAAGCCCTGGGTTCGATTCTTAGATCAATCATGGTGTATTGGAACTTCTTAGAAGCAGCCGCGGAGTCTGGATTTGTGCCCGGATGATGGAATTAGGCCACTTATTACATGGGGCTTAAACATGACTAGCGTATTGTGGATGTCAATCGTCGAATCCGACTCGGCTGGGCAGAGCGTTCGGGAAGCTGTGCGGTATCTACTCGTCCAACTTACCGCAGTGTCTCAAGACGAAAGTCTATGACCAGTGTGTGTTGCCAGTGATTACATACGGGACCGAAACGTGGTCGCTCACAATGGGCCTTATCAAAAGGCTTAAAGTCACCCAAAGAGCAATGGATAGGGTTATGCTCAGAGTTTCCTTGCGTGATCGAATCAGAAATGAAGACATCCGCAAGAGAACCAAGGTCACCGACGTAGCCCGAAGAATTGACAAACTTAAGTGGCAGTGGGCAGGGCACATTGCTCGCAGAACGGAAGGCCGATGGGGCCGAAAAGTCCTGGAGTGGCGACCGCAAACCGGAAGACGATGTGTTGGATGCGAGTCGCACGGGACCGGTCAATGTGGCGACACTTGGGGGAGGACTATGTCCAGCAGTGGACGTCTTTCGGCTGAAATGATGATGATGAATTGTGGGTGTCATCATCATAATCCCATCAGCCCGGAATCAACCACTCTTGGGTAGGCCTACTCTTCTGCCACACTTCCGGTTGTGTTCCAGTCTAACTGGATGTTTCTGAAGACCACTATATTACATGGAACGACTGCCTATCTGTGCCCGCACATCTGCATACCCTTAAGTAAGACTGATTGTCAACTTTCGGGCTTTTGCTTACCAGTTACAACTGTCAAAGATCTTCATCTGCGACCAACGGCTTAACGTACTTCCCGAGATATTTTGGTATGTAATGGAGTCATCCATTACCAATCCACCGATCAACCACAGCAAATGAAATGTGGGTGTACGTCGGCCAAACTATAGGCGCGGTGTTTATCGCATATAAGTATGATTTTGTGTTAGCAAAAAAGAGAATTATTCGCTTGTTATAACACTCACAGCAGCAAAACAGGCTAACCTTTTCAGGTCATTATGTGAAATGACCGCCTACGCAATCCATGTAGGTGACTTGGATGACCGCCTGGAGCATTTCAGGATACAAAATACACATTACACACTTTTTATGAAAAAAACCGTCAAAGAGCGAGTTGGACTAGCGCACCGAATGTTCGGTATAAAGGAGATAATTTTGTTTGTTTGGAGATTAGGGAGAAAACATAAATCGCAGCATTTAATAATAAAACGCACATTGATTTCTTCCTTATAACCTCTAGATTACAGTGGTTAAATTAGCTAAGCCTTGTCTAACTGTCAAAACGACTTTATTCTTATTGCGAAAGATATAAAATATTTAATGATAGCCAGAACGGGTTCAGGAAAAACAGATCCACGACATTAGCAATATTTAAGTTTATTCAGGAAGCTTTAAATATAATCAATAATAAAAACTACGCAGTAGGGATCTTACTGGATATGAGCAAAGCCTACGACAGAGTTTCATACGAAATTTTGCTTAATAAATTATACGCAATAGGTGTTAGAGGTACAGCACACAAGTGGTTCCGCTCGTACCTAGAAAATAGGGAACAATTCGTAGAGATAGAACACAGCGACCTGCACACTGGCCAAATAACACGCGTAAGATCTAATAAAGCAAAAATAACGATGTCAATACCACAAGGCAGTGTTTTGGGATGCTTATTATTTCTAATTTATATTAATGACCTCCCTAAAGAAATTGACGCTCAAAGTATTTTATTTGCTGACGATATTTCTATAATTTTTCCTTACACCGACAAAGAAAACCTAAACTTAAGTCTAGACGATAAGCTCTCCAAAATAATAGCATGGTTGAAAGATCATAACTTAGAATTAAATTTTGACAAAACAAAGCTAATGCAATATAGACCATACCAAAAACGCAAATTGGACATAAACTACTCATACAACAACATAAAGCTGCAATGCATAAATGAGTTTAAACTGTTAGGGTTGACGATAGATACCAATATAAACTGGAAAGCCCATATAGATACTCTGGCAAACAAACTAGCCAGCTTTATTTATGCCTTGGGGGAGCTTAAAAGAGCTACCGATTTTAAGACAGCTCTAACAGCGTACTATGCATACGCATACTCGTGGCTAAGTTATGGAATCGTGGTGTGGGGAAATGGTGTAGACAAAGATAGGCTTTTCATTCTACAAAAGAAATGTATGCGAATTCTTGCAAATATAGATAATACAGAAAGCTGCAAGCCATTTTTTGTTAAATACAAAGTCCTAACACTAACCGGTATCTACATTTTCGAAGTAAGTAAATTTGTAAGAAAACACCAGTCACTGTTCCCACTCACTAAGGACCTTCGCCCACAACATCGCAGTGTTAGACGCAATAACAAATGTGAATTAGCTTTACCAAGCTCAAAATTAACTATGTTCCATTCAGGACCTTTAGCCATGTGCGTGAAAATTTATAACAAGCTTCCAAATTCAATTAAGGACATAGAATACGAAAATAAATTTAAAAACAGTCTCCAAAAATACCTTATATTAAAATCGTATTATACTCTAAAGGAATTCTTTGACGATAAGTAAATTTTGACATTGAAATTCATACCTATACACAATACTCACATTAGTCACATTGCCTACAAATTTGACCTACTTATGTTATGTTACTTATTGATTATTATTATCGCTATTTTGCTTTGTTTGAATTTTTAATTTTGTTTTTATTTTATTTTTAATTTTAAGTTCTGAATGTAAATGATGACATTGTTCTTCTAATATTTATTAAATTATGACAGCTAGTTATTTAAATTACAAATGTTGGACACCTGTTAGACATGTTAAAATTAGTATTTTGTTTAGTTGTTTGTTATAATGTTGTGACACTTTAAACTATTTATATTGCTGTGCCCTAGCAGGGTTCATGTATGAAACCTATACTTTGTAACAACTTGTAAACTACATGAATGCAATAAATGATGATTATGATTATGATTATGATTATAACCGGAATAAACGCGAAAAATCTGCAAAAACCAAACAAAATAAACAGAAAAAGTAAATGTCAAAATAATGAAGTTGTCTGTCAACCACTAAAAACGTGGATTTATAACGTTCCGTGCCACATTGATTGTTTAAACCATCTATGCGATTTTAGTTTAAACCTTTATAAATATTGTTAAAAATGCTCATAGTTTAATCATTTTTGTTTTTATATTCTATTCTGATTCTATTATAATAATTATAGCAGATATGATTATCAATGGGTAAGTACCGTACTTTTTTTGGTAAACGGAAAAACGCCCCTATTCACGTAAGTTTTTTCTGTCAAATGACATTGACCACAACAGGAATGATTTGATTCGCAAAAAAATATCATAGCGTAGCTTATTATGATTATAGGATTCCGGTTTCATTTCTATGTAATATTTCGGATAGTAAAATGGTTATTTTTTTTTTGGTGTAATATGAATAATAAAATATATCGCAAAGGCCGTGTGGGCCCAAAAAAATTGTCTACTTTGTTGGTGTTTTGTTTTTAAATTATATATTTACGGTTGTCAGATTTTTCCTTTACATGTGCTGTAAGACAAATCTCTTGCCAAAATTCATGATTCTAGGTCAATAGGAAGTACACTATAGGTTAAGAATTCCTTGTGAAATCGCAAAACATGCGACATGAACGGTCATAATTATCTTTGGATCGAGTTGACTAGCGCGCGGGTAGCAGACTCTAGATACCTCTACGCGTTTTTGAGGAAAAGGTTCTTGACAGACAGACAGACAGCCAGCAAAGTGATCAATGTGAGGGTTTTGTTTTTGCCGACGAAAAAAAAACGAAACGTAAAAATAGAACAGAATAGAATAGAATAATTATTTAAAAAGTATAACAAAAATGTACATTAAAGTGCAGTAGTGTATTTCTTAAGCAATGGTATATAGTATAGGTAACTAAAATATATTTAACAGTTGCAAGTTACGATAATGTGGAGTTCAAATGTTTGGTAAGGACGTGCCCGAACTAGGTTTATTTAAACCTTTTTTCAGGCCAAAAAGAGTAACAAATACCAACTTCAATAAAAACAAAACACTGCGCTATATCGTCAATAATTCCATTAACAACCGACTGCAAGGGTTCAACATAACCCCGAAATAGTTGGCATATTTGGTAGCGAAATGACACATTGCGGGCCAAAAGCGTCGAAGTTGGGCGGTGATTCGGCCATGTGATTGTTAAAACTTCGGCCGAATGTGGCCGGGTTAGAATGTTAGGGGTTAGCTTTGGGCTGTACTGAACTGAGGGTTTCTACCTTGTATTTTGTTGGTTTTTTATGTGTTGATGGGATAGTGTATTGGTATGTGAGCAGTTCTATTTTAATATTCACTCTGTAAAGAATATTTTTAGCCTGCTGACGTGATGCCAATGGACAGGTAGTAGATTATAAACCTGACAGCTGCTGTCAGCGTATATCAATCATCTACCTATAAAGGGTGTAAAAAAACTCATTGCGATCATTTTTTATTCTACACCATACCTATGAACTTTTTAGTTACGGAGATATTGGGGTCAAATTTTTTACTTTTTGACATTTTTAATTAAATTGACCATGTTCTGAGAAAAAAAAAATATTAAAAAAAAGAAAAATAAAATGGCTTTATGTGCTGTTTTAGTTTTACTGGCAAGAACTATTATTACCTATCCCGCGTATGAGAAACTTTAAATTGGACGAGAACCATTTGTGTTTGTTTACCTATTTTGGCGGGTTTGCGCACGTGATGGCTTATCCTACTAATAAATAGGCAGGGCAAAGATTTTTATAAAGATTTTTTTTTTAAATGTGACCTATATTAAAAAGTGGTTCAATTGATTCTGCTCGTGATTCTGATCAAACTATTTTCAGGTTTTACGCATTTAACTTTACACGTTGTATAAGTTTTAATGTTAGATTTTTACTTTAAACACCTCCACGATTACGTAACTATTCAATCCATCCATCAGCATAATGTTATAAGTGGGTTACATTGAGTTCTACCACAAAACAAGATTTTTCACCCCAAAAAACCGTGTTCCTGCAATAATTTTTGCGTAAAGTTACTTAGTTTGATGTAGGTAATGCTTGACGGTTTCGTGATGAATCTGTTTACACCCTTTTTTTTTTAGGATGGGAAATCATCAAATGAATTCTCCTACTCTGGGCGGAGCGGGAGGGAGTGTCAGACTTTTACTGACTAAAACCTATCCATGTTCCTTCCTCGCCCTTTATGTTCCGGGGCCGCGGTATCTCTTTACACCCTGACACTTCTTTTCTAACCATATCATTCTTAACACAGTCCATCCATTATTTTCATCTTCATTCATTCTTTCCATTTCTATTCTAATATTAAGTAAAGTTTGTTTTTATGTAGGGGGTAGTCTTCGGAACTATTTATCCGATCCCGAAAATTCTTTCACTAACGGCAAGTCTACATTTTCTCCAAGTGTCATAGGCTATATTTAAAACGTTCCCGTGGATTAATTTTCGTACATCATCATCTTCCTGCTCTTGTGCCATTTTATTTGAGGTCAGCGCAACACGTTTTCTTCTTCCATTCTCCCCTGTTAGACGTCACGGCATCATTTACTCCTTTCTCTTTCATATTATCCTTCACATAATCCATCCATCTTTTCTCTGGCCTTCATCTCCCTCTCCATCCATCAACATTCACGTCCATCACTCTTTTAGTCACATGCGTTTCATCCCTCCTCATTACAAACGACTTCCTTACAATTTTTCAGTAACATGTGTTGTATGGATGAGAATGTTGGGCCACAAAAGGGATGAATGAAAGGCATATGCATGTCGCGGAGATGAAAATGCTAAGGGGGATGTGTGGTGTTACGCGAATGGATAAAGTAAGGAATGAGTATATTAGAGGAAGTCTGAAAGTGGCGCCGGTGACTGAAAAGTTGTGAGGTAATCGATTGTCGTGGTATGGGCATGTCATGCGGAGGAATGAGGAGAATGTCGTGAAAAAAGTTTTGAGTATGAATGTGGATGGGTATTTGAGTAGAGGAAGACCAAAGAAACGATGGATGGACTGTGTTAAGAAGGATATGGTAAGAAAAGAAGTGTCTGATGAGATGACGAAAAATAGAGGAGTATGGAAGAAGAAGACATGCTGCGCCGACCACAAATAAATTGGAATAAGGGCAAGAGAATGATGATGATGATGTGCCACTTTTAAACTTTCTCTGATATACTCATTCCTTACTTTATCCATTCTTGTCACTCCACACATCCATCTTAACATTGATTTCCGTACATATTGGGAGCGAACCATCTCAGCCATCGATTCTGTAAGAAGAAGAAAAAGTAACCATATCGTCGTCTTCATCTTTCTAGCCATATCTTCCTTCTCACAGTTTAACCATCGAAATGATCTTCGCGTAAATTGTGGGAACATACAGTTCTGTAAACGTAAAACTACTGAAGTCGAGTTTGCACGAGTTCACACGAGTTAAGATAACTTAGTTAACAATAAGACCATGTAGTTCTTGTGAGTTTATTCGTTTTAGTTCATAATAGTTCTGCGTTCTGAGCGAAAATGGTTTTCTGATAGGAGTTTTGGATCCGGTATTGGGTTATCATGAGATCAGTTCAGTTTGAGTTATAAAGAAGTATGGAAAAAGAAGACATGCTACGCCAAATTGAGAATGAAAAGTGAACTTTTGTACAAAGAGACCTTTGTAGTTTTGTCTAATCTGGTTTTAGGTCGGTTCTTCAAATTTCTAAATGTTTTTTGC
The DNA here is from genome assembly GCA_950022955.1 of Xestia ashworthii. NCBI lineage: Eukaryota > Metazoa > Arthropoda > Insecta > Lepidoptera > Noctuidae > Xestia > Xestia ashworthii. Next base: position 17,938,791 of record OX465565.1, on the reverse strand, counting down.
TTCTCTTTTAAGTGTCCCACTGCTGGGTAAAAGGCCTCCCTTTTCTGAGAATTTAAAAAGCATCGTATATTCCTCAATGTTAGTTTACGTAACAAAAGAAAAAATCCTTTTTAAAATACTTTTTGATAATCTAACTGACGAACCAAGTAGTTTTTTTTGTCATCTACCCTATTTCAATTATTCTTGAGTAAAACTAACTACTTAGTTCTAGTTTTTAATGACACCTGTTCACATAAAAGCCCTCATCATCGAAAAAAGGCACAAATACATAAATAGAACACCCGAAATAGTCTACCTAGTCCTCTTTCATTCAAAATTAGACCCCGACCCTCACAAGTTTTAGTTATTTTTGGTTGTTAGTCCCTGAATGAGACCTACTTTGCTAGAAAATTTATTTTTGTTCCAATTATATGCGAGATACTGCTAAACTATTAGATTGTATTACATTTTGGTGTGTTTACACTGCCTTGATTTTGAGACTGTTTTAGAACAAATATCTTGTAAAATGTAATTGTTGCGATAGTATGTTTAGAACAGATATTTGAGAGTCAGATTCTCGTATGGTATAAAGGGTGTAAAAAGACTTAGCGAAATCAAAAGGCACTCTCCGTTGTTCTTCCCGTCTTTGTGATCATTTTTTTGTTCTAGACCATACCAAGGAACCTTCTAGTTACGGAGCTATTGAGGGTCAAAGTTTCAACTTTTCGACAATTTTTTTTTTGTAAATACACATGTTTTTAACGTATTTTTTTTACTTTGAACACATACACGACCCTCTGTATAGGAACTGAAGGACTTCTCAGGAATTATGGAGAATAAAAAAAACTCAGGATGTAGCACGCAGTGAGCCAACTAAGATTTATTGAATAGAATGACATTGAAAACGAAAGCAAGGACAGTGAGGTCAACGCCTGATAAAATACTTATAGCTAAAAACTTATAAACTATGAATTGCGCCGACTGGAATCAACGGTAGGACTGATGCTTGAACATGCCCCCGGCCGTTGGAAGCTCGCCTTTCAACAGTTGGTATCTTCCAATAACGGGCATAACTTGGAGAATGCCCTTCTGATAGTCCCAGTTGAGGTCCTGATATCGGCAACTCTGCTTATCCCATCTGTGCCAGGATGAAGACCAACAACGCGGCCCAACCTCCACTTTAACGGCGGCTGGTTATCCTCCTTAATGACGACGAGGGAGTCCAGGTTCAGGCTGTCATTGCCCGTACGCCACTTTACACGCTGCTGAAGCTCGGAGACATACTCCTTGCTCCATCTTGACCAGAAATGCTGCCGTAGCTGCTCAATTCGTTGATGGCGCATCAAATGATGAGTGGAGTGGTCCCGGATGTCCTTTACAGGAAGAGACGTGAGAGGTCGTCCAATTAAAAAGTGACCAGGAGTGAGAGGCAACAGGTCTTCTGGGTTCGACGATAACGGTGTGAGCGGCCGAGAATTTAGGATTCCTTCAATTTGGATTAGAACTGAGTTAAGCTCCTCGTAAGATGACAATTGCCCAACACTCTAAACAAATGAAATTTGGTCGATTTGACTCCCGCCTCCCAAAGACCGCCAAAATGTGGAGCGTAAGCAGGAATAAAATGAAATTTAATGCCATCCTGTGCTGCACTATCAGATAAGGAGTCACAATTACGTTTCAAAAAATCAGCAATCTCGTTGTAGGCTCCTACAAACGATGTTCCGTTATCGGAGTAAATGTTGAGAGGTTTTCCTCTTCGAGACATGAACCGACGTAAAGCCTGTAAGTAATTACTGCTCGTCAAGTCACCCACCAACTCTAAATGTATGGCCTTTGTAGTGAAGCATACGAAAATAACAATGTATACCTTAACTAATCTACATCCACGACCTTGACGACTAGACGAGATTATCGGGCCTGCGTAGTCAACTCCTACGCTTTGAAAGGGAAAATCGGCTGGTGAGAGCCTTGATGGAAGATTACCCATCTGAGGTACAACTGCCTGTGGCTTTAGGCGCTGACATCGAACGCATTGTCGAAAACAGGCTCTGGCTAAATTGCGACCAGCAAGTGGCCAGTAAGTCTCTCTAATTGTGCTTAGTAATAATTGAGGACCTGCGTGCATTAACCTGATATGCTCAGATCTAAATAAAAGTTTTACAAAATGATGAGTGGACTGTACTAATATTGGGTGTTTCTTTTCAAACGGGTAGTCGGAATTCTTTAATCTACCACCTACACGAATAATTTTATTTTTATCTAGAAACACGTTTAAGCTTAATACATAGTTTATTTTTATGTGGTAATTTCTTGTTATTTAATAGTAAGTTATATTCAAGAAAGGACTCTTTTTGCGACTGAATAATAATACAATTTAATGAATTTTGTAGTTCTTGATAGTTAAAATAAGATGTATTAGATGTACACCTTCTACAAGCATTAATAAAACGAAAAACGTAACAAATAGAACGCTGTAATCTATTAAGATTGGAAAAACGGTTAAATTCGATGAATGATTTGAATGAATCTTCGTTAACATGATGATCTTGAACTAAATGAACTAATATGCTAGATTTAACCTCTGGTAAGATTCCTGGATTTATAGCAGGGGGTGGCCAAGTAGTACTGTCACACTTTAAGAACCATGGACCGAACCACCACAAATCCAGTGATTGCATAGCGGTAGGTTCCGCCCCGCGGGTTATTAAATCAGCTGGATTGTCGTGTGTCGAAACATGTCTCCAAGTGCTTGCACCGGATAATTCTAGTATTTCGGCAAAACGGTTGCGAACAAAGGTATTTAATTTAATAGGCAACATTTTTAACCAACCCAGCACTATCATGGAATCAGTCCAAAAAACTACACTAACTGGTGTAATGCGAAGGGAATTAGCAACCTTTTGATATAAACGTGCACCAAGCACAGCAGCACAGAGCTCAAGTCTCGGTATTGTCTGTGGTTTAATAGGAGTTACGCGACTTTTAGCGATTAATAATCGCACGTCGACGTCACCCTGCTCATTGATGCTGCGAATATACAAACAAGCGCCGTAAGCTCGCTCGGAAGCGTCAGTAAAAATATGAAACTCCACCTGTTTGTATACGTCACAGACCACACGACGTGAAACACGTAAGTTATGAAGGCATGGCAAGGCTTTAATTATATTCGCCCATGTTGCTCCAACTTCAGGCGATAGCTGGTCATCCCACTTTATGCCGTCAAGCCAAAGTTTTTGAAGCAACATCTTCATGCTCACGACACACGGTGCTAACAAACCAAGAGGATCGAATATTCTCGCGATTACTGCTAACATGCCACGCTTAGTATTTTCTATGCATTCCGGTATATTTATAGGAAAGCACAGATCATCTGTGTCAGTTCGCCAAGTAAGACCAAGTGTCTTATCGACGACATCACTTTCCTTGTGGAAATCAAAATAAGACTCACCAGATGTTTCTGAAATTAAACTGGGTTCGTTAGATTTCCACTTCCTTAAAGGCATGCAACCAGAAGCCAGAGCATCCGTCACCTTATGACGCAACATTTGAGCCTCCTCAAATACGTCTGCACCAGTCAGAAGGTCATCCACATAAAAATCATGAAGGATAACATCTGCGACCTTCTGATCCTGACATTCAAGACCGATTTGTTTGAGGCACCTGGTAGCGAGAAACGGTGCACTAGCTGTACCATAAGTTACTGTGTGCAATTGATAAGCCTTAAGAGTACTTGAAGCATCATCACGCCAAATAATTTGCTGCAGGTGCCTATCTGATGAATCTACAGACACCTGCCTGTACATTTTCTCTACGTCAGCAGAGAGGACGTACTTATGCATTCTAAACCTAAGAATAATGGAAGTCAGATCGTCCTGGACGGTAGGCCCCACCATCTGTATTGCATTTAAAGAAATGCCAGAGGAAGTGGGTGCACTAGCATTAAATACTACCCGTAATTTAGTAGTACAACTACTCTCGCGCAGTACTCCGTGATGAGGAATAAAATATGACAGCTGATCTTCATGAATATTACACTCTGACATATGGCCTAAAGAAATGTACTCAGTCATGAAATCTTTATACATTTTATCGAGTGAGGGTTGGCTGAGATTTCTGCGTTCCAGTGACAGAAAACATCGTTTTGCGCGATGATATGAATTGCCTAAAATACTCGGTGATTCCTTTAACGGTAATTTAACGCTAAATCGGCCATCTGCTAAGCGCGTTGTGTTTTTTATAAAGTGTTCTTCACACATCTTCTCCTCAGTTGAATAAGTCGATGACTCAAGACATACTTCCTCAAGCTGCCAGAAACGCGTCAATTGGTTTCGGATGTCATCTAACTCAATCAGACTGGAAGAACTTTCATACTGATCGGTAATGTTTGTAAAATTACATTTAATTGATGAAAACTGAGATGAAATGTTACTGCAGCCGCCGTTAATTGGGCCGCAAACTAGCCAACCAAGTCTAGTTTGATATAGTGATGGTTTCCCATCACCTAGTAAAATCTTATTAGATCCTAATAAACTCCAAAATACATCTGCTCCTATAATAATATCAACAGAAGCGGGTGTGTGGAAATACGGATCCGCTAAGTGAATATTTGAGGGTATATTCACATGTACCTGCCTAGCGGGAACGTTATCAGTTATTGTTGGCAAGACAAAACAAATTAAATCGTTAGCGTAAGATTCATGCAACGATTTAATGTGTACACGACACATTTTCTCCACAAGCGTTATGGATTTATTTATGCCTTGTATAGATTTATCTGTGTAGAAATGAGGCAGATTTAACCTTTTAAACAATGTCTCTGTCATCAAACACGACGAACTACCAGAGTCAAGAAGAGCTCGAACTATGTGTTCTTTATTATTGACATCGTAGCACCTAATTAACGCAGTTGACAACAGGATGTCGCCAGTGCCGCTTGTATGCGAATGTGCAGAGATATTAGCTGAGAGCGCAACGTGATTATTGTTTACTTCGGCAGTGGAGGATGACGCAACCATAGCCTTATCGGTCGTACCATCAGCTGATTTGCTTGAAACAGGTTTTGGTTTAAAATCTGTGTTATGAATGAGCGTGTGGTGCTTGCGTTTACATATTTTACACCCTGATTTCTTGCAATTATTGGGATAATGACCGTGACGTAAACAATTATAACAAACCTTGTAGCTAGGTAGTGAAGACATTCTATCGCTGACGCTTAATGATAGAAACTGTGGACATGAATTGAGGTTGTGATCACCTTTACACTTCGGACAACCATGTGATGAAGAACTACTGGTGTTTTCTGTCGTAACTAAAGATTTTATTTTAGTGTTCTGTTTTACATTAGTTGTTGAGTGACGTGACTTCTCCAGTGTTTCTATTAACTCAGCGCGATTACGCATAAATTCAATAAGCTGATCAAAGGTGATTCGTCTAGATTTATCGATACGCCCTTTGAATTCCTCCCATTCTCGAAACGTTTTAGGATCTAGTTTTTGTCGTATTACATAGATAAGTAATGTGTCCCAACTATGAACAGGTTCGCCTAATGTTTTTAACGCTCTGATATTTTTGTTTACATTGTCTACAATGCCTTTTAATGCAGTTGAGGACTCCTTAGTGATTGACTCGATATTGAATAATGCTGTAACGTGATTTTCGATCAATAAACGTTCATTATCGAATCGTTCACAAAGAAGTTCCCATGCCACATTGTAGTTTTGAGCAGAAAACTCAATTGACTGGATCACGATAGCAGCAGATCCTTCTAACGATGACCTCAGGTAATGATATTTATTAATCTCGTCTATTTCGTCATTGCCATGTATGAGACTCGCGAAAGTATCGCGAAATTCGAGCCAATTATCATATGATCCTGTGAATTTGGGTAATTGGATTGTAGGTAACTTGACAAAGTGACGCTTACTACTACTGCAATTCGATTTTACTTCGTCTTGCTCAGATTTTGTAAAGTTAGTCAGCATTATTTTAGCTTGAGCTAGCAACCCATAATATTGAGATTCGACTGTGGTTCTTTCTTGAGTCTCAATATCTATAGCTTCACACATGCATTCTATTTTCAATTGAACCTCGTTAAATTCATTAAAAAGATCCTCTAATTTAGTGACTCGCAATTGCAACTCCATTACCTGATAGGGGGTTATATCGGCATCCTTTAAATTACCTAAAAAGGTTCCAAATACTGTTAATCTCCCTTTATAACTGCTTCGCTTCTTTTTAAGTTCTTTAATATCAGTCATTTTGGAAGGTGAAAGTCGTAGACCTGTAATTACACAATTATAATGTTATATAACGAAAGTATTCGTAACAAAAATACCGTAATTACTAATGAGACTGTAAACAAAATTAGGCTAAGACATAAATTTATAAAGTTGACTTAGTTGAATCTATCACTGCTAATAATAACTAGAACTACTATAGGAAAATATGTAAGGTTATTATTCTAAAGAAATGACGTAACAAAAAAACAATTATCTACTTTTTAAAAAGGTTTACAAAGCAACAAATAACTTTAAAGGTTAAAATGGGAAAATAATGTTTGTATACTGAAAATTAAATAGCTAACTAATGTAGGTTAACAATAACACCACTGTACTGTTTTTAAGCACGCGTTAACTATAATTATACAAATCTAATTTAACCTAATGCTCTGTAAATAATTCCTTGTAAATATGTACACAAAGGAATAAAATAAGTAAATAACTAACTTGTAAATGTAATATGAAAAATATGTTACTAACCTTATTAATAAATACTTAATTCCTATATTTTATTTTACCTGATTTAATATTAATGAGTGTTGGGTGAATTTGATTAAATGTAATGCTTAAACACTTCCTGTTTTATTTCACTTAGAGTCCGATTCACTTTTCTTCCAAGCACGTGTTTGTCGCCTCGTCACTCCAGCACTTTTTCCATATAAAATTTCGAAATTGTCCAATTCAGCTTATTCCATTTCGCTGATGTGTGGATAATATATTATCGGGTTCGATGGACCATGTATAGGAACTGAAGGACTTCTCAGGAATTATGGAGAATAAAAAAAACTCAGGATGTAGCACGCAGTGAGCCAACTAAGATTTATTGAATAGAATGACATTGAAAACGAAAGCAAGGACAGTGAAGTTAACGCCTGATAAAATACTTATAGCTAAAAACTTATAAACTATGAATTGCGCCGACTGGAATCAACGGTAGGACTGATGCTTGAACACCCTCGTACTATTCAATCCATCCACCAGCACAATGTTTTGATTGCATTCGTACATTGAGTTTTGCCGTATAACGTGATTTTACACACCAATATAAAGTCGTTTCCTAGCAATAATTTTTGCGTAAAGTTAGGTACTTATTATGATGTACAGAATGCTTGGTTGACAGCTTCGTGATGAATCTGTTTAAACCCCGTATAACGGAATAAATGTTTTTACTACAAGGTTTTTGGTATTGTTCTTATTTGATTGTTCTTTAGAAAACAGCCTTCTTTTGTTTTTCTTACATAATACGAGTATGTTGTACATACGTTGATTTCTTTGTGTGCTCAGTAACAAGAGTGATAGGTTTTTGTTCTGATTAAAATGATTCGTGGTACTTGTTAGTAGGTTTGGGTACCAAGGAAACAGAGAATGGTTCAGTGTACTTTTGTAAAAACATTGAAATGAATATCAGGAAGATCTTTAATTTATTTCTCAAAAGAACCCAATGGTAAAAATGTTATTCTTTATCCACAGATTCACACGTTGTCAACCGCAAGTTGGTGGACGTGCCCCAGTTCGAGAGACCCATCGGCAACCATACTTTCCACATCGGGAAGGAGGCTCTTCTTGGGTGCTCTGTTATCAACCTGGGAAAACATAAGGTAAGATACATTTATATATTCTTCGAGGCTACCGCTGCCGATAAATATCCGTTAAACTAGATTGCACTCTCAACCTCTGGGATGACAACGCACGTGCACCTGTCTTCATAGCAGATGTATTGCCAACCCACAGATAGAGCTGACAAGTTTTTATTGTGCGACTGTGACGAGTTGACGACTATACATTAGCGATGCATCACTATACGCAGCACCGTATGGTGCAACGTATTCTGAATTCTCACAATGAAACGTGTATCTTTCCGTGTAATAAATAAAGTTGTATTTTGACTGGCTCTGTTAAAAGTGCGAGCAGCGCCGCGTCGTGTCGCGTCTCGGTGTGAACTGAGGCCCTACTCCCTAACGTTTCGTCCATATATTCGGATCTATCCGCCTCTCTCACTCGCACTCATCTGCAGACGTGCAGATGAGTGCGAGACCCTTTTTTTTTTTTTTTAGGATGGGAAATCATCAAATGACTTGTCCCACTCTGGGCGGAGCGGTAGGGAGTGTCAGACTCTTACTGACTAAAACCCATCCATGTTCCTTCCTCGCCCTTTATGTTCCGGGGCCGCGGTATCTCTTTCGAACAGGCCCGCAACCCCGGCAGGCTTCGGCCCTTGCGGGCCCCTCCCCTTATGCTGGCATCTCTTTGAGGCGCGCGTGGAACACGAACGCGCCGTCGACACGGCCTGTCGTCACTAGACGGACGGACGGCTAGCTAGCCCATAGCTAACCGCCCACAGGCCCGCATCTACGGTGGCCGGTAGCCACCACGTGGCCCCCGACGCCCGGGAAGAGAGGCTCTCTCCCTCTCTCGTTCCGCCACCTCCTTCGCTAGCATGACTGCTTCGCAGAAGGAGGTGACGGCTTCCCATTCCGTCTCGCTCCGGACCATGGATTGAACCAGGGCCGGACGCGAGAGGTCGCCGCTGCCGATCGCCGCTACGAGGACACGGCGGTGCTCCGCCCACGCAGGGCAGACCTCCACCGTGTGCTCCACCGAGTCCTCCGGTCGATCCTCGCAGTGGAGACACCCGGGCGTTTCCTCCCGCCCGATTCGGTGCAGGTACCTCCCGAAACATCCGTGTCCGGTGAGGACCTGCGTCAGGAGGAAGGTGAGGACGCCGTGGCGCCTCTCCAGCCACTCCTCAAAGAGGGGACTTACCGCCACTATCGTGGCGTGCCCTGAGTGCGAGACCCTTGAAATAATACCTAGCAACGGTGAAAAGTATCTACAAATACAAGGTTTGAAGACCTTGATGATTTGGTCGTGTGGAGAGCATGAGTTATAGGCGACTATCAAAAAGTATCTACAAGGCACTCACGTCAGCCTTGTAGATACTTTTTGCAACGCCGGGAGGACATGCTCTAGAAAGACATACACAACCTCATTGGTGAGGTTCTTCAGAAAAGTCAGATACGTAGTACTCGCAACATTTCATTTATCATTTCCGTGATTGTTCTTTATATTGAGGTCCCGAAGGTCCTCTAATATATTCCGTAAGTGATATTTTAAGTTAAGTTGCGAACCACGATAGCTTAAAACAGTGTTTTATGTATGTATATAAAATAAGGTAGCAAAAATATCAACGGTAATGTGAATATATCTCAAGCAAAATCGAATAAAACTTGTACTTGTATGTATTGTGTTTACCTCGACGGTTCTGATAGTATCTTTAGCATAGAAGCTTAGAATCCTTGGAAGGCTGGTGTCGCTTTTCATTAACAATATTTTATTCCACAAGGAAAACACGCAGCATGCAAAATGTTCAACTCCTCCTTGTCATAAAATATTTTATTCAAACTGGTAGTCCATAAAAAATCTTAACAATCTTCTTCATAACCCTATCGTACATTAAAACTTTAATGAGCATAGCGTCTGAGACATTAATTTGCTGGATGTTGGTCATTACGGGATGTTTATGGGCAGGTAGCTCGAATTATGGCCGCCATTTTGTTCAGACGTTACCTGGTGTCTTGGGGTACTTGAATGGTGTAAAAACTCCACAGAGATGTAAGTTGGGCGAGGCTTTATCTAAAGTATATTTTTTGTAAATGGCACCTAGAACGTTCTCGTCTGCTGAACCAGACTATCCTGTGGGTCATAATCATCATCAGCAGCCTATTAATGTTCCCACTGCTCGGACATAGGCATCCTCTCTACGAGAGGAAATGGGCTAAAATCCACACGTGAGCCCAGTGCGGATTGGTAGATATTGTGGGTGCGTTGAGTAAAAGGACACCAGTCTCAGGCAAAGAAATTACAAATTAAGCAACTACACGGGCACCCTCTGTAAGGTACGAGCCTTGCCAAGGGCGTCGCTGGGGCAGCACGGCAAAGGAACAGGCTAGATCGGTACGAAAGTATGTTTCTTATATAAGGTGACTGGTAATTAGTGTACGAAACTTAAACACGTCATTGTACTCATGATAACTAACAACTTTGACCATGGGACCAAAGCTGAAATCGTGAAAAATAAATCTGCTGTTCTGTACGTTTATGTTCGCCTAAGTACTGAACAGCTGAATTTTTTTTTGGGGAATCAGGTTTGGTCCCATAGTAAAAGTTGTTTGTTATCATGAGCACAATGACGTGTTTAAGTTTCGTACACTAATTAACAGTCACCCTATATACGAGTACGTTGCCTGAAGTAACTATAACAACCAAAGCAAAACACACAGGCCTCGTCCTCCGGCGATGCAACTGTGATACGCTCTCAAAAACTTCATTTAGTTCTTCTTACGCATTCTCTGAAAAACTTCATTCAACTGTTATATGTAGTTGCTGACGCAAGACGCGTATTCTATGGCTCGTGGCTACGGGGTTAGACAAATGCCACACCCAAATCTAAACCTAAACCTACTCGTATATTAGATGGGTTACACAAAATATATTACTGATATTTTGTGAAAATTGAAGCCGATCAAACTACAGCAAGCAATGTTGGCTTGGCGTTATGCAAAACTAAAAGTCAGTTTTCACCACGAGGTCCAACTACTAAAATTATATTGATTTAGGATATGCAGTACAGTAAAACACAAATGTATAATACGAGTAAAATTTGTGTGGATACAATAGGATCGTTTCACCTTGATCTGGAAGTGATTTAGTAAGTTAGTGGGGTTTTCTAAAATACAAAAGGCTTGTTTTTCTACTGATGTGCGGTCCACCAAACACAGAAAATTACACACTTTTGGTGGTAATCTTAACAATAATAATAAATTCTAAAGTTTGTGAGGATAGATAAATAAATAAAATAAAAATAGTTTATTGATATAACAAGTGTAGGTATTAACAAAAATTTTGTGATTGGATCCTCCTTTTAGGCAGATAGTGCCTGTGTTAGGAGAGTCCGCTCTTCCATAGCAAGTCGTGTTAAATAAAGAGCGAATCGTATCATATTCATGCTAAAACTATTTAAATTACAAGTTAAGTTAAATTAGATTAAATTAAGACTAACTTACAATAAATTAAATATGTGTGTGAGTAGGTTTGTGTGTGAGTGAGTGAGTGAGTGAGTGAGTGGGTGAGTGAGTGAGTGAGTGAGTGTGTGAATAACGTATGTGTCAAGGTTTCAGAAGTGTTTCGGTATCATCGTAGGTAAGGGTTTGTATCCATTCAGTTATCTTTTTTTTACTTTCATAGAAGTTTTTGGGATAAATATAGATGTATTTATTTATTTTGTTATAAAGCGCAGCAGATCGTTTGCTAAATTGTATACTGGCAAATAAAGTCCTTGTCCTAGGGACATTTAATATCATATCTTTCCTTCTTTTTGTCAGTATGCTAGCATCATAGGAAAGCGACTTATGTTTTTTTAATATTATTTGTGTTATGTAAAGTTTCCTGACTGAGAGCAGTTTACTTAGTTTGAATAAGTCTTCAGTAGGATATCTCTTTTTTTTTAAATACATGCACTTGATAAGAGCGCGTTGTGCCCTTTCCAGTGCTAGAAATTTTGTTTTGGCAGCACCTCCCCAGACAGGTATGCAATAGGAAAGCACTGACTGGACCAGCGCAACATAAATCATTTTAAGGAAATCTTTTTGATGGCCTGTATGATTACCGACAGTCCTTGGAACAACGTATCTAAGAGTCCTGAACATCCAGCTTAATTTCCTGATTCTATTTGCAACCTGCTCAATGTGTGGGTACCATGACAGTCTCTGGTCCACAATTACACCTAGGTACTTAATATGGGGTACTTTGTTGATGGTAGCGCAGTCACATCTATTGCGGTTACTGGTATTGCAATTATGAATTCTCACACTAAAATCTTCCCCTGGTTGTGTACGTTGGCAGACACTGAAGCAAATATAATTGGTTTTTGCTATGTTTAATGTGAGCAAATTTGTTGTTAACCACTTGGCGATTGTTGCCAAGCCTGTTTCAGTGCTAAGGTTAACATTCTGCCAAGTATCCCCGGTGAAAACTACAGCAGTGTCATCCGCGTAACAAAATACTTGTGCGTTTTCAATATTAATGTTACATAGTTCGTTGACGTAAATAAGGAACAAGGTTGGCCCCAATACACTTCCCTGAGGGACGCCATATGACGTATATGCATCTTCACTAGTATACTGACCCACTCTAACCCTCTGTTTCCTATTTTCGAGATAATCCTTGAAGAGGCCAAGAGGCATTCCACGAATTCCGATACCTTCCAGTTTTCTTACAAGGATTGGGACAGAGACGGTGTCAAAGGCTTTTTTTAAATCTAAGAATGCAGTTACACATTTTTTACCTTTGTCAAGCTGTTCGGTTATATGATTACTTAGTGCAGTAACTGCATCCTCGGTGGATAGACCTCGACGAAAACCAAATTGTGCCTCAGATAGTACGTTGAAATCTTTTAGGTACGTTAAAAGCCTCATATTCATAAGTTTTTCTAATATTTTATAAATAGAGGGTAGTACAGATATGGGCCTGAAGTTGGAGACGTCGTCGCTGTCCCCACCCTTGTGCACTGGTGTGATAATGGCTAGCTTCAAGGAAGTCGGGAAAATGCCCTTACTAAAGCAAAGATTGGCAAGATGCGTAATTATTGGGACAATCTCTCTCCTTAGATGTTTTAGAAATGCGGTAGAAACATTATCCCAACCAGACGCACTGTCAGATCTAAGACTCATCAGGATATGATTCACTTCAACATCGTCAGTATCTAACATTACGAATGAGTTGGGTTGAGTTCGTTGTAATACGTGTGGGCCATTTTCATGTTTTAAAGTTGGCTGGATTTTTTGAGCAAGGCTCTTACCAATGTTCGCGAAGTATTCATTAATATGATTAACTGATTCTAGAGGAGTTGATCTAATGTTAAGTAATTCTGAATTGCAGTTGTTAGGTTTATTTGTGTAAGTTATAGTTTTAATATTTTTCCAAAGTAATTTGTTGTTGGCAACTGATTTTGTAATTAATTCTCTTTCATATTTTCTTTTTAATTTTTTGATAAGATTGTTACAGTGATTTCTGTATCTAACGTATGTAATTTTTAATATGTCATTATATGGATCTCTTCTATTATCTTTTTGTAGCTTATTGCGATTTTTAATACAGCGTAAAATTCCTGGGGTTACCCATGGTTTTATAATGCGCTTACTGTTGGGAATATTAGTAATAATAGTATGTTTATGGATGGATTCCGATAGTTTGTTTACTAGAAGGTTACACAGAGTTTCCGGATCATTACAAAAAAGTAAGTCTGCTAGATTACTTTCTTGTATGTACTTAAGTGCTAGCTCAAAATCCACCGTAGATCTAGTTTTATTAGCTAATGTGATATTTTTTAATTTTGATAGGGAGAGAAGTGTGGTATAAAGTGGTCAGTAACACTAGTGTGTAAGATAGCGATCGATGCTGAAGTTTTCTGTTTGTTTATTTTCAGCATAAAATGGTCTAAACAGTTTTCACTTCTCGTAGGTAGAGTATGCCCAGGTAATATTCCGTAAGGAGATAGGGTGTCAAGGTAATTAGTTCTATTTCTATGTTCACAGGAAGATTCTACCTCTTTGGGTCTAATGTTTATATTAATGTCTCCTGCTATTATAATATTTTTCTGAGTTTGTAGAGTATCTAGATGGGAACTTAAGGAATTTATAAAAGCCTCTGTGTTCTGGCTTGAAGGGGATCTATAAATGCACAATACAATATTATTCAGTATGTCCAGCTGCAAACAAGACGCTTGAGATAATTTTATTTCCTTAACTTTAGACTTTAGGTTATTTTTTATATAGACAACCACCCCATCATTTTGATTCAACTGGTGGGACGTATTATAGGACGAGTAATTATTCAGTTGAGGGATGATTTTTCCAGGAGTTAGTCGACATTCGGTTACTAAAATAACATCAGTTTCGAACTTAAAGTTCGAAAGAGTTAGTATGAAATCGTCAAAGTTACAAGAAATACTCCTAATATTTTGGGCGACAACAGTAAAATCATTTCTTTTTATATTAATACGTTTAGCTAACTCCAAACAGTCACATTCAATACTACGCGCAATATCAATGCTGTCTATCTCATTAAGTGTTTGCAATGAATCACCCATTAAATACATGAATCGATAGATAGGACATGCCATCAAGTTGTGTTCTTGTTAATAAATAAGTGTTATTGTTTTCTTCAGTTTTATACAGAATTTGAAACCGTTTTTTTGTAGTGTATATAGGGGGGAGATAAATGTCATCGGTATGTTTTTGAGTGAGTAAAGGCATGTGAATGTGTGTGGTGAGTGAGAATGAATAATTGTTGTGATCATTATATACGCGGAACAAGTTTGTAGTAACCAAAGAACAAGCTAAGTAAGTATATAAACAATATGTTTGTAAGTGGTTATAGTATTTAAGATAATATGAAAAAGTGTATACACAATCAAAGCAAAAAGTTTGAGAGCAATTAATTAAGTAGTAACAAAACAGAGGTCTTAGCAAATTACGTAAAGTAGGTAAATACATCAAAAAATACAATAATAAATCGTTATAATATCTTAGTCATTTAGTGTTTTTCAGCTGCTGAATCTGTTGCTCATTTCTCACAGTTATAGTCGGCGAATGTTCGTCTTTTTTTAATAAAACCTTCCCGTAGGCGGTCCTGCAAAATTTAAATTCACCTGTTTTGGTTAAGTCCCGAGCAAGGAAATGCAAGCGGGAACCCTTCGGAGTGAGATGCTCAGAGAGGAAGATAGGAGTATCTTCTTGCGTTTTAAAGATGGATGTATATTTGTTACAGTTTCACGCAGAAACTACTTAATGGATTTGAATTAAATTTAGAACACATGGCAGATAGTTAATAATCTGGATTAACACATAACATACTTTTTCTTTATCTCGGTAGCACTATCCCGTCAACTTTCGAACTCAACGCGAGTGAAAGCATAAGCTAGTACTAACAATAAACACAGAGTGGATCAAAGAAATAAGTTCCAAAGTAGTTAAACTGTAACTTTCCATAGACCAAGCTAAGCTAACCTCAAAACTACAGTCTTAAAGAACCATTGCCCTAGAAAACAAGGATAATTACCCTCTCTCCTAAAAATTACCCTAATTTCACAAACGTCTTTTCTAACACGGCTTTATTTTCAGTAAGTACGCACTGTAACTGAAAACTTTTCGCTGTCTCCCCTACTGTCTTAATTTTAATCAAAGTAATTAACATGGAGTGCTATTTTCCTTAATTATAAACTGCGGTATTATAATTTAATTAATTGTATTTTTCTTTTACAAATGGTGGTTATTAGAGGGCTCGTATTGTTTCGTAATATCCTTGTTATTTGTTTTTATTTTTATTGTTCAACATTCTGCCCTTGTCTTAAGTTACTTTTAAGGTCGATGGAACACACATGCAGTAACAGGGAAGAGTGGTAGAAAAAACTCTTCTATTCTCCCCTGTATATCGTAACAAATTAATTAATTTAATTTTAAACCTCCGACGCAAAAACGACGGGGTGTTATAAGTTTGAAGTGTCTGTGTGTGTGTGTATGTGTGTGTCTGTGGCATCGTAGCTGCCGAATGGATGAAAAGATTTTGATTTTGTTTTTTTTTTTGTTTGAAAGGTAAATTAGTAGGGAGTGTTCTTAGCTATGCTTTATAAAAAATAGTCCAAGATGGTCGCCACCACAAAATGGCAGATTACATATTTATTCAACAAATCCCTGCTTGACTAGTAGAATACTATGCGCTATAATAAATTTCAAATCCAAAATGGCCGCCACAACAACACAAAATGGTAACATACGTGGTATGGCACAAATTATTATTTTTTTTTTTCACAACTGCCTCAATTTGGGTATCGAATGAAAGGGCTTGACACTCGTAAGCAGCGTCAAGAAACTTCGTTCCAAAAAAAAATACCATACAATTATGTGTCGAGGGTTTTTTAAATTTAATGTTACTTGGGATTGGTAGATATTTTTGTCTGCCTTGCTGGCAACAGCATAGATTGGAACAACGCCTTTGTAAACTATTATTTGGACCTTCGTTAAAAGAACGACACAGCCCTTCAATTTCGACGGATTTCATTCAGAAACTCTCCATTGCAACTTGGACTCTGCTGCAGTCCAGTCATTTCTAGATCTTCGACAACAGTTACGAATATTCAGAAGATCGAAATTCTGACAGACAGTCTTATCATGGGTATCGTTTTAAACAGTCACTGGATTGGAGAACTGGATTGGTCAGATAGCCAGTCCCTCTATGTAACATACTGGTATTGCTCTATTTGAGTCCACGATCTCTTTTAGTTTCCTCCGTGCCTCGGAAAGCACGTAAAGCTGTTGATCCCGGCTGTCATTTGTCTATCTTTGGCAGTCGTTACAGGTAGTTAGTGGCCCAAAAAGTCTGACAACCAGTCTTACCAAGTGGTATTGTATTACCCAGTCTTAACTGGGTTGTGGAGGTCAGATAGGAAGTCACTCCATGTAAAATACTGGTATTCAGCTGCATCCTGTTAGATTGGAAGCCGACCCCAACATAGTTGGGAAAACGCTAGGCATTTATGATGATGATCTCTTTTAGTAGACCAACACCATAGTAAAAGTTATTTATACGTAGGTCTAATGTTGTTTTCTGCGAAAAAGTCTTGGCTGTATTTAATTCTTAAAGATAGCAGCGTAATTACTGAGCTCAGTTAATTAATGGAGCGTTTTAAAAAGTGCAAGCAACGTAGTATGGCTCGTACAAGGATTTTATGTTCTAGAAAATTTCTTGATAATTAACGAAGAAACTAGTTCTTCGTGAAATAATCTTATTTGAATTTTAATGTAAAAACTTTACTCAAAAGCTCAATTAGTTTTGTCTTTTACAGACAAAATTGTAGGTTGTTATGTATTTCTAACTTTTGAGGTTTAAGGGTGAAACGCCTGGGTAGACCGCGAAATTCAAATCTTATGTTCTTTTGCAATTTTCAGGTCAGTGACAGGTAGTATGTTGATCAAAATCTGATTCACGACCGTAACACATATACCTAAGATGTATTGCGGCACCGCACCGCAAGTAATAGCGTAGACGACAAAAAAAAATCTAATAAGTCCGTCAGTTAGATTACAAAAAAATATTTGACCCGTATTTTTTCTTTTGTTACGTAAACCAAAATTGACGAAGATACTACGCTTTTTAAATTCGCAAAATTTTAGAGACTCCAGAGTTTTATTTTTGTCAATATTCATTGATTTCCAAAAAAAAAAGAATACGTGTCCATTATTTTTCAAAACTCTAACTGATGGAGTAAATAGATTTGTATTTTTTTGATACTGTCTATTCGAGCTATAGGTTGCCACACGGGCGGTGCGGCACTGCAGTACACCGCTGTTTACCTTTTTTTTATTACTAGTAGGATGACGTTGCAGTACCACTTCGCCATACCGCACCGTCAACGCATTGTGTGGCTGCGTTCTGAAATCTAAACACAATACATTCATTGTATGACTATATCATGACAAAAGCATTCAATGGGATTAAATGAACTGAAAGAGTTGTAATGATGGTTTTAACTATTATCATCATCATTTCAGCCGAAAGACGTCCACTGCTGGAAATAAACATCCCCCAAGTGTTGACTGGTCCCGTGCAACTCGCATTCAGTGGATTCCCGCAACCTTCACCAGGTCATCGGTTCTTTTCGGCCGGAATCTTCCAACGGAACGTCTTCGGGTTCGCGGTCACCACTCCGGAACTATTCTGCCTCATCGGATTATGACTCTGTTAAGCCATAACTTTTTATAAGCGAAGTCATATCAATATACAACCTCACACTGATCTGCAAGTTGCATAAAAACGCAAGCAAAACCGCAGGTAAAAGCTATCTAGTTATACTTGTATAACCTTAGGCACTTTACAAAGCAAAGCAAGCGTGAGAAGCGAGTAGGTTATATAAATCGTAATGAAGAGACAACTTAATTCTGTTTATTTACTCGTCTGAGTTGACTCAAACGACATATTTGTTCAACATTCCTTGAATAAATTGGATATGTTAATGAAACATGCTTATAAACATTGGTTTAGAAACACAATTTATTGTTGTGTAGTTTTGTTTGTGTTGCTAGACTGAAAAATAACTTATTATTCATCGTTTTTCCTTTTATGTCATTTCATGAGGTTTCCTCAGGCCATCTTGAATATTTAGCGCTGTTGTTTTTTTCTCAAACCTGTTGTAATCTATTGCTGGATGTGTATCTCTCCTATTGTGCCACAACATACTGTCTTTTACGTCTTCTGAATCCAGTTAGACCCCGCTACCTTAAGAATCGTCGGGTCATAGATGGCCCACGCTGAGGGACGTCCAACGCTGCAGTGGCCTATGTGCTGTACCCACTCCAAAACTCATTACCTACTCGTACCTCGGTCGTCAGTGTTTCGACATATGGCATCTGCAAGACTTATTGGTAACTTCAGTTACTGTCCCAGTTTCCATTACGGATTTCATCTTTCAAAGAAACCACAAAGTAGTAGGTAGTTCGCTCCACAGTTCGCTCAGGCTATTGTTTTCTCCATAGAAACAAATTCCTTTAAAAAATGGTCACACTTAAGCCAACTCGACACTCGACTAAAACACATCAAGCCACAATAATTCACCACTACACGTTTCCCAAAAAATCCCAAGCTCTAAGTAGAAAAAACCTTTTCCATTTATATTTATTCGCGACGCCAGAAACTCGCGTAATTAAAGGGTGTGCGTTAATCTCAATTGCTTGGGCAAATGCACACGGCTTATAAACTAGTGTAAGCAGGAGTGTAAGTGGATATTTAATTATGAATTTCGCACTAGCCTTATTTTGGCGTGATGTGTATACGTAATTTAAACCCGGAATCTAGGTAATGGAATTTTGAAATAGGTGTAGTTATAAGAATTGGGTGTTAGAATATTCATTGCTAGACTTGACTTGTGCCTCACACTATATAGGTACTTAATTAAGTGTGTCTGTGGTATGATGATGAAGCTCAACGCAGAGGGAATGAAAAGCGAGAAATTTCATAAATCTAAACAACAGAAAACAGGGTAGAGAAAATATTGAATGAGACAGTACAAAATTCGTCAATACTTTGATCGATCTCGTCAAGCACGATTGCCAAGCCGATCGTGTCGTATTGCCATCCCATCGGACTATGAGAGTACAATAACAAAGAGTGCACCTGTGTTAGCGGACAAACTTGAGCAATATAATATCTTCGTCTAGTTGGATAACCTCTGTCGAGAGTTTTGCAGTCAAGGCGGTTGGCTAACACGCCACGATAGTGGCGGTAAGTCCCCTCTTTGAGGAGTGGCTAGAGAGGCGCCACGGCGTCCTCACCTTCCGCCTGACGCAGGTCCTCACCGGACACGGATGTTTCGGGAGGTACCTGCACCGAAACGGGCGGGAGGAAACGCCCGGGTGTCTCCACTGCGAGGATCGACCGGAGGACACGGTGGAGCACACGGTGGAGGTCTGCCCTGCGTGGGCGGAGCACCGCCGTGTCCTCGTAGTGGCGATCGGCGGCGGCAACCTCTCGCGTCCGGCCCTGGTTCAATCCATGGTCCGGAGCGAGACGGAATGGGAAGCCATCACCTCCTTCTGCGAAGCAGTTATGCTAGCGAAGGAGGTGGCGGAACGAGAGAGGGAGAGAGCCTCTCTTCCCGGCCGCCGCGGGAGACGCACCGGGCGTCGGGGGCCACGTGGTGGCTACCGACCACCGTAGATGCGGGCCTGTGGACGGTTAGCTATGGGCTAGCTAGCCGTCCGTCCGTCTAGTGACGACAGGCCGTGTCGACGGCGCGTTCGTGTTCCACGCGCGCCTCAAAGAA
Organism: Xestia ashworthii; assembly: GCA_950022955.1. NCBI lineage: Eukaryota > Metazoa > Arthropoda > Insecta > Lepidoptera > Noctuidae > Xestia > Xestia ashworthii. Next base: position 17,918,661 of record OX465565.1, on the reverse strand, counting down.
ATGTCAGCAGAAGAGAGGGCCGAAGCCTGCCGGGGTTGCGGGACTGTTCGAAAGAGATACCGCGGCCCCGGAACATAAAGGGCGAGGAAGGAACATGGATGGGTTTTAGTCAGTAAGAGTCTGACACTCCCTCCCGCTCCGCCCAGAGTGGGAGAAGTCATTTGATGATTTCCCATCCAAAAAAAAAAAAAAAGGCGGTTGGCCAAGTCTGAAAGATCATCCCGAAATTTGCTAAAAACGTTGTCAGGTGTATTGAAACAGATACTAGGGCAGAAACAGATACTACTCATCCCGAAAAAACTACTGTTCCCAAGGAAAACAACAAAAACGTTCTGTGTTAAAAGTTTGATTGTAAAATTCTAAATGAACGCGGGCGAAGCCGGAGGCAAAATCTAGTACTATTTTCATAATGGAAAGACTCCTTTAATGTGCAATGTAGTTCTGTCGATCAAAATAGGACTTGTAAAAGGAATCCTTTGAGTCGATGGCTAATAATAGAGCGTAGGAAAAAGGGCTGGCTGGGGTAGGCTTCACGAAGGGTGGATTTGTAAGTGGTTGATGAAATATTAATGTTAAAAATGTAGGAGTATAGCGAAGAATCTGAATGAAAATAAAAGGGACACCGGCACAAAAATCGATACCGCGTATTTTTTTATTTCCGGTTATTGAAGAAAATTACGAACCCAAGTGCGGTGTACAGCAGGCACTACTGTGCCTCTTTCGTTCGTGCTCAGCTTCAATGTGGCAGTTGCCCTTACCTCTTCCTGGTGATAATAGACGCTCTTACGTTCGACATCCAGAAAGAGGCTCCCTGTTATAAGCTGTTTGACGACGACATTGTGCTAGTTGCAGAGAGTGGCTTAGAGGTCTAGAGCGGATGGGAGGTGTGATGACAAAGTCTGGAGAATGTTGGCTTGAAATTAAGTAGAACCAAAACGGAATACTTGTTTTGTGATTAGGTCTCTCCAGTCCTGTGCCTAAAATCCTTGCCGGAACGCCCTTACCGGTCTGCTCCGATTTCCGGTAACTCGGGTCGCTTATTTAGGGAAATAGCGAAGTAGACCGGGACGTAACGCACTGGATCAACTCAGGATGGATGAAATGGCGACAGGTCACTGAAACAACTTGCGACCCACGGATGCCCCTCAAGCTAAAGGGACAAATATATAAAAGACCGTGATTAGACCTGTCGTACTGTATGGATCAGAAAGCTGGGCCGTGAAGAAGATGGAGTAAAACGATCGCATGTAGCGGAGATGAGAATGTTGAGATGGATGTGTGGAGTGACAAGAAACTGAAAGGAAGTCGTTTGCAATGTATTGAGGAGGAATGAAATGCATGTGACTAAAAGAGTGATGGATATGAATGTTGATGGATGGAGAGGGAGAGGAAGGCCAGAGAAAAGATAGATGGATGGTGTGAAGAATGATAAGATAGAGAAAGGAGTAAATGATGCCGTGACGTCTGACAGGGGAAAATGCAAAGGGAAAGAAGAAGGGAAGGGGGGGTTTCTATTCTATTCTATTCTATTCTATTCTAAAAACGTGTTACGCCAACCCCCTATAGAATGGGACAATGGCTGGAAGGTAATGATTAAAGAAAATTCACGTGGTAGCTTTTTGTGTGTCGGTGTTGCTTCTAACTTGTATACAACATTATTTTTTAGTCGTTTAATTACTTAAGGGCGAATAGAACTTCATGAAAATTAACACCTTTTATTAAAAGACCGACTATGGAATCTCCAGAAAAATATCAGCTACTGCCTACATTTTTTCGATTTACGCGACCTATAATGTATGAAGCAGCTGATTTTTTTTTCGCGATTTCATAGTCGGTCCAATAGTAAAAGTTGTTCATTTTTATAAGTACAATCCACCCCTTAAATAATTAAAACGACAAAAAAATGACGGTGACGGAAGGTTTAGATTGCTGGACTTCAATGGGTATCATTGAAAGTGTCATAAATTATTAAATAGGTACTTTACACCGGGTTTCTAGAAAGCTGATCAAAGTAAAATATACTTGAATTAAAATTTTATTCTACGAAAATATCTTGATCAAGAAGATGATGATGTTGAGAGTTATAAAGAAAACAGGCGTGCAGTTTCAGTTGCGTAATTGTATCGTAAAGATACAATTATTATTATTATAGCCTCTTTACTGCTTCCATAGTGAACTGACTAACAAAATGACTAAATACTATAAAAACGAAACAATGACTGTCTTTTAAAAACAAATATATCATAAAAATACTATTATATAAATGTGCATGCATAAAATAAAAAAATTATTACAATAAAATTCATGGTTATCTATCGTATTACCTAACTTTTTTATCCATAATCTAAAATGACATAATTTTTTTTGTCATAATGATCATTCGTCCGAATGATAATTTACCCGAACTTTAAATCACATAATATCATATGCCATAAAGTTGAAATCCCTAAATATAATAAGCCCTGACTCCGTTTGTCATAAGTATTACAATCAATAATATACAAAAGACATAAAATCGTTTTCAATAAAAGTCATAAGTCCTATTCTAAGTAAATGTTTAATCGTATGTAAGCGTTGACCTGCAATGCAAGCAAGCATGCAGCAAGCATGCGGCACGCCTGTAGCAAGCATGCGGCAAGCATACAGCAAGCAAGCATGTAACAAGCAAGCATGCAATGCAAGCAAGCATGCAGCAATCATGCAGCAAGCATACAGCAAGGAAGCAAGCATGCAGCAAGCAAGCATGCAACAAGCAAGCATACAGCAAGCAAGCATGCATGCAAGCGTGCAGCATGCAAGCAAGCATACAGTATGCAAGCAAGCATGTAGCATGCAAACAAGCAAGCATCATGCAGCAGGCATGGTTTCTGTCACGGCCTCCGGCGCTGCGGGGCTCCGGCGGCCTCACGCGAGCTTATCGTCGCAGATGGGTTTAACGCTCACCACCGCAGCTTCGGCTTGCCTTCGGCTTGCACTCGCCGCCGCGGCTGAGGCTGGCCGGCGAAGCCGGCCAGCCTCAGCCGCGGCGGCGAGTGTTACAGCCACCTGCTCCTCACCTCGCGGCCCGCCTCGCCCCTCCGCGCCTACGCGATTTTAAATAACACTCTTGGGGTAGGGCAGACAAGACTGCGTGGGGTCGCATTTACAGCAATTCGTTTCTGTCTCTAAAACCTAACTTTTAGGGATTTTTTAGCGACTGTTAGTCCCTAAAAAAATCCCTAAAAGTTAGGTTTATAAATGACCATTCGGAATCATACACATTATGTGATACAATACTTAGGACATACGACTTTATGTCAAGTAAAATTAGGAGATTCAATTATAATAGTATTCGATATTATGACAAAATAGTATTAGAAGTAAAGTTAGTTGTGTAAAACATAATTTCGGTGTTTTGAACATTATGGTTACTGAAGTTTATAGCAAACGTGATATGGATAATGATTTTCGGACAAAAAATTTTAGGACAATCAAGGGAGTACCAAAATTCATACATACAATTCAAATTAATAAAATCGTTTTAGGAATGTCTAAAATATTAAATTAATTCAATTTTTAAAACAATTTACAATTTCATTTATTTCAATATGGACCACTCAACGGGTGGAGGCCTCCTCCATTTTGTTCCACGTTTGTCTGTCCTTTGCTTTTTGTGATCCAGTTTTCACCGGCTTTTCTTATTAATCCATCAAACCATTTTCGAATCCCGGTAGGAGCAAATGTTTGTGTGATGAGCATGGACATTTGTTTCCGAGTCATGGATGTTTATATGTATAATAAGTATGTATTTACAAAAAAAAAGTATATATGTAGTATATCAACTGTCTGGTGACCACGACACAAGCCTTGCTTAGTGTGGCACTAGACGGCGCTGTGTGTAATGTCCAGCAATATTTATTTATTTATTATTATTATTTATTTATTCTTTTGGTCTATCTCTTTTGCTTTTGTTTGTTTTTCCTTGCCAGGTCCACTCACACTCCATACAATTACTACGAAACGTCAAATCTTGACACGTTCCTTGTCTCAGTACAAAGTTATCAAATATTCGTACGTCCACGTACAATCTCGCCGTAACTTGACAATAATCATTATAAGGGGTTACATTTTCAAATTTACTCTTTTAAATTTTTGGTAGCCTTGTTGTCTAGTCATTAACTAAAGTCATGGAAATATGAGTTTGGTACAAATATGACTCCTTTGGAGTCATTACACAGTAAACGTGTCGTCACATTTAATCTGACAATCATCATAAATGGGCAATCAAATCAACAGAGGAGATAATATGGCAATGGATAATAACTCAATGAGCTTTCTGAAACTACCTGTTTTTCCTGGTTTGTGTGATTATTTGTCACGTTGTAAATCGCAAGTACATTATTCTGAAGCCATAGACAAATACCGCTTTTTGTCCCTGTATTTTTATCCTCAGCTTTGGGTTGGCAGTACAAGATATATTTTCTTTGTAATAAGACACCGTTTTTTTTGCAGAAGACGTTTATTTTAAGAATGGCTTACCTTTTTAAAGAACGAAGTAACTTTTTTCGTGTTATTTTCTTTTAAAATCATAAGTATTTTATTTAGGCTGCGCTGAGAATCAATAACTTTTTAATGACGTCAAAATAACATAAAATTGACACTCAAATGCCTTCGCGTTTGTCTTGTGTTTTAGCTGGGGAGAAAAATTGGTGGAATAAGGCCTCCGAAACACAACAGTGTTAATATAAATTTATTCAGATGTTATGTAATGATAGTAGGCAGGTACAATTTTTAGAAAATTTAATTTATCTTTTTAATCTAACTTTTTCATTAAATAAATGAAGCAACATAGAATCCCATTTTAAATTCAAAACTTTTGTCTCTACAAACGGTTTCACAAAAAAGGACCTACAACAAAACTCCATGACAGTAAAAAAGAATATACGAGCGTAACTATAAAACACATTTGTAGCTCCCCAGAGCAATATAAGCTCTGTACAAACATCATAAATTTCAACGCACACATTTTGCTAAATGAAGAATTTGAATCACGCACCGCTTCCAAATTGATTTGCTACTCGTCAACCACCACATTTAAATCCTGGGTCACGTTCTGTTTTATTGTGAGCCAAAAGTTACAATGGGTCGGCTCGAATAGTAATCTTTGGGTGGGAGCCGTTATGTAATTCTTGAAAATTGCTGGTGTCCTGATTCGGGCCGAAAGTGTAACGAATCAGAGTTTGAAATACGTTATGTTAAAGAACTTGGTTAGGTGTACCATTTTTGCTAAGGATTTTGGTCTAAATTTCTAAACGAAACACGTTTATACCCCAAGTGACCAAATAAAACAAATATTTCTCATAAGTTTACATGGGCACTTCTAAAACATTGAGAAAAGGTGCATAGTTCAACTTCAAAAGCGTTTTTTTAAAATAAAATTTGTTTTGCAGAATGTAGAGGTAATTGCCAGCTGTATCAAATGTTCTGCAGTCACCAACTGTACTATCATGCAACAAAAAGTCACATATCAAGATATTATTCGAACATTGTCACATTGCCCAAATTACAGGACTAAAACCCGAATTCCCCATTCCTACTTCAAACATAATTTCGATTTAATTCCGAATTCAGCGCAAAGCCATATTACTACTAGGGATATCATTTGACATTAATTAATACCCCTTTTATACCGTCATAAAATGACGGTATGAAACCTTTTAATGAAAAGTAAATATTACCTAATAAAGTATACCATTTCCAACCACCTAATATATCTTTATGAGTTCGTATAATCTTTAATATGCAGCCGGAAATATGATTATCATCTCATACAAACACGGTGTTATTATTCGCGACCCGATATGGGATAGTGATGGGACACGAGATTGCTTTTCTATGCGAATTATTCGATTTTAGTCGATTTTCCGGATCGAGGACAGTGCGGCCCAATTTTGTGGTGTATTAAATCTGGAAAGTTAATCTGGTTGAGTTGATGATCTTTACAAGCTATATTATATTAGTTTTTAAAGTTAAAAGGTGACTTTTGGTGTATAGATTTTATAGTAAACTTATAAAAGACATCTAACACACATAAAGTAATTTGAATTTGCTATCCCATCTCACTATTTACTAACAAAAAATAATCGATGTATTCGTAAATAACTAATAACAGAATTAGTAAAAGGAATGTGTAAATCTTCTCGTAATGTAGTCGAGGAACATAAAACTCGCCTAAATTATTCGACTGAAACCAACCATTCCCATCTCATAAGACTCGTTAATTTTATACGTTTGTACAAGGGGCTTTCTTATTAAATGCAGATATAATTAGCAACATTAATGTCAACAGTAAAATAAGAGACAAAATTAATTTCAAGAAAGCGGCGCTGCCTAGAAAATACCTGTATAAGATAATTTTGTTTTGTTGTGTAAAGGAGAAACAATGAGAATGGCTGTGGTTAGGAGTATTTATTAGTATATTTAGGTTACTTTATTTTTATAGTTATTTTAAGACTTGTTTCTCGAGATGTGTTAATACATAATAATGGGTGGAACAATATCTTTACCGAAGCCTACGGGCATTTTTAGGGTTCCGTAGCCAAATGGCAAAAACGGAACCCTTATGGATTCGTCATGTCTGTCTGTCTGTCTGTCCTTTCGTATGTCACAGCCACTTGTTTCCGAAACTATAAAAACTATGCTGTTGAAACTTGGTAAGTAGATGTATTCTGTAAAACTGTTTTTTTTTTCATCAAACCCATACTTATTGATAGGTCTTCAAAAATGATATTGAGGTTTCTAATATCGCTTTTTTCTAGAGCATACCTGAGAACCGTCTATAGTATGTGCCAGTTAAAATTGCAATAGCGGTCGTTGAACCACCAACATTTATTAGGGCCATATCATACTAGCGAGTTGCGAGCGAGTGGAAAGCGGGGCGATTGCGCAGCGCGCGGAGAGTTCGAAACGTGTGCAGTGAGCTTGCCACGAAGACGCCGCGGGTCGCAGTGTGCGATCCGCGTTTTGTACAATCATTCTTTTTTTTTTCTTCGCGGCGTGTTCGCCGCGCACACTTTGCGAACTCGCGGCGAACTCGCGGCGCACTCGCCCCGATTTCCACTCTCTCGCAACTCGCTAGTGTAATAAGGCTTTTAAAGTTCAAGTCTTGAATTGTCGTGTATCGTGATGTTGATACATGGTTCATTTGTTTTGGTTCGTACGAAAAGATCTTTAACAAATGACACCACGACCCCCGTATTATCATGTAAAATGCATCCATAAGCACAATGCGAGTGCGTTACATTGAGTGCATACATTTACCGTATAACGTGAACTTTCACCAAAAAAAAAAATGTTTCCCAGCAATAATTTTTGCGTAGGGTTACTTAATGCACAGAATGTTTGGTTGAAAGCTCCAGCCAATGTAACAATCATGTTGTAAGCTCGACTTGTTTCTTTATTTTACATTTGAAAACAAAAGAAATTCAAATATGCATTGTACGGCGGTAAATTAACCGCAAATACTGCGCAAATTGATACTAGACGCTTCATGTGAGTCAATACTTCACTCGAGGATTCATTATTTTTTATTTTCGAGTTCAATTTTTATTCATTTTGTTCACATTTCAGTTCTGGTGAAAAATGCCTATTGAAAAACCAAAAATAACAGAAAATGAAGCCTCTGATTTCAGATAATTGTTTTAAATAGACAGGTTATAAGAAAAGGTTTTTTCTTTGAAGGATTATTGTATAACGTGATCAATTGAGCGAGTCAACAGTACGTTACAAATTATTGACTAAAAGTTTATTGTTTGATATAAAAGTTTAAATTACACCAAAGGACTATAGATCATCTTCGATGAAAGCAAATAATTAAATTATTTGTCTATTTTTAGCTTTAGCTTTCGCCAGATTTTAATTATATTCGTAATCGATTGATATTATAAGCAACTTTAGCATTGTTTTCGAGTTATTAGATAGGTCAGCATTATTTTTAATATAAACGTTATTTTTAGTCGTTATAAGTGTAAGTTGATGAAAACGAACCACTTTTACCCGTAAATAGCAGATGTCGGTGCGCCCGCGCAGCAACACCGAACTATTTTATGGAGCGCTCGACGTACTAAGTAACATTAATTTGACCTTTTCCGACCATTTCAATAAAAACACCTGTAGATCGCAAACTACAAGTGCTAGCGCAACATAACAAAAATGTTGTAAAGCTGAATAAATAAGAAATCCATTTATTAAAAAAATAAGAAATTTAATTTAAATGAGATACTCTTAAAATAATGTAGAGCTTAAAAACCAGTGATGAAAACGGATAATTCGCTATAAAAATATTAATTTGATGAAAAACTATTAACCGTTTATAAAAAAAAATCTTATTAGAAACAAGATTATATTTCCTTTCCAATGAGACCAAAATCTTGGTAAAGTGTTAAATAGAAACCAGTAAGAATCTAATTGGAATGTGGAAACTCATTGTTTGTTTTGATGTGGCCGGCGCGGTGGATGTTTTTTAACACAAATATTTAGGTAACTTTAACTCTAAGACACCACTTTTTGTTGTCAATACAATTTAACAATATATGAGTATATTGTTAAATTGTATTGACAACAAAAAGTGGTGTCTGTTATACTAATTAATTACTATTTATCCGTTATTACACTCGTTTTAATCACATAAAATTACTTATTCAATTTTTATACACAATCACTATAGGTATACATACGAGTACCTATCACATTTTCACAGACAAAATACTGCATAGTTAAGATTCGAAAACTAAATTGCTATAACATAATATTGTAGCAGTTTTTTAATATTTTTTTAGAAATACTTCATCTAGGAGCTGTAGATACGCAAATAAACATATCTACTTACCTGCAAACCCCGATGGGTGACGCAGTGGTCCACCTTACATAAATGGTACACCTTGTTCCTTTCTCGCCCCGTATGTTCCGGGGCCGCGGTATCTCTTTCGAATAGGCCCGTAACCCCGGGAGGCTTCGGCCCTTGCGGGCCCCTCCCCCCTTTTTTTTTTCGGATGGGATATCATCAAATGACTTCTCCCATTCTGGGCGGAGCGAGAGGAGTGTCAGACTTTTACTAACTAAAACCCATCCATGTTCCTTCCTCGCCCTTTATGTTCCGGGGCCGCGGTATCTCTTTCGAACAGGCCCGCAACCCCGGCAGGCTTCGGCCCTTGCGGGCACCTCCCCTTATGCTGACATCTCTTTGAGGCGCGCGTGGAACACGAACGCGCCGTCGACACGGCCTGTCGTCGTTAGACGGACGGACGGCTAATACACATTTCTCCCGTTGAGACGCATGTTAGAGTGAGCCTATTTAATAGGCATGACGACAGTATCAAAAAATTGCAAATGAATTGTGAATGAAAGTCCATCAGTTTTTGTAAATCAATGAAAATTGACAAAGATAAAACGCATCAAAACTCAGGATTGGGGGCTCATGACGTCAGAACTAGCTAAAAATTATACCAAGGCGTGACGTATTGAAAATTTTAAAAGCGCCGTATCTTCGTCAATTTTGATTTATGTAACAAAAGAAAAAATGCGGATCAAATATTTGTTGATATTCTAACTGACGGACTATTTTTTTTTTTTCGTCTACCTTATTGACATCAACCGGGCACAAATTCATGGGACTTGGAACATAACCTAGCGAAAATTTAGTGTACCTACTATCAGGGACACCTTTGCCTAACCCTTCAGAGGTTACCAGCGTGATGTTATGATTTGACGTTACTATCATCTTCCTAGCCTTTTCCCAACTATGTTGGGGTCGGCTTCCAGTCTAACCGGATACAGCTGAATACCAGTAATTTATATGGAGCGACTGCCAATGTGACCTCCACAACCCAGTTAGCACTGGGTAATACGATACCACTTGGTAAGACTGGTTGTCAGACTTTTTGGGCCACTGACTACCTGTAACGACTGTCAAAGATAGACTAATTACAGCCCGGGACCAACAGCTTAACGTGCTTTCCGAGGCACGGAGGAAACTCGGTATGTTAGGGTGGTCTCCCATCCACAAACCAACCTAGGCAAGGCTAAACCTAACGATCAACCCGAGCGGCTTTTATTATTAAGTCACGAGCTCCTGATGTGATCATGTGACGTTAAATAAACAATATTTTCTAAAAAGTTCATCTCTTCGAAACTCCAGAAAGACTAAACTAAAATTAATGACTTGCAAACGGAAAGCAATAACTCGTATAATTAATCAATTGATAAAGGTTGAGTCCTGATTACAAATCGCGATAATAAATTAATGGGATGATGTTTGTGAAGACTGTGAAATATCTTAGATAATCCGTCGGTGATGGAACAAATCCTGTTGCAACAAATAGGGGGAGTCATGGTCCGATGGTCCAATTTAGAGGAGGTCTGTATCTTGTTTTTTTAGAGGAGAAGACAAAATAAACTTTTATGTTACGGTATGGCTTTCTCGAGGTGGAAGGAGAAGAGTACTTGGAAGGATATAGAGGAGGGCTTTTTCCAGCAGTGGGACATACAAGGCTAATTAAAAAATGTTACACTGAGCTGGAATGTATTGTATCTCGAACATTTATTGTAGTCAAAGAACATTTTATTATTTAATATTGGATATAGAACTTTAAGGAGCTCGTGGCTAAATAATATCAGCCGCTCGGGCTGATCTTTAGGTTAAGTCATGCTTGCCTAGGTTGGTCTGTGGATGGGTGACCACCCTTACATACCGAGTTTCCTTGGTCCCGGCTGTCATTTGCCCATCTTTGACAGTCGTTAGTTTAGTCAGTGGCCCAAAAAGTCTGACACCAGTCTTACCAAGTGGTATCGTATTTCCCAGTATTAACTGGGTTGTGGAGGTTAGATAGGCAGTTGCTCCATGTAAATACTAGCACTAAATGCAGGTATTCAGCTGCATCCGGTTAGACTGGAAGCCGGCCCCAACATAGTTGGGAAAAGGCTACGCAGTTGATGATGATATAGAACTTTAAAAAAGGTAACACCATACTATTGAAAAATACATGCGTACAAATAAATAAATTTTAATTCCATTTTATACACAATGACTTACTGCATAATGGAGGTTACTAAAGTACGTTGTATTAAAGCATAAAACTGGCTAAATATCTATTCGGTTAAAGATGCTGACATCTGGGCACATACAGCGTCTGTGTAGTATTCGCAGCTTGAACCATTTTAATTTACGATACAGCTATTGGTAGGTTAGCACGATATTTCCGTAATGGCACTTTTCTTTTACATATTTTTTTTTTACAAATTATTTGTTATTTAATATGTGTGTAAGAAGAAGACATGTTGTACCGACCCATTTGGGATAAGTCCACAAAAATGATAATTATGTTGGTCATTCATTCAAAATTCAGACTAATTTATTATCCTGGAAAATTCTTGCACCAAACTAACTCTCCGCCATGACAGCTAAATCTCGCTCACTCAACAATATTGCGCACCCGACCCGATCTTAGTGCCCGTCCTAAATCTACCTACCTGACACAAATAACACTCTAAATCAGCCTAAAGATTTTCTAGCATCATTTAAAGTAATTGGACCATCACCATTGCGCATTAAATTAATGGTACCTGTCAGAATTCGTTGAAAATGCTCCTCGAGACGAACAAAGGAGAGTGGGGGATGGGGTACAGGAGTACCCCATCACTCTTGGAGCAACAATGGGGTAATAAAATGTACAAGAATAGGGGAAGTGTAGTCAGCAAATGTGCGATGTTTGATAACTGTTTTGATGTACGCCCGTTTCGTTGGATCGTTTATTTTCTGAGATATTGTTGGCAAGATTGACAGGATTAAGTACCTACTTAGTTATTTTATACCAAGTTTACTACGGTATTTTAGGGTACTTGGTTTACTCTGAAAAGTTGTAGTGAAAGTCTGATTGAAATAATAAAATGAACGAATAAACTAATCATGAATAGAATTTAGAACAATCTGGAGTTTTTTTGAAGTGAAAACTTCTTTACGCGCGTTGAGCACTTTTTGGGTGAACAAAGATCATGTAACTCGCGTGACCGTCCCCTAACGCTTCGTAGCAGCAGTTTTCACTTCTTTTGGCAATCCCCAAAGACTGTCCCGTAGGTTTTTTTTCTCCTTGAGGATAGGCAAAAACTATAGAATACCACTTGCTTCGATACTTACATACTGCACTTGTTTCTTTGAGTTGATACATCTGGACATGCACAAATGCTGGTTGCGAGTACCTATATTACGCTGTTGATTTTTCTGAAGATCAATACAAATGAGGTTAGTGTATGTCTTTCTAGGGCGTCCCCTCACGGCGTTTCTACTCACCATAATTGATTATGACATTTTTGTATCTTTATCTATTGTTTTATTGCAAAAAAATGTTTGTATTATTGCACTTAGTTACTAACTGCCCAATTTAACAACCCCAATATTTCTTCAGCAATTCTCATTATTTCCTTATCAACTCACTCATTTGTTACGTTACTATGTTACATCGATGCTCATAACTCACTCACTCATTCTAGAAATCACTCAGTTCATCTATGTCATTCGTAGAACATAAAATATTAACAAACATTTTCTCGTACTCATTTTTCTCAAAAAAAATCTCATTACTAATGCTACTGAGATGGGACCCAGTTCCCCAAGTCGGGGGCCTTGGGGGCCTGATGCACTCCCCCATATAGAAAGCATTTCACAAAGCGAGTCCATTTGGTAGCAATACGTTACAGTGGCAGGAGATTTAAACGTATTTTGTGGGGGACGCCGATACCCAATTGAAGAAAGTAAAAAAAGGTGCAATAAAAATGCTTGTTATATAATTTAAAATTAACACTAGTGTTTTGCCGGATGTTAAGTCAGAACGGACCAAAATGAATAAAGACTAAAAATCCGTTTTGCCTAGTACTTACTTAAAAAAAAATGTCACATTTTTACGACGTCAACGTCGACGTCGTCGGCGTCGTTTTCTACGTTCTAAGGGTCCTGGGTTCGAATCCCGGTAGGAGCAAATGTTTGTGTGATGAGCATGGACATTTGTTTCCGAGTCATGGATGTTTATATTTTATGTATAATACTCGTAAGTATGTATTAACAAACAAAAAGTATATATATGAATATGTAGTATATCAACTGTCTGGTGACCACGACACAGCCCTCCTTAGTGTGACACTAGATGGCGCTGGACTTGACGTCCAGCGATATTTATTTATTTTTATTTATTTATTTATTTAATTTCTTGTTGCGATCATCTGGCTAAGCAATAAGAGCCTAATGAGTTGATCGAAGGTTAAGGTCTAGGTTGAGGTCTATTCATAGATAGGTGAGTATCCATAATATACCAAGATCCCACGTACGTTGAATTGACTTTGAGGTTAGATAGGCAGTCGCTCCATGTACTAGTTTTTAGCTTCATCCAGTTAGACTAGAAGCCGACCCCAACGTAGTTGGGAAACGGTAGATGCTGTCTATTTTCTAAAAATGTTTTCTTTTATTAGTCTATTTGAGAGTGCCACGGCTGGGAAAAGGCCTCCCTTTTCTCCTTCCAAACCCCTCTCTATCTTTAGCAATATCTTCAATCTAAAATATTTTATGTAGATGTTTTCACTCAAAACACGTCTTACGATTAAACATCTTTAATGCTATAATTTTCTTTAAGATAAATAAATCCAAATTAAAATTCAGTCATCAATCATCTTTAATGAATTGTCTTCAAAGAAATATTTATCAAATTATCAGTAACGATGATGAATGAATCCATCCATCATGACACTTCTCGAAACAGATGAATATCCAACAAAAAATATCGATTATCACGCTTTGAAGAAGATGGCAGTATACTTGTCCCCAAATACATAAAGCACTTAATCATAACATCGCGAGTGTATCTTAGATGAAGCTTTGCACAAGCAAAGAGAGGCCTATACCCAGCAGTGAAGTCAGGCCTTGGATGTTGATGAATTGATCATCATCATCATCAGCCTATTATTGTTCCTACTGCTGGGACACAGGGCTTCTCTCTATGAGAGGGAATGGGCCATAATCCACCACGTGGACCCAGTGCGGATTGGTTTTGTTTCTTTTGGTTCATGGACATGCTGATTTCCTCACGATGTTTTCCTTGACCGTTTTGAGAAAATTGTACTGATGATGTAACATAAATGTCGAAATGTGGGCGTATAATTAGGTACACCTCTGCTTAAAGCTTCAGGGATTACAAGTATGCCGAGGACTTGATAAAAGACTTTCAATACTTTCCAATTTGGCACTTTTATACATTCACGAGTACGAATATTACCGACTAAACCCGATTCGTATTACACGGCTAAAATACGAATAGTGGCAAGTGGCTCATCAATTAAAGCCCTCGACTGTACAAATTTATCGACAGCATCATCTCATGAAAGACACTCGTAACTACGTATCTCATCATTATCCGTAAATTGAGTAATTCCATGGCTTTAACAGTCCTTTATCATCGCGTATCGTATTCAAGTGTCATTTGAGAGACGCCATTAATTCCCCCATAACGTGATGCGATGCTGCATCACATGATAAAGTGTGCTGCTTCAATGAAGAGCCCTTATGTTCGGAAGTAAGGGCTGCTACAAACTAGTTCGGGTCGGCAAAGCCGGGCGGCAAAATCCAACATTATATTTAAGTTACGTTAAATACGAAGTTTCTAGTTAGTCTGTACCATGGAGCTTTGTGAAAGCGATAGCTTTGAATTAGAAAGAAACTCTTTCTGTCTGCCTTTTTAAGCCTTTTACAGACAGATCATGACCTGAGTTAACTTACAGTTTACTTATTGATGTGAAAACTTCGTTAGGCGCGTTGAGCACTTATTGAGTAAACAAAATCATGATACTCGCCTGACCGTCACGAACGGTTTTTGTAGCACTCGGCTACGCCGTACCGGATCGGCTACGAGTTTTCACTTCTATCAGCAGTCCCCGAAGACTGCCCCGCTTTTTTTTTTACTTCGGCAGTGCGTTCTCATAGAATGATGATAATGATGACCTCCAGGTGGGAAAAAGTCGCTTGGCTTAGCTGAAGTTATCGTGAACAAGGCGATTCTACTGGGGTAGATGTGCTACGAAGTTTGCCGATTGGCATTAGCCGAGTGATAGTTTCAGTTCGGCTTTTTCGTTGAACAAATACTGGTGATTAAAATTTGTCTACCCGAACCAGTATGCAGCAACCCTAACGAAAGTGTTTAACGATAAAATGTTTGAAGCACACAGTAAGTTATTGTTTACTCTTAGGTACTTAAAGTAATTAATTGAGAAAAAAACTTAGTCAAGTAATGAAGGTTAATTAGACAGGGTAATTAATCTTTAGAGGCAATTTGTAGGAAAAAATATCATCGTGTTCCAGATAGTTAATTGGTTCGTAGATTTTAAGTTACTTTGAAATTAAAAGGGCTGTGAAAATATTTAAATAAAATAATTACGTATGATTAATAGGTAGTCAGTTTTGTTCCAGTCACTTGTAGATTGCCTAGTTGTAAAGTTACAACTGATCATGAGGTCTCAGTTTCGATTACCGGGTCAGGAAATGTTTCAGAAAGTGGGCAGGGCACATTGCTCGCAGAACAGATGGCCGATGGGGCTGAACAGTTCTGGAGTGGCGACCGCGAACCGGAAAACGTTGTATTGGAAGGCCTCTCACTAGGTGGACAGATGAGGACGCGGGCGAGGGACGCAGGTGAGGGCTGCGGGAATCCGCTGAATACAAATCGCACGGGACCGGTCAATGTGGCGACACTTGGGGGAGGCTTATTTCCAGCAGTGGACGTCTTTCGGCTGAAATGATGATGATGATGATGACTCCTCTGCTTAGCTGCTCTTCAGTGACTTCAAGCGTGATGGCTTGGTGTCTTTTACGTTTAACATTTTCGTCACAGATGCAAAAATATTTTCTGTTTAAGTTTCTTACCATTTATGACGAAGCACCCTTCCACTCATTATGACAGCGAAGAAAACATCTTGAGATTACAATGAAACATCATTTATCTTCATTATACTTGGCTTACTACAAAAAATACAAGATAAACTCAGTAGATTCTCAAGCAAACAAAGTCACCAGAAAAACTTAAGTTGCTCAAAACAAATCTTAATTAAAAACTCGTTTAAAAAAATTAAATAAATATTAAACAAAATCACATTAATTAAGCAGAAGATTAATTATAAGTTAAAATATTATTTGTAACAGATAAAGGCTCTCACTCGGGAGAAATTAATTTGGAGTATCCATTAATTTTGTAACAAACAAAGTACCAATTTCACCCGAAAATTTGTTACTAGACATTGTTATCATCAGTTTTGATAAATAAAAGGGACAGGGTTATTAATTTTATAGCCTTATTGAAAGGGAATAATATAGTGGTTTTAGCTAACGATTTATAAGCCTAAATATATTACAAGCACCATTCCTTTCATAGAACATGATATCAAATATCTAATTAGATCATTGTAAAGAAACGACAGGTAAAATGAATGATGTTAGTAGTTACATGTAAAAAAAATCCATTTTGATCCATACTTACTAAAATATCACATGTGTGTGTGTGCTTAATCTCAACTATGCTTCGAGTCAAACCACACGCAAGTTATAAAAAAAAAACTGAGTCAGCTTAACTAGTACGGTCGAACAAACTATTTGGTTTACACATTACAATGTAATTTGTGGGTTAAACTGTAAACCAAATAGCTTGTTCGACCGTACATATTCTGGAAATCAGAGGCCCCTGGGCGGCCTAAAACTCTGACACCTGGTTGGATACTAAGAAAGAAAAGACAAAAACGCTAGTACTAATAACGTTAACCGTAATGACAATGTTAAAGAAAACACGACATTTAAAGATACACCCGACGAAAATCCCGTAAATCAAAGCACTCAACGAGACAAGACAAGACAAGACTACACAGTAACATAGAAGGTAAATTAGAAATGAATGTATTTGATAATGAAAGCGTGCATTACGAAGCAGACATAACAATAATAGATAATGATGTTACTACAGGATTAATTTCTGAGAAACTATACGAATGGGAGGTAATGGAAGAGATTATTGTGTTTGCTTTTGCTGCTAATCTTTTCCTTGGGGTTGATTCTGTCGGTATAATTTGTTTTGTGAAGGGAAGTAGAATTATGGCTTGTTTTATCAATAAAGACTTATATACATTATGTGGGATCTGAGTGTTTAGTAAAATGGTTTGTCTTTTCTCTATTTTAGTAGTTTCGTCTTACGTTTCAAATATTTCTTCTTTCGTTTGTCGCTTTATGTCGCCTGGACCTCATATCTCCACACAATGTTGTTATACTGACCATCTATTATTCCGTACATTGACAATGTTGCCAGTTTTTCAACTCCACATTTCTTCCCATGCAATCATAATGACTTCTGGGGGTCTAAAATGGCCGCTTTAGCAGAATCGTAAATAAATCACATAAAAAGAAAACTTAAAATGGTCTTTAGTAACCATTACCATAAAGTCCATTTTAAGAATTTTAAATTTTGTTCAATAAAATGAATCACTAAAATTTAAAATTCTTAAAATGGACTTTATGGTAATGGTTACAAAGACCATTTTAAGAATTTAATTTTTTTAACGTGATTCATTTACGATTCTGCTAAAGCGGCCATTTTAGACCCCCTGTTGTGGGTATGTGAATATCAATTTAATCAAACGATTTCCTAACGAATTGAGCACAATAACATTGGCCTAATTTAAATACAATTGTGGAATCCGCCTAACAATATTTAATAAATATACGAGCTAAATATTTACAAAACAAAACTAAATGAAAACTAAAGCAAAGTACCTACATGTATAAAACGATAGCAAATAGGCGTCAAACCCTCCTCCTGCAAACCACTGTTGTTGTACATGTAAAATCTAAATCAAATTACAGTTTTACATAAAATAAATTGTTATTGTGTGTCACAGTACTAACAGATAGATTTATAGAATTTGTTATTTCTAGAATGTCACAGTATGTGTGTTACTGTATTACACATTGAAATAACAAAACCATAAATGAAACCCAGAACGCTGTCTGTAAAACTTACTTGAAATTTTAATCGTGGTGAAAACTGTTTCTAAATCCGCGCAATACTTCCCGAGATTAGCTAGAATATATTACACAGTACTGTCGGCTTCAATTATACTATCTTGTACAGATACCTACAAAATATGCATGTATATTACGCGAATGCATTTCAGCGCCAACTCTCTTGAGGTATACAACTGCATTTCTGTATTTCTCTGTTGCCGTATCCTACACTCCCGTAATACCATCTAGGAGAGCAAAAATAAAGAAATTCTAGAAACAAATGTTTCAAAAACTTTGTATTCTCAGTGTTACATTTCGTCAATGTACGTTCATGTTAATCCCTGTTTAAAATTCAAGGAGCCTGCGGCCTCGCTGCAGTCTCGAGTAAATTAAATAGAAGACCCGGTGACTTGGTGGGATGAGATGTAAATTCTGTACTGTTGCAACTATGGTGAGAGCAAAAACTAATTTGCGCATTTTAAAATGCCTTCGCTTTGGAATCGTGGATCGGTGAGGAATGGTTTACTTTAATGAAATTGTTGTTTATTGTTATTTCGAATGTTTTTGACAGTTTCAGCTTTAAATTAAATGTAATGGAATTGCTTGTGTATTGGCGATATGCTGTGAATAATGATTTGTCTCTGCAGTTTGTAGATGTCTAGAAGTTTGTTTCCACTAAACGAGCACGACATATTGGAATGTGGATGAATGAGAATTTTCATGAGAAATTGAAAGAGCGGAAGAAGATTTGGAAGTGGAAGTGGAACGCTTTTGTTTTGTTCGATGTTCGTTCAGCATAAACCCATCTTACCTAGCTAAGTTTTAGCTGACTCATTACAGATTATCACTAGGGATTTCCAAAAATCTCCTGAATTATAGTAACTTTTTTCTTTTGCCTTCCATTTTCATTTTATATCTTTTCTCTTTCTTCCCAGGTAGGCTGGCTCCGAGCCGAAGACCAAACAGTCCTATCCCTCAACGACCGAGTGGTCCTCAGTCCTCGGTACTCCGTGAACCTGGACACGCCCAGCACTTGGCAGCTGAGGATCAGGCCTCTTCGGGCAGAAGACCGTGGCTGCTACATGTGCCAGATCAACACGCAGCCCAACATGAAGTGGCAGATTGGATGCATCGATGTTTACGGTGAGTGGAACTGGCCGTTCAATTGTGGTCTTTATTGCTTTTATTTTAGATTAGGTTTTCGAGAATACTTAAATAACGCTACTCCATTTTGTTGTACCTGTAGTACATCCACATTTTGGTCGGGCTTCACAGACGAAGGGAGGTTAAGTCATAGTAATAGAAACGAGCCACCAACTGGATACAAATTCAGACTCCGAACTGGTAATGAAAAATTCTTCATGAGAAAACTAAATAACTTAACCCCACCTGGGAATCGAACCCCGTTCAGCAAGCGGTTGACGACAAGACCTATACTAACGTTCAGAATCTTGAAACGCTGATTTTGGTTTCTCTTTATTGATGTAAGACAACATCAATAATTGAGCACGATTGGGGTGATCTTCTTTTGGTTTGGTTAGGTTTTCACCTGTTGTCAGAATTTTATGCCACCCATAGACCTCTGACTTGGCTTTACATGCGTATGCGTTTTACACGTCGAGAAATATCTCTCAGGCGTACTAAATTGGTTTCAGTTTAAAGACATTTATTTTCTCAAAGAACAAATTACAGTTCACTTAAAGAGAAACTTAACTAAATCAACATTTGGTTGTAGTTTACATTGCGAAGTTCAATCAATCCAGGAAACTGAACACCATAGTTTTTTTTTTTTTGTTATACAATAGCAAGTTTGTTCCAACTAAAGATACAAAACACTTCACATTAAACTTATGTGTTAATATAAAAAGCTTAACTTACTTCGGTTTCTTCAAATAATTTATTAAACAAAACGCAATATTGGGGTGACGGATTGTTAAAAGAATCTGATTGGAAAATTCAACGATACTTCAAATAATTATTTATTTATTTAACACTTCAAGCACATAAGTACAGAGGCGGACTTAATGCCATAGGCATTTTCTACCAGTCAACCTTTAAACCTATAATTACTCAAGTTTTGAATAATAACTACTTCAATTTATTCTTGGTTATTTGGTCCATGAGTATCATCTATAAGAACCCACTTAAAGGTGTCGTTTACAAATAATCCTTTGTTATAAACAATCCTTTTAGTATACATCAAAACATAAACGCTTTCAAGACTTTTAATTAAAATCGCTTAAGTATTTATTGTAGTCAAAACCCTAAATTAAAAGAGTAATGGCCAAAACTCGTACTGCGATATTGAAAAGGTATAGCTGTAAAGAACTTAAGTAAATTACACAACAGCAAACGAAATCGCAAACTTTTCAAACAGGAGAGAATTTACTTTTTAATAAAAAACCTGAAACGAACGATTCCTAAACGAGTAATAGGTAAAAATAAAAAGAGAGGCAGTCTTAAGCTTATTAAGGATAGGGGACGAATCCGAAGCTTCAAAACATTTCAAAGTACTTACGTAGAACTTAGAACAAAACTCAATATCAATGAAACGTCTCGAATGAACGCTGGAAAAGTATTTTCTTCAGAAAAATAAATCACCTTAAGAGAAGTTAACGTTATTTCTCCGCGCCATTGAAGGTGGGCGCCAAGTTTTATCGTTCGCAGCTCAAATTAGTTCTGGAGGTTTATTCTTTTTTTTTTCAATTCTCAAGTTTTGAAGTATGGATTTCAATATTGAATTTTTACTATGTCTCTGGAGGTCCCGGTGTAACTTTCAGGAGGGTGAGGAATTTAATATGTAATATCGCACTGGTAGTCACGGGAGATTTCTTTTTCAAATTGTATAAAAGTTCAAATGAAATATTAGGAAGGGGACGTTTGATTGGTTTCATTTAGATGGAATTAAGATTTGCAGTGATTTTGAATGAGGTAAGAGAATCGACATCTCCCTTAAAATATTTACCAATGAAAAACGATACATTGTTCATAATTTTGGTTCGTACTAAGAAACAAACATAGACTGCCGAAATCATAACCATTCCTTTTGGTTTCACCGTGGTTGAGTAAAATGGCAATGACCGCTAGTGACTTTTCATTAAGGGTACTTTTACACCCTTTTTTTTTTTTTTTTTTAGGATGGGAAATCATAAAATGGCTTCTCCCACTCTGGGCGGAGCGGGAGGGAGTGTCAGACTTTTACTGACTAAAACCCATCCATGTTCCTTCCTCGCCCTTTACGTTCCGGGGCCGCGGTATCTCTTTCGAACAGGCCCGCAACCCCGGCAGGCTTCGGCCCTTGCGGGCCCCTTTCTTTATGCTGACATCTCTTTGAGGCGCGCGTGGAACACGAACGCGCCGTCGACACGGCCTGTCGTCACTAGACGGACGGACGGCTAGCTAGCCCATAGCTAACCGTCCACAGGCCCGCATCTACGGTGGCTGGTAGCCACCACGTGGCCCCCGACGCCCGGTCCGTCTCCCGCGGCGGCCGGGAAGAGAGGCTCTCTCCCTCTCTTGTTCCGCCACCTCCTTCGCCAGCATGACTGCTTCGCAGAAGGAGGTGACGGCTTCCCATTCCGTCTCGCTCCGGACCATGGATTGAACCAGGGTACTTTTACACCCTTTATCCATAAACAGCCAAAGTAGGGACAACATTGCCATGCTAAAGGCTTGAATTCTTGTGGAGCTGATCTTGGTCACGTACGGCCTGTCGTGACGTCAGCGAGAACAAAATACGGCTGTCGGTTGCCACCAACGCCAGCATCACAGTATGGTGCTATAAAGAGCACAATGTGTTAAAGTTCGCGAGTACATTCGGAAGAAGCTGGCAGTTTCGTCACAACGGTAATATTTTCCCAATTGTCTGTCTTTTTATTTTAGTACTAGCTTCTGCCCGCGACTTCGTACGCGTATCCTGTTGCTTTTGCCAGCGATACCGGGTTCGTCAAAATCGAAGATCTGAAACGTCGACTTCTAAGAGCCCGGGGACGGGAAAATAACGGATCTTTCCCACCTGAGCAACATATACCGTTTGGTTCTTTTTGCCATTTAACAGCTTCACAAAAACTATAATGTTGAACCATACCTCCGGAAAATGTGACGTATTCAATCATAGGAGTATACGTAAATGAACTCCGTTTCTTATCAACCCAAGGAAGGTCGTCCTGCCCTACGGCTATAACACCCGATTCTTCAGATGTTATCGACATTCTGTTCAGAAAATGTCGAAATCCTCGCGCTCTTCTTCTGTCTCTTCATGCCGTACTTCAGCAATTCTTTCTCTCTCACATTCTAACTGATTATGAATATTTTGTTGTGTGTGTGTGTTTGGGGCAATGTATGATAATCTCGAGCAGCAGTTAGTCGCGCATCACGTTCATCGCTCGTTTCAAAAGACCTGTTAGTAGATGTGCGAATACGCTGAGAACTCAAGCGCAATTCTCTATCCATGAACGCAGTCAGGCATCTATTCTTCACTGGTCTCTAGAGACCTAGATGTAGATGCGTAAATTCGCTGAGAACGCAGGCGTGCTTCGCGATCGGAAAAGCTTTCCACGGAGCAAGTTGCAGCCTGATGTTCTCGAACAGCATCAAGTCTCTCCTGACGCTCTTCGGTAGATTCTTGGGATCTTGTGATCCTCAATCTTTTAGCTCCTTTGGAACATTGGGAAAGGTTTGACCTCTTTCTAGGCATGGTTATAGTTTTGTTGTGAAGATACCTGATCAATTAAAATCTAAGTGCCCTGTGTTACCGGGTAGGCTACCGAGTCACGAAGATAAATGGAAAAGGAAATTAAACACTCAAACAACATAAGCCCGAAGACATATTTATTTGATGAAAAGAGCTTTGGTCAGTAGAGTCAGATTTTCAATGATATACCATCGTCATTGAAAATAAGTCCTAAACTGTTACCGCCTTAACCGCGTGGAGGTACTCCCAGTTTTTGTTATTTCATAATTTTATTATGTATCAGTGAAATTAGTGATAGCTTTGCAATAATTTTCACATCAGATGTTTCTGATCTTCGATTTTTTATAAGTCAACAGGAAATGCCCATCAGACCGAACAACTTTTGCTAAGACGTCATTCCTATATGTGTTATGGTGTAGCTGGGCTATTGGAGTTCCACGACAGGTGTCCCAGATCTTCGATTTTTATAAGTCAACAGAGAGTGCTTATCAGATTGAACAACTTTTGCTAAGACGTCATTCCTATATGTGTTATGGTGTAGCTGGGCTCTTGGAGTTCCACAACAGGTGTCCCAGATCTTCGATTTTTATAAATCAACAGAGAGTGCTTATTAAATTGAACAACTTTTGCTAAGACGTCATTCCTAAATGTGTTATGGTGTAGCTGGGCTATGGAAGTTCCACAACAGGTGTCCCAGATCTTCAATTTTTATAAGTCAACAGAAAGTGCTCATCACATTGAACAACTTTTGCTAAGACGTCATTTCTATATGTGTTATGGTGTAGCTGGGCTATTGGAGTTCCACGACAGGTGTCCCAGATCTTCGATTTTTATAAGTCAACAGAGAGTGCTCATCAGATGGAACAACTTTTGCTAAGACGTCATTTCTATATGTGTTATGGTGTAGCTGGGCTATTGGAGTTCCACGACAGGTGTCCCAGATCTTCGATTTTTATAAGTCAACAGAGAGTGCTCATCAGATGGAACAACTTTTGCTAAGACGTCATTCCTATATGTGTTATGGTGTAGCTGGGCTATTGGAGTTCCACGACAGGTGTCCCAGATCTTCGATTTTTATGAGTCAACAGAGAGTGCTCATCAGATGGAACAGCTTTTGCAAAGACGTCATTCCTATATGTGTTATGGTATAACTGGGCTCTTGGAGTTCCACATCAGGTGTTCCAGATCTTCAAATTTATTCTCTCAGCAGAAAATGCTCATCACGTGGAAAAATTTTTGCTATGGTATCATTTTTGTATCTCTTATAGTTTAGCTGGTCTGTTGCGGTTCTACATCAGGTGTTCAGGTTTCCATGATAAATTATAGCCTTAATGTTGCCCAGACATAATATCTACACAACAAAAAAAAAATCGTTCAAATCCGTCCAGTACTTCCGAAGATTAGCGTGTACAAACAAACAGACAAACAGACAAACAGACAAACAGACAAACAGACAAACAGACATACTTTTTTTTTTTGGATTCGTACTCTATTACTGTTTCTAAACCCCCTTCAATTATTATTTTTCAAATATATTCAATGTACAGACACAGCTTTTTTACTCTTATTATATGTATAGATATCCGTGCAAAGCTCTAGTTACTTTAACTTCAATATATATTTATAGTATTTTATATAATTATATGTATAGTATTTTATATATCCTTGTAGTTTATCGTAGTTTTAATAAAATTAATCGTGAAGTTTCAGGAATGACTCCTACCACTACTTGTCTCTGCATCACCTAAAGGTTGACTGGTAGAGAATACCTTTGGCATTATCCTCTTGTATGCCGTAATTATAGACAAAATTAAAAAGCCATTGTGTCTTGCGTGGATCCACGTTCCCGGCATAAGAAGGGTTAGGTCCGCCTCTGTACTTTGTGCTTGAAGTGTTAAATAAATAAATGTGTATACA
Source organism: Xestia ashworthii (assembly GCA_950022955.1). Taxonomy (NCBI): domain Eukaryota; kingdom Metazoa; phylum Arthropoda; class Insecta; order Lepidoptera; family Noctuidae; genus Xestia; species Xestia ashworthii. Next base: position 17,893,996 of record OX465565.1, on the reverse strand, counting down.
TTGTGTTCTCTATAGCACCATACTGTGCTGTCGCGACTGATCGTCAGCGCAACAAGAATACTTGCCTTCAAAAACAACATCCACAGTTATAAAATACATTACCAAAGCTATTTCCGCGACTAAAGGACTCCTTTTCCCCATCATCAACATTTGGTGAATGGTAAAAGCCGTGTTCATCGAGGCAAAACTGTTAATTGTTCTGATTCAATCTATTAAGAGCCCAAACAACTTTTGGCCAGACGCCTCAAGTTTCATCGCGTCGAGTGTTCGACCAACTTGATAGGTATCGATTTTGGCTTACTTTCGTAACTTTTGTGGTGTGTAAGCAACAGTTGATAAAAAGCCCATTAAGAATCGAAAAAGTATTACTATTGGTTTTAATTCTTTCTTTGATAGATTACTGTCTTTTTAAGTATACTCTATCCATCATCAACAAAAACAAATAAACAATCTTATCTTAATTATCCGTTTTGGGCAAGCATGGTAATCAATGCTCGTGCCTCCTCTGTACAAGAAGAGGCATTTGCCCAGCAGTGGGACAGTAATAGGCTGGTATTATTATTACTATTATAGTATTATCATCATCTTAACAATGAAACATTTATTCAGGCCACAAAGGTGGTATTATCGCTAAGCGATCTACTGGATAAGTTTTGCATGGACAAGTAGTGCTGTAATTTTATTAGAAACGAAAAAACATTCGGAGACTGAAGATCTGTATTTTATTATTTTTACATTTTAACTACTCTTATAATTCTTAGCAAATAGAAAGCAAGTTCCAAATCAGTTTGTTTGTTTTGATCTAATGTGGCAGTCTGATAGCCATTCTTTCCAAGGCATATCGTTTTACCCAACACTAACTAGGTTTTGGACATCAGATAGGCAGTCGCTCCATGTAAAACACCGGTATTCAGTCGGATACAAATAAATCAGCTAGATTGGAAGCCACCCCCAAATTTGAAATAATAGTTTGAAAAAAGCTAAGCAGATGATGCTAATGATGTTTTGAACTAGTATGAATCAAGGAAAAACACCAACCAAAACAAAACCAAATGAACATATCCTCAATACCACATTCCCTTCGCTATCAAACTCCCCTGCCAATAAACTGAGCATCGCACAAAGGCAAAGTTAAATACCAATAAAAAACAGTCGCAACCTCTCCGATCCAACACGACACACTTATATTATGTAAATAAGAAAGTGATTCGAGCACGAACGATACACTCGAGTTTGCTCGAGTTGGCTCGAGCACTCATAAGCGTATTTTTACGACTGCTCGAGTTGTACTGACACAAAGAAACACTCAGACAAATCTTTAAATGTGGAAAAATGTGCTCCTGCAAAAATCGCTTGCAATCTGCCATGCATATTCGTGTGTCATTTTCGCTGGGTTTTCACGTATATTTGGCGTTCGCTTTTTTTGGCATGTACTGTTTTTTTACCAATGCAATGTGTGCGTGCTTTTGAGCTATCTGGTGGAATTTTAGCCAACGTGCAAATATTGGGAATTTTAATAATTTTTACTCGGAATGTGTCAGTTTTAGTGAGAGGATGTTTGATGTTATTTTTTCAGAACTTGCTTGGAACAAATGTTAGTTAGTTATTTATACAACCGTTATCTTTCTGTTACAGCTGTTGTTTTTTTTTGTACTTTAATAAAATAATACTTACTCAGACACTCTGATAGTTGAAAGTTAACATTATATTCTGCACAAATTAAGATAATTTTATTTCAAGTAAAAGTCCCAAGTACTTAACGAAAAAAAAACTAAAAAAAATAAACGTCGTCTTTGTAACGTGCTCAATACTAATTAACTATAATATATTTTTTTATCAACTCCTAACAGGCATGACGACAGTATCAATAAATGTCAAATCTATTTAGTCCGATTGGAAAATAATGGACACGTATTTTTTGTTTTTGTAAATCAATGAATATTGACAAAGATAAAACGCATCAAAACTCGGGAGTGGGAGCTCGTGACGTCACAACGCACTTTAAATTATACCAAGGCGTGACGTATTGAGAATTTTAAAAGGGTCGTATTTTCGTCAATTTTGGTTTATAATCTAACGGAAAATGTGACGGATTTTTTTTTACAGCTTACTCATTTTCTTCCCAGTACCCCCTGACATCATAAACGAGGAGACATCAGCAGACGTGTCAGCACAGGAGCTGGACAACGTGACCCTCATCTGCAGAGCCTCAGGGCATCCTCCGCCCAAGATCACGTGGAGACGGGAAGATCATGAACCTATGCTACTGAAGAAAGTTGGCAGTAGGGATTTTTATAAAGGTTTGTATTTATATAAATATTTCATTGTCTTATTGATCCCTACATTATAAAACTTTTATGATAATACACCTGTATAAAAAACTTTTTTGCAAAACAAAAAAACGATTTCAAAAACACAAAAAAGTGAAAAATAACTTGAACTTCAGACAAGTCTGAATGAAACAAACAAAAGCATTTAGCGAATTATTGGTCTTTCATCGTATTGACTACGCACACTTATTATAAAAGGTGCATCGTTATTAAAAAAAAAATGTAAGAAAAAGAAGTAAACACAATAATAATAGTTTGACATGTTTATAAATAAGTTATAAATGTTTATTGAAAAAATAATTGCACAAAAGTTCCTAGCCTAGCTTTAGCTTTTTATTGAATTTAGAAAACATTAACGTTCATAATCAAAGTCCTCATTGTAATTAAAAAATCGAAAGCAACTTACTGTGTTTTACAAAGTGAGTGAAGTTTAACTTCGAACAAAAAATGTATCAGAAATCTCACAATAATTATGCCTTATTTATTGAAATTTGATGGACTCACAAAAAGCTATTTAGAAAAAAAATACGTAAATAAAATTGTGAGAGGAAATCTCAAGAGCCAATGGTCCGGAACATTGAATACATGAGGCCTTCAAGTCACCAAGAAATAGAAAACAAAAGAAATCATTTGTCACAATACCTACTATTGCAAAAAGTTTTTGGAGCGAGCCTCGCTTTGATCAAAACGTTTTGATTACAAAGTTATTTTTGGATTGTGAATCAAGAAAGGCAAAGATATTTTGTGGCGGCTGTAGTTTTGCTTTTCATAATTATAATAATTCAAAGAAAGCTGTCGTAAGTAGAATTTCCCAATACTGCATAAATGTTTAGTTTTAGGCAAAGTGCTACGACCGGCGTAGGCCGTAGGCGTCACCTACGCCGTAGCTACCGCGTAGACATTGGCTGGAGCTACACGATTCGGTGCAACATTGTTTTGTTTAGGGCAGCGTAGTTATCGCATCTTGACTTTTTGGGGCATATGGACGACAGCCTGAAAACAATGATGATATTGCTAAATGTGACCTTTATTGCGAAATATTTAATTACGGTACTGGAAAAGTAACTAAAGTCGTATAGAGCACCTACCTAAAATAAATAAATATCTAGGAATAAGGCCAGGAGAACGATGAATAATGAATTTCGTCAAACCAATAATCATTTTCCTAAATTCATTCTCAATTTCAATAACTGTCATTCAGATGACATAGTGGTTAATAATCAACAATTCCATTAAAGGACAACTCATCTTTAATCCAAACTTGTCGACCTCTATTTTCGTTCGGTTCATTATTCCGTCCCTCAGGGTTTATCTTCCTTAATATAGGACCACCCCTTAACGAGAAGTACCCTTTGGCCTTTTATTAATAATGTCTTAGTGCGAGCACAAATCCGGCTGTCAAGCATATTGATTACTAGGCGTAGGAGGATCTCTAGAGGTTCTGTAAAGTAGGAAGGAAATTTTTGGTCCACAAGTAGTTTAAATGCTATGAAAAATATTTAGTTTTAATACCGCTAGACAAAAATATCCAGGTCTGAAAGCAGGATACAAATCCCACCGTCATGCATATGCACATGCACATATGGGCCCACCCTCCCGCCCTCATGCATATGCACACATACAAAACAAGTGAGAAATAATTAGCATGCCATGCAACCAAACCTTTACTCGACACGTGTTTCGCCCCTCCACGGGGCATCCTCAGGAGTTGTTGACTCGTCGAGCGTTTGAGCTCGACGAGTCAACAACTCCCCCCCATATGTGCATGTGCATATGCATGACGGTGGGATTTGTGTCCTGCTTTCAGACCTGGATATTTTTGTCTAGCGGTATTAAAACTAAATATTTTTCATAGCATTTAATGCCATGGATTTCCGCAAAGTAACGCCTGATTCCATAACTTATCACAAGTAGTTTGAAAGTATCAAGTTTGTTTGTGCGTGATAGTATAGATTTCAGTCGAATTTTAACAAAAAAGAAGTATTAGGTCTATCTGTGGATGGGTGACAATCAATTAAGTATCGAGACTCCTCTGAACCTCGGTAAGTAGGCTCAATTGTTGGTATGCTCATCATTTGTAGATCATTCATATACGTCAGTCATAAGCCAGGTGGTCGGACAGACAGTTTTACCAAGGGTTACCGTATTTCCCAGTTATTGAATTGTGGTGGTAAATTAAGCAGGCGCTCGATGTAAAATTTCATAGTCGGCTACATCGACTGTGGTTTGAGTCGAAACTAACCGACATACATATTTGGGAAAAGGCTAGATAGATGACGGGGTCCGGTATTATGTGGCCTTTTTGAAAGGAGCTATTGCCTTAATAATATCAGCCGCTCGGGTATCTTTAGGTTAAGCCGTGCTTGCCTAGGTAGGTCTGTGGATGGGTGACCACCCTTACATATCGAGTTCCCTCCGTGCCTCGGAAAGCACGTTAAGCTGTTGGTCCCGGCTGTCATTTATCTATCATTGACAGTCGTTACTGGTAGTCAGTGGCCCAAAAAATCTGGCAACCAGTCTTACCAAGTGGTACCGTATTACCCAGTATTGACTGGGTTGTGGAGGTCAGATAGGTAGTCACTCCATGTAAAATACTAATATTCAGCTGCATCCGGTTCGACTGGAAGCCGACCCCAACATAGATGGGTAGGCAGATGATCTAGGGAAGTGTCGGATTCTTTCGGTATAAAATAATAAACTAGTATATTTTCTCTTGTTGTCTAGTGGAGAGCTACACTGGCAGTTCTCTTCCACTGTGGCGCGTGGATCGGCGACAGATGGGCGCGTTCCTGTGCATCGCGGCCAACGACGTGCCGCCCGGAGTCAGCAAGAGAATCATACTTAATGTTAACTGTGAGTATTGATATAAAGACCCCGATATTTTAGGGAAAAAAGTTTGGATCACATGTCAACATACGAGCTGTTCATGACCCCGAGCGATGCGACCTGCATCATGCGCGTGCTCACTAGTTTTCTTCCCGTGACCACAAATGCGCGTCCCTTCTCGACGACTCGTGGCAAGCAATTTCTTTCAATACAACTGTTTTAAGAGCTCTTTCAATTTAGACGTTTCGTGTCGCGCCGCTGCTGCACCGCAGCGGTGCGTTTGTCGTACTGCGTACGGACGTTCGTTTGTTTTCATACAAAGCGCGCGGTACTGCAACCACGCGGCACCGGTACCGCGGCGCATATCGACGCCGCACTGTTGCTGTACCTCGCGCTTTGTATGAAAACAAACGAACGACAACACAACAGTACGACAAACGCAACGCTGCGGTGCCGCAGCGGCGCGACACGAAATGTCTAAATTGAAAGCGCCCTAAAAGTGTCGTTTGAACTTGTGCAGTTTAAAACAAATGCAGTATGAAACTTTCATGATTGTGATTTCAAAAGTCTACAGTGAAATATCGTAATGAATGAAAAATTAAATCACCGTGTGAAACTGGAACCATTCCGTTGACGAAAGTTAAATGTGCCTTTGTCGTATGTGATTTTAGTTTCATAATATTTAATATTTAAGCCATTCACTGGAAGTGAATAGCTTAAATATTAAATTAACACTACCGCGTCACACTCTCGGTCAACCATTTTTTAACCTTATAACCAACAGCATAAGGGTGAAAAGTGGTTGGACGTCAGTGAACTTAGTAGTACATTAAACATAACTTACGTCACGACACACGACATTTTTATATTTATATTGTTAAAGGATTAAAAGATTATCAACTATAATGAGCTAAATAACAAAAGAGTGAGTGAGTTACTTAATAACTTCATAAAAAAAAGTGCACATGTTACTCGTAAGCTTTTTTGAAAAATACACGACGTTCTCTGAAACCACTGACTGATTTTGATAGAACTTAAACCTAAATTGCTCAGATAAAATGCAACGTAGACTTACTTTTTTTTAATTCTATTGAACGTACTTAAAGAAAGAAAGTAACTTTAATCAATTTCCCAGAGTCACCATCAGCAAACCATTCGTTTCCAATCTTTGAATCGAACTCCAATGTCATTGATAATTGGAAAAATTAAATTCAAAATCACGAAGAAACGAAAATGATCTTTTCCGAGCATCATTTAATATCAAATAACAAAGTTGATTATAAGGAGATAACGAGAATCTACCGTTTGTCTGTAAATAAGGTAGAAATGAAACAAATTGAGCGGCTCTCACCTCTGCTTCCAATACAATTAGACGATTATTCCTCTTGCCTACCTTCGTATAACTAAGTTGTTGGTGCAAGTTATGAGCGAAAGCTGCCCGGATACACCCAATTTCAAAATAGGTGAGGTATATTTTTGTTAGTTTCAAATAGTTTAAATTCTCCTTCAAACCATTAGCCAAGTTATTTATTTTGCTTCAGCGATGGACAAGACTAGTGTGTCCGATAAACCAAGAAGACGTCGATTGCTATATTGTGATAGATAAATGAGCTTGTTTTAGAAGATAATCAATTCATCATTTCACACGTTTATAACTGTTGAAAACAGATTTCCGAGAAATGAAATTGTTACCAACTTCAATCGAAAGAAAAAATATCTACTTCTCGTTTGCAACTACATACTGATCTAACACAATTTGATTTAATCGACCCCTTAAGTCGGTGAAATCAAATTGTATTAGATAAGTGTGTAGGTACTTATAAGGCCGTTTTCTACAACTTGCTTACGTATAACTGTCAGTTAATATGCCTACTCTCGTAGCTATTGTTGTTTCTATAAACAAAGTTAGTCTTATCCATGTTACATACTTCTCATTTTATTCATAGAAACCCAAAGTTTAAGTACCTCCCTGAACAATGAGTTTTCTTAGTCCAGCGTTATCTCACTGTGAATTAACAACATATTACCCTGTTTTATATTTTTACATTAGTTTAATTTGTTTTTATATAGTTTTTAGTTAAATTTCTATCTTTTTTGTAAGTAACGACAATGTTTTGTGTGCATATTCGTATGTATGTATGTTTATTCTGATTTCTCAGTTCTATTTCATTTGCTTACACTAGTGTAAACAATTGTTGGTGAACCAAATAAATAAATAAAAATTCATTCCATGCATTCCTGTAACGTTTTGTTTCTATCGGTCGGTTAACAAAATGTCAAACAGACAGAGATAGCTACCTACCGATACCTGTTCGTAGGTTATTGAAAATGGTTTAAACGACTAAAATACATTGTATCAATTATTATGTTCAGGTCGCACATAATAATTGTGTATATGTTTATACATCAAGTAAGGATGATAAAATTGTGAGCATTGACGGCCCGATTGGCGCAGCGGTAGAAAGACTGCCTTACGTTCTTAGGGTCCCGGGTTCGAATCCCGTTAGGAACAAATATGTTTGTGTGATGAACATTTTGTTTCCGAGTCATGGATGTTTATATGTATAATAAGTATGTATTTACAAACAAAAAGTATCTATGTAGTATATCAACTATCTGGTGTCCATCGATACAAGCCGAGTTGCTTAGTGTGGCTTTAGATGGCACGGTGTGTAACGTCCAGCGATATTTATTTATTTTTATTTATTCAAACAAAAGTAATAATAAATCATAATTTAGCGTGATATATTGAAGTCGAGTTAGTAGAATTTATTGTTATTTTAGGCGTATAATACTCAAAACCAAGTATTAAACTAAATTGTTGTTCTTGACATAAACTATTTAAGATAATATTAAGACCTCCACAATATGATAGACGACATAAAAAAAACTAATTAAACCGTCTGTTAGATTATCAAAAAAATATTTGTCCCGTATTTTTTCCTTTGTTACGTAAACCAAAATTGACGATGCTTTTAAAATTCTCAATACGTCACGCCTTGGTATAATTTTTAGTGCGTTCTGACGTCACTCCCGAGTTTTAGTGCGTTTTATCTTTGTCAATGTTCATTTATTTACAAAAACATGCGTCCATTATTTCCCAATACACTAATTGACGGACTAAATAGATTTGCATTTTTTTGATAATTTCGTCATGCCTAATGACCTGCGAATTATATTCCAATTATATATTCCCAACACGATCCTAAAAAATCTCAATAAAATAAAGGCGACCCCCCATACTCGCCCAAAATCACCGCTAACACAATGTAAACGAAACCCGCTATTTCTTACACCTGACCCCACAGTAGTAGTCGTGATAAAGCCGAATTGATCTCTCTCTTGTAAGCCGTCCTTGCGTATAATTGACTCTTCCCTGTCATTGGTTCCCGAAGCCTCTCTAAGCTGATATAGGAGATCATATACTTGGAATATTTAGTGGTCTCCGAATCTAATGGATGGGCGGTTTTTTGTTTTATTAATATAAGTACTGGATGACATAAAATGTATCAATTTTAATACGAATGGAAGAGTTTTCATAGTAGTTTTTTTTTAAACTTATTTTTTATTATTTTTCCACCAGTGCTTCGTTCAAGCCCTCAAATACTTGAGAGTTTGTATAATAATCTTTGATACCAACTAATACACATCAGAAATTACGCTACACATCTCCCGACGTTATCCTATACCTGATATTACTGAGAAACTATTCAGTATAATAATTAGTAATAGGATTATCGGCCTAGATTTATCTATTCAATAATACGTCTGACGTTGCATGAATCTATTGGTAATACGTCTTTGAACGCTATCTGACTATAATTAGATTACCTAGTTTGCTGGCAGGCCAGTATAAGCTGCTATCTCAACCATTAAATACTTGCATGACAGTAGCATGGCTCGTCCAAAACAGTAAAGCTCGATTAACATTGGTTTGGAGAAGTAGATGATTACGGTGAAGGAAAACATCGTGAGGAACTGTCTCAAAGAGAGGAGGCCTGTGTCAAGTTGGGAACATTATAGGCTAATCTTATGATTTTTATGATGGATACATTTTTATTTATTTGCATAGATGTTTTGTTTTTTTTGCGAAGAAGGTAAAGGAATGACCCCATGTCTATGTTGCAGGCATATCGTATAACACGCCGTATTACATAAAAGCGCGCCGGATTGCAATTCGGCTGAAATAAAGTGCGCCGCATTGAATGAGCACTTCGCGTTCATCAAAACGGTGCGTTGGCTTAATAACGTGTCGCTCAAATACAAACGGGCACATCGTCGATACGCTGCTTTGTAAGAGAGCGAAGCGAGCTCAGTACGCCGTTTTGTAAGTGAGCGAAGCGAGCTCGGTACTTAGGGCACTCAATGACGTTAGGTTCTGTTAAGTTCCTTTAAACCCTGCAGATAGTAGTAATAAGAGCCCCGCGTAGCCTACGTAGACTCCGCTTTAATACATTTTATATTTGTCGTTGTATTTTTTCCTGTTTTATTTATTTGATAGGCTAAAACGCAATTTAACCTGGTGGAAAAACATTACGTCAGCAAATTTTGTCTTTGGAATTTACATATTTGCTGATAAAGCTAAACGTTGGACGCCGCTTTATGGAACGTATCTCCACCACAATCCGGCTGAACGTGAAGAAGCCGCATTACAATTTACAGCGACGTTTTTCAATCTGGTCCGACTTTTTGTAATAAGGTGTGTTAAACGACATGGCTACGCCGTCTATATACACTATTATACACACAGTCTGTAACTAATTCCAGCTTCACGAACACTAGCCAGCACCTGTATTAGTGCTTAAATGTATATTAGCGCGTTGGATTTTCAACCTTGAACACTAATAAAGCAAACGTTGAATATACCAACAGCGCACTTACCCTTTAGTAAGACTTGTTACACGTGCTGTTAGCACTTACCTAGATAAAGGTAATACAGCACAATTCCCTGTTTACGACATTAGCTGTTGTGTCTAAACAACTTGTACGGTAACACAGTTTTTATAGTCTTCGTCCTATTAAGGCGGGGATAAATTTTTAACGGGACCGTTTCCTTTGTGATACGTCGTATAATACTTGTTTAAGGGGATGTAATTTTGTCCTGTAATCGGCTGGGTTATTTTGTTGGGGTATGACTGTTGGTTAGTTTGATTAAAAGGCGTTTTCTACACACGAAATAAACTTTTTTAATCTTAACGCTAAAACCTTAAACGCCATGATATCCAGACTCTACATGCTCGATGTTAAATAGGAGTGTCTCCTGCTGGGGAGACCCCTCACAATGCTTCGACCGCCCAACAAATCTGCTTATAGTCCTGGGACTGATTGTAGATGCAGACGCACAAGAAAAAAAAAAAAAAACTAAACGCTGTTTTTAGTTTTAGGTTTTGGTCACATTGTATGTAGTGGCTACATAATAACAAACCGCTTGGGTCAATCTTTGGGTTAAGCCGCCCTTACCTAGGTTGGTCTGTGGATGGGTGACCACCCATTACATACTGAGTTTCCTCCGTGCCTCGGAAAGCATGTAAAGCCGTTGGTCCCGGTTGTCATTCGTAGATCTTTTACAGTCGTTACAGGTAGTCAGTGGCCCAAAAAGTCCAACAGTCTTACCAACGGGTATCATTAATACCTAGCGGCCAGTACTAACTGGGTTGTCGAGGTCAGATAGGCAGTCGCTCTATGTAAAATATTGGTATTCAGCTGCATCCAGTTAGACTGGAACCCAACATATTTGGTAAAAGGAGGCAGATGATGAGGAGGTATGTAGCATGTCATATTACACTGTATGAACATTTACGAGTATGTGAGTGATTTTGCGTCCATGTCCATTGAATTTTTTTTGGTGCATGTCTATTTGAATATTGTATATTTTCAATCCGTGGGCTGATTTATACATTCGTTAAGAACAGGCACCAATGCCAGGCTCTAAAATGTAAGGGAAGAGCGGAGCCTTCAACTACAGGCATTTTTTATGCCTAAATGGAGACTCCTTGACATGCAATGTAACCCAAACTGATACGTAATAAAATTTTTTTTTTTTTTTTTATCAGATAATATTACCAATGATAATGTAACATTTCCCATGACCAGATGACAATTATTTTATCATTCAAATAAATCCCAACAAAACCTATAGACAGATCCATTTATTCTCTCCAGACAACTTTGAATATCAAAACTCTTCATATCACATTCTTCACTAAACCCCATTTTTATTAAAAACCTCGGGTTATACGAAACGAAAGGATTTCAACAGCGGTTTGTACGCAAGGCAATGTTAGATAAGACGGGAACTGATCCTGGTTTGCGAATCGGGATTGCGGATCGGGATTCCAACCGGGATCGGGGCCGATGGCTCGCGAAATTCACTCTACACTCTTGAACGAACGCTGTTAAGCTTTCGAATTGTTCCTCAGATTGTCAAGCTTAGGTATGTATTTAGTTTCTTTGATGGGTTAAGTATTTAAGGAGTCTGTCTGAGAGCAGGATGAAGAAGAGGATGAATTTATATGTCTATATTTGACTACATTTACTTGGGTTATTTTGAGAGAGAGCTCTCGAATGTAATCTCGCCTTTTAGTTGTTTAACATTAGCCTCTTCATCTTCGGCGCATTATCAAAAGCCGTGGTTTAACGGAAAGTGAGTGTTGTACAAGTATGCAATCATATTCGAATTGTTTTCATGCGATTGCAATATTGACCACATGAAGAAAAGTTATTAATTTTGAGTGGGTGTGATGCACGCCTCACGCTTGACAATAATGACATACTCGTAACTCGAAAACAGCGTTTTTTATAGTTAGAATAAAATGTTTTCATTAAATTGCCATTTTTTATAGCGTAGTATATTTAATCATAAGATGATTGATTTTACGTATTTCATTACCGAATTTAATACTTATTTTCGTTATATGCATACTTAACTACAGTGACTAAATAATAACAGCTACTCGGATCGATCCTGTCTGGCATGAATGCTGAAATTGACTTTTTCTGGCGCAGCCGTGAGGCACACAGCACATACTATGTCTTTCCTATTTATTTTGCATTTTTTTTTAAATTATTGTATGGCTAATGTGCACTGACGTGAAATAATCATTTTTCTTTCTTTTTTTCTATCTTCAGGTTTTATTAAGCTGCGCTTGTCAAGTTGGTCCATGGATGGATATCCACCTATGTCACGTCGAGTTTCATCCATATCTCGGAAAGCACGTTAAGCACGTCCCGGCTGTCCGTTGTAGATCTTTGACAGTCAGTCGTATTATAGCAAGTAGTCGGTGTCCCGAAAGTCTGACAACCTGTTTTACTAAGGGGTATTGTATTGGGTTGCGGGCCTGTTCGAAAGAGATACCGCGGCCCCGGAACATAAAGGGCGAGGAAGGAACATGGATGGGTTTTAGTCAGTAAAAGTCTGACACTCCCTCCCGCTCCGCCCAGAGTGGGAGAAGTCATTTGATGATTTCCCATCCGAAAAAAAGGGGTATTGTATTACCGGCTTATTCCACTAGTACTAACTGGGTTGTGGGTGGAGATTAGATAGGCAGTCGCTACATGTAAAATACTGGTACTTAGCTGCATCCGGCTAGACTGGAAGCCGACCCCAACATAGTTGGGAAAAGTCTAGGCAGATGAATATCGCATTTGAAATCACTTTTAACAAACTAAAGCATAATTGTCAACAACCAACAAAGCCACAGCCTACAACTCAAGATAAAGATAAGCTAACAGGGCGATGAGTAAACTGAAACGAGACCATTGACTTTAAAATATGCTATTGTGAAGCAACATTCATACAATCGTTTTCAAAATGGCCGTCCACGGGAAATGTTCACGTGTTAACGGGATATTAGCAGCGATATTCATGCAAAGTGCCGTTGAACAAATAAATAGTTTCACCAACTATTGTGGTGGGAACGTTTATGATTGTATCTTTGTGTAGTTTACTGAAAATTGGATGTCCTGGGAGTTTGACTTACGTTCATTCGGCAGAACGTAGGTGAAACTCCAAGGACATCCAATTTTTTGGGGATCGAAGTTTTAAGAGAATATATTGTAAACAAAAAAATGTTATATGGTCACAAAAGCGCTTGTTGAGCATGAGATCCTGGGTTCGATTCCCAAGTCGGAAGTGTTATTCGTTTTTTCCTTCAGGAACTTCTCAGTAGCAGCCATGGAGTTTGGATTTGCGCCCGGTTGATGGCAATAGTCTGGCCCGCTTTTACATAAGACTTGAACATAACTGGTGAAATGACTACACTTGTCTGATAGATTCTGAAAGTGCGTGTATTTTAATACTTTTTTTAATTTCGTTGGTTATAGTTTCTAAAATCAGTTTTTTATAGTTGTGAAAGGTTTTGGGAAAGAAGAATAAGTAGTTATTACAATTTTGAAATACTTTAAATAATTTATTTTCTTATTGAAAACAACGGAATTTATACTTACTTTTCGCATATATCTGTTACAATTTTAAATAGTACAAACCACTGAAACAAATTATAGACAGCAGAACATAATTTACCCAAAAGAAAAATACACAGAAAATTACTTAACCTCCTAAACTCCTGAAAGTTAATTCGTAAAGAAATCTAAAAAACTGCTGTCCTGAAGATTCCACTCTAGGCACGTTGGTCCCTAAGGCCGTCCCTCAGGGAAAGAAATCACGGAACCCCTTCATTTAGGAGCAGCTCAATTCCGTTGTAATTGTTTTTGATGCGGGTAGAATTTGTATTAGTATCATTATGTGTTCGGACGAGATTTATGAGGAAGAGAAACTAAGGTGAATGGTTTTTTTTTGTAAGTGGTTGTTATTGAATTGGGACATGATGTTTTGAACATCAAATCTATTATTTTATTGCAAGTCATTGCTATGACTTGCAATACCGAGTATTTGCCGATTTGTTACTATAATAATACAATGTAATATTTCCTCATGTAAGTTATTCTTTTCTCTTTAAGAACTCCGTTATCTGTACAACTTGACAGATAAAATTATTAATCAATTTAGACACGGGCAGAACAAATCTTGAAGAATAAACCCAAAATGAGTTTTGCCAGTAGTTGCAAAAATAACCAACGGTAGAGTGTCCCTGCAGAAGTTATTAGAGCTCTAAAACATCGTAAAAGGCAATGTTTCACCAATAACAAAAATGATGGACAGAACTACGCTTTTAGCTAGTCCCTCAATTTATCAGAATACTAGGAACTAGTCAGCTAAATTCCGAAATATCTTGCAGCTCCAAAATAGCTTCGTATATGATTATCCTGAATGAAGCACGGCATTAGTATGAATATTCTAACATCACCGGTTTAACCGAACCAGGATTATTTAGTAGGTATTGATTCCGTATCTCTTTGCGGTTGGTTGATCTCATTATGCGTTGTTGGTTCAGTTCAAGTGAATTAATACCGTTAATGGATTAGTTTACGGTGTACTTTTAGTTTGACGATTCTAGAGAGTTTATGAGATAATCCTAGAATGAGGAATATGGTTTTCTAAGAAAATCTACATTTTGAAATAAATCTCTTAAGAGTGCACCACGAATGTGAATTACTGGAGTTTCTTGCCCGTTCTTCTTCATAGAGTTCTACTCTAGGGAATGGGCAACTACAGTACTTTGACACAGTACTTTTACTTTTTTCACAGTTTTTATGTCTTGTGACGAGGACTATAGCTAGATTGAATTTTCATCTTTGTTTCGACAACTCAAAAGTTCCTGTAACTGGCCTACTTGAAATAAATGCTTTGACTTTGATTGATTTTGTATTGTTTAACAATAAAGTCGATTCTGTCAAAACTTACATTACATAACTTACGTTTGTAGCGGCACAAGAAAAAAAACTACAGCAACATAGTACAAAAAGTTCTACAACGCCATCTATCACATAAATGAAGAACTAAAATCAAAATGTTAAATCGCGCAATTAAGGCGCTACCCCAAGCAAAAGCCGTTTTTTGTGCAGTTTTTTGGAGCCAACTCCTCTTTATCCAAAAGAAATACCAAGTAATAAAAATACATTAAATTTCTACATATTCTTGGACTGCAAAATGGTAGTTTTATTTTTTATTTTAAGTCTCATAATGTGTAATAAATCCCCTCACAATGAAACCACAAAAATGAGAAAAAAATATTTATAACATGCTTCTTCTCGTAAAGTTAACATTATTTTGATTTGCTTCTTATACTAATGGATAGACAATTTAATAATGAACATAATGCTAGTTTTTTTTTTTTCAAAAGACGGAAATTTGATTTTATAAAGAATAAAAATCACTAATTTCGCACTATTCGACGCGCAGTGACTGACGTAAAAACCACTTTGTAGTGCAAGCTGATTAGAACTTTATTCTAATAGTATTTCAAACGAAGTTTGAATCACCACAAATAGAGTTGCTAATTTTGCCTGGGGTAGCGCCTTAATGTTGTCCACGACCGACAACAATAGCACTGTCGGACAGTAGCCTACCAGACATAACACCCGTCTTCTCGAGGATTCTCTCTTTTCTATGGGGGGTGAAGAACTTTACACCCTGTTCTTCATACTCGTAAACGTTTTTAACCCCCGACGCAAAAACGACGGGGTGTTATAAGTTTGACGTGTCTGTGTGTGTCTGTCTGTGGCATCGTAGCGGCGGAAGGGATGAACCGATTTTGTTTTTTTTTGTTTGAAAGGTGAATAGGTCGGGAGTGTTCTTAGCTATGTTTTATAAAAATCAGTCCAAGACAGCCGCCGCCACATAATGGAAAATTACATATTTATTCAACAACTCCCTCATTATCAAATGAAAGGGCTTGACTATTAAAATACTATACACTATGATAAATTAAAAATCCAATATGGCTGCCACCACAAAATGGCGAATTAAAGAATTATTAAATATTTATTAACTTTTAGTAAAAAGTGTCGGGATTTTTAAATTTTTAATTTAATGTAACTTGTTATCACAGAAATGTTAAGCAGATCAACTGAATTTTGTCAGTTATACGCCACAAGTTATTAGATAGACAGATACCAAATTGCTACTCAGCTATGTTCCAGTATTGTCAATTCTATGAGTAGGAGCAAATCTGTCGTCTATAACAGGCCACAAAACTTGGAGCTGCTCGCTTTTTTGTTTCATTTTTCGACATAGTATCTCACAGGTCAACCTATGAGGCTGGCTGCTGCTTAACCAGACCATTCTGTGGTGCCTTGAGTGTTACGCCTCCAGCCAGGGGCAAAAAAACTTATAAACAAAAGCGCGCTAAGGGAACCCCCTGTGGAATATGAGCCTCGGCTTATTTAAGGCGTCGCTGGGGAGGGCAGCGAAGGGGCACGCTGGATATGAGTAAGAGAAAAGCTGATCGCTCCATCTCTCCTCATTATGAATTCTTTCAATTCTAAAGCCGCCAAAACTAGGCTACCTTCACTGAACACATTTTTTTTTGTTCACAGTCTCACCAACAGTGATAGTGCCAAACCAGTTGCTGGGCGCGCCGCTTGGCACCGATGTGATACTAGAGTGCACCGTGGAGGCCTACCCTAGCACCATCAACTATTGGCTCAAGAACAGAGGGGAGATGCTACTTGATGGGTAAGTAGCTGTACGTAGCTTCGGAGAAGATTTAGGACTGGTTCCGATGAAGCTGTCGTAGCTAGTGCGAACCACGTTTTCATATCTTAGGTTAAACGGTAGACGGCCAGAAATCTAATTAGTCCGTCAGTTAGGTTATAAAAAATAATTGATACGTTTTTTTCTTTTCTTACGTAAATCAAAATTGACGATGATACGACGCTTTGAAAATTGTCAATACGTCACGCCTAGGTATAGTTTTTAGAGCGTACAAGTTTTGATGCGTTTTATCGAGGTTTTGTCAGTCTTTGTTCCTTGATTTACAAAAACAAAAAATACTTGTCCATTATTTTGCAATACTCTAACTGACGGACTAAGGTCCATGTTCACTGAAAAGATAATGGTCTGATTATCTAAAAACAGCTGTCACTGTGACATGTTCCCATACAAACAGCTGTTTTTAGATAATCAGACTGTCATCGTTTTGAAGAAAATGGACCTAAATAGATTTGTAATTTTTTGATACTGTCGTCATGCCTATTATAAATGCGAAAGTTTATGAGGATGGATAGATGAGAGATGGATGGATGGATTAGGGACAGATTTACGAATGGACGGATGATTAAATAGATGGATGAATGTGTTGTGTTTTAGTTTTATATTAAATTTTGCACATAGATAGTTGATAATGTGGACAAAAACATTATACACTTTTTATCCTAGTAGCGGGCACGTTTTATCCTGGCAGGAAATGTGCGTGTTCTATTAAGTATACTTAAGCCTACATCTTCGAGGATTACAGGCGTGATCATCAACTGCCTAGCCTTTTCCCAACTATGTTGGGGTCGGCTTCCAGTCTAACTGGATGCAGCTGAATACCAATATTTTATATGGAGCGACTGCCTATCTGACCTCCACAACCCAGTTAATACTGGAAAATACGATACACTTGGTAAGACTGGTGTCAGACTTTTTGAGCCACTGACTACCTGTAACGACTGTCAAAGATGGACAAATGACAGCCGGGACCAACAGCTTAACGTGCTTTCCGAGGCACAGAGGAAACTCGGTATGTAAGGGTGGTCACCCATCCACAGACCAACCTAGTCAAGCATGGCTTAACCTAAAGATCGACCCGAGCCACTGAGATAATTTAGCCACGAGCTCCACCTTGGTTACAGGCGTGATGGTATGTAAAAATATCTAAACCCTTTGACATACGTTGAGGCTGTTTATTATCCGGCAATTTGCCGATGACAAAATACTCATAGGAAAACATAAAGGGTGTAAAACACCTCTTAACGAATCAGAAAAGCTCTTTTTCTTCTGGTCATTGCCATCATATGTTTGTTCCACAGCATACCTTATTGGGGGTCAAAGATCCAACTTTTTTTTTTGTAAGATTTTTACTTTAACATCTAGAGGTGTACAACCCCCGTACTATTCAATCCATCCATCATCACAATGTTTAAGTGCGTCTCATTGAGGTCTACACAAAACATGATTTTTCACCCCAAAAAAGAAAGTCGTTTCCTTAGTTTGATGTACAGAATGCTTGGTTGACGGCTTCGTGATGAGGTTGTTTACACCCTGTAGGTATATGAATTTTAAAATTAACCTAGTTACCACAGGTACCCGGTACCGGTTATCCGATAGCCAGAACATGTCAAAAGGACCTTACACGTGTCTATACCGTAACAATAGAGCCTAATGCTATCAAAGCAGGCCCTCGTATCTCAGCTTGAAGGATTAATTACTATTATTATTATAGACATGCATTAACAATAGAGGGTATATTGACGTTATCTGTTAAAGTCGTGTCGAGAATGGATAAGAGGCTTAATTACTGTTAAAATATCTATGTAAATCATCATTCTCTTGCCTTTATTCCAATTCAATTGCGATTGAGCAGCATGTCTTCTTTTTCCATACTTTCCTATTACTCGTCATCTCATAAGACATCTCCTTTCTAGCCATTTCATCCTTTACCCAGTCCATCCATTGTTTCTTTCGTTCCCTTTACTCTTATATCTATCCTCTTTCTCTTACAACATTTATCTCGTTCCGCAATCTGCTGTCGAAATAAATATCGTTATATAAGGTGTTAAAAAATTAACTTCAAGAATTTCGTGTACGTACTTGGTATCAAAAAACAAATATATTCCAAAAAAATAAAACTTTTTTCAAGCATTTTTAGTTTTTACATTAAAAAAAATTGCCAGTCCAAAGTCTGCAAAATGTGATGGGAAAAGTTAGAATCAGCTGTCTACGGTTGCGCTGTCACAGGGGTGAACGACCACGCGCGCGGCGCCTGCACGGTGAAGTCACAGTACAGTCAAGTGCGCATATTCAATAATTTTGTGGGCAGTGAAAATATTGCATATCTTTGAAACGGATCGTTACTTATAAAAAAAATTTTCGTGATTATTTGTGATTCCAAACAACTCCTCAAGTTTCTTGCAGTTAATTTTTTAATACCAATAGGGTGACTGGTAATTAGTGTACGATACTTTAACCAGTGATTGTGCTCATGATAACAGACAACTTTAGGCGAACATAAATGTACTGAGCAGCCGATTTCGGGTTTGGTCCCATAGTAAAAGTTGTTTGTTGTCATGAGCACAATCACGTGTTTAAGTTTCGTACACTAATTACCAGTCACCCTACATAGTAGAGTCAACAATCAACTTGCCAAGTCTTAACCAGTGTTACTAAGGGGTATCGTATTATCCAGTAACTAGCTGTTGCCCGCGACTTCGTCCGCGTAAACCACCCTTGTCACCTAGAGGTATAAAAGTAGCCTTCAACTTGTTCTCTGACCTACCAAAAATACACAAAAAAAAAATCGGTGAAGTCGTTTCGGAGGACTTCGATAACAAACAATGTGACACGATATTTTTATGTATTAGATAGCTTTGTCTGCGGCTTTGCTCGCGTTGAATTTGGGGTAATTTTAATTCAAAAAAACCGGCCAAGAGCGTGTCGGGCCACGCTCAGTGTAGGGTTCCGTAGTTTCCCATCTGTCACAATAAGTGTTCAATCCAATCCGATTTAAATAATTATTTTTTTGTTTGAAAAAAGATACGTTCAGGATAATAAAATATGTTAGCGAAGTTAAAAAAATGCCTTCAAATACGATTATACTACGAACTTAGTCCAGAGATTATTTTGTACAACTTTTTGTCTTTTTTGAACAAAAACTTGTTTCCATCCAAGTTCAAAATAATTTTCCTAGAAAGTCCTTATAAAGTTCTACTTTTCAGATTTTTTTCATATTTTCTAAACTTATGGTTCAAAAGTTAGAGGGGGGGGGACACATTGTTTTTTACTTTTGGAGCGATTATTTGCGAAATTATTGACATTATCAAAAAATGACTTCAGTAAACCCCTATTCATTTTTAAATACCTTTCCAACAATATATCACACGTTAGGGTTGGAATAAAAAAAAAAATCACTTCCCTCTTTACACATACAATAAAACATTTTTTTTCAATTTTTATTTTACCACTTTGTCGGCGTGATTGATACACATATTTCAGCTTTCTAGTGCTAACGGTCACAGAGATTAAGCGAGGACGGATGGACAAACAGACATGGCGAAACTATAAGGGTTCCTAGTTGACTACGGAACCCTAATGAGGGAATTTCATTACGCAAAACAAAGAGTAAGTAAAATTCAAGATCGAGCAGTATTTTAAAGATATGCATATCTGGGTTGCTCATAAATTAGTTGGTTTCAAAGCAGAACAGAGGAAATTTGCAGAAGTATTGTGTAAAATCTTAAATTATTGTCTGGGATGGAATTACTATGGCCGGTAAATTACATAACGATACGTAGCTACGAAGACAAACCAAATTTAAAGAAAACTTAGATTTGTGTTCAGTGAAAACCATAAAAACGACACCCATGAAGGAAAAAGGAAAAAAAATCATAGGTGCGTTTTTGGATTTTTATTTTGACCTCATTTTCGATATCAGCGACCCCAAAAACCATGAAAACGACACACATGACGAAAACTTTACTTCAATGCCATTTCGATTTTCATTTCGATCTCATTTTTGTAATCAGCGACCTCGAAAACCATGTAAACGACACCCGAGATGAAAAAAAAAAATACTTTTCCTCGGCGCTATCTTGGATTTATCAATAGGAGTACTCTTGTGAAGTTTCGAATAAAATAGTCTAACTAATCTTTTTTCCCCATACAAACTTTGGGGACCCGTTTCACCTCATTAGAGGGTGAATTTTGAAAAATCCTTTCTTAGTGCACCCCTTTTTCTTTTTTTTTTTTTTTTAGGATGGGAAATCATCAAATGACTTCTCCCACTCTGAGCGGAGCGGGAGGGAGTGTCAGACTCTTACTGACTAAAACCCATCCATGTTCCTTCCTCGCCCTTTACGTTCCGGGGCCGCGGTATCTCTTTCGAACAGTCCCGCAACCCCGGCAGTTCTTAGTGCACCCCTAGACTACATAAGAAACTTACTTGCCAAATTTGGAATCTGTAGACTCAGCGGTTGGGGCTGTGCGTTGATTTTTAGACTTTGTCACCCCATTAACCCCTCTTAGGGGTTGAATTTTGAAAAAACATGAAACCCATTTCTACTGATTTATCAATAGGAGTACTCTTGTGAAGTTTCTTATGAAATAGTCTAACTAATCTTGTTTCCCCATACAAACTTTGGGGGCCCGAATCACCCCCTTAGAGGGTGATTTTTGAAAAATCCTTTCTTAGTGCACCCCTAGACCACATAAGAAACCTACTTGCCAAATTTCGAATCTGTGGACCCAATGGTTTGGGCTGTGCGTTGATTTTCAGACTTTGTCACCCCATTTACCCCTCTTAGGGGTTGAATTTTGAAAAAAAACTGAAACCCGTTTCTTCTCATTTATCAATAGGAGTACTCTTGTGAAGTTTTGAATGAAATAGTCTAACTAATTTTGTTTTCCCATACAAACTTTGGGGGCCCGTTTCACCCCCTTAGAGGGTGAATTTTGAAAAATCCTTTCTTAGTGCACCCCTAGACCACATAAGGAACTTTCTTGCCAATTTTGGAATCTGTAGACCCAGCGGTTTGGGCTGTGCGTTGATATATCACCCAGTCAGTCAGTCAGTCAGTCAGTCAGTTTACCATTTTATATATATAGAAGAAGATAGATAACTGGGTTGTGGCGGTCAGGTAGGCAGTCGCTTCATGTAAAATACTGGTACTCACTTGCATCCGATTGGATTGGAAGCCGAAACAAACATTTGCAGTAGGAAAAAAGCTAGGGAAATGACGAATCAACTAGCCAGCCACTAGCCAATTATATATTTCATAAATATCTACTCAGGTAATTGTGTTTTATAAATAGAAGTCATTAAACTACATCCTACTAATAATATAAATGCGAAAGTTTTTGAGGACGTGTACGGATGTTTGTCACTCTCTCACGCAAAAACCACTGAACGGATTTGGATGAAATTTAGAATATGGCCTGGATTCACGCATAGAATACGTTTAACAGTGTGATCCCGTGGGACAATTATCGAATTCAACGCGGGTGAAGCCGCGGGCAAAAAGTAGTATAAATATAAAATCATTTTTCCGGTATGGCGGCCTATTTTTTTATTACCTGGCTGCCGTTAGCGCTTACAATGACATAAATAATTGGTTTTAGCGGTAAACGGGAAACTATTCATTTTTCAGTGGTTTTCTGATAGTGATTTTAGGTGGTTTAATGTATTTGTTTTGAAATGGATACTTGTTCAGCTGTTGTAGTTAGAATTTTCTTCAATTATGGTATTCAAAATCAATGTTTTCTTTTTGGGTCCGTTTAGATTTCAAATCTTGGACTTCTAGTATTTATCAACATGTAAAACAATTAGAAAAAATAACTGGATTAAATATTATTTTATTGGATCAACTTTTCTGGAGGTTCAAAAAAAAATCGCACATTTCAATATTCGGCAATTTAAAAAAAAAATCCTGCACTAGTTCAATAATAATTGTTTATCAAAAAGGTTTTATTCTCACATTTTGTAGTCTCCACATACTTATGATAACAAGGAGGCTCACTCGACTGCACAACGTCAAGTTTAAGTACCAGTAAGTGGCAATGTGGCCGTAAGAACAGCGATTGTAGTAAAAATTTATAATGGGGCAGATTTGAGAGTCACTTGGAATTAAAAGATTGATTCGATGGTGCAATGGTCGCAAGTGCTACTTATTAGACTACTTGAGGTATTCAGCTCGATTATGAAGTTGGGCTACTTTTTAATGAGCCAATAGTCATGTCTGTTTCATGTCACATCTCTATTACATAGGACTTGTGCTTTACTGACAAAATTTACCTAAATTTGATCAACCACTGTAGTGGTTGACCAAAATTAGGTCAACACAGTGTTCTCTAGGTAAAATCTCCTCTGCCAAACACTGTGTTCAAAAAAGCGTGATGCATTGTAGGTCTCATCCATTGTGTCTTAGAAACTATGGACATGGAGTCTCACAGGCTCCGCGCGGTTCTCAAATTCGTAGTTTCTTATATATCCCCTCGCTACCCTCACCCGAGCGTCTCAGTAGCTTTACTTTTCGTGTTAAAATAACCAATGAAGGAGGAGGTTGCATTGTTGGATGCGCACACGTGAGTAATTTTCATTGAAATGTTGGCTGGAGCCTGTAAGCTCCACGTAAAATATTTGATAGTTTTTGTATATTTTAAATTTTGTTATGAGAAATGGCAGAATATTTAGTACTTGTACTCAGAAAAAAAAATACGATTGCACGTTCCATCTTTCGAAGAACAAATTAAATGCTGTATTGTAGGCTTCGTACCAGTCAGACGATGGGTAAAGATGTCAGAGACACTGCCAGTCAGTCAAGGAACTAGAAAAGCATTTAGAATAGGTATGTCCCGCGAAAAAACATCAAATTACCACTTATGTTTGTGTGGTTTGCAGCAAGCTTCTGTGCCTGCAATTTTCTCGTCCTTTTGTGCTGACGGCCAGTAATTTACGTGTCAGAATTTTATATTTTTGTTGCTAGAACAAACTTTTGTGTTTTTCTTACATTCGTATTAAACTAGTAGTTAGATTTTTGTTCTAGTGTTAAAGGAGACAATTTTTTTGGGCCCACCCGGTCTTTGCATTTATTATTCATATTACACCAAAAAAATAACTATTTCACTATACTCGTAATATTAAACGAAATATTACATAGAAATGAATGCAATTAATCATTTTCCCCAGTTAAATTTTAATAAAATAAATCATTGAACATATTACATGCAGACTTATTTGTTTTTTGTTTTTATTCGGCTTTTTGAGTGAAAACGAACGAAACGATTTTCATTATTTTACTTAGATCGAATTTCATGAATGAAAACTGTTAAATCAGAAAAATAAATGATATCGACCAGGTTCCCACTCTTATTTCATGGCCCTCTTTCGAGGGTTAGATTTCCATGTCTATTGTATTGAACGCAGTAATAAAGAGTTCATATAGGGGATGATTGATACCCCTACTGTTGAAGCTCACAATACATCCACGATCACCGTGATTGGTGGATCCATTGTGGATCAAAATCACTTGTAGTGGTCAAGTGGCACCAATGGATGGGCCTTTTTATTAGCATTCTCCTTTTTTATATCGAGGGGGGAAAAGGGATCTTTAATGATCAGTGGATTCATAAATCATCATCACACATTTGCCTTTTGTGGTTCATTAGAGGGTAATGAGCTTTTGTGTAGGGAGAATAGAGATGATTGTTGTTTGATCATGTTTACTAGGCTGGCATTCATTTTTACTTTGCGGTGTTTGTGGTGGATAAGTTTTGTTTTCAAATTGAATACGACTGTAGTTTTTTTTTTCATCTTAATTATGCTGTCGATTATGATGTATTTTTTAAGAAAAAATATATAGGTATGAATATAGCCGTAAACTAATGTTAGATATAATTTTGTCAACTGTATTTAGACCTCGAATAACGTCTAAATACCTTATGATCTGCAATGGTATATCGTACTTTCAACAAACAAATTCCTAAGCTGTCCTCTCCCCTCTCCCTATTATGGCTGACGACTGATTAAAAAATTATGTGATTTTGTCTAGTCAGTAAGATTATCGAAAAATATTGGATACGTGTTGTTTTTTTTTATCAAATTAATAAAAGTGACGAAGATAAAACGCGTCAAAGCCATGAACGGGGATTTGTGACGTCACTTTCTGGTAAAAAATGTACCGAAGTGTTACGTCACACGAGTTTTTGACGCACGGTTCGTCTTAAATTTTTGTTTACGTGAAAAAAAAATATGTGCCCAATATTTATTTTGGAAATCTATCTGACGGACCATTTAATTTTTTTTTGTTGTCTAAACTATTCTTTTGTAACTTCGTACTACTATAGGCCAGATTAAGGTCTTAGCATTAACTGAGGGGTGGCTTGCTGTACGTTATTGCCCATCAATAACATAATATCACGCCTTGTAAGCTCCGAAAGGGTAGGCAGTACCTAACAAATACACCTTCATTTCGCCAATGATGTTTAAGTCTCATGTAACAGTGGTGATCCTATTGCATCAACCGGGTACTAATTCTGACTCCTTGTTGTTTGTATGTATGTTTTGTATTCTTTGGGTATATGTTCTCGCTGCTGAGGTGGAAAGTTGTATATGTTACACGAGACCAAAGTTATTTGCATCTCGTGTCTTTGAATCCCTCGCTACACTCAGGATTCTGACCTAGAATCACTCGCCGTTTCCCAAACCGGGATTCGAACCCAGGACCACATGCACAGCAGTCGCGTCACTTTGACCAACGAGACATGCCTTAGACAATGTGTGTGACATTAATCTTTGTCAATTTATTTGAATTGTTGTATTTCCCTCAGGCCAAAGTACGTGATAAATGAAGAGCGGTCATCTTACAGGGTAATGATGAAGCTGACAATCAGGCACTTCTCCAGGACTGACATCGGTACTTACAACTGTGTGAGTACCAACTCACTAGGTAAGAGTGAGGGGACACTCAGACTTTATGGTGAGTTAAAAAAATATGTTTGATCTTTGTTATAAAGGTGGATGTTCCAGGGTAGCCCACGAAATTCAAATTTTCTTAGTTTTTTTGCATATTGCAGGCCAGTGTTAAGTTGTATGTTTATTAAAAAATATAATTCGCGACTGTAAGACATATGTAGTTATAGAAATATAATCACCAAAACCATCAATGCAACCCTCCAAGTTCATAAAGGCCACGACTTTGACCTTCAAAAAGTAATACCTAAACCTTTTATAAAATTTAAATTTCGTGGGGTACCCTGGCGCTTCCACTTTAAATAAACATTAATATTTATTTAATACTGCAGCAATACTGTGTACCAAATAAAGTACCGTTATTGTTTATATGCATACACTAGAAAAATCAAATATTGAATTGCGTGTAGCTTTTATAGTTTTATTTATTTTAATTGAAATCAGTACCCCAATTGCTTTATTTATTGATCTCAAATTGTTCGTTTTGCTAAAATAAAATGTAGATCTTATACTTAATATTTATAGTAGTTACTTTCCAAATCAAAACTGCAGTGCAAGTAGGATTCGATAAGACACGATTAGATAAATTTGACAGTTATTCTCGATAAAATGAGTTTTTATTGAGTCAAAAACTCATTTTATCGAGAATTACTGTCAAATTTATCTAATCGAGTCCTATCGAATCCTGCTTACTTGCACTGCTGATATTATAAAGAGGAAGATTTGTTTTTTTTTTGTTTGTGTACTTGTATGTTACGATTTAACTCAAAACCTACTCAACCGATTTTAAAAATTCTTGCACCATTAGAAAGCTACATCTTTACCAAGTAACGTAAACTATAAATTATATCGATATCATGAAAATTAGCTGAGCTATCACTATTTTTGTGGACAAAGTCGCGGGCGAAGTGCTAACAGTAAAATAAAATATTAAGCATATCATTATACTCGCATCCAATAAAAATGGAACTCGGTAAAGTCAACTTGACGAACGATTACAAAAGTAACTCTCCTAATTTTTTTGTTAGAAAATAATTCAATCCAAAAATGTGTACCGAATAAGTAAACAGAGACATAGAACTCCCAAGAGAAGCTGATATTGTATATTTTTTTACAGAAATAAAACTGTACCCCAGTTCCCAATCGGCAGCCGAAGTTAACATAGGCGGTAAGTAAATAAGATTTTAACTCCTTTGGGTATATACCGTATATACCGATATGAATAAATATATGAGTAATGTAACTGAAGGATATTGAAACACGTAGATGTTAGGATCTTGTCCGGGGAATTGTTTTAAGGGATCTGGAATCCGTCTGGCTCACTTTTTGAGATATTTTTTCGTTTTCTTATAGAATTATTATAGGGAGTTTTGTTTATTATTTTGTTACATCTAGATTTGCTTGTAAGTAAATTCTAAGATAGTCATGTCACTAAACCGCCAAAAGTGGAAAGATTTTGAAGAGACCTACACTGAAAATGGGGTGGTCAAAGAATGAATTTAATAAATAAATTATAAGTTCTAAAATGGACTGGCAAACAAATAGGCAACCAAAGATTCTGCTAGAAAATTCTCTACATTAAATCAGTTTAATATTTACCATGCGTAGCCGCTTGCCGGCGCATCACCCTTTTAGGGTGGATGAATTTTTATACCGTTGCCGGCTCATCACCCCTTTAGGGTGGATGGCACGTGACATTAGTACTGGTCGTCGTATTATTGCTTCTTGCTCTAAACATCTGTGATTTGGGTCGGTTGTCTATTTTTTAATTGAACTATCGAGAATATCCGCCTTAGAAACATGCAACACTGGCCGTCAAAAATGTATCTGTGGTTAAGAAATAAATTGTCAAAGATAATCTGTGAATTTCCATTGTTTTGTTTACATGTGCAACGAAAAAAAGTTTATTGTTTGAGTATTTTTGAGTAAATCACTGATTTATTGGTTAATTACAATATAATGATAATATAGGTAATTTATTATCGAATATAGTTAGATTTATTGTATTTTCTTTACTCAAACTTCACTGAACAAAACAAAAAAAGACAAGAAATGGTAGGTACGCTTTTACGTGAGTGGGAATTCCTTCAATCAATCCCATGTATTTCTAATATTGAATAGACCTATGCACTTAATAATTACGCATAAGTTCCTCTATGAATGTAGCTTTCAGATAGTAACTATATTTTTAAGTTTCGTGAAACTGTGTAGTCGTAATAATTTATTTAATTTTTGTTTTGTTTTTTTTCACCGTCGTCAAGTGTGTTTTTTGCCAGTTTTATGCCTGTAAATAAGTATTTTTTTACTATGAGGTATGTATTTATTTATTTTTCCTATGAAGATAGAACCCTTCCACCAATAAAAGCCATAAAATATATATGGTATCGATTTACTTTTTGAAATAATAATGTTTAAAGTTCACATAATGTTTATTTTCAACCATAGTCAATATTTACCACTTAATGTAATAAATTAGAGACGAAATGTCAACAAACACTTAACCCAAACTGAATGGGGCATTCATAAGCTCTAACAAAAACATCACTTGAGATTACAACCGTTCCCAACGAGTATACAAAAAACGATAACAATAGCACGGCCACTTGAAGCGGCGTCGCATTACGTCATGGTCACGTGATGACGCGCCGGTAACCTTGAGAAATTTCCGATGTTCTAGCGCAGTCAAGCGGGTAGTCAAAATATAAAAAAAAATCTTGTAGCTATCTTCTATCTATATATATAAAATAGTAAACTGACTGACTGACTGACTGACTGACTGGGTGATATATCAACGCACAGCCCAAACCACTAGGTCTACAGATTCCAAATTTGGCATGAAAGTTCCATATGTGGTGTAGGGGTGCACTAAGAAAGGATTTTTCAAAATTCACCCTCTAAGGGGGTGAAACGGGCCCCCAAAGTTTGTATGGGGAAACAAGATTAGTTAGACTATTTTATTCGAAACTTCACAAGAGTACTCCTATTGATAAATGAGTAGAAACTGGTTTCAGGTTTTTTCAAAATTCAACCCCTAAGAGGGGTGAAACGGGCCTCCAAAGTTTGAATGGGGAAACAAGATAAGTTAGACTATTTCATTCGAAATTTCACAAGAGTACTCTTATTGATAAATGAGTAGAAACGGGTTGCAGGTTTTTCAAAATTCAACCCCTAAGAGGGGTAAATGGGGTGAAAAATTCTAAAAATCAACGCACAGCCCAAACCGCTGGGTCTACTGATTCCAAATTTGGCAAGTAGGTTCCATAAGTAGTCTAGGGGTGCACTAAGAAATATTTTTTCTAAATTTACCCTCCAAGGGGTAAAACGGGCCTCAAATGTTTGTAAGGGGAAACAAGATTGGTAAGACTATTTCATTCGAAACCTCACAAGAGTACTCCTATTGATAAATACAAGATGGCGCCCAGGAACAGTATTTGTTTTTCCATCTCGGGTGTCGTTTACATGGTTTTCGAGGTCGCTGATTACAAAAATGAGATCGAAATGAAAATCGAAATGGCGTTGAAGTAAATTTTTCGTCATGTGTGTCATTTGGCACTCGGTTAAATGCAAACTTTTTAAAAAAAAGCGCGTAGTGCTTAAGTTTATTTATATTATTTTTTCCCCATGTCAACAATGCCTAACCTAGTGTCTGAGTGTATTTAGTGCTTATTGCTTATTTTTAATTATCTTAATTTGTATTATTATCGTGCTTGCTATTTAGTGATCTAAGTTTTCTACTATCATCTCTGTGTCTACTCGTGGGAACCTGTAATTGGCTCTGTGTCGCTTATTCAATTGTTACTCATTTATTTTAGCTGTTGGTTCTCCTTTTAATAAATAAATAAATAAATTTTAATAAATTTTCATGTTTTTTGGGGTCGCTGATATCGAAAATGAGGTCAAAATGAAAATCCAAGATGCCGCTCTAGGGTTTTTTTTTAATATTTCCGTCATGGGTGTCGTTTGCGTGGTTTTCGGAGTCGTTGATAACAAAAATGAGGCCAAAATGAAAATCCAAGAAGGCACCTAGGATTTTTTTCGTTTTTCCTTTGTGGGTGTCGTTTTCATGGTTTTCACTGAACACTAATCTAATTTTTCTTTAACTTATGTTTGTTTTCGTAGCTACGTATCGTTATGTAATTTACCGGCCATAGTAATTCCATCCTAGACAATAATTTAAGATTTTACACAATACTTCTGCAAAGTTCCTCTGTTCTGCTTTGAAACCAACTAATTTATGAGCAACCCAGATATGTTTATCTTTAAAAGTCTGCTGGATCTTGAATTTTACTTACTCTTTGTTTTGCGCAATGAAATTCTCTCATTTTTTAATTACAATTACTCCGATTTCAACGCGAGCAAAGCCGCAGACAAAGCTATCTAATACATAAAAATCTCGTGTCACATTCATGTTTGTTATCGAAATTTCCGAACCGACTTCACCGATTTAACTTTTTTTTTGTGTATATTTGGTAGTTTAGAGAACAAGTCGAAGGCTACTTTTATACCCCTATGTGACAAGGGTGGTTTACGCGGACGAAGTCGCGGGCAACAGCTAGTATTAAATAATTCTTATAATTCAACATTTTATTAATACTTTGAACTTACTATTTTTTAATATTTTCAAATAATGCAGGAACGATTTAAAATAAAATTATAAAAAATATTCCGAACGTAACCTACGTTTGTTTGTTTTTAATTATTTTTTTTTATTTTGGGTCAGGATCGGAGTAATCCGTATTTTTAATGCTTTTGTGTTATCAAAATTTTTGTATTCTGAAATGTGTCTCTCTTTCCTAAAACTATATTTTCTCACTTCTAAGGATTTGTCTAAAAAATCTTTCCATCCACAGGTCTTACCGAAGGAGCAGTGAAGCAAAAAACTTCGTTCAGTAACTCTTCCAACATGTTACCTAAAACGCTCAACATAATTATGTTGCTAATATTATTATTGTATTGTTAGCCACCATTGTTATTTGTGATATAATTCAGTGTAAATATGTACATATATTCTACACGGCCATTAAATCTGTAAGCGTTATAATTTTAGTATGTAATATTATAACATTATTTTATTAGAATTTGGGGTTTCACGAAATTCTGATTTTGTTTTGATTGTCATTACAAAAGCGAGTTACAAACAATACATACGCGTTTTTAAAAATGTGTTTAAAAATACGAAATAATTACAAAAGTAAGCATCAGTGAAAATGTGATAAGAACCCTACTCTAAAGACCTACTTTACGATGTCCGAATAGCCACTACTTACCGAATAAATTCAAAAATGCAACAGAATTGGTTTGAAATTAACGGCCATTGACCAATAAGTTAACAGGAACTTAATCGTAGGTGTGAAACCGGCCCTTAATGAAAAAAAAACGAAGTGAAAACTCGTAGCTGCTCCGCTACGGCGTAGCCACGAAAAGCATACGTGACGGTCACGTGACTTCCATAATTTTTGTTCTGTCAAAAAGTGCAATGTGTTCAATGGACGAGAGTTTTATTATTCAGGGTAAAACAGAGGAATACATTTGTATGGGCACAATGCTGCTAGCCGTTCCTCTGAAGTATCTGTATGGACGTGTCTGTGTCCGTTGCCATGTCCAAAATTTGTCCGTATAAATACGTGTTTGTCAAATCCTGTGGAAGGTCAGAGAATGACCGATTTTAGATTGTTCTAAATTCCAATTCCATGTTCACACCATTTTTTATTTACCGACAAGTTTTATTTTACTGAAAAGGTTTATTTAAATACAAAACTGAAATTACTCGTCAATAAAAATGTATCACAATCCGTGTTTTTGTTACGTAACAATTTGTACCCAAACATGTAAGTACCCAAATATTTTAGATGTAAAACATAGTATCCTTGTATCCTACACTAAGAATTGTTATCCCAACCCTGATTAATGTAAACAGTTCTCCCAATAAACATTTTAGAAGAAATTGTGTATTATTTCCTTACAAATCAATCAAAATTTAGGTACGCACCTACTTGTATAAAACTCTTCTAAATAGCTGAAGCAGTTATAAGTAGGAGTTCGAACCCAGACAGGCGCATAACTTTGTGTAATTTATTTTATCACCACTGCTCTCAAAACGGTGAAGAAAAACATCGTGAGGAAACCGGCATGTCCTAGAACCAAACATTCTAAGACATGTGACATCTGCCAATTGCACTGGGGCCGCATGATAGATTATAGTTCATTCCCTCTCATAGAGAGCAGGCTTCCCCCAGCAGTGGGAAAATTATAGGCTGATGATGATCCTGTAGATGAAATAGCAGAAAAAATAAAAAGAAATCTATAAAGATTGCTGGATGTTTGACTTGCAGGTATTAGTAATTAGAATAATCCACTATAACAACATTTTACTCGAGTTAGTGTATCATCTCTGACCTCATTTGACTTATATTCGCAAGTGTTACTGCAAAGCATGCAAGCAAGCAAAGAGAGAGAGGGAGAGTATCCTAGGCCGGTCAAGATTGTTTTGGGTTCTCCATTTATAAGCTCTCATTTGTAGTAGCCTAGATTCTAATTTTCTATCCAGTTTGAAACACAGACATAAGTAAATATCACTGGACATAACACACAGGGCCATTTAGTGTCAGACTAAGCAACGAGGTTTGTGTCGTGGACACCAGAAAGTTGATATATACTACATATTAAACTATACATAAAAACATCCATGACTCGGAAACAAATGTCCATGCTCATTACACAAACATTTGCTTCTACCGGGATTCAAACCGACCCTAAGAACGTAAGGCAGCCTCACTACCGCTGCGCCATTCGGGTCATCAAACTATGTTTTATGTGGTACTCAGCAGTGGAGTGGAGTGCCACAGAATTCCACCGAGGAATACACTGAATTTCTAGGTAGTTCACCGAATAACAAGTTAGAATTCTCACTTCAAGCATTCCTTGCCAATTTAGTACTAATTGCATGTAAGCTCTCAAACGAAACAACTCAGAATGTACCGACACAAGTTGCATTGCACAATTAGGTTCCAATCAAGATCCCATTGAAATAAAACATCAATAGAAATAAATGAATAACGTTTAAAGCTGTTTTTACAACAACAAAAAAAAAACGAGAGAAACGTGAAAGTTTGTTGGAAAGGAGATATTTCTCGACGGCATGTAATGCCAAGTTAGAGGGCCCATGAGCGGTATAAAACTCTGACACCAGGGTTAGGTGATACACCAGAAACCCATGGAACGTGGTCTAAATTTAACTAGTGAATCCATCCAAACATTAACGAGTATGTACTAATTAATCCATTTTTCTGTCCTTATCTCAATTTATTTTGAGATTCTTGTTTCAGGATTTTTAGTCGTTATCATGAGTGCCCTTTCACAATCCATCCATTGTTGCATTGTTTTGGTCTTCCTCTACTGAATAGCCATTTAAACTCAAAAACTGCATGTGTTAAACAATGAAACTAAATTAAAAAATAAAGATCCTCTGACTTCATATGCTAGACATTCCTCCTCTTTTTACATTTCGACCTCCCAACTAATGAAAATCTCGGAGGTCCTCACGGTTTTATGTCACTTCTTAAATTCCATGGCTTAAGGTGCTGTAAAGTTGAGCAACAAAAGGCAGATGACGTTTTTCCTTGCTCATTACATTGGAAGACTGAAGATATAGCCTTGGATTGACTGAAATTGAAAAAGTAACGTTTGGCGTTGATTAGGTAAAAGCGCATCCTCACTTACTTTGACAAATAAGTATGTATAATAAACTTAGGAACACTCAATACTTATTGAACATTTTTGTATCAGAAGGTCTGATAAACGAAAAAGGCCTCCCCCAATTCCTTCTGTATTACCGCCTCGTAATACAGAAGGAATTGGGGGAGGCCTTTGCCCAGCAGTGGGACTGTATAGGCTAATTAAAAAATAAATTAATACACAAGTATATTTTCTTCGGGCAGCGTAACATCAAGACATTATTGAGGAAATTTGAGTAAGTACCTTCCCAACCAGGAAAAAGAAGGTTTATACTTTTGTGCGGTAT
Organism: Xestia ashworthii; assembly: GCA_950022955.1. NCBI lineage: Eukaryota > Metazoa > Arthropoda > Insecta > Lepidoptera > Noctuidae > Xestia > Xestia ashworthii. The sequence goes on along the minus strand of OX465565.1, from coordinate 17,860,256 downwards.
GTAACGTATATCAGCTGTGTTTTTAACATAACATCACGTCTATCCCGAAGAGTAAGGCCGAAGTGTACCTTAGAAGAGTATTTCGCTAGTTATGTTAAATCGTCATCAACTGACACACACAAATTTAGATGACGACACTACGATAGTAATAAACAAACTAATGATATTATAATACTTACATTTGCACCGCACCACACTTGTAATGGCAGCTCGATCATGGTTGTGACGGAAGTAACTGGTGCTTATAGCACAGAGGAGTCCTCCTAGTTTAAGCCCAGTTGCAATTGTTGTCTAATTAAGGTACATTAATTGTAATAGGTTTAAGTCTTGGAAAAATAAATATTGTTTATTGTTTGTTGTTTATTGTTTATTGTTTATTGTTTATTGTTTATTGTTTATTGTTTATTGTTTATTGTTTATTGTTTATTGTTTATTGTTTATTGTTTATTGTTTATTGTTTATTGTTTATTGTTTATTGTTTATTGTTTATTGTTTATTGTTTACTGTTTATTTTTTATTGTTTATTGTTTAGACTTCGTGGCTGCTACTGAGGAATTCCTGATGAAAAAATTCAGTGACACTGCGCGACCCGAGAATCGTCACCCAACTAGCCCACCAAGATTTCATGCTCAGCCAGGAGTCGCGCTTTCGGCCACTAGAACAACGAGGCAGTCTGTCTTAATCAGTGATTATTGCGGGTGTAACTAGACTCATCACAAAGCCTTTAATAAAGCATTCTACTGGGAATCAACTTTTTTTGGTTGAAAAATCATGTTTTGTGGTATAACTCAATGTAACGCACTCAAAATATTACGCTGATGATTGAATAGTACGGGGGTCGTGGAGGTGTTTGAAAATCTTACAATAAAAACTTTTATTGAAAAAAAAAAACTTGTCAAAAAGTTGGAACTTCTCCCCCAATATCACCGTAACTAGAAGGTTCTCAGGTATGGTGTAGAACAAAAAATAATTGCAATGACGGGTAAAAAAGTGCCTTTTGGCTTCGTTAAGAGGTTTTAGACCCTTTATACCGTCAATCTCGCTTTCCGAAACGCGTACCTAAATGTCAATCCTGTTTAAAGTTATTCTCGAAATTTACATCGCCTTGAAAGCATAGGCTAGTTTCCACCTTCAATAAATTGCAAAACTAATTAGTCTGTCAGTTAGAGTATAGGAAAATAATGGACACGTATTTTTTGTTTTTGTAAATCACTGAGTACTGACACAGATAAAACGCATCAAAACTCGGGAGTGGGGGCTCGTGATGTCACAACACACTAAAAACTATAGCACGGCGTGACGTATTGCGAATTTTAAAAGCGTCGTATCTTCGTCAAGTTTGGTTTATGTAACAAAAGAAAAAATACGGGTCAAATATTTTTTTATAATCTAACTGACGGACTAATTAGATTTTTTTAGGACACAAGCCTATTGCTAAGGTATAGCCGTATGGCCGTATAGCCGTATTGCTGTCAATGTTCCTAAACGGATACCCCAAAACGTTTTTTTCCAAAGAACAGTTGAAAACCGTCCGGTTTTCTTACAAACTCCCGATCAATACTGACCTGTGCAACCAATAAACTGTAAGACTTACAACCGCGGCCCATCTGTAAATTGATGATAGTGTTTAATGAAATCCAATAAGAGAGGTCTAACTTACTTAAGTTATCGAGTCGTTATGGAAGAAATGAAATTCTATGTTTAGTTATTGGTATAGGAAATTATTTGTTCTGCGGTTATTGGTTTTGTATCGAATTGAAGCTTTGAGTCCTTTTTTGATTAAAAAGTTTTTAAGGTATTGGTCGATTGTTTACCTGAAATATACTCTAGGTACATAATTGAAAATCGTGTCTAATAAACCAACAAATGAGCTCCATTATGTCTCTTGGACTTTTGAAACTGAAATTTTAAGACAATAAGCTTTGAATGTAACAAATATGTAATGTAGGTATGTACCTATCTTATAAATTAAAATCATGAATATCTATTCCCTATATCCCAATATCATGTGCCAGCCATTTCCTAACTACATAAGGTGGGATCGGCTTCCAATTAAACTGGTTGCAGCTGAATACCAGTATTTTACATGGAGCGACTTCGTATCTGACCTCCACAACCAAGTTAGTATACGATACCCCTTGGTAAGAATGGTTGTCTGACTTTCAGGCTACTGAAATCAAGAACCAAGATCCACAGCCGGCCGGGCGGCTTAATGCGCTTTCCGAGGCACGGAGAAAATTCGGTACGTAATGGGTGTTCACCCATCTACAGACCAACCTAGACAAGTGCAACTTGATTTATTTCATGTAATCCAATTTGATTAATTTCATATTCGTCAGAGGTCATTCCCAACTTAGAAAATTGTATAGATGATTAGCGTCTGCAAGCGGGTTCGCCCGGGTGAAGTGTGATAATTATCCCATGGGATCTGACTACCGAGGTAAAAAGTACCCTATGTTTTAATCTAGATTATAAACAACCTGTGAGCAAAATTTCATCCAAATTCGTTCAGTAGTTCTTGCGTGAAAGAGTAACAAACATCTAAACTCACAAACTTTTGCATTTATAATATTAGTAGGTTTTAATTCTGTATAATATCAAATGGATTACAGTCGTTAATCTAATTCACTAAAACTTACAAAAAAAACATACAAATATACCGCAATCTTGTTAAGAGGAAATGTCGTGATAAAAATTGCAACCGGGGAAGCAAACAGTCCTCTTCTAATACACACGTAACAATAATTTATCGGAACAGAGTGTTCAAGGAAACCCATTGTAAAAATAATGGTTTAGGGGATCGACCCCTGATGTCGGCAGTCCCAGCGATTACCAAATCAAACAAGTCCATTTGGACCCTATGCTTGACAAAGTTGATCGCTTTAAGGTTCTTGAGAAGGTTCAATTCTAGGTTCACCGTGGGTTGTGGTGATTTGTTTTTTGAGATCATTATAATCTTCAAGAAACTATATGCTATCTTATATACGATTAGTATCAAAATGTGTGAAATAAACCATAGAAACGGAATGACTTTTCGTTTTAACCTCACTTTTTTCAAAAAAGTAACGAAGAGGGAATTAATCATCATCATCTAGGCTTTTTTCAACTGTGCGTATTGGGGCTAGCTTATCACAACCCAGATTTAAAATTAATCATTATCCAGATTTAGGTCCTGCCCGAACAGCAGCCTGTATCATAGAAATGTTGACATAATGAGAAAAAAGTAAATTTTACTGTGAGTTTTAGAAATTTCAGTCTCTAGAAAATCCATAAAATGTTGTTCAAAACAAAACTAATCTCAATAATCTGCCTAGCTCTTTTCAAATATGTTGGTGTCAGCTTCCAATCTAACTAGATGCTGCTGGATCAGTATTTGACCTGGAACATCTTGCACTCCATAACCGAGAAGCTAGTGAACTCTAACAAGATTAAATCTAGGTTACTCCCATAACTAAATTCATCACACAAGATCCAAAATTTCATGACCCATAGCCAAGACAGCAGTAAACTGGACACAATGCTACTATACCTTCTTTATCTCTTCAGATAATTTTGAAGTACCCATCTAAGTACTTTACGAGCTTGTAAAGCCTAACCCGTTTCGGTTGTAAAAAGTTTAATAACTAAATAGGTTATACGATTTTGTTACAACGACGATATTATCCGAGTCTTAAATTGGGTCTCTAAGTTAAATCCGGAGATTAAAATCTCTAGTTGTAGAGGATCGCAATAGAAAATGATTTTCTGTGAGCCTAGCATAAATGCGCTGAGATATAATTTGACGTGCTAAATTCGGACGATCTAAGAACTAGTTTTGTTTACACCAAGAACACCTGAGGAAAGTTTTGGCCCAGTGGTGGCGGTCCCAAATTACAAACAGCAAATCGGAGTTAAACTTAGGCAGGTACATTAATACCAGCCTATTACTACCCCACAGCTGGGCAAAAGCCTCTTCTCAACACTGAAGGCACGAGCATTGATCACCACGCTTCCCATATTCATTATAAGTCCAGGTTTCCTCACGATGTTTTCCTTCACCGATGTCTGTGATGTTCAAGAAAACATAGAAAGTACGTATGAATTGAAAAAGTCACATTGGTGGTTCATGCATGAGAGGCGAGGCCTTAACCTCCATGTCATCACGGCACATTACTTTCTGTAAATTAATTCATCACCACTGCCCTCAAAACGGTGAAGAAAAACATTGTGAGGAAAGCAGCATGTCCTAGAACCAAAATTCGAAGACATGTGACATCTACCGACCCGCACTGGGTCTGTGTGGTGGATTATTGCCAATCCCCTCTCATAGAGTGGAGGCCTGTGTCCCAGCAGTGAGAACATTATAGGCTGAATATGATGAAGGGTGTAAAAATCTCTTAACAAAGCCGAAAGGCACTTGTTTTTGTGTAAAGTTAGTTTGATGTACAGAATGCTTGGTTGACGGCTTCGTGATGACTCGATACTTAACGTAATCACTAAGTTAGCACAGTGGCCGACCAACTGCTTTTGCGTGACGAATAATTTGTTCTTTAACACCTTGTGAAAAAACCATTAACCAAAACATAGCAAAAATAACAACAACATGCAAAGATATACACTGGCAAAAATTCGGCCTTTTTATTGCATTCTGAGTCACAAGAGAGCCTTAATTTAATATGGCCTGCTCGATTTGTTTACAAAGGAAAAATTTATTCATGAAATTTGTTTTGGAGGGTCCAAGCCTGCTTGGATAAAAATAAACTTTCCTGGTGTGGGTTACTTTGACCCAGGATCCTTTCGGGCAACAATGTTCTTCATATTTTTTCGGTTACGTCTTGTTTTTTTGAGTGTTCTTGGGATTGCTATAAATATCATAATTGATTGTTTGTAGTATTTGAGATTTAGTTGTGTGGAGTTCGTTTGGTTAGCAAAGTGATAAGGATTGTAATATCAGATAACTTTGTGTGCAATTTACAGTTATACGTAGAGATAGTATTACTTACAAAACATTGTGAAGAAACTAACTTGTCCTAGAACCAGTAAATATTATTGACAACCATCAACCCACACACTTCCACAGAGAAGAAGCCTGTTTCCAAGCAGTGGTAATATTGGTTTTTGATGCTAATGTTTGATTTTAACTTTCTTGCAAGATGTATCAAAACCATCGTCATCAAAAAACGGTTGCAATTACGATATTTACACAATAAAGAAAGAGAAACCACATTGTATCAACACCAGTAGAGCATTTCAATCTGTTTGCTCTTGCAAAACCTATCTTTAACTCTTAATCCCAGCACTAAAGGAACACTCCCATCTGCCCAGCCTTTCCCCAAGTATGTTTGGGTCGGCTTCAAGTCTAAGCGGATGCAGCTGAATCCCAGAATTTTACATGGAACGACTACCTATCTAACCTCCATAACCCAGTTAGTACCGAGTAATGTGATACTTCTTTGGAAAATTGGTTCTCAGACTTTCAGGCCGCTGACTACCTGTAACGACTGCCAGAGTTCTCCAAATGAGAGCCGGAATTAACGGCTTGACGTGGTGCATTAAAGAAACACCACTCAATAATATTAAACCTTTGTAAAATCTAATGATTAGAGCTTTCTACGGGAAGCGAAAACATTGTACAGTTTAAAAGTCAACAGGGGCTAAACCAACAACGTTGGTACTACAAACGGGTATTAACAAAAGATCCTCTTTTTCAACGCATTATGAGTCTAAAAATCTGCGAAAACCTTAATAAATAACTTGTCATGAAATGTTGGATTTCTCGGTTCGTGGTTTGGCTTTAACTTTTCAAGGTGGGTTCGGAGGTCCCTAAGTGAGAAAACATGTTTGTGTTTACGGTGATTTTCTTTGACCTTGGATTGATTCACTCAGCTGAGGCGACAATGACCCAGATTTCGAATGATAGAACCTGACCGTGAATGTGGTTTCATCATGCTAAAAATCTGAGATGTTGCATTCTGAAATATTGCAATTATTACTATTTCTCTCAGTTTTTTACTGTTTTTCTATACATATTTTGTAAACAACCTCATCACGAAGCCGTCAACCAAACATTCTGTACATTAAACTAAGTAACTTTACGCAAAAATTATTGCTGGGAAAGGCCTTTTTTTAGGGTTCCGTAGCCAAATGGCAAAAAACGGAACCCCTTATAGTTTCGCCATGTCTGTCTGTCTGTCTGTCCGCGGATAATCTCAGTGACCGTTAGCACCAGAAAGCTGAAATTTGGTACCAATATGTATATCAATCATGCCGACAAAGTGCAAAAATAAAAATTTAAAAAAACATTTTTATTAGGGTACCTCCCCCAGACGTAAAGTGGGGAGCGATTTTTTTTTTAATTTTGACCCTGACGTGTGATATATTGTTGGATAGGTATTTAAAAATGAATAGGGGTTTTCTAAAATCATTTTTTGATAATATTAATATTTTAGGAAATAATCGCTCCGAAAGTCAAAAACAATGTGTCCCCCCCCCCTCTAACTTTTGAACCATAAGTTTAAAAAATATGAAAAAAATCACAGAAGTAGACCTTTATATGAACTTTCTAGGAAAATTATTTTCAACTTGATGAGTTGAATAGTTTTTGAGTTATATAGCACTTTTTCAAAAAAACGCAAATGATAACTTTGTTTTTCATACAAATACTATGAAAAACAAAGTTATTTTTGCTGACGAAAAATGTTGGTATTTTTAATGGTCTGGGAAGCTACGGAACCCTACAGTGAGCGTGGCCCGACACGCTCTTGGCCGGTTTTTTTTTGGGTGAAAAGTCATGTTTTGTGATAGAACTAAATGTAACGCACTTAAAACATTGTGCTGGTGGGTGGATTGAATAGTGCAGGGGTCGAAGAGGTGTTTCAAGTAAAAATCTAACACTAAAAGAAAAAGTTGGAACTTTGACCCCCAAAATCTGGTATGGTAGGTAGGTATGGAGTGGAAAAAAAAACACAATGACGGGAAAAATCTTTCGGCTTAGTTAGGAGGTGTTTTACATTCTTTTTATATAATTACGAAATTAAGTGATGAATTCATAATTATCGTTCTTTGGTGCACTAAAATAATAATAACTCAATTATATTTTATACCAGATTTGATAGGTATTCGATTAATTCAGAATAAATACTATTTTATTCACTACAGGGCGATATTTTATTCACTTATCATTCACAAATTAATCATTCTCTTTATTGCGAGTATCCTCGTACGAAATAATTTAAGCGTCCATTTATTTTCACTTGTATAATTACTTAAGCATCTTTTCATAATTTTTTAAAATTTACGTCAACTCTTTGGACAGTGTTTTCGTCAAACCACGTGATTCATAATTCATATCAACCATAGTATGACAAGCTCCTATTATTCAACAAAGAAACAAATGACTCACAAAGGAGATGTTTGATTTTGGGCCACCACTATGTACACTATATAGATAAATAAGAAAAACAATGGTGAATTTCATAAAAATACTAATAAATTAATTTAAAGAGGTGTACAGGCGTACACAAATTAAGTATTTTAATAAGATAACCCTATTTTGAGGGCAGCCATGACAGTTGTGTGACATGACGTTTGACGACTTTGACAGTTTTAAGAAGTGACTTCTTTGAATCTGTCTTTGCTTTGAGTTTGGATTGGATGTGTTCAATCAAATGTCATTGTCAAAATGACATTGTTCGTTTATGCTGCTCTGATCCACCATGTTTAATTTTATATTGTGTTGCTCTCCTTGACCAAGTTAATTTGAATAAACATTGAAACGAAGCGAAATTAAAGAAAATTAACAATAAAAAATGGTTACTGTAATAAACAGCGATATTTACGTATAGTGTACATAGTGCTGGCCCAGGCTCCATACATTTCTGGAACATTTCCTTTCAAACCCCGCCTGACTCAAACCAGAAAATAAAAATACATTTTTAAAATCATTTGGCACTGTTACAGTCAGACAAATAGATCTGTCTGCATTCTAAAACAAAAGACTACGTTATCCAATTTGCAGTAATAAAATTGTGAAAGTCTGAAGTCCGTATTATTTGTGAATCAAGATTTTAGTGGTTGCGACTGCCAAACGGTGCTGTGTCTGCTGCAATATCCTGACTGTCCCGACTAGATTAAGTTCGTATATAACTAGTACATATTGTTGTAGGAAATTGTTTCCAGCTTAGAAGTTCAGTTAATTGTTTGTGTGAACTTGGCTCGGAATTCGTGGTGCATTTTGTCGGTGAAATCTTAATTAGTTTTCAGGCATGGAAGTGCAATTTGTTTTTTAGTGGCAGTGTTCGGAAAGTGGTGGGATTATTTACGAACTTAAATCAGGGTTTTTTATGTAATTAGGTTCTTTGACAAGAAGTCTAAAGTACGATAACTGTAGCAAAATTTGACATCTTGCCTTACTTAGCTTTGACAGCTGACCCAGAGAATTGCCCAAAAAGTCATAAGTTTGATCCTAAACTTCATCAACTAACAAGTTACATTAAATTTAAAATTTAAAAAACCCCCGGCACGTCATAGGGTCTTTACCCAATAGTGTACATTATTCTACTAGTCAAGCCATTTCATTTGATACCCAATTATTATATTGAGGGAGTTGTGAAAAAAAATGTAATTTATCATGTTGTGGTGGTGGCCATCTTGGATTTTAAATTTATCATAGCGTATGTATTCTGCTAGTCAAGCCCTTTCATTTGATACCCTTACCCCCGAATACTGAAATGTCACTCAAAATGTAAGAGCTGCTTAACATTTGAGAAGCTCCTAAACTTAAAATTTTGTATGGCCAAACGTCATTTTTGAGTATCTGTTAAATATAAGTGTTACTTAAATTTTGAGTGACGTTTCAGTATTCGGCCGCTAATGAGGGAGTTGTTGAATAAATCTGTAATCGGCCATTTTGTGGCGGCGGCACATCAAACATAAAACACCCCGTCATTTTTGCGTCGGGGGTTAAAAATATTAACTGACTGTTAGAAATTTTAAGTTTCACACAGGCACAATTTAACAGTATACAGGGTGTAAACTACCTCATCACAAAGCCGTTAACCAAGCATTCTGTACATGAAACAAAGTAATTTTACGCAAAAAATATTGCTGTGTAACAACTTTTTTTTTGAGTTTATAAATCACGTTTTGTGGTAGAACTCATTGTAACGCACTTAAAACATTGTGCTGATGGATGGATTGAATAGTACGGGGGTCGTGGAGGTGATTAAAGTTAAAATCTTACAAAGAAAACTTGTATTTAAAAAAAAAGTTGTCAAAAAGTTGTAACTTTGACCCCCCATATCTCCGTAACTAGAAGGTTCCCAGGTATGGTGTAGAACAAAAAAATGATCGCAATGATGGGGAGAACAAGTGACTTTCGGCTTCGTGAAGAGGTGTTTTACACCCTTTATTTCATTTTACGCTATAAAGCCTTGAATATGCTGTACTCAAGTATTATGAAATAATTCTACAGAATACAAGCTCATGAAATCCTCACCAAGTTACTACCAACATCTTCAAGCCATAAACAAAACTAATCACTAAAACAAAGTACATAAGAAAACTTTATAAACACATGAAATAAATATCAATCTTTGCCAGTTACGAACTTAAGTCTCGGTAATCTTTCAAGTTATTTTTTGTGAGCAAACGTGACCTGATACCATTACGTTAATACCTGAAAGTTTGGCGGGCGAAGTATAGTGAGACTATAAATATTCGCAAGGAACTCACGCACGGTTTGGTAGTCCAGGAGATAGTTTGGTGGAAATGTATTGTATCTTCTATTTTTAGCACGATAAACTGTGGGTCCCGGCTGTCATTTGTAGATCTTTGATAGTTGTTACAGTAGTCAGTGGCCCAAGAGGTATCGTATTACCCAGTATTAAATGGGTTGTGGAGGTCAGATAGGCAGTCACTCCATGTAAAATACTGGTATAAAGCTGCATCCACTTAGACTGGAAGCCGACCCCAACATAGTTGGGAAAATGCTAGGCAGATGATGATGAATAACAAACATTTAAAAAAAGTATTATCGACTCATATCCCATAATCCCATAGTCATAATCGACTCATATCCCATAATCCCATAATAGACTTGGGGCACCCCCCCGTTAGGTTAGTTAGGTTCCCTTAAACCCTGCACCCGGAAATAGGCCCCGCGAAGCGTGGCTCCGTCGACTACGCTTTTTAGGGGAATATAAAGTGTTTTAAGGTATTATAATAATCGGTATTTCTCAGGAATGGTACAATACCTTTTCATGAGAGTTGTACCACTGGGCAAGGGGGACTCCTCCTTCCCTCCACACCGCGTGAGTTGACTACCATCGCATGCATTTCACTTAAAATGATGCGTTTTGTTGTAAGCGGTATGTTCATTTGACAATATTTAGAGATTTTACAATATCGCTAGAGATATTACAATATATCGTATTTAAAAATGTTTAGGTGACATATACAATCATACGCTTTCCGTATTTAAAATCAAAATTTCAGAAAACATCTTCAGGGTATGACGTATTTGTGTCTTCTTAGGTAGTGAAATAATGTTTGCGTCCTTTCATTCAACAATGATTCAGTCCAGCAGTCGATACTTTGAAGCTACTGACCTTGACAAGTTGAATTGACATAATGTTAGAACTGTATAATCAAATACATTGCCATTTTAGTATTGTATAATTTATAAAGTGTCTTTTTGTATTTCCTTACTTGATCGCTTTATCTTCTTGTAGAACGACCGTCGCTGACTAAATAAAATCCACAGTTATTATTACAATCCGTAGTTGTTTTTGCCAAAACCCTTGACATACTAAATTATTCTTGATTTGTAAATACTGCACTGCTTCGTTGCACCACTGATCGTGAGGTCTCGGGTTATATTATTCTCAGGTCGGGAAAAGTGTCATTGAATTTGTCCATTAGGAATTTCTGAGCAACAGCGAAGCAAGTTCGGATCAACATCTTCTTTTTTATTTTACGCAATTTTCTCTTAAGGCGATTACACGAGCTAAACGCGAGTTTTATAATTACTAAAAGTTTGTGATTCACTGCTACAAACAAGACCAGAAAAATATGTGATATTTTTCAGGATATATGCTAGCATGATACTGTTTTGAAAACATAATACAATTAATTTGGCTCGATAAAAAGTAATCACGAACTTATCTCTAAAAATATCTTTCAAACAATAAAAAACATACTAATATGCATGCGATCATTCTGATTTTTTGGCAAATAATTCTACAAGCTATATATTAGCATGATACTGTTTTAGTTTTTTAATCCAATCGATAGATTTTTTGTAAATTCCTCGAAACCACTCATTTCGCGCTATTTGGCCCTCAGTGGCTGACGTAACAACCACTTTGTAGTGCAAGCTGATTAGAACTTTATTCTAACAGCATTTCAAACGAAGTTTGAACCACCACAAATAGAGTTGCTAATTTAGCTCTTAAAAACATACATTTCTTCCGTATATCAAGCCTCCCTAGCTCCTATCCTAAGAGCAAAGTTGCAGGAACTTAATAACATCCTAGACTCGAGCGCAGACCACGCGAGCTTTGCTAAATGAAATATGTCATGATTATGTTGAATGTTGTACTTGTACGTTGTCAAATTGAGCTCATATGCCGAGAACTTGCATTTTGTATTATATTGCTTGCAATGTTGCTGCGGGATTTTCTGGAAAAATGGCTTGATACTGTCTGGCTTCTTATTATTAGATAAAAAGTCGCTTGGTCGCTGCTCGGATTGCATGTACACTTAAAAATCTTGAAAGACTAGACACCCGTCTATCAGAAATAAGTGAATCACAATGTTGTTACTTTGTATTATGCTAGTCTCCATCATCAGTAAATTGCAAATCTATTCAGTCCATCAGTACATCAATACTCTAAGTATTGGAAAATAATGGACAAAATTGTTTTTGTAAATCAATGAATATTGACAAAGATAAAATGCATTAAAACCCGGAAATACTAAAAAAATATACCACGACGTGACTTCATGAGAATTTTAAAAGCTTCGTACCTTCGACAATTTTGATTTTGGTAACAAAAAAAATAATGGTTAAATATTTTTTTGATAATCTGGCGGCATAATTCGATTTTTTCAGTCTACAAGCCTATTAACTTGCCGTAGAGAAAACTGATGTATTGACAGAATTTGAAAATGTAGAAAGGATGAGTGAAAAGCGACCGGCTTTGAGTTTAAGCAGATTTGAGTGGCGATCTTTGGCAGACGTTAAGTAGTCAGTGGCAAAACGGAAATTTCTTCAACTAGCCTCGTTATACTTCGAATTATTGTTAAGTTGAAGACGAAAGTTCTGTATTTTAGTGACAAAAGGTGTTAGTTGGTCTAAAAAGCCTTCCCTAAATTTAATTTTATAAAAAACAAGTTCTTAAATAATTGTAAATTATACATATTTTTTTGCTTTAATTTTATGAAACAACTTTTTTTGCGTACAATACATTTTGTTTAAAAGAAACTGTTTAGTATGTTATCATTTCTAGTGTTCTCTTGTGAAACATTTGGTGTCTTTATAGACTTTCTAAAGTTGTACTTCGTTTTAATGTTTCTATGAAGTTTGTTCAAACGTAACTTATTAAGTCTAAATTATGTTTACTATCTTCAAGAAACTTCTGAAAACATAGTGTGTGTTTTAATTTAATTTTATTTACTTTCACAAAGTTAAAAACCTGTTATGTTAAAGGACGTCTTAACTATCTTTTTTTAATAATTTTATTGCTATACTAGCTGTTGCCCGCGACTTCGTCCGCGTAAACCACCCTTGTCACCTAGAGGTATAAAAGTAGCCTTCAACTTGTTCTCTGACCTACCAAAAATACACAAAAAAAAATCGGTGAAGTCGTTTCGGAGGACTTCGATAACAAACAATGTGACACGATATTTTTATGTATTAAATAGCTTTGTCTGCGGCTTTGCTCGCGTTGAATTTGGGGTAATTTTAATTCAAAAAAACCGGCCAAGAGCGTGTCGGGCCACGCTCAGTGTAGGGTTCCGTAGTTTCCCGTCTGTCACAATAAGTGTTCAATCCAATCCGATTTTAATAATTATTTTTTTGTTTGAAAAAAGATACGTTCAGGATAATAAAATATGTTAACGAAGTTAAAAAAAATGCCTTCATATACGATTATACTACAAACTTAGTCCAGAGATTACTTTGTACAACTTTTTGTCTTTTTAGTACAAAAACTTGTTTCCATCCACGTTCAAAATAATTTTCCTAGAAAGTCCTTATAAAGTTCTACTTTTCAGATTTTTTTCATATTTTCTAAACTTATGGTTCAAAAGTTAGAGGCCCCCCCCCCCCCCCCCTCTTACACATTGTTTTTTACTTTTGGAGCGATTATTTGCGAAATTATTGACATTATCAAAAAATGACATCAGTAAACCCCTATTCATTTTTAAATACCTTTCCAACAATATATCACACGTTAGGGTTGGAATAAAAAAAAAAATCACTTCCCACTACATATTTTACCACTTTGTCGGCGTGATTGATACACATATTGGTACCAAATTTCAGCTTTCTAGTGCTAACGGTCACAGAGATTAAGCGAGGATGGATGGACAGACAGACATGGCGAAACTATAAGGGTTCCTAGTTGACTACGGAACCCTAATGAGGGGTCCCCATACAAACGTTGGAGGCCCGTTTCACCCCCTTAGAGGGTGAATTTTGAAAAATCCTTTCTTAATGCACCCCTAGACCACATAAGGAACCTTCACGCCAAATTTGGAATCTGTAGACCCAGCGGTTTGGGCTGTGCGTTGATTTTTAGACTTGGCACCCCATTTACCCCTCTTAGGGGTTGAATTTTGAAAAAAAATGAAACCTGTTTCTTCTCATTTATCAATAGGAGTACTCTTGTGAAGTTTCGAATAAAATAGTCTAACCAATATTGTTTCCCCATACAAACTTTGGGGGCCCGTTTTACCCCCTTAGAGGGTGCATTTTGAAAAATCCTTTCTTAGTAAACCCCTAGACCACATAAGGAACCTTCATGCCAAATTTGGAATCTGTAGACCCAGCGGTTTGGGCTGTGCTTTGATTTTTAGACTTGGCACCCCATTTACCCCTCTTAGGGGTTGAATTTTGAAAAAAAAACGAAACCTGTTTCTTCTCATTTATCAATAGGAGTACTCTTGTGAAGTTTCGAATAAAATAGTCTAACCAATATTGTTTCCCCATACAAACTTTGGGGGCCCGTTTTACCCCCTTAGAGGGTGCATTTTGAAAAATCCTTTCTTAGTGCACCCCTAGACCACATAAGGAACCTTCATGCCAAATTTGGAATCTGTAGACCCAGCGGTTTGGGCTGTGCTTTGATTTTTAGACTTGGCACCCCATTTACCCCTCTTAGGGGTTGAATTTTGAAAAAAAAATGAAACCTGTTTCTTCTCATTTATCAATAGGAGTACTCTTGTGAAGTTTCGAATAAAATAGTCTAACCAATATTGTTTCCCCAAATTTGGAATCTGTAGACCCAGCGGTTTGGGCTGTGCGTTGATTTTTAGACTTGGCACCCCATTTACCCCTCTTAGGGGTTGAATTTTGAAAAAAAATGAAACCTGTTTCTTCTCATTTATCAATAGGAGTACTCTTGTGAAGTTTCGAATAAAATAGTCTAACAAATCCTGTTTCCCCATACAAACTTTGGGGGCCCGTTTTACCCCCTTAGAGGGTGAATTTTGATAAATCCTTTCTTAGTGCACCCCTAGACCACATAAGGAACCTTCATGCCAAATTTGGAATCTGTAGACCCAGCGGTTTGGGCTGTGCGTTGATTTTTAGACTTGGCACCCCATTTACCCCTCTTAGGGGTTGAATTTTGAAAAAAAAATGAAACCTGTTTCTTCTCATTTATCAATAGGAGTACTCTTGTGAAGTTTCGAATAAAATAGTCTAACAAATCCTGTTTCCCCATACAAACTTTGGGGGCCCGTTTTACCCCCTTAGAGGGTGCATTTTGAAAAATCCTTTCTTAGTGCACCCCTAGACCACATAAGGAACCTTCATGCCAAATTTGGAATCTGTAGACCCAGCGGTTTGGGCTGTGCGTTGATATATCACCCAGTCAGTCAGTCAGTCAGTCAGTCAGTCAGTCAGTCAGTTTACCATTTTATATATATAGATAAATGCAATTTGATTTATGTCTATAGTTTTAGCATTTTAAGAGGTAGTTGCGGAGCTAGCATTATAGTGCAATCGCTCCCTTGTGGGTCATATAGGAAGAGTAAAGTGTTCATAGCAAACAAGGAGATCTGCACTTCATGAAAAATGCTGCTTTTCTGTAGAAATATATCGATTTTCAGGGATTTTTTGATAACTTGATTTGAAATTGTCAATTGTGGAAAAACCTACAACTGATAAGTTGTGCTCAAAAGATTCATACTGTCCTCTTTTTTTTGAAAAAGTCAGCCTGATAAAAAAGCAGCTACTTTCGAGAATTATGACGATTATACTCGTACATACAAACGAGAACCATGGTTGACAAACTTTTATAATTTTTACCAACTGATGTTGGCACTTACATGTTTTAGCAAAATTCTGCGTGATGCTTGTGTTGGTCAGCAGTAGTTTGTTTTAGGAATCCAGGAAAAAGCAAGGCGTCACTCATTAACTGCCTAGCCTTTTCCCAACTATGTTGGGGTCGGCTTTCAGTCTATCCAGATGCAACTGAATACCAGTATTTTACATGGAACGACTGCCTATCTGACCTCCACCACCCAGTTAATACTGGGTAATACGATACCAGTCTTACATAAACTGGTTGTAAAAAGCAAGACGTCACTACAGGCTCTAAAATATGTACAGACAGTCCAGCACATCATGCTACAAAAATCTGTCAAACTTTAATAGATTTTCAACTTTATCGATACAGCGTTCAGTTCAAGGTTGATTTGGAGAAAAAAAATGAACTTTCCACTCCGATCAACTGAGCGAATCAACCAGTTGATGAAAGTGGAAGTCGATTCAGGCATATGTTCCTATCGAATCAACTCATTTTCGGGAACTGTACCTATATTGAATACGACATCTGTACCTTTAATGGATAATAATAGAGAAAATAAAAAAAAACAACACACACTTCAAACTATAATAAAACATACGAAAAATAAAATTGACCTAGATATTCCAGGAGAATATTCCAGAACGTGTTTCAGTTTAAAACATAAGCTGTCATATTACTGAGCAGGTAACCCCTCGGATATTGCACTTGAGTAAATCGTCTTGCGAAGAAATATTACGTAAAATTGCCTCGCATGGCGCAAACTTGTGTACTGTCGAGTTACGTGCAAGATTTTTATTCTTTTTAAGATCACAGTTTGTTTGAAATTGCATCATTATAACAAAGACTTATTTTCTGGTCCTTGTAATTTATTTTTTAAATGATAACATGATTTTGTGTTTATCCATATAAGGGACACCTGAATCTCACGCTGAATCATCACATCATTAGTGTACCATCGATCTATATCCAGTAACATTATTTGCATCAAGGTGTGAGTCAAGTCTTCTCTGAATCAGGCGTTACTTTGCGGAAATCCATGGCATTAAATGCTATGAAAAATATTTAGTTTTAATACCGCTAGACAAAAATATCCAGGTCTGAAAGCAGGACACAAATCCCACCGTCATGCATATGCACATGCACATAGCCCACCCTCCCGCCCTCATGCATATGCACACATACAAAACAAGTGAGAAATAATTAGCATGCCATGCAACCAAACCTTTACTCGACACGTGTTTCGCCCCTCCACGGGGCATCCTCAGGAGTTGTTGACTCGTCGAGCGTTCGAACTCGATTGAAAATTATCTGATCATTCTATATACCGATAATCATCACTATCCTCCTGCCTTATCCCAATTTATTTGGAATCGGCGCAGCATGTCTATTTTTTCAAACCTTCTCTATTACTAGTCTCATAGGGTACATTTCTTGTCAAATCATCATTTACTTAATACCATAGTTAATATTTAGCGATCAGAAAATCATGACTGTATTCAACTCCGTCTAACTCTTCTGGGAATACCTAAAGGCTTAATGTGATACGCGATAATAGGTACATCGTGTTGTTTATTTTTTCTGTGTTTATGTGGGTTTAACTGTGTTTGTTGTGTTTCCCGAGCTAGTCACTAATAGAGCAATTAGTACTCATTGTTTGTAGTATTTCTCTGTTCATTATTTTTAACTAGTAACCCTCCGGGGGTTTGTTTCAGTGGAGCTTGGGGATCGAATAGGCGGGATTGCGCGCTCAGAGTGTACGTCTTTTGAAAAAAATTATAGATGATGAAATTTTTTCGTTTATTTCGATCTAAAATGCTTTATTTGTGAAAGATCACTCTTTGTCCACCAATTAAGTTCTTGTAATAAGTAAAACACATACACTACACATACACTACACATACACTACATATACACTACTCATACACTACTCATACACTACACATACACTACACATACACTACACATACACTACACATACACTACACATACACTACACATACACTACACATACACTACACATACACTACACATACACTACACATACACTATACATACACTACACATACACTACACATACACTACACATACACTACACATACACTACATATACACTACTCATACACTACACATACACTACACATACACTACACATACACTACACATACATTACACATACACTACACATACACTACACGTACACAACACATACACTATTCATACACTACACATACACTACCACCACACATGGTCACCATTTATTAAATCGGTTCAATAGCTTACAAGACAACCGCAACCCTCTGTTTTGGCCTAAATTACTCAGTTATATTAAAGCAGACTGTTGTAAAACAAGACATTTCTAGGAGTGTCGTAATACCGATTTTTGTCGGTATCTTATTCATAATCTGCTTAGCTTTTTCCCAACTTTGTTGATCGAATCGAATCGGTTGCAGCTGAATACCAGTATTTTACATCGAGCGACTGCCTATCTGACCTCCACTACCCAGTTAGTACTGGGTAATATGATTCCCCTTGGTAAGACAGCTATTTTAACAGCCATTTGACGACAGTAATTAACTTGCATTAATTTGTTACCCATTTTCTTGGTTTGCTTGATCACACGACACAACCAGCAACCTTTAGTTGGTTTAAAACACCTGTTTCAGTCCTTCTTCAAAATCCACCATAACGAGAAGGAGAGAGGTTCTATCCCTCTCGTTTTCCCTTTCACATTGAGGTGATAAATAATTGTTCAAATGTACCTTACTAAAACACTTTTAACCTGTAATATATCACTGAAAGTAAAGGCAAAAGATTTAAGGGCACAGAACAATGTTGTCCCTACCTCTGGATCGTTATCGTCCCCTGTTATGTTGGCTGAAAGTCCCTTTAGCTCATTTTAAACATGTTCTTTTTGGGTTTAAAATCTTGTTGTTTAATAGGATGTGAACCATGATTATTTTTTTGTTGTTGAGGAGAATGAATTTTGATAACAGCTAGGTTTGGTGTAAAAACTAAGGCTAAGGGTGTTAATTTATTTTTAAATATAATCGTTTTTTACTTCTACCTATCCTGATGGGCTAGTGGTAATTTATGGTATGATTGATAACCGAGTACCTTTACCTAAAAGTACCTATCCATTTACTCGCGACTTGATGATTTCTATAGACGGCTTCAGGCCAATTTCACGATGTCCAATAAAATAAAATGAAAAAATTAAATTCAAAAATGGAACAGAATTTTTATGAAATCATCTGCCAAGTAAAACGAACTTAATCGTAAACGGGGCTGCGGGACTGTTCGAAAGAGATACTGCGGCCCCGGAACATAAAGGGCGAGGAAGGAACATGGATGGGTTTTAGTCACTAAAAGTCTGACACTCCCGCTCCACCCAGAGTGGGAGAAGTTATTTGATAATTTCCCATCCGTAAAAAAAAAATGAAAAAAAGGTGGTGAAACAGAGGCACTTCTTAGTGTATCGGTGGCAAAAAATTAAAATATGGTTGGTCCGAAATTCTGCTTCGTGAACTCCGTTCAATAAAGATGGGCTACAAGGAAAACCAAAAAAAAAAACAAATTACAACTTACTAGCATTAGCGTTTGAAATCTAGGTAAAAACAATACATCTTAGTGAAAACACCTCCTACACATGCAAACTTTTGAACTTATTAAAACCTAACTTACTACAAAATCAATTTCAGTGTAAAACAAAACAGTTTCACACAACTTTTTTTCAATTTAAAACAAACTGTTTGTTTTAGATTTAAAAGAAAAAAAGAGATTTTGTTATAATGTAACCTACATTATAACAAAATCTCTTAATTAGAAAAACTTTGTTTTGATTGTTTACCCCGGGGACTTTAAATTGGTCTTAAAAGTAATAAAAATATATTTTAAAAGTATGAAATACTAATCCTAGACTAACCTTTGATTATTTAATTTCTATTTTTTTTTTCAGAAAGGTCAAATAACGCCTTTCTATAATTTTTAGTGCGTTCTAATCTAACGTCATGAGCCCCCCACTCTCGAGTTTTGATACGTTTTATCTTAGTCAATATTCATTGATTAACAAAAACAAACACGTGTCCATTATTTTCCAATTCTCTCTTCTCACTGACTTACTAAATAGATTTGCAATTTATTGATACCATCGTCATGGCTATACACCGTTTATAAACCATTTTCATCTACCCACTCCATAACTTCCCAAACAAATAATATCACTCGACAGCCCACTCTAAATAAAGCCAGAATTTCTTTTACGCGCGCATTTTACATGACATGGAGGCATGCAAATGCTGGCCATAACGGAGCAAACCGAATTATGCGTCAGCTTAAAAGCGTTTATCGGTCGACGTCATTTAATACTGCTGAAAGCCTCTCGGGGTGTTAATGATATTAGAGAGACAGGTTGGATATACATTATGGACACGAAGTTAAGATATGGGAAGGTTTTGGTAGGATGTACCTATTTGACGTGACTCCAAAATGTTAGTAACCAACCAAAAAGTGGTATCTTGAGACATTTTGTCGCTATTCGGTGACCCGAATGGCGTAGCGGTAGTAAGGCTGCTTTACGTTCTTAGGGTCCTAGGTTCGAATCCCGGTAGGAGCAAGTGTTTGTGTGATGAGCATGGACATTAAAATTTGTTTCCGAACCTTAGATGTTTATAAAGGGTGTAAAACACCACTTCACGAAGCCGCAAGGCACTTGTTCTCCCCATCATTGTGATCATTTTTTTGTTCTACACCATACCTTCTAGTTACGGAGATATGGGGGGTCAAAGTTACAACTTTTTGACAAGTTTTTTTTTTAAATACAGGTTTTTTTGTAAGATTTTGACTTTTAACACCTCCACGGCCCCCGTACTATTCAATCCATCCATCAGCACAATGTTTTAAGTGCGTTACATTGAGTTCTACCACAAAACATGATTTATAACCTCAAAAAACAAAGTTGTTTCCCAGCAATAATTTTTGCGTAAAGTTACTTAGTTTGATGTACAGAATGCTTGGTTAACGGCTTTGTGATGAGGTGGTTTTTACCCTTTAAGTATAATAAGTATGTATTTACCATTGATATATCCCCAAACAAAAAGTATATATTATGTAGTAGGTATATCAACTATATGGTGTCCACGATACAAGCCTTGCTTATTGTGGCACTATATGGCGCTGTGTGTAATGTCCAGTGATATTATTATTATTTTTTTATTTATTTATTTGGCTGAGATGAAAACGACACGAATATTCGATTTTCTTGTAAAGAAATTGGCAAAAAAAAAACGCACAATCGCCAGAAATGTCATATAATTATGCCGTTTTTATAGGCATAATATGTACATCATCGTCATCTGCCTTACCTTTTCCTAATTAGGTTGGGGTCGGCTTCCAGTCTAACCGGCTGCCGCTGAATATCAGGGTTTTACATGGAGATACTGCCTATCTGACCGCCACCACCCTGTTAGTACTAAGTAATACGATACCCCTTGGTAAGACTGGTTGTTAGACTTTTTTCTATGAACTTCTGGTCAAATCCCTTAAAAGTCATTATAAGTAAACACACTTATCATCAAATGCAGAATCTACCATCCTACATCCAAGTCACACGTCAAAAGTCCTCTCAGTCATAACACGGCAGTGAATGTCACACGTCTTTGTGCCTCATACTCATGACATGTCAGTTGCATTATCTTCTGCGGTTCCAGGATGTCATCATGGACACAGAAGTAACCACAATTTAGAAGAGGGAGTGGCAGCAGGATCACTATAACTTGAAACTTATAGTCATGAAAATATGGAGTAATTTTGATCATTTAAAAGCCCACTCTTATGGCAAACGGCAACGCCGAAATTATACGAAGTTCCTTATCGCGCGTTGTGAAAGGGGGCTAGACGGAAAAAAATCTTACGAAAAAGTTGTCACGACACTTTTTTTTTCTTTTTAAAAATAAATGAAGGTTGCAATGCGTTTGTTTCATTTCTATTTCGCATTGAACAGTGTGGTGTCGCGACGATTATTTTTGTTGAGTGAACATTACATTTGTTAATAATAAAAAAAATATTATATAACTTAAAAAAAATTAAATTTTATTACAATTCCTTCACTAGTTAATCGAAAGAACTTCGTTCCATCCGGGTGTCCCTTGACATCTCTCAAGTTTTTTTTTTACTTTTGAGAGTAACCTGCAAAATTACTGCATCGGCGGTTGACAATAAGGAGCTACAAAATATGTAGCAAACGACTTGAATTTTTCCGCCAACCATAAACAAAGATGTCCGCCATATTTTTCTTCACACAATTTTATTTACTTCTCTCCAAAAAAAACTGATTACATCTCTTTAGAATCGTGTCCAAACACGAAACCCTGCAATTGTTGGCAGGAAAATGTTTAAAATTGTCCCCTCCCTTGACAAAAGTCGCTCGAATCGTTACCACGCGAAACTTGCTTCTCCGTAATTGTTTTCAATTCGTTTCTTTTTTCCCTTTTTTCCCCATCGCCCTTTGTGAGGGGAATCGGGAAAATCGTCGAATCATTACTATGAGCGTTTCTGTAGGTGTTAAATTCATTAATGAAATCGTATTACGTAGCGCTGTCGGAAGTTATCGAGAAGGCAATAACTGTGTGCTGATTGTGCGCCAATATTACAAGTTACGGATTTTTTGTTATTGTTTTTTGGAAATTGTTGAGTCATTGGTGAAAGGAATTATTGCTGTTTGCTCCTGTGTTAGGTTTTTTATTTATTTAATTAATCTACAGTGTTTGATTTCGATTATGATACTAATAACATTTTGTGCATTGTTTCTCTATAATGTCTGGTCAGAAACTGTATCGATGAACTTAGATCTTTATTTCACGACTTTCAAGTGATCCCGATTTGCAACGTGACACGCGTTTTCATTAATTGTTATACTGTCACACCATAAGTCGCGTCGAGGTGACTCTCTACCGCGAAGTAATTTATTTCATTCTTATGCAAAGTCCCAGGAACCACTAGTACTTGAATTCAGCATAACCATAATCAAATAATCTATACCTACATGGTGATCATTGGTTCTTTATCGACACCTAACAGAATACCTTCTCTCTTCTAATCAAATTCATTGAACAACATTCATTAGGAAGACAGGAGTTTCTCAACCTGTTTTCCTTGTCAATTACACGGTCATTGGATTTTCGAAAGTGTTGTTTATTTTTCCTTATAGATGGTCCATTTTAACCGACGGTGAAGCTAAGCTAAAACGATGAATTTCACTAATATACAACATGCAACAAAAAGGGTATAGTCATACAGAAGGATGTGCTACAAACCATCAAACTGAACAACTTTCTCCATGGGACCACCATCGTAAACGAAAAAATAATCAGCTGTCTCATACATTAGATCGAGTAGGTATTGGAATTCTGTATGGGGTCGTTGATTATTTTTTCGCGATTATGATGGTGGTCCCATGGAGGAAGTTGTTCAGTTTGATGGTCTGTAGGACACCCTTCCATATGACTATACCCTTTTTGTTACACGTTGTAAATCAAATAGCGCTTGTCTGTCAGATATTTTTGGCAGTCGAATGACAATATTCAAATGTTTGCATAAATGCATATAATGATCATTGCTTCTTTGCAATACGCGACCACATACTAATGTCATTGTACAGTTCGTTTACTACTGTGAACAAAATGACAGTGATCTTTAATTTGTTTCAATATGGTTGCTATGAATTTGACATTGTACCGCTATTTGTCTATTGTACTTTTTTGTTGGCATAATTATAATTTTGAACTGGATGAATCTTATTACGCTAAATATTTCACTTTAATTTTAAGGCGCCTAGACGAGCTAAATTAGCAACTCTATTTGTGGTGGTTCAAACTTCGTTTGAAATGCTGTTAGAACAAAGTCCTAATCAGCTTGCACTACAAAGTGGTTGTTACGTCAGCCACTGCGGGCCAAATAGCGCGAAATGAGTGGTTTCGATCGATTTACAAAAAAACTATTGATTGGATTAAAAAACTAAAACAGTATCATGCTAATATATTGCTTGTAGAATTATTTGGCAAAAAATCAGAATGATCGCATGCATATTAGTATGTTTTTTATTGTTTGAAAGATATTTTTAGAGGTAAGTTCGTGATTTCTTTTTATGGAGCCAAATTAATTGTATTATGTTTTCAAAACAGTATCATGCTAGCATATATCCTGAAGAATATCATATATTTTTCTGGTCTTGTTTATAGCAGTGAATCATATACTTTTAGTAATTATAAAACTCGCGTATGTATAGCTCGTGTAATCGCCTTAAAAAGCTTTTATATGTATTTTTGTTTCCGCATGTTATAATTTTATTTAATATGTAATGTTCAACACAATGTAAATTGTTTATGAATAAATAAAATGAATGAATGAATGAATGCTATTCGGTTGCTGCCACTAACAATTCTGTCAAATAACAGAGATCTTTATCTTCATATATATGCTATCAGACAAAAATTAACTGTCACAAAACTGTAACAAATGCTGGAAAACCAAAAACGAACCGTGACAAACCTCTCCGTCTGCTTCCTGTATTGCAAAGGACGTCCACTATGAAAAGCAAAATAAAAACAATTGTTATAAACATCCCACTAGTGGCAGTAACAGCGACAGGACTTGTGGAGCAAAAGAATCCACACACGAAACAAAAACAACAAGCGCGTATGTTGCTTGAATCAAGGGGAGTACCAAGTCGATTCACCCGAAGCCCGTGATTCCTTTGGCAATATCATCGAACGTGTCAGCCCTATATTACCATGCCTACAAAGCTTGGTCTGCAGTTGACGCTATAAGCAGTTTGTGGTCAATATAATTCCAGATGCAACCATGTCAGCGCTAACGTGTTGATTAGCTAAGCTTTGGTCGACTAACGCGTTCACTAGGTAGCTACTTGAGATTTGGATGTCAGTGCTACCACAACCTCGAGTAACCGTTTATATTGGGTCTTGAACTGTTCTCTTCCCGCTAATATTCTGTTCTAAAAATACAAGCCGTTTGTTTATAGGTTATTGTGAAAATATTCCTCAACATAGGTACTTTAAATTAGTACAAAATAATATTAGCTTTCTTTCAATGTGTTATTAGTCTGAATTTGTGACCAGTTGATGGCTCGCGGGACCAGTCAATGTGGCGACACTTGCGGGAGGCCTATGTCCAGTAGTGGACGTCTTTCGGCTGAAATTATGATGATGATGGCTCGCCTTCTGATGAGACTTAACTATAACTGGCGAAATATGGGTCTACTCATATTAGGAACACCTCAGACTAAACCTTTGGGGATTACAGTCGGACTCCCATGTCTGTACCACACAGCACCCAGTTCTCCGCCTTTTGCATCAAGTCTAATCCAGAAAACTTTTAAGATCGAGAGATCGTTGTACCTGGGGTGTACCCACTTTACACCATCGGCTCTTCGACAAATACGGCCGGTTCATTGCGAGTTCAGCTGTAGATGCAGACTGTAGACAGAAACAATAATCAATTGTCAATACCACATTCAAAAATTCACCGAAATCTGAGATTCACATCAAAAACAATCTAATCAAATTAAACCAACACAACTTTCCCGAAATCTTCCTCACGAACCCCTCATAACAATAATCTCATGAAAACAAACAGAAACATAACATAAACATACATTAACAACCACGCAACAGAAAACTCCAAAGCAGATCGGAAATGAAAAGGCGTAAATAACAACAACTGGCAGTTATTCGCGGCGAATAAATTTAATTATAGCAACGCTCAGTGATTCACGGGTATTGTACATGAATAAACAAGGGGAAGTTCTATGTTTAACATGACATGATGCTTGTAATCCCCGAAGGGGTAAGCAGTACATACATATAGGTACGTGTGGGTACATATGGGTACATATGGGTACATATGGGTACATATGGGTACATATGGGTACATATGGGTACATATGGGTACATATGGGTACCTACATATGGGTACATATGGGTACATATGGGTACATATGGGTACATATGGGTACGTATGGGTACATATGGGTACATATGGGTACATAACCTATGTCCTTACCCAGGGTATAATCTACCCGTTTGCCAAAGGACATTGCTCAGCGCCCATACATTCTTCGCCAAATCACGTGTTGTATTGTTGATCATTAGTAAACTCCTGTTAGACATTATTTTTGTAGCGGACTAGCTGCAGAACAGATATATTTAAGAAAAAGAATCAGATTTTGAACCATAACCACGAATATTACGAGTACGTATAGTTTTTCATAGATCCGAATGATTCTAAACGATATCTATTAGAAAACCCCGAATAACGATCATAGTGAAATATGTGCGTTATGTGCACTCCAGCATTGTCATATCTACCTACATATTTAAAATCGAGTACGACCTGATTCATATAGTATAGGTACTTAGCAGGTTTTTAAATGATACTTTCAGGGAAAAGTAATAAATGGAATAGTTATTATATGTTTAAGATAACTAAGACCTATCCATAGATACCCCACATGTATGGGTTTGATTAAACATTTTTTTGGGAATGCGCTATAATCCACCACGCGGGCCCGGTGCGGATTGGTAGATGTCACATGTCTCCGAATTTTTTGGTTCTAAGAAATGCCAGTTTCCTCACGATATTTTCCTTCACCGTTTTGAGAGCAGTGGTGATGAAATAAACTACAAAAAGTAATGCACTTGCCTGGGTTCGAACCCACGACTTACTGTTTGTAAGCCGGGGCCTCCATTACTGGACCGCCGTCTTTCTACTCAACAAGCAATAACCCAAAAGTCAGTGACAAAGGGAGTACTTTCATCCTAATTAAAAGCGTTATGGATCATAACCAACGCAATTATGAGCGAATATTGCAAAGGGGAAATAGGGGAAACAAAGTTTCTTAATGTTGTGTGTCATTGTGATTAAATTAGGGGAGACGCGACCCTCCTTGGCTTGCGATAAGGCTGTCTCTACTGCCTTACAGTTGGATGGGTGCCCGAATAAGAATCAGCGTTCGGATGAGTCATTTTTGCCTGCCAGTATCTTTTTTTTGTAAATTGAAAATTCTACGAAAATCGAACGACAATTTAATTTAAACTAGATTATACATACTTCTTAAAACCGATGAGTCGAAAGAGTCTGCGAAAAATCTATCGTGGGAAAATCTGATTCGGCGTAATTTAAATTGAATCTGAAGCCTGACTTTTCGAAATCTGGACTAAAGTCATAATTTTTCTTAATTTGATTTTGATTCTTTGATAGTACTCACGATCAAGTTAAAGAAATAGAACTGGCCAGATTTTCCTTCACCACACCTTCACTGAGAAATCATAGAAATAAGCATCTCATTCCAGAAAAAGAAAACTCAAACCCAGTTTGATTTTGCCATTAGGGATTTCCCAGAAGCAGCCATGCAGCATGGACTTTCGTCCAGTTTATGGCAATATGCTCATCACCTGGTATTACATGGAACTTAAAACAAAACTGGTGGAATTTGGGTGTATTTTTAGATACCTACACCTGCCTAGTCCTTTGGGAATTACAAATGTGATGTTAAATAAATTAAACAAACCTATGAGAATCCTACTATCCTACATAAAAGTCTTTAAACCATTCAGCCATAATAATCCTTTGTAACACCATCGACAACAATTAACCCTTTGGAAGCATTACAGGGAACAACACCAATGAAAAAACAAAACAAAATGCACGTCGACCGTAAAAGGCGCTTTTTCGCGTAAGCTTTTATAAACGTTGCAGTGAATGCAATCTTCGTACAGAACAACAGACAAGCGCGCAATGGCATTGTAAAAAACCTTTTCGCGACCGGCGTTGCAGAGGCGTGAAAATAAAAAAAGAAACATGGCGAATTGTTTGATGCTGGGATTAAAAGGTTCCGTATGCATTATGTTATTTGAAAGAATTCATAAAAATGTATTTATACATTGAGCGCTTGTGAGTAATTGTTTGCAGAATAGATCGCCTTACTTATGTGATGCTTTCTTTGTGTATATGCGAAAAATAGTGTACAACTTTTTGTGCTCAGTTACGATTGATATGTAAACAACTAACAATGAACATGAGGTCAGAGTGCTCACCTAGTCTTTCAGGACATCGCCAAGCGGTCGATAGAATGTTCTCGTGACCAGAGGGCTTGCCTTTTTTTGTTCAAATGAACAGCATTGCCATCCAACGTGGCAATGTTGCCATTCTTCTAGGCACTGTTCCTGGTGACAGCGATGTGGACTAATTTTTTGACGCTTTATAATGCTTTTTTTCCTTTTCGATATTATGTACATAATTTTATAATTATTTTAAGTTTGTTTATTAAAATAATAATGATATTTATTTGAACTTATAAATTAACCACTTCAAAAGTTAATCTAATCTCGAGTAGGTAAATTAAATTTAAATAATTATAGCTGTGGTCTGTTATTTAAAGACTTGATTAATTTCAAATACGCACTTGTTTGTATAGGAGTTCAAATATTTGAGTTTATGTCTGAGGTTTAGTTTCATACTTTTCAGAATGGTTTTCAACTTTAATTCTCAAGATCTGAAATTACAAGTATTATTTATTTTACTGCGTGGGACGGTACTAGCTCCACTACAAGTTTAACTAATTTTTTTAAATGTTTTACTAACTGTATACATTTACAAAGAAAACCTTATGACCCATATAACCCTCCGGTTAAGTAAACAAAAGAAACGATTTTTTTTTTTTTATCTCATCCATGATTTCTAATTGACGTGGGATGACAGGCTTCACTCATTGTCAGCTTTCCCATTTCCCCGATCAACGTGACAGATGTTTTCTTCAATAATATCAACGCGGAACCCCAAAAAAAGACACGATGGAAATTAGATTACGCGCGCGGTGCATACTCCGTGTTATTATAACTTTTTTTTTAAAGTAAAAATGGGTGTACAAATGTGTGAGTAAATTGTAAATAATATTATTTCGTGGTTTTTTGAGCAAACCTTATTTTTGTTTGTAGATTTTCGTGGCGAAAGGAAAATTGTTTATGATTTTAGTCGGTTTTAATTTCACGATTATGTTCATTGGGTGCAAAGTTTTGCTTTGTAATTAGTTTTTATCCAGCAAAGCCTATGTAACTAACCATTTGTTATTTTAGTCCACTGTAGCTTCACGTATGTTGTTCAGAGTAATAAATCGTTTTATTAGGATTTTCTTCATTATCATTTAGATTGTTAAAGGATTATACAGTCGTAGTTTTCCCTTTTTTTTTTTTTTTTTAGTATGGGAAATCATCAAATGACTTCTCCCACTCTGGGCGGAGCGGGAGGGAGTGTCAGACTCTTACTGACTAAAACCCATCCATGTCCCTTCTTCGCCCTTTACGTTTCGGGGCCGCGGTATCTCTTTCGAACAGTCCCGCAACCCCGGCAGGCTTCGGCCCTTGCGGGCCCCTCTCTTCTGCTGACATCTCTTTGAGGCGCGCGTGGAACACGAACGCGCCGTCGACACGGCCTGTCGTCACTAGAAGGACGGACGGCTAGCTAGCCCATAGCTTACCGTCCACAGGCCCGCATCTACGGTGGCCGGTAGCCACCACGTGGCCCCCGACGCCCGGTGCGTCTCCCGCGGCGGCCGGGAAGAGAGGCTCTCTCCCTCTCTTGTTCCGCCACCTCCTTCGCCAGCATGACTGCTTCGCAGAAGGAGGTGACGGCTTCCCATTCCGTCTCGCTCCGGACCATGGATTGAACCAGGGCCGGACGCGAGAGGTCGCCGCCGCCGATCGCCGCTACGAGGACACGGCGGTGCTCCGCCCACGCAGGGCAGACTTCCACCGTGTGCTCCACCGTGTCCTCCGGTCGATCCTCACAGTGGAAACACCCGGGCGTTTCCTCCCGCCCGATTCGGTGCAGGTACCTCCCGAAACATCCGTGTCCGGTGAGGACCTGCGTCAGGCGGAAGGTGAGGGCGCCGTGGCGCCTCTCAAGCCACTCCTCAAAGAGGGGACTTACCGCCACTATCGTGGCGTGCCCTA
The DNA here is from genome assembly GCA_950022955.1 of Xestia ashworthii. Lineage (NCBI taxonomy): Eukaryota > Metazoa > Arthropoda > Insecta > Lepidoptera > Noctuidae > Xestia > Xestia ashworthii. The sequence continues at coordinate 17,830,720 of OX465565.1, read as the reverse complement.
GTCGTAGTTTTCCCTGGAGTATCATAAACAAAGTCTAAGAGAGGCACCTATGTCTGTGAATCCCTTAATATAGTGTCTCTCTGCCTATGTCGTATACGATCTATTCTTCCAAAAAACTAGACTGTATCTTTAAAAGACTCAAGTTCTCGCATATTTATTCAATTTTAGTTAATTCCGTGGCCACTAACAAAAGACATACTAAAAAGTATTCTCACATAGTACCAGCCTCTCCAATGAAGACAAAAGCAAAGGTTTAAAAAAATGTGCCAAACCAGCGTACGTAATAGTTCTTGGAGACCCGGTTTATGGTACTTTTCTACTGATTTTAACTCGATTTGGCAAATAGTATCTTTATTTTTTAAATTAACATTGTGTAGAGAAGGTATACCATTGGGTTTCTCAATCAGGAATTTTTCAATAGCAGACACGGAGCCTAGATTTGTAGCCCGGTTGATGGCAATAAGCTCGCTCCTTATTATATAGAACTTGAACATAACTGGTGAAATGTAAATATACTTTTAGGTTCTCCTCTGCCGCACCCCTCGGGGATTATAGGCTGGATTATATGTACAGTAATCACTAATTCCCTCATTAATGCCCCATAAGAGGTTGCTGAAAGTCGGCATTAGTTCGTGTTCATTCTGGACTATTCGGAAACAATCCAAATTATAGAATACTTGTTTACTAGTGGATGCTGTTTGATTGTATACATTTAGTGCGTGATACTGGAATTAACAACGGTTCGGGGACCTGAGTAATTCAATGCTTCTGATTCTGTTTAAAGGTGGAATTTTCCCAAAAATGCTTCAATTTGTCTCCCGAAAATGCGTCGAGGTCATCACGTTAGCGTTAAGACCTCCCTCGGTGACTACTTCTGGCACTCATTGCGTTACGGCTCTAATCCATCAGTCTTAATGCATTTTATAAACATTGCGTCTCCAATACCACTTCAGCCATGATTACTAAAAGAGTATAGTACCTGGTGAATGCAGCTCAAATGAGTACTCATAGAGAACATAAGGCTCGGTACTTTAAAATCTCCTATTGGAGATAGCATATTTTTGTATGCACCGGCCTGTGAGAATAATTATTTAACACATGTCTGTCACTGATTTGAAATTAGGTTACTGTTTGTTTATGTTCTAGTTCATTGTAATCTTTGATTGTAACTTGCGTGCAAAATATTAACCACGAATGAATTTCACCATCCCATTGCTGCTCTTATTATTATTCCAATATATCCACGCACCCTTCTGTTAACCCAGGCAGAGATAGCCTAGTGGTATGACAGTTGAATTGCCGAGCCATAAGGGGGTTCAAACCAAAGACACGCCACTGATTTTTCGGATTTATGTGCGTATTGTATAATTATCACTAACTTTGCTTCGGTGAACGAAAACTTTGTGAAGAAACTAACATGCCTGAGATATTTCTTGACGGCATGTAAAACCAAGTCAAAGGCCCACGGGCGGTATAAAAACTGTGACACCAGGTTAGGTACTAACACGACAAAGAATGAAAGAACTTTAGGTGCTTTAAAAATCAAGTGTGAGGTGCTTGGCTTATTCGTCAACTGGCGACTGTGAATCTCGCAAGTGCTCTAAATAAATTAAAATTGAAAAGTGCCAACTCGCGAGCACTCGAGATTTTCACAGTCGCCAGTTGACGAATAAGCTGGTGCCTTACACAAGCATTCATCATCATCATCATCGGCCTATTAATGTTCCCACTGCTGGGACAGGCCTCCTCTCTATGAGAGGGAATGGGCTACATAATCCACCACGCGGGCCCAGTGCGGATTGGTACTCGTAGATGTCACATGTCTTCGAATTTATGGTTCTAGGACATGACGGTTTCCTCACGATGTTTTCCTTCACCGTTTTGAGAGCAGCGGTGATGTAATAAATTACACAAAGTAATGCGCCTGCCTGGGTTCGAACCCACGACTTACTGAACGTTAGTCGGGGCCGCCAACACTGGGCCACCGCTGCTCTAACACAAGCATTGGTTTACTGAAACGAAAACCACTATTGACTTTTCAGTTGACCACTTAAGCTACATTGCTTCTAAAGCACTCAATTCGACTACATTCAACAACCCTTTCATAACCGCTCAACTTCAAAAATAGAACAACACCCGAACTTTTCTCAAACTCTCGTCAACTCTTCACCCGTATAACAAAACAGACAAACACAGCTCATAGCTCATCTCCACACATCTTACAAATGACAATGACAGGTAATTTATTATCATAAAAGTACTCATTGAAGTGCTAAGTCTGCGTTTGAAATTTTCGAAAACCAATTTATATTTCAATTTCGTCGAATGTACTTGCCAACGTCGTAAACGGTTTGGGTTCAGGTAGAGGAGTGACATGAGCGAGAATAACGAGGTTTGGGAAGTGCTTACAGCGAGATATAGTAGCAGGATCACAGTAATCGTCATCACCATTATTTCAGCCGAAATACTGCTGGACATAGGCCTCTCCCAAGTGTGGCCACGTTAAGGCAACTACAGGAGCTAAACGCGAGTTTTTTATGCCTGAAAGTAAATGATTCACTACAATAAACAAAACCAGAAAAATATATGATATTCTTCACTTATGATAACTTGTATTTTTATGAGATTTAATAATAATTTTAAAAAAAATGTGCTAGTATGATAGTGTTTTGAAAACATAATACAATTCATTTCTCGATAAAAAAAATCACGAAATCATCTGTAAAAATTTCTCATTCTTATCTTTTGACTAGTAATTCTACAAGCATCATAGTGTTTTATTTTTTGTTAATCGGTTGAAACCACGCAGTGACTGACGTAACAACCACTTTTTAGTGCATGCTGATTAGAACTTTATTCTAACAGTATTTCAAACGAAGAACGACCCCAAAAAACTTTGAACCACCACAAAAGATTTGTTAATTTAGCTCCTGTAGTCCCCTTAACTGGTCCCGTGCGACTCGTATCCAGCGTATCCTACCAATCTTCACCAGATCATCGGGCCACCCAGTGAGAGGCCTCCCAACGCAAAGTCTTTTGGTTCGCGGTCGCCACTACAGAACTTTTCGGCCCCATCAGCCGTCTGTTCTACAAGCAATGTACCCTGCCCACTGCCACTTACCTTAACTTGTTATACCTTGATTGCTACACCCAAATTGCGTATCACATTTTCGGTCACTATCTGATCTGAAAATTGACAGTTTCATGCTAAATATGAAAGTTTGTCTGCTCAATAACGTAAATAGAACATGAAATATTGTCGATTTGTCAAAATTAATGACACTGGGAATGTGTATTGATGTTTATATGCCCCCTATTCCATGGGACTTAAATATCACTCATGAAATCTAGGTGTATTATCAGGTACACCTCTTCTAAACCCTTCTGGTAACAGGCAGTCTGAATACACATTCATAGATTTTATCTACGACCAAAAAATAAAACAAAAATAAAAACAGAACATTGAACTATAACGTGTTCGGTTGAGAGCAACGGTGGCCCTGTGGTGGCGACCCCGACTTACGAACAGTAAGTCGTGGGTTCGAACCCATTCAGGCGCATTACTTTGTGTAATTTTTTTCGTCACCACTGATCTCAAAAACGGTGAAAGAAAACATCGTGAGGAAACCGGCATGTCCTAGAACCAAAAATTCGAAGACATCTACCAACCCGCACTCGGCCCGCGTGGTAGATTATAGCCCATACGCAAAATACGCGCTTTGACGTGGATTTGCGGACACCATGCAGCCCATTATACAATACAATAACGTGTTCAGTTGTTTTTGCAACGGATTTTTAATAATAATAATAATAATAATAATATTTATTTATTACCACAAAGTTCACGTACATTGCACTGTTTACAGATTTACGTTATTAAATTAAATTAGCATTACAAAATGAGTACAATGAGTTCAACCCTGTCCCCTAAACTAGGCTAGGCCTGTATCTTAGGGGGCAGTGTTCGGCTATGGGATATGCTTATATAATTCTATTGTGGCAGACGTGCCAGTGGACTGTGTGAAGTGGGCGCTTAGGTAAATGATCTTGTGGTAAAATTTAACATGAGAGTGAGAAAGTGAAGAGTGAATGATGTAAATGCAAGTGTTGATGAATGTGGATGGGAGTGTTTGGGGAGTTTGTGCTTGTCGTGAGTGGAGTGCATGAAGTGAGTGTATGTTTTTAGTGTGTTTTGAATATGGTAGAATATGGCGTTAAATAGGTGAGTGACATAGTTAGTGAATGTTTATTAAGTGATGTAAGTTAGAAGTGATTCCGTATTATCATAGTCTTGTTTTAGTAGCCATTCCATTACTGCTTGTTTTAATTTAAACCTAGGGAGACCGAGAATGTTCAGTTTTTTATGAACTTGATTATAAATGTGCGTACTTATGACATAAAATTGGTACCTTGAAAACTTAGTTTTATGTTGGATGCTGGGAATTATATGTTTACGTTTTTTGGGGTCGGGAGGAGCCAAACCGACGTGTGTCCTAAGAATTGATTGAAGCACAAACAGCTGTCGTACAGTTAAAACTTTACAGTCTGAATAAAGTTGCGCTGTTGGATATCTGCGTGGTTTCTTTGTCATAACTTTAAGGACTGCTCTTTGTGCTCTCTCAACCCTCAGGAGACCTGTCTTCTTAGCCCCACCCCACACATTGATGCAGTACCCTAGCACTGATTGGCACAGGGCAAGATATACCATTTTAAGAATGTCATGATCAGCTGACCCCCTGAGTGATTTGAAGACAGAGATAAGTCGCAATATTCGGGTGGTGAGTATGTCTAGGTGTTTGTCCCATCTTAGTCCTTTGTCTATATAAACGCCGAGGTATTTTACACTGTCATCTCTTCTTAATTTTGGACAGGAGCAATGTGTTAGGGGACCTGTACATGAGTGTGCCGTTATGGAGAAGGTACTTGATGGTTTCATGTTGCAGCGGATAGCGAAAGGAACGTATAAAGTTTTAGACAGATTTAACGTCAATAGATTTGAGTTGAACCAGAGCATGATTCTACTCAGGGCAGATTCAGCGTTGCTTTTAACAGCTTCCCACGAGGGACCGTGGACAATAATTGCGGTGTCATCTGCATAGGTGTATATGTTGCAGTTAGGGAGCGCCATGTTGCAGAGATCGTTTATGTAAATTAGAAACAATATCGGCCCTAGTATGCTACCTTGTGGTACACCGCAAGTCACTAACACCTCTTCACTTAAATTGGAACCAATTTGGACTTGGTGGCTGCGGTTTTCAAGATAGTCTGAGAAAATCTCAAGCGCTTTACCACGAACACCCAATGATTCCAGCTTAGAGATAAGTTTGGGCACAGAAACCGTGTCAAACGCCTTCGAAAGATCTAAGAAAATTCCTAGGCACTTCGATTTTTCGTCGAGTTTTTTAGCAACCAATTGCGTAAGATCTAGTACCGCGTCTTCAGTTGATACTCCTGGGCGAAAACCGTATTGGTTGTTGGCTATGAGACGAAATCTTTCTAGGAAGTTTCTCAGTTGCTTATTGAGAATTTTCTCAAAAATTTTCGAAAGCGATGTTAGGACAGATATGGGTCTATAATTGTCAACACAGTTTCTGTCCCCTCCCTTGAAAATTGGGTGCACGATAGCTTTTTTAAGAGCATTTGGGAAAACTCCTGACTGAATGCAGAGGTTAAGGATGTAGGTTATAGGTGGAACCAGGATACGACGATGCGTTTTAAGTAGTGTTGACGTGATACCGTCCCAACCTACGGCGCAGTCACTGCGTAGCTGAAGTATAGTTGCTTCAACGTCACTTTCTTCTATTTCAGAAATGACAAGCGAATTACACTGATTGCTTGTTGTTAAAGTTTCGGGGGAAGGACTACTGATGGATGTAGTTTGTTTATGTAGTATCTTGGATGCCAAGTTTTTACCCACATTGGTGAAAAAAGTGCACACATTATTAATGGAAGACGTAGGAGTGTCACATAATTTCAATAATATGTCTGAACTATTTCGTGTCGGGCGAGTGTTCGTGATTTCTTTAATTGTTTTCCATAGGGCTTTAGGGTTGTTTTTACTTTTTTGTAGTTCATTGTGCTCGTGTGCCTGTTTAAGTTTTCTAAGAAGTTCATTGCAATAGTTTCTATAGCGCGTATACGTGATTTTTTGAATTAGATTATCTGGATTTTTTTTTAATTTTAAATGCATCTTGTCACGGTTCTTAATGCATTTTAGGAGACCTGCGGTGATCCATGGCTTTATGGTTCGTTGTTTACTCGGGATGGTGACTTGTATTGTATGTTTAGTTGTAATTGTAGAGATAATTTTTATAAGTATGTTCATAGCTTCGTTACCGTCACGAGACTTGTAGATATCTGCAAAACTTGTATTCCACAGTTCGTCTTTCAGGGCGTCATAGTTTATGCGAGAAGCAGTGGTTTTTTTGTTACTTGTAGGGTTTTTGTATTTAAGAAATAGCACTATCGGTTTGTGGTCAGTAATGTGTGATTCCAGAATTAAGGTGGTAGTTTCCAGATTTGTTTTTGCTAGAAGGTGGTCTAAACAGTTTTCTAATCTGGTTGGAAGTAGGTGGGTGGGTGATAGTCCGTGAGAGGCGTTTAGGATGAGATAGTCCAAGCTACGGTCGTTTCTGTTTTCTTGCCTGATGTCGATATTTAGGTCACCAACAAGGACGACGTTCGGATACGTAGATAGATCATTATAGGCATCATTTAGGCTATTAAAAAACTTTTCAAATTGATCTCTGGTGTTGTACGACGGAGACCTATAAACTGCCACAATAGCAAGTCCTGGTTCTATTTTGCATATGAGACAGTTTGCATGTACCATATTGGGTTCGTATACAGTGGCGCTAGACTCAGTTTTCACGTAGATAACGACGCCTTCATTTTGATTAGAGTTATTTGAGGAATAGTGTGACTGATATCCATTCATTATAGGTACGTTATCGACTTTTTTCAACCAACACTCTGTCAGCACAATGACATCAAATTCAACTTTAGTGGTATGGATAAGTGTTTGAAGACTATCGAAGTTTTTAGTTATGCTGCGTATATTAATGTGCAGTATCTTCATTTTATTATCAATTGAATATTTAACGCAGTCTTCTGGGTTAATTAAGAATGAATTTTCTAGGTGAAGCCTGTCTAGTTCATCATTAATGTTATTTATAGTAGCCATTGAGATTGAGATTTAAGTTATTTCTATGTTTATTGTTGCTAGTTTCGCTACAGGTTCCTAACAGTATCACTAAAATATCATAGATGTCACTCTGTGGTGTATGTAATGGTGAAAGGATGTTCTTTTGTTTGTGTTTGATGCATGTTATTTGTGAATTTGTGCTGGTGAAGTATTGGTGGCTAAGGTGTTCAGGTTTGTGTGTGTGTGCGATTTGCAGTTGTTTGTGTATACATTCACTAGTGGTTGAAATTAAAAACATAATGGAAAATTTGAAAAAAATAATAATAAGAAGGAGCTTAATAACTAGTCAGATACTGGTGGTGGGTATAGCCAGTAGACATTTTTCAGAACGAATTAATATATGTTTATCTCCCTGCAGCTTTCTCAAAAAGATGTTCCCGTTGGCAATCCAGCAATATTTATAGTCATACTTTTTGGCGAACTCCCGGGATAGATAAAACAGTTTTTTGGTGTTGGCAGGTAATTGTTCAGTGATGTAAATAGGCTGGCATTTTCCCGGAATACCAATAAGTGTTGTGCTCAACTTATCCTCTTTTGGTTTATCCTTGTTATATGATCGGACAGCTGATAGAAATGACTGCTTGTATTGGACTGAAGTAAATTCGGCGATAATAGGTCGTGGTGTTGCAGAATTGTTCGATTTTCCTGATAGGCGGTAGACATCACGAAACTCAGGCTCAGGTATAATATTGTTGTACAATAGGAATTGTACAACAATATTATACGACACCACCTTAACACCAAAGCCAATGGATATATCAATGGTTACTCATCCGACTGACGCAGTCATTTCAGACAGACAGAGTGGTCATGGCAAATTGAATGCATTGCGGTACGGTGCAATTATCTGAAAGCCATACAATTCGCCTTGGTTACGCGTAATTACTACGTTCGATCGGAGCTCAGCTTCAACTAGTATCAGTGATGAAGATGGATGGATTAGGTAAGGCTTTCACAGGCCGACAAAATTTGGGACACGTCCACCTACGATTAGAAGACTAGGCTTGTTACGTACTACTCAGTTTAATTAGGGTCGACCATTTTTCAACCTAATAACTTATGACCTAAGGTTGAAAGTGAGAAAACATGGTGTTGTAAAATACTGGTATTCAGGTTCATCCGTTTAGACTGAAGCCGATCTCAACATAGTTGAGAAAAGGCTAATCGCTCTGTGTAAAATACTGCTAGCTGGTTCAGGATGAACTGGAAACCACCCCATCGTACTTGGATAATGAAGATATTATGATCGATTACCACAAACCATATTTTTTTGGCTTTTGGATAATTGGCCTAGACGGTACTACTAACTGAGTTCACTGAACTAGGTAAGACTTCGCAAGGCTATTTTTCAGAAATTCGGACTTCTGACTAACGACATAAATACATAAAGAAATATAAATTATATTTTTAAATACACAAATGCCACTCTGCTAAATAAACTACTTTACTTGTCTACTATTTTATTCTAGATTCTTTGAAAATACCAAAGAGAATGTAAAAAGAAGAAAAAACTAGTACATCTCGCTGTGAGACCCGTCTTCACACTTACAAAATAAATATTGTAAGGCTTTTATTTCTTTCAGTCTCCTTAAACTTTGTTTTAAATTGTTCATTTTAGTGTCGACAAATTGTATCTTTTTGAGGAACGTGATAAACAGCGACTAACATGGGTCTTATTTTTTGCAGAAATTAACAATAATTTAAATTGAGTGGTACTGTCTCACTCACTCTTACTTTAAATCCGTATTGTTCCATACCAGATTTACGAGTGATCAATGGGTAACACGATAACGAGGGAAACGGATAACGGTATCAGTGGATACAACTCGCTGTGATCCGTGACTAACGGGATCTGATACTGCGATAGGTGCAGACAAACCCACTCTTGGGTTACTCTTCTCACTTCTCAGTGTAAGTAAACAACATTTTTCTTTTAAAAGCTGTTTTGCACATCTCTTGCGTATAAACATAACAATATCACGCCTACTGACCCCTACTACCGCCTACCCTTAGCAGCTGCCCATTTTTTCCCAAAATATGACGTGGGCTTTCAGTCGAACCAATAAATACCAGTATTTTACATCTAACGACTGCCTTTAACTGACTGCTACGGCCTGTCACTACATATCACTATCACTACATAATTATAAAACGAAATTCTCCGCCGCGATTGTCTGTCTGTTTGCGATAAATTCAGAAACTACTGCACCGATTTTTATGCTGTTGTCACCAATGGATAGAGTGGTTCCCGAGGAAGGTTTTAGTACATAATTTGTACGCGGGCACAGCCGCGGACATCAGGTAGTTTATTTATAAAATACAAAACAATATTAATACAATACAGAAAATATCGTGTTGCAATTAATAAGCACTGCTTCAGTATTACACTCTCGGCAACGTTTGTATCATAATCTGATTAATGTAAAACCATTCGAACAGAACATAAATAGCAAGGTTTTTATTTTAAAACGAAACGTTGAAATGAAATTCAAATTACAATTCCAAACGAATTGTGAAAACATAACATTTTAGGCATTGCTATATAAGTCACTGTTAACATAAATATTCGTTTAGTTTGTTTTAATAACCGTCAAAATGACATACTTAATAATGTGTTTTATTATTCTTTTTAGAGGTATGAAGGTCTTTAGTTGTTGTTTTATTAACTTCATCATATTTAGATGTGTTAAGATTTTAATAATGTCATCGAGGAAAAACAAAATGGATTGAAATGGTATTATAAGGTTAGTTAAGGTTTTATATTCTCTTTTATTGTTTTCAGGTTTAGTTACTTTATAATTATAAAGTCATAAAGGTGTAAATAGACCCATAACGAATCCAACAGGCACTAACTAATTCTCCTCGTCACAGCGATTATTTTTTGTTTAGACCCATACCAGGGAACCTTTTAGTTACGAATATATTGGGGGTCAAAGTTCCAACTTTTTTATTAAACGTTTTTTTTATACACAAGTTTTGAATAATATAACTTTTCTTTAAATATCTAAATGAACCATTTGCTAGTAAATGCATCCACCAGCACAATATATTGAATGCGTAACATTGAGTTTTACCGTAAAAGGTGACTTTTCATCTAAAAGAAAAGTAGTTTTCCAGCAATATTTTTTGTGCAGAGTTACTCACTTTGATGTATACAATACTTAGTTGAGAGCTTTATAAAAGATCTGTTTAAACCCACTTTATTATGAGCACACAACATTAGCTAGATACGTTTAATAAATTTGAAGGTAAACACATTGATGAAATCCACAAGTAAACCAAAAAAAACGAATACATTCTAGAAAGCAATAACAATTTATTTATTTACACAAGAAACGAGGAAAATAAACTTTGTATTATAATGGAAACAGAATAATATTCAAAATCTCGTCCAATCCTGACACAATCGAACCTTCGGACGATTGAATAGAAAGTTCTGGAACGTACAGAATCTATTCAAGTGAGATAAAGAATATGTTTTTATGTAGAATTTATCAAATAGTTGAACAAACTGTATTAAAGTTTGCTGTAAGAGGGATGGCGTTACGTGCGAAGGGACTAGACAGCATGTGGGTAGGGTTGTCATCTATTCTTTTGATGCTTACTTAGGATTCAGACAACAAAAGAGTTCGTGGCGAATAACCAAGTCGTGCTTGCCTAGGTTGGTCGGTGGATGGGTGACCACCCATTACATACCGAGTTTTCTCCGTGCTTCGGAAAGCACGTTAAGCCGTTGGTCCAGGTTGTCATTTGTAGATCTTTGACAGTCGCCACAGGTAGTGGCGAAAATCTGACAAAAGGTCTTACCAGGGGTATCGTATTTTCTAATACTATCTGGGTTGTGGAGGTTAAATAGCCAGTCACTCCATGTAAAGTACTGGTATTCAGCTGCATATAGTTAGACTGGAAGCCGACTTCAACATAGTAAGGAAAAGGCTAGGTAGATGATGAAAATGACTCACTAAGGATTAGGACTTAACTTGCTGGTTGGTTTTAGGACCAACTTTTACTAAATAACTGAGGCATTAAAAACAGCCTTTTTGCGACATTTTTTATGACAAAAATATTTCATTCATCATAATTGGTGTTACCTGTAGTTTTTGGGAATACTAAATTAAGAAATACGGTGTTAAAAAGAAATTCTTACAATTCTTACGCTCTATGAAGAGCGTTCTTGTAAAATAAGACAAAAATATTTCTTTCGTCAAAATTGGTATAAGTAGTTTTTGAAAAACTGAATTAAGAAATACGGATTGAAAAAGAAATTCTCTCTCACAAGGCTTCATAGAGCGTTCTTGTAAAAAAATACCTCTAGTCTTCTTTGAAACACAAAAAGGGTGCAACCCTAGCTAGGTTATCTTTTAGAAATGGGCGCCAGTTATACCATTGCGTAACTAGTGTCTAAAAATGCCATGCAATGCAATGCCTCCGTCTAATACAACATAACGAAAAGGTCACCAACTCAGCATATGCTGGGTGTAAAACACTCAGCGCTGGTTTTCAGTAGGGCCCCGCAGTGACCCACAAATAATAATATCTGCGCTACCACATCTATAAACAGTCCACCAAATGATACGCAAAATTGTGATTAAAGACGAACGCCAAACATCACAGCCATTATAACACTACAAACGAACCACAGACCATTACACAACGGTCTAACTGTCAGCCTAGCAAGACATCCCGAACCCATCCCGTAGCACTCAGAGAAAACGCTTCCAAACTTGTAAGAAGTTGTAAGTAGTCTGAAATAAAACGTGGTCAGGGCTTGCCTCTAACAACTGAAAAGGTCCGTGAAATCCTAATAGGAATGTTACCTACCCATTTTGACGTGTTCTTCGTGTATTTCGCTAGATGGGTCCTACAGCAGATAGGATGGTCTTGTACGTACCTAAGGTTAAAGAAAATGTCCTACGAAAGGTTAAAAAGTCTGATTTCTTTACAGGGCTTGAAAAAGAATGTCTAGAAAACAATCTATGTGAATAAACTTACAATAAAGGTGTTCTGCTAATAATCTTCTTCTAACGGCGCAGATACGAGTACAATTAAATAATTTAATTTGTAGTAGTGTATTTGAGCTGTTTGGGGTTAATACTCTGAGCTCTGAAGCTGAAATACAAAGGTCGGCACCTAGTATTTCAGGAACAGTTCTTAGACTGTTCTCGTGACCAGAGGGCGGGCCTATTTCTCAGCTAAAGAATTAGCATTGCCAGTCAACGTATCCCTAATGTAAACGTATTGTATTCCTTTTAGGCACTTTCCCCGTTTGACAGGACCAATTCTTTGACGCCCTTTAATTCTTTTTTGCTTTTGAAATATGAACATATTTTATTTTCATTTTAGCTCTGTAAATAATTATGTTTGATTTGATTTTGAAAATATAAGTTTCAGATCTCTGTTCTCTGAGTTACATAATCTGAATACTCACGGATTGCACGAACTAGTAGCAAAGTATCAGTATTCTATGCAGTCATAAATACGATGACTTGAATAAGAATTGACCTGAGCTACTTTGTTGGTAGCTGCTTAGTATCAAAACTAGTCCGACTGCTTGATCACTTTAATTCGCCAGTTTAAAACATGTTTTTTTTTTATCAGGAAAACCATGAAAATAATGCTTTTGACAGCTGAGGACTTGGCGGGAGAAAACAAACAACCATCGGGTTTCTTCAGGTCAGCTTACTTATTAATTCTCAATGCAAATACGACTAATAAATGTGTGCGTTCGATACGTGTAACAAGTGAGAAGTCAAATAGAACCTGATTAAAAAAAAGGGATTTTGCGAAATAATTGCGAATTAATCATCATCTGCCCAGTCTTTTCCCAACCATGTTGGAGTCGGCTTCCAGTCTAACCAGATGCAGCTGAATACCAGTATTTTACATGGGGCGACTGCCTATCTGACCTCCACAACCCAGTTAGTACTGGGAAATACGATACCACTTGGTAAGACTGGTTGTCAGACTGTTTGGGCCACTGACTACCTGTAACGATTGCCAAAGATGGACAAATGACCGCCGGGACCAACAGCTTAACGTGCTTTCCGAGGCACGGAGGAAACTCGGTATGTAAGGGTGGTCACCTATCCACAGACCAACCTAGGCAAGCACGGCTTAACCTAAATATCGGCCCGAGCAGCTGTTATTATTAAGCGACGAGCTCCTCTTATGTTAATGCGAATGCGAATATTTAATACGGGCAATAACGTAGAGCATCTTGAGAAGCTTAATAGATTATTTTCTAAGGGCGGAATGTCAAAGGGGAGCTCCTCCGCCCTCACAAGATGTTTATATTTTTGCAGTGTATTTTTAACTTTAGAACACCCGGACTATACCACTAATGAAGTTACTGGTAAGGCAGGCAAGTAAACGACATCGAAGGTACAAAACGTTCTTCTATGAAAAGAAGAAACAAAGAAAGAACGATTTGAATTGTTCTTTTGCTATCGGCAATAACACTGTAACCTGCTGAACTGTGCTAAATTTATTCCTACAAAAGGCCCATTTAGCTTCCATATATCTATACCTACGAACAATCTCAACATACATTTCAGCACTTCATAAAAATGTTTCTCACAAAATAAAACAAAAGGAAAGATATGGGTAAAAATATGCAAGTAGCATCGAAACGACAATCAGTGGGACGATCTGAATTGCACATTCCCTCTTCTCACCCTCACTTATCAAACCACGTTTGGTGCTCATTGCTTTTTATCGCTGTTTTTTTCCTCCCACTTCAGTTTTAGACGGCCCTTGTAATAGAATATTTTAGTAAGTTGCTGTTGTTTTAGTTTTGCCCTTTTAAAGATTTTTTTCTTCTTCTGTTTTTTTGGCTAAAAGTTTTGAGTTAGAAATCATAGCTGTAAAATTTGATCAAAATGTCTTCTACCTGTTTTTGTATTTTAATTAAGTTCATATGTTTAAGAAAAATCATCAAAATATTCCGTTCATTGAGATATTTCAAACACTAGTACCTACTCAAAATTATTTAGGCGTTGTTTTTTCTTTCGGCATGTCTTTTTCTCGAAATGCGATATCTAGATTGTTTACAGCTTACGATATTGTTTAAATAATAAAATAAAAAAAACCTTTTATTTCCTGTAAATTTACATTTCTTATAATCTATGTTTTAATGTGGTTTAAATAATTATAAAAACAAATCAATTTTTTTTTATTATAAGTGTTTTAAACTGACTAAAATTATCGTTGACATTGAAAACGGGATACGTTGATGTAGATGTTTACTATTTGTGAACATATTGCATGTTGTGGTGTGTTGTTACTTTGTTTATTCAGTGTTAATGATACCATTAGTATTATGTCCGAAACAAATATGTTCTCTATAAGCGCCTGCATTAACTGTGTTCAATACTAATTCATACAGGGTGTAAACCACCTCATCACGAAGCCGTCAACCAAGCACCTCCTGTGCATCAAACTAAGTAACTTTACGCAAAAATTTAACTTATCCAAAGTCTGTCAAATGTAGAATCTGTCAAATGTAGAATATGATGTCAAAAGTAGAATCTGTCAAATGTAGAATCTGTCGACGATAGAATCGGTCAAACATAGAATCTGTCGATTGTAGAATCTGTCAAATGTAGAATCTGTCAAATGTAGAATATGATGTCAAAAGTAGAATCTGTCAAATGTAGACGGGTCAAAAATCACGTTTTGTGGTCTCTCAATGTAAAGCACGCAAAACATTGTGCCAATGGATGGATTGAATAGTACGGGGGTCGTAGAGGTGTTAAAAGTAAAAATCTTACATTCAAAACATGTATTTAAAAAAAAAAACTTGTCAAAAAGTTGTAACTTTGACCCCCAATATCTCCGTAACTAGAAAGTTCCCAGGTATGGCGTGCAACAAAAAAATGATCGCAACGACGAGTAGAACAACTTTCGGCTTCGTGAAGAGGTGTTTTACACCCTATGTAATCGATAGAATAGGCTTGTGTCCTAAAAAAATCTAATTAGTCCGTCAGTTAGATTATAAAAAAAATATTTGACCCGTATTTTTTCTTTTGATACATAAACCAAAATTGACGAAGATACGACGCTTTTAAAATTCGCAATACGTCACGCCGTGCTATAGTTTTTAGTGCGTTGTGACGTCACGAGCCCCCACTCCCGAGTTTTGATGCGTTTTATCTTTGTCAGTACTCAGTGATTTACAAAAACAATACGTGTCTATTATTTTCCAATACTCTAACTGACGGACTAATTAGTTTTGCAATTTATTGATGGTGGAAACTAGCCTATTGTAGATAACTAGCACTTCTCCAGCGACTTCGTCCGCAAAAATTGTAATACCTCAACCAATTTACTTGATATTAATATAATTTATAATTTATGTTACTCGGCTAAAATGTAGCTTTCTAATGGTAAAAGAATTTTTAAAATCGGTTGACGAGTTCTTGGATTAAATCGTAACAAACACACAAACAAAAAATCAAATCTTTCCTCTCATCATCATCAGCCTACTTATGTTCCCACTGCTGGGAAACAGGCCTCCTCTCTATGTTATATTATTACAGTATGTAGTATAGATAATAAGCCCATAAATTCCAAGCCTTTACAAGCGCGATAAAAAACGCAAACAATGCTGAACAAGCTCAATATACGAGGAAACTGTCCATCATTTCAGCCCGTAATCCTGTTAAACCGGATAATCCAGTTTAAAATTTAAAATTCCTTACCAAAGCCGTTTATATCGTGATTCGCTGGTAGCCTAGGTTAATTACATCAATTTGATTGATACCTCTGGTAATCGAGTTCGCTTGTGTTACTTTCAACGTAAAAGATAATGATAGTGAAAAAATGTTTTTTCATTTCTCATACTCGGAAAGAATTGTTTATTTGATCCGAATAGCGGGTGGAAAATGCTACTTCCCACCCTTGGGCGGGAAAGACTCATAGTAATTGCTTAAATTGGCGGGAATAAATTTAAAAAAATAGAACTAAATTTTGTTGGGCATTGGGCTGCAGAAAATCTAAGTGAGTGTATAAACAGCCAGTGTGAATTAAAAAAAAAAAACTTAGCGGGTCCGCCCCCGTCTGAGACGCAGTGTGTTCGATAGTTTAAATTTTAAATAGAATATGTAATTTGGCGGGATGCTAACTCTGTAAGCTGTATCGAAATCTCGGTGTTTTTTCCAATATCTTATTAAAATGAGTTCAAGTAATTCTGAAATGCTGATCCCAGATTCTGTTTAAGACGAGGCAAATACAGTTATCGAAAATCTTTTGCCAGAAATTAAAAAAATACATACAATGACTTTATCAAGTGGCGAGCAGATAAGAAAATAAAACTGCTATTTTTTACTTTCCTTATATTCGAAATGAAAAGTAGTATGCTTACCTCGGGTGAAAGACATCAATTCCTACTTGGACTATAGCCGCCCTCGCTGCACTCGGGCGGCTAAATACCTCGTATGGGAATTGATTCCTTTCGACCCTCGTGTAACAATCTACTATTTCATACTTTCCATTCGAAAAGTGTCGTTTTGTTCCTCTATAAGCGGGAGCAAAGTATTTCTTTTCTCCACTAGACTTTTTAGCGGGCAGTAATGAGATTTGAATTTGGAACATGAATCGTTCATTGAATTCGAACACACATTGTATAAATTACTGGCTGTAAGTGTTGGCTGTACGGTGCGGGGAGAAAACAAAAGCGCACGATTTATTACTTCCCTGTTCTGGTTATCGGTACGGATTCTAATTTTATTTTGCAAAAATAAGTAGAAAGTGATAAATATGAAGCTAATACCGTCATACAAAACTAAGTACCTAAGAAATCCCGGGAGAAATGTTTAAATGCCTATGGAAAACTAGAAAAGGAGCGAAGACATTTTTTCAAGTGTATTTTCGAAATTGCGCCAGGTGTATCAAATATAAATATGTAATTGTCATTTTTACATATATGAAATGGGTTAACTACTTAAAAGTGTCTCTTATTTATTTTCTCATAGAAGAGGATGAAAAGCAGAATATAAGACTTGAGAGCAAAAATATTTTTCCCACAGGCGATGTACTTTGAATCCCTCGCTACATTTAGGATTCTACTTTAGAATCCTTCGCTTCGCTCTGGATTCAAAATAGCGCCCTCACCGTAATCTACTATTATCTTGCTGTCTTGTATGAATCAGAATGTTGGGCCACAAAAGGGACGAATTAAAGACACTTTCATATGGCTGAAATGAGAAAGCTAAGGAGATGTATGGTGTTATGCGAATGGATAAAATAAGAAATGAGAACATAAGAGGAAGTCTGAATGTTGTGTAGTTGTCGTGGTATGGGCATACGATGCGGAGGAATGGGGAAAATCCTAACCGAATACGGCTGTATACCAGTATTTTACATTGAGCAACAACCTATCTGACCTCCACAACCAAATAACATTATCATGAACAAATAAAGCAATAAACATCTTAACCACGAACAATTATGACACAAAATCCAGACTTAAAGCCCATGAATATCTCTGATTGACTCAACACGCAGTCACACAAGTTATCCTCGAACTTAACAAGATACTCAAAGACAAATTACGCCGTGACAGCTCTAGAATTCGTTTTGAATGAATCGATTTACAGTTATACAGGCACTCTTAATTGAACCACAGGGACCGCATTCACTCCGACCACAAACCAACCACGTTGCTGTGAAGAGCTGCCGTCTGACCCGCTTAATTGGTGGTTGATCGATTTGTAATTCACAAAGATTGTGTGCTGATCTCATGTATAGTTTGTTGCAATCGCGTTTTGGGAAGATTCTTTCTTGAGAGTGGAGTTGGAGGCATTATTAGTTTGGTTGGCTTTAGCGTATCTTAAATAAATAAATAAATATCGCTGAACATTACACACAGCGCTATCCAGTGCTACACTAAGTAACGAAGCTTGTGTTGTAGACAGTAGATAATTGATTTACTACATAGATACTTTTTTGTTTGTAAATACATTTATAAACATCCATGACTCGGCAGCAAAATGCCCATACTTTTCACACAAACATTTGCTCCTACCGGGATTCATCTCATAGCTGAGTCTTCTACTCTTCTTTTCTAAACTTCTAGTTATTTCATACTAGTTTATGCCCGCGACTTCGCGTGGAGTTCGGTAACTGTCCCACGGGAATCAACCACCGAGATAAAATGTATCCTGTGTGTTAATACAGGTTATAAACCATCTGTGTGCCAAATTTGATCCAAATGCGGACATTAGTTTTTGCATGAAAGAGTAACTAACATTTATCCATTCATCAATTATCACAAACTACGAGTATCACATCAATAATATTAGAAGGACAGTGACATAGTTTTAAAATCCACAAATAGTATGGTACTGGCACATTGAAAAAAAAAAAAGTTTATATCGATTTCATTATGATTAATCCTTTTATGAAACAAATATGTAAGCATTCTTTATAAAATTATGTATCTGCCAACGCTACTCGCAATTTCAATAAGTAGTTCAATTTTCTACAAGGACCAATATTCCGCACAAGTGCACATACCCATCCACCGTCCAAATCCCAGGTCTCTAATACCTAAACGTTATTCCGAAGTGCAATGTCAGAGCAAAGAAGAAAATAATACATTTTTATTGCATGTACAGAACCACATCTAGGTTCTTTTCAGAGAGAATAAACATCTCTTGAGCTCACAAACATTAAGTTTCAAGTGCAAGCGGTTCGAAGCAACTACCATTGTAGACTGACTGTAACTCTGCGAGAATTATCTGAATCCGTTGTGGGGAGTTGGATTGCTCAGTTTGTTAGAATTTCTGTTTTCTTTCCGAACTCTTCTAACTTGCATTATAAGGTAAATAAAAGCCAAAACATAAAAGCTAAA
This sequence comes from Xestia ashworthii, assembly GCA_950022955.1. Classification (NCBI taxonomy): domain Eukaryota; kingdom Metazoa; phylum Arthropoda; class Insecta; order Lepidoptera; family Noctuidae; genus Xestia; species Xestia ashworthii. The sequence goes on along the minus strand of OX465565.1, from coordinate 17,811,665 downwards.
ATGACAAACTATCGGCGGTACATTATGACCACTTTTAGTTTGAAGTTCAAGGTGGCTTTGCTTGTCAAGGAAATGCGCTCCAATATGTCAAACTTGGAACATTTATTTTAATTCTGTGTGTTTTTCCACCCGCACAGATAAGTTGGTTAAAATGTAACGATGATGGAAAAGTCAAATATGTATAAAGTGGACATAGCTTAGGTTAATCCCATACTTTTGAACTACTGACCGAAAAGTCAAATCTGTGAGAAAAAGCGGTATAACCAACTTATCTGTGCAGCCGGCCAAACACATAACTAAAATAAAAGCACCACGTTTGGCTTCGATGCATATTTTCTTCGCCACTTTGGTACAACTTTGGTATAAAAGTTTTCTTGACGTATCGTACATAAGTACGACACGTCAAGTCAGACACCATTATCAGTAGTCTGGATCCTCCAACCCAATTTAGGTTTTAGTATCACGAGTCGTTACTAGTAAAGCCTAACTGGTCCTTTGATTAGACTCTCAAAGCAATTGCACTTGTAGGCGCTTCTAAAGTATAAAGCGTCTTCGACTAGTAAGTTTGGGAGACTTTAGATACAAAGATATTACGTCAGTGTTAGATTAATCATAGGCATATCGACAGTATCAAAACATTGCAAATCTACATATTTAGTCCGTCAGTTAGAGTAATTGAAAATAATGGACACGTATTTTTTGTTTCTATAAATCAATGAATATTGACTAAGATAAAACGCATTATAACTAGTCTAGGGAGTGGGGTGCTCGTGACGTCAGAACGCACTAAAAATTATACCAAGGCGTGACGTATTGAGAATTTTAAAAGCATCGTATCTTCGTTAATTTTGGTTTACATACCAAAAAAAAAAAATAACAGTTCAAATATTTTGTGAAAATCTAACTGACGAAATATTTTTTTTTGTCGTCTTCCCTATTGAGAAATTAAGAGGAACAGGAAAGTTTTGAGTATAAATGTGGAAATAAGAGTAGAGGAAGACCAAAGAAACGATGGATGAGCTTGTGTGAAGGACGATATGGCAAGAAAGGAGATGACTGATAGGATGACGAGTCATAGAGAAGAATGGAAGAAAGAAAGAAAGAAAGAAAACGCATTTATTAGCCCGCACAGGACAAAACACATCAAAACTTACTAATAAAAATTAAACAGAAAAAAAAAATATTAAAATTAAAAGAAACGAAACTCGTCCTGTACGAGGCCAAAAGGCTCCTATCTCAGCATGGTGCTGTATATTAAAAAAAAACGTCAGAGCGCTGGTGTTCTGATAAAAAGATATGAAGATAAAAGAAAAAGATATGCTGCGCCGATCCCAAATGAATTGGTATAAAAGGGCCAGAAAATTATGGAGATTATGAAATAAGGAGAAAATATTTTTATTCATTTTACTGAACAAGATTCTGACACTAATGTAGCATAGACACACAATAGGCTTGTTAACTGGAAAAATCTAAGTCCGTCACTTAGATTATCAAAAAATATTTGACCCGTATTTTTTCTTTTGTCACATAAACCAAAATTGACGAAGATACGACGCTTTTAAAATTCCCATTACGTCACTGTTCGGTATCATTCTTAGTGAGTTCTGACGTCACGAGCCCCCACTCCCGAGTTTTGATGCGTTTTATCTTTGTCAATATTCGTTGATTTACAAAAACAAAAAATACGTGTCCATTATTTTCTAATACTCTAACTGACGGACTAAATAGATTTGCAATTTATTGATGGTGGAAACTAGCCTATTGTCATGATTGTGAACTTTCTTTTAACATATTTTTTATGTTTATATTTAAATACACTTCCTTAAATACTTCTTTAACAGTTGTATGTCTTTACAGACCAGGGTATTTACTGAGAGCTTAAACGGAAAATCTTATGGAGCAGTCTAGTCAACAATTTTATTTTGTCAAATCTAAAAACGAAAATAAAAGAAAAACTAAACACAATTCTAGCACAAATAGTAAGGGTTGAGTTTCTTTCTGTGTCGCGAAAGAAATTCTCCCCATGAATTCCGTCTACCGCACACCTGAGAGTAGAGGACGTTGACCCCTCGTTTTAGGAAGCGTTTTAAACTTTGCGTCGTTTCGACGTACTTTTATTGAGTTGTGAGAACTGGACCGAAGTGGCGTGTAATGGGTGACTGTGGAAGAGTTTAGTATATAGACTTGTGATGTAAGTTATTATTGGTATGACTACTGACTAAAACATTTAGATCAAAATCATTTTCGTCTTTCTTTCCTTGTTCCGTGTTATTTGGGGTCTGCGCAAAAGAATAAAAAAGTATGGAATAGAATACTCTTTATTATGTACACCATAAAGGTTGTTTTGTAAAAAAAAAAACTGGTGAGGCAGTCTTTGGGGACTGCCGACAGAAATTGAAAACTAAGTAAGAAAGAAAGAAAAAGCATTAATTAGCCCGTACAGGACAAACACATAAAAATTAACGATTTATGTAATAAAAATCATAAATAGATAAAAAATAAAAGGAACGAAACTGGTCTTGTATCTATATCTACTACGAGTTGTACCCCGCGCACGCCTAAGTGCGCGCGCCGAAGTGTTAGGGCTCATTTCTGGAGACGCGGCGCGTCGGGCGGCGCGTTGCGCGGCGCGTCACGCGGCGCGTCGAGCGTTTTTTCCGTTTACGGAGAGGCGGCGCGTGCAACGGCCTCAGTACAATATTGTATAGGAAGACGCGGGGCGTGCTGCGACGCGTTGCCCGCGGCGTCGCACGCCGCGTCCGACGCGGCGGTGCACGCGGCGTTGTGTCATCATGTCACGTCACGGATGTCAAACAGACATAAGCTCTTTGTGTTTTTCTTCTCGCGAATAAATAAAAATAGCAGTCTAATTCGCCTAGGTTTAGTGAATAAATACTTCTGCCAGTGCAACTTACGAATGACATTGTTATCTAGTGTTCATGTGCTGTTTAAATATTTAAAAAAAAACAGTAAATAACTATAAGTGAACCCCATCAATACACAAGTACCCGAAACCCACAGTTTATAGAAGATAATTATTCGGGGAACAGAAAACCAACTTGTGGCTTAACGTCGGTATGTGCGGTCCTGTACTCCGTTGCTGTGCTCAACCTATGGTGTTTGTCTGAACTTCTGAAGCTAGAACAATAGAATGAGTAACTTGGAGTTGGATAGTTATTATGGAGACCAAACTGGCTCAACCCGAAGTGTCGAAATCGTCGAATGTGGATCTTACAAATCAGTTGAGCGACATAAACGACCGTGACCAGGACTTGCTCCCAAATGATATCCTTAGATCTAATATTCCACAGATAAGTGGAGAAAACACCACCTACACTGCCATGTTGGTGGCCGCTAAGATTGGCGTCAAATATAAAGCGCGCGATTTCGTGAGCCCCAAGCATGGAGCAAGGAGGCTGGCGCTTCAACGCAACGCAGGCGACCCGCCCCCGCGAGTACGTCGAAGCATGCAACAGCGGATCTCGCTCGATCTGCCGGGCTCTGCAAATAGAAGCGCGCTACATCTACGAGTGCTTAACTAAACTAGGCCTATTTGGCGCAGCCGTGAGACGCACAATAATTATTTCTTTCAATTTTTTGTCTGTGTAGTTTTAAGTTTTTTAATTGTGTAATTTAGTTTTTATTTTTTTCTGTTCTTGTTGTGTGCACTTAAGGCATAATTATGCCAAATAAATATGTTTTCTTTATTTCTACCTTTCATCCTATCTTACTCGGTCATAACAAGCATTAGATTAGAATAGAACGACTATTTTAGACCAATTATCACTGGGGCGAAGTAGCCCAACGGTTTAGTGGCCTCTTTATAAACCTAGGGTCTCAGGTTTGAATTCCAGACGGAACTCATTTTTTGTCTAAAATAATCACGTTTCGCGAGCAATTTTATACAACTGCTACCTGATAAGATTCAAAGGAACCGTGATCAAAATTAGGGACATACACAGACAAACTTTTCGGTTTTATAAAATAGCGATGGGCTGATCGTCACGGCTCTTCCTCTATTACGCCGCGCTGTTTACCACGGATCTTGTAGCGTGTGAGTGTTGCCTGCAGTCGACAACGCTGCGGCGCACGCGTCGTTGCAGTAGGAGGGAAGGAATACGTGCTGCACATCCACACGAGAAGTATGTCGATTTATTTTAATAATCGATCTCTGATTCGATAAAATCAAGTTGGAATTATACACATCATCTATGCAAACTCTTTTGATGTTGTGGAAGTCTCAGTATTGTCAATTGTCTGTAAAAAAAAATACAGCACAGAGCATCAAGTAGTCTTTGGTCCCAATGCCAACTCGAGAGCTTTTTAGGGTTCCGTAGCCAAATGGCAAAAAACGGAACCCTTATGGATTAGTCATCTACTGTCTCTGTGTCTGTCCGTCCGTATGTCACAGCCACTATTTTCCAAAACTACAAGAACTATGCTGTTGAAACTTGGTAAGTAGAGGTATTCTGTGAACCGCATTAAGATTTTTACACAAAAACTAGAAAAAAAACAATAAATGATGTGCATTACCATGTAAACTTCCACCGAAAATTGGTTTGAACGAGATCCAGTAAGTAGTTTTTTTTTTAATACGTCATAAATCATAAACCGCAATTTACCTTTCATTCAATCAACTCAAATATAAAAATAATAAAAAAAAGCGTTATGTTACTTGCTGCTACGGAATCCTTCATGGGCGAGTCCGACTCGCACTTGGCCGCTTTTTTTAGTAACTTCAAACAAAATCTTTTTGATAGACGGCCCCACAACGTTTGTTTTCTCTAAACAGCTAGTTTGTTCTCTATTATCATCACGAATTTTTGATTGGGTAGGTTGTGAACGCTCGTCTCTAATTGGCTAAGCAACGCATAGTAACAATGGCATCATTGGCGCTGGCAATGTGACATTTGACGGGAAGCAAGAATTGTCAAAGTAAATAAAGTAAGTAAAGTAAGTGTAGTAAGTGTAGTAGTAAGTAGTAATAAAGTAAGTGTAGTTTGATTTATGTGAAAAAGAGCAATGAAAGATTTGAATATTTTTGATTATGTATATTTATTTCTTTTGCGTGTGATGTAGATGCATAACAACAACAAAAAATTGTGCGGTCAACCGTTTTTTCTTTAATATCGAACGTAATTCGTATTTCAAAACTAAACAATAATTCACGTATGATCTAACACAAATAACAAATGCATTTTCTCAAAATTTCCACGTGTTTGTACAACCCTGTTATGAGGTTATAATTATGATAGTCAATTTAAAAAAAAAAGGTTGCACTGCGAGAGTGGGGTGCATTTTTTATAATTTGGAATGGTTAGGGAATAATTTCGCACGAATTGCTTTACTTACCAGTATAAAAGTACTATAATTTATGTGGTTAAGTAAAATATTCATTTATTGCGCTATCGTACACAAATATGACAATTTATATTAACTACTGTAGTGTTTAATAAATGAGTTATGCATTCTGTGGTGGGGGATGCATGTTGGAGGGAGCGCGGGGCGATGCGCCGCGTTCAGTCTAGTCCGAGCAGCCTTAGCGATAGCACGCCTAACCCAGGAATATTGGAAACAGTGTTTTATTGTACAACCCTGAACAAAGACACCACAGTAATATACGGTGGTTTTACTCTAAACCCTAACTAGTGTACGAGTGAACACCACATCTACCTACATTATGAATCTCCGTCTTACGAATTTTCGATCAGGTCACGTGTCCAGACGCGAGTTTAACATTTTTTACCCATCCCAAAAAGTGCACAACAGCAGCAGAGAAAGATCACAAAAACTTTGGATAGAGAAACATTAAGAGTTAAATCAAAAATGATTTGAAAGTTAAACCCCTCGCTCGATAGATGGTATTGTTGTCGGATTAGAAGTACGTAAAACGCATTTAACGAAACCATAGCGGTTTCGTTACCTAGGCAAGATGGTATTTTACTCGTTATGAGCTTACAGCAAATATATGTTTCATGTCAATGTTAACAGTTTCAAGTGTTGTATTATATTCTTTGCCATTATAGGGACGGACCCTCGTTCAGTGTTTTACGTGGTAGTATACAGCAGGCCGCATACAGCATTTCATAACGTGACGATTTCTACTAAACCGCACTTCACATTTTGACACTTCGCATTTTGTTCCAAAAAGTACACGTTTATAATTACAAAACATGGCTCATACGACTATGTATAAAACAAATCTGCGACTAAATTTTGAAGGAATTATGTTTTTTAATTTTTTTAATAAATTCGTGATTTATAGCTATGCAATATACAAATAATGCTATAAGAACTACGACTGCCTCAAGCAATACGGTTGGATTTATTTTTTCTAGCAGTTCCAAGCGTAAACCATATTATGTTTTTATCTAGTTTAAATCTGCCAAAGTAGAAGAGTATTTTTTTAATGTAGCAAAAGGAAACACAAACATATTTTTACTTTATACTGTTATCATTCAAAACTAATTTACTTAGTCCATTGGGCATAACATCATCCTCCAAAAACTGGCAGAAGTCTCCATGACATAACGCCGCGTTTCACGCCGCGGGGGACGCCGCGTGCACCGCCGCGTCCGACGCGGCGTCCGACGCTGCATCTCGAGCAAACGCGCGTAAAAACGCTTCTCCGTAAACGCTCGCATACATTGACATATGTTTGAATTTGAAGCGGCCCGCGCCGCCCGACGCGCCGCCCGACGCGCCGCGTCTCCAGAAATGAGCCCTTACATGATGGTCACGCGAGATCCATGAGTTTTGTTTATCCAAAAAAAGCTCAACGCACCTACAGAAGTTTTCACTTAACAAAAACAAAACAAAAATTGCTATCAAATAGGTAGGTAAATAATGAAATTCACTCTCTTTTTTAGACAAATAAGGGCTGCTAAGTATGAGCTTTGATTTCCAGATCGGGCAAAGTGATATTGGGTGCCTCCATCAGGAATTTCTCAGTAGGCTCGCCCCATGATGATGTGCTGACGTCAAATAAACATTTTTTCTTTCTTTTCTTTCTTTTTTTTCTTTTCTTTCTTTTTTTTTCTTATCTTTCTTTTCTTTTCTTTCTTTATAATATGCGACTTAAACATGACTAGCTGAATGTGAGTGTGGGTTAAAATTAAAGACCCCTGTCTAACCTTTAGAGGATTACAGGCTCGATGTATTGAACTTATCATTATAATCTGAATATATTTGAAGTTCAAGTAAATTGGTTTCTTCAAGACAAGCGCTTCCACTTGACACGAGGCAAGCCTATATGAGTAAAAAAAAACAAAATTAAACCTCGTATGATGTGATTTCTCCGATTAGTTATTTTATTATGCACACCGTAATCCTTCAAATTGTATCTAAACTACACAAGTTTAGGCTTTCACTGTTTAGAATTGAGTAAACGTAGACATTTTCAGCTCTAGGACACTAAACTTTACGGTTCTTTTTACTAATGCAACAGTATGTAAATGTAAACTGTCTACGACTTACGATTTACGATAGAACTGCTCTTTGGATAAAATCAAAAAATCAAAATCAAAGCATTCATTTCAAGTAGGCCAGTTACAGGCACTTTTGAATTGTCGAAACAAAGATGAAAATTAAATGTAGCTACAGTCCCAGTCACAAGACATAAAAACTGTGAAAGTACTGTAGTTGCCCATTCCCTAACGTAGATCTCTATGGAGAAGAACGGGCAAGAAACTCCATGGACACTTTTAAATCAAATTATTATTACAAAATCTTGGTTACATCATTCATGTTGAAATGGTAAATTATGTGAGAACAATGTAGCGAGATGTGCACGTTAAAAGTGTCCATAATAAAAACAAAATAATTCATTCAAATATGCCATGGCAACTAAGAGATGACCAGTCACAACTGACAGCGCCCGTTCACGAACATGACGCATGGATCAGCACCATTCAGCTGAACCATTTTGATGGGAACTAAATGGTCCGACACACGCGCCATAATCAGCGAGACATAAGATAGCTTTAGTTTTCTCTGACGTCATGCGTTAATTTAATTTAATTTAATTTATATTTAATGTCAGATTACAAAGATCCATAATGGTTAGTAACAATTGGAACTTATAAACTATGTTAGTAGAGTTACAAAATAAAAATAAATAAAAAACAAACAATTACAAAACACATTCACAACATATTATTAACAACATAAACTACATTTATTTTACATTGTTAAAACATTCATGGTTTTCTCAGTTTCATAAAGTTACACGTTTCACTTCAAAAACACTAATCAAGGTTGTTTTTTTTTTCGGATGGGAAATCATCAAATAACTTCTCCCACTCTAGACGAAGCGAGAGGGAGTGTCAGACTATTACTGACTAAAACCCATCCATATTCCTTCCTCGACCTTTATGTTCCAGGGCCACGGTATTTCTTTTGAACAGTTCGTGCGGGCTCCTTCAATATGCTGACATCTCTTTGAGGCGCGCGTGGAACACGAATGCGCCGTCGACACGGCCTGTCGTCATAAGACGGACGGACGGCGAGCTAGCCCATAGCTCACCCCCTACAAGCACACTAACCAGGGTCAAAAAAGCTTTATTTTTCCTAATAGCAAATTTATAGCGTGTAAGTAATGCAAATAATTAGGCTGTGTTAAATAAAAAATCTTGTAAAACTTAAACTTAATATTGATTCATAACTTTTTTATTTCAAGTAGTTTAATTAATGTGCAACTAACTGAAAAATATTCAAAATGGATATGATCGTTTATCTTCCAATATATTCTGACGGAAAATAAATTATGACATAATAGTAAGTAGTTATTTTTAATCTTCTCTTCTTTTTGTCCCAAGTTCCAATACACTTTGAATCGTCAACTTCTAAACGTTTTTCGGTTTTCATAACTCAAGTTTATACACAATCTTCGTCTCAATTATGATGATGGGTTTAAAGATCACTTACAAGTGCCATTAAATTTTCTCTTCACAAACGTTTTGCTGAAATATAAATAAGCTTCTTGCCTAAATGGATGAGCGTCTCAATTTATTCAGAATCAGTTTAATTGGAAGATCTTCAGCAAACTGAGTGGCCAAACTAAAGCAGGTCCAAAAGTTGAAGAATATTTAAATTTGTGAATACAAAGTTGTTACTCAAAGCTCATTTACAAAGTATCTTTTGAGAATTGGCAAAGGAAATTTAAATCTAAGACTTGTAGTATTGTTGGTTGCTGAATAGACGCGCTGTGCCTGAAAAAGCAATTTAAACTGCTCCTGAGTCTATGTATGCTCAAGTGATGAGCCGAGAGCGGGATAGTAAATAGCTATTCAACTTTTACATCCCATTTTTGGTCTTTGGAGCCGCATATTTGCTGATTGAAGAGTAAATATACTCGTATTATGGACTATGAAACAATATTAAAACATGAGGTAATCATTATATTATTATTACTATTACTTTTATTATAATTACCTACTACTTTTATCTCCAGAAATTACTTATAAATTTGACACTATCTACGAAAAGAAGAAAAATATTCTAAGATTTTCATCTTCAGTATACGAAAAAGAAACTATTCCATAAAAGAAGAAAATTGTAACAAACATTAAAATTCTCTAAGCCCTTATCTCAATTTATTTGGGATCGGCCCTGCATGTTTTCTTCTCTCTCTATTACTTGTCATTACAGCAGATACCTTCTTGGTGGTTGTTGGAAAGGTTGTCTTTATAAGATCGCTTTTAGCGATAAGACCACCCATTGCGTCACCCCTTTTTTTTTTTTTTAGGGAAATCATCAAATGACTTCTCCCACTCTGGGCGGAGCGGGAGGGAGTGTCAGACTTTTACTGACTAAAACCCATCCATGTTCCTTCCTCGCCCTTTATGTTCCAGGGCCGCGGTATTTCTTTCGAACAGGCCTGCATCCCCGGCAATTGTGTCACCCCTTGTAAAATGTTTAAACTTTGTATCTATAATTTTTATGGTGTACATAATAAAGAGTATTCTATTCTATTCTATCCTATTCTTTTTTCCTGCCATATCATCCTTCACACGAAAACACAAATTAAGTTACAATATTGAGCGAAAACTTTGGATGTGATATGGAAATTTGAATTCTGCCATCTGTACCTATCGCACTTTCAATTGGCCTAGGGTAACATAAATTATTATTATTCTTTCATAAACTGTACCTGAATTTTGTTTTGACGCTTCCGCTTATAACTTAGACCACCAAATTTAAGGAATACAGTGTGACAAAGAAGGTGAACTCACAAGTTTGCCTTATAAATCTAGTGAACTCGCGGGAATAAATAACTTTGCCGCGCTTTGATTCTGTGCTTTGGTGATTAAAGAGATTTAAATTTAAACTTTGTGTAAAAATAAAAGATGTATTGTGTTCGTTGCAGCGTTCTGTTGTGTTCTGACTGTACTTATTATTTGTTTCGCCAGTGTTTGGTGCTTTTTAAAGCAAATTGAAGAGTTTTAGTTGGAGTTTTAGCTGTTGTTTTTGGTAATTCCGCTGCTATTTTTAAGAGGCCCGCGGAGCATGCGTATTTCATACAAACGTAATACCAAAATAATTCGTAAATTAAACATATTTTTAAGGTAGTGTGTATTTATTTCAATTAAGCTACGTAATATCTAGGTTCCCAAACATACATTTTGAATGGACACTGATTTAAACAAGAGTTATTAGAAAAATAAGATTTCTATAGAAATTTTAAATTGCTCATATCTCGTCTTTATATCAGTGTCCTTTCAAAATATATATTTGGGAACCTAGATATTATGTAATCCAATCGAAATAAATAAACACTTTCTTAAGAATATGTCTGATTTACAAATTATTTTGGTATTACGTTTGTATGAACGACGCACACTCCGCCGGCCCCTTAAGGCGACTGTAAAAGGGTTTAAAAACCTCTTAACGAAGCTGAAAGACACTTGTTCTCCCCGTTATTGCAATCATTTTTTTGTCATACGCTATACGTGGGAACCATCTAGTTACAGAGATATTGGGGGTCAAAGTTCCAACTTTTTGACGAGTTTATTTTTTAAGTAAAAGTTTTTTTGTAAGATTTTTACTTTTTAAACACCTCCACGACCCCCGTTGTATTCAATCCATTCATTAGCACAATTTTTTGAGTGCGTTACATTGAGATCTACCACAAAACATGATTTTTGACCCCAAAAAAAAAGTTGATTCACAGCAATAATTTTTGCGTTACTTAGTTCGATGTACAGAATGCTTGGTTGACAGCTTGAGGATGTTTACATCCTGTATATTGTATTCTATGAATATACATATCATAAACTCACGGCTTTTACCCATGGCACAGGCAGAAACTAGTTTTATCACATACTACTTCTTTTCGTTGTCCATCTGCCCAGACACGCACGACAGTTGCAAGTGGGTACTACGTCGCACCTGATCTTTCCGATTTTTATGTCTTTTTTTCTTTTCGTTCAATGTCGAAGTAAATTTAAATCTTTGTTGTTTAATTTACACTATAGTGTCAGAATAATCTATCATTGATGGCATAATTGTCAAGTTTTGACAAGTTTTGTAAGTAATCTACTAATATAATGGCGTTATTATGACTTCCCAATGGTTAATCACTGGCAATTCCATTGAAAGAAATGGCATAGAATGGTAATATAAAACTTATTGACAAATGTGTAAAAATATAAAAATTTAGTATTTTTTTACCAGAAGGAGCTCGTGGCTAAATAATAAAAGCCGCTCGGGTGAGGTTGGTCTGTGGATGGGTGACCCACCCTAACATACCAAGTTTCCTCCATGCCTCGGAAAGCACGTTAAGCTGTTGGTCCCGGCTGTCATTTGTTTATCTTTGACAGTCGTTACTGGTAGTCAGTGGCCCAAAAAGTCTGACAACAAGACTTACCAAGTGGTATCGTATTTCCCAGTACTAACTGGGTTGTGGAGTTCAGATAGGCAGTCGCTCCATGAAACAGTTTTCAGCTGCATCCAGTTCGACTGGAAGCCGACCCCAACACAGTTACACAAAAACTAGGCAGATTATAACTAAGTATTTTTTTTTGAGAGCAGTATTAGCCCACTGGTGGCGGCCCGACTTACGAACAGTAAGTCGTGGGTTCAAACCCAGACAGACGCATTACTTTGTGTAACTTTCTTCATGATTACTGCTCTCAGAACGGTGAAGGGTAACGTCGTGAGGAAACCGGCATGTCCTAGAACCAAAAAAATCGAAAATATTTGACATCTACCAATCCGCACTGGACTCGTGTGGTAGATTATAGCCCATTCCCTCTTATAGACAAACTAACAAACAATGTTATTAGTATGTATATTTAGGTTAAGGTATTTATGTATGGGTCTTTGTTACCTGAAATAAATGGTTTATTATTATTATTATAGAGAGGAGGTATGCGTCCCAGCAGTGGGAATATTATATATGTCATAGCATATATTATTCTCGATCCTTAATGTAAATGCGCCAGGGTAGCCCGCGAAATTCAAATTTTGAAGATTTTTAAAGAAACTTTGAATTCGAAGGTTACCCTTTAAATTTCCTGACGGATAATTTCAGAACAAAAAGCGAACGAAGCCGCAGAAAAGTCTAGTTTTAAATAAAAATAGAATTATTTGTCGTCTCGTCGTTCTTTGTAACTTGCAAGACTTTATGACTCAAAAGACCAAACAAAAGCTGTTTTTGTTTTATTTGAACAACAAAGTTAAAAGATATTTCAATATCTTTTTAGACAGACATGAAGAAACAATGTAGTTTGTTTAATTATCTTTGTTTTAATTAGTTTACATTGTCTTTTGATTAAAAAGCTTTTGTCAACTTTGTTTGTTTAATTTTGATTCATCAATACAATATTAGATGAATGAAACTTGTTTGAAAGTGACTGAATGTTACTGAATTATTTTTAGAAAGATTTCGAGTGGGTTGATAAGAGTTTGTTTGTTACTGTGTTGAAAAACTAACAATATTTTTAATTATTTTAGCTTGATGTAAGGCATTTTTTTCCAAAAAGTATAATTTTAAAGGGTGTAAAATACCTCTTAACGAGGTCGAAAGGCACTTGTTTAAAACCGTCATTGGAATATATTTTTTTGTTCTACACCATACCTGGGAACCTTCTAGTTACGGAGATATTTGGGGTCAAAGTTCCAACTTTTTGACAAGTTTTTTTTACTAAATGTTTTTATTATAAGATTTACTTTATACACCTCTACGACCCCCGTACTATTTAATCCATCCACCAGCACAATGTTCTTAGTGCGTTACATTGAGTTCTACCACATAACATGATTCTTCACCCCAAAAAACAAAAGTCGTTTCCCAGCAATACAATTTTTGCGTAAAGTTATTTAGTTTGATGTACAGAATGCTTGGTTGTCGGCTTCATGATGAAGTTGTTTACACCCTGTATGTAACAATCTTGCTAAAGAGAATAAAATCCAGTAACCATAACACGACACTTTTTTCACGAGTCACTATCCACTAAAATATTAGTCTTTCTAGCCGTGTTGCTCACACCAAAAGCTTACGCAGACGAGGAACTTTTGACCCCGGAACATAAAAATCCTTCACCTCGACTTCGGATTTTTTTTCAATTTCTCAGTGCTCGGTTGATGGTAATAGGTTCGCCCCTTTTTACATGGGATTTAAACATGACTGGCGAAATGTGAGTGTACTATTTTAGATAAACCTCTGCTGATGCTTTGGAGATTACAGGCGTGATGTTATGTTTTGTTAAAGCTTTAAAGAAGGAAAGAAAGAAAAAGCATTTATTAGCCCGCACAGGACAAAACACATCAAAATTATCAGTATTTTAAAACTTAAACAGATTAAAAAAAATATGAAAATTAAAAGAAACAATATTCGTCCTGTACGAGGCCAAAAGGCTCCTATCTCCTATTTAACGCAACATATCAACATTTAAGGCTGAGGCTACATTAGGCCGCGACGTGTCCTGCGACACATTAGCGATTAAAACAAGTAAATGAATGCTCACGTAAATGGCTACACTGTACATCAAATATTACTAGCGATCTTTGATTTCTTTATACGAGCGGGACAACATTACTGTAATCACGGCATCGGCTACACCAACATAGCGAAATTGAAGCGAATCTATTAGAAAATACGCCGGAATCTCGCTTGTAATGTAGCTGTCACCGTAAAATTGTCAAATACGTTATATTACAATATAACGTGTATCTATCTAGCGATATTGTAAACTCTCGAATTATTGTCAACTGAACATACGGAAGTATCTCTGCCCCCATAATCGGGACTTGGGGCACCCCCCCGTTAGGTTAGTTAGGTTCCTTTCAAACCCTGCACCCGGAAATAGGGGCGCGAAGCGGGGCTCCGTCGACTATGCTTTTTAGGGGAATATGATGTGTTTTAAGGTTAGGTTATAATAATCGGTATTTCTCAGGAATGGTACAATATATTTTCATGAGAGTTGTACCACTGGGCAAGGGGGACTCCTCCTTCCCTCCACACCGCGTGAGTTGACTACCATCGCATGCATTTCACGTAAAATAATGCGTTTTATTGTAAGCAGTATGTTCATTTGACAATATTTCGAGATTTTACAATATCGCTAGAGATATTACAATATGACGTATTTGACAATTTTACGGTGACATAGCCATACCAAGTTTATCTCGTTTCGCTCTTCCAGTCGCATCGCAAATCGCTGTCTAGTGTAGCCTCAGCCTAAGTATCCACACTTTAAGACCGACATAAGTGCCTCGACTACGCAGACTTTACCAACACACATACACCCTACACACCCTACACACTTACGCACAAACACACATACACACACACACAAATAGTTGCGTTACCTATCTCACCGTTACTTTATTACACCTGTCAAATACACAAACATTTGAAAAAGTAACGAGAGAAACCACAATAGACATGAGTGTCTGAAAAAATATACAATTTACACGTAACAAGGGAACGACCGTTTATAGAACAAAAAGGATGTTTTGTTTGAGAGATAAGTCCGGTTTTATTTCAATACTTACTTTTGTTGTTAATTGTGTAAATGTATGCTAATAAACTTTTTTTTCTGTTTGGGGGTTGACAAGTTTCTGAAAGAGAATAAAATTGTTAAAGATATGTGTAAAGTGAATTATTTTATTGTTGTGTGTTACTTACGAATTTATTACTGAAATATTTAGTATCTTAAGCTTATTGGAGATTTACTAATTGATCATCTTTGTAAAAATCGGAACCGGACCGATCGGAAACTTATCATAAACCAAATAATGCTAAGACCAACAACTAGCAAGCTCAACAGTAATTTAGTTACACATGTATTCATAAATTATATTACAATCGAAACAATACAACGTAACAATCACGGCCATTTCTCATGAAAAACCTTTTCAAAAACACCTTCCAGACATCTCTGACCTCTGCCAGTGATCCCGGAAAAATAACTTAAAAAAATAAAATAAAAAAGATCACGATAAGGCCTTTAACTAAGGACCTTAAATAGCCGTCCTTTATCCTAAAAAGCGTGTCTTTTAAAAAAGCGTTCGAGCCCTTTCTTCAAGCAAACAAAAAGGCCAAGAATCAGCAAACATTTGTAATCCTGGAAGCAATTTATCAGACGGTATTGTTACACCAGTCTTCTATATTTCATCTCAGTACCTCGCTGGTAATGATACCCATTTGGACACGAAGGCTGATGGCGTGTGTTTCCGACTAGAAAACCTTTATATAAATTGGTGTTATTATAGTTGAAAACTGGGCTAGTTTCCTTCAAGGAATTTGTGCTGAAAGTGCTTCTGGTTTTGATGAATTTGAAGATATTAAGAAAGGTCGTTTTGGCTTCTTAAATATTTTCCATAAAATAGAAGGGAATAGAATCGTGATAAAACATGAAGTTTTTTTTGTGGTGAGATAGCTTGGCAATCACTTTATCCTTTTTGTGAGCTGAGTTTTTGTGTAACACTGAGTCAGGTTAGTAATATTTTATTATTATTGTTATCAGCCATTTGTGTCCTGCTGCAAGGCTAAGCCGGTACACTACTTCCACTTATCCCTTATAATATTAGGGATACTTAGGGGTTACATACAACGTGTAACGTTAAATGTGCAAAACCTGAAAATAGTTTGATCAGAATCAATTGAACCACTTTTTAATGGAGGTTACATTTTTCAAAAAAATCTTCATTACAGGTGTTGCCCTGTCTATTTATTAATAGGTCAAGCCATCACGTGCGCAAACCCGTCAAAATAGGTAAACATTTAAATTGTCTCATACGCGGGATACTAATGGATCTTGCCAGTACATCTAATTGCCAGTAAAACTAACACAGCACATAAAACCTTCACATTTTTTTTAAATGTTTTTTTCTCTCTCAGAATTAGGGCAATTGAATTAAAAATCATTTGGGGTGTCTGAGGTTTTGCGCATTTAACGTTACACGTTGTATATTTTAATTGCCAAAATTTAATTAACCACACCGATGAATACACAATTGACTGATCAATAGTTTACAGATATTTATTTATATGTAACAGCAAACTACGATTCACTGATACAATACAATTCGATTTTAAAACTGATACGTATAAAAGCCAATAAATCCCTACGATACTTCGAAATCATGTTTCTGATTGGAATCTCTACGGTATCAGCAATCATCATCATTATCAATCATATCTGTGAAATGTACTTTACCAATATTTATTGCCAATTTTGTAGATTTTAATTCTACGAATTCGATCGTTGTTGAATTATTTTCTCGTATTTAACTAAGTTTGGTTAAATAATTATCATATTTAGTATGATTGTATCCAACAAGTTCCGAATCTCTCGATCACTTGCCCATAACTCTCTGATGCAACTTGTGACGCGACTTGCGTCAAGACACGCGACTTACGTCAATAGATGCGACTTGCGTCAAGAGACGCAACTTGCGTGTAAAGATGCCACTTGCATCAAGAGACGCGACTTGCGTATAAAGACGCCACTTGCGTCAAGAGATGCTACTTGCGTCAGTAACGCGACTTGCGTCTAGAGACACCACTTGCGTTAAGAGACGCCTTCACGTAACATTAAAGTACCACCGCAAACGTGACGCACCTACTCTTAATAATCTCTTCCATTTGTTTTCCTTAAAGTCGATGACATAAGACGTCTGTCGTTTGGGCGTGTTGCTAACTGGTAAGGCCTCACAGGCACGGCGATATTGAGAACGCTATTTTACTGTATGTCTAATTTTACAGGACACATGGAATTTTCACACTGTATGATATTTTGCCTTACTCGTAGGTACAGTAGACAGTGTATCATGACCACCGTAAAAAAGGGTTTCTCCTGAAGTGAATGATACGCAGATTCGATCAAGACTGATTTCTTTTTGCAGGTAGCACAACATAACACTATATTCTGAATAACACTATATTTTGAAGAAAGAATCGACAAAATTACAGATTTATTTTGTTCATCTGTCATTTTGTTACCTAACCTTATATAGATGTACCTAAATATTAAATTATTAAAAGAATTCATGGTATTTCAAAATTACACAAATACTAATCACGTATTTCTAGAATTGCTACTGTAAAATACAAAATAACTAATTTTCTACGAAACGTATTGGTAAAATGATTACTGTCAATATAATGTTCGGGACCATTCTCATGAATACCTAATTACGTTTTGCAAATTGTCAATCACCCTACCTACCTATATTTTTAGACCAAACTTAAAGTGATCAAACTTATTTATTCGAAACCTCACACTCAACAACCAGAAAACACAATCTTACCACACAAAGGACACAGGTAGAACAGAGACGGTACCTACGTCTACTATTTTCCTTTAATTCTCTACTAACTCCACTTTAATTCCACTTTAAATTGTCCAATAGATCCCCCTTGAATTGTCGGACTCACAAGTCTGTAGAACCCAACACAGATCGATTAAGGAAAGTGCAGCACAAGGGTAGGTTATATAAACAGTTCTGAGGTCGGCACGAGCGCGCGGTGTAAATAGATTTTTAACCTAAAATAGAAGTACCGTATAGCATTTTGGTTATTTTTAATCGACTTTCTTTACTTTTAAAGGAGGAGGTTATCAAATCTTCAGTTTTTTTTTTTGTATTTTTAGCGATATCTTTTGAACAGATTTCAGTGATTCTTTTTTAATTACAAGATTATTATTAATTTGGTGAAGATATCATGCTGATCTTCGGAGAAATACAATGGAACTCTTCAATAATTAGCAAAAAGTACTATAAAAGTTGGAATAAATTCATAAAATTTATTTGCCTAGACACTTCCAAACCATACAACGTGTAACAAAAAGGGTATAGTCATATGAAAGGGTGTGCTTCTGACCATCAAATTGAACAACTTTCTTCATAGAACCACCATCGTAATCGTGAAAAAATAATCAGCTGTCTCATACATTTGGTCGAGTATTGGAATTTAGTATGGGGCCGTTGATTATTTTTTCGTGATTACGATGGTGGTTCCATGGAGAAAGTTGTTCAGTTTGATGATCTGTGAAACACCCTTTCATATGACTATACCCTTTCTGTTACACGTTGTATAGAGCCATATTACCTTCCAGTCTGACCGCATGCAGCTGAATACCTTTATTTCTAAAATTAGTAAATATTGTGTGTAAAAAGAGCATTTCCAGTTTAAAATCACTCATTTGTCGTTACATTTACACCGCGCACTCGCCTGCCTCAGTGCAAACATACTCCGGTCTCCTTAAACACAGAGAAACACAGTGCCACAGTATGTCCTGTTCCAATTCTGTTTCTAGTCCAACCGGGGTCATTAAATAGCTGTAGGAAAACTTTTCTAATTAGGCACTGGGCATTAATCTTCTTGACGGCCCGCGATTCGCTGTGACTGGCACAAGTTGCCAAATTATAGAAATAATTACTACAGTTGAATTTGTATTGATTGTTGAGTAGATGGGTTGGTGTGATAGTGTTTGTTGATTTGGTTTGAGATTTGAACTGTTTTGTTGGTTGTCGTTGTTAAAGTTGTTTAATTAGGTCAAAATTATTAGATGTTTACTAATTGATTAGACTGTTGTTTATATAGTTGATTTGTATTTAGTTAGGTAGTTTGTTATGAACAATAAATTAGTCTATTTTGGAGTTCCGTATCTGAAGGGTTACATTACTCTATTACTAAGCCTCCGCTGTCCGTCCGTCTGTCAGCGGGCTGTATCTCATGATCCGTGATAGGTCGACAGTTGAAATTTTCGCAGAATCTGTATTTCTGTTGCCGCTATAACAACAAATACAAATAACAGAATAAAATATATATATCTGTCGGAGAAGCACCAGTGATCCACCGGATCCTCGTTCCACCACCTTTCTCCAAGCAATCCTTGCTCTGTCACCACATGTGTCAAGACAGTAAAGATGGCGCCTTGAACCCACTCTAGATATTTTATCCTCTGCTCTGATTAGACGTTATACAATGCAATGACTTTTAAAGAAATAAGTTAGACTTTACACAATATTAAAATGTAGTAAATCAAATCACATTACATTAGGATTTTACAAGTTATTTTAAATTAGCAATCGATTGATCGTAAGCAACCAACAATCAACTCTTCGTTTACTTCCTCTTCCACCGATATATCTATTTTTTGTATCTTTTTTATTTTTAAACTATTTTTTCTCACTCACTAAAAGCGTGTTTTTGTTCGTTTTGTCTAATGTTGTTTATAAAACGAAATGGCGACGAATGGTACGGAACCCTTCTTGCGAGAGTCCGACTCGCATTTGGTCGCTTTTTTGTAATTATATTCAGATTTAATTTAACTGAATTCACCATACTGAAATATTATTATTATTAATTAGTGAACTATTTTCCACCCATTTCAAAGGAAATAACATAGCGCCTGTGTTTTCCGAGGGGATAAGCAGAGGTGTAGTCCACTCACATTTCTCTAGTTACTTAAATTACGTTTTATTTAAACTTTTAAGATTAATAGACGAGCCCAAAATCTAGATGACGTGAATAATGCCTTACTTCAAGTCCATAATTGGTTCACAGCAAACAATTTGGTATTGAATGAAAAAAAAACTAAATGCATAAGATTTTCATTACCGAATGTTAAAAGTAGTGATTGTGAGATAATATTGAATAAAGAGAAACTCGAATTCGTAGATAAAACGGTTTTCCCGGGGCTTTCGCTTGATTCAAGGCTTCAATGGGGTTCTCATTTAACATCTCTTGCGGGGCGCTTAAGTTCAGCAGCATATGCCACTAGAAAAATCCGTCAATTCACTGATGCAGATACCGCTAGACTAGTCTATTTTAGTTACTTCCATAGCATAATGTCTTACGGCATTTTGCTGTGGGGACGGGCTGCTGATATTGAGTCTATATTTATTCTGCAGAAAAGAGCCATCAGAGTCATATATAATCTTCGTAGGCGCGATTCTCTAAGGGAACTGTTTAAGGGAATTAACATCATGACTGTACATTGTCAATACATCTACGAAAACATAATGTATGTCAGAAAAAATCTGCACATTTTTGATGAAAGAGGTGACAGACACAATTACAGTACTAGAAATAGAGACCAATTAGTTCAGCCTTGCTTCAGACTTGCTAAAGTAGACTCGTCTTTCATGGGGTACTGTTTGAAATGCTGTAATAAAATTCCACAAAGCATTCTTGAAATAAATGAAACCAAATTTAAAACATGCATTAAACGCACACTATGTAAGCAAGCTTATTACAAATTGAACGAATATATTGCTGATAAAAATGCTTGGCTCAATGCTGGTCCTGCTCCACAAGGACAGGAGCGCATAAATGGATAGCGCTAATTTTATTGTTGGAGCTGCTGAAGATATATCTTAAGTACTAGCTGTTGCCCGCGACTTCGTTCGCGTGAAAATATTGATGGGTCATGTGTGAGACTGCATCGTTGGTCAAGTTGTCGCAAGCGCTACTGAGCATGAGATCCTGGGTTCGATTTCCGGGACGGGCAAAGTGTTATTGTATTTTTGTGCCCGGTTGATGGAAATAAGCTAAATGTGCGAAATGTGGGTGTAGGATTAGATACACCTCTACCTAACAGCGAAGGGTGAAAATAGTGTCAGGGAAAGCCTAAGAAAAAAATAGAGAACTGTTTTTTTTTTGCTCCTTTAACTTTTTTTACCATGTTAATTTTGAACTGATTTTCATTATCAGCGACACCAAAAACCACGGAAACGACACCATGATGAAAAATCCAAAAATATTCGTTTATCTTCATTCATCAAAAGTAAGATCAGAAGAGTTAGAAAAAATCCCTCCGGCAAGCCGCAGGAGGAGGTAGATTTCGGAGAAGGTGCTGGAGCGTCCGACTATTGAAAATTTGTATAAAGAGTTGTACTTATGTGTACAATCTACAAATAAAAATATGATTTCAAAATCGTTGTCCTGTAATGGAAATTTACCCTTTTTAAATCCTCTCATAAGAGTTTAGCATGGAAACGCCCTCAAATTTTTAGTAATCTTTTTTTATTTCGAAAACTAAGTTTTATAGCTAAACTTCAAAGGTAACAACTGTAGAGTAAACAATTTTCTTTCAAAAAAAAAAATATTTGCGACGCTCAAAATGTTTACTGTTTCGGAGATATGATATTTTTTCGCAAAAATTTTGGAAATTTCAACCCCCTCCCTAATTTAGGGGTTGCATCAAAAAAGTTTTATTTTAAAGTTGTCCGTATACTTTTACTCAGAATGATAAAAATGAAAAACGGTACAAAAATTTTTCATAGGATAATAAAGTAATGGCCAAAAAACTGATTTTAGAAAAACCGCCCCCCGCCGCCCCCCATGGACGAATTCCGCCCATTCACGAACATAGCCTAAGTTTTGACCTTTTCGATTTTTTGGCCAAGTTTGAAAGCACTCGGTTCATAATTGCGACCTGTAGAGTGTGGCTAAATTTTGCTTGTCACCCTTAAACATACGTATACATATAAATCTCCCTAAGTAGGAGACCAATAGGTAGATTTTTTTTTTTAAAAAAAAAGGAAATCTACCTAAAAACAGAAAACAACAAAATAAAAAAATCTAGTTGGTATCAAATACGACATCGACAATTACTCATTCTATCTTGCTCTACTATACATACTTTCTTTTTCTGCCCCTGCCGTAACTCCATAATCTTCGGCTTACCTAGGTCCCTACAAAACGGTAAGTACTGCCAGCCGCGAAGTCACGTGTGCGCGTCCATACGATTGGTACCTACCTGTACTATTAACTTGTGTACGGCCTATACTATTAACTTGCACTGCTGCAAAAGGTCTCTCCTGCTGCCGTTATTGGTGAACGAATGAACAAATACAATGCAAAACTTCATCCCCTTTTCCCTTTGTGGGTTGAAATAAAAAAAAAAACCAACGACTTACTAACTTTGATACTATTTAGTAACTCAAAAATTAATACTTTAATTAAAAACAAAATGATGGTCTTTTTTCACCCCTCAAGGGTTGAAATTCTAATAAAACCGTTGCGTTAGCTTCCAATCATAAGCCCAGGATAACAAATTTTGTACTTTTTACGTCGAAAATTAAAGATTTTTCACACACAATTTCATCCCCTTTTTAAGCCTTCGGGTTGGAATTATCAAAAACGCTGAAACACGTATAAATTAATTTTCAATCGTCAGCCTACACACAAAATTAGAAGATCCTAACTTTAAAACTGACGGACTTTCATATAAACTTCCATCCCCTATTTTATTCCCTTGGGGGTAGAATTGATCAAAATCCTTTCTTAGCGGATGCCTACGTCATAACATCTATCTGCATGCCAAATTTCAGCCCGATCCGTCCAGTGGTTTGGGCTGTGCGTCGAAAATCTAAGAAGATTTATACAAACTTTCATCCCCTATTTTATCCCCTAAGGGGTGGAATTTATCAAAACCCTTTCTTAGGGGATGCCTACGTCATATTAGCTTTATGCAAGCAAAGTCTCAGCCTGATCGGTTTAAAATTGACCAAGTTTCATACAAACTTTCATCCCCTATTTTATCCCCTTGGGGGTAGAATTGATCAAAATCCTTTCTTAGCGGATGCCTACGTCATAACATCTACCTGCATGCCAAATTTCAGCCCGATCCGTCCAGTGGTTTGGGCTGTGCGTTGATAGATCACTATGTCAGTCAGTCACCTTTGAGTTTTATATATTTAGAGACTAGTTGTTGCGTGCTGCGCGAGCTGCAAGCAGCTCGCGTGCTAGTGGTGGTGGTAGTTTTTCGTTCACTTGTAAAACCCCTAAATGTAATAATAATTCTCAAAAATGACCCTAAAAGAAGTTTTCTACTTTTCAAAGTCTAGTGCACTGCCAAATTAAGCCCAAAAGGACTAAAGGTTTCCACTTGATTATGCTCTAATCATTCTAAATCATCTTCTAACTCGAATAACGAAACCTACCCATATTTTAATTGTTTTCCTTACCCTTATGACATTTTGAGGACCAATAGTAATCCTTAAATCAGTATGAAAACATTTAAGAACCTCTTAACACATTCTGTAAACTAATTCAATAAAAATAAGATATTAAAATAAAATTAAACTTGAGAATTATTTAACTGGAGAACGGGAGTTTTGAAAATTGATTTCATTATTTATTAAAATAACATGGAAGACTAACACCTAAAACAAACAGATCAAGGACAGTACAATAGTCTGATAGCCAAACCAACTTTGGATCGGTCCTGGTCGCCGGCTCGCTACACTCGCCACCTCCCCACTCCGATCCACTCAGGACCTGCCTACCACCGGAAAACTACCATGACCTCATCCCCACGCTACGGGGTCGCCAGCTCGCTTCGCTCGCCACCTCCCGCTTCGCTTTATCGGAATCACCATCGGGCAGGTTTTCGGTCCAGGGCTCGCTACGCTCGCGACTTTCTTTTTTCACTCCACTCAGGACCTGCCAACCACCGGAATGCTACCATGACTTTATCCTCACGCTATGGGGTCACCGGCTCGCTTCGCTCGCCACCTCCCCCCTTCGCTTTACCGGTACCACCAGCGGACAGGTTTTCAGTCGACGGCTCGCTACGCTCGCCACCTCCCCACTTCGCTCCACTCAGGACCTGTCTACCGACGGAAAGCTACCGTGACCTTATCCCCACGCTATGGGGTCACCGGCTCGCTTTGCTCGCCACCTCCCCCCTTCGCTTTACAGGTACCACCACCGGACAGGTTTTCAGTATTCGGCTCGCTACGCTCGCCACCTCCCCACTTCGCTCCACTCAAGACCTGCCTAACACCGGAAAGCTACCGTGATCTTATCCCCACGCTACGGGGTCGCAGACTCGCTTCGCTCGCCACCTCCCCCATTCGCTTAACCGGTACCACCGCCGGACAGGTTTTCAGTCGACGGCTCGCTACACTCGCCACCTCCCCACTTTGCTCCACTCAAGTCCTGCCTACCACCGGAAAGCTACCGTGACCTTATCCTCACGCTATGGGGTCACCGGCTCGCTTCGCTCGCCACCTCCCCCCTTCGCTTTACCGGTACCACCACCGGACAGGTTTTCAGTCGACGGCTCGCTACGCTCGCCACCTCCCCACTTCGCTCCACTCAGGACCTGCCTACCGACGGAAAGCTACCGTGACCTTATCCCCACGCTATGGGGTTACCGGCTCGCTTCGCTCGCCACCTCCCCCCTTCACTTTACCGGTACCACCACCGGACTGGTTTTCGGTCACCGGCTCGCTACGCTCGCCACCTCCTCACTTTGCTCCACTCAGGACCTTCCTACCACCGGAATGCTATCGTGACCTTATCCGCCTAAGCTACGCCGCCTACGCTAGGAGGTCGCCGGCTCGCTTCGCTCGCCACCTCCCCACCACCATCACCGGACAGGTTCCAACGCCTACTATAAAATTTGTTCAAACACCTGACGGCTATCTCTTACCGTAATGAAGTTACAGCCCTTTCTATTTTAGGGGAGGTTGGGGAGAGGTGGGAAGGGTACACAAATTTCACCTCCAAAGGAACCCTAAAATCGACCAAATAAATAAACACCTCAATGTACGAAATCAATCCTCATTCGGTCGAAACCGTTTGAAGGATCATAAACTATTGGTTCGCGAGCAGCTCGCGTCTATAAAATATTCCTGTAGGCGCAAAGCCCTAAAATCAGTGAAGATCCCTTGAAACCCCTTAAATATCCTAAAATTTGAAAAAAACTCTTACACTTCAGTTGGATGAATCGTTTGAACGACCTCAATCGGTAAATTTTTGGGAAACCGGAAGTAACGCGGCCGCCATTTTGAATTACAGCCGTCTTCAGTTAAGTAGATATCCTTGAAAGCCTTGAAAAACCTAAAAAAACTCATCAGTGGGATGTGAACCACTTGAACGACCCCAATCGGACAAGGTTTCGGAAACCGGAAATGACACGGCCGCCATCTTGAATTTCTGAAATGTCACAATTTGTCCAAACTAACCATAATGAAAGCTACCTGTCAGTAAAAAAACGGTGGCTATACGTTGGCTTTGGTAGAACAAAAGAATTCGCCAAAGTCGGATCAGACCCGAAAATTCATGAACCAATGGCTCTCGGGGTTGCCAGCTGCAAGTGATGAATATGGACAAATGTCATTTGGGGCACCTCATTCTTGGTGGTTATGCAAAATTTTCATTTAAAATGTCGTCATTTCTACTTTTCTTGTTTTTGGGGAAAATCGGGAAAAATACCCCAAAAGTGGGAAAAAATGTTGCACCAGGCAACAATCGTTAATAAACTACACAATCGGTGCGTACATAACAATCCAGTCGGGGGATGCCAGCTATCCCATTTATCGTGTCGAAAGTTGGGATTTTTGGTAATTTTACAAGATGGCCGCCACACATGCCGCCATTTTGTTTTTCTGAAACGTCATAATTTTCTGGAAATCTCAAGGATACAGGCCACCAACCAATGTACTCGGTGTTGCCAACTTTTGAGTTTGGTAGAACAAAGTAATTCGCCAAAGTCAGGTCTGACCCGAAAATTCAAACCCCAATGGCTTTCGGGGTTGCCAGTTTAAAGTTATGAAAATGGTCGAATGTCATTTGGAGCATCCCATTCTTGGTTATTATGTAAAATTTCCATTCAAAATGTCGTCATTTCAAATTTTCATGTTTTTGGGCGAAACATGGGAAAATACCTTAAAAATGGGGAAAATTTTTGCACCAGGCAACACTCGTCAACACAGAACACAACCGGTTCATATAACATAATCCAGTCGGGGGATGCTAACTGACCCATTTATCGTATCGAAAATTCGGATTTTTCGTCATTTTTATAAGATGGCCACACTGTTCGCCATTTCGTTTTTCTAAAAAGTCATAATTTTTCTGAAATGTCAAGGATATAGGCTACAAATCAGTGCACTTGGTGTAGCCAACTTTTGTGTTTGGTAGAACAAAGTAATTCGCCAAAGTCAGGTCTGACCCGGAAATTCAAACCCCAATGGCTTTCGGGGTTGCCAATTGAAAATGATGAAAATGGTCAAATGTCATTTGGAGCATCCCATTCTTGGTGATTATGTAAAATTTCCATTTAAAATGTCGTTATTTCTACTTTTCATGTTTTTGGGGAAAATCTGGGAAATTACCCTAAGACTGGGGAAATGTTTTAATCCAGGCAACACTACTCTACAAAACACACAACCGCTCGGTACAACTCGAACCCGTCAGATGTTGCCAACTACCCGAAAAATCCTGTCGAAAATTCGGATTTTTAGTCGTTTTTACAAGATGGCCGCCACACCAGCCGCCATTTTGTTTTTCTGAAAAGTCATAATTTTCTGGAAATCTCAAGGATACAGGCCACCAACCAGTGTACTCGATGTTGCCAATTTTTGAGTTTGGTAGAACAAAGTAATTCGCCAAAGTGAAAAAGTCCCAAAAATGAAAAAGTTCAATATTTTTTGGGGTTGCCAGTTGAAAGTGATGAAAATGGTCAAATGTCATTTGGGGCACCCCAAAGTTGCCAGCTAGACAAAGTCTCCATTCAAAATGTCGTTATTTCTACTTTTCATGTTTTTGGGGAAAATCTGGGAAATTACCCTAAAAATGGGGTAAATTTTTGCACCAGGCAACACTACTCGACCAAACACACAACCGCTCGGTACAACTCGAACCCGTCGGATGTTGCCAACTACCTGAAAAATCGTGTCAAAAATTCGGATTTTTAGTCGTTTTTACAAGATGGCCGCCACACCAGACGCCATTTTGATTTTCTGAAAAGTCACAATTTTCTGGAAATCTCAAGGATACAGGCCACCGACCGGTGTACTCGGTGTTGCCTACTTTTGAGTTTGGTAGAACAAAGTAATTCGCCAAAGTGAAAAAGTCCCAAAAATGAAAAAGTTCAATATTTTTTGGGGTTGCCAGTAGAAAGTGATGAAAATGGTCAAATGTCATTTGGGGCTCCCCAAAGTTGCCAGTTAGACAAAGTCTCTATTCAAAATGTCGTTATTTCTACTTTTCATGTTTTTGGGGGAAATCTGGGTAAATACCCAAAAAACGGGGAAATTTTTTGCACCTGGCAACACTCTACAACAAAACACACATCCGCTTGGTACAACTCGAACCCACAAGATGTTGCCAACTACACGAAAAATCCATTTGAAAAAAGTCGTAAATTCCAACTCTTAACGAAATGGCCGCCACAGCGTCCGCCATGTTGGATTTTCAAAATGTCATAATTTTTCTCAATTGCCATTGAAATGGCCTACAAATTGGCAACGTTGAGGTCTGCGACTTTCAAAATCGTTAGAACAAAACAATTCGTCAAAGTCGAGTGAGAAAAGTCGCAAATTTCAAAACGTCCCAGCGCGGCCGCCATCTTGTTTTTTTTTCTTTTTTTTACTTTTTTTTAAATCACTCCAAACCTTTAACAAAACCTTCGAGTCGAAATCGGTCCAAATCCTTTCCTCGCCGAAACCGGAAATGCACTCGGCCGCCATCTTGGATTTGAATCTCCTCTATAATTTTCCTCTACTCGACCGGAAGTGCTTGTCATTTTTCCAAAACATACCCCTAACCCATCTCTCACCCATTCCGAGAAACGGCATGTCAGTGAGTCAGTGGTCTTGTAGTTTTATATAATATTTAGAGATTTAGAGATTTAGAGATTAGAGATTATATAACCTCATATCCCAGATTGTGTGAGTGCTATGTACTAGAATGCTATCATTCTCTGGAAACCTACGTTTTTATTTTTTTTGACTTGAATGTGTCCTGGCGGTTAAAAGTATGTCATGCTCACTCAAATATCCCGCTGATGGTGGCGCGTGTGTCGGGTCATTTAGTTCCCTTCAAAATGGTTGAGTTGAATGGTGCTGATACATGCGTCATGTTCGTGAACGGGCGCTGTCGGTTGGGACTGGTCAGCTCTTGGTTTGCTCTTGGTTTTTACTATGGACACTTTTATCTTGCACATCTTGCTAAATTGTTCTCACATAATGCACCATCTCAACAGGAATGATGTAACCAAGACTTTGTAACAAGGAAGGAGGTTACTGCTGAGATGACGAGTAATAGAGATGAATGGAAGAAGGAGATATGCTGCGCCTACCCCATATAAATTCGGATTAGGGCGGGAAAATGATGATCATAACATTTATAAGATACAGCCTCGTATCCACTATACAACATTTGGCGCACGACATGTTCCACAACATGTTGCTCAACTTGTTGAAAGTCAGCGCGGAACTTTTGTTTCGCAACTTTTGTTTTGTCATGTTGCGCGGCAGCTGGAAACGTCGCGCGATGTTGTGCAACGCTGTCGAACATGTTGAGCGTCACGGGTTGTGCGTTAATTGTTACCTAGTGGATACGAGGCACACCTCAAGATAGTCTACTGATTGACAACACCAGCTAAACGGACTTTCTACTTACTACAATAGAAATGAAAACCAAGCAATCCAAAATAAACTTTATCTTCATTGAATAAGGTTGATTTTGACTAACCGTTCTATGAAAGCATTCGGTGACAATGATGCCAGTTCCATAATTTTTGTTCACCCAGAAAGTGCTCTACGCTCCAAAAGAAGTTTTCACTTCAACAAGTAACAGTCTCAGATAAAGATCTCAATCTAATTGTAACCCTCTATTCTTAAGGCAGGAGCATCGATCTGGAACGAACTAACATTTCGCTGCTAAATGAACACAGTAGGTGGAACATGTATGCTGTATTCCCTCGGCAGAGGTATTACGTGACAGGTTGTAGGTGGTAGATTCTATCTGATGCCAACTGTCTTGTGATGGCTGTTCGAAAAAGGCGGTGATGGAAGTAACGTTTGTGCTATACAAGCACCAGCGTTTATAGGATTCCTCCTAGTTTAAGCCCAGTTGCAAATGTTTTTCAATAATGTTGGCCTGAAATTAAGTAGAACCAAAAAGGAATTCTTGTTTTGTGATTTCAGTGGTCTCTCCAGACCTGTGCCTATTTACCCTTGCCGGAACGTATACCGATTTGCTCCGACTTTCGGTAACGCGGGTCGCTTTTTCAGGGGGATGGCGAAGTAGACCGGGACGTAACCCACCGGATCAACTCAGGATGGATGAAATGGCGACAGGTCACTGCAACAAATTGTGAGCCACGGATGTCCCTCAAGTTATTGGGGAAAATATACAGTAGCGGAGATGAAAATGTTGAGATGGATGTGTGGAGTGAAAAATGGAAAATGTAAGGAATGAGTATATTAGAGGAAGTTTGAGGGTGGCACCTGTTATAGAAAAATTGAAAGGAAGTCGTTTGTCTTGGTATGGACATGAAATGAGGAGGGATGAAACGCTTGGTGACTTTAAGAGTGATGGACGTGAATGTTGATGGACGGAGAGGGAAAGGAAGGCCAAAGAAAAGATGGATGGTGTGAAGAATAATATGAAAGAGAAAGAAGTAAAAAAGAGTCGGGTAAAGTGTTATTGGGTTGTTCAATCAGAAAATTCTCAGTAGCAGCCACGGGGTCTGAATTTATGCCCGGTAGATGGCAATAGGCTCGCCCCTAATTACAGGGATCTTAAACTTAACTGGCGAAATACGGGTGATGAAATGAATAACAGGCGGTGCGCTCTGAGAAATACCTCGTTATAATTTATTATTATGTTTGATTCGATATTTGAAATAAAATTTCTCGCAAACAATTGAATATTTTAAACTTGATCAGTGATTACCAAAAATTTGTGAACCTATGGATTTCCACTGGAAATCCATAGGTTCGCAAATCCCCCACAGTTTCTGTCAGTGAGAAATCCATAGATTTGCAAATCCCCCACAGACCCACAGAGTCAATAACACGTAATACGTTCCCAAGCAAGTTACTTTGAAAAACAACGTACGTCGCATCAGAAACAGGTACAAATAACACGGCTGTTTGTTTACGTAGAAAACGTAAACGTGTCCGTAATGGGATATTTGTATTTTAAACGACTACCATGTAATGTTGGGTGTATTTGTTCTAAACATGGCCTTGTTTTAACACGCCGTAGGCGTATGTTCGACTAAGGAGTATACCTGTAACTGAGGGCGATATTAAGTAATTTCCTTATTTGTCAATCATTTACAAATATTAGAAGAATCGTTTACAAACATTTGAAGAATCATTTACAAATATTCGAAGAATCTTTTGCAGTTTCTGTCAGTGAGAAAACTCAAAATATCAATAGATAGCTACTGATAGTTAATCGCATGTTAGTTCTAACAATTTGATACTAACAACGGATTTATATCGTATGCATAAGGTTGGTTTTCGTAACGCAAGATAAACCTCTAATTTGTGGTTGACTTTTCTAAAACCATTGCTAATTGTCAAGATTTCAGGAATAATTTGGTGTCACTTACTAGCTACAGTCCTAAGATTGTTTCAATGAAGAAAACTCCAATTAAAGAGTGTAGTAGAAACTAATTAGGTCTCTACTACAATGTTTACCGATAGACTACAAATATATATACCGTTACCGGGTTATATTTACCGTTAGACTTTTCTTTTTTCGATTAAAGCGTTTCTCTAAAAACTCCAAAAAACATTTCTTACTAAAGTGTTACTTTAAGATCTTTGTATTTTTTAAAGTAATTGTAACACAGTAACAGCTGATGTTTCCATTTTATGTCCTCATTTCAAAGGGGTTTCCTAAACTGTTAAGTAGCAATTTAGTATCAAATGATGGCCTGGGATGTAAGATACTCTTTGACTCCAGCAGTACGTTCCCATAAGATAACTTTAGATCAACAAAACTGGGGGCAAAAGCTACCTATCCTGTTTTGTAGGTTTCTGATAGGTACGTTTAATACTCTGTGCGGCAAAACAGCTAGCCCAACACTATAACTGTAAGCATATTTTTGAGACAATATTTGAGAC
Organism: Xestia ashworthii; assembly: GCA_950022955.1. Lineage (NCBI taxonomy): Eukaryota > Metazoa > Arthropoda > Insecta > Lepidoptera > Noctuidae > Xestia > Xestia ashworthii. The sequence continues at coordinate 17,780,330 of OX465565.1, read as the reverse complement.
TAAAAACACTGGGTTAACAACGCAGTGTTAGTAGCCCTGACTTGTAGCCAAGAGACTGATAGTGGCATTAGAAAACATCGTGACGAAACCGGTATTGTCTTGGAACCGAGACAAGAGACATCCCCAATCAGAACTGGCTCTGTGTGGTTTACATGGCTTTTTGCCCTGCTCCCAAACCAAATGGATAAGGTAAGGAACGAGTATATATTAGAGGAAGCTTAAAAGTTACACCAGCAGTACAAGTAGGTACGTAGGAATCGATAGGACTCGATAAGATAAATTTGACAGTTATTCTCGATAAAATGAGTTTTTATGGAGTCAAAGACTCATTTTATCGAGAATGACTGTCAAATTTATATTTTCGAGTCGTATCGATTCCTACGTACTTGTACTGCAGTTACAGAAAAGTAGAAAGGGAATCGACTGTCGTGGTATGGACGGTTTAGGCGCATTAGGGCTAATTCTCTTTTTGGCAACCGACTCCCTAATGGACTAGGTACTTCTCATTATGGCCACTTCTGATTAGGGCTACTTGGGCTACTTCTCACTTGGGCTGCTTCTCACTTGGGCTACTTCTCATTAGGGCTATTACTCATTAGGGCTACTTCTCATTAGGGCTATTACTCATAAGAGGGATGAATCGCATGTAACTAAAACAGTGATGAATATAAATGTGATGGATGGAGGGGGAGAGGAAGATTGGACAAAACGATAGATGGATTGTGTAAATGATAGCGTGATGGTTGACCAAGGAAAATGGAAGAATAACACGTGTTTCGCCGACCCCAAGTAACATGGGACTAGGGCAGGTAGATGATGAAGAAGTGGGACGAGTTGCAAAATGAAAATATTACTTATTTTGATTTTCATAAACTCGTTCCAAACGGCCCGGCCGTGAGGCATGTGGGACGAGTTGCTGAATTACTCCCAAACACAGCGAGGACAACTTTCGAAGTTATAATGCCTTGGGACTGGGACTGTAGCTTCATCTTTTTGTTTTTGATATTCAAAAGTGTAATGGTCCAATTAAAAAACTTTTTTGCAAAGAATAAAACCGACTTTAAAAAAAAACAAAAAAGTGAAAAATAACTTTAGCTTCTGAAGTCGGGGACCTTTGTTTGATTGAGTTAATTTTTTTGTCACCGACTTCAGAAGCTAAAGTTATTTTTCACTTTTTTGTTTTTTTTTTTTTGGAAGTCTATTTTTTGCAAAAAAAAAGTTTTTATTTTTCACTTTTTAGTGGTTCACATGTGCTTGATACACATGGAAAGTGCATACCGTTACAATTGCAACAAGCCCAAACACGACTAGGATACCTACATTGTCTCATTATGGAGTTCCATGACTCTTGGCTTCATCATCAGATCTGATGGTAGAATGGTTTTTATCAAACGCAAATGCTTCACTTGTTGTAGAAATTACCAAAATCGCTGTACGTTATCCTATAAAATTTGAAGAGTTCCCTCGATTTCGCCAAGATTCCATCATCAGATCCCGACTTGGTGGCTATAGGACCATTTGGACCATTTGTTGCCTTTCCAACAAAAAAGAATTTTTCAAATCGGTTTGCAAGCGACGGAGTTATGCGCGAACAAACATAAAAAAAAGTAGAAACATCCGAATTGAGAACCTCCTCCTTTTTTAGAAGTCGGTTAAAAATAATGCTGAATTTGAGGCCTGTTTCCCAACAGTGGGAACATTATAGACTGATAATGTTACATTAAGCTCCCACTGCCGTACGATACAAATTGCGTATCGAACCAGGCTTTCAAATTACAAGCTAATTCCACCGTATATCGATTATGCTATTTTCCTTTGATAGTGGCTATTACAAAATGCATTTGACAAGCTTTTACTTGATACTGCAGTAATAAGAATATTTCTTGGCTTCTCTGTAGTATGAATAATGTAGAATAGATTATTTTAACAACAGGTGCATATGAATGAAGTTGATTAAAATAAAAAAAGTTTGTCATTACGTATGAACCTTAAGATTATCTCAGAATAATACATTAAGAAGGCAACAATATTCGTAGGCAAGATAGATGCGCACTATTTATTTATTTTTTTCTTCATCGAGTGTTTTATTCTTCCTTCATTATAATAACCAAAAATCAAAGCATTTATTTCAAGTGGGCCAATTACAGGCACTTTTGAATTTTCGAAACAAAGATGAAAATTAAATCAAGCTGCAGTCCCAGCCAAAAGACATAAAAACTGTGAAAGTACTGTAGTTACCCATTATATATATCACCTAACTGCTTTAAATAAAATAGTGTAAATTTTCACTAAACTTTAACCTATGTTAAAAGTTCAATAGTTGAGCTTTAATTCAATAGAACGTACATTAAGCGTGAAACAATTTTCATAAATAAGCATTTTCTGGCAAACTTCCCATGACTTTGAGCGCGGTATTATTCAAATATAACCAGATTTGAGCACTTTGGTGCAGGGCAGAGCACTGACTTTGTTCTTCGCAAGTTTTTGTCGGAATATTTGTCAATAAGCACTTTTAGTTATTGGGATAGCTTTTGCGTGATTCATTTTCTCGCAAATTATTGTTATAGTAGACATAATTACAGTAGTAGTAGTAGTATACAGAGTCTAAACAACCTCAGCACGAAGCCTTGAACCAAGCATGCTGCATTTCAAACTAAATAACTTTACGAAAAAATTATTGCTGGGAAACGACTTCTTTTTTTGGCGTGAAAAATCATATTTTGTGGTAGAACTCAATGTAACTCACTCAAAACATTGTACTGATGCATGGATCTAATAAAAAGGGTGTCGTGGAGGCGTTTAAAGAAAAATAAAATCTCACAATAGAAACCTGGATTTAAAAAAATAACATGTCATAAAGTTGGAACTAGGATATAAGTGCCTTTTGGTTTCGTCAAGAAGAAGTTTTTTACACCCTTTATAAATAGTGAAAATTCATTCATTTCAGACTTGTTTCAACGTTTTTACGTATGAAGTTGAAAGATAACAAAAACTGTTCTTTTGCATCGCAATGCAAATCTTGTACAATCAATCTATGATAATGATAAAATCAAATAAATTGTTCATACAAAATACATACAAACAATTTGTTTCTCACGGAACATTTTATTGTGAAACTCACTAGTTTTGTAACGTATATTTTTAGATTCTCCGCTGGTACTGGCCTCCGTGCAACGAAGTGCTTACATTTGAATAAACGCGATCCGTTGATACAACTTGAATTGCAATTAAATTCAGGCTTATATTTGTAACTTTGTGTTCCTGTTTAAAATTGCTTTTATTTAATGTGCTATTTATTCGGGAGTGTTTTTAATGATAACGAAATTTTAATAAAGTGTTTGGGCACTGTCTAATGATTTGGAAAACACTGCGGGTACCACAGGTTGCGAGCAGTACAAGACCGTTTCACGTGGTGAAATGTTTGAAGGGGCCTATGTCTAGCAGTGGACGCTCTTCGGCTGATTAAGGCCGGACTTCACCATAGTGCAGGAGAGCGGAGCGGAGCAGAGACGAACGGAAACCGCTCAATCACATTGGTTAAACTCAACCGTCGCTCGTACGCTTATTGGTCGCATCTTGCACATTTCTTCTCCGCTTCATCAAAATGATAATACGAACCAAAGTAACTTCAATCAGAATAACAAAACTGAAGCTCTAACAATATAATGATCGTTTTATTATAGAAATCCCCTGTAACAAGGTTACAAACAGCAAAATAAATCCTACATTAACTTATACGAAACTTTAATTAAACTAAGAACTAACAAGCAAGTAAGGTAACAAAAACTAACACGATTTTTTGCTCAGTTTCTGCCCAAGATTAACATGAAACTTATTTCGTTTGTTATAAATGAAATACTAACTAAATAACTTTGTAGACGGTCGTTATAACCACTTTGTTGTTTTCAGCAAGTAACTGAAAGCATTCTTGCCGAATATAGACGCTCAGTGCGAAGTTTAAGAATAGGAATATACGGGAACAAAAATTTGGTTCGGCCGCGATTGATGCTCCAACCTGTCATCATCATGAACTTCCTAGTACACATAAATACAAAGCCTTTTACAAATTTTCTATAATCAGACGCCCACGGTTTACGAGGTTTCACTCTTTAAAGTAATTTTATGCAAATTGGAAAATAGTACGCCATTTGCACATTTTTAGGTTGGATAAATTGTTTTGGTAGACGTCAAAGTTGATATTTAACGTTCCGTTGACAGTAGAAGTGTATTTTGTATGTTTTTTTTAAATACATTTATTTTAATTTTTATAAATTCAATTAAAATGTATTTTATTTTTACATATTATTGCTGATTAATATGCAATTACATTGCCATTGTTACATAAACATAACGATTTTTTTTTCTTGGAATGGAACGTGAAGCGACGCCAAAAAGCGCACCAAGCCATCTGTCTGTCAACCGTCAGCGTTAGTCATCGTTTGTTGCCCTTACAGACTGCAATTGTTAGAATAAAAATGCCCTAAAAGTCTTGCTAGCTGGCATGAGGAGCGTAGGCCGAAAGCCGGCGGAGCGACGTCGACATTTGTGACAGAAAGTGGGTGTGCAATGTAAAATGCGAGCGTAGCGAGCGCGCGTCATGGAGTCGTAGCTGTTTCTAATTCTAAATATGCTAATATCTCGAAAACGGTGCGTCCTATCGCAAAAATAATTTGAAAACTTGCCCTTTTAATGACTACCCTGAAAAAAGAATGTAAAAAATATAAATATACAAATGTAAATATGGGTGAAACCTTCTTTGAAATGTACCTCCTCCTGCGGCTTGCCGAAGGGATTTTTTTTCATCCATTTTCCCCTGTTAGATATTACGGCATCATGTACATCTTTCTCTTTAATATCACTCTCTCCACACAATCCATCCATCATTTCTTTGGCCTTTGGCTGTATAAAGAACAGGGTGTAAAGCTCTTATCTACCATAGAAAAGGCTGAATCCTCCAACCAGGCGGGTGTTATGTCTGGTGGGTTATTGCCCGACAGTTGTTGACGGGTTTTTCTTTATAGTCTTAGTCTAACTTTACATAAGCGCTGAGGAATAAGAAATATTTCGATGTAGTTCATCATCTGTGTCATAGATGACGCTGTATTACTTCTTGTGGTGCCGCCACAAGCATTTCCTTTTTAGTCACTTGCTATTAACATGCCCAAAACAGTCTGAGCATTGATACATACATTTACGAGTAAACTAATCTTCTAAAGAGGAAAGATTTAATTTTTTGTTTGTTTGGAACGATTTAACTCAAGAACTACTCAATCAATTTTTAAAATTCATCTACCATTAGAAAGCTACTGAGTAACATTCTTTATAAATTATATTAATATCATGCAAATTGGCTCAGCTATCACATTTTTGCGGACAAAGTCGCGGGTGAAGTGCAAGTAAAGAATGAACAGACTAAAACATTTGTCGTCCATGCCCCTGCAACTCAGTGATTGCCGGAACCGCTGCGCTCCCGACCTTCTTCCACTCCCTCCATCCCTCACAAAGAGGTCTGCACTGAACTACTCCTCCACATTTGTATAATGCGGACATTCGTTTATACAGCACGTGGATCATTTACAATCGTCTCGTATACAGGGTGCTGTGATATTGTTTAAATTCAAGAGCACTTTTTTTTCTTGAAGTTGAAGAGATTTCTTAATGAGACGAGTCTTTTTGAAAGCAAGTCTGTTTAGTGAAAAATTATATGATTGGTGAATAGAAAGAAAGAAAACATTTTTATTTATTATGCCGCAAGTTCACACAACATAACAAAAATAAAACAAAAAACTTAAAACTAAACAATAGAAAGCAAATAAAGAAACAAACTTAAATAAGTCCCGGCTGTTTGACAGTCGTTACAGGTAGCCAGCGCAGCGGCCCGAAATCCTGACAACCAGTCTTATCAATTGGGTTGTGGAGGCAGTCACTTTATGTAAACACTGGTATTCAGCTGCAATCGTTTAGACTGAAAGCTGACACATAGTTTGGAAAAGGCTACCCAGATGATGATGATGATTGATGAATATTTCATCTTTGATTTGTGGGGGCTATCTCTTACTGGAATATAATTTGTTAAAAACAAAGAGACAATTTGGTAACACTGAAACTATTTGCTGAGGTTTCAACATTTTCTCTTATCAGAAAATAGAAACTGGCAAAAATCAGTACAAGTGCAGTTATTCCCTAAATAATATCAGTCAGAAGTACCTAACCTTACTAAGTGATCAAGTCTTTGGAGTTTGTCACCCCCTTGTAATTGCCATTTGATTTATCAGTCAGAACAGATTTCAATGGAATGGTGTGAAGGATGATAAGGATAGAAAGCGATCATTCTCAGAAGATCCATTGGCCAGATCCATGATGGATCTAGTGAGAATTAATTTTCTCATTGGATCCTGATTTCAAAACATGGATCTACTGAGATTCGTTCATTATCAGAAGATCCATTGGCCAGATCCACGATGGAGGTGACTGCTGAGATGACGAATCATAGAGAAGAATGGAAGAGGAAGACATGCTAAGCCGACCTGGCTAATGACAGCAGAATGATGATGATCTATCAGTTTGTCATGAAAATCAAATGGATGGTCGTGTTACCTATCCATTTGATTTTCATGACAGGCTAAACAAATAAACACCTAACCACAGCAAATGGTAACCAAATCCAACACCAACAGTTTCTATCACATCAACCGCAAAACGGACACTACCCACAATGCGTCTCATCAAGTTACATGAATTATGTCAATAACAAAACAAAAATTCGATATCCCGTTGAAATAACATAAAAAGTAGCAGAAACAGGATTCACATTTGATTTGTAATCTAATAATATTAAGTTATTTACGGGCCGCAGGGCAATAAGTTCTTGTTTCCGATGAAATGTTGCCGGAGGACCGAGATTGTGTGTGGTGCAAGCTTTGAATGACTTTTGTTTGGGCAATACTTTGGGGTGAATTTTTTGGTTTTACGGAAATTTTCGAAGATCTCTGACATATTGAAATATCAAAATCATATAGAGATCTGACATATAAAAATCATACCAGTCCTGGTATGATTTTTCAAAGTGTTATGCATAGATTGTTAATTTAGATGAAGATTAATCATTACCATGACAGTCTGACTTCATGCATGTACTGCTAGGACTAAGTCTCCGTTTGTCTGTGAGCCTAACGTCGCCTTGACGGACGAGTCACGAGAACTACTACGCATGACGTTCGCGACCCATCCAGCCAAGACAAACTCCTTTGGCGATGTCCGGGCTCAAGTGAGATATCCCACCACTCATGAAGGCCGTGCGTGCGATGCCACGACGATAGACTCCTCGATCTGTCATCGGCTGGCACTCAATCGGGCGGCATTAGGTCGCCATGGTGCCGCCTCCGCCACCCTGTCCTACAATCTCCACATTGCTGTCATTTGCTGTGCCAGGTTCTTTCGAACGATGTTGTCTGCCCATATCGCCGCCGGACGACATGATTTTCCCAATCCTTGGACACCACTCATCACAGCTTTAGGTTCATAATTTTTGTCATTTTTTGCATTTGTCACCAGGTTCATTCTTCTAGCTATTGAAAAAAGGTCAATATTATGTCTTCATTTTAAATTTTCAGAGTTTTCAATGCAAAGGATTTTAAACCGTATAATTTACGTGTTTTTTTATACAAATTTTACCAGGTTCTAATTCAATATAGCCAAAATTTCACCCAAAACGAAACAAATCCTTCAGCTCATAACTTAAACCTGAATGTTGCACAGGGGAAAATTTATTCATGGAATTCAATTTACTTCAGGTGTGGCTTGACCCTTAACGGGGAATAAACGGGCCTTATTATGAGTGACTTTTGCTTTTGTTTCTTTTTTTTCGTTCCAGGGTAAGGTTTTTTTTTTCGGTACGAGTACCCGTGGTAAATTGCGCGGATAGATTTCAATTTGTTGAATTTGGATTCGTATAATTTGCTCGGTTGTTTTAGGCTCTTGGTAACTTTTTTTTTAAGTTGCTGTTTTCAGGGATTTTTACGTGCATAGCTGGGAGTTAGTTATGAGTTGGGCTTCTAAGTAAGATTCTTTATTATGTTTGCTAGAATATCTTTTAATTTATGTTCAAGAAAATCCTTTAAATTTCACTCTTGTGTATTTAAAAAAAAACTAGTTGATCAATATTAAAAGCAGTTCAGCAAATATAACGAGGGTGTATGTTACACTCGTGGTGGTAATGACAATAAACTAGATATCTACACTTCTACACTAATATTATAAAGAGGAAAACTTTGTTTGTTTGTTTGTTTGGTTGTAATGAATAGGCTTAAAAACTACTGGACCGTTTTTAAAAATTCTTTCACCATTCGAAAGCTACATTATCCACGAGTAACATAGGATATATTTTATCCCCGTACTCCCACGGGAACGGGAACTATGCGGGTGAAACCGCGGGACGTCCGCTAGTATTTTATAAAATGTAAAATATTCAGGTTCCGTCCAAACTGGAGGGAGGACGCGCGGGTTCGCGAGAGGTGGAAAGAGTGGAAGGAGGCCTTTGCCCAGGAGTGGGACAGAGCAGGCTAAAAAAAAAAATAAAAAAAAAAAAAACAAAACCTGGCAATTAAATACCTCTAACGTCAACACCATTTCACGCCATAAAACTAAAACACTGAAACCAAAGTAAATCATCCCGTTTTTCCCACATTTCGCTCAGTTTGCCAACTAAACGATTTCCTCACTTACCAACTGCAAGAGTTTCCTCATATATTTGTGTTTTTGTCCACACTTTGTCTGCATTATGCTAATCTAACTGGAATTACTAATTGCCGCGAAAACTTTGAGCTGCTCGCGATGACAGCAAAAACCGGAACCGGATTTTGTGTCATTATTACTTGCATGTCCAAAACAGAAATGTATTACCTCGTAAATGTCTACCATTTAGCGTGAACTTTCGCCACAGTTTAAGGAAATTATGTTTGTAGAATGTTAGAATGATTTGAATAGTTAGCGAGTTGTAATTTGAATTCGTGTATCAGTGTGATCAGCAATTCGTGCTGAATATAATAATATGTAGAAAAGAAAGAAATAAAGAAAAAGCATTCATTAGCCCGTACAGGACAACCCACATAAAAATTTACATTATTTACAACTAATAAAAACTAAACATGCAAAAAAAATTTTAAAAAAAATAAACGAAAGGTCCTGAACGCGGCCAAAAGGTCTCAAATCTCAGCATGGTGCTGTAACATTAAAAAACGTCACAGCGCTGATATTCTGATAGGGCCCAAAGTGAAAGTGATGCCACGGTCAGACGGTCGGGTGTAAACAACCTTATCACAAAGCCAAGCATTCAGTACATCAAATTAAGTAACTTTTCGCAAAAGTACCTAATTGCTGGGAAACGACATTTTTTTTGAGGTGAAAATCATGTTTTGTGGTAGAACTCAATGTACCGCACTAAAAACATTGTGCTGAAGGCACTAAATAGTACGGGGGTCGTACAGGTGTTTAAAGTAAACATCTTACAATAAAAACTTGCATTGAAAAAAAAACTTGTCAAAATATTGGAAATTTGACCCCCAATATTTCTGTAACTAGAAGTTATGGTGTAGAACAAAAAAAATATTGCAATGACAGGGAGAATAGTGCCCTTCGGGTTCGTAAAGAGGTGTTTTACACCCTTTAGAGTAAAATATTCTTTACTACCTAATACAAGTAACATTCATAAAAGAAAATACATCGCTTTTTCAAGATTGCTCAAAAAAGGTCGCTCATAGCAACGTGCGATCTTTTCAGGACAAACATTGGATGTTGGTTGGAGGAAGAGACTCTACGGCAGGCAATCTGTGGCAAAAAAAATATTCATCTATTAAATTAGTAATGGGTACACCCATTACTAATTTAATAGATGAATATTTTTACGACGCTACACTTTTCTCTCAAATTTCATTCACTTTTTATAGGCATTAAAACGAGTTAGAGTTAGTAGAAAATGTTTTTTTCATGTTTAATCAATCAGATAACAAGCTTGGTTACATTCATGCTTCATGAAAAAACAGACCAATAAATAAAAAACCCTGAATTTTTGTCCAATAAATGACTTATTTCTAGGCAAAAAAATACGTAAATACTATCAGAGTACTATCAGGGGACGCTTCACCGACAAACATGTAATAAATTTGTGTAGCCCGCGACAGATGCGCGTACGAATTCAAATAACAGGGCTCCACGTCAAAATAATATGTATTTTTCCAATAACATTCTGATTTTTCTAGAAAATTGTATGTGTTTAAGTTGGCATGAGGAGCATAAAAATGGCAGTCACGATTCAAGGTTTTTGGGAACGTCTGATACATCATGACTTGTTGGACACCAACCGTGCTGATCCTTACTGACTTGACTGATATGCTGATGAGCATCCAGCATTCAGCCTATATCGGTCCTCTGCTGGGTCAGGTCAATAAAAGGGGTGGTCACGAGGGTCCGGTCCGAGTTCTATCACTGTTTTGACAGTAGAGGTAGTGAAATTAATGACACATAGTTAATCACCTGCCCGCATTACCTACATCACCACCGTGGAAACGAAAGAGCAGCGACAAATCTATTGTTTATTCAGATGAACAAGAGATTTGTAGATGTTTGATTGTTTTAAAAGATTTTTTAAAGACTTGGACAGATGAACAAAAGATTTGTCCATTCTATTCTGCTCGACTTTGAACCCACAATCACTTACAAATATTCATTCTGATTCACTGCAACTTACTTTTAGTTCAAGTTGTTGCTCAGATCCAGTTGATCACCAGCTACGTACATTATCTGCTTGACAGTTTGCTGATCTGGGCCTATTTGGCGCACACGTGCAACTAGATTAAATCTGCCAGAAAACTAAAAAGTCGGTTAAAAAATATATCAAAAGACACATGATAATGTACCTACGTATATTATTAGTACTACAAAAATATCACCCTGAAACAGTACAGAAATGATGAACAGACCATTTCAGTAGCATTGGTCTAAAATGTTCCCCAGCAAGACGTAAAACGCAGGTGCAGTTGTTCCAGTGAAATATTATGGGAAAATTCTCAGGTTTATGCAGAAAATAAAATATCACAGATAAATTGTGAGATACACGAATGTATTCGTGGAATGTTCTAGACTTGTTGTACTCTTATTTGTTCGGTTTTGTCATTTGTATTGATATTTATGTTCGATTGTTCAGAGTCTTTTAGGTTGTTGTTGTTGAAATTGCCTTATTGGTTGGAGTCGATTTCATTTAAGATGAAACTGTTAATATTAATGATATTTTATGGCTTATACAGGCCATGGACGTTACCATCATTAATGTTTTTATAATTTCGGTGCTACTTGTCTGTTTAGTAATCTCGTCTGTGATACCCAAATTGTTAGGCAGAAGTGTACCTAATACTAAACCCACATTTCGCCAGTTATATTAAAGTCCCATGTAAAAGGGGTAAGCCCATTGCCATCAATTGGGCACAGATCCAGTCTCCGTGGCAACTACTGAGAAATTCTTGATGGAACAATCTAATAACGCTTGGACGACCCGTGAATCGAACCCGGGAGCTCTTGTTCAGCAGCCACTCTTGCGACTACTAGTCCATCGAGGCTGCTCATCTACTTTCTAATATTATTATAAGTCTTGAAATGAGATCTTTGATTATGTCTAGGTGTGGATTTTTGATTAGGATTTTAAGGAAAATTGCAGTGTAGTAAAATTCAAGCAGATCTATTAACTTGGGTCTGTATCAATCATTGCAATTGATCATTGTGAATAAAATATTTTTTTAATGAAATAAGAAGAACACAAAGAAAAAAATACGAATAAAGCAAAACGATTTCACCATTGCATAGAAATAAGAATAACTATTTTTAAACGGTACAATTCAGGCTCTTAATAAAAAATAACTACTTTTCCGAACTATAAAATGGTATGAATAAAACAGCTAGTTGCAAAACACTTGGAACGAATCGAAACAGCTTTTTAAATACGACAAAGTAATAAAGTGATTCGAGCAGTACTTTTCCATAGAAAGTTTTCCTTTTATTTGTAAGTGTTTCTTAAAAAGTGATTTTACAACAAACAAAAAAGTGCACTTAAGGCACAGATGGAACTTAGGAACCAAACTAATATTATTTACAAAAAACGATGTTGGATGAATGATGGTGTTGACGCACATTCGGTAATATTTAATATGGTATTATGTCTTATACTATCTAGGCCCTAATATCGAAAATTTAGATACTGTTGCATAATATTTCAAAATATATTATGACGTTAAAGCCAATAGAATTTATTAATTCTGTTTGAGAATAAATGTCACTTAGTTCTGTTTTACATGTGTTGAATCTTTGATAATTTATACTAGCCAAAGTGTGGAGCCAAATTGATATGGATTTAAACCACTTAATCATTAGTTTCTTGAGGCAATATTATGTAACTGGAGTTACAGTACACTATAACTCATTTTCTAATTTCGTACTATTTTAGTTCCCATATTCTTTAGAAGGCAATAATAACAATGTTCTTTTATCAAAATTTTGTTTTATTTGTAGTTAGTGTGCCCAGAGCAATAATTAGAATAGCTTCTTTTTTCTAGATATGTACAAGTCATGGCAGTCTCTGGGAAGTGCCGAAAAAAAGTGAAAAATAAGTATATAATCCAAAAAAATTTTTTTCTTACTTGTCTAAGGTTGATTTTGACTAACCGTTCTATCGAAGCGTTTGGTGACGATAGCGCGAGTTCCATGATTTTTGTCAACCTAAAAGTGCTAAAGAAGTTTTCACTTGAAACATAATTTTTAATACTGTATGCCACTAGGCCCTCAGTTTCAGTCTCTGTAAGTAGCACTAAAAATATTGACATCGTCAGTAACGGTGAAATACAAAACAGAATAATTTATACTATACAGATTCATCAAAAGTATAAAAAAAACCATAATAATCCTAGCAATAAATCGACTTCGACAAAAATACCTTCAGAAAATTTCATAACAAACGGTTTTTAGAAAGTTCTGAAAATTTACTTAATTTTACTTCTACCTGTTCTATGTTTCCTTTCTTATTTTCATCAACCCGATACCACATTAAAACTGAAAAAATCTAGTACCCATTCGCCGTAGCTTCACGTTTGAGTATCAATGCAATAGATGAAATCCAAACCTACGATTTCCAGTCATTCCAAATGCCTAGAAAAGGTGCTTTAAAGCCCTAAATCCAACAAAAACAAAACGGAATCGCTCTGGCCTAACTCTGAACACAATCCTATCCCGGACAATATTTCCCAAAAGTTGTCGGAACGTAATCGCCGCTTGCTTTACTCCTACCCGCGATCTACCAAATTGAAAAATAACTGAGCGTCCTTACAATAAATTTCAGTCTGAAAACTTTTCCGTTTTAATCGTTAAAACGGAATTTTGGTCATTTAAAGTACTGTTATTAAAGTAGGAGACGTAAATAAGTCGGGTGACTTAGAGGAGTCTCCTATTGTATATCTTTGGATGAGATTAAAATGGGTGGAATTTTCTTTTGTTTTTGGCCAAGAATTTCGAGTTAAAGTGCTTAGAAATTTGGATTCGGGAAGTTTGTGAGAGACTTGAATTTGTTGGAGACAATGTTGTGAGTTGTGGAAAGAATTGGAGTGTGAAATGCTTACCCACTGATGCCTGATTGGATAACATTTAATGTAATTTATATACCAATTGTCTGGTCCTTCCCAAACACAAGTGTGACTAAGTGAAGTGTTACTAACATAGTTTTAAGTCTTATTTATTAACACAAGTTTTGTATTAAATTTATATATGTTAGTTTATAAAGTATATATTTATGGGTCATTGTAGCCTGAAATAAATAAATTGAATTGAATTGAATTGAAAACTGATTTTTGGACTAAACACCTGGATACAAAATAGGTAATATTATACAAATAATGAATCGTTTATTCACAAGGAATATAGTTTATCATAGTGTTAGTAACAATACTTTAGAAAATACTGTGATGGACTGACATTGATCACTTGGATAGGTGCTCGTAGCCAAAGAAAAAAAGCGGGTTGGGAGTGTTGGGACCCATTACCTACATACCTTGCCATTTATACCATTTATTTTGAGACAATAATTTGAAATTGAAATAAGTTATGGATGATGGCGTGACAAACTTGGTACCTGCAAACCTACCTGATGACTCCACACTTGCTCAAGATAACTTAAATTAATGAAGGTAGAATGGAGGATTTCTTTTTTCCAATGCTCCAATTATTGGAAAAAAGAAAGTCATCCATTCCTCTGTTCCTCTTCCTTCCTCTGTGAGACGCCACAGGCTGTAAATAATAAAAAGTAAATAAATCTTTACTTTAATATTATAAAATTGAAGAGTTTGTTTGTTTGTTTGGTTGAACATGCTAATCTCAACTACTGGTTAGAATTGAAAAATATGTTTGTTTTGGATAGTCCATTTATTAAGGAAGGCTACGACCAATAACAACGGAGCATAAATGAAAAATGTTGCAAAAACGAGGAAAATCTATTCCTTTTGCGAGCTTGTTCTCTGCTAAGTGTCGCAGCGTGTGGGACAGCTATTAATTTCTTGCCAAAATATTTACTATCGATTCAAAGTAATTTTCCCAGCAACTACTAATGACTAATGACCACAAAATTACTGTGAATTATATTCACACTTTGTGTGGCACAAAAGGACCAAAAAAATACAGCAAATAATACCGCCTAAATACTTAATATATTATCAAACTGGGTGCATTAATTCGTATTAATGTAGTACTAACTAATTAATCTAAGTATGAACCAACACAAATGAAGGAATTAGTAGTGCGGAATCACTATGGAAAATTAGCACATGATAACCGGTTTAATAATAAGCGGGGTTTATTAATTAATTGCCTAGTATCTAGTAGGTGTATTTTAGTGATAAGTTTTGTATTTCACCATACTGCGACGCTGACGTCAGCGGCAATCGACAGCCATATTTTGTTCTTGCTGACGTCACAACCGACCGTACGCGACCGAAGGACAGTGCGATTAGAATTCATTCATTTCATTCAAAGTGTCCTTTCACAAAAAAAAAAAGATTTTTTCAAATCGGTTCATAGCTGACGAAGTAATGAGATTAAAAGCATAAAATATAATAGACCTAATCGAGAACCTCCTCCTTATTTTCTCTTCGTATGAACCAAAACAAATGAACCATGTATCGTTTTTCATAATAGAATAAATGTTGAAGATACAACATGACGATTCATGACTTGAAAAGTCATATTGGTTTTTAAAGCTAAGAACTTACATAAATGTAGGTGAGCCAATGACCGGCGCAACTATAGTAATCTTCGAAATACAACATATTCAAAATATTCAAAGTAAGACATAGTGAGTTCTTAGAGTCTTTCTTAACTAAATACAATACACAAAATAATACTCTAGCAAGTCCACAAAATGTAGCAACCATCCAAAATAAAACGAGATAAAAAAATTACTGATATTTCTACAAAATAATTTCATATCGTCGATACATCTCGGATAGGTATCGTTGAAACGTAATCCTCCCTTGACAATTGAAAATAACATTTTCATTACGCTGAGTGGTACAAAACTCGGTTCAGTAAGAGGATATCAGTTCTGCGACGAATAATTCCGGTTGGGAATTGTCATGAAGTATTGACAGTATGTTTTGACAAGCCGGTTTTAATAATGGCTTTTATGAAAGTGATGAAATGTTTTTTTTGGTTGAGTGTATTTTGGTCAGGGTTCTGTTAGGTACAACAAAGGGTGTAAACACCTCTTAACATAGCCGGCAGGCAGTTGTTCTCTCCGTCATTGGGGTCAAAGTTTTATATTACAAGTTTTTATTGTAAGATTTTTACCACCTCTTTTTAAACACCTCTACGACACCCACCCTATTCAATACATCCATCAGCACAATGTTTTAAGTGCATTAGTTACCTACATTTAGTTTTTCCACAAAACATGATTTTTCACCCCAAAAAAAAGTCGTTTCAAAGCAATAATTTTTGCGTAAAGTTACTTAGTTTGACGTACAGAATCCTTGGTTGACGACTCCGTGACGTTTTCGATTCGATCGACGATTTTCGTTTTTCTGTTTTTTTTTTTGTTTTGGTTGGTTATTTGATGGAGTTAAAAAACCAACCAACCATCGTGCATCGGTTGGTGATAAAAATTGTGTAAGTCCTCAATCATTGTAATAGAACGTCATTTATGTATTTCGAGTACAAATATTTCCATCCCTTCCCAACTCGATATTGGCCTCTTATTTACCACTTGGTCTACAGATGGCCTAAAGCGTATTTTGACCTAATTCAGACACTTAATGTGATGAGGAGATAGCAGCCTTGAAAAACTGGTCATTGTTGGCAATAGCGAAGGCAGGAGAGGAGGTAGGTACGAGGCCGATTGCAAACACGATGATCAGACCAAGTAAAATAGAGAGAGACCTGCGTCCTCAAGCCAATTTCAGTAGGTGGTGATCCCCACTTTGTAATTCATTAATCTCCCTGAACAAAATTATGATCTCAATAATAAAATATTCCAAAAAAAAAAGAAACATAATTCCACTTACCAAAACACTTTTCTCACAAAGTAGCGAGCAGTATCATCGCAATAAAGTAAAGAGACCAACTTTGATAGCGACAGGATATTAAGGCATTAAAAATCTCGAGTTTTAAGCGTAGTACTGAAACTTATTTCATTATGTGAGACTTACGGTCTACTTGAGAACATGAATGCCAACGTGAAGGAATTATGACCGGAGATTAAGATGCACTAGTTCATAGGCGCGGGTTCTCTTGGATGGCGCTTGATTTTTTATGACAAAGCCTTTATTTCAAGGAGGCCAGTTGTTTACATGCACTTTTGAACTGTCGAAACAAAGAAAACAATAAAAGTAGCTACAGTGCACAAGGCATAAGAACTGTGAAAGTACTGTAGTTGCTCAATCCAAAACGAAGAAGAAGAACGGACAAGAGTTTCCATGGATACTCTTTTAAATCAAAATATTGTTACAAAACCGTGGTGACTCCATCCATGTTGACATTTTGTGAGAACAATGTATCAAGATGTGCACGTTAAAAGTTTCCATAGTATAAACATGATAAAGGATGACGGCAACAAAGGAGGTGTCTTTTGAGATGACGACCAATAGAGAAGTAGGGAAGAATAATAATGAGGGTGATTGTTCTCTCTCTCTCTCTCTCTCTCTCTTGCTTTGGGCGACGAGTTAAATTTTGATTGGTTGATACAGATTTACCTAATAACGTGTACCCCTTTCAACGGTATCTTGTTATTTAAACCACTTCATTTTTTTAAGAGGAGCGGTGGCTTAGGTGGCGGCCCCGACTTACGTTTAGTGAGTCGTGGGTTCGAACCCAGGCAGGCGCATTACTTTGTGTAATTTATTTCATCACCGCTGCTCTCAAAACGGTGAAGGAAAACATCGTGAGGAAACCGGCATGGCCTAGAATCATGAATTCGAAGACATGTGACATCTTCCAATCAGCAATAGGCCCGCGTGGTGGATTATAGAGAGCAGGCCTGTGTCCTAGCAGTGGGAACATTAATAGGCTGATGTTTTTTTTTACTACCACGTTGTGTCCCACTCTTAGAAATGGGGGTCTATCCCATTCTTTTCATCAGTCTAAATCGCCAGCGTGACAGCCGCCAAGTTACTCTGTCTTCTGTCTTCTTCCTTACTATAATCACTGCTTCATTAGGTCTGAGTACCCACTTGTGTATGATTTACGAAATATTGTCCTCGGCTTCGCGAGATTTAATGTATCTTGTGTGTTAATCGAATTTATAAACTATCTGTGTGCCAAATTCTTTCATGAGTTGTCTATGAAAGAGTAACCATCATTCATCCATCCTAAACTTTCGCTCTCAAAATAGAAAAAAGGAGAAGAGGAAGTAACGTAAGATTATTTGCCCCCCAAAAGACCAAAACTTGCAAATAAGCAACTGTTTATCTAAAAACAAAAATTTAAACCAATTTCATATTCAAAATAAAAACAGTAAAAACTGCATTGTAGTAGCGGACAATATCTGTACAGCTCTTTTACTATCTGGACTTCGCTTTTCTTGAGACGAGAATTTAAATATTATGTAGTACTTTGTATTTGTGAAGAATATTCAAACATGCGACTGAAACTGAGATAAATGTATTGAAGTCTAACGAGACTATCTTGTTTACTATTCTATGGCATGTCTGTCTGTTTTGTTTATTGTTGGTTTATGAATTGAATGAAGTGGATTATAAGTAGTATTGATATGAAGGGATCAGAATTTCATCATCTGCTCAGCCTTTTCCAAACTTTGTTGGGGTCGGCTTCCAGTTTAACCGGATGCAGGTGAATACCTGTATTTTTTTCTAAATTATAACAGCCACTCGGGTCACACGTTACAGGTAGTCAGTGGCCCATGTCAATATTTTGTGGTTAATGTAAATATTTATCCGTGGTGCTAGGCAACTGGGCCTATCCCAGTTGTAAACGTCCCTTTGTGCCTTGTTTCGTTCTGTCTCCTGCTGATATGGAGGGAAGTGTATTTTAGTGTATTTTATAGTATTTCCTACTCCTCCTCTGATTAATGAAAATACTTTCTGATTAATTTCGTTGCGGGATCCAAGACAGTTAAATTCATTCTCTGGGACT
The DNA here is from genome assembly GCA_950022955.1 of Xestia ashworthii. NCBI lineage: Eukaryota > Metazoa > Arthropoda > Insecta > Lepidoptera > Noctuidae > Xestia > Xestia ashworthii. The sequence goes on along the minus strand of OX465565.1, from coordinate 17,761,658 downwards.
TCGTCTAGCTTCATTGTCTCGGCGCTTTTCTGGTGGTGGCGATTGTTTATTCTGGCTTTCAGGAGTTACAGTGGTTTGGGAATAGTGTGGCGGGCTTGTCCCAAAAACAAATAGTCAGTGGCTCAAAAAGTCTGAACCCATCTTACCAAGGGGTATCGTATTGCCCGGTACTAACTGGGTTGTTAAGCTCGGATAGGCAGTCACTCTATATAAAATATAGTTAGTCCGCTGCATTCGGTTATACTGGAAGGCGACCCCAAAAAAATGGATGGGAATGGGAAAAAAATAATAATATGAGATAAGATGGGAAAAAAAAATAATAATTTAAATAAATAATAAAAGACAAGGCAGATGATGACCGATGATTGATGTTTCTTTATCTGAACGTTGACACAAATTCTGTGGTAGTACTGATCTGTGGCATGTTTATATTACAATTATATTGATCCCAATTATACTCGTAAGGATATAATGTTGTTATTTTATGTCATTACTATACCTATATTAATAATATATCTTACTCTGATAAATGTGTAACATACCCTCTGTTTGTAAATAATATCTTTAATTAACTACTTAAAATTGTATGTTAATCTTGTTTATTGCTGTGTCCTAACAGGGTCTATAATTGTTCTTAGCTGTACCATTGTAACATCTTTTAAAACTTATGGTACGCAAAGTAAAATGAATATGAATATGAATATTCTGCCCCACTTAAAACCCATTCAATTTCCATTAAGTACACATAATTTCATAAGTCAAAATAACTCGCAAATATCACACTAGAGCCATAAAAATATTTATTTCAACATGTCCAGGAGCACAGTTTAAATTTTACAGCCCGTTAAAGTTTTACACCTTTTCAAAAAGGGAGGGCGGTACCCGGTTGTAAAATTTGTAATTTATTGCTGTGCATGGAACAGATATACGGCTATCGCGCGATAGACCAGAAGGATTTGCATACTATAATTTTACGTGTAATAAACAATTTGAAGAGAATAGAGCTGTAGTGAGCCGTAGTGATATATTGTTGTTTAAATTGTTGAGAGAAATAAAATTAGTAGAATGTTGGATTTTTGGACGGACTATACAATACATAATATTGAATGATAACAATTCTAGTCTTCCAGTCTATACTGATGCAGCTGAATACCAGTATTTACATGGAGCGACGGCTTATCTGAACTCCACAACCCAGTTAGTACTGAGTAATTCGATACCCCTTGATAAGACTGGTTGTCAGACTTTTTGGGCCACTGGCTACCTGTAACGACTGTCAAAAATCTACATATGACAGCTGTGCTTTCCGAGGCACGGAGGAAGTATGTAAGGTAATTTAGCACTATACAAAAATAATTTTGCTTGTTATATCCAAAGTTGTCAACATGTAAAGAATAAGCTTGAATCAAAGCGGCCCTGTTCTCAGTATTAGAATTGGATCTTCTTAGTGGCCTATAATTAGATAGGTACCTATTAGCCATCAGTGAGAACAGAATACTAGGAAACACGAAGTCAAAGGTTTTTAAGTAGGCATTAATTTGGGTTTAGTCAGAATTTGTTTTTGTTAGAAAATTTATCTTTATTAAATCAGAAACAAGACATATTTTACAGTAACGATTCCTAGAGCCTGCCTTGGTTGGTCTAGTTGTCGTAAGTGAGACTGCTAAGCATGAGGTCCTAGGTTCAGTTCCCAGGTTGGGTAAATTGTAATTGGGTTGCCCGCTTACAAACCTAGGCAAGCACGCTTAACCTAAAAATCGACCCAAGCGGTTGTTATTAACTGTATCATTTAATTGTACTTCTGTGTGTTGTGCTGTCTTTTGTGTGCATTAAATACACGATTTATCTATCTTTCTTATTATTAGGCACGGGCTCCTCCAACGCACTAATAATATCACCCCAAAATATTAAAAAAATATATAATATTCAACAATTTAACGTCAACAAAATCTAACCGCAGAAATCAAAACACGTCGCAACAGCGTGTAAACGAATAAATATAAATCCATGAATATTTACCAAATGGCGGCCATTTTCGGAACGTGACGGAATTTCACGTTTAGATATGCACATTAATAACATTCCGGTGGCACTTTTTAATTTTCATGCCTCACTTATTGGTGAAGGTTAGAAAAAAATGTCGTGTGGTTCCGCGGCTAAGGCAGTTTTGAATGAGGTTTTTTATTGGTTCAACTGACTTTGGTATAAGAAAACACTATTTATTTATCAACCGACTTCTAAAAAGAGGAGGTTCTCAATTCGTCTGTATTTTTTTTTTTTTTTTTTTGTGTTTGTTACCTCAGAACTTTCGACTGGGTGAACCGATTTTGATGATTTTTTTTTATTTGAAAGCTGGTGCTTCCCGTTGGGTCCCATTTTAATTTGTAGAAGATCTGATGCTGATCGTCGGAGATATACAATGGAACTCTTCAACTGAGACTAGAGAATAGACTGCAAATTTGTCGAAATCTGGGTATATTGTACACAATATACCCAGATTTCGACAATGTTTGTTGCGTCAGAACTTTCGACTGGGTGAACCGATTTTGATGATTCTTCTTTTATTTGAAAGCTGGTGCTTTCCGTGTAGTTCCATGTCAATTTGGTTAAGATCTTATGCTGATCTTCGGAGATATAAATGGAACTCTTCAAAAATACACGGCAAAGCTGCAGTAATTGCTGCAATCGCTTGGTTGTTTAATGTTTATGCAACATCATGATGTAACATCACACCTGTATGCTCTGAGGGAGTACGCAGAAGTATACAATACACCCAGATTTCGACAGTTAGACGTGTAAAGTTCCATTCAATGGGATCCCGGAGAAATAGAGGTAACTCCTTAGCTTTATAGGCACACCAGAAGCGATTTGGGTAGTTTTAGGCAGAGTACAATCTCGAAGTGATCCCATTTCGATTTGATAAAGATCTGGTGACTTCGGAAGATAGGCAACTGAACTCCGTAATAAAATACGATAGCAAATGTACTGGGATCGTTGAAGACTCACGTCTGTCTATTGTTTACACTAGTTCATAACAAAAAATCACACCGATACGCTGTGAAAGGGTAAGCATCTGTGAACCACTAAAAAGTGAAAAATAAAAACTTTTTTGCAAAAAATATAACCGACTTCACACAAAAAAGTGAAAAATAACTTTAGCTTCAGAAGTCGGTGACAAAAAAACTAAATCAATCAAACAAAGGTCACCGACTTCTGAAGCTAAAGTTATTTTTCACTTTTTTGTGTGAAGTCGGTTATATTTTTGCAAAAAAGTTTTTATTTATGAAAAGAAGTGTCTTTTCTTAAATAAATAAATAGTGTTTTCTTATACCAAAGTAGAGTTTTTGGGGTGAATTTTATTTATTTGTATAGATTAAACCTGGGCAACCTCATAGTGATGAGGTTGTCCAGGTTTAATTTAATCAATACAATTATATAAAATTGGAGAATCCGTTTATAATTTCAAAATAAGAGCTTCTTACTGCTAAAATAATGTGAAAGTACTTATAATTGCGTTTTTTTTTTATTTTTGTTTGTCTGTCTGTTTGTAGCCAGAGCTGCTAATCTCCAAAACGGCTAGACCGATTTTGACAGGACTTTCACTGGCATTTTATAGCTAATGTCATACACAGAAGTAACTCAGACTACTTTAATTTAAAAAATAGTTCCGTGCAAAAAAAAAACTATTGAAGTTGTTAAAAAAAATCGACTCAAATAGCGAATTAATAGTTTAACTTTTATTGTCACGGGCAGCAGCTGGGTACTACAAGTCTGAAATCGCTAAACCACACCGTGGTCAAGTGTGATCGTGATCAGTACCTTCTCATATACAGAAGGCACTTTGAGACCTACCACCTGTTTTTATCTAAAAATACAGTTACCCTGCATTGAGAAAGTTACAGGCTGGTATTTTTTTTACCAAAAAAAAAATGTTAATAACTTTGTTGTTATAATTTTCATATTGGCCTGGGAATACCGGAATGATAATTGGGCATAATGTTTCAAGTGCAGATAAAATTGGCTCGGAGAGGTAGATCTGTTATTCGAGTGAAATAAAATAAAAGGACAGTTTGTTTCAGTTTTTGGGACAAATTTGTAAATTTTTAGCGTTGAATATTAAAATTCTGTAAATGGTCACGCAGTTTAATTATGAATTGAATTCTTTGTGATTATTTAACGGATTCTGATAAAAACTGCGTCTAATAATTTCAGTTCAAGCATTATTCATAATATCTAGTGAAAAAGATAATCGGGAACTTATCAACCTAGCTACAATCATCATCATTTTAGCTCAGAATCACCCACGGCCGGTCACAGGCCTCTTTTATCTTCTGATACCACAATCAGTAAATGAAAATACAATAATTGACTGGACGTAAGCATAAAATTATTTATTTTACACTCAAGAGATATTTTTAGAAAACCCTACCAAGAAACGGAACCCACACTTGACTTGATAGCATAACAGTTAACTACGGTTATTTCAAAGAAATTTATCCTCCGCCCTAGCATCGCTGTCAAGATCATAGTAGTTTGTCTGCCGACAAACTGTCCTGCAGTTTGGCAGAAGATTTGTTAAATATTTTAAGTAGCTTTTTGTTACAATAAATAAATAAATAATAAAAAAAAAGTGATAGTGTAACTACACCGCATGTTGAGGGAAAGTGCTCTAACAATGTTATTATTATTGTTACCACGTGTTGACTGTCTTTGTGTTTTTTTTTTTTACGGATGGGAAATCATCAAATAACTTATTTATTTAACACTTCAAGCACAAAGTACAGAGGCGGACATAATGCCTAAGGCATTACCTTTAGCATTAACTTCTCCCACTCTGGGCGGAGCGTGAGGGAGTGTCAGACTTTTACTGACTCAAACCCATGACCCATCCATGTTCCTTCCTCGCCCTTATGTTTCGGGGCCGCGGTATTTCTTTCGAACAGTCCCGCAGCCCCGGCAGGAACAAAAAGTACCTACGGTGTGGATTCACAATTAAGTCATTGTTATTTTGCTATCCAGTGATAGCAAAATAACAATGACTTTATGGTAAATCAGACTTATCAGTACAAGTCTGGAAGAATTATTATAGTGGCTTCTATACTATATTCATGACTAGCACTTCCCGCGCGACTACGCGAAAATAGTGATAGCTCAGCCAATTAACATGATATCAATATATTTTATTACCTATGTTACTCAGTAAAGCTGGAGCTTTGTAATGGTACAAGATTTTCTTGAATCGGTTGAGAAGTTCTTGAGTTAAATCGTAACAAACAAACCAAAAATCAAATCTTTCCGCTTCATAATATTAGTTTAGAAAATAAGGTTGTTATTGGACTGCATTCGTTAAAGGTAACCATGAATGGACTGAACGTAATATAAAAGATCACTGACAGTCGACCAATTTCAAACCATATAACTTAGAGCACAAGGGTTAAAGTGGTCGACCGTCAGTGAACTTGGTAGTACCTACCTACAGATATGTATAATATTATATGAGACTCACGAATTCGGAAATGGGATGTCGCGACAAAATCCCGGAATGATTGAAGACAGCACTAGATTGGCGGGCATTCGTACTTTCATAACTTACCTATCTATGTTTAGGTCGAAAATGCGGCGAAGTAGAAGACATTTTACCGTGTAGGTCGAATAATCAGGTATTAGAGTTTTGGTTGAAATTGGAATTTGTAAAATGGTGGAATGGGTTTTGAAAATAATAGTCTTACCAAGTGGTATCGTATAATCCAGCACAAACTGGGTTGTGTAGGTCAGATAGGCAGTCGTTCATTTCAATATTGGTATTATTCAGCTGCGTCCGGTTGGACTGGAAGCTGACCCCAACATAGTTGGGAAAAGGCTAGGAATTTTGAAAATATATCAACTACTTCGATCTGGGCATGTTTTATTACTAAGTTTTTCCAATACCTTGTTTTGTTCCGGCTATGCAATCAAAAACAGGGCATTACAGTTAAGTGCGTTTTCTCGAACAAAATGAGTGATTTTTTTCAAATTTTACAATTTGTTTGCGGTTCAGTAACAAATAAAATAATTCCAGTAACAAATCATCGAATAAAATAACTCATAACATTATTAAATAAAAAGACCAGGACGAAAGGCCAACGACTTAATATTGGTCCTCTGCCTTCAGTCGTGAAGGGATCCTTACCTTTTTTCCAGAAAGTTCAATAACGCAACGTAATGGCTCATGAATCATCCAAATTACGTGAATATTACAATACTTTTTGCGCCATGCCGTGTAGATAGATTTAAAATACGTGTACCTAGTTATTTTTCAATGTTGGCCGTTATTTATAACTGTATTAATTTGATTTATTCGTGGAAAAAAGTTTGAGGAAAAAAGAGCCAATAACTGCGGGGTAAATCGGGTTTACCTTGTATAATATTATTCTGTAGTTAAAGATGTTTATGTGGAACTAAACTCATTGGCTAACTCACTGGGCTTCAAGTCTGTTAATTACAATGGTGTCAGAATAGTCTATCACTGATTCCTAAATTGTTGATTCTGACAAGTTTGATAATCTACTAACATAATGGCGATGGCGTCAGTATGACTTTCCAATGGTCAACCACTGACACTCCATTGAAAGAAATAGCATCGAATAGTAATCTCGTACTTAATGACAAATGAATGACTGGTGCTATTTACGAACTTGAAACGAAATCTGGCGGGTTTTATTATAATGGCAATACGATAATGTTATTAAAACACAATTCTATTACGAGACCATTGACCGACCAATGATCGACCATTATGAATTAAGCAGATTACGAAAATTAAGCACAAATGCAATTTACAATGGGATGCATGAACTAGAAGTCAACAAACGTTTGCCCAGCAACACATACTAATTAATCCAATTAATTAGAATTAATAATTTATTTACAATTATCCTATAGTTACTTTAGGATAATTTGGGTTGTATCGGAAAAGGTTTTAATGTTAACGTTTTTATCGTTTTTGTTAACAAAAAATATTATGCTATAATGGGTGTGTTAGTACCTTTAAAAAAGCCGGAAAGCACTTGTTCTCCCCGTCTTCATTGAGATATTTTTTTTTGTTTTCTGGTATACCTTCTATTTACTGAGATATTGCGGGTTCCAACTTTTCTTATTTTTTTTTTTTGTGTCATAACTTTAGTTTAAAGGCCTCCACGACCCCCGCATTATTCAATGCATCCAACAACACAATGTTTTAAGAGCTCTACATTGAATCCTCTGTAAAACTTGAATTTTCACCTAAAAAAAAATTTTTATAGCAATAAATTTTGCGTAGAATTACTTAGTTAAATGCGCTTTTACTTCGGTCACCCAGGTACTCTCCGCGAGATTGTAGGCAACATCGGGGCCCTGCTGGCCTTTCTCGGGGAGTTGGGATGGATCGAGTGAAGTTCCCACCCGTACGCAAAATACGCGCCTTGACGTGGAGTTGCGGACACCAGCGCGTTATACAATACAATACAATACGTAGTTTAATGTACAAAATGCTTAATTGATGGCTTCGTGAAGAGTATGTTTACAATCTGCCTCATCATCTGCCTAGCCTTTTCTCAACTATGTTGGGGTCGGCTTCCAGTCTAACCGGATGCAGCTGAATACCAGTATTTTACATGGAGCGACTGCTTATCTGACCTCCACAAACCAGTTAATACTGGGTAATACGATACCACTTGGTAGGACTAGTTGTTAGACTTTTTGCCCACTTGTAATGACTGCCAAAGATGGACCTTGCTTTTCGAGGCACGGAGGAAACTCGGTACGTAAGAGTGGCCACCTATCCAAAAACCAACCTAGGCAAGCACGGCTTAACTTAAAGATCGGAGATTATACAGTAATACAATGCATCCATCAGCACAATGTTTTGAGTGCATTACATTGAGTTACCGTAAAACATGAATTTTCACCTCAAAGATAAAGTCGTTTTTCAGAAACATTTTTTGCGTAGAGTTACTTATTGGCTGTACAGTACAGAATGCTTGGTTGAATCCTTCGTGAAAGATCCACTTACAACCTATGTTGTGATGGCTGTTTAGGATCAAAGGACCAATTTATCTTTTTCTTTATGTTACTAAATTGGCCTTTTAAAGCGTTAAACATATCAAACCACTGCAAACTTGTTAGTCCGACACAACAAATTAGTCCATTTCCCTCATAAGCCTTTCATATTCAAAGCGCATGTAAATTCCATATTTCTCCCCCATTCATCTTTGCATGAAAACTCCGCGCAACAATACAACGCTCCTAATCAAACCGGCCAAGTTAAATAAATATAAACCAAAGCTTGTTATTTCCTTACTGTTTGCATTACGGATAATAACTAAAATTAACCCCCAAAACTCAAATAGAGGAAAGTTGAGCAGAATTAAATTAAATTGCAAATGTTTCAAGGTAAGGAATACAAAGGTATTAAAACCCTTTGGATAATTATGAAGTAGATTGGCATTCATAATTATGGACCCTTTATTAAATGTTTCCTTACCCACGACAAGTTATTAGCTTTGTTGCTGTATGTTACTTTTTAGGGATTTTTGTGCTGCCAAAGGGTGTGTTTGTTTGAAATTTTAATTGTGAAGTATTTGGGTATGTGAATGGGGGAGGCTACTTAGAGTTAATGAAGCCTTCTGGGAAATGTGGCTTCTTTTTTTTGAGGTCAACATTTATATGTACGCGTCGTCACTACGGATAGAATTTTATCATGGATTTAACAAGACCTTTATCGAAGTCGAAAGGCACTGGTTCTCCTCGTTATTGCGATATTATTTTGTTCTGGAACATACCTGGGGGTTTACCATGACGTCTTAAAGCAAGAATGTTTTAACGTTATTCCAGTGTGGGAAAGAGACGGAGCTATAGAGGACGTCTAGCGCCATCTCTTTCTCACTCTGGAGTAAGATTAAAACAATCCTGCTTTAAGACGTCATGGTACGCCACCTGGGAACCTTCTAGTTACGAAGATATTGTGGGGTCAAAGTTCCAACTTTTGCACAAGTATTTTTAAATACATGTTTTAATGTATGGTTTTTAATTTAAACACCTTCACGACTACTCTATTCAATCCATCCATCAGCACATTTTTTAAAGTGCATTACTTTAAGTCTAACCAAAACATGATGTTTCCCAGCAATTAAAATTGCATAAAGTTACTTAATTGTTGCACAGAATGCTTGGTAGACGGCTTCGTGAAGAGTCTGTTTACACCTTTTTTTTTCGGATGGGAAGTCAATGATGCTGGTTTACACCCTGTATTACCACTCGTATACAAAAAAAAATGGGAGGTACTTTCGACGTAGTCTTAACCTGCAAATATTAATCAGTCAGTGGTCAATTTTAATTACATAATAATATATCCGAGACCACAAAGAGACACCTTATTCCTTTAGAATTTCTTCCAATAGACAAATGACTGGACAGTTTTCTTTACAAAAATAATAAAAAAGATTTTAAAGAAAATAATACCGAAGTACAATATTTTTCCATTAACTGAATCATGTCTGAACCTATATTATTATCATAAAATGAGCTTAACGACTTCTTCTTAGAAACATAACCAATTTTCCAGTCTAGAAAGTTAATTTTTCACAAACTGGACGCAAACTCAAACACTCATCATTGCAAACTGCAGGATTAATATCCTGAACATAAACACAAACTAGCTGTTTATATTAGTCAGTGACCAAGTAGAGTATGTCTTGTAGTCAGTTGAGTAGTGGTGACCGAAGTTGGACCGTCGTCGGCCATGATTACTCCACTTTATGTACCAAGCTGTTGCGCTTACGATATTTTTATTGGACAACTGCGGTATTAAGTTTGGGATTGGATGATGTGGAAACATAAAAGTGAACAACATGCCTAGCCGGGCATGTTGTTCACTTTTATGTGATATTTTTTTGGTGTTCTATTTTGAAGTTCCATTTTTGAGTTAACGACTTTAGTGTCTTTTGATATTGTTTATTAATATTTGCATTTGCCGTTTGCATTCGTTCAACTTGATTACTTTGCTGTTGATTAAGAATCTATTGTCGTCAAAACGTAACTGATACCTGAAAATTAATTATTTTAAAGCAAGGTTCGAAATTGTCACGATAGTTTTGATTATTATCGGAAAATTATCCTCCATGATTCATATCTATTAAATTTTTGACTTAAACTAATTATGTTTTCCCAACGACCATACAGCCTCTAGACTCCTAATAACAGGCGACCGATGTCTGTCAACACATAAGGGGTATAAATCTTATAGCCGTCGTCACTCACCGAGTTCGAATTAGTTTCGACCACTCCTGTGAGCCGCAAACACTTCCGCATTACTCCTTTAAAAAATCGAGAAAATAGACATAAATGGCCCCGTGTATAATACGTTGGTGTGATAAAGAAAGCCGGACTTCAAGTTTCCTGAAAGACGTTAACACATTTCATCGGTAATTTAAAAGTTCCATAATCCAAATTAGATTAAATTTCTGACAATATTTATCGGAGTTCATCTTATACTGGTCATACTGGATGTCTTTTATGATTGCGTCCCTTTCTTTTGAAAGTACTTTTTTCTCTATCTCTTTTCCTCGATGTTACGTTAGCATAATTAGTGATGTTCCAAATCGTACGACCACCTCTGTTGTCGATAAAGCAAAAAATAAAACCTATAACTATTTTCTTTTATTCATGCAAAAAACATATTTTTAATAATTAAAAATTACAACATTTATTTATTTATTAATATGTTCACGGTGTTTTACCGAAGATTATTTTATCCCTATGAAAAACCGTCGCCGCCTACTAAGTTCATATAAGTTCAGATATTTTACCTACATGATTCAATCGTAATTAGAATAAAGAAGGTAATTTAATGCAAGTAAAGTATGTAAAACATATTTTATTATGCCTACAGTTAAAAAATATCGATACTTTCTTGTTTGATTTAAAACTGTCGCATCCCTAGTGAAATGCAATGACCTTGAATTGGCCAATCAGAACGCAGTACCCCGTCCCCCTCGCGTACCTCGTACCTCAGCGAGTTGACAGAATAGTTTTCGTGCGTTAGATCGTGTATTAGGCGTCTATAGGCTGTATGGTCGTTGTGTTTTCCTATAATCGAAGCGGCAAATCGCATTCGGATGTACGTGTGATTTTAATTATAATCAAGATATAATTTATAACTCCGAACCCTGTTTTGTGGCATAGTGACTAAAACCCAGAAACCGCAGTCTTTTTATTTTGTTAATAAAAGTGCTTCGGACATAAATTAATAGACTTGACCTAAATAATATATTCCGGATCTTATGACCACGATAATTTAGTAAAATTTTATCGTTTGACGGAGCTTAACCCAAAGTACAATGAATATCTTGGGTACCCACCTGTAACCAATAATTTAAAAGAAAACAAAGGTTGATAATTATGATAATAAATATTAGACACAAAAAGAACAAAAAATAAACGAGCTCATAAAATATGAGGATTACATTAATGGTATTTTACATTGTCTAACATGATTTTTGTATGAGACTAATATCGAGCCGAATTGAAAATGCGATAAAATTGAAGACAATTATATAATATGTATTGGGGTCGGGTCAATCTTCAGGTCAAACCGTGCTCGCATAGATACATACTCATACATACAGGGTGTAAACCACCTCATCACAAAGACGTTAACCAAGCATTCTGTAAGTACATCAAACTAAGCAACTTTACGCAAAAAATATTGCTGGGAAAAAACTTTTTCTTTTAGGTTATAATTCATGTTTTGAGGTAGAACTGAATGTAACGCACTTAAAACATTGTGCTGATGGATGGATTGAATAGTACGGGGGTCGTGGAGGTGTTAAAAGTTAAAATCTTACAAATAAAACACGTATTTGAAAAAAACGTGTCAAAAAGTTGTAACTTTGACCCCCCATATCTCCGTAACAAGAAGGTTCCCAGGTATGGTGTAGAACAAAAAAATGATCACAATGATAGGGAGAACAAGTGCCTTTCGACTTCGTGAAGAGGTGTTTTACACCCTTTATACCGAGTTTCTTCCGTGCCTCGGAAGGCACGTTAAGCATTTGGTCCCGGCTGTCATTTGTAGATCTTTGCCTGTCGTTACAGGTAGTCAGTGGCACGAAAGTCTGACAACCAGTCATACCAAAGGGTATCATATTACCCAGTTCTGATTGGGTTGTGGAAATCAGATACGGGACATTCAGCTCCATTCGGTTCGACTGGAAGCCGACCCCGACATAGTTGAGAAAAGGCTAGACAGTCGCTTTCAAAGTGTTTCCTAAGCTTATTGGCAGGTATGACAGTCCTGTACATTTTTGACTTTTGCGCTACCGTTATCGCGGGTAGAACGTTACTTTGTCTACCCATCAGTTTCTAAAAACGATAAGAAACGATAAAGTCTCCTTTTGTTAAACAACTTTACTTTAATTCAAATTCAAAGTTCTTATACCTATTCAAATGGAACACGGTAAAGTTTATTGTATGAGAAAGCGAATAAAATAGGCTGCTCACAAAGTGAATTAGAGTTTAGCTCAAGGCTGAAATAACGGAATACTGATTAGGCACCGAATACAATAAAACTACTCCCTCTCTAAGGTGTACCTTATACTGTAAAGCGTAGATCACACTATGAAGCTCTGTTTGCACTGTGAGAACTGTACTATAACGTCACATGAAAAGGCGGCAGACTAATCTACGCAACTTGCATCTTTGTCTACACATACAAAGGCATTGCACATACTGCCACAGAACTGCTATTGCAGGTTTGATTGTGTAGTCTACTGCTCATACATGATGCATTTATAAGGTCTTTTGTTAGGCTATGTCTTGTAAAACTGAACAGAGTAGGCTAGTGGCAGATTAAAATTAAATGGTAAGAAACATAACAGCATCAATTACTAGCGGACGTCATGCGGTTTCACTCGAGTAGATAAAAGTACAGGGATAATTTAAAGCCTATGTTACTCGCTGATAATGTAGTCAAAATCAAAAATCAAAGCATTTATTTCAAGTAGGCCAACAATAGGCACTTTTGAATTGTCGAAACAAAGATCCAAAATTAAATGTAGCTACAGAGTCACAAGACATAAAAACTGTGAAAGTACTATATGCCCATTCCCTAGCGTACATCTCTATGGAGAAGAACGGGCAAGAAACTCCTTGACACTCTTTTAAATCAAAAAATTGTTACAAAATCTTGGTTACATCAAAATCGTAGTTATCCATTACTGACAGATTTTTTCAAATCGGTTCAGAAGTTTTTAAGTTTATTCGTAACACACAAAAATTCTAATCTTTCCTCTCTCTTTATAATATTGAGTATAGATCAGCTCTTCCTTATATTTCGAAATAATGCTCATAACTATGGAATTGGCTGAAGCTTTGACCTCACTGATGCGAATTTCACGCCAAATTCAGTAGTGACGAAATAAATACATTCAGGTGTGGAAAGCGGCACGAATAGTCACGTGATCATTAGAAGCAATTGACGCGCACTGTAGCGTTTTGTATCACGGGTGAGTTTCAAAAAGGTTTTATTGCTGGCAATGGGCATCGTTTCGTTAAATTAGAGTCTTCTATGTGTTCTGTCCCTTATGCAATTCATACTATCCATCTTGCTCCTTCCATCTCACTTACCACTTAATATAACCCAACCACATTTTTTTCTCCAGCCATTTCTCCACCAGAACAATTCCCAATTTACTCTGAAGAGCATAAAAACAAGTTCTAGGCACGGAATAGTTTCTCATCTCCCTAGAAAGGCCTGTCTTCTCACAATACATAAATTTATTCATCCATAAACATCCTTCATCCCATATTCCAGAAGGTATAGGATGTCGTAAAGTGTTGCTACCACAATTGTGTTTTCCCTGTTATACTAGAATGTAGAAATTTCGTTGAAATTCAATATGGTGTTGCTGTATCCAAATTTGTCTCAGTCGAAAATTTTGTTACCGTTCTCCGATAGACGAATTGTAGTTTGGTTGTAAAAAGGAATTGTTTGACAAGTGTATTTGTTATTGTTGTTCTTATTTTATTCGTTGCTATGGATAGGAATCAGGAGTTCAATGTCAATGTGTAGAATTTCCGAATCGTAGGACCAATTTTTTTTACTCTTTCGTAAAGTATTGGACACAGGCCTCTCTTGAGTCTTGAACAACGCCCTGTCCTCCGTTATTCACATACAGTTGGACCTACACACATTTTTGACCCCTAGTTAGTTTAACCCTCAATTAGTACACACCCCAGCCCTATGAAGGTTAAGAACTTTTTAAATTCAGAATTTGGCAAGCTGAAGTTTCCATTACTTTCGTAAAATATACACGTCTTTTGTAATCAAGTATCGAGCAGTGATCGTGATTTTGCATGTAGTTCATATTTATCTACGAGTAATTAGGGTGCCACACACTCGTTTACGGCGTGACTTCTTATGCGCAACTAATTAAAGGTTCAGGTCATCTATACCTATAACTGGAAAGCATACCCAACCCCTAAATAAGCAGCAGATTTTTGTTTCTACAAGTAACTATACCCTGGCTTAGCTGCTACTCCACCATGACCAAATATGACTCATTCCTTGACACACCCCACAAAAACCCATGACATACACATTGAAGACCCGCCAACAACCACACATACAGCCTATTACTAATCGCAATTACAATAGCCGTCCATTGATCACAGTCGTTACCAAAGTTTATTAGCAAAACGTGAGATTTCCTCCTATCTCGCAACTCATGATAAATTGTTGTTGTGTTAAATTAACGGGTATAACATTAATTATTTCTCTAGTTATCTTTAAGTTTTGTTGGTGTTTCTAAGCGTTTAGTTGGAGCAGATTTGTGTTGAGTGTTGCTGGGGTTTTGGGTTAGTTTTGTGTGATAAGGAAAAATTAGACAGCGTTTATACGCTGTCTAATTTTTCCTTATTGGAAAATTTGTACAAATTTTCCAGTATTGTGATAATGATAGCACTAGTGTGATTGAAGATACCAAAGCTCAGCAGTTGACTGACAGCTGAACATTATACTTAAACATCTGTACTAATAATTATAAATGAGAAAGTTTGGATGGATACTTGGATGTTTGTTACTCAATCACGCTAGAACGGCAAAACGGTCCTGGAAGATAGATTTGGTGGTAGTCTGGAATAGCACATAGGACTTTTTTCTTTTTTCTTACGCATCTCAAGATTCGCGGATGACAGCTAGCAGATCATAAAAACTGATTTAAGACAATCCCATTCAATTCGTAACATCACTAAAGATCGTCGAACTGTCAGACAGATTAAAATATACCGAATTTAATGTTATTTTTTTGCACGCTGCGTGCAACTTCAGAGGTAGAACAATGTACGTGTAGTCGGCTATACAAATTCTCGATCCTTCAATACCTACGAACAAAACCTTGACTCTCATCATCATTCGTAACCTACCTAGTGCCTCTTAGAAAAAAGGTATAAAGATAAATAAGCTAGAACAATCCACAAAAGGACCAAGGACGTATACTTAGGTAAAGGTGGCTCAAGTGTCAAGAATATATAGCCTCGTATACGCCACATAGGTGAGGACTAGCAATATGCGTCGCCAAATAAAACCTAGTGCTCGTCGTATTTCCGACATTTTCGTACCGTTTTGGGTGACGCAAGTTAGGAGCAGTTGGTGATGAAATATTCTTATAGAATAGAAAAGAATATTTAGATAAAAATGACTGCCTTGTTGGTTTTATGGTAGCAAAGTAATACTTCCGCGGTTATTTGCAGATATGCTTATTTTGACGAGTTATTAGGTTACTCAGGTATTTTTCCTTTAACCGATTTGTACCCGATTGATAGTAAGAATCTTATAACAGTGGAATTGAATACAAATGAGCAAATGTAGGTATACCATACCATAGACACACCACCATTCATATTCCAGTTCTATTTTTATGTATTTATTCAGCAAAATCGGCAGACTTAATGTTTTGGGATTTTTTTACCAGTCTATCTTTGGCTTTCCTTATATATTAGTTACTACATAAGCCTAGTTTCCCGTAAACTCAATGTTGAGTAATGTCGCCATGTCAGCAGATCACACCATAGTGAACTAAGTTAGGGTACTAAGCTTGTTTTCAACAAAAATAGAACCTAAGAAAACCGCTCCTACATAACTTTAGCCCAAACCCCAAAAACTTGGCGTGAATTGTTAGTTCAGAAATCGTAGCTAACTCGAAGCAATAAGTCTGCGACCCGGCGTGACGGCCGCTCCTTTAAACACACGCCACTTGACTCCTTAATGTATGGATTGTTTTGGCGCAGTTCGGTGTTCTGCTAAATCGGACCCTTGTACTTTTGTGGTTTGTACCTTTGCGGCTTGGGGACAGTTTCGATATGTGTAGCTGTGGTTACGTGTGTTCTGGACTTTTCTTGAATTGTGTGTATTTTTAGGCCATTTGTAGCATTCTGTAATTTTCAACAATGCCAAGAGAAAGGCTTCTATGGCGTAGCTGATACGGCGTAGCGGATGTGCTACGCTTTCGTAGAGGGTATTAAACACAAGCGACTACTTCATAGATGGATTATTTTGGCTCATTTTGTTGTTCTGCTAAAGCGGACCTTTGGCCTTGTAGCTTTTTGGGTTGTATCTTTGCGGTTTGGGGATAGTTTCGATATATTATGTTGCTGCGGTTACGTGTGTTTTGTATTTTTCTTGTTAGAAAAGCAACGTATAGTGTGTACTTTGTAGCAATTTTTAACATTCTGGAAGTTATTTGACGGAATTTGCGCAATTTTTAACAAATGTCAAGTAAAAGGGTTCTACGGCGTAGCTGCTACGGCGTAGCTGATGTGCTACGCTTTCGTAGAGGGTATTAACACACGCCACTTGACTTTTTAATGTATGGATTGTTTTGACGCAGTTCGGTGTTCTGCTAAATAGGACCCTTGTACTTTTGTGGATTGTACCTTTGCAGCTTGGGTATAGTTTCTATTTTGTAGCTGTTACATGTGTTCTAGAATTTTCTTGTTAGAAAAACTGCATATTGTCTGTATATTTTCTGTATCCGTAAGATATTAATTGACAATATTTGCACAATTTTTAACAATGTTGAGACAAAACGTCTACGTAAGTTGCTACGGCGTAGCTGATGAGCTAAGCTTTTGAAGCGGGTATCAAACACGTCAGGTCACTTGACTCCAGCTATGGTTACATGGTGACTATTCTTGTTAGGAAACAAACAGTTTCTTTATCTGATCAATTCTTGTTGCTCGTATACTTTTAACAACCTGTAAAAGTAGGTTCTACGGCGTAGTTGCTACGGCGTAGCTGATGTGTTACGCTTTCGTAGCGGACATATTATTTTTTGAGCCATTTTTGTTTTTATATTCAGCACAAAACAAGCCATCATAACCAATGATCCAAAAAAAAAATCAATTTACAACCAGCGACTAAATCATCATCCATTTCGTATTGGAACGATGATTTCGTTAGTTCTCCCATTGGCTAGCCTTTGACTATCAGTGTGGCTATTAAAGCCTATTAGGACCGATATTAGGCTTCATTTAAACCATGATTTAGGACATTATGAAACGTTATTATCTTATGGGAAATGGTGTTTTGCAGAATTGCATTAGGTCCTACTGAGTTGGAACACATTTGCATTAAATTGATGTTCTATTTGTTCAGACGTTTTAATTAATTTCCAGTTTATATGCTTAGTGGTTTTGTATTCTGCCGAGCAGGCCCTAAAGTGCAGTATGAGGAAAAAAGCGGTTTCGAGAAAACCGCGAAAAACTTTTGAACACTGTTTTTTTTTATATTATTAATGTGTATGGTGCATATTTTTATTGCTACGAGGACTAAGTGACAACAAAGATGGTATTTACAAAAACAAATGTTAATTTAGTTTGTTAGATTTTAATTAAAATCGGGTTTTTTTAAATCTTACCGGTTACTTCACGCAAAAAGTAACACACATGCAGATTAAAATGCGGTAAAAATACTTGATACTACAATTACATAAGTAATTCTATATACACTCGTGGTCGAATAATACGGGTCGATGACGCAAATCCCTGTAATTTTGCAAAAATCTTTTTTATTACTACACAACGTAGTATGTTTTGTTCGTGCCGCTAGTATTTTAAGAGTAAGAGTTTCGTTTTTTTATACTGATCCGTATTCGTCATCCACGGTTGTATTATAAATATGAAAGTACTGTCTTGTAACTCTTCAGCGCCTTAACGATTAAATGGATTTCAATGCAATTTAGTGGACATATAGACCATGATCCAGGTCAGCACATTTTTTTTTTTCTAGTGCTACCGTCCTGAGGAATTATTGTCAACCTCCATGCGAGAGATGCCGCAGGAAAAAGTTTTACATTTATTTTTGGGGCGGTTTTAGATGATAAACAAAGTAGGGTGAGAACACATTTTTTTACCCAGGTGCTACTTTTCTGAAGGATTATTTTTGTCTTCCACGAGGAAAAAGGCAAAAGCTAGATTTTATACTTACATCTGAAGAGATTTTAGTTGATAAACAAGTATTTTCCATTTAATAATATTTGGAATGCCTAATTTTTCGTAGGATTGAGATAAATACTTTGTATATATAACAGACAAAATATTGTTTTCATGGAAAATCTGAATCCTTTATCTTAGACTTTCTATGAAACTCTAATTACAAATTCATCGAAATAATTCTAAATGTAGCTCTATTTATGAAGAAAGTAACCTTCGAAGATAAAATAGAAAATGTAAACACTTCATACTTAATTTTTTTGGTTTTCGTTTAACCTTTAAGTGCACGTGCTGTTTATAGATACGTACAATCACGCGTCGCCTAGAAGTATCTCCAACATTTTTTTCTTTACAATTATAGGCAATAACTTGAATATTCAGTCTTCGCTTTTCTCGATATCCAAAGCAGGAAGTACCTACCCAAAACTGGATTCTTGTCCATAAACTTCTTCTTCCGGATTATTTCGCGCTATATTATATCTTCACTTTGTATCTTACTTGCTGATGTCCGCGGCTTCACCCACGTACAAACTGTATAGGGTGTAAAAAACCTACTATCGAAGCCGAAAGACATTTGTTCTCCCTATCATTGCGATGATTTTTTTGTTCTAGACCATACCTGGGAACCTTCTAGTTACGGAGATATTGGGGATCAAAGTTCATACGTTTAGACATTTTTTACGACTCCCGGTCTATTCAATTCATTAGCACAATTTTTAAATTGCACAAGTTTTAAATTATTCTCCCAAAAAAAAAGTCGTTTCCCACCAAATTTTTTTGCGTGAACTTATTTAGTTTGATGTACAGAATGCTTGGTTAACGGCTTCTTGATGAGCTTGTTTACACCCTGTATACTAAACCTTCCTCGAGAACCACTCTTTCCATTAGTGAAAACCGCATGAATGTTGGTGTAGTAGTTTCTGAGTTTATCGCAAACAGACAGACAGACAGACGTGGCGGAGGACTTTGTTTTATAATATGTAGTGATTTTGAATAAAATCGTGAAATATCACCATCACGAAGTTATCGAATGATTATCATATATGACAAACGTTAATTGGATATGGTAATTAAATACATACGTGGGATCTGCAGGAGCACACCAATAAAAATAGGTACCTTTGTGCAGCGAAAGTTCACCAGTCGTGGGGCTCGGGCTCCTAAGAATCAAGAGAATAAGGACACACATAACCTCCATATACGGTCCTATAACTGCCCAACACTGTCAAAACATTAACATACTTCTTTTTTATGCTAGGCCTCTACGTAGTAGAACTAAAATCAAATGAAAATCGATTCAACAAACTTTCACCCATCAGCTTCACAAATCATTACCATTCACAGGTCAACGCGAAAATAATTTCCCCATAATTGTCAGATTAAATTCAAAGATAGACTCATCAAAAATAATAACAGACTATAAACTTTGATAGCACGAAATTGGTCTAACCTGAACACAGAAAAGATATATCCAAAAGGTCGATTTCATACAATGAACGAAAACGAACGCACACATAGACACGCTTCACGTACAGCGAGTGAAAGCGTACCCCGCGATCTTCATTTGTTTGGAATCGCCGTAAGTACGCGTACCCCCTGTTTTTACCCGATACATAGACTGTCCTTCTGTTCCTACCTTTTTCCTTCATAAAGGGTAGGTAGACCATAATTATTAACAGTCCCTTAGGACCAGTGGTCTCTTTAAGACTC
This sequence comes from Xestia ashworthii, assembly GCA_950022955.1. Classification (NCBI taxonomy): domain Eukaryota; kingdom Metazoa; phylum Arthropoda; class Insecta; order Lepidoptera; family Noctuidae; genus Xestia; species Xestia ashworthii. Next base: position 17,741,444 of record OX465565.1, on the reverse strand, counting down.
AGTGAAGCTATTATAACTTGAGTTACTTGTTCAAAGCGATAAGAAGTTTTGATAAAGATTGTGGGTGTCATTCAACTTAGTTTTGAGTTGATTCCTTTTGGTGTTCGGAGCATCAATTTACTTTTAGTTGAGATTCACGATCAAAACGTTACGCGTCTTGTGACAGGAACTGCAGAAAACAAATTGAAAGAAGTTTTTTGACATACCACTGATAGACCACGCGAAATAAATAAGTGACACGCATTTTACTTGATGATAATCGCATTAAAAGCTGCATGGCAGAAGATTGTGAATGCGGCCATTCGATAGACAAGTTTTATGTTAATTTCAGGTTTAGGTTCAGTTGAGGTCCTATATGACCAAAACCATAACATGCACGAAGAAATCGCAAATTTTTTAGTAGGAACTTTAGTAAAAAAAAACTTGCCGGTTTATACAAAGTATGTAAACCTATCCACCATCATCTGCCTAGCCTTTTCCCAATTATGTTGTGTTCGGCTTTCAGTCTGAGGAGCGACTGCAAAATTACTATAATTAAGGTACGAATGTATAAATTAACGATAAATATATTATAAAAAAATCTAAAAGAAAATATTTTCTTCTCCATAAATTATTAACAACTTTTATTACAACGCATTTCCTTTCTGGAACTTTAGTAAAAATAAAACAAAAGATTTTATGTGGTTCCTACTGAAATGACTCTGACATCATAAACTTTAATTGCCATTTCACGCGGTGACAAGCAGCGATCGTAAAAATTTTAACACTACCGCTGCATGCGGTGCACTTTTCAGTGGTTTTTATTAGGGTTAGAATATTGCGCACCTTCAAAATAAAATGTTTTGGTTTTAGATGTACCGATTATTCGGGAAGGCCGACTATCTGGCCATATTTGTAGTCGGCGAATAGTCGGCCAGGCATCGGTTGGAGTAACTGAACTTTATTTTTAACCGACTTCAAAAAAAGGAGGAGGTTCTCAATTCGGATGTTTCTATTTTTTTTTTTTTTTATGTTTGTTCGGGCATAACTCCGTTGCTTGCCAACCGATTTGGAAAATTCTTTTTTTGTTGGAAAGGGTATTCTTTCCAAATGGTCCCATATCCACCAAGTCGGGATCTGATGATGGAATCTTGGCGAAATCGAGAGAACTCTTCAAATTTTATATGAAAACGTGTTGCGATTTTGGTATTTTCTACAACAAGTGAAGCATTTGCGTTTGATAAGAACCATTCTACCATCAGATCTGATGATGAAGCCAAGAGTCACGGAACTCCATAATGAGACAATGTACCCTGGTCGTGTTTGGGCTTGTTGTAATTGTAACGGTATGCACTTTCCATGTATATCAAGCACATGTGAACCACTAAAAAGTGAAAAATAAAAACTTTTTTTGCAAAAAATAAAACTGACTTCAAAAAAAAACAAAAAAGTGAAAAATAACTTTAGCTTCTGAAGTCGGTGTCAAAAAAACTAAATCAATCAAACAAAGGTCACCGACTTCAGAAGCTAAAGTTATTATTCACTTTTTTGTTTTTTTTTGAGTCGGTTTTATTTTTTGCAAAAAAAGTTTTTATTATCTAAGAATCGGAACTCTTTGTTATGGTAGGCAGTAATTGAACTTAAATGTAGTATGTATAACTGTATAGTTATAATTTCTATGACCGCAAACGTGCGCATTTTATAATGTACTTAATGCGGACGACTCAACTGATTATGAAACGCCCCGGACATTGACAATGCCCTCTGAAGTCCGTCGACAGCAATGACTAGTCGGCCGATTAGTCGGCTATTTGCGACCGACTAGTCATACTCAGCCTAGTCATACTCAGCCTATCACTAGTTTTAAGATGCATAATCATTCTCAGAAATGTATTGCAAGCAAAATATTATAAAGACTTCAAGAAATTTATCTTAATCTTGGAACGTAAAGTAGTTGTTTGGCTTCCAAAGGAAACTTTTTCGTCGCCCACGAGACGATTTCTTTTCCTTAGGGTATTTTTTGTTGTTGTACCTCCTTATTTTATAAATTCAATGGGTTCAATGAACACTCGCAGGCACGCCCTTCACCAAAGAATAGAGAACAATTACCTCCATATCACAGAGTTCATATTTCATTGTTCTTTTTCATGTCTTACCAACATTATATCGTACAATACCTCCGTAGCCCACGAAATATGGCTCTCACGGCAAATTACACGGAACACGTGAATCGTCACAGGCAGTATCACATGTGGCAGAGTTGTGTGACGAATGACGTCATATCTCACACATACACTTACCCGTGAAGTGGATTAAGTGGTGCTTTCAACCGCTTGATGTATGGACGCGGATCTTGCTTGATTCATAAGGACCATTTTCGCGTTACGCGGTTGGTACTATGGAAGCGGTGTCATTTTGTTTTCGCTCCCGTCTGTCGGTGCTTATTGTTCCAGTGGTTCTTTAAAGAGAATGATGCTTAATTCATAAGGACCAAATCCGCGTGGCGAGGATTTTGACGTTGCCTGAAAATGATTCTCTTTAGTACTTTATTAGGAGCGTTCTGTGTAGTTTCACTCTTGTTTTGTGACATTAAGTTTTTTTTTTCTGCTATAGTGTGTTGTTAGTCTAGTATTGTTTTGCTTGATTTGTGAACGTGGTAAGTGCTGAATGTATATAAGGACCATATTCACGAGTCTTTTATTTTAACTCCTTAAAAATTACGTTTTAATGTTGTGTCCATTTTTCACTCTCATTTCTAAAGGCCACAAACAAGCCCACAAAAATAATTGTTTGAATGTAGGTGGGCCATCATTAACACTAATTAAAGCCTCACAGGTGACAAAGTAACTAGAATGTTTATAAAAAAGTATCAAACACAGAATATTCAAAGTACAGTACTTTTTTACATCATTACCTTTCTTTGAAATTTTGTTTGTTAATATTAAATTAAGCCCCGTAGGTAACTATGATGTCAGTTTAAAAATATTGTTAAAGCTACGGTTAATTTTTATTTTATTGTACACCAAAAAGTTCTTTTTTTTAACTTCTTTGTTCTCTTCTCTTATGTAGATGTGATTCTAAATGTTAGTTATGTAATAAAATAATAATAAACTACCTTTACAAAAACACTTATTTAATAAGGGTTTCCAAACTAGAAAAAACAACTTCCTATCGTAACTAATTTCTACTGTTATAGATCACTTTTTTACCATTATTACAATAAATATGTAATCGTAATTGAAAAATGTTAGGCAGTTCTAAATTCGAAAAAATCAATAATACTTTATTCCAGCCGTTACATTACTTTGTTGTATTTTGATGAAGTGTCAAATGGATCTTGGCGATCAGTGACCCCCCATTACATACCGAATTTCATACTTGCCTTAGAAAGCACGTAAAACCGTTAGTCCCAGCCGTCATTATGTACATTTTTGACAGTAGTATTCAAAACTACTAAGTGGATGGTGGAGGTTCCATGTAAAATACTGATGTTTAGCTGCATTCGGTAAGACTGGATACAAACTTCAACAAAATAGAAATAAGTCTATGGAATATAGATTTAAGAAATATGATTTTCAATACCTCGCCGAAACAATCACATATCTGTGTCATTGACTAGAAAATTTAAAGGGTACGTACCATCTCGCTCAAATGATTGAGCGAGGTGGTACGTACCCTTTAAAGAACACCGGCCACAGCGCGAACAATTTTTTGTTGAAATTTTATTTTAGCGTCTGCCCATGAGAAATATGTAAAAGTATAGAGTTTGAATTCCTGAACAATTTTGTCTTCTGTTATACTTTTATACGAAGTCAGGAATTAAAGATATTTTAGTTTGAAGTTGTAAAGGTTATGTATGTGCAGTCAACATCAGATAAATGTAAAAATAAGTACTTACTTAGCACACACACGCAAAGTAAGGGTAGATCCCTTATTAGCGTGTGAAATACGCAATGGCGAATCAAATATATCTATTGATTTTAAAAGTCACCCCTAGGTTTAACTTTAATAGACATTTTGTAACTTGATTATATACTTCTTTCTGTAAACTATACCACTGATTCCTCAAATAATTAAAAAAGCATTTTATTTGTCAACTCATTTCAATCAATTTCAATGTCAAATTGTAAATAATTCGCTATTTCATCTCTTATTATTGTTTTTTAAACTGAAATCTTCATTTTGATCTTCAGTTGGACTTCGATTAATTCAGTTACTGAACAGCAAGTTGTGTTTTATTAATGAAGTACGAGTTGCCTTCGGATTTTGTTTGGTGTTTGTTGATATCATTTCCATTAGATATTTTCAAATGATGGTACGAGTACATCCCAACCGAAGCCAGTTACAAGAAACCTGCCGACTGAGATCGGTCAGGACAAATCGCCAGTCAGAATATTATCGTATTTAACTACTTACGAGAGGGAAAAATAGGCAATTATTTTGTATTGAACTTCCAACTAAGTAGCTACGTGCCACGATCTTGAGTAACGGAATGTGTGTAATATAATCATAATAAATAAATAATAAATTATTAGTATCTCCTTTCTTGACTTCTTATTTGTGCGCCTTCCTTAAGCATTGCATTTGTAAGTATCACCTACATTACTTTAGTAGAAGGCGAGCCTATTGCCACAGACCGTACGAGCACAATGTTCCAGGCTTCAGGATACTAGAATTACAGAATCAGTACAAAAAGTGTTTCCCTCTAAAGATATATCATCCTATTATACTACATACATACTATTATTTCATTAGGCCAGTTGACAAAATAAATGTCATGGGTTTTTGTTTGGAGGTGACATTATAGTTAGAGAGCCCATGACACTAGACCTAGTTTGAAAAGAATCTCGATACATATTATAATATTATTTCTTTCATAATGGGGTCACACAAAATGGCGATGCTACAATGCAAAACACCTGGCGGCGCTATCAAAAAAACTATTTTTAGGTATCTAGTATGATCGACCTCCTGAAAAAACCACCGCTCATTTGAAATGTCATCAATTTCTTTGTAAGAAAAACCACTGCTGCATCTTCCAAACAGTGAAGAAAGTGGTTGCTGCAGCGATTGAACGTCGCCCTCCGCGCAGCTGGATTCGGCATTTTGTCAGCACCCGGTTCCTTTCGATTTATACTGATTGAATACGCGTGCCACGGTCACGTATGAATAATTTTACGAAACTTGGGAGTCATATCATGCTAGAAATCGTTTTGTTCGCCAGGCTTTTTGCATTGTAGCATCGCCATTTCGTGTTCCCCTATTAATAACGTTACGAATTATTTATATTTCGCCTGGGAGTGTCATGGGCTCTCTAACTATTAAAAGTATAGCTTAGCCAAAAGTCATGAAGTCAAGCCAGAAAGAAAAAAATTAAGCCATGATTATTTCTTATCATCATTATTCTAGTCAATCAAGCTTTTAATTATTACGATTTTTTTTCCTGACTTCGATAGGCCTTAAGCTTGATTTGATAAATCTTAGTAAATTATTTCGTCGGTATCTATAACGGTGACGTTTGTAGACGCTTAATAATTTCATCAGCAATTGTAGGGCCGGTGTTCTTTTTCAAAGAATTGTGTTCATAGAGAGACATGTGAGTGGGTTCACACAATCATCAATCTGACATGAAACAAAAAATAGATATTTCAGTATGAACTGAAATATCTATTTTTAGTGACATGTCTCTCTGTGAACACAATTCTCACACGACTCCATGACTACATCAGCTAAAAATTTTAATTCGTGCAGGATTGTCAATTTTTGCTAAACATAAGTACAAGTAATGCTAGGTGAACAACGGACTATTCGAGCGGACGGTCTTATTATAGTGGCCTGAAGAAACTGCATATCCATGACAAGCATTGAGTAGCCTAATGTAAGAAAGAGAAGAAGATAAGTAAATCAAGAGAACATAATTTAAGAGAAGTTCATGGGTTATTACTACAGTTTCGCCACTAATGGCACTGTCGAGAACAAAGTGAGTATACAAACCAATAGTACCTCTCCGTGCAATTTTATGTGGCAACTTATCATCTTTGGCGGAGCTATTTTTCGAATGTTTTACCTCGTTTAGCTGATGTTTGGTTCCTTTGATGACATCCTGTCTATTAGGGGTAGCTATCAACCTTTGTATGCCACGTTTTTCCTTTGTTCATACGAGAATATTTTTCAGGTATGTGGGTGAATATTTGCATGAATCTCTTTGCGTGTTTTTTTCCCTTAAGGTACCAAAATATGTATGTAATGTTCTGTTGGGACGTGTTTGAGTATATTATTTACTTGTGTGACAGGTGAAGACAGAAATCTTGGCTTCAATTTGTAAAGTTTAGGTTGTTGAACCGATTAAGGTACTTTTCACTGTCAAGCATGATATTAATTGGCAGTTACATTTGGCAATTGGTTTAATCTATTATCCTAATTTTCTTCTTCTTCAATCGGTCCCTCATTACTGAAGATCGTGGTAACTAGACCCCTTTAAACGGTCTATCTACCTAAATCGACTCCAGTCCGAAGTTGCCACCATCCTAGATTTTTTGTTTTGATTTTGCATGTGCTACATTTTATTCATAAATGGCTATTATCATCGACCATCGCAACCTGTCTTGTTCTTTCATATAAGTCGGCTTTTCAGTAATTACCCTCTCTAGACATGATTAGGTACCTATAATTTTTCACATACCTACTCCATCCATCGTTTCTTAAGCTGTCAAAAATGATATTTGTGATTATGAGATATATGATTATACTAGCTTCTGCCCGCGACTTCGTTCGCGTGAAGTTTTGATATCGCAACGCATCACCTGCTCAACGGAAGCTTCCCACTTGCAACATTTCTTATTGCTGCTCCGCTCCTATTGGTCATAGCGTGATGTTATATAGCCTATAGCCGTCCTTGATAAATGGACTATCCAACGCAAAAAGATTTTTTCAATTCGATCTGGTAATTCCTGAGATTAGCACGTTCAACCATACAAACAAACAAACTCTTCTGTTTTATAATATTAGTATACGAGTAGATTATGAGTTTTACTACCCTTTGGATTTATTTTTAAAACGTGACCCAACACTTGGAATTTCTCCTATATCATAGTGGTGCGTTTACAAAAAATTAAACTCACGTATACAGGGTTAATTATTTGTAAATAAAATACCAACAACCTCGCAGGAGTAGATTACTAACATCATAAACAGCAACATTTGTTCTTAGACTTTTCCGAAAACAGACAAAAAAAAAACAACTCTCCATAAATCTCTGTAAGAAATTCCATTTACAGCCACTCTTAGATCGCCGCCGACTTGCAGATTGCACTTTTCTTTTAAAAATTATAAATAACGATGTTGACTGTCCTGATCTCCTGCATAAATTACATTTCAATGTCCCTCAGAGGTCAGTCAGATTTAATCCACCTATCTCCATTCCCTTTTCCTCATCCAACTATAGGCAAAACTCATACTTTTTGCGAGCGAGTAAGGACTTTAATATTCTTTGTAAGGAGTTCTCTTTTGACCCATTTTGCGTCAAAGCCTCTTCTGTACGCACTCGGTTAAATGCAAACTTTCTTAAAAAAAGCGCGTAGTGCATATGTTTATTTATATTATTTTTTCCCCATGTCAACAATGCCTAACCTAGTGTCTGAGTGTATTTAGTGCTTATTGCTTATTTTTAATTATCTTAATTTGTATTATTATCGTGCTTGCTATTTAGTGATCTAAGTTTTCTACTATCATCTCTGTGTCTACTCGTGGGAACCTGTAATTGGCTCTGTGTCGCTTATTCAATTGTTACTCATTTATTTAGCGGTTGGTTGGAACAGTTGATCGAGTTTTGTATGAAAAGTCGTTATTTTTTTGCCTGTTTTCGAAAATGTCGTAGAACAAATGTTGTTGTTTATGGTGATAGCAATCTACTCCCGCGAGGTTGTTGGTGTTTTACAAATAACCCTGTATAAACAGCCAGACCCGGAACAACTATCTATAGGTTATAAAAAATATTTGATATTGAACCTGCAACATGCAACGCAGCAGTCAATCGCCTTTGCGCCATCCGTGCCGGCTTAATTACTATAATATGCCTTTAGTCGCTCTCACACATTGTACTTGGAAGTTTCTAGAAGTGCTCATGCTTCTTGAATAAATAATTTCCTTCTGAGCAACGTATAACTTTCTTTGACTAGATACTTTAAGCGGCTTTATGAAGATAAACTCTTATAACCCTACTTTTCTTTCACATCACGAACTACTCTTTCGCGAGAAGTATTGTATAATCGCAGCTTAATATCATACTGACCTCTTTCATTCAGCTGTTTCTAGTTAAACGAATATCTACGTTATTCACGTTTTAATTAAATTGATTTCAGAATGCCTTGCAGTCTTAAAAACCACATACAAAAATTTTAGAAATTGTAGCACAAACAGAACATAAGAGGGTGTTAAAGTTATTTTTCCAAAAGCACTCATATTACATTTAGGAAACTAATTTGCAAACACAGTCTAAATAACTTTGTCTATGAAACTAGAAGTTGATTCGACTGTATTGTTAGTTGGTGGCGAGTAAAGTAACGAATCTAGCTGCTTTGATGAAATGCTGCAGGCTGTTGATACAAAGCACACGTTAGCGTTCTAAGCTTTACTAGAATTAGAATAAAGTTTGTTTTGTTTCTGAATTCAGAACTTAACGACGCGACGGTTAGGAAGATAGAGGTTTTATGTACCTAACACATTTGTGTATTTTATTAGGTCCTGTAGAATGCCAGTGAGTGCTGTGTTGAATTTTGAGTACCGTTGCCGCATTGGTGCAATGCATGCAGTTTGTAGGCGTACACAGACAGGTTGTGGCTTTAGGTTTAACAGATTTTCAACTTTATCGATAAACCGTTGGGTTCAATTTTGATTGGGAATACGTCTGTACGTAAATCCTATTCCAGTCTTATGTAGTTTAGTATGTTACTAACTATCGCTTTGACGCTTCTTTGACGTACAGCATTGATGAGCTGTCAGGCGGCGACCGCTTGGAGTCTTTAAACTCACCACGGACTGGAGGTGTGTTCGCGAAGCTTGTAACTGATCTGACTGTTACAAAAAGTAGTGATTCCACAGTTATCATCACCATCATTTCAGCCGAAATACGTCTACTACTGTACATAGGCCTGCCCCGAGTGTGGCAACATTGACCGGTCCCTTGCGACTCGCATTCAACGAATTCCCGCAAGCTTCACCAAGTCATCGGTCCACCTAGTGGGAGGTCTTCCAACGCATCGTCTTCCAGTTCACGGTCGCCACTCTAGAAATTTTTTTGTCCGATCAGCCATCCCTTCTGCGGTGGCAGTGGCAGCGGGCAGGGCACATTGCCCTGCCCACTGCCACTTAAGATTCCACAGTGCGCTTGTTTAATACACTAATATCGTATTGACATACTGAAACAGCAGTAAAGTTACTCCCAAAGAGATCTTTAAAACTCTCAAAGAAACCAACCAGAACTGAACGAAGACAAACCGAAAATCTTCAAAAAACCACCATTTCCAACCACTATTTTATTCCAACTTTTAACGAGCAGTAGTTCGTTCCGTTTCACGGGCAGTCCGTCACGGCTACCGACTTTGTTTCAACGCGCCACATAAATCTTAGCTTCAGACTAGCAGCGGGCTTTTAGGCGAACATTACTTTTGAGGTTGTGGAATCTTTCTGTAGAAACTATGGAAGGAGTTTAAAGAGTTGGAGTGGAGTATAGATAGGGTATTTCGTTTTAAGATTCATGATCGGCCAAGTAGGGTGTAATACTAGTTTGAATAGAGTGTTGGCAAAGTCAAGAGTTCGATCCTAAAGTGTTATCGGTTGCGCAAATCCGTGATCGTCTCGTTCTTTGTATTCACTCATAAACAAGGAAGCGACCTATGAAAGAAAAAAATGTTGGCTATAAATTGGCACGATGACTATTTTGGTTTGAATAAGTCTATCACAGAGAGCCATGGAGCGTGCCATGCTCGGCATAAAGTTAACAGATCGGGTTCCTAACGTCGAAATCCGAAAACGCACAAAAGTTTTCGATATTGGAAATCGCGTTACGGAACTCAAATGGAGTTGGGCAGGACACCTAGCAAGGCGCAGGGATGACAGGTGGAGCAAGGTTGTCACCGAATGGCGTCCAAGAAATGGAAAAAGGAACGTGGGTCGTCCGGCGGCGAGATGGGCAGACGACATAGTTGCCGTCGGGGGAATAACCTGGATGAGGCTAGCGCAAGACCGTGGAAATTGGCACAAGAAGAGAGAGGCCTATACCCAGCAGTGGGTGACTTCGGGCTGTGGATGATGATGATGATGAAGTCTATCACAAAATCGGTGTGTTGCCTATTAGAATTTCGTTGCCATCATTCATTTTCTAAGAACTTACAATTGCCTTTCTGTGTGGATTGTGGAAATGATTAAGTTTTCGACGACTTACAACAGACACAACTGCTTGACTTATGTTTTTCAGATTTAGCTTATGCGGATCCAATATTTTTTACTTGTAGTTATAGCTAAAACAAGATTTTTGGGATGTTTGGCGCAGCGGCTGGGTGATTGGCTGCTGTGTTGGGTGTCATGAGTTTGATCCCCACATAGAACAAAAAGCAAGCGGTGAACAGTGGGAATAAAACTGGCCTGGCTGTGTGGGCCTACACGTTTTGGGTCTGGCTCTTTGTGTATGTGAGTTTTAAATGTTTGTAATAAATGCTTGGACGATACCAAGTCGGACGGGTAGGGCAAAATTTGTCTAATTCCTTTCGAAATGACAAGGAATCCATGTACTTTAACCAACCAACCCTATTCAACCCTACTTCTATGTTCACTGCTTGGTTTTATGCACCAACCAACTACCAACATCATGATAGAACGAACGAACGATAGTTCTAAAGAAGAAGTTCACCAAGAAACCATTCTGAAAACAACGAACCATTTCAAAAGTGTCATTCACCTCGTTCAGTCGTTCACAATGAATGAACCAGAAACTTGTCGGTTTAACGGAGTGAAGAAGAAACAGATTGTGTTAAAACTAAGTTCCATGGAACAGTTTCAACGGAAAATATGTTAATGGTACTTTAAACTTGTTCGAATTAGTTTTCTTTTAGAATCACATCGCATTTGCTTTTTAAATAGCATCGATTTAGAGTTTAGTTTTGCGTGACGATTAATCTGTTAGTGATACTGTAGTTTGGTTGTACGAATTTATTTTGAAACTGTGCTTTTTTTGCTTTTTCATGTTGGGTTTTTTGATATCGGTTTGACATTTTGTTGCTTTTTTTTCACAGAGGAGTTGAAACTGTCAGATTTTAAATTATAGTCCATATATTTCTATAGGTATGTTAATCCGAATGTTGATATAAATGTTTGTCAGCCTGTGTCCTTTTTACAATACACACCTGGATTTTAATGAATTTGGAACACCGTTTAAAACATGATTTCAGGTTTGGTTGGCCGTACGTCTTAGAATCTTTTAAGCCGGTGATGCATTTCAGTGCTGCAGTGATGCCGCCGCCAAAGCGTAGTGTAAAACATTTGGCCAAAATTAAATGATCCCATATTATATTCAGTATAATGATCGGAATTTTACGTAAAATTCTCAACAAATAACGTCATTTCTCTATCAAAATAACATGAAATAAAAATCCAAGCTATTATAAAAGCTACTCAATCAAGTCCAAAATGTCTTCGGTCGTAGCAAAGTGTCCGCGCTAACAAGTTGGACCGACAAGCTGCAATATCCGGAGACTGAACACACCGACACACGTATGATGCAGAACTGGGTAACTAACTGCACATTTTACTGACGATATTTTCTTTTAAATCTGATAGTTATATGTAATTTGTTCAAATTACCTTAAATATTACGATAATGATAGAGAATACAATTCCTTGCGAGGTTGCCGATATGGGGGACGTGAGTACAGCAGTCATTGTGCCGATAGCCATGTCGGCCAATGGCTTAATTGCCAAGAGCCTCGACCAAGATCTTAGGAGGCTCTCGCTTGGGAGCTGGATCAGGAGCTTGATACAGAAAGGTAGTACTTCTGGATACGGCACGTATTGTTAGGAGGTTCCTCTCTCAAGAGACCTAACCACCGACAGCTCGGACCGTGTTCCCAGCGCTAGTGGGCAATTATTTTATTTTGAAACGTTTTTGTTTGCTTTTTTAATTATTTACTGGAATGTTTAAAAATGTAAACGATATGATATAAAATGAATAAGCGACTAAAGAATACAATCCTAACTAATAAAATGAACAGTAGATAATAGCATAATTTTAAATACGATAATAGTGTAAATTCAGAATAAATACATTATATTATAACATTTGTCGTTTTATGCAATGCATGTAATTTAGACGGATAAAATTTACTTGTCTTTTTTTAATAGAATAACAGCTAGATGAATTCCGGTTTAAACATATAGGCTAAAATAAAATATGGGCATATAAGGGAAAATCTAGGAAATCCTTTTATAATAAATGACGTCATGGCCCGAGCTGCATGCTTTAAGCGACTCATGCCTTGCTGAAGCAAATGCTGTTTATTTACCATGTTTATACGCAGGATATAATTTCCAATGTATTTAATAATCTCTCGGAACCGTTATCAATAAACTTCATGAAGCTCATACGTTATATTTTTAAATTTTCATCATCATAACTTTTCTAGCTTTTCACACTTTAATGCTGGGGCATTAAAGTGTGAAAAGTTATGCTGAGAATATTAAAAATAAGTAATATCAGTGTGATATTTTTCAAGCTTAAATGACCATGAGTGCAGTAAAATGAGGAACTAAATTGACAGATACTTAGAAAATTCTTTGTCGTTAAAGTTTTCATTTCGTGACGGCAACGATCAGTAACATGATTTTATATGGGTTCGTTGACAGAAGTAATTATGATGAAAAGGCAGTTTTACCAAAAATATCACGCAAGCACTATTATACTGAATTTGGTCATCATCGAAGTTAACTTACTTACCTACTGACTAAATGAAGAGGTACTAAATTATTTCACTTTTTTTAGAGAAATTGAACCAAAACAACAACCTACAAAAAAAACGTAGGTACTGAGAAGATGGAACAGCTTTCTTTGGTCGACTATTCCACCAATCAACCACACTAGGGTTGGTGAAGCCCGCAAAACCCTAGTAGCATTTTTTGTTGGCATTTAGTTGGGCCACATACCTCTGGTTAGTTGGCAAATGCATACAATTGGCGGGCAGTTTGCGGGTTGGGCCCAAAACTGATGGCCTACGTGGATTTGCCTACAAAGGCCCAACTTGCCATGGGGCCAACGTGGATTTGCCTACGAAGACCCAACTTGTGTGAATTCTGGGGGAACGGAGCGAACGCAGTCCCCACTACCAAAATTAACTAACAACTTTATTAACTACCAAAAATTACGCATCCGAGTTATCCACATTCGGGATAATTGCAAGGGTCAACCTAACCGCAGTGCAATGGGAAGGCCTCGCCCTGGGGAAGGGGAACCACCTATTTGATCACGGTTTCTCGTAAGCCAGGTAACTGGCAAGTATGATTTCGCTACAGTAGCGCGCGAGGGTCGTTCGACGCCGGAGAATCTTAACACCGCGATTCAGAAACGTGACGTAATTGTACAGCGCCATCTAGTTTAAAGATACAAACTAAAACGTGCGGTACTTACGCGTCTACTTTCCCAGAATAACGGTACCTTTACTTAGATTGCATTCACAGTACAATGTTAACAAGTTAATATATCAAGTACCATTGACAAGATTGCACTTAGTGAGATATCTAAGTAATATAAATTGAGAACAATCAGTTACGAGATACTGACGGATCATAGCAACAAGGGAATTAAGTCATCTTCTTTAGTTGTGTGACATATATTTACTAGACTATAATAAACAGGGTGGAATTTTACAATGCCACCTGGAGGGAAAGTACTCTAAATACTGGAGAACGCAAATTTTACTCAAAGGAGACATACCTTTATTTTTAAAAAGACACAAATCTGCATTCAAAGATTTTCAAAAAATATTTTGTCACACTTGGGAATCGAACCCGGGATGGATCGACTAAAGTTCGAAAAAATAATATACCTTTTTGACATCAATCGATAGGTTCAATCATATGGATCAAATCTCTATAATAAACATGATACGATTTAAGTTCGACAATACAATAATTGTCTATCGGGTACGGACCGGCCAAATACATACCCAGTCTACGTACTAGTAAGCTCATACTGGGCAATTATACCTGTACCAGTATATACGTATCATCCCTAACAGGCCCATTGAAAGGTTTAAGTTGGACCGATGTAAGTTGTTATTATAACTTAAATCCCTACAAAAAACTCCCAACAGTAGGAATAGAAGCAGCAGGCCCGTCGTTAGTTGGCCCAATGTTGTTTTAGTAATTTAAATCCCTACAAAAATTCCCAACAGTAGGAATAGATGCAGCAGGCCCATCGTTAGTTGGCCCAATGTTGTTATAATAACTGAAATCCCTGCAAAAATCACCCAACAGTAGAAATAGTAACAGAAGGCCCTTTGTTGGCTATTCGTTGGGCAAATAGTGCATGTTTATGACAATGGGCCTATTTTAAGTTTAGGTTGGCGGAACAACTAACCGTCTGCCAATACATTCCCAACTGTTGGCATAAGGAAGCCAACGGCAATTGCTACTAGGGAAAGCCGTGGCTCCCTCCGGCTCACTATGTTGAGCCTGCAGAAAGCGCCCAGCTAGTCACCAAACTGCACCTGGAACCTCTAAACCGTCTTAGAAACTAGGTGGGCCACTGCAGGCTCAATTTGGTCCGGTGGGGTATTCCGATAAAGCTGAGTGCGACTGCGGAGCCTCATCTTAAACCATGGCCCACCTCCTGATCTGCTCCTTGTGCAACTCCATCTGCACTTAAGGGACCTGTCCGAAGCCACCACCAATGCCAACGACGTCGCTGAGTTCTGGTCTGAATAAATAACAGAGCATTACATCTTATTTTTTTACGTTTTTGACGTTAAACATTATAAAAATGCGATCAGATAAAAGACTTTCAAAGTATTGTTAAAAACATCAATTAAAACTTTGTACATACGTCATTTCATAAATTCTGACACCAACATTTCGATGCCACTTACCACGTTATTAAACTGATCAGCAGACCAAAGTAATAATGTGTGGAGCTAGCGATGCTTCCCGTTCTTTGTCCGAGTCCTTTAAATCTACTTTTTTATATAAAGCAGAAAGATTTAGAAAGTTTTTGCGATTTTGTCAATATTTATCGATATGGAAACTGGGTTGTTTTATTTCCCTTTAAAGGAGATAACAGCCACTAGACGCGATCATCAGGTTAAGCCGCTTTTGTCTAGGTTGGTCCATAGATGGGTAACCGCCTATTACATACCGAGGTTCCAAGGTGCTTTTCCGGCTGTTATTTGTGGATCTTTGATAGTCGTATAAGTAGTGCTCGAAACTCTGACAACCAGTCTTATCAAGGGGCATTGTATAATTTTTTTATTACTCAGTACTAACTGGATTATAGAGGTCAGATAGGCAGTCGCTCTATATAAAATACTGGTATTCAGCTGCAGCCGGACCTGGACTGGAAGTCAAGCACTACACATAGTTGGAAAAGGCTAGATTCGCATTCGTTAAATATTCTAGTCCTTTCTTGCATTGGTGTCAGTATCAAAAACAAAGTTTGGAAAGCAATTTGTCATTGACCACCTTCCTATGTCCGTCATAACTAAATGAATACTCATACCGGGTACCTCACGACCTGAACATTTCCGAGTAGAAACGAATATTCCCGACGGCTGGCTTCTACTTTGGCCATCGTATTTATGAGCATTGCCATTTGACGTGACAATTCTGCAACCATTTTGAGTACGCTACCTATTCATATACATGCAGAGAAATGTCCTTTAACACTGTGTTCTAATTTACTATATTTTGTGTTTCCATGTATTCTGAGGGATTACTCTCAAAATACAGACATGCGTGCAAGAGCAAAAAGTATGTACTTACGTGCGTTCGTACTTTTTTTATTCGTCCATACATTTATTTTTCATACAGTCTGTCTGCACATTGTTATTATTAAAAAAACAAAAAACAATACAAATATGTCTGCACATTGTTATTATTAAAAAAACAAAAAACAATACCTGGCTTAAAATATAGGTCTATTTAGACACTAAGATAAAGCAGTTTGCATTGCAGCGCCTACAAGAAAGGGCAGGCACGTATTATTTCTGCAGTGAGTCAAAATGTAAAAACAAAAAATACTTTTTCTATTATTGATAAAAAAGAAAGATTGTAACAGCAAGTCGCCAGGAATGCAGAAATAAGTAATTTTGAGACGGAGTACAATGAAAACTATGTGTCATAATATTTTTGGGATTGTGTCATAGGGATTATTTTTATTTTTCAGTCATTCGTTTTTGGTCTCAATATCATGTTTTGAATATCAGATTGTAGAAAAAAGATATCATTCTTAAATCAACTTTAATTTTAAGTGTTTTTCAATTCATCTAATTTTATGAAACACTAGTACTTCGCTCGCGTCTTCATACTTTAAAAATTGTAATAAGTCTTCTCATATGCGTGATATAAATATAATTAGATAAGAACCCACGAATAATAAATATAGCTTTCTAACTGTGAAAGAATTTTTAGTATTGGATAATAATTATTAGTTCCGGAGATTACCGCCATATACAAACTTTCACAAACTTCCAAACAAAATAATATTTATTACCCCTTTATAATATTAATATTATAGAATAGGAAAACGGAAACGTGGTGGTCAGTTTTTACGTTTGAAGGATGTTCAGAATGAACACTCCAAAGGATGTAAAATTGATCCCTGTAGGAAAAGCAGGCACTAAATCGGCCCGAGTGGAGACGTCGTCTGCATCACCAGGTCAACGCCTTTGAAGAGAGAAGAAGGTCGCTGCTGGACTCAAAGCGTGATGACCTTAAAGTTAGACCACCTACACCTATACCCTACAATTTTGTCAATGGTGTTCTGATATGTTCGCTTTGCGCTAATAGTTTTTCGGTCAAAGTTGGATATGCTAGCCACTTGAGAGCACATGAAAGAGCAGCACATCAAAGCTTTCTACAACCACTACACATCACACATCAAAACTTTCTACACATCAAAACTTTCTACAAGTCGCTGTATCATCATCAGTATAGATTCTACCATATCTGTAAACAAATGCGCAAGTACACTTAAAGTCACAAACGTGCGCTCTCCCTAACGCTCTTACGAATTTCCGCACTTGCCATGCAGCTCTCAGCACGTCATGTTTAAGACAGACTCGCACGAACACGACGGGATTAAGCTGTGTGTAGCCGTGTATCGTGAATTTGCCTCGTATTAATACACTGCCTTGTAAGACGGTGAAAGGTAACTGGCATTATTACTTGTTACGCGGTTCAGCTGTTTAGCAAGCAATGTTTTATGCTGGCATTTTACAATAGACGTTCATGATATGATCTTTATTGTTTATGTTTTATATGTATTTTAGGGAGTTGAATTTCGGAACTACAGAATTTTGTAGAAACTTAGTTTTTCGTCTTTTGCATTGATCAATAAAATCTTATTTTAAAATATTAAATGAGCCTACTCTTGGTCTCAATCTAGTCCTTAGGATATGGTCGACGATGGAACGAGCTAACACAAAAGAAGCGATTTAAAAAGAATAATAATAATAGTTTGACTGAAAATAAGACTTTCTCATCACCTACTCTTACTTGCCTTCTTACATAAACAAAGACCTGACCTTTATTTTCGATTTGGGAACTCGTATGTCTATCTCGCTCGTTTTCGTTATACCAAAAAAGGATAGACATACGACTTGTCGAATCGAAATTCATTCCGAGCGTTTGTGAATACCCCCGGCAGGAGACAATTTTGCTTGCATTGAATGGCATTTTTTTCAACTTATATGATTAACTACTAATTAAATGTCTTATAATTGCGCTATATTCAACTCTGATTAAATAAAAGTGTAATGCTGTATTCTGAAAAAATCAGGAACGTACTACTTTATATCCAAAAACACTACTCACAGACGAGATACAGTAGAAGTTTCCATAATTGTTTTAATTCATGTACAGTTTTTGTGCACCTCACTGTACAGTCAGAGTAACGTCGACGTTTTTACATTTACAAACACGTAGTTCATTTGCAGTGTATTCAAAATGACCCAGTTTCATTTAGTTTTTAAAGGTAGCCTAACTTTTAGACGGGTGGTACTTTTATTTTTAGTGTTCTTTTCGTTGGCCATTTACATGTGTTTGCAAATGAGCTTTCATTTATAATGTTCGTAGTATTTTTTGATACTGAATGGATAATTTACTCTGCAATATAATAACTTTATTAAACTTTTCTGTTTTAAATTTTTTCAACCTGTGATGTCCCCGCAGCAGGCTTTTCTATTTGGACGGGAGTGAGGCTTTAGTGGGTTCAAAACCTAACCTAACCCTTATACAGGGTGTAAACAGACTCATCACGAAGCCGTCAACTAAGCATTCTGTACATCAAACTAAGTAACTCCCCGATTACTCGAAGATGGCTGGACAGATTTTGTTTTTTTTTTTATTGCTTGATAATACTTCTCAGGTGGTCCCATAATCATCAAGTCAGGATACCGATGATGGGATCCTGGAAAAATAGAGGGAACTCTTCAAATTTTATAGGCACACAAGAAGCGATTTGGGTAGTTTTAGGAAGAGTACTTTCTCGGAGTGATCCCGTTTCAATTTGGTACAGATCTGATGAAGAACTTCAGAGATAGGCAACGGAACACCTCAATAAATGATAGCAAATGTACTGGGATTGCTGAAATCTCATGTCTGTTTATTGTTTACACCAGTTCATAACAAAAAATCACGCCGGTACGTTGTGAAAGGGTTAGCACATAATGAACCACTAAAAAGTGAGAAATAAAAAACTATTTTGCAAAAAATAAAACCGACTTCACACAAACATTTGATAAAAAACTAAATCAATCAAACAAAGGTCTTTCATGTGACACAGACGAAGTTGCGTGGGTCAGCTAGTGTAATATAATATCGCTGGACATTACACAGTGCCATCTAGTGCCACACTAAGAAAAGCTTGTGTTGTGGACACCAGATATACTACATAATTACTTTTTGTTTGTAAATACATACTTATTATTTTATTTTATTTTATTGTGTTTGGGTGGCTTACAGCTAACAATACAAACATATATAGTGAGGCAATCAACGAAAAGCCATTTACAAGCCTCCACATTTAGCACTAAACTATTGTTGCACAAACTTATAATAAATAAAAAAAAAATGGAAACTTATATCACAACTTAAGCACAAACTTAAATCTAAGCATAATTAATAATATAACTTATCATAATATAAATAACAAAGAATAGGTGTAAAGAAAAAAAAAAAACTATTCAAATTCATCACAAACAACATAGGTTTTAGACAATGCACTACTAATTGCCGCTAAGCTACTTGCAAACAAATCGATTGATGGGTGTTCATTCGTTACAATAGCGTTAAATGCTTTGATTGAACGAAGGAAAAAAGAATTACTACGGTAAACTGTGCGAGCGTAAGGAGCACGAAGAAGATTTCTCAAGCGAGAATGACGAGGAGGAACATTCAGGGACAGCTTAGAAAGAAGTTCAGGACACTCAATTCTTGATTGAGCTATTTTTACTAGGAACCGCATGTCAGATATATTTCTCCGAGTTACAAGTGGAAGTAAGTGAAATCGAGCGCAGCGTTCCTTGTAGCTCAGATAAGGGATTTTAAATTTGTAACCTAAGTATCGCGTGAATTTCCTTTGTAACTGTTCCAATCTGTCTGAATGAACTGCATAATTTGGATTCCAAATTTGACTACCATATTTGAGATGACTGCGGACGTAAGCGCAATACAGAATTTTCAAGGTTTTCATTCTCTTAAACGAACTTGCATTACGGATAATGAATCCCAGGGCTTTGGATGCTTTTTTGGCAATATGGTCAACATGACACTCAAAGGTGAGCTTACTGTCCAGAAAAATACCAAGGTCTCTGGTGACATGAGTTCGAGATAAAGGCTGATTAGCGATTGAGTAATTAAATATTATTGATAGGTTTTTCCGGGTAAAGGTAATAACTAAGCATTTGGAAATATTTAGGTCTAATTTATTTATTCTACAATACTCAACTAATCTAGAGATGTCTGCTTGCAAACGTATAGCATCGTTCAGATTTTTAACTGATGTAAAGATTTTCATGTCATCTGCAAACATTAGGTGTTTAGAATTTTTGAAACACTCGCCAATGTCATTAATGAAAAGAACAAATAATAATGGCCCCAGCAGGGAACCCTGCGGCACACCAGACGGAATGGTTGACCAGGAGGATATAAAGCCACTGAGGACCACTGCTTGAGTCCTATTTTTTACATAGGACGAGAACCATCGGTATAGGTCGCCCCTAATGCCCAAGTCGATAAGCTTCCTCAGCAGAATGTCATGATCGATTCTATCGAACGCCTTACTATAGTCGGTATAGATTGCATCCACCTGGGAACCATTATCCATATGCTCTGTAATAAAGTCTGTGAATAGGACCAGGTTAGATACTGTAGACCTTCTTTTCAGAAACCCGTGTTGTTCATCACTCAAGCTAGATACCACACTGCTGTACAACTGATTATAGACTATGCGCTCCAATACTTTAGCTAGTAAACAAAGTTTTGAGATTGGCCTATAATTTTCAATTTTATGTTTAGCTCCCTTTTTATGTATGGGTGATATAAAAGCTGATTTCCAAACAGTAGGCACAATGCCATCAGATAATGACCGTTTAAATAAAAGTGAAACAGGCAAAGCTAGTTCATCAGCGCACTTAACTATAAACACTGCAGGCAAAGAATCTGGGCCGGCAGATTTAGTTAAGTCGAGAGATTTTAAATACTTATGAACAGTCACTATGTCAATTTCAATTGAACTCAGATCACAGTTGGAAGCACAGCCGGTCGAGCCACAGTTGCGGTTTGCAGAAGAAGCGTCTAGGAAGGTTGTTCGAAAGTAATTAGCGAAAAGTTCACAAATTCCTTCTCCCGAGTCACTTCTACTGTCACCATATGACATACTTGACGGGAAATTGCTGTTCATGCGTCTGCTTTTCACATATGACCAGAATAGTTTTGGACTAGTACCTATTGAAGACTCGATTTTAGTTATGTAGGCCTTATAACAAAGCCGTTCGATATCATTGGCTCTATCTCGAAGTAATTGATGTGTTACGCGATCAGAAATATTACCGTAGACTTTAAATTTCCTATAGTGTTTAAACTTTTCTTTAAGTATCTTAATGAGCGCCGAGTTATACCAAGGTGGATATTTAAAGAGCTTGCACAGGCGCTGGGGGATGTGTTTATCTCTGATTTCGTATAACGTTGAATAAAAATTCCCAACAGCTTCATCAACAGTACCTTTCAATAATATGTCGTCCCAGTTGATGCCTCGTAGGTCAGATCGAATAAGTTCGTAGTTGCCTTTGTTGTATTGATGCACCATGCGTGCGCTGGCGTTAAGTGACTGTGGTTGTTCAGTAACAAACTGGATTAACAATGCAGGGTGATATGAATCCTCGATGGTTAGGGGTTCTAAACACGCCGAGACGGTGACGGGAGAATTTGCGAGGACCAGGTCTAGAATTCTGCCGTGCCTGTTATTTACAAGATTAAATTGCTGTAAGCTACAAAAATCAATGGTATCAACAAAATGGGTAAACAAGCTAGTTTGGGGCACGATAGGCCTAATTCCATCATTTGAAGTCGTCCATGTTATCGAGCTCATGTTAAAGTCTCCAAGAATAATAAATTTATCTGCGGGGTGGTTATTTACTACGTCCGAAAGATTGTCTAAATAAGCATGTAATTGACTAGCAAAGCTATTGCCTGAATTCTGTTCACATAGATAGAGAGTACATATGTTAAGTCGGTAGGTACGTTTATCACAGGCACTCAATTGAACAGAAATCCAGATGTCTTCCGCACTGGATTGCCAGTCCACATTCTCAACTACAGCTAGCTCACGACGCACAGCGACTAGCACTCCGCCACCACGCGTCTGCGCTGTGGCTGCGTAGTCACGGTCGCGCCGCCACACTTGGTACCTGTCGTCAAAAAGTTCACTATCCAATATCCCATCAATGAGCCAGGTCTCAGTTAAAGTTATTATATCATAGTTACATCTAGCTAAATTCCTGTAAAAGTCGATCGACTTCGTCCGCAGTCCTCGAACATTCTGATGATAGATGTTTAATTCATACATTATAGAACGCAGTATCTACAAATAAGTAGCTCATAACAAAAGTAATAATAAATAAAGTAATAATATATGACAACTCCGAATCAAATGTACGATTCTCAACAAAAAGTAAATAATCAAAACTCCATATAAAGCCCAGAAACACAATCATTATGAATAAGTTAAATTTTATTTTATATAAACTATTAGCACATGCGTAAGTGTTCATTGTTACGGATAGGTCAGAATAAAACTTTAAATGTATGTTCATTTTAATATAAAGACCAATACAGTTATTATTTTTCTCCAAACTCAAACCACAAAACACGAACAAGAAGCATTTCAAATGAACAGAAAACATTTCAACACCCATCAAAACGTATCTGTTACGAGTAGCAAGCCGTTGAACATACCTATAATAGCAAAATATTACACATTTCGGCGCAAAAGAAATCGGTGCGTAAACAAAGCGAGTGCGGTCAAATGGACTTTGGACTGAGATAAGCGAATTGGCGCATTCTATGTTTCGCACGCAGCTAATTAGTGACACTTTCAAAATCGTTTATGTTTAAGTGTATTGTTTATAAGGCATAGCAAAGATGAGATGAATTTAACCTTAAGATATGCACAATCAGCGTTAGAAATAGGCAGTAAAAAAAAATAAACATAGTAGTTGAAATAAAAATAGACTAATGCATTTTCTGTAGGTCCCGTTCCGTTGCTACGATGAAAGACTTGGAGGTGGCATCTCGTCTTACAAAAATCTTCATGTGTTTAACCCACACATACTGGAAGTTTTTTTCCTTGGCAAGAGATTTAGTTCGCGAAAGTAACATTTTGTTCTTAATAGTAAAGTGATCATTGACAAAAACTCTTCCCAAACCAGTGATTCCAATATGTTCAGGAAGAAGGGGATCATTGTAAGACCGGGCAGCCGCGATGAAATCCTCTTTCACATATCTGTTCATAAAGGAAACAATGATGTTCTTACTGGTTGATATGTTATTATTAGTCGGTACTCTGTGTACAAAATTAATTTGAGTCTTCACAATGGGGTAGGAAACTTTGTCACCGATTTTCCTCACTATTTCGAAGAGGTTCTCTCTATCCTTCATCGGCACCCCCTTAATTTCCACATTATTGCTGCGGAGCCACTGATCCATGTCTTGATGCTCGTCCTCAAGTTTAACAATCGCTGACTTGGTGTGTGTACTATCCATATCCACCGCTTCTACTTTGGTTAGCCTCTCCTCCAAAGCAAGAACCTTCCCAGGAAGTTCCTTGAGATTAGACAGCTCCTGCCGCAACAGTTGCACTTCAGAAGCCAAACTGGTGAGAGGAATAAGGTCTTGACGGATGCTGGACAGTTCCCGCATAATTGTATCCAGTGTAATCGGAGCAGGAACCACTGGCGAGGCTGTGCTTGAAAGTGGTTGAGTGCTTGTATGACCTGGATTCTTGCAATTAGCGCATCTCCAGGTTGCCTGACGCTCCCCGAGCTTGCGATAACCCTTCTCCGTGACTCCAGAACACGGGAAGTCAAAGTGTTTGCAACACACCGAACATTGAATCGCTTCTGCGACTTCTTCACCACACCTTCCACAGACTACCATAGTTTATAAGTTTATAGCACTTGACAACAATAACAGTCGATAATATCGCGAACGACCGCTGACAACTTAATGGCAGACGCGCGACGCGTTCTCGCTTGGACGTCTGATCGGAGCAGCGCTCGCACGGACACTGATTATTATACATAAATCAAAATCAAAATATTTTATTTCACATAGGCCTAGGTGGGCCCTTATAAAACGTCGAAAAAGGTCCACGGTTCGCGTTAGTCGATTCCATGGAGAAGAACCGGCAAGAAACTCCATAGTTACTCTATAAACATCCATGGCTCGGAAACAAATGTCCATGCTCATCACACAAACATTTTCTCCTATCCGGAATTCGAACCCAGGACCCTAAGAACGTACCGAACTGTTAATTCGGCTTGGGTATAAGCATGTTACTTTGCAAAATGTATTTCGAACAATCTATTAATACACTACACTCCACACACAATGCATTTGAAACTGTATTTTCGAGTAAAGGCACTTGATTGAAGTCCTCGTATAGCTCTTGGTACTCCCACATCTCACCCACGCCTCATTCACGCCACTTTTACGCCACACCTACGTACCGTCACTGTACCTATGTGTATGTTGATGTTTCAGTGTTGTAAAACATTAAAGGTCAACGCGCAGGTATACAGGGTGTAAACTACCTCATCACGAAGCCGTCAACCAAGCATTCTGTACATCAAAATAAGTTACTTTACGCGAAAATTTTTGCTGGGAAACAACTTTTTTTTTGGGGTAAAAAATCACGTTTTGTGGAATAACTCAACGTAACGAACTCAAAACATTGTGCTGTTCGATGGATTGAATAATACGGGGGTGGTAGAGGTATTTAAAGTAAAAATCATCCGATAAAAGTTGTATTTTAAAAAAAACTTGTCATAAAGTTGCAACTTTGACCCCCAATATCTCCGTAACTAGTTAGTTACACCATAGAGTAGAACAAAAAAATGACCGCAATGACGAGGAGAACAAATGCCTTTCGGCTTCGTTAAGAGGTGTTTTACACCCTTTACGGCCTGAATTCTTGTCGCGCTGACGCGCTGATGGTTCGCGCACGATCAGGTGTGTACGACAATACACTGTGTTCTATTCAGCACCATACTGCGACGCTGACGCTAGCGGCGACCGACTGTCAACTTGATGGCAAATAATCGACACTATTGCATCTATCTATTTTACCTAGCCTTAGTTGACAATTAAACCAATTTAAAAAACTGCAATGAAAGTTTCCTTCTTAGATTCAGTTTGTAGTTAATAAGTGTTTTCCATTAGAGGGTAATGTAATGAGATAGTAAGCCACTTTATATTGTTCTGTTCCGGTTAAGTGAGCGCAATGTAGACCGCGAGCCAGGCACCGGTTTTTGCTTTTTGTGATTTATGAATAACTTTGTTGAAGACTGTCATGTTTCTTGCTGAAGGCAACGTGAAAATTTAAGTGTAGGAACGGGATTATGTTTAGTATGTTTAATTGAGTGTAATGATTGTGATGATGCTGTTTACATGTTAATACTTACAGGGTTATTGTAGGCTACAATAACGTAATTACATAGACTGAGACAATTATTGTAAAACTTTTCTTAAAAAAAAAAAAAACACTAACTCGTTGTTTGTAAATAAATGCAAGTTATAATAAAGAAAATTTAAATACATGAAAAAACATCATTTAAATCAAAGTGATAGACAAGGCTTTCCCACTAAATTGTAATTTAATTAGATGGCACGGATTTGCCGCGCTGCATGCGAATATGATGTTATACCGGGAGGATAAGAAATATGGAAGAGGTCACTTATTTACTATATTTTAAAACTTTTACTGGGTGAAATTAGTATAGCAACAACAAAATAAATATTTTATTTAGTGCTAAAAATCAAGTCTTACCGTGTCTAGTCTTACACGTGTTATTTAAATTTCTTACACGTGCTATTTTAATTACATATTAGTAATTATGATGTAAAAACTGTTTACAATATCTTAGAATTAATAAGTAAACTCTAATTACATTTAAAAGCAGACGATCAAGTTTCGTGTTACAAAATAAAGATCTTTGAAGTTTTATATTAGAAGCTTTCTGATTAAAAATTAAATTGACTAATTGCTAAATAAATTGTTCGGTCTGAAGTCTGGATTTTTCAATTTCATTAATTAAGTTTCGAGATCATTAATTAAACCTTGACTTTGCTATCTTAGCTTGAAACCTGTTTGTGATTATGTCAAGGCCTTTTTAGACTTTAGTTTCAAACTTCTCAAAAGCTTTAAGTCACCAAGTTAATAAAATGTTATTTTTAATTATTGCAAAGCAAATCTCTTGCTTGTTAACTTTAATTTGTTTTTGCTTCATAAAATGGATAAGTGTTCTTTGGGGCTGAGTCTTGCTGATTTAGTTCAATTTCTTAATACAGAAGTTTGACTAAATTTTTTTTTTAACCTACTATTTAGGAAATAGTGATTTAAAAACATCTTTATTTACCAGCACAAAACATATAACGAGTGGTGGTAGCGCATTCAAATAATTCTTAAAAGTTAAAAAAAAATGCGCTATACATGCTCCCGTCCTATCACTAATGGAGTTAAGTTGCATGTTTCCTTTGTCTTACCTGTAACGATACCGTGCACGGAACCCATAACAAACTCCATCGATCATGATCCACTAGTACCTCTATGTACGAGTATATACTCTCTTGCCTATACCAGTTTAGAACTACACTCTTTCTATGTACCTTTTCTGAGCAAAGCAAAATTTATTGGAATCCATCGTTGAGATGCAGAGGAAAGATTTTGATGATTGAAATGAACGATACTCGTATATCAGTGAAGTCTATAATTATTTAGCAAAAACAACTTTATGTTTCTGTTCTTCTCCTTGTCGTATCGATGTGTGTTGATGTGTGTGTGTGGTGTGTGTGTGTGTTGTGTCTTGTTTTGTTTATTTTAATTTTTATTAGTAAGTTTTAAATACTGATAATTTTGATGTTTTCTTTTTCTTTCTTTCTTTCTTTATTAAATGGTTTGGGCCCAGTAGGTGGCCACACTTATTGCAGCGGCTGTGGCGTTATTCAGGTCGTCATGAGTGCAGGTAGATGGTAGACTGCATGGGTGGGTAAGTGAATTACTCACTTACTTTAGGTACTTTCGTGTGGTTAGTATTTAACCTAGTGGTCAGAGTTTTTATGCCTCTTACTTGGCTTTACATGCCGTCGAGAAATATCTCTCAGTCATGCTGGTTACTTCACGCGGATATGTGTTTTCCTTCACCGAAGCAAGTGATTAATACGCACAAGAATCCGAAAAATCAGAGGTCTTGGGATCAGACTTGAGATCTATGATTTTGCAGTCCGCAGTCACAACATTCCTACTACTGCCTCTGACCCACTGTAATAGATACATAGCTTACCTACAATACCTTTAGAATGTGTAAGAGTATTAAGGCAATGGCCACATTACAAATGTTTAAGGCGACTAGGGGAGCTAAACGCGAGTTTTATAATGCCTGAAAGTATATGATTCACGACAATAAACAAAACCAAAAAAATATACGATATTCTGAAGAATGACAAAAAACAACATAATACAATTAATTTTGCTCGGTATAAAAAATCACGAACTTATCTTTAAAAATTCTTTTAGCGAGTAAAAACCATACAAAAATACATGCGGTCGTTCTGATTTTTTGGCAAATAATTCTACAAGCACCATATTATTAGCATCATAGTGTTCTAGTCCAATCAATAGATTTTTGTCAATCTATCGAAACCACTCATTTCGCACGAATAGGCCCGCACTGACTGACGTAACAACCACTTTGTAGTGCAAACTGAGTAGAACTTTGTTCTAACCGAATTTCAAACGAAGTTTGAACCACCACAAAATGTAGTTGCTAATTTAGCTCATGTAGTCCCCTTAAAACAAAAATGTGTTAGTATTTTACGTCATGAATAGTACGCCAATTTTAGTGATAGGTAAGCCGTGAGTGGTTGCCCAATCTGACGCAAAATATACAATTTTAAATAGCTAGGATCTAATTTTAACTGATCCAACATTTTTTGTCGGCTTTGATTGCAATTCGGATTGTTGATCTAGATAATCCTGCCAATCAATCGTGACAACGAATTATGATAAAATTAAAAATGAAAAACGATCTAAAAATAGATCAATTTAAATTAATATTTGTTGACAATTGATTGAAAATAAGGTTTTCGATGTTTTAAGCGTTCAAATACATTTTTAGCGCACCTCAAATATGAGATGAAGAATAATAAAAAAAACCGGCCAAGAGCGTGTCGGGCCACGCTCACTGTAGGGTTCCGTAGCTTCCCAGACCATTAAAAATACCAACATTTTTCGTCAGCAAAAATAACTTTGTTTTTCATAGTATTTGTATGAAAAACAAAGTTATCATTTGCGTTTTTTTGAAAAAGTGCTATATAACTCAAAAACTATTCAACTCATCAAGTTGAAAATAATTTTCCTAGAAAGTTCATATAAAGGTCTACTTCTGTGATTTTTTTCATATTTTTTAAACTTATGGTTCAAAAGTTAGAGGGGGGGGGACACATTGTTTTTGACTTTCGGAGCGATTATTTCCTAAAATATTAATATTATCAAAAAATGATTTTAGAAAACCCCTATTCATTTTTAAATACCTATCCAACAATATATCACACGTCAGGGTCAAAATTAAAAAAAAAATCGCTCCCCACTTTACGTCTGGGGGAGGTACCCTAATAAAAATGTTTTTTTAAATTTTTATTTTTGCACTTTGTCGGCATGATTGATATACATATTGGTACCAAATTTCAGCTTTCTGGTGCTAACGGTCACTGAGATTATCCGCGGACAGACAGACAGACAGACATGGCGAAACTATAAGGGTTCCGTTTTTTGCCATTTGGCTACGGAACCCTAATAAAAATAGTAACAATCATCCTAGCTGTTTGGGTCATGGCGATCAACATGTTACACAACCAGTTGTTGTTGTTATTTCAGTTATTTTGTTGTTGTTGTTCATAGTTTTTCCATTGGAAATTACACTGTGGTAGCTACGGAGACTTGTGCAAAGTTGATGGCAATAGGCTCGCCCCCTATTACACAGGACTTAAAACATAACTGGCGAAATGTGGGTTCACTATTATGTACTACCGCTTTCACAGACGGTCCACCACTTTACACCCTTATGTCCTGAGCAATAAGGTTGAAAAGAAGTCGACCGTCAGTAGTATAATGCTTACCCTTTCCGGGATATACTATGTTAGGTTTTTCGCTTTGAGATTGTGGACAAACTCAGTCTGTCTGTTACCTTTTCACCATAACAGCTGAATGGATTTCGATGAGGCGCACCGTTGGCCGTAGAAGTAGGACCGATGACCGTTGGGGTAGATGATTTCGGGCTCAGTGGAGCGACGATCTTCGCAGGTTGGCTGGTAGCAACTGGATGAGAGTTCCGAGAATCGAGTTAAGAGGCATATATCCAGCAGTGGATAGTTGCAGGCAGATTATGATCGAAGGAAGGAAGACCACGACAATTATGGGATACCTATTGGAGCATTTTTGTACCTATTCCTGGTAAATACACTAGGCAAAAGCAATACTCATTAACAATAATTAAATATGACAGTAAATGACGATGAACAACAGTAATTTCCCCAGTATTCCCAGCTCCACAAACAATCTCGTGGAGGTCAGACCCTCGATTTAGGTAATCCCATACAAGTATGCCACTATTTCCTCTAAGAGCGAGCTAGAGGGAAGTTATTATTTAAGCCGGCGCTTGGCACCGACGGGTTTAGCTAGCCTTCAAGTTATAAACGGAGAGACATTAACGTAGTACCGCGTTGAAGTAAGAAAATACCATTTTTTTTTTAAATCCAGAGGGCACAAAACTTTAAATTGAATATTGGATTTCATAGGGATCACAAAAATTGGAAAGCGTCACTTCACCGAAGAGATCCAAAAGAAAAAAATAAACACACTAAATTACCTTGACTGAGGGGGCGTACCTACTGTGGTTTCTGCATAGCCCTAAATAATTTTAAAAGAGCAACCATGGAGTTTCATGCCGATTTTTCTCTATAGAAAACGAGCAACCCAAACTGTGCACGTGTTTATATGTGTGCATGTAGGCCTACGTGAAATAAAGTATTTTTGATTTTAATTTGGATTATGCAACATCACATCCCCAGTTTAACCGGAAGACGTTGCGTTGCACGACCTCCCTCCGGGTGTACCGATGCCGATGGCCTGGTGAAGGGTGCGGAAATCGGCTAGATGCAAGTCGCACGGGACCGGTCAATGGACCTGTCAAGCGACACTTGGGGTAGGCCTATGTCCAAAGATGACGATGATACTCGTAATGACATCTCTGGACGTAACTTTGTACAACAAAAACTTTCTAAACTTGGACCATACAACAAAACTAGACGACAAATCCGTTCAAAAAGCTACAGTATGATAAAATGCACTTTCCGTGCAATATGGCGTTTGAAATTACCGAATGTAAAGCTAATGTTTGACATTTTCTTTACAACCTGTCATAGAGAATTACTTCAGCTTTGAAAATATATTTTCTTTGTAAAAGATAAACCGGAACGGACCTATTGTCGACCAATTTCCGGACAACGGGTTATTGGGTTTTTCCATTAGGAATTCCTTAGTAGCTACCCTGTAGCCTCTCCCTGTAGCCAAGATCACTCTGGCAGAATGTACTCGCCATGCGGCCAATGGAGACCGGCCGAAAAGGATCGCGAAAGTAGCGACCGCAGCTGTGGGTGACTCCTCATGACCACTACCACTCTGTCAAGAAGAGAAGAAGACCCTGTAGCCTGGATTAGTAGCCAGTCGATAGCAGTAGCCTTGCTACGTATGATTTAAACATAACTACCGAAATTAGGGTGTAATATTAGATACAATCTCTGGCTAACCTTTTGGGGATCACACGCGTGGTGTTATGTCCAGTTTATTGAAGCATCTGTCAGAGTCCAGTATCCGCAGTCAGTCCGAAGTTTTGTCAAACGAACTGACTTCAAATAATCACTCCACCACATACACACTTACATAGTCCAATTACCATTACATTCATAAATAGGTCGCAAGCGCACACTAACAACAGGCAAATACTTTTTGTAAACATCGATAGTAAAACCGATGCTCAACGACAAACGGATCATCAAAACTAAACCTAGGAGTATCGGTTTGACTGATCCTTTATTCAGGCAAGGGCAATTAGATATTTCAGTGTCTGAGGGGGGGACATCCCCGTATTTTTAAGAACCTTCATATTTTAAACATTTTGTTCTTTGAGCGTTGTCATATTTAGTAACTCTTCTGTTTGGTGGTATATGTATGTAAGTCTTATTTATTTCTATGTCATATTATTTATATACTACATGTGGAAACTTGTAATTGACCATATTTTGTTTAAACTATTACTCACTGTCTGTTTAGCTGTAAGTTTTCCTAAAATCGAAATAAATAAATAAAATATCTCTTATACCTAAATTATTTATAGTTTTGACGTTCGTTGTCACTGATATTGCTGTGATTGTAACACTGAGATTTGAAACCTTTCCCAAAAACAGAAGAACTCAGGAAAACTCGAGTAAAACTGCCTACATCAATGTGAGAGTTAGTTGACAAACAGCCGGATTGTACAGTTAACAAAATGGGGACCTAACTGTGTACGAGTATGATATAAATAGATTTATGTGAAGCCAGGCCCACATGCAATCAAAAAAACAGTACATCCAGTCGACTTCATAATATTTTCGAGCCAGTACACATGCCTCATCATTGTGCTATTCTTTTCTAGCAATTCAAAAAAAGGATAGTCCAAACTGTAACCATCACAGCACAAATAAATTCATTTCATTCTTACCGACAGAAATTCAATCTCTTTTGAAATATTCTGTCCTATTCCAATAATATTTCTTGGAAAACACAATGTTTATCGTTTATTTCATGTATTCAAGTCGACGTGACATGTTACAACGTCTGCGTCGACGTAAGGCTGGGGACACAATATTTCCTTGGGAACATGCTGTGGCTGACTGTCAAATGAGTTGTGTTCAGGAATGTGCGAATACCGATTAATGGGAAAATGGAAAGTTTCTGACAGATGTAAGGCCTTTTGCTTTGATCAATAAAATCAGGTAGCAATAAGTATGCATGCGAGAAACCCATCTTGCATGTAGAGACTTGCATTTCTCGCAAGCATCTTTATTGCAACCGAATTTATTCGTAAGTTATTAGCGATCGATAGTTAGCGGTTTTGTCGCTATGTCGAGACTGCCGACTCTGTTAAACTCCTTTTTAAACTTCGTTATTTACCTTTATTTCTGTTTTGCTTGCACCGACTGCAGTAACCGCAGGAACTGTGTTCTTTTTCGCTGGCAGGTTCAAGCTTCTTTCTCGAATCTTTTGTCTCTTTTCTCTGGAAATTACCTGCTTTAATAAGCTATAACCTTGAAGGACGCAGGAAACCGTAAAATTCGAGAAACACAGAACCGAGTCATGTTTCGATTCGTAGGAAGGGCTAAGTCCAACAAAGAATAATACCGAAAGACGAATGTGTATCAGTTAAAATGACGCTAATAACGGTGGTAACATTTACCTGACGAGGACATTAGATTTAGCACGTTAAGCCGTTGGTTCCAGCTGTCATTTGTAGACCATTGGCAGTCGTTACAGGTAGTCAGTGTCCCATAAGTCTGACAACCAGAGTTTCTTACCAAGGGGTATCGTATTACCCAATACTAAATCAAATCAAATCAAATCAAATCAAATCAAATCAAATCAAATCAAATCAAATGAAGAAAGAAAGAAAGAAAGAAAAACCGTTTATTTTGCACAGACTACAAACGCGCAATAATAAAACGCAAGAAGACATGAAAGCTAATAATAATAAAAATAAAAGAAAATCTAATATTTCCTTCGCAGTTCGCAGAGAATACTATTCTCCGTCTACGATTGCCCTGAGATCCCCTGTGGCACTGAGATAGAAAATTTTATGTCAATGCCCTGTGGCATCTGTGGTCACACCACAGACAGAGAACTCTAGAAAATGCACGTCTATGGCATGGTGACACCATAGACGAGCATTTTCGACATGACATTGACACAACGATGACATAAGGAGAAATCAAATCAAATTTATTCGTAAATGTAGGTTTCTATACTAACAGGGTTGTGAAGGTCAGATAGGCAATCGCTCCATGTAAAATACTGGTATTCAGCTGCATCCGGCTAGACTGGAAGCCGACTCCGACATATGTAGTTGGGAAAAAACTAGGCAGACGATTATGATGAAAGACATATTTTTTTTAACTCCAGAGAAAACATGACAGTAAAAATCATCATCATCATCATGTTCCCACTGCTGGGACACGGTCTCCTCACAATGAGAGGGAATGGGCTATAATCTACCACGTCACATGTCTTCGAATTTTTTGGTTCTAGGACATGCCGGGTTTCCTCACGATGTTTTCCTTCACCGTTTTGAGAGCAGCGGTGATGAAATAAATTACACAAAGTAATGCGCCTGTCTGGGTTCGAACCCACGACTTACTGTTCGTAAGTCGGGGCCGCCACCACAGGGCCACCGCTGCTCTCAAAAAAAAAAAAGCTCTCAAGTAAAAATCAATCACGTTTTATTCGTTTCTTATCCCTCAAATGTGTCCACATCCTTACCTTATGTATTCAAATAGTTCACAAACGTCACGTTTATTCAAAATTTCACTTTTATGTTGAAGTGCCGATGAAAAGGAGTTAAACACAGCTAAAGAAATTGAATCCCGTTGATTTTTATGAAGAACATAATTTCCATATGAATGAAATGAATTCGTTTATTGAATAGGAAGGTAGTCTATTACTTTGAATGTACGATTGAGTTTGATATAAAAGTGAAAGGTAAAAGGCGTTTACGGCAAAAGAATAAAGTTCTAGTAGATTTTGATTATTTTGTAGAAAGAATTAGACGACGGGGAAATAATAAAAACAATGAAAGTTACTGAAATGCTAATGAGATCGAACGACACTAGTGTTATTTTCTTTTTAAATAGAAGTTATTTTGTCCAATCTATTATGTTTCCGTCATGTTGGAACTTACTTACATAATTATATTATGTAACAACTAAATATACACATTAATGCAATGAAAAGTTTGAGTTATTATACGACGGCCTTTAAAATTGACGTAAAAGCACTCAATAAATGGCAGTACGACTGTCTAGGTAGAATTTCACCGACGTTTTAGGTCTATATTTTGGGAGGCTATACTCTGCTACGTAACTGCACCAACGTACCATATAAATACATTTTCGCTATCTAGTCAGGTAGCTACGTTTCCATTAGTTTCTGTGAAGTTTGGTGCTACCAAATCTGTTGCTGAAGGTAGTCCTTTGTAATTTCAAAAGGATTTTGATCAAAATACCATTCAATTTGCATTGCATAAGACGCCTGCGGAGCATGCGTATTTCATACAAACGTAATACCAAAATAATTTGTAAATTAAACATATTCGTAAGGTAGTGTGTATTTATTTCGATTGAATTACAGAATATCTAGGTTCCCAAATATATATTTTGATTGGAAACTGATTTTAACAAGAGTTATAAGAAAAATAAGTTTTCTATAGAAAATTTAAATTACTCATATCTCGTCTTTGCATCATTATTCTCTCAAAAAACATATTTGGGAACATAGATATTCTGTAATTCAATCGAAATAAATACAGACTACCATAAGAATATGTTTGATTTACAAATAATTTTGGTATTACGTTTGTATGAAATACGCATCCTCCGCCGGCCCCTTAACAACTGGACTTTGCTTGTTGAAAGAGTAGTCAGATGTGTAACTTACAAGCTTCAGAAGAAGTGCCAACAAACCGTTACGCAGTTTCATGAGTTCCTAATACGAGTAATATGTATATGTCACCGTAAAATTGACAAACACGTTATATTGTAATATCTCGAAAATTGTCAACTCTCGAATTATTGTCGAACGAACATTGCTTACAATAAAACGTATTATTTTTCGTGAAATGCATGCGATGGTAGTCAACTTAAGCGGTGTGGAGGGAAGGAGGAGTCCCCCTTGCCCAGTGGTACCACTCTCATGTAAAGATACTATACCATTCCTGAGAAATATTGATTAATATAACCTAACCTTAAATTATATTCTCCTAAAAAGCGTAGCCGACGGAGCCCCGCTTCGCGGGGCCCCTATTTCCGAGTGCAGGGTATAAAGGAACCTAACTAACCTAACGGTGCCCCAAGTCCCGATTATGGGGGCAGAGATACTTCCGTATGTTCAGTCGACAATAATTCGAGAGTTTACAATATCGCTAAAGAGAAACATGTTATATTGTAATATAACGTGTTTGACAATTTTTACGGTGACATATACAAAATTATAATTTCTTACACTATTTAGAACTAGATTCCTTGAGTTCCCGATGGAAAAAGTAGTTCAAGTTATTTCGTAGACATTCTTAAAAGCTTCTCATAGTATTTTTATTTACACAACAACACAATCTTTAGTTTACCTACATGTCATAAGGGTCAATTCAACGGCTAGCAGCGTCTAGCAATTTGCTGTAATGCGCCGTTTCGATGGGCCCCGTGACACCGCGCGGCCGCGCGTCTTTCAAACGATACTATGTATACTTAATGAAAAAAAAACATGCAGGGCAATTTTTGGGGACTGTCGATATAAGTGAAAACTAAGTAACAAAGCATCACCCTCTTCCCCCCGCAGGCCCCGCCTCAGTCGTAGCACTGCTAGGGGTTGTGCCCAGGGCACGTCTAAGTGGTGCTACGCCGTCGTGGATCGGCTACGAGTGACGAGTTAGGTGACGGTCTCGCGAGTTCCATGATTTTTGGTCACCCAAAAAATGCTCAACGCGCAGAAATTTTCACAATAAAGCATAAAATGGTATGACAGTGAAACTGCGCCGCCGATTGCTGCCATTTCGGTGTGAATTGACACTAATATACACTGTTTATTTTATGAACTCAAAAAATAGAGGTACTTTTGCATGAATCAATGACGATGACGAATTGGCACCCTATCGTATCACCAGCATTGGCCATCGTGTAAACAAGTCTACTGTCCATCTCACACTAGACCCCTTCATCACCGCCCAAACAAAAGACGAATAAAACATTTTCTTTTTTCAAAAACTCGAACATTCTTCGCGATTTTTTTCCTGTCTTTGTTAGTAGAGACGAGAATTTCTAACTGTCATGATATTATTATAAATCTTGCAGATAAGTGGCTGTCGCGCCGGCTCCTTGGTTTACACTAGTCATTTTTGTAAAAAAAAATAAAAAGAGATAAAGGATAGTGGAAGTTTGGTTGGACGAGTTTTTAAAAGTTTCTCTAGAGTACTTTGTGTTTATTTGGCGTTGACTTTTCAGTTTTTTTTTGGGTTATTGAGAAAAGTTGAAGGAGAGGGTTGTTTATTTTGGCTACATTTTCAGTCTATTGAAAGAATAGTAAACAAGACTTAGACGCGACTGCTGAACATGGATGAGGTCCTGGTTTCGAATAACAGGTCCTACAAAGTGCTATTGGGGTTTTCCATCAGCAATTTCTCAGTAGCAGCCATGAAATTCGGATTTGAGCCCGTTGGATTGCAATAGGCTCGACCCTTTCACATGAGACTTAAGTGTAACTGGTAAAATGTGGGTGTAGTTTTAGGTACACCTCTGCCTTATACTTCAGGGATTGCAGGCGTGATGTTTCGTTATAAAAAGGCATTGTCCATCAAAGCGATACGGACCTGGTGGACTGACCGTGGACACCGAATTCTGACAGATACTTCATTATATTATCTGTAAGACTCGGGTGCACGGAACTGCTGTCTCATTTAGTCCATACCGATCAAATGAGGAGCTCATGGCTACATAATAACAGCCACTTGGGTCGATCTCTAGGTTAAGCCGTGCTTGCCTAGGTTGGTCTGTGGATGGGTGACCACCCGTACATACCGAGTTTCCTCCTGCCTCGGAAAGTACGTTAAGCTGGTGGTCTCGGCTGTCATTTCTAGATCTTTGACAGTCGTTACAGGTATTCAGTGGCCCAAAAAGTCTGACAACCAGTCTTACCAAGGGGTATCGTTTTACTCAGTACTAACTGGGTTGCGGAGGTCAGATAGGCAGTCGCTCCATGTAAAATACTTTTATTCAGCTGAATCCAGTTAGACTGGAAGCCGACCGTCATCGTTGGGAAAAGGCTAGGCTGATCTGATGATGTCCGTTTGACAGAACCTTTAATATTTTGATAAATGATGTTTATTTTTGCAAATTGGTTTTTACAAACACTTTTACGCGTCATTACTAGATGGGGCCTGTGTTCCGTACCTGACTGCACTGAGGACAAACAGCCGAAACAAACTCACAGATTATAAAATGTCAAGGCCTGATATAATAATAATAAATATCGCTGGACATTAACACACAGCGCCACCTAGTGCCACACTAAGCAAAGCTTGTGTCGTGGACACTAGATAGTAGATATACTACATATATACTTTTTTGTTTGTAAATACATACTTATTATACATATAAACATCCATGACTCGGAAACAAATGTCCATGCTCATCACACAAACATTTGCTCCTACCGGGATTCGAACCCAGGACCCTAAGAACGTAAGGCAGCGTCACTACCACTACGCCATTCGGGTCGTCTATATAATCTTGGTCAACTCACATGATGACTATGCAGACTAGTTTTTGCGATGTTTTTTTGAAGAAAGAACCACAAACATTTTGCTACTAAACTTGCAAACCAATATAGACCTATTGTCAAAACATAGAGTAACTAGTGGCAACAGATATGCCACCTGATATGTTTCCCATACCTGTAACATTCAACTACAAATAACTGCAGGTTCAATTGTATCTCGGATCGGTATTGTAACGCAATAGGAATAGTAAGACAAGGGTTTCGACGCCCACTCTCGATCACGATCTACAACAATATCATTGCATT
Source organism: Xestia ashworthii (assembly GCA_950022955.1). Lineage (NCBI taxonomy): Eukaryota > Metazoa > Arthropoda > Insecta > Lepidoptera > Noctuidae > Xestia > Xestia ashworthii. The sequence goes on along the minus strand of OX465565.1, from coordinate 17,703,550 downwards.
TATATCGGAGAGTCAGCTCGATACTTGTTTTAGAGATCTCGCTCTTGTTTAGTTCACGATGCAGCCACAACAGCTTTGAACGATGGAGTGCGTTGTGGGAAAAATCGTTTACAAATTTATATAAAGCATGACTCAAAATCAAAACTAGGACAGGTAAAAAATAGTAAGGCAGAGGTTTACCAAATAGCTCACTTCGATTGCTTTTGTATCCTTCACTACCTTAAATGCTTAGGTTTCCATTCCATTTTCCAATTTCTGCATTGTGTGAGTAAAAGATTCGTCCCCATAGTTAAAATACTGTCGGTGTCCATGTTTATCTACGACTTTATGGCCCCTGCCAACAATAAAGACACCAAAGTGGTCCTTGTTCCAAGAAAGGTTGTCAATCACTGCACTAAACCAACGAGGCCAAGTCAATGAAATAAACAAACACGTCTAAATATCCAAAAGATAAAAACCAAGTAACAAAATATTAATAAATCACACAAAACAAAACACTATCACTCCATTTCTTTATACGACACATTTATAACGTTACATCCACTAATATCTGTAACGCTAATTGTTCGGAACAAGCCACGGTACATGTTTGCTGGGGGCGTCTTCATCAATCTTCTGTCGGCCATGACAGATGGCATTCAAGGCGGGAGATATCATTACGGGGCGTGATGTCGATTACTTTTGGTTATGTGGTTCATGAATTTCTTGGTGTGTGGGTGTTCAAGTGTGAAGGGGGATTATCGCTGTATCGATTGAGTTAGATACTGTTTAAAAAGAGCCTGTGGAAGGAATACTTAGGTTTATGCTTTAAACAATGTAATAGAACTCTACCGAAGTTGTTGACTGGCTATTTTAGAAGGACCTTGGCGACTGTCGTGCAACTAGCCGAGCCGAACAACTTTCTAAGTCCGTCAACGAAAATACCGGACCCGTCCGAAAGTAGCTCATACTTTGAAATGGACCCTACTCCCTAGTATTTTCGGATTCGGAGTTTTGAAAACATTTTGAGAGCAAAGACAGATGAATAATCGTGTTGTCATTAATTTTTAGTTCGGGCCCCCAACTAATCTTATGTTCGTAAGTGCTAAAGAGTAGGAAACGACCGTAACTTCTGCTGAAAATACGGATTTCGTGCTAAGACCGTAGACCTTCAGCTTGGTCTGGTGTCGGATTTTTATGCATATTTTCAACCTGTATTTCACGCGTTTAAAAGCAAATATTTGTAAAGGATATATTACAATGAACTTTTTTAAATATATTAATGGGCTTGATCTTACCTCTTGACTTCCTCTAATATACTCAATCCTTACACACTTATCTATTCTTGTCACACCACACATCCACCACAACATTCTCATCTCTGCTACGTACAATCGTTTTCCACCCATCTTCTTCACAGCCCAGCATTCAGATCCATACAGTAAAAATTAAATTATCTACATGCATATACTAAATTAAAATCAACCTTTTACCATACAATTATCATAGATTAATCACAGTGACATCAGTACCGGTAATGCGGTAGTAATACTGCGGTAATATTTCATTCCACGCCCATGGGGATGTCTCGCGAATCGACGTATGTCACCCTGATTTACGTTAACGGCGCCGCTTTTGATACCGGTATCATTTTTGTTTGTTATTGCTATTGCTTTAGGGTTGGTGAAGTGTTGATGAATTGGTGTTTGAATGGCGGAAATTTCAATTACTCGACGCTGTTATGCAAGTAACAAAGTTAACTTATTGACGTTGATTTGCACAATAGCCACAAATTAGGTTTGTATTGCCTGTTGTTACTACATTAGATGCCACAAATTAGGTGTGTATTGCCTGTTGTCACAACATTAGATGCCACAAATTAGTTTTGCTTTGCCTGTTGTCATTACATTAGATGCCACAAATTAGGTTTGTATTGCCTGTTGTCACTATATTAGATGCCACAAATTAGGTTTGTATTGCCTGTTGTCACTACATTAGATGCCACAAATTAGGTTTGCTTTGCCAGTTGTCACTACATTAGATGGCACCTAAATTAACATAACATCACGCCTGTAATCCCCAAAGGGTTAGGCAGAGGTGAAACTAATAGTACATCCTTATTTCGCCAGTTATGTTGATGGCCCATCTACAAGTCTAGACTGCGTGGCTTCTACTTGGAAATTTCTGATGGTCAAACCCAAGAATACTGTCCGATCCGGGAATCGCACCCAGGACCTCATGATCAGGAGTCGCGCTCGCTACCACTAAACCAACGTGGCAGTCAGTTACTTTTTTTTTTTGTGTGATTTAATAACAAACAGTACAATGTTACATATTCAACGCCTTTTTTTTCGGATGAGAAATCATCAAATAACTTCTCCCACTCTGGGCGGAGCGGGAGGGAGTGTCAGACTTTTACTGACTAAACCCATCCAAGCTCCTTCCTCGCCCTTTGTATTCCGGGGCCACAGTATCTCTTTCGAACAGATCCACAGCCCTGGCAGGCTTCTGCCCTTGCGGGCCCACATTTTCAACGCCTGGAACTGAAATTCGAACAGATCATATTCAGCATTCACACAGCATAAGAGTAAGAGTTGACTAAAAGTAGATATTCGTACACAACGCAGATTAGTAGACACGAGGTTAGGCACTAAATACACGATACAGAAGAACAGTAAACAAAAGCTTTTTTTTATTGAAGTATGAATGGCCTTTTCAAACATTCGAATTTCAAGGTTATTTCTAACCCAGGTTCAAAATACATTGATTATTTCTATGTTTTGATACTTACGTTATGTAATGATGGCGTTGTATCTGTTTAAAATTAGTGATCCCGTTATTTGTTGTGTTGTTTATTTTGTCTGTGCTTACTAACGTAGTCGTAAGTTTTACTAACAGGTTTTGAGTCAATGATACTTGAATGAAGAGAAATTCTATTATATTCTGCTCTATTCTAAAAACTATGTAGACCTTACAAAAATCGATTGGAAATCAAATTCTATTGCGACAATCAACCCGTTTCCTTTCTGTCCCATTTCCTAAACTTACCCTTTGAAAAGACCGTATACCAAATGAATGATTAATTCATTCATAAAACACTATCAATAGCTAACCGAAAGGTCAAAACATTTAACTCTTAAATATTGTATGACTAGCCCATGTGTGTGGGTCACGAAAACAAATTAAAAACACCCCTTTCCGTTTGCTGTAGCTTTTAGAAGCTTAAAGGGGGTGGTTGTGTACTTTGATGGTGATCGAAAACATGGAGAAATAACCTAGTTTAACATGTTTTATTTTCAGTCATAGTTTGACACTTAGCTACTAAGGTAACGGGGTAGGTATATCTGTCATCGTAAAATTTTCAAACACGTTAGGTTGTAATATAACTAGAGAGATTGTAAACTCTCGAAAGATTGTCAAACGAACATACTGCATACAATATAACGCATTATTTTTCGGTAGATTGTAATCTATCGAAGTGAAACCGTAATATTGTCAAATGTTATGTCCTTGAAATTGAAAAATTCTATTTGTGTTGGATTGTCTAATTATTGAGGAAGGCTATAACATAACGCTCGAATAATAGAAACGGAGACAAAAATGAAAAATGTTGCAAAAACGGAGAAAAGTTATTCCTTTTGTGAGCTTTTTCTGTCTTATGTGACGCAGACGAAGTTGCGTGGGTCAGCTAGTTTCAAATAAATTACATTTCACTTTATTAGCCAGTCGGCTTCGAACAGTTGGGTGCACTATATCTTGGGAATTTTGACGTTAGTCATGGCATGAGTTAAGAGAATTGCTCTTACTTAGCATTTCCTGCAGATACTTAAGTACGTCTACCTCCGGTAAGCTTGCCTTCTTGGATTGCAACCTCTTCACCATACCAGGAAACAGGAAAGAGAACGTTACACAAATCATATCACATTTCAGCTTCACCCTTTACAATGGGTTAATCTGCTGCACAAAAGAAATTCCTTTGTAAAAAGCGTCTAAAGCAAACACAGTAACGGAACCAACCTGCCTCAGCTGCATAGTTTTACAACGTAGGAGCTTGAAACAAAACTGTGCAACTGAATATTTTATCAAATAAATTGCGTTTTCTTCGTTTTGCATCGTCACCGTCGCTGGCAGTGGTCGCACTGTGAAATTGTTATTTTTGAATAAAAATATGGAATAGTATGTGAATTGTCTTGTTTTATTTGTTGTTCCGTTGTTCATGTTGATTTTATGTGAAATATTACATTTTGCCTCCCACTAGGTGGACCGATTACCTGGTGAAGGTTGCGGAAATCCGTTGGATGCGAGTCGCACGCGACCGGTCAATGTGGCGACACTTGGGGGAGGCCTATGTCCAGCAGTGGACGTCTTTTGGCTGAAATGATGATGATGATGATGATTACATTTTGGATTTTTTTACATTTTGTGAATGTAAAAGGAGTAAATAGCTTGATGGTTTTCAAAAGAGAATGGATAATAGGAAACGGGTTTTCCGACTTTTGAGTTACGTAGAACAAGGACATAGGCGTAGGGAGAAATTAGTCTTAGGAATTCATAATTCAATAACAAATTTTCTTGGACACAATATATTTGTTCTCATTAAAAACAAAAGTAAAAAACCCACATAATAAAGAACTTCCGAATTAAAAAAAAAAACCAGCCAAGTTTGAGTCGGACTCGCGCACGAAGGGTTCCGTACCATCTATATAAAATTAGACAAAACGGGAAAAAACACATTTGTTGTATGGGACTGAAACAGTAAAAAAATCAATGTTATAGGAGGGCTCCCCTTTAACATTGTTTTTTTTTTACTGTTTCAGTATTTGTTGTTATAGCAGCAACAAAAATACATCATCTATGACAATTTCAATAGTCTAGCTATCCCGGTTCATGAGATACAGCCTGGTGACAGACAGGACGGACGGACGGACATCGAAGTCTTAGGGTCCCGTTTTTACCCTTTGGTTGCGGAACCCCAAAAATAATCTTTTGTACACCTGAAAAATCGCTAAAACAAAAGAAAAAATCTTGGCATTTCCTTAACGCGGTCACGTTCAGAAAATTGTAAAGCATTCGAATGTTTCGTCGGGAAATATAACATGACATTTTATGTGTTATAATGATCGCGCTTTGTCGTTCGGTGTGAATGCAGCCTTGTTTTATTATCTTAGTTTGAGGTGATGTTTCTGGTTGTGAATGAATTGTCAGATAATCTTTTATAATGTTTCTAGTGATGTAAAAGCAGGAGAAAAGAAGGAGCTCGTGGCTAAATAATAACAGCCGCTCGGGCCGATCTTTAGGTTAAGCCATGCTTGCCTAGGTTGGTCTGTGGATGGGTGACCACCTTAACAAATCAAGTTTCCTCCGTGCCTCGGAAAGCACGTTAAGCGGTAGGTCCCGGCTGTCATTTGTCTATCATTGGCAGTCGTCACAGGTGGTCAGTGGCCCAAAAAGTCTGACAACCAGTCTTACCAAGGGGTTTCGTATTACCCAGTATTAACTGGGTTGTGGAGGTCAGATAAGCCGTCGCTCCATGTAAAATAGTGGGATTCAGCTGCATCCGGTTAGACTGGAAGCCGACCCCAACATAGTTGGGAAAAGGCTAGGCATAAATGATGAGTTATGTAAAAGCAATAATATTTTATTTTAGCTGTAAATAAGAAAATCTTCCTTGTTGCCTCATTGGTGTAGTGAGTGCAAGCGCGACTGCCATGAAGACCTGGGTTCGATTCCCAGGTCAGGCTAAGTGTGATTGAGTTTTTCTATTAGGAATATCTCTGTAACAGCCACGAAATCTATATTCATGCCCGGTTGATGAATGTAGGCTCATCTTTTATTACATAGGACTAAAACACACACAAACATAACTGGCAAAACGTGAATGTACATACTATAAGATACAACTCTGCCTTACTCTTTGAGTAGGCGTGATGTTGTGCATGTAAAAATTGTAATATAGAGTTTCTGACACGGTCCGTAAGTTTGATGTAAATAGCATCAAACACGGACCGTGTCAGAAACTCTATACTTCGCTCCAAAACCCAAATAGCTGATGTTGACATGACAGCTGCTAGGCTAAAATGGAACTGGGCTGGTCACATCTGCCCTCACATTCGACGCTCGGCCGCCGCAGCGTGCAGACGTGCGCTACGCTCCGCTCCGTCGTCTCTCCGCGCCCCCGCGCCCCCGTTCCGGTCAGCTGCAGTGCTACGTCGTAGCCCTGCGTTCTCACCGAGTCTACGAACAGTCGTAGCACTACTACGGTTTGTGACTTGTTCACAACTTTAGTGTGTTGCGCCGTAGCGAGCTAGCTACGACGAGTGCTTGCGCTCTTAGTAGTTGGTCCGCTGCGTAAAACTGTCTTTTTCAAGACAAATTCCTTTATCGTCAAAAACGTATTTTGCCCCTTCAGGGAAATCCACGGTTTAGTGGTACTTGGGTGGATACCTAACGGTGCTAACGATCCCAAGTGGGTGTTGACCCGACACACCCGCTAACCCTCTTCAAGGGAAGGCAATCCGTTGGAAGGGCTCTGACTGCGGCCTTGGGGGATCTCCTAGTCGCAGTCTGGTAGCACCTAACCCCCGTTTGTCCACAGCTGCACCCGGGACGTCTGGGTGTCTCTACCCCAGCGGCCCGGATCGGTCGCAAGACCCATAGGGCCCTGTCGCACAATAAGACTGGCGACAGGTTTACAAGCTTAGGGCACACCTTAGGTACTCACCTCCCTGTGTCACCCACAGGGAGAGAACACATCCCCGGGTTATCCCACCCGGGGAGTTAGGTACTGGTATCGCTAGATAGGCAAACAGAATAGGCCCTTCAGGCAATTCTCAGACAGTCGTGTCGCTGGCAAGTTTGTTTGTGTTTTTCTTCTTGCCAGTAACACTAGGAAAAACACAAGGGTGGGTTCGTTTTTACGGGGAACTGTCTGCCCGGGGAGTTCACGTTTAACGTGTCTCCTCGGGACTAGGTAGTTAGCTCTTAGTTAGCTCACCATTAGGATATTAGGCTGTTAGGCTCCCCCTGCCAATATGGCTTACCGCAACGTTCCACTTAACGCGCATTTCGACGACCTGATACAGGTACTGTTAGCTGATGACAGTCCCTATATCCAGGAAAAATACGCGAACCTCTTGACTCCTTTTAAAAAGGATAGTTATAGAGCCCTCAGGAAGGAATTTCCTTCTAGGTCGCCCACGCGCTCCCCCGACCCGTTAGCTCAATCCTCCGACATGGAGATTGTAGAGTCCCAGCCAGCCCCTGAGAGCTCTCCGGAGACCTCGGGCACCAACTCCTCGTCCTCAGAATCTGAGGACTTTCAGTTGGTGCAGAAGGGCAAGAGGAAGAAGGGAAGGCAAGCGAAGGCCGGTAAGGCCAAGAAGGCCGTCACGGACTTCAATGCGCCTCCCCTTGCTCCCCTAGCCTCCCCGCCCCCGTCCGGTGTTACTGCACCCCCAGCTGCCTCCCAGGGCAGCCGCCCGTCCAGCCCTATGGCTATTTCCTCACCGCAAGGTGCGGCTCCTGTCAGCCGCCCTGCAAGCCCTATGGCTGCTTCTCAGCCAGCCCCCACTTCTGCTGCTCCTTCTTCAAAGAAGCAGTTAAAACCCCCGGCTCTGTACATCCAGGAGAAATTAATCCAGATGGACAGAAATCTCCAAGATGTGTGTTGATCGCAAGATCAACTACACCAACGCCACCTCTACCCTTCAGGGTATCAAGGTGAAGACCCCCACGTCCACGGACTTTAGAAGTCTCGTACACGCGCTTCGTGGAAGGAACGTCGCCTTTCACACGTATAGTCTCCCTGAGGAGAAGCCGACCCGTGTGGTCATCAAGCGGATCCCCAAGGAGATTCCCTCCCAAGATATCCTGGAGGATCTCACCTCCCAGGGTATCCCCGTTTCGGCGGTCCACCGCCTTCACAAGAATAGGTCCCAAGGGGGTGACGAGTACGACATGGTACTCGTAATATGTGACCCAGTTGAAGGGCACCACCCCATCTTCAAAGTCCGGTCAGTATGCTCGCTCTCGGGCATCATCATTGAGAGGCCTAAAAAGCTTAAAGTCGTCGGGCAGTGTCATCGCTGCCAGCTTTATGGCCACAGCCAAAAGCACTGCTACGCACCGCATAGGTGCGTAAAGTGCCTCGGCGATCATGCCACGGCAGACTGCACCCGTCCTAAGGACAGGAATCTCTGCACAGAGCCGCCTAGTTGCGTCCTGTGCGGTCAGTCTGGCCACCCGGCTAACTACAGGGGCTGTCCCAAAGCCCCCAAACAGTCCGCTGGAAAGTTGGCCTATCGCGCCAACCAACGCCAGCAGAGGGAAGCTCCCTCTTCCTTCCAAGTCCCCTCCAAGGTCCTCCCCGAGCGTCTCAGCCCGCAGAGGCCCTCCCCATGGAACATGCTGAACCATCAGCAAGCGTTCCCAGCCCTCGCGAAGTCCCAACCCAACCCCCCCATGCCCGGTCTAATGGAAAACCCTGTACCAGCGCCCACTCCGGTGGTCGCCCCTCAGGCTCTTCCTAAAACCCGCGCTCCCGTCTCTCAAACCCGCGCTCCCGTCGCTCCAACCCGCGCTCCTGCTTCACAGGAATCTAACCTCAAATACTTGATGAAGTATCAGCCCCTTTGCACCCCTGAGGCCGACCGCATGGTGGCCGAACTCAGGGCTGCAACGGACCTTCAACAAGTAGTTGATATCATTGATGCCTATCCGGTCATCAAGTCAGCCTTAAGCAATCTTAGTTTCGCGCCGTAATGGATATTACACCCGGTATCTCTTGCACCCAACCCCGGTCCCTTAGATTAGGTTACTTTAACGCCAACGGCATGAGAGGTCAACGCGACGAGATCGCCTCTTTCCTCCGTGACCACAACGTTGATGTACTCCTCATCCAGGAGACCTTCCTTAAACCCAGCCACCGCGACCCCAAGATTGCGAACTACCGTTTAGTTCGCAATGATAGGTTACGTTGCCACAAGGGTGGTACTCTCATTTACTTTCGCAAGGAACTACACTGCATCCCTATCGACCCCCCTCCTTTAAAGTCCCTACTTGAGGTTTCAATCTGTCGGCTAGCTATGACCGGTCATCAACCGATCCACTTAGTGTCTGCTTATTTGGCCCCTTCTAACACGTCGGAAGATCACAACCTCCTGGTTAATGATCTCACCCTCCTTTTCGGCTTAAGTGACTCCGTGATCATCGCGGGCGATCTTAATGCCAAACACCCAGCCTGGAACAGTAGAATGACGAACCCGAGAGGGAAAGTCCTCTACGATCTAGGTCTGTCTCTCAACTTTGACCCGATCGCTCCTATCGAGCACACCTATTATCCCGACACTCCCAGCTATCATCCTGACGTGCTCGATATAGCGCTACTCAAGAACGTGAACCTTCGGTTACACTTGATTGAGACGTTACACGAGCTCCATTCCGACCATCGTCCAGTGCTCATGCACTTGATTCCTCGCTCGGGTATCATTGACCCCAGCCAACCCCCTCCCACCACTCTCACCACTGACTGGAGGAAAGTAAGCGATATGCTGAAATCTGAAACGTCACCGCTTCTTGATGGTATTCCCGACCATATTGTCTCTGTCGCAGACACCGAGGCCGCAATCAACTCGTTTACAGAACACGTTCAGTCCATACTGAAGGATTGTTCTCGAGAAGTACCAGCGATGAGCGATCAACGCTGGATACTTCCCGACGACATTCGTGAACTGATAAATGAGAAGAATGCGGCCATACGTGCCTACAGCTCTTGGCCCTGCGAAGCGAACAAGATTCACATGCGTTCCTTACAGCGTGCTGTAAAGAAACGCACCAGTGAGTTTCGTTCGAGTCAATGGGACAAAACGCTCAGCGAACTTGAGCCCACTCACCTAGCTTTCTGGCAGCTTCAGAGGAAGTTGCGCACCTCGGAAGAGGTTTCTTCTCCACCCCTCATCCGTCCCGATAAGAGCGTCGCTTTTGACGACTCTGAAAAAGCAGAATGTCTGGCCGACAGTTTGGAATCCCAATGTTCACCGAACACTCTACCAGTAGACAAGCAGCACCTTGATGAGGTGGATGCAGAAGTCGAACGTAGAGCTTCGCTTCCCCCTGTAGAAGACCCCGATGACCCTCTCCCCGTCATCACCCCGGAAGAGGTCAAAGACATCATAGATAAGTTACAGCCTCGGAAAGCCCCAGGCGCCGATGGCTTCACTAATAGAGTTTTTAAAGCCCTCCCCGCCCGGCTCATAGTCCTTTTGGCTGCCATCTTCAATGGCGCCCTGAGCAACAATATGTTCCCCCAAGCGTGGAAAGAGGCCACTGTTATAGGTATTCCCAAACCTGGGAAACCGAAAGCCCAGCCTTCGAGCTACAGGCCGATCAGTCTCCTGAGTGCTCTCGGCAAAATCTATGAAAGGCTTATTTATAAGCGTCTCAGAGATTATGCCGAGACAAAGGGCCTCATCCCTAAAGAACAGTTCGGCTTCAGGACCGAACATTCTTGCATACATCAAGTCCACCGCATCGTCGAACACGTTAGCGCTGGTTTCCAGCGCGGAGCGATGACAGGCGTGATGTATTTCGATATAGCGAAAGCCTTTGACAAGGTCTGGCACAATGGCTTATTATATAAGCTATACCAACTCGGTGTGCCTGACCGTCTCGTGCTCATCTTACGAGACTTTCTGTCAAACCGTACCTTCCGCTACCGTGTGGGTAAGACGTTATCCTCTCCCCATCCTATCCGTGCCGGAGTCCCTCAGGGCTCCGTCATCTCTCCCCTCGCGTTCACGTTGTACACTAGTGACATCCCCAAGAACAAGAAGGTTCAGTTAGCCCTATTTGCCGACGACACGGCAATTTACTACACCGGCCGTTCTATGACTAACATCCGTCGCATCCTCCAAACAGCTGTCGACTCGCTCGGCGCTTGGTTCCGTAAGTGGAGGATTGAGGTTAACCCTGACAAGAGCCAGGCAGTTCTGTACTATAAGGCACGCCTTAAGCGTTCGCCAGGTCCCCCCGTCACTATGTTTGGCAAGCCTATCCCTTGGGAGAAGCAAGCCAAATATCTTGGAGTTATTCTTGACGACCATCTGTCATTCAAGGCTCATATCAAAGCAGCTCGTGACCGAGCTGCCTTTGCTATGGGCCGACTCCATTTCATGATCACTAGGAAGAGCAAGTTGTCACTCAAGTGCAAGTTGCGTCTTTACACTGCAGTCATCCGTCCCATCATGACATACGCTTGTATCGTATTCGCTCATGCCCACCCGCGTCATATCCACACGATGCAGACCTTGCAGAACCGATTCCTCCGTAAGATCACCGGTGCCCCCCCGTACGTCCGTAACGACAGTCTACACGTAGACCTTAGAATCCCTACCGTTAAGCAGTTCATGAAACGCCTGTCCAAGCGTTACTTCGACACTGCCATCAAACATAGGAACCCCCTAATCGCATCGGCCGCCCGGTACGACCCATCGCGTATTAGCTCAGTCCAACGTCCGCGTCACACCTTAGTCTCCCCCGACGATCCGATCACTATCTTGCAAGAGAGTAGGAAAGATACCAGTACAGTTCGTAGATTGTACAAATACAAACCGAAAACCTTCCGACCTCGCCGCCGAGGTCCGGCGCGTAATCCCAAGTCAATGCCTCCCCGACCCTTGCCTGAGCCAGCCCGCGATGCTGAGCCTTTAGCAATAAAACAGTCCCTAAATAAAGACAACCAGATCCAGCCTGTCCCTTTGCTGCCCCCAGCGACGCCCTAAGCCGAGGTCCGTACCCCACAGGGGGTGCCCTTAGAGCGCTGTCGCTTAGTTTTTAGTCATTTTTGCCCTGGCTGGAGGCCTTAAATTCAAGGCATCCACAGGACTTGCCCGGTTAAGCAGAAGCCAGTCTTCGTAGACTGAACTGCGAGATGCCCTATCCAAAAAAAAAAAAAAAAATCACATCTGCCGCATGTCAGAGGAGCAATGGGCAAAAATTACCACTTAGTGGTTACCAAACAGCAGGAAACGACAACGCGGCAGGCCCAGAAGGAGATGGCGGGATGAGCTAGACTCTTTCGCAAAGGATTGGCCTACAATCGCATAAGATTGCGAAATGTGGAAGGAGGAAAGGGAGGCCTTTGCCATGCAGTGGGAAAATGTAGGCTTATAATAATTATAAATAATTTACATGTTTTCGAATCAAGTAACTAGTTTGTCAGCTCGTTTATCACCCAACAACATCTAAAAAAAGTTAGATAAATCTCAGAGACACGTGCAATGTCCAGTGAATGTATTTCCGTCACCAACGTTCAGTCAACGTATCGATGGCACGTTAAACGCAATCTAGTTAGTGTCCGAGCGAGTAAAACGACTAAACTGTTTGCTTTTTCAACTAAAATCAATTTGTGTGCTAAAAGTGGGTTTAGAGCTAATCCAGTAAATGTGTGGTGGGGGATGGGAAAATACATCGCATTTTGTTTTTCTTTTCTCGTTTCCACATAAACTAATAAATGAATAACTTAAAATGGACATCTATAAGGTGTATTTATTCTTACACGATTTTTTTTCAGGGAGTCATGTAACGGCTATAATGAAGCCATTTCAAGGAAAAATAAAATCTGAGTGTACCTACTACAAAAAAAAAGTTACTATTCTCACAAAATAAATACTGGCTCTTTATTTTTCAACATCCGTTACGCTAGTTAACGTCATACTACGTCGAGGTAAAGGTTTTATGCAAAATGTCTCAAGAAATTTTTTGAAAAATAATTTCATAAAAACAAAAAGTATTTAGATTTTTCTTTTTTCGTTGCTTTTGCTTCGTTATAGCCGATAGATGATTCTCTGAAAATATATCGGGTTTGAATAAATAGATCTTCTATAAAATGTAGGTAATGTAGGTTTTGGTAACTTATTATGTTTTGCGGCTTCTCAATGATTGTAGACACAATTTTGGAATAACGGTTGTAGACAATGAAATGGTTCCTTGTGCGTGTTTACATCTTCTTGGGGCTGACTGCACCTTCTCGTGGGAGATGGTACTGGCTACTGTAACATCGCATAATTTTGTAACCACTTTCTTGTGTAATAAAATTTTGATATTGATATTTTTTTTATTGCAGACTTCGCTGTGAGTGAGAATAGGCATTTATACCCTTCATGGGCCCAGTGTGGGTTCCGGAAAGTGACATGTCTTAAATTGTTGATTCTAGGAAATGCATGCTTCCTTAAGATATTTTCTTTTGCAGTTTTCAGAGCAGTGGTGACGAATTAATTAGAACAAAGTGAAGTGCCTATGGTTGTGGAAGCCATAAATTAAAAATCGTCATTCGTGGTCATTTTCTTGCTCAAAGAATAGCTCATATGGACATAAACTTACGACAGTCAGATGAATAGAAACAAATGCTGACGCTCCGTACACACCAATTACGACTATATAGACATACTTTTGGCATCGTCACTTGGGACTACTCCGAAGTACACTATCTCGT